>JAAONU010000002.1:6389182-8789182 GCA_012932295.1 Cyclina sinensis | reverse complement strand
TTAACACGTTCCAGGGCGTCCTCGAAAATGCACTTACCCAGAACTTTAACATGTTCCAGGGCGTCCTCGAAAATGCACTTACCCAGAACTTTAGCACGTTCCAGGGCGTTCTCAAAAATGCACTTACCTAGATTTTTTTAATACGTTCCAGGGCGCCCTCAAAATGCACTTACCCAGAACTTTAGCACGTTCCAGGGCATCCTCAAAATGAACTTACCCAGAACTTTAGCACGTTCGAGGCCGTCCTCAAAATGTTGGTATGCATCTTTATATTTCATCAGGTTCACTGTAAAAGTATAAATAGGCAATACGTAAACAGTGTTTCGACCAGTGTTTATACGTCTGACAAGCTGCTTATTGGGTAGGTCAATGCTATGAGTGTTATATGCAGGATTTACATTTAGGTAGTTAGCTATTGTTGAGCGTACTATGTTATTGTATGTAATTCAATATAAAATCCCATCTTGCTTCCGGTATAGTCTTCACTGTTATAGTTTATGAACCTCAAACATCACAAATAGTTTATCATAGTGTCACCCCTACTGAAAGAGCCAGCCTTCTGGACTTATTGGACACCCCTATTGCTGTACACATTTCATTTACTCCCTGATGCCTTATCCTATATGTTAGGCACCAGTCGGACATGTAATTAGTAAATGCTCTTTAACTAGCTAGCGGGTCACCGACCGACCTTGTCAGATTAAGCCCCGAGAGGACTCGAACCTCAGTAAGCGGACGCCTCAATCACTAGGCCAAGGAGACGGTATATGAGAATGCATGTTATTTGTTTTTGTTGGATGTTTGTAATAATTTCTCTGCAACTTCAAGGATTCTGGAGTATTATTTGTTTGAATTGTTCGTGTTACATCTCGTTTTACTTAATATGTAAATTGATATGTCTGTAAATAAATATCGTTAATATTTAACAAAACCCAGCAGACGACGTTCGGGGAAATCTATTTTAACAATGATCTTTGTTATATACACCTGCCAATCAGGGACAGTGTAATTAAGGTTAAGGTAAAACTAAAATTCCATTATTCATTTGAATGCAATAGGTTTGTAAAAACGAGAACAACTCCTAAAGCCCGTTTTATCACCGCCAAAATATGGTAAATTAAAGCACATGTCATGCTTACAAACTGCATTATTTAAAAATTATTTTGATAATTTTAAATTACTAAAAATACCAATCATATTGTAGTTATATGAACTATGGACTATGTCAAGTAGCCTCGTATACAATAATTTTATACATGTATGTATCTATTGATTATAGCTCATTTTACACGTGTATAATAAAAGTTCGGTTTGGTTCGGAAACATACCTTCAGCAACAGCAACCAAGACACATGACTGAAGTTGGAGCCGCAGATCGTTGGCCTCCTGTGCCGACCTGAGAGATTTGAGGCCCGACTCGTGGGCGTACTCGTAAATCTTCATCATTAGGAAACAGTTACCGATCTCGTGGAACAGCCATGCGGTTTCCTTTGGTGTCTTACATAATGGTGCCTTCCGGTTGTATCTAAATGGCAAAACATATCCAAATGTTTGCTACTAAAAATAAAACATTATTTCTATCCAATGAACAAAAAGCGAAGAAAATATAGCAAAGCGAACATAAAACAATAGAAAAGGCTACAAAGGCAAAGTAAAGCAAACAGAAAAAAGTAAAGCAAAGGAAATATTGTAAAGCAACGGGAAACACAAGTATATTTGCAACATGACAGAGATTATATGATGAATCTCTAAGTCATCTAACTAATTGTGTCGTTCCCTTTCTAAACAAATCATCATTTCTTGTCAATATTTCAAATATTTTTTTAGCGATTTGGTTAAAAGTAATTTCATAAGGAAAATGTTACAAAAATGTAAAACATATATGTTACTTATGATGATACTTACATGTCTAACGCCCTGTTATATTTTCCCATCAGAACATGTACCCTTCCAAGATTCCCCAATGCTCGTGACTGAATATCGGTGTTGTTACTAAATAAGGTAAATACAACAAAAATTTGTGTTACTAATTTACTTAAATACTAAATCATAAATTTGTGTTACTAATTTACTTAAATACAACATAAATTTGTGTTACTAATTTACTTAAATACAACATAAATTTGTGTTACTAATTAACTCAAGTACAACATAAATTTGTGTTACTAATTAACTTAAATACAACATAAATTTGTGTGACTAATTTACTTAAATACAACATAAATTTATGTTACTAATTTACTTAAATACAACATAAATTTGTGTTACTTATTTACTTAAATACGTGTTCAATATAAATTGTGGTTACTTAATTACATATATAATTCTATTACTTTTCAATACAAGTTTCTGCAGTTTCAGCCGTTCTCTAGCATTACTTTTATTTGATGGATTTTGCTTCTAAAAACTGCATACTATTTTGACTTTTAATCCTTGGGTAGTATCATTTTATATTACTTTACTATTACATATTTTCATATGAATTTGAACAATAAGCAACCTAAAATAGAGCAACACACAAATAGTCCATTTTGTTTCCAAACCGAGGACGAGACCAAACAAATATATAGTATTTTGTACAGTGCATTCTAATATAAAACAATTATTTTTAAGCTTTTGTTAAAAATGCACCAAGTAACCTCACTTGAGCTTCACCTCCAGTTGTACAGATATAATTATCAAGTGCAAGGCTAGAAGCTCACACTTATATTTTTGTTTCTTTCGTCTTTTTTAGGGTTAAAGACCAGTTTCTTCATCTGTATTGTCATATGCCGGCGGCCAGTCGACCTTAAAAGTGTTCCTGGGTATCCAACCAGTGTGCAACCAATCTTTCCCCAAGCGACTGACTGCTTCCTCACTTAAATCAGAAGTGAGTGTGAACTGATCTGAATCGTATTGTCTACGATCAATTACCACGCAGAAATTTTCCTGGTGGGGTTTGAACTGAGAACCGCTGGATTGACACACTGATGCTCTACCGTCTGAGCTAGTTTTTTACGGAAAATATACAATATTATATCTTAAATGTATACCTCTGTTCCCCAATCATAAGGTCATGTCCGTGATTTTCTAGTGCGCTCGGTAGATTTTTCGTCTCCATATCGCAGTTGCCAAGGCAACTATATAACGTTGAAAGAAGTATGTGTTTCGTTGGGATTTCTTCGTCCGTGAACCGACCAAGAACGTCAATGCATGCGTCTGCACGTTTTATACACAAGTCTAACTGGCCTTTATTGTAACCTGAAAGAATTAAGATCTTCCCTTTTCTGTGTTGCTGTTATTCAATTTTTTGTCTCAGTGCACTCGCTTCATTCATGTTTATAAACCTTTCTTAAGACAACAGTGGAATAGGTACTGGGTAGGTTTTATAACGTGTAAAGAAGTGTCCCCGAATAAAACAATTATGTGCTGTTATATTCAAAAAGCCTATATGTGTCTTTTCAAACCATCATTCTTGTTTTCCAAGTGTTCGACTCGACAACATTAATAAAGAATAAAGATCGTTTAAATGTATAAAAAAATAGTTAATGCTGACACTCTTGCCTGATATTAATAGGAAAAGTCCAGAAACTGTTTTCATAAAAAGGGAGTTGAACGTTATCTTACAGATTAAAGATAATTTACACTTATCAATTTGTTCAATTTCCTTTTCTATAAATGCTGTTGTTTCCTCTCCGCGTTTTATCGCCTCCTCCCGTAATCTCCGTTGTTCTTCTTCCGATTCTTTCTTTGGATCAACCTCCTCGGGAATCAGCGTCATTTCCCGTAAATCTTCGTCACGCCGATAAGAGGCGAAGTCGAACTTGACCTTCTCCGGTTTTGGCTGAGCAGGCTTTTCTCTCTTCTTTCCGTATGCATATCTAGATCGGTAAGTTTTGCTGGATGATTTACTGAATTTGGAGCCGTAACTTTTGACAGTGGAAGCTATAAAAATTTCACGGTAATTAGTCAGACCATGTGACATATTTTGTTGACGAAAGAAAAAATATAGTGAAGTTTGAAATCAAATAACAATTCGATCATTTTATCTGTAGAGAAAAGTAATCTTTAAGCATGTTGAATGTGATTTTTTTTAATGCTCATAACATGAATATTGTTGTAACTTTGTAAGACTGCAACGCCTTTCAAAGTAATTTTTTAAGAACTATTTCTGAAACCTTTCAGTCATATCAAATATCAATCAAATCAATCCATTACTGTACACAATCAAGGGCACTCCACGTTTTTAACATAATCCCTTGACCGCTTACTTAAAAAAAATACAAGATCATGTTAAATCAAGGGCGACTTACAAATCTGGCAGCCTTCTCTTGTTTTGGATTAAAATTCAAGTTTTACTTTAAGCTAGGTCTATAAGATCATCAAAACAAATGACATTTTTACTAAATATGCCTAAGGTCATTTTTTTGCAACAAGCGCCCCTAAACAATTACATAAAACAAGGACAAAATAAAAGGAAGCAGATAACGTTAAAATTAATATATGAAAAATTAATAATAGCAAATGGGCGCTACTGTACACCTGTTGCTTTTGATTTCAATTTGCTTTCACAGGATAAAGCAGTGGCTACTTACAGGTGTTATTTGTTCCAACAGAATGTAGAGAGTCTGTGCTGGTGTACTGTGACATCCGGCTTCTGTTGCTATACAACTGGCTGTGAGTTTTACGGCTTGGATGAGGGGGCGGTAGCGGTCCAAGACTGTCCCAGAACTTGGTACGCTCCTGTAAGAACTGGAGACCAGTTTCAGCAACATCTCCAACTTCCCCCTTCCCGAGTGGCGTCTTTTTGTACTTGACGGCTAAAACGAAATACGGAGCTGTATAGACAACATTTTTAATTCAGTTTTTTGTATTGAATCATAACCTTGACCTTGAATGATGACGAAAAATCAGTAGTATCAACTCAATGCTGAATTGTACTATGGAATACATACTGGTGACCTGACCGCTTCAGTGTTCCTTTAAACATTTCTGAAATTGCAACCTTGACATTGAAAACTTATCAAGACACATTCTGCAGAAAATATGGTTCGTGTATAGAGTTATCAAATCATGGCATTGAGACATGAAACGCATTCAAATTTAAAAACAACCAAATGCTCAACCAAAATGAATAAGTAGTTTATTAAACTCTAACGTATGGCCTTGGACATTTTACATCCTTTGTTACCCCTTTACATCTTTATTTTGGCCTAAAGGTTTTACCCTTATAAAAACTGATACTATACTTAATATTTTCTATTGATTCATTCTATAAAAACATGCGTAAAAAGGACAATTTATAGAAGAGCATTTTTTCGTTTAAGCATTTAGCAACTAAGAAAGTGTTCCTCAATAAAATTCACATTTACTTGGAAGCTCTAAATCTCAAGGTATCGCTCTTTAAAGGTTCATTCTAAAATTCATAGATGGTACATAACAGAGTTTTTGTTGTTGTTGTTTTTGTTGTTTTTTTTCCTCTTTTTTGTTTTTGTTTTTTAGATACATAAATCACAACTTACATTCATATCCAAGTAAAAACTCCAGATATTCTTTATCATCGTACATTTTCCCTAGGATGTCCCTTTCGGTCGTTTCTTCAATAAGTTTGTCTTCGTACGCCAACGACTCCAGGGAACCTGATAGGAAACCATTCAGCGACGTAGCACGTGACTCGGATAACAAAACAGCAGGCTTTTTGTTTATATCTGTTAATGGGTGAACCAGTCTAGACCGGAAGTTTGCACTCGGCACTAATGATTTCTTCACTTTTTCTTTTGGTTTGCTCTTCCATTCAAACTGTTTTTGTGGTGGCTGTAATTTAAACCAAAACACAATTGATACAAAGGAAATGACAGGAAGCATTTTCAAAGACTATGTGAAATTTGTTCTACCGGATAATATTTATAAATGGAAGCATTTATAACTATAATGGCCCATTCATATCTTTCTACAGTGCTTTACATTAAACAAAATGCGTTGTCTCTTATAACAGAACCTAAAAAGTGTTTATTTATAACACTGAAATCACTCAATTTCTGAATCATTAAAACACAAGAAAATAGACAAGAGACATATGGTATATATAATTTTATGTCTACAGAATGTGAAGTGAAATGTCATAATCTGAAATAGGTGTTTTGTGTGCATGTCATTAAATTAGAAATATAACCCCTAAAGCCTTGAAGACAACCACTTAAACGAATTACTGGCTACTTGTGAAAATCTCACGAAATCTCGCGGCAGGTAGATAATATATCGCCAATAATTCAGCAAATAATTCCTTCCGTTCATCTTATTTATGTTAATATATGATGGATGACATTTGACTATATGATTGTATGACGTAGACATTGTGTCTGAAGTTGCAACTTTGGTTTAGCAGAGTATAACACCTTGAAAATACATAAATAATATATCAGCTGTTTCAGCTTATATTTGTTTTGGCAAGAAAACTATACAACGGTGTAAAACGTTAAACAGAGTGCCTAAAAGGCAGGTTTTCTGCTCGTGTACCTACCGGTTTATGTGCGGCCGTAAAGTATGTTATATCTCCTGTTGACGTCAGTCTCATCCTTCGTCCTTTGAATGAAAGATGACGTGTACAGTGCAATAAAGTCGGATCAGTTCTACAACAGTTATGCTCCTCGAACCGTAAAAATGTATTTATGTCATTTTTCTTTTTTCTTATGAACTAACTTTCCTAATTTATTTTAGTAACTTTTATCTACGTGCTTCTATGCAAATATGGCTTAAGTACTTGACAGAAGAGACCAATCTTCAAAGACAAAACAAATAGAGCAACTACATTTATCTTATTTTTTTTCCCAAATTTTTAATGTCGAAACATCTTCCTATTAAAATGCAGTTTTCGAAAAAATGAAAAGAATTAAGCAGACGACAGCCGCGAAAACACACTACATTTGTTACAATCAACATATATATCGGGATGGTATGGAAAAAATGCTATGAAAGACGTAACTTAAATTCTAGGTTAAAACTAACATAAATCTAAATACCCTTTTTAACCGACTTTTTATCTGCCTTTGCGATGGCGTCCTTAAATTCCTCTGACTTTGGAAACCTCTTATGTCCCCTGTGGTAATACACCAGCGCCATCTCGTGGTTACCAAGTTGATCCAATACATCGCCTTTCTGTAACAATGCCTAAAAGCAGATGGAAGTCATCTCTGTAATTTTTTGTCTGGTACTGATGCTCCTTTTACAAAACTTTCGTCTAATTGTAAAAAAATGCCGGTGTATAAATAGCTCTAAAATTTGAATATTTCTCGATTCTTAAAATAATAATTAATGAATATTTTGTACTAATTACTGATTTCAGTAGTGACTTGAAATGTTTTAAAATTTGCTCTAATATAATATTACATGCCTTACACGGCTTTTAAAGTACCTTGATGCATTTATTTTGAAAATTCGAACAAATTAAATATTGTTCTTAGTTGTTAAAGCCTTATCACCTGCCGTTTAATGAGTATTTTGTTGAATTAGAAATATAATGTACGGATGGTATGTTTATGGAGGTTATCTTGTCTCAAATGCTATCTCCTTGCAAGCACGTCGTCGAAACGAAGCGCGCCTACAACGTGTTATATGACAAAGATATTTTACACTGAGTACAGGTTGTGTACACCAAAGGCAACAAAATTCAAGAGCTTGTAAGAAAAAATACAGTGGTTGGTTTAAAAGACAACCCATGAGATACAGAAATATTCAAAAACTTATGACGTATTAAGTTCGTAGAACCATAATATTACCTTGTCATTATGATGCACAGTTTCCTCGTGTTTAACCGATGGGAGTTTCTTTCCCGCTCGTTTTGGCCTTAGTTTTAAAGAAACAGTTTTTAGAACATCATGTAAAACAAATGCCGACTCAAAATAATCCTCTCCTAGCTTATTGACTACCACACTAGCCATTGTTTGTCCCCTCTTTACAGAATAAATTGCTCATGTCTCATTTTTATTATACGTATATCTGCTTATTCATAATCAGGAACGCACGTTAAAACAAATTTAAGATCTTCCAACCATTTCAAACAACTTATTTCATTCTCAGAGGCACAAAAACAACGAAATACACGTCTAGATAATTATTTTGATAATATCCGTATAACCGTTCTTATCCGAACAATAGTACACTTACGCTACTGAATTTGATATGACAAATGTGCATTTCACTTGTCAGTCTAAAATCTAAGTTTTACATCAGAGTTAAATATTTTATTAATGTACCTTTTAATATTCATGTAGAGAAGTTAAAACATTTTATTTTGTCTATCTCTTTACGTTTTATCATGTGATCTGAACTTTTCTCTTTTTTTATCACCTTTTTTATTATTTCAGAATAATTGATAACCTCGTAGGTTGTAAGATAGTGTGCACTTTTACGTTCAGACAGTATACAGAATTTTTTTTCCCCAATTTGAAATGGAGATATAGCAAATTAAAATCCTTTCATTTACCCGCTTGCTGTCTGCGAAACACCCAGTCCGTTGTGTAAAATGATAATAACACCGACAAAATTTAATGAAAATTTTAACAAGATTCAATCACAAAAGAAACCACTCAATAATAATATATTCTGAATAATAAACAAGTGAAATGAAATATGAGTCCTTGAAAATGCGGGTATTTTTAAATGCCAGCGCAGTGCCTTCGCAATTTACATGTGCATTTTTAAACTGGACGAAACACTAAATAGACTGAGCAATCTGACATTAGCCTATTTTGATCTGTATCGACATACAAGCATGTATTACTGCGCGGGAAACTTGCATTTACTATCCACATGGATTCTTTCACCAAATAATTGCCGCTGTAATTTCACTAAATTATATGCTAATGTAATTAATTACTTTTCCGTTTTTATTAAATTCTGACTACATAGATGACCAGTCATGTTTTTCTCGACAGAAAAGAACTGTTCTCAAAATTACACGAAGTAACGACGAATTCCACATCAAATGATGTATCCTGTTAGATTATGCATTTTACGAAAAGGTCTGAAATTCACAGATATATTTCAGATTTTTTTAACTATTAAATGTTTAATTCAAATATTAAGGTCTAAAAACCTTTGATACACTGTTTAAAACACACTTTACAGAAAAAAATACAACGTCGATTGAACTTTATTCTATTTAATGAAAATCTAAGGCAAAAAAAAAAACTATCTGGATTTTTTCCCAAATAAATGAGAAAAGTTTGAAATAAAACACTTGTTTTCTATTTATGAATCCATTTAAAAATCGATCCTTATTCTCCCCTATTGTTTATGTCATTTAACGCTGTCTGTCAACTAAAAATAGACTGAAATGAACACATTATTCTGTAAGTTTTTAATTATCCATTATGTATTCACTTTTCTTTCATTTTGTAAACCTCCGCCACAATAGTGTGTTGTATCGCTTAATGATTTGATGACAACCGATCGATTAGAAGGAAGAATAGACGTGAAAGCAATTTGAACTCTGATTGAAATGTATTGTGTATCTTAAAATGCCCCATGAATGTATTTGCTTATCTGAACTATTATGAAGTAAAGAGCAAACTTTATTAAAATATCATTTAAATACATTTTTTGTATGAAGCCCGCTGCAATAGCAGTTCACATTTTGATGGTTATTCAGCTGACAAACAATGTTTGTTTGCAAGCCAAATTATACGGTAGCATATACTAGACTTGATAGACTTTTATCTATGAAAACAAGTTATGAAACGCATAATTAAGGTAAACAACATTTTCATGACGCATAATTTTTGTGAACACCTTTTTAAGACGCGTAATTCTTGACGTATAACTGAATAATTTGTGAACGCGTAATTATTTTTACGTATATTTTCTTGACACATATTTTTAAGAACAGGTTTTAAAAGACGCAAAATTCTTGTTAAACTATCGAGGGCGCATAATTTTGTGAACTCTTGTAAAGATCCATTATTCTTATCAACTGATTTTTCACGAGACCTTTTTTTTTTTTCGTGTGACCTTCCCTGTATTGAACAACTCTTGTATGACTCTTATGGACCTGTTTTTGAATTTTTGAATGACATACAATTCTTGTTAACGTATTTTTTTGTGACAACAAACTATCAAAAAGCATTTAAGATGCATAGGTTTTTTCTAGCAGGATTTATATTCCGCAAAATTCATGACAGCAGGTTTTTCATGTCGTAGAATTACTATCAAAAACATCTTTTGCACGACACGTTATCATCAGGCATGTCATAATTCATAGTTTCTACTTCTGCGTGACGCATGATTCTTCTGAACACCCCGCATTACGCGTTGTGCTTAAAAAAAGATCTTGCTTAAGCATAATTTCTATTTATAGGTCTTGAAAGACGCACAATTCTGTTTACAGGCCTCGCTTGACCCTTGATTCTAATACAGTAACATACTTTTCTTGAAACAAAATCCTTATGGACGAGATTTTCTCGAGGCATATTTCAGGTCGTGGTGTTGCGCTTTGACATAATTCAGACTTTCAATTGAAAAAGTTGGTTCTTTTGAAATATGAGGGCAAACCTGTTGTTAGGGTCTAGTGCATACCTTCCTATAATTGTATAAATACAACCTCTGACAACTGCGTCAGGATATCGATTCTTTGGCTCAGTGGTTTGAGTGTTGGCCTTCGATGCGCTAAGATCGGGGTTGTGTATTCTAAGATGCACTGCATCTTTTTATTGCCGACTGACTTTCTTGTCCGTAAGACTGTACAATGGTGAATTTTGTGATAAACCCGTATACTCAAACAGGTCTGGCCGTTCTGACCTATTTCAGACTGGAACGGCTACTTTGGTAAATTACAAATTTTCACGTATAAAGCTCTACTTTGTAGAAGACAAGATTTAGGATGAAATAGATAAGTGATAAATATTCATTCAGCTCTATTTCCCTCCCGCCAAATTTTGTAAATAGAAGAGTTTACATTTTAGATGATTGTTTAAAATCCTTTAATGAAAACAAAAGTTATATATCTATAAAAGTGTATCTTACATCTTTGTCCATGGCGTCTATGTGCAGTGCCATGTCTACGTCGTCCATGGCCTTTCTCAGCTTCCGTAGTTTGCAGTAACATTTCGACCGTCCGACTAAACTTTTCAGGTCATCCGGCACGTGACGCAGAGCCTACATTTAAAATACGGTAAAGGTGGAGATCACTTTTATTTTCACCAAGTCTATTTATGTTAAAACATTGCTCTGGTTTGTGTTTTTCTACGGAGCCCCTAAAGTAACATGATGCCCTGTTATTTTTGTTGTCACCTTTATTTTAGTTCGTTTAAACGAATTATTATTTCGTTTAAAACGAATTATTATTTCGTTTAAAACGAATTATTATTTTGTATAATCGACAATTTAATTCGTTTAAACGAAACATTTATTCGTTTAAACGAAATTTTATTTCGTTTGCGTGAAATCTTATTTCGTTAAAACGAAATCTTATTTCCTTTAAAATAATATTTTGTTTAAAACGAAATAGAATAAGTGTGACAACAAGAAAAATAAGTTTGTATCATGTCACTTTAGTGGCTCCGTATTTGCCTGTGTACACAATCTCAAAACAATAATGTTGATAGACTTACTGAAGTCAGATTTTTTTCGCAACTGATTACCTATCGATATTTTAAAAAATTATTAAACAACCTACGGAATATACAGATATCAACTGTCCAATTACAAAATTTCTAAAACTGACTTGTCCGTCATTTGATTTGGACAGACTCCTGTATAAATTATAGTGAAGGCAATTGCAGTTCCCTGTTACTCAGTTTCCGAGTACAGTAGACTCCCTCTAAACCGAACCCCTTCCGGGCCGGTCCGAACGTCCGGTTTTCAGAGGGTTTCGGTTTATCGAGGGTGTGTGTTCCTGGCACCGGCCGACCCTCTATATATTATGTTTTATCAGTTTTGTTTGGTGTTAGGACCTTAACAAGGATAATAACTACTACTTGTCGTGTTAATGCATTTATTATCATTTATTATCACCTTTTCTAAAAATTGATTTTCACATTGACTGTCTTATTGTCGCAAACATACCTTCAGTGATGGTTTTGGATGTGTCTGTGAGTCATTTTTCAACTTTATTTTGTCCTCAAGAGACAGCTCAAGCCTTCTTCTTTTACTAGGAGTTTCGAGTCCCTTCAGTATAGATCCCAGGAGCAAAACGAAGGGATCAATTTGTTAGGAGGAAATGAGAAGGAAAAACTTCGGGACCAAAAATGGGTTCGGTATAGAGAGATTCCGGTATTTCGAGGGTTCGGTTTAGAGAGTATTCCAGTATTCTGAGGCTTCGGTTTAGAGAGTATTTCGATCTTTTGAGGGTTCGGTTTAGAAAGTATTCCGGTATTCTGAGGGTTCGGTTTGGAGAGTATTACGGTATTCTGAGGGTTCGGTTTAGAGAGTATTCCGGTTTTCTGAGGGTTCGGTTTGGAGAGTATTACGGTATTCTGAGGGTTCGGTTTAGAGAGTATTCCGGTATTCTGAGGGTTCGGTTTAGAAAGTATTCCGGTATTCTGAGGGTTCAGTTTAGAAAGTATTCCGGTATTCTGAGGGTTCGGTTTGGAGGGAGTCTACTGTATATTGAAACTTATCGTTTGTCCTTTTTTTCATTTACCGAAACGAAAAACTGCATCGCCTTTTTGTCCTTAAAATCATTCATATTCAGTTGAACTTTTTGGATTATTGGGCATTCTTTCAGTTATATTATTAGATAAAGATTTACACAAATATAATTTCTTCTTTAAATCTACACCGTAGGTCTGTGTATTTGATACATACCTCGGTATAGGCCCGCAGTGCTTTCGGATACTTCTGTTTACTAAAATTGTCATCTCCATCTTTTCTGTTCAGTTCCAGCAACAGTAGTTCCTTTCTGGTGTAAACGTCTTCACTAAGCATCATTTTCAGTTTGAAGATCTAAAGGTTGTCAATCCATCATTTTGTAAATCCATGTCAATTAAAATATTTTCCGAGGTAAATGGATCTTCTGTGATGTTCTCAATCGTTTACATTCATCGAAAATGACATAATTTCACATAATGATATGTGTGTTAAAAATTAACGTCACAAAATACGTTTTGTAAACCGTGTTCCCTTTCTTATTCGGGCCGCTACGTCTTTGCTTTATTTGCTGCTATTTCCAATCACAAATCACATAATTTTCTTTTTTTACTCATTTCACAAGCTTAATTTCTATACTGTATCCATTTTCTTTCAACGAATAAAACGCAGAAAGAATGGTAATTTACTTTTCTTGTCGATCGAAACCGAATAAACTCTTAAGTGGACTGTTTTGCTTACTGAGTGCCTAACACTTTCGTTTATGTCACGAACACTTAAAACAAATCATTTATCAATCAACAAAATACTCTAAAATAAATATTTGTTTGAGAAGAAAAAATGTCTCAATCTTAACTGTACACTTTTACATTTTACCAAAGAAAAATGTATCATTTCATTCAGAATCACAAATAACAATATTTTGTTGATCTTACAGAAATGTTATTCAAATCAATTTGAAGTCAAATCAGAATTCCCGTATATTAAAAAAAACATCAAACTTTTTTTTCATTTTTGAAACATATCTGCAATGCTTTCTTTATCCACAGTGACCGAAATAATTACTTTGCGTCAATTTTTTCAATATTCATTAGGTTACAAATGCAACGGATTAGTTTATTCAATGAAAAATATTTAATCCGCAAACAATTGCAAAAACCTTTAATCTTTAAAGCTCCAATACACTTAGCTTTTTGTTGATTTAACATCAATGATGAATGTTTTAAAACCTTGTAGATAACCCCCTTTTTAAAAGGAAGTCTTATCGTTCCCTTTATCAAAGATTTTGTATGTACATAGGTTGAAATGTTCTCACTTTGAGAATTGTGTATGCACTCACCGTGCATGTACATATAAACAATTTCGGATGACCTTGCATTTTAACGCATACCCTGCTTTTTTTCTCTCTCAGGATAAATACTACAACAAAAACAACATTTTTTTGCAGAAAACTTTCACATTACTTTTTTTTTCATACCAATAGACAAAAGGAAATATTTTTGAGTTAACACTGAAAAAAAAAACAGTGTTTAATGTCTTATTTGTAAAAAAATGAACACATTTTCTAATTATTTCTTGAAAATAATAGTCATTTTTATAGGTTTTTAATGGGCTATGTAAACTGAGTTGTAACTTTTAATCTATTTAATAATGAAAGAACGTGCATTCGAACGAACAAACGGGCGGGAGGACGAACGACCGACCAAAAGAACGAAGGAACGAATGAATTAATTAATTGATTGAAAATTAAATGAATTGAGCTACGTTAAACACATCACACATAAAAACACATTGGACAAAATTTTTAACTCGTTTGGTAAAGAAAGAAAACAAAAACGTGCCTTTGTCACATCTGTAAGCTTCAGCATTCAAGAATTAACTTTTCTCTCTTTTTTTACGGTGATTAAAATTTTATTCTTTTATATTTCATTAATTTTCCAGCTTTCATTTCTCATAATCATCAAAATCAAAGATATCAGTACAATTAAAAGGTGGTATAAGAATTAGATTGATAACGAACTAAGGCATATGCTAAAGTAAGCTTAATGTATTAACGTGCTCTGCGTAAAGCTTACTGGTAGCTTTTCTAAAGTTTTAGCAGAGACATAGAAGTTATCTTAAGTCTCTAATTTTACAAGCGTATTCCTCTTCAAAGTGTGCCTTAGTAGGCGAAACATACACTGGGAAATTTATAGCCAGTCTAAAATGCATTCTTCTACTGTTAGACGGCTTACAGTGTGCTCGGACTGTACGTTTTCAATTTTGAATTTTCTTATTTTAAAGAGACACCCATCGCTTAACCAGTGATACACCGCACATCTACTTTATTTGTTCATTTGCTATAAAATGTAAAAACAATGATAATTCGAAGAAGAACATTTAAAGAAATAAATTATTAAGGTATTTGTACATGTAGAAAGAGATCATATTGAATAACTTGCTAATCCACCCCTCCTCCCCACTCCCACCCCTCCCCCACAAAAAAAAAACAAAAACAAAAAACAAACAAAAACAAACAAAAAAAACTCTCTATATAAAGACTGACATTTTTCTATAAAGTTTTCTTGTTGTACTGTCACATTGGCATCGTTAGTATTCACATTAACATGAAAGTAAATACTCTAGATGAAATTTTTCCATCGATTCAAATTATTAAAACAGCGTTGTGTGATTTGGACCAAACGAACTGTGACTTTTTGACAGATCATGTGACTTCAGACCTTCGAAGTATTGCTAATGCGTATTCTTAACGGTAAATCTTCACCAGTCCGAGACTCGCTCACTAAAACACGGGAAAACATGACATTTATGAGTGACCTTGTTGGTTTTTTCCGTCTTTTAGAGGCCATTGCTTGACTTTGCCGAAGTACAAGGTACAACTGTGGATGCGTCAATGTTTCGTTTGCTTTCATCGAGATGAAACATTAGAAAGGTAAAATCTTTTAATAATTGTAAAATGAAATTATTTCATAGTTTAGTTCTACCAAATTGCTCTTTTTAGGTACGCACCACGTATCATCGCTGAATAAACTTCTTGTCTAAAATTAAATGATAAGTTCCATCACTAGTTGACGTAACCTTTTATTTGTTTTTAGTGTTATAAAACTTACAAATAGCCGGTGTCGATGTTCTTATGCGGGTTCAAAAACCTGCTACCTTTGAGAAGCAGTTTTCGTTTGTTTTTGTGTAAGCCAACGCGGGAGAAAATGTCACCATTACACTTGGATGGGCTCGAGTCAAATTACATTCTGGCATCAGAATTAACATTATATTTGGATTTATAAGCCATGGAAACATGTTATTTTTTTCTATTGTATTTAGGTACGAAATTGGAGCGAACGAACATGGCGACACGGCAAATAGTCGAAAACGCTGTAACAACGGTGGGGACATAGGGAAAGACTGAAAAAAGGCGCTGTGACAGGAGTGGAAAGATGATATTTGACCAGCTATGTTTAGGTAAGACATTATTAAGAGCCACAATGGCATTCTTGTTACGTTCAACTACAATTTTAACTTTAATTTTTGTTTTGCCTATTGGCAATAAGCCATTGAAATTACGTACATTTTGGAAATTTATAAGTATCTGCAAATACTAATGGTATGTTTGGCCTTGTTCACAAATGATGTCCAAAGCAAGCGTATGTGCTTTGCAAAAATAATTACAATTGAGACAGAAAATAAATTAACTTTGATAGCAAATACACAAAAATATGTACTGATATTGAGAAAGTATTATAACAACGTAATAATAAGGGTGGGTATTGACCCACTGGGCAAAGTTCAAAGTCACTGGGGGCTTGCACTAAGAAAACAGAATCTGATTAATTTATCAAACTTAACCAAAGACCCGTTGACCTTTCAGGGTGTTTGAGCACGATGAGTTTATGAATTCTATGGATTTGAAAGCAAATGGCAATAGGTCAAGCTCACAGGGACCTAGGCATTTTGAGAATTGTTGTTTACCAGTCACTCAAGCATAACGTCAGGACCCTTAAACTTAAAAAAGATGGTTAGGCATGATAGGTAGATACTTCTTTTCTTTTCTGGCCCATAGGCTTACTCTTTTTTATATCTTCCACTGAACAATTTTTATACTCTGTACTTTTAGATATTCATCATCTTCAAACATGGATGACACTGGACGTAATGAATCATTGTTGTTATACCCCCACCACAAAATGTGTGTGTGGGGGGACTATAATTGATGTCGCGTCCGTCGGTCGGTCGGTCCGTCCTTCTTCATTATCGTGTCCGCTCTATAAATCCTATACCAATTGAAGGATTTTCTTCAAACTTGGCTAAAATGTTCACCTCAGCAAGGGGATGTGCAGAACCCATGTTGCCCATGTGTCAGCTCAAGGTCAAGGTCACAATTGAAGTCAAATATCAAACAATCAAATATTAGACATTATGTCTTGTCCGCTCTGTAAGCCCTACACTAATTGAAAGATTTTCTTTAATCTTGGCTCAAATGTTCACCTCAACAAGAGGATGTGCAGAACACATGTTACTCTTTTGCCGGCTTAAGCTCAAGGTCACACTTGAAGGTCAAAATTTGACTTAGAAAATATTCTTAAATTTTAACATGTATTTGAATATTTCTGAAACTAGAAAACATATTTGCTTGAAGCTTACAATATATATGAAGTGTCACAATTTGGATATGCAGATCAAGTTTCATAACTCTGTATTGCATTTTGACAAAGTTATGCCCCTTTTTAAGTCTTCAAATTTACATACAATCAAATATTAGACAATATGTCGTGTCCGCTCTATAAATCCTATACTAATAGAAGAAATTTCCTCAAACTTTACTCAAATGTTCACCTCAACATAGTTATGTGCAGAACCCATGTTACTTTTGTGCCGGCTTAAGGTTAAGGTCACACTTGAAGGTCAAAATTGACTTAGAAAATGTTCTTAAATTTTAACATGTACTTGAATATTTCTGAAACTAGCACAGGTATTTGCTTAAAACTTAAAAGATATATGCGGTATCACAAGTAAGATATGCAGGTCAAGTTTCATAACTCTGTATTGCATTTTGACAAAGTTATGCCCCTTATTAAGTCTTTTAATTTACTTACAATCAATACTAGACAATATGTCGTGTCCGCTCTATAAATTCTATACTAATGGAAGGATTTTCTTCAAACTTGACTCAAATGTTCACCCCAACTGGACAATGTGCAGAACCCATCTTACCCTTGTGCCAGCTTAAGGTCAAGGCCACACTTGAAGGTCAAAAATTGACTTAGAAAATGTTCTGAAATTTTAACATGTACTTGAATATTTCTAAAACTAGAACAAGTAAGCTCAGTATGCAAAGTTTTTCCACTCTTAATTACATTTTGACATAATTAAGCTATTTTCTTAACTTCACTGCTTTTGTTAGTTTTAGTACATTGGGAAAATGAAAGGTTATTTGTAACTGTTTCGAATATGATTTGACAATATATATTTATATTATTACCTGTACAATTTGTTTGTTTTTTTCACCAGAGATAATTTCTTTTTATGTATATGTATTTGTGCCACTAAAGTTATTCCCTTAACCACCTTTCCATGTCGTCTTCTGTCAAGGACATTGGTGGGGGTATGAATCGCATTCAGCGATAGTTATGTCCCCTCTTCAAAGAAGTGGGGGTATATTGCTTTGCATTTGTCTGTCGGTCGGTCCGTAGACCAAATGGTTTCCGACCAATAACTAAAGAATGCTTAGGCCTAGGAACTTCAAACTTGGTAGGATGTTTGTCCATTACTAGTAGATGACCCCTATTGATTTTGGGGTCAAGGGGTCAAAGGTCAAGGTCACATTGACCTTGTAGGTAGAAACGGTTTCCGACCAATAACTAAAGAACGCTTAGACCTAGGAACTTCAAACTTGATAGGATGATTGTCCATAACCATTAGATGACGCCTATTGATTTTGGGGTCAAGGGGTCAAAGGTCAAGGTCACATTGACCTTGTAGGTAGAAACGGTTTCCGACCAATAACTATAGAATGCTTTAACCTAGGTTCAGCAAACTTGGTTTGCTGGTTGGTCATTACCAGTAGATGACCCCTATTGATTTTGAGGACATTAGGTCAAAGGTCAAGCTCACAGAGACCTTCATCCTAAAAATGGTTTCCGATTAATAACAAGAGAACGCTTTGACCTAGGTTCACCAAACTTGGTATGCTGGTTGGTCATCAACGGTAGATGACCCCTATTGACTTTGAGGTCATTAGGTCAAAGGTCGAGATCACAGACACTTTCATCCTTAAAACGGTTTCCGATCAATAACTAGAGAATGCTTTGACCTAGGTTCACCAAACTCGGTATGCTGGTTGGTCATGACCAGTTAATGACCCCTATTGATTTTGAGGTCATTAGGTCAAAGGTCAAGGCCACAGGGACCTTGATCCTAAAAACGGTTTCTGATCAATAACTAGAGAACGCTTTGGCCCAACCACAAGCAATTAGGTGCTGCCGGGGGGCATTTATGTTTTACAAACATTTCTTGTTCTAGTTGATGTGGAAGCTAGCTTGTGTGAATTCAGCGAAAAATGATACAGAAACTACATACAATGGCTCATTTTCAGGTAATCTTTTAGCAATGGAATTCACATATTTTACTTACAAACTGAGTGCGATTTCCATAGACAACAGACCATCAAGTGAAACAAATTTTAAGTCAGGGGTAACTGAATAAAGTTGGCTGCTTGAATTGTTTTGTAGATTAAGCTTTGTTTTAGTCACGTTTTAGTTGACCTAAGCATAGTTTACACACGGTGAGCTAATGTGACCATCTTGTGTCCGTCTAACGTCGTCCGTCGTGAATTGTCGGTTTGCAAAAACAACATTTAATGAAGACAAACTCTTCACCCTCCTTTTCATCCGACATCTCATGTGCTGCTGTTTTCGCATTATGACATCCCCATACATGTATTATGGTTTTTTTTTAATTTAAATTTTACACAGCCGTTTCCCATAGCTTAGGAAAGTGCCTTGTGCTATATTTTCATCCTTTTGTCTGTCTGTCCGTATGTATGTCTGTCTGTCACAGCCTGTGTTGTAAACTTTCCTGCTACAATTAGTAAACTTTAAACAAATGGTGAGCCACGTCTTAAGCTGTTTACATGAGGATATTAGACCGTCCGTCCATCCGTCTGTCTGTCTGTATCTGCCTGTGATGAAAACAGTGCATGTTGTGAAAACAGAGTAATTTCCCTTCACTTATTTGAGCATGAAATGTTGTGTATACTTATTTCAGTTGTCTCCCCTTATTATGTTTTTTTTGTACATGTACCTCATTTTCGTTTCTACTTTATATTGAAATCATGGACAACATATATTTTATCCGCAAAAAGGACTTTGTATTGCCTGGCAACATGCTATTTCTTTGTACTGTGCAGTTTTTTTAATTATTTAAGTGGTCATGAAAATAAATATTTTTGATACACTTTTGTTAAGGGGCATTCATTAGGTTAGAGAATACTAAATTGAAATGACCTGTACGGATAGGTCCATTCTGTATCACACATACTGTTGTTAAACTATTTGACTGGTAAGATACATATTGATGAAAAATGGTAAATTCAACATAAGTTCTGTTGATTTATTTTTAATAAATTTTTGAAAAGTTAAAATATTTGATGTGATTGATATAAGAAAACAGGTTGGCAAAAATCTTGTAAGTATACAATTTGATAGATAACATGATTATTAAAATAATATAGTTTATTTTTAATTATGTGTTTTAACTTTTAACAATAGAGCAATTTATTTTAGGTAAGTGAAGTGGAATTGTTACTGTGGCAGACAGTCAATGGTTTGGTTGCCGTGGGCCAGTGCATTTATGTTAAAAACCGGTGTCGAAGGTAAATACATTTCTTTTGATGGATATCCCTGAAAGTGACATTGCATGTGACTTTTAAGGTGACATTTTATCGTGGTAAGAAATGAACTATAAAACTTTGTTTAGAAGGGGCACACTTAAAAGAAAGAAGTTGTTCTGTGGCGGTCAGTCCAAATGGGGAAACAATTAAAGAGGAGGTTTGGATATCTGAAATTTTATAATAGAATTGTTTATAATATTAGTTGATAAAATACTGCTGCTATTAAATTACTGACTTAGATTGAACCTGCTGAACCAATTTAGTTATTATACTTAAACAAAACTTCAATTTTGGATTTTTTCCTAAGCATATTTCAGACAAGATGAGTGACATTTAAAAACAACTACAACCAGTCGGGAGTTAGTAAGCATTTGTAACTTTAACCACTTTCGCGGATTAACTTAGTCGCATCCTTTTAAGATTCTTCATTTTGAGCTTTTTTAGAGTCTCTCAGAAGAAAATATAGAGTTCTGGGTAAATACGTTAACAGAACAAACAGAGGGTGAAGTCTTATAATGTTAACCAGTGGAAAAATTTTATTTTACTTTTTTACACCCCTGCTTTAGAAATAATAATAATAAAGGTACATAGAAAACTTTCTTGATATTATCCATTAAAAGAACTTAAAAGAAATTTAAAAATACATATAAATTATGATATGAATTTTAAAAGAAATTCATACCGGTAAAAGAAACTGATAGTCAACAATTTGTTTCTTATTTTGAAAATAATCTTCTTAAAAATAATACTTGTAATAATGACAACTTACAGAAATATTTCTTTATTTGAAAAATAACAATGATAATAAAGATGGTGATGATAATAAAGATGGTGATGATAATGATAATGACGATGATGATAATGATAATTATAATGATTTATCATATGTAATGAATGATGAAATATTGATAACTATAACAATGATAAATGTTATAAATGATAATAAAAATAAAATTGTAACATTTTTGGGAAAAATGATAGTACAAATATTTAAAAATACTTACAACAAAAAAAATGATAACGTATTGATGGATATGTTGCCTCGATATGGTGTTGGCCCGGTGTTTTTTCCCTTCTTTATTCTTTTGTAAATCCAGCACAACTGAAGACAAACTATGAACTCCAGGAAAACATTCTAATAATCAGTGGTCTTTATTTCTCTTTCTTAACACTGTATCAGTGAAAAAAACACATAAGAAGTATATGATGAACGATGTATTTTTCTGTTATATGCCAATCTCTACACACACTATCACTATCTCCAATACACAACTCTCACAGTACACCGGTTACATCACTTCTGTCATTCATCCACTCTCACATATAGTCCTGCAAAAGACAGAAACAACAACTGTTAAAGTGAACTGAAATGGCACAAAAGCAATACAGTAACAATAAATACAGTTAAACTATGACCAGTATTGTCAGGCAAAGCACCAATATCAAGACTTTAATATTTCAAACAACTACTTCTTAGCCTACAACGACCCGGTAGTACTTCAACACTGGGGTCACACCATATGCTTTTAATCTTATTGTCGTGATAGCTTTTAAGTTGTAAAGTCGTGATACTTTAGAAGGCTATGATGGTGGTGTTGACTACTGTGTTGTGTTGAATGTGGGATAGTTTCGACGCATTAACAGTGTTGTTGCTGTTGTTGTGTTGAATGGTTTATAGGCATGCTGTTGTAATAGTTTTCATTTATTTACTATGTTGATTCATATAATCCGGGTGTTGTACTTGTGAATTTTGAGGTTTAAGTGTCTTTATTTTCTTTTTCATGTTTAAGTCTTTTTGTTCTAAGATTTTTTTCTAGTTGCAGTAAAGTAAAGAGGTCTAAATGGTCATTGTGTCCTGATGGACTTTATATACGTGTTGATTTGATGCTTGTGATGTGGTGGCAGTGGCTTGAACGTCTTCGTTTTCTGATGGTCCTGCAGCCCCAGTAGTTTAAATGATTGAAGTTGTAATGTTGTTTCGACTGTCATAGTGATGTATCTTTGTAGACGTGGTGTCACAATGGTCTTTATGGTTAAGTTGTTACGGCTGTCATAGTGTTGTATCTTTGTAGACGTGCTGTCGCAATGGTCTTTATGGTTGATTTGTAACGGCTGTCATAGTGTTGTATCTTTGTAGACGTGTTGTCGCAATGGTCTTTGTGGTTGATTTGTTACGGCTGTCATAGTGTTGTATCTTTGTAGACGTGCTGTCGCAATGGTCTTTGTGGTTGATTTGTTACGGCTGTCATAGTGTTGTATCTTTGTAGATGTGCTGTTGTAATGGTTTTTGTGGTTGACATTTAACGGCTGCCATAGTGTTGTATTTTTGTAGACGTGCTTTCGTATTTGTCTTTTAGGCTGAACTGTAACTGCCGTCATAGTTTTGTATATTTGTAGACGTGCTGTCGTAATTGCCTTAGTCTTTGAATTGTAACGGCTGTCATTGTGTTGTATCTTTGTAGTCGTGCTGTCGTTATTGTCTTTGTGGTTGAATTGTAACTGCCGTCATTGTTTTGTATTTTTGTTTACATGCTGTCGTAATTGTCTTTGTGGTTGAATTGTAACGGCTTTCATAGTGTTGTATCTTTGTAGTCGTGCTGTCGTATACGAAAGCACGTCTACAAAAATACAACACTATGGCAGCCGTTACAATTCAACCAAACAAAAACCATTACGACAGAACGTCTACAAAGATACAACACTATGACAGCCGTTACAAATCAACCACAAAGACAATTACGACAGCACGTCTACAAAGATACAACACTGTGACAGCCGTTTCAAGTCAACCACAAACACCATTACGACAGCACTTCTATAGAAATACAACACTATGACAGCCGTTACAACTCAACCTCAAAGACCATTACGACAGCACGTCTTCAAAGATACAACACTTCGACAGCCGTTACAATTCAACCACAAAGATCCTTACGACAGCACGTCTACAAAGATACAACACTATGACAGCCGTTACAACTCAACCACAAAGATAATTACAACAGCACGTCTACAAAGATACAACACTATGACAGCCGTTACAACTCAACCACAAAGACAATTACGACAGCACGTCTTCAAAGATACAACACTATGACAGCCGTTACAACTCAACCACAAACACCATTACGACAGAAGGTCTACAAAGATACAACACTATGACAGCCGTTACAATTCAACCACAAAGATCCTTACGACAGCACGTCTACAAAGATACAACACTATGACACCCGTTACAACTCAACCACAAAGATAATTACGACAGCACGTCAACAAAGTTACAACACTATGACAGCCGTTACAACTCAACCACAAAGACAACTACGACAGCACGTCTTCAAAGAGACAGCACGTCTACAAAGATACAACACTATGACAGTCGTTACAACTCAACCACAAAGACAATTACGACAGGACGTCTTCAAAGATACAACACTATGACAGCCGTTACAACTCAACCACAAAGACCATTACGACAGAAGGTCTACAAAGATACAACACTATGACAGCCGTTACAATTCAACCACAAAGATAATTACGACAGCACGTCAACAAAGCTACAACACAAAGAAGCCGTTACAACTCAACCACAAAGACAATTACGACAGCACGTCTTCAAAGATACAACACTATGACAGCCGTTACAACTCAACCACAAAGACCATTACGACAGAAGGTCTACAAAGATACAATACTATGACAGCCGTTACAATTCAACCACAAAGATCCTTACGACAGCACGTCTACAAAGATACAACACTATGACAGCCGTTACAACTCAACCACAAAGACAATTACGACAGCACGTCTTCAAAGATATAACACTATGACAGCCGTTACAACTCAACCACAAATACCATTACGACAGAACGTCTACAAAGATAAAACACTTTGACAGCCGTTACAACTCAACCACAAAGACCATTACGACAATACGTCTACAAAGATAAAACACTTTGACAGCCGTTACAAATCAACCACAAAGACAATAACGACTGCACGTCTTCAAACATACGACACTATGACAGCCGTTACAACTCAACCACAAAGACCATAACGACAGAACGTCTACAAAGATACAACACAATGACAGCCGTTACAACTAAACCACAAAGACCATTACAACAGAACGTCTACAAATATACAACACAATGACAGCCGTTACAACTCAACCACAAAGACCATTACAACAGAACGTCTACAAATATACAACACAATGACAGCCGTTACAACTCAACCACAAAGACCATTACGACAGCACGTCTACAAAAATACAACACTATGACAGGCATTACAATTTAACCACAAAAACCATTACGACAGCACGTCTACTAAGATACAACACTATGACAGCCGTTACAATTCAACCACAAAGATAATAACGACTGCACGTGTACAAAGATACAACACTATAACAGCCGTTTCAACTTAACCACAAAGACAATTACAACAGCATGTCTACAACGATACAACACTTTGACAACCGTTTCAACTCAACCACAAAGACAATTACGACAGCACGTCTACAAAGATACAACACTATAACAGCCCTTACAACTCAACCTCAAAGACAATTACGACAGCACGACTACAAAGATACAAAACAATGACAGCAGTTACAATTCAACCTTAAGGCAATTACGACAGCACGACTACAAAGATACAACACAATGACAACCGTTACAATTCAACCACAAAGACCATTACGACAGCATGACTACAAAGATACAACACTATGACAGCCGTATTAATTCAACTACAAAGATCATTACGACAGCACGTCTACAAAAATAGAAAACAATGACAGCAGTTACATTTCAACCACAAAGACCATTACGACAGCACTTCTAAAAAAATACACTACTATGACAGCCGTAACAACTCAACCACAAAGACCATTACGACAGCACTTCTAAAAAAATACACTACTATGACAGCCGTAACAACTCAACAACAAAGACCTTACGACAGCACGTCTACAAATATACAACACAATGACAGCCGTTACAACTCAACTACAAAGATAATTACGACAGCACGTCAACTAAGATACAACACTATGACAGCCGTTACTACTCAACAACAAAGACAATTACGACAGCACGTCTTCAAAGATACAACACTATGACAGCCGTTACAACTCAACCACAAATACCATTACGACAGAACGTCTACAAAGATACAACACTATGACAGCCGTTACAACTCAACCACAAAGATAATTACGACAGCACGTCAAGAAAGATACAACACTATGACAGCCTTTACTACTCAACCACTAAGACAATTACGACAGCACGTCTTCAAAGATACAACACTATGACAGCCGTTACAACTCAACCACAAATACCATTACGACAGAACGTCTACAAAGATACAACACTATGACAGCCGTTACAACTCAACCACAAAGACAATAACGACAGCACGTCTTCAAACATACGACACTATGACAGCCGTTACAACTCAACCACAAGGACCATTACGACAGAACGTCTACAAAGATACAACACAATGACAGCCGTTACAACTCAACCACAAAGACCATTACAACAGAACGTCTACAAATATACAACACAATGACAGCCGTTACAACTCAACCACAAAGACCATTACAACAGAACGTCTTCAAATATACAACACAATGACAGCCGTTACAACTCAACCAGGAAGATCATTACGACAGCACGTCTACAAAAATACAACACTATGACAGGCATTATACTTTAACCACAAAAACCATTACGACAGCACGTCTACTAAGATACAACACTATGACAGCCGTAAAAATTCAACCACAAAGATAATAACGACTGCACGTGTACAAAGATACAACACTATAACAGCCGTTTCAACTTAACCACAAAGACAATTACAACAGCACGTCTACAAAGATACAACACTGTGACAACCGTTTCAGCTCAACCACAAAGACAATTACGACAGCACGTCTACAAAGATACAACACTATAACAGCAGTTACAATTCAACCTCAAAGTCAATTACGACAGCACGACTACAAAGATACAACACAATGACAACCGTTACAATTCAATCACAAAGACCATTACGACAGCATGACTACAAAGACACAACACTATGACAGTCGTAACAATTCAACTACAAAGACCATTACGACAGCACGTCTACAAAAATAGAAAACAATGACAGCCGTTTCAATTCAACCACAAAGACCATTACGACAGCATGACTACAAAGATACAACACTATGAAACCGTTACAATTCAACAACAAAGACCATTACGACAGCACGTCTACAAAAATAGAAAACAATGACAGCAGTTACATTTCAACCACAAAGACCATTACGACAGCACTTCTAAAAAAATACACTACTATGATAGCCGTAACAACTCAACCACAAAGACCATTACGTCAGCACTTCTAAAAAAATACACTACTATGACAGCCGTAACAACTCAACCACAAAGACCATTACGACAGCACTTCTAAAAAAATACACTACTATGATAGCCGTAACAACTCAACCACAAAGACCATTACGTCAGCACTTCTAAAAAAATACACTACTATGACAGCCGTAACAACTCAACCACAAAGACCATTACGACAGCACTTCTAAAAAAATACACTACTATGACAGCCGTAACAACTCAACCACAAAGACCATTACGACAGCACTTCTAAAAAAATACACTACTATGACAGCCGTAACAACTCAACCACAAAGACCTTACGACAGCACGTCTACAAATATACATTACAATAACAGCCGTTACAACTCAACCACATAGACCATTACGACAGAAGGTCTACAAAGATACAACACTATGACAGCCGTTACAATTCAACCACAAAGATCCTTACGACAGCACGTCTACAAAGATACAACACTATGACAGCCGTTACAACTCAACCACAAAGATAATTACGACAGCACGTCGACAAAGATACAACACTATGACAGCCGTTACAACTCAACCACAAAGACAATTACGACAGAACGTCTTCAAAGATACAACACTATGACAGCCGTTACAACTCAACCACAAATACCATTACGACAGAACGTCTACAAAGATACAACACTATGACAGCCGTTACAAATAAACCACAAAGACAATAACGACAGCACGTCTTCAAACATACGACACTATGACAGCCGTTACAACTCAACCACAAAGACCATTACGACAGAAAGTCTACAAAGATACAACACAATGACAGCCGTTACAACTCAACCACAAAGACCATTACAACAGAACGTCTACAAATATACAACACAATGACAGCCGTTACAACTCAACCACAAAGACCATTACAACAGAACGTCTACAAATATACAACACAATGACAGCCGTTACAACTCAACCACAAAGACCATTACGACAGCACGTCTACAAAAATACAACACTATGACAGGCATTACAATTTAACCACAAAAACCATTACGACAGCACGTCTACTAAGATACAACACTATGACAACCGTAACAATTCAACCATAAAGATAATAACGACTGCACGTGTACAAAGATACAACACTATAACAGCCGTTTCAACTTAACCACAAAGACAATTACAACAGCACGTCTACAAAGATACAACACTGTGACAATTGTTTCAACTCAACCACAAAGACATTTACGACAGCACGTCTACAAAGATACAACACTATAACAACCGTTACAACTCAACCTCAAAGACCATTACGACAGCACTTCTAAAAAAATACACTACTATGACAGCCGTAACAACTCAACCACAAAGACCATTACGACAGCACTTCTGAAAAAATACACTACTATGACAACCGTAACAACTCAACCACAAAGACCATTACGACAGCACTTCTAAAAAAATACACTACTATGACAGCCGTAACAACTCAACCACAAAGACCATTACGACAGCACTTCTAAAAAAATACACTACTATGACAGCCGTAACAACTCAACCACAAAGACCATTACGACAGCACTTCTAAAAAAATACACTACTATGACAGCCGTAACAACTCAACCACAAAGACCTTACGACAGGACGTCTACAAATATACAACACAATGACAGCCGTTACACATCAACCACATAGACCATTACGACAGAAGGTCTACAAAGATACAACACTATGACAGCCGTTACAATTCAACCACAAAGATCCTTACGACAGCACGTCTACAAAGATACAACACTATGACAGCCGTTACAACTCAACCACAAAGATAATTACGACAGCACGTCTACAAAGATACAACACTATGACAGCCGTTACAACTCAACCACAAAGACAATTACGACAGAACGTCTACATAGATACAACACTATGACAGCCGTTACAACTCAACCACAAATACCATTACGACAGAACGTCTACAAATATACAACACTATGACAGCCGTTACAAATCAACCACAAAGACAATAACGACAGCACGTCTTCAAACATACGACACTATGACAGCCGTTACAACTCAACCACAAAGACCATTACAACAGAACGTCTACAAATATACAACACAATGACAGCCGTTACAACTCAACCACAAAGACCATTACAACAGAACGTCTACAAATATACAACACAATGACAGCCGTTACAACGCAACCACAAAGACCATTACGACAGCACGTCTACAAAAATACAACACTATGACAGGCATTACAATTTAACCACAAAAACCATTACGACAGCACGTCTACTAAGATACAACACTATGACAGCCGTAACAATTCAACCACAAAGATAATAACGACTGCACGTGTACAAAGATACAACACTATGACAGCCGTTTCAACTTAACCACAAAGACAATTACAACAGCACGTCTACAAAGATACAACACTGTGACAATTGTTTCAACTCAACCACAAAGACATTTACGACAGCACGTCTACAAAGATACAACACTATAACAACCGTTACAACTCAACCTCAAAGACAATTACGACAGCACGACTACAAAGATACAAACAATGACAGCAGTTACAATTCAACCTCAAAGACAATTACGACAGCACGACTACAAAGATACAACACAATGACAACCGTTACAATTCAACCACAAAGACCATTACGACAGCATGACTACAAAGATACAACACTATGACAGCCGTTACAACTCAACCTCAAAGACAATTACGACAGCACGACTACAAAGATACAAAACAATGAAAGAAGTTACAATTCAACCTCAAAGACAATTACGACAGCACGACTACAAAGATACAACACAATGACAACCATTACAATTCAACCAAAAAGACCATTACGACAGCATGACTACAAAGATACAACACTATGACAGCCGTAACAATTCAACTACAAAGACCATTACGACAGCACGTCTACAAAAATAGAAAACAATGACAGCCGTTTCAATTCAACTACAAAGACCATTACGACAGCATGACTACAAAGATACAACACTATGAAAGCCGTTACAATTCAACCACAAAGACCATTACGACAGCACGTCTACAAAAATAGAAAACAATGACAGCAGTTACATTTCAACCACAAAGACCATTACGACAGCACTTCTAAAAAAATACACTACTATGACAGCCGTAACAACTCAACCACAAAGACCATTACGACAGCACTTCTAAAAAAATACACTACTATGACAGCCGTAACAACTCAACCACAAAGACCATTACGACAGCACTTCTAAAAAAATACACTACTATGACAGCCGTAACAACTCAACCACAAAGACCTTACGACAGGACGTCTACAAATATACAACACAATGACAGCCGTTACACATCAACCACATAGACCATTACGACAGAAGGTCTACAAAGATACAACACTATGACAGCCGTTAAAATTCAACCACAAAGATCCTTACGACAGCACGTCTACAAAGATACAACACTATGACAGCCGTTACAACTCAACCACAAAGATAATTACGACAGCACGTCGACAAAGATACAACACTATGACAGCCGTTACAACTCAACCACAAAGACAATTACGACAGAACGTCTACATAGATACAACACTATGACAGCCGTTACAACTCAACCACAAATACCATTACGACAGAACGTCTACAAATATACAACACTATGACAGCCGTTACAAATCAACCACAAAGACAATAACGACAGCACGTCTTCAAACATACGACACTATGACAGCCGTTACAACTCAACCACAAATACCATTACGACAGAACGTCTACAAAGATACAACACTATGACAGCCGTTACAAATCAACCACAAAGACAATAACGACAGCACGTCTTCAAACATACGACACTATGACAGCCGTTACAACTCAACCACAAAGACCATTACGACAGAACGTCTACAAAGATACAACACAATGACAGCCGTTACAACTCAACCACAAAGACCATTACAACAGAACGTCTACAAATATAGAACACAATGACAGCCGTTACAACTCAACCACAAAGACCATTACAACAGAACGTCTACAAATATACAACACAATGACAGCCGTTACAACGCAACCACAAAGACCATTACGACAGCACGTCTACAAAAATACAACACTATGACAGGCATTACAATTTAACCACAAAAACCATTACGACAGCACGTCTACTAAGATACAACACTATGACAGCCGTAACAATTCAACCACAAAGATAATAACGACTGCACGTGTACAAAGATACAACACTATGACAGCCGTTTCAACTTAACCACAAAGACAATTACAACAGCACGTCTACAAAGATACAACACTGTGACAATTGTTTCAACTCAACCACAAAGACATTTACGACAGCACGTCTACAAAGATACAACACTATAACAACCGTTACAACTCAACCTCAAAGACAATTACGACAGCACGACTACAAAGATACAAACAATGACAGCAGTTACAATTCAACCTCAAAGACAATTACGACAGCACGACTACAAAGATACAACACAATGACAACCGTTACAATTCAACCACAAAGACCATTACGACAGCATGACTACAAAGATACAACACTATGACAGCCGTTACAACTCAACCTCAAAGACAATTACGACAGCACGACTACAAAGATACAAAACAATGAAAGAAGTTACAATTCAACCTCAAAGACAATTACGACAGCACGACTACAAAGATACAACACAATGACAACCATTACAATTCAACCAAAAAGACCATTACGACAGCATGACTACAAAGATACAACACTATGACAGCCGTAACAATTCAACTACAAAGACCATTACGACAGCACGTCTACAAAAATAGAAAACAATGACAGCCGTTTCAATTCAACTACAAAGACCATTACGACAGCATGACTACAAAGATACAACACTATGAAAGCCGTTACAATTCAACCACAAAGACCATTACGACAGCACGTCTACAAAAATAGAAAACAATGACAGCAGTTACATTTCAACCACAAAGACCATTACGACAGCACTTCTAAAAAAATACACTACTATGACAGCCGTAACAACTCAACCACAAAGACCATTACGACAGCACTTCTAAAAAAATACACTACTATGACAGCCGTAACAACTCAACCACAAAGACCATTACGACAGCACTTCTAAAAAAATACACTACTATGACAGCCGTAACAACTCAACCACAAAGACCTTACGACAGGACGTCTACAAATATACAACACAATGACAGCCGTTACACATCAACCACATAGACCATTACGACAGAAGGTCTACAAAGATACAACACTATGACAGCCGTTACAATTCAACCACAAAGATCCTTACGACAGCACGTCTACAAAGATACAACACTATGACAGCCGTTACAACTCAACCACAAAGATAATTACGACAGCACGTCGACAAAGATACAACACTATGACAGCCGTTACAACTCAACCACAAAGACAATTACGACAGAACGTCTACATAGATACAACACTATGACAGCCGTTACAACTCAACCACAAATACCATTACGACAGAACGTCTACAAATATACAACACTATGACAGCCGTTACAAATCAACCACAAAGACAATAACGACAGCACGTCTTCAAACATACGACACTATGACAGCCGTTACAACTCAACCACAAATACCATTACGACAGAACGTCTACAAAGATACAACACTATGACAGCCGTTACAAATCAACCACAAAGACAATAACGACAGCACGTCTTCAAACATACGACACTATGACAGCCGTTACAACTCAACCACAAAGACCATTACGACAGAACGTCTACAAAGATACAACACAATGACAGCCGTTACAACTCAACCACAAAGACCATTACAACAGAACGTCTACAAATATAGAACACAATGACAGCCGTTACAACTCAACCACAAAGACCATTACAACAGAACGTCTACAAATATACAACACAATGACAGCCGTTACAACGCAACCACAAAGACCATTACGACAGCACGTCTACAAAAATACAACACTATGACAGGCATTACAATTTAACCACAAAAACCATTACGACAGCACGTCTACTAAGATACAACACTATGACAGCCGTAACAATTCAACCACAAAGATAATAACGACTGCACGTGTACAAAGATACAACACTATGACAGCCGTTTCAACTTAACCACAAAGACAATTACAACAGCACGTCTACAAAGATACAACACTGTGACAATTGTTTCAACTCAACCACAAAGACATTTACGACAGCACGTCTACAAAGATACAACACTATAACAACCGTTACAACTCAACCTCAAAGACAATTACGACAGCACGACTACAAAGATACAAACAATGACAGCAGTTACAATTCAACCTCAAAGACAATTACGACAGCACGACTACAAAGATACAACACAATGACAACCGTTACAATTCAACCACAAAGACCATTACGACAGCATGACTACAAAGATACAACACTATGACAGCCGTTACAACTCAACCTCAAAGACAATTACGACAGCACGACTACAAAGATACAAAACAATGAAAGAAGTTACAATTCAACCTCAAAGACAATTACGACAGCACGACTACAAAGATACAACACAATGACAACCATTACAATTCAACCAAAAAGACCATTACGACAGCATGACTACAAAGATACAACACTATGACAGCCGTAACAATTCAACTACAAAGACCATTACGACAGCACGTCTACAAAAATAGAAAACAATGACAGCCGTTTCAATTCAACCACAAAGACCATTACGACAGCATGACTACAAAGATACAACACTATGAAAGCCGTTACAATTCAACCACAAAGACCATTACGACAGCACGTCTACAAAAATAGAAAACAATGACAGCAGTTACATTTCAACCACAAAGACCATTACGACAGCACTTCTAAAAAAATACACTACTATGACAGCCGTAACAACTCAACCACAAAGACCATTACGACAGCACTTCTAAAAAAATACACTTCTATGAAAGCCGTAACAACTCAACTACAAAGACCTTACGACAGCACGTCTACAAATATACAACACAATGACAGCCGTTACAACTCAACTACAAAGACCATTACGACAGCACGTCTACAAAAATACAACACTATGACAGGCGTTACAATTTAACCACAAAAACCATTACGACAGCACGTCTACTAAGACAAAACACTATGACAGCCGTTACAATTCAACCAGAAAAATTATAAAGACTGCACGTGTACAAAGATACAACACTAGAACAGCCGTTTCAACTCAACCACAAAGACAATTACAACAGCACGTCTACAAAGATACAACACTGTGACAACCGTTTCAACTCAACCACAAAGACAATTACGACAACACGTCTACAAAGATACAACACTATAACAACCGTTACAACTCAACCACAAAGACAATTACGACAGCACGTCTACAAAGATACAACACTATAACAGCCGTTTCAACTCAACCACAAAGACAATTACGTCAGCATGTTTACAAAAATACAAAACAATGACAGCCGTTACAATTCAACCACAAAAACATTTACGAGAGCACGACTACAAAAATACAAAACAATGACAGCTGTTACAATTCAACTTCAAAGACAATTACGACAGCACGACTACAAAGATACAACACAATGACAGCCGTTACAATTCAACCACAAAGGCCATTACAACAGAACGTCTACAAAGATACAACACAATGACAGCCGTTACAACTCAACCACAAAGGCCATTACGACAGAACGTCTACAAATATACAATACAATGACAGCCGTTACAACTCAACAATAAAGACCATTACGACAGCACGTCTACATAGATACAACACCATGACAGCCGTAATAATTCAACCGCAAAGACCATTACGACAGCACGTCTACAAAAATACAACACTATGACAGCCGTAGCAACTCAACCACATAGACCTTACGACAGCACGTCTACAAGTATACAACACAATGACAGCCGTTACAACTCAACCACAAAGACCATTACGACAGCACGTCTACAAAAATACAACACTATGACAGGCGTTACAATTTAACCACAAAAACCATTACGACAGCACGTCTACTAAGATACAACACTATGACAGCCGTTACAATTCAACCAGAAAGATTATAACGACTGCACGTGTACAAAGATACAACACTATAACAGCCGTTTCAACTCAACCACAAAGACAATTACAACAGCACGTCTACAAAGATACAACACTGTGACAACCGTTTCAACTCAACCAAAAAGACCATTACGACAACACGTCTACAAAGATACAACACTATAACAGCCGTTACAACTCAACCACAAAGACAATTACGACAGCACGTCTACAAAGATACAACACTATAACAGCCGTTTAAACTCAACCACAAAGACAATTACGTCAGCATGTTTACAAAAATACAAAACAATGACAGCTGTTACAATTCAACTTCAAAGACAATTACGACAGCACGACTAGAAAGATACAACACAATGACAGCCGTTACAATTCAATCACAAAGGCCATTACGACAGAACGTCTACAAAGATAAAACACAATGACAGCCGTTACAACTCAACAACAAAGGCCATTACGACAGAACGTCTACAAATATACAACACAATGACAGCCGTTACAACTCAACAACAAAGACCATTACGACAGCACGTCTACATAGATACAACACTATGACAGCCGTAACAATTCACCGAAAATACCATTACGACAGCACGTCTACAAAAATACAACACTATGACAGCCGTAGCAACTCAACCACAAAGACCTTACGACAGCACGTCTACAAAGATACAACACAATGACAGCCGTTACAACTCAACCACAAAGACCATTACGACAGAACGTCTACAAATATACAACACAATGACAGCCGTTACAACTCAACCACAAAGACCATTACGACAGCACGTCTACATAGATACAACACTATGACAGCCGTAACAATTCAACCGCAAAGACCATTACGACAGCACGTCTACAAAAATACAACACTATGACAGCCGTTACAACTCAACCACAAAGACCTTACGACAGCACGTCTACAAAGATACAATACTATAACTGCCGTTGCAACCCAACGACAAAGACCATTACGACAGCACGTCTACAAAAATACAACACTATGGCAGCCGTTACAAATCAACCACCAAGACCATTGCGACATCACGTCTACAGAAATACAACACTATGACAGCCGTTACAACTCAACCACAAAGACCATCACGACAGCACATGTACAAAGATACAACACTATGACAGCCGTAACAAATCAACCACAAAGACCATTGCGACAGCACGTCTACAGAAATACAACACTATGACAGCCGTTTCAACTCAACCACGAAGACCTTACGACAGCACGTCTACAAAAATACAACACTATGACAGCCGTTACAAATCAACCACAAAGACCATTGCGACAGCACGTCTACAAAGATACAACACTATGACAGCCGTAACAAATCAACCACAAAGACCATTGCGACAGCACGTCTACAAAGATACAACACTATGACAGCCGTAACAAAAAATTAACCACAAAGACCATTGCGACAACACGTCTACAAAGATACAACACTATGACAGCCGTAACAAATCAACCATAAAGACCATTGCGACAGCACGTCTACAAAGATACAACACTATGACAGCCGTAACAACTTAACCATAAAGACCATTGTGACACCACGTCTACAAAGATACAACACTATGACAGTCGAAACAACATTACAACTTCAATCATTTGAACTACTTGGGCTGCAGGACCATCAGAAAACGAAGACGTTCAAGCCACTGCCACCACATCACAAGCATCAAATCAACACGTATATAAAGTCCATCAGGACACAATGACCATTTAGACCTCTTTACTTTACTGCAACTAAAAAAACTTAGAACAAAAAGACTTAAACATGAAAAAGAAAATAAAGACACTTAAACCTCAAAATTCACAAGTACAACACCCGGATTATATGAATCAACATAGTAAATACATGAAAACTATTACAACAGCATGCCTATAAACCATTCAACACAACAACAGCAACAACACTGTTAATGCGTCGAAACTATCCCACATTCAACACAACACAGTAGTCAACACCACCATCATAGCCTTCTAAAGTATCACGACTTTACAACTTAAAAGCTATCACGACAATAAGATTAAAAGCATATGGTGTGACCCCAGTGTTGAAGTACTACCGGGTCGTTGTAGGCTAAGAAGTAGTTCTTTGAAATATTAAAGTCTTGATATTGGTGCTTTGCCTGACAATACTGGTCATAGTTTAACTGTATTTATTGTTACTGTATTGCTTTTGTGCCATTTCAGTTCACTTTAACAGTTGTTGTTTCTGTCTTTTGCAGGACTATATGTCAGTGTGGATGAATGACAGAAGTGATGTAACCGGTGTACTGTGAGAGTTGTGTATTGGAGATAGTGATAGTGTGTGTAGAGATTGGCATATAACAGAAAAATTCATCGTTCATCATATACTTCTTATGTGTTTTTTTACTGATACAGTGTTAAGAAAGAGAAATAAAGACCACTGATTATTAGAATGTTTTCCTGGAGTTCATAGTTTGTCTTCAGTTGTGCTGGATTTACAATAGAATAAAGAAGGGGAAAAAAACACCGGGCCGACACCTATATGCCAAAACTTTGAAATGGAATATATCAACAAGTATGTGATGGAAAGTGATGAAATTCTCCATGCTGTTAAGTGATGACATAAGAAATAAGGAGATTAAAGGATCTTGTTGAGGTGTGAATTCTTTATTTTATTTAAAATTTAAAATTTTAAACTTAGAACTTTCTGTATTGTAGTGTAAGAGTTACCTCCCCTGAACTGTAAACTTTCTTTTCTGTCGTCTGCTTTTGTGCTAAGCAGCCTGAGAAGCACAAGACATTATTTTTAACATTTGCTTGAAATTCAAACATTCTTTTTATTTTTTTAAATTATTATTGTTGTTATTATTATTATTTTTAGATAAGAAGTAACAGAAAAAAATCTACCTTTTTCTTTTTCTGTACAACTAGCACTGGTCTAATGGGTGATTTTTTTGAACAGTGTGAGAGGAAACTCCACTTGAATAGCAGACAGCATGAGAAAGGAGAGTGTGTTGTTTAGACTGGCTGTATAAATAAGCAAGGTTATGGACAGTTCCGTTTCAGGGAGCCTAAAGACCCGCTGACAGCTGGACAAAGGACGCGTACAAGTCACCGTGTAGCTTTAATGGTGCAACTTAGAGATTTAGATGTACATGCTTCTGAGCAGGCATCACATTTATGTAACAACAAGCTGTGCCTTAATGTCCAACATCTTGTATTTGACGGGAGTAGTTGTAATAACTTAAGAAAACTTGTTTTTCTCGCTCCAGGTGCAATAGTCATTTTGATGTTAATGGAAACCGCCTTCCAGATTGCCTGCTACACTTGACAAAAGATTTTTGTGCCTAATATGTGGTTTTCTTTCATTTATACGACATTTCAGGGCTTAGGATTATGTTTTTGAATTAACTTCATAGTGTATAATATTATATGGATGTATCAAAGATGATGATAATACTATCTCATTTTTCCGTACTTTTTAGTTTCAGACTTAGCATACAGGAGCTTTCCGTTTCGGCCGGCATCAGGCCATCATCAGACATTCTGCCATGAATGTGACGGAGCCCATTGTTTTTCTGCTTTATGTTGCTGTTAGGGGTTCCTTTAACTTTTACATTGTACCTTTTAACTTTTATTTACTGGGACCTGCTTCATCAACTTGACCTTTGGCGTACTCTTCAGTATAAATGCCTTTATTTCTGGCCTGGTAGTATGTAAACTCCAGTTTAGCTCTGTTAGTTCTTCTGTTCCTTTTAAACTTATTTGTTTTCTGGTACTTTGTATGTCTGAGTGACCTATTTGATGTATGATTTAGGTATCTTCTTGCTCGGGGTGAAAGAGGCTGTCCAGTTATGCTGCAGACTTTCTTTGATACTGATTCTTGTAATGAATTGTTTAGTTGTAGTGTCTTTGATGCGAGACTTCCATGAAAGTTTCTTGAAAGGTTGATTTCTTTGGGCACATACAGTTTTGATTTCTAACAGACCACACCTCTAAATTGAAACTGTAAAGAATCCCGTTCGTGCCACGTACAATATCAGGTGAAATTTAAAAAACATTTTGTCTCGCCCATTCAGGTGAACATATGTTCAGCTAAAATTTAAAACCTCACGAGGAAGTAAAGACGAACTTTAACATTTAAATTTTCGCATGTGTCACTTTAATACTTGCGAGACTCAAAATAAAATTCCGCATGTCAAGTGTAAGATTCTTGCAAGGATTAGCTTTAGCCTGGTATTCCTTGCGAAGACTTACAACGAGACATACGACATTTATTTATTTTATTTTACGTGGCCCGAACGGGATTCCGTAGAATTGCTTTTTTATGTAGAAATTGTTCAAACAACGACTTTCGAAAGACAAGGAAAATATTGAAATGTAAGTCAGTATGTATACCTTACAAATATAGCGAAATTCTATTTGCAAAACACGTTACTTAAGAAAAATGGTCGAAAACTTAGGATCGAATAGAAATATTTCAGTCATCCCACCTGCCGTGCCAACGAAGGCGGCTCCTATTTGTAAGAGGGACCGTTTCTCTTTCAGATTAAACTGTTTCAGTAATTCACACACACGAGCAGCTATAACGGCGAGCAACGAAATGACAATAAGCTCCTTTGCTGTTTTGAGGTTTGAACCTGAAACCATGTGTGTGTCGTGAGTTAAAGAAAAAAATCTTTTTTAAAAATATAGCAAATGTATCAAACGTTTCTGATATAAACATATGTAAATGAAGAAAAAAAGAAATATATTACTGCAATTCTGCATGAGTAAAGATAAGTTTTACTAACCTCCATCTGAAAAAAACGTTTACACACGCTAGAGCTTGCCGAAGAGGCACAGACTTTAAACAGTCCAAAATGATAGGTGTAATCTCCGTTCGTGCCGTAATACCAATACGGAAGAGCTAAAGACATTATGTTCAAGAATATTGATCCAAAGGTCAAACCTATACCGAATATTAGAAACATTTCGCTTTGTTTTTGTTGCAATTAAAGAATTTTCAAAAGAATTAAAATTTTTGTTGATTTTTTTTCTATGGTTATTACTCGCAGAAAAATAAATAAATAAGAGAAAATAAAAATAAACAGTAATTATATAAAAACTCTTTGCTGCAGTTTTAATGTCGTTTCTATATTCCGAAATTCTATATATAGAATGAAGTCACATGACCTAGCCCTCCACAACTTCCGGAACTTGTTGTATGCGTGCGTTTAATTCTTATTTACTGTCACTCCATTACGAAATAAAGATTTCCCGTACTGATAACTACTCTCCAAACACTTTTTCGTTTTTGCCAAGATTCCGACAAAATAGAGTAATTCAATATTGGTAGGTGGATAATTAAAACGTCTTTGATGAATTTAATTGGAAAGGAGACCTCTTTCCCGAAAAGAAAATGCCATAATTTTCACCAAAAGAGTTAGTCTGAAACTACCGATCCATGGCGAGAGAAGTTAACAAGCATATGAACTCTAAAGCTTTAGTTTACTGGTCATTAAACCAGATAAGACAAATTCTGGGCTGTTAGACTACAGGAGTATCATAGAGCTAATAAAGTTTTTTCCGATAGCTCAGCTGCTGAATTAGATATCCGATTTGCTGGTTACAAGTTTGTTTTAATGCCGCCGAAGGGAGGCATATAGTTTTTGAACTGCCCGTCCGTCCGTCAGTCCGTCTGTCCGTCAGTCAGTCCGAAAACAATAACATTGGCAATACTTTTCTTATTAGTAAATGGATTTACTTCATACTTGGACACAACACCCCTTTGGACAAGACCTTTCCACTGACCTATATTTATTTGATCTTGACCCCTGAATGACCTTTACCTTGAAGATCCAATTTTCCAAAAACTTTAACATTGGCAATAACTTCTTTATTAGTAAGTGGGTTTACTTCATACTTGGACACAGCACCCCTTTGGACAAGACCTTCCCACTGACTTATATTTGTTTGACCTTGACTCCTGAATGACCTTTACCTTGAATATCCAATTGTCCAAAAACTTCAACATTGCCCATAACTTCCTTATTAGTAAGTGGATTTACTTCATATTTGGACACAACACCCCTTTGGACAAGACCTTCCACTGACCTTTAATTATTTGACCTTGACCCCTGAATATCTAACTGTCCAAAAACTAATATTTGGTCATAACTTCCAAATTGGTAAGTGGATACACTTCATACTTATACACAACACCCCTTTGGACAAGGCCTTCCCACTGACCTATATTTGTTTGACCTTGACCCCTGAATGACCTGCACCTTGAAGATCCAATGGTCCAAAAACTTTAACATTGCCCATAACTTCCTTATAAGTAAATGGAATACTTCATACTTGGACACAACCCCCTTTGGATAAGACCTTCGCACTGACCTATATTTATTTGACCTCAGTTCAAAGGTCAAAGCACCACATTCGGGGGCATTGTCAACTTACAGCGACAGTTCTTGTTGTTACATGCTACTATGATTTTACGGTTTAAGAAGAAACGTAAAAGAACTAAAAATAAATAAAATAGATAAATAAACACAGACAAACGCAAACAGTCAGAAATCATACAGGAACCAAATATTCGACTTGCAAACAGAGCTTTATCAGAACATCTGCCGATAAGGACTCGAACCTGTCCTCTTCCAGGCTTGAGGCAAAGCCTGAGTGACTCGGCCAGGGAGACGGTTCATAATGTTGCTGTTTTAATGCTTTCATCATAAGGTCGATAATTTCTGTAATGTTACTCGGTTTTGACGTGATGGGCTGCATGTGGTTAGCTTTTAAAACATTAAAAACATAATTCAGGTAAAAGGCAGAAACAGTTCTTCGTGTTTCTTGTCCTTTTCTTTTCGTTTCGTAGTTCTGCGACTGTTTCTGACACTCTTGCAAATTTTCATGAATTTCAGTGCCAATCCGAAAAATGTCATTTTTAATGTCTAGGGACCCTCCTAAGTCGATTTTTCCGATCTGCGACTGTTTCTGACACACTCGCAGACTTTCAGGAATTTTGGTGCCACTTGGGAAAATGTCATTATTAATGTCTAGGAACCCTCCGAAGTCGATTTTACCGGTCTGCGACTGTTTCTGACACTCTTGCAGACTTCAAGGAATTTTGGTGCCAATCGGGAAAATGTCATTTCTAATGTCTAGGGACCCTTCCTTGTCAATTTTACCGGTCTGCGACTGTTTCTGACACACTCGCAGACTTTCAGGAATTTTGGTGCCAATCGGGAAAATGTCATTGTTAATGTCTAGGGACCCTCCCGTGTTGATTTTACCGGTCTGCGACTGTTTCTGACATTCTCGCAGACTTTCAGGAATTTTGGTGCCAATCGGGAAAATGTCATTTTTAATGTCTACGGACCCTCCCGTGTTGATTTTACCGGTCTGCGACTGTTTCTGACACACTCGCAGACTTTCAGGAATTTTGGTGCCAATCGAGAAAATGTCATTATTAATGTCTAGGGACCCTTCGGTGTCGATTTTACCGGTCTGCGACTGTTTCTGACACACTCACAGACTGTCAGGAATTTTGGTGCCACTTGGGAAAATGTCATTATTAATGTCTAGGGACCCTCCGAAGTCGATTTTACCGGTCTGCGACTGTTTCTGACACTCTTGCAGACTTCAAGGAATTTTGGTGCCAATCGGGAAAATGTCATTTCTAATGTCTAGGGACCCTTCCTTGTCAATTTTACCGGTCTGCGACTGTTTCTGACACACTCGCAGACTTTCAGGAATTTTGGTGCCAATCGAGAAAATGTCATTATTAATGTCTAGGGACCCTTCCGTGTCGATTTTACCGGTCTGCGACTGTTTCTGACACACTCACAGACTTTCAGGAATTTTGGTGCCACTTTGGAAAATGTCATTTTTGATGTCTAGGGACCCTCCCAAGTCAATTTTGTCGGTCTGCGACTGTTTCTGACACTCTCGCAGACTTTCAGGAATTTTGGTGCCAATCGGGAAAATGTCATATTTAAGGTCTAGCCATCCTCCCAGGTCAATTTTACCGGTCTGCAACTGTTTACAACCCTCTCGTAGACTTTCAGGAATGTTGGTGCCAAAATTGAGAAAATGTCATTTTTTATGTTAAGGGACCCTCCGGTGTCCATTGTTACGGTCTGCTACTGTTTCTGACATTAATGCAAACTTTCAGGAATTTGGTGCCAATCTAGAAAGTCTAGCTACCATCCCGGTTCGATTGCACCGGTCTGAGACTGTTTCAAACACTCTCGCAGACTTTCAGAGTTTCCTACTGCTACTGTTGTTACTGCTTCTGCCAACTTCACGTTTTGTTTACTGCTACTGCTCGTACTGCTACTGCCAGCTTCACGTTTTTGTTTACTGCTACTGCTCGTACTGCTACTGCCAGCTTCACGTTTTTGTTTACTGCTACTGCTCGTACTGCTACTGCCAACTTCACGTTTTAGTTTACTGCTACTGCTCGTACTGCTACTGCCAACTTCACGTTTTAGTTTACTGCTACTGCTCGTACTGCTACTGCCAACTTCACGTTTTAGTTTACTGCTACTGCTCGTACGGCTACTGCCAACTTCACGTTTTAGTTTACTTCTACTGCTCGTACTGCTACTGCCAACTTCACGTTTTTGTTTACTGTTACTGCTCGTACTGCTACTGCCAACTTCACGTTTTTGTTTACTGCTACTGCTGGTACTGCTACTGCCAACTTCACGTTTTTGTTTACTGCTACTGCTCGTACTGCTACTGCCAACTTCACGTTTTTGTTTACTGCTACTGCTCGTACTGCTACTGCCAACTTCACGTTTTTGTTTACTGCTACTGCTCGTACTGCTACTGCCAACTTCACGTTTTTGTTTACTGCTACTGCTCGTACTGCTACTGCCAACTTCACGTTTTAGTTTACTGCTACTGCTCGTACTGCTACTGCCAACTTCACGTTTTAGTTTACTGCTACTGCTCGTTCTGCTACTGCCAACTTCACGTTTTAGTTTACTGCTACTGCTCGTACTGCTACTGCCAACTTCACGTTACTGTCAACTGCTACGGCGTACTGCTACTGCCAACTTCACGTTTTAGTTTACTGCTACTGCTCGTACTGCTACTGCCAACTTCACGTTTTAGTTTACTGCTACTGCTCGTTCTGCTACTGCCAACTTCACGTTTTAGTTTACTGCTACTGCTCGTACTGCTACTGCCAACTTCACGTTTTTTACTGCTGCGTACTGCTACTGCTCACTTCCTATACATGAAAATTTACTTCCGTATCCTCGTCATTTTCAGAAAAGAAACATACTTGTTGTATTCATAGTTATTTAGGCTAATACTTGTAAATATGCAGACTTCTTTGAAACAGACTCTTAAAAGCGTCACAAAATGCGTCGTGACGTCCATATCAAAGGAAAACAACACTTGAAATGTTAAAACAAAACAAATCAATATAATTTTCTCAATTTTTGTATTTTCGGAAAATGGTTCATTTTTTCAAAGAGTTGTTGTTGTTGCTACGTTTGTTTTCACTTTTCATTCCTTGACGAGCTATGTGTATAAACATTCGATTGAAACACGGTGCAAAATCGGAAGTAACGTTTTAAAAAAAGTCGAACAGTTAAAATGTCATTACTTCTCACAGAGGAGGTGTATATTGTTACTGATAAAACTAAAGGACCTAAAAAGTCCGAAAATATTGTCAGCTCCAAGCAATATTTTCATGGAGGTCATTAAAATGTAAAACAAAAACTGTCATTGTAAGTGACAAGTACCCCCATGAAGGATTTTGAATGCAGCGTGTTTAGCTTGAAGCAATATTGTTCAGATGAAATGACAAATATGACAAACACACAAGAAGGCAGCATGAATAAAGAACAGACATATATACGTTTGACTTCACAGTTTACACAGTTTAATTGCGGCAAAGTATATCAAAATCATATTAAAAATTTATAAAAATGGTCAACTTGAAGAGCAAACACAAATTGTACGAGGACATTCTATGTTATTTGTCGATTCAGACGAACAGACAGAGAGACGGATGGTATGCGACACGTGAGTATTTATGTCATTTTGCCGAAATCCTTTGAAGTATCACAGAGTTAGAGAGCGAAAAGGAACATAACAGCTGGTTATAATCTATATCTTTAGACAATAGTTTTTGACCTTGACCTTTGCAACCCAAGTCGTCTTTTCTACACGTCGTCCTCATATAATAAACAGTTGTGGAATTTATATTAAACTCCTATTCAATTGGCAGAGTTACAAAGCGACAGACGAACGGGGCTATTACTTTATGCTCTCCTTCGGAGGCATAAGAATAAAGGGACGTAACAAATTAAAATAATACTGATTTTGTTTCTTTAAATAAAAGTAAAAAATACATCTGAAGTATTCACTATATATTTTTCTTTACATGCCTGCCAGTGTTCCTGTTTCAGAATTTAAAAAAAAAAACTTTGGAAGTTTGTTTTTTTTCTTTATAATAATTAACTGTATTACAGATTTCATTAACATAAAGGGGGAGATAGGGGGTCCAGCGTTAGTCCAAAGATTTGTAATCCAGGAGGTCGACACCGCCCCCACCCGCTCTTCCGGTAACAATAAATATCTACCCTGCTCCCCACCCGCTCTTCCGGTAACAATACATATATTTCGGATGATGTGCTCTTTCGATAACAATAAATATCTTTCGGATGAGGTGTTAATCCGAGGTCCGGTGTATCAGTGCTAAACACCGAGCATGGGAAAGAACCAGATGTGTTTCTGGAAAGAGATGCGTTCTATTTTGAACTATCCCCCAAATATCTAAAAAACTTAAACTGGGGGCGTCCGTCATATTGGCAACTGCTACCGACCATAATTTAAGTCAGTCAGACTCAGCTAAGAGGCGAATCAGAAGTGTAGTGGTATCGCACAAGATTTGTAATTAAGAAGTCGTAAGTTTGAGCTCCTGATACTGTGATTCAAATAAAATTTAGAACAGAAAGAAAGAGCGAGGGAGAGAGAGAAAGAGGAGAGAGAGAGAGAGAGATGGGGGAGAGACAAAAATGACACAAAACAGAATCCCATTAATACCCCTTTTTATTGTGAGAGATACATAATATGATTACTCTTATTCATTGATCTATTAAGATTTAAAATTAAACATATATTCATTCATTCTTGCACACAATTGGTACAATACATCTAATATGATATAAGTTCCTGACACAACGTGAATATAGTGAAAAAACAATTTAAAGTTAATGCAAGCCACTGCGAGATGCATTCTCAAGTCATGCAATATGCAAACACGAACGGTTCACTTCTTGAAAAAAGGAAACATTACATTAAAGATATTACAATAAAATTAATATTATCAAATACACAAAAAACAACATTAAAACTGTTTAAAGTTGAAATATCATATCAAAGTTGAAATATTATAACATTAAAGTTGAAATATTATAACATTAAAGTTGAAATATTATAACATTAAAGCTGAAATATTGTAACACTAAATGATTATATATATATCAACGAATTGATGAGGTAATGAAAGATACATTACATCTCTCTGAATAAAACCAATTTAATCAAAAACATATATGAATGGGTTTAAAATTTGTTGAGAAAAAAACCCAATGACATTTCTGTCTGAATAAAATTGAAATCATAGTGATAAGAAATGTAAGTACAATGAAAGAACTACTTAAAGTACAAGATGAATATGAATACAAAGAAGAAAAAAATCATCATTACACAAATGATCATCATTCGACAAATTCAATGTTGTGTTCAGCTGAAACTTTATGTTAAAAATACAAGAGAACTTCTATTGTCAGTAAATCTACAAATTACTTCGGAAACTTCATTAAGTAATAAATAGTGATAAAGTATTAACACTAGTAGTTATATAACACTGAGGATTTGTTGTTAAAACACATTTGAGATTTGGTCTTTGATTCCTTCATTCTAGGCTTAGTTTCATATTTCCTGGGTTTTCTTAAATCATGCGGCCATTTCTCTGATGTATTCTCGAAAATAAATTGTCTTGTTTTGGCGTTTGATCTTTGATGATACGGCTTGGCGCTTGATTTCTGAAATCGCTACATTTCTTTTATTGTTTCAAACCTATATATGACATAACATCTGATTTTGGTATTTGTGCTTCAAGTGACAAAAAACAACAACAACAACAAAAAAACAAATAGTGAAATTTAGTACAGTTCAACCTGTTAAGGCTTTCGTCATACATATGAAATAGAACATCTTTGATATCTATGAATTTTTTATTTGTTTGTTTTCTTTATTTCTTTTTTTTTATTCAATACTGCCTGCCCTATGAACTCAGACATTAAAATAAACCTGAAAGTTTTCGAATGCTCCAATTACATCGCAAAATTTCGACAAAAAAATACACGAAGCCGTAACTAATAAAAACTAACAACAACAACAACAGAAAAATGAAAATATTGATGTTTTTGGCGCCGTTATATGTCGCAACGCCGCTAAATGTCACACTTCCCGCTAAATGGCTCACCATTGCTGTTAAATGTCGCAATCGCCAATAAATGTCGCAAAACCTTCTGCCGTTAAATGTCGCAATGGTAACGTTAAATGTCGCATGATTTTCCCATACCGTTAAATGTCGCAACTCTAACGCTTAATGTCGCAAGATCTTAATTCACGTTATACTCAAGGTTTATAGTGGAATGTTTTCAATGAAAATTTGAAATATATAGAGGCATTATTGTAATGCTTCAAAGTGTTTTAAAAATAACACGAATATATCGGTTTATTTACTCTGTTTGAATAACCATTACATATAGACCGTTCCATAATTGATAAATTGACTGCCGCCATTAAGAAAGTCACGTGACCGTCCGACATTAAAGGACTGCTTGTACTTTTAGTTTTGATCGATCAATATACAAGTTGTAAAGATGCATGTGTTGTAACCTATGCTTTAACAGTGGAGCCCTGAAATATTTCCACTTAACTGAATCTCTGTTGATATGACAAAATGAAGTTAGTTAAAACATCTGTAATGACTGAAGAGAATATAAATATTTCTATTTGGGTGAAGATGGTTTCATATTTCGGTGAAAAATGACTGATACATAATACGTTTGTTACCTCTATAGCGATTGTTTATAAATAAACACAAAAAATGGAAATGCATGAATCTACAAAAACAAAAATAAGAAAAAAAATCAACGGGAGCGAATTCTCACAAGTAATTCTACATGTTACGAGGGTAAATAAATCCAACACAAACATGCACACACGCGCACACACGCAGGCACGCACACACGCGCGCAAACACACACACACACACACGCGCGTGTATTGTAGATGATCGAATTGTTTTAAGTAGTTTTATTGGGCACTGGGTTTATTTTTGAGACCAGCGAGCATACTTATGTGTCTGATGAGTTATTCATGGAAAATTATTGATGTGACTTTTTTTATGAAATAATTAAGTTGATACTGATATCGAATTATAGAACGTTACTTACAGCACAATGTCAAATTAATAATTCCATACATAGAGTAGATGGACATATATACTTGAATCAGTAGATTTTGCATTTTCATTCCAAACAAAAAGACGCATGTAAAAACATGTTCCGTCTTAAGAAGCAGATTGAAGCGAAATCCTTCTTCACTGTAACCCTTCACATTACTTTAAATCTTGCGACATTTAACGGTAAGGGGAAATCGTGCGACATTTAGCGTTACCATTGCGACATTTAACGGCAGGAGATTGTGCGACATTAAGCGGCGATTCCGACATTTAGCGGCAATGGTGCGACATTTAACGGCAAATGCGACATTAAACGGCGTTGCGACTTAAAACGGCGCCACAATGTTTACAGGAGGTTCTTTTTAAACTATGTGAGGATCTTTAAAACTGTACAAGTAAAAATATATATTTTAAAAAAGTGTCACATTTAAAAGCAATCATTCATGTATATTCTTAACATTAGTTGATTTCGAGTTTTACAAAATGACCTTGACCTTTATTCACAGAAGTCACACTAAGTACCATATAGGTAAAGATTAAAAAATTCGGCTAGAACTTGTAAACAACAATGTTTCAAAGTAACATACATTCATACTTAAAAATTTTGATAAATGTTTTGATATTTACATAAAATAGTGCGATGCACACAAATATAAAATTGTTATAGAATTATCCAAATCAAATGAACTCTTGATGTCAGATAATGTAAAATCAAAGCTGCAACAAATTCAATTAGTTAACACTTGAAGTCCCTTTCACCAAATCCTTAATATACTATTCATAAAAAACTAATTGTGAAAAATACGTAAACATAAAATATCAAAGCTAACTTTCTCTCCTGAACGCTCCCGAGAAACACGTGCACGAGTTAGTGTAAAAAATTTAACATTACATAAAATCACCAAGAGTACTGCAAAATGTTAAAGTTAAATCAAAATCCATGAAAATGGTTTCCAGAAATATGTTGTGAGTCCTGAATGTTGTACATGAAGACACCGTGTGTGTGTTTTTCTTTGCATTCTCGATGGTTTCAGTCGAACATGTTATGCACATTTCGTTTACGCCACTTCGTGACGGCAACGTTGATAAAAGCCGTTGTTTGGAATATTTAAAATCATTTCTACTCAGCGGTTTCTTCCAGTAGATCTAAAAAATAAAATGAAATAAACAAATGTAGGACAGTTTTTAACAATTTAACAAACAAGGAAATCCCAAAAGCACCAGATTCGACATGAAAATTCATTAATGCTTCACCAGGCAAAATGTATAAATGTGAATGACGTCTATCTAGCAAAACAGTATTTTTTATAAATTCAATCAGCAAACTTATATATTGTAATAATGATGAAATCGTGTTAAAATCGCGTAAACAAACATATGAGTTTCGACACATAGAGAAGTTATCGAACAAATACAAAACACATATTTTATTCAAAACTACAATAACACTCGAACACTCATTTGAAGTACACATTTTTCTTGTATAATTGCGTGATGTTCTTGGTAGTAGTTCAGAAGAAAAATAGACCTTATTCGGTGAATTTACTAAGATTCAAAAAGCTAAGATCATTTAAATCTAACTTAACGAAATATCCGTTTAACAATTACGAGATACCATTGATGTAAAATGTTTCATTTTAATTCGAATCATTTGCCTTTGAATTGAAAATATAGAAACATGTCCAGTGAATTATAATATTATACTCGATAAGAAGGTTCTTTGTTATCCGTACTGTATCGCCAGGTTATAAAACCCTTTATATGAATTAAATCAATGCATAAAGCCAATATTTGCATATAATAGGAAATCTTTGTTGGCATTTCAAAGATTGCCCAGTACCGTACACAAATACAGTTGAGATAGTCATTTTTGTGTTAAAGTTGCATTTATTTATGAGCTAAATTAAATATAATGTAAATCATACTGACAATAACTACCACCAAAATGAAGTTAACATTTTACAGATTATAAGACTCTTACACTGGTTACCGGTACAGACAGGAATATCCGGCTGGAGGGTTACCGCTAAAGGCGGTAATGAGACTCTGCCGAGTTACTGCTAAACAGTTACCCTAGAGCCGGATATTCTTATCTGTACTGGGAACCAGTGTTTGATTCTTTTTCTTGCATATCACACATACATTAAAAATTCTGAAGAAAATAGCGAAAACTAATATTTTTATTGAGCACTATTTTTTATAGTGGCGTATGAATTTACAACTTCATTCATAACAGAGTGACGTCATTTAAAGCACGCGACTTATCTAACATGGGGCTGTAAAATGGGGTTTTCTAGCACCGGTGTAAGAAGTAGAAAAATCTTGTCTGGTATGCAAGAAAAACTGATCTATTTGACTAGGTTCTGTATATATGCACTTCTATCCAATACAGCTGTAAAATAAATGGAACAACATGAAGCCAACATAAAACTATACACCCTGTCTAAATTATATAAACATAATAATAGTATACTAAAACTATAAATTGGCATGCATTAACACATGGTCTTGTCTACATGGGTTTGATTCATTTTATATGGATTTTGTCAGTAATATATATCTGGTATTGTTAAAATTACCCTTCACTTTTGTTCATATTTTTCAGCATTTTCGAAAGATAACGAACTAAAAGGAACGAGCATGTCCTAAGCAGGCCAGATCAATGGATTGCATTGTACATTTATACTGTATTTTATAAGATGGTATATGGGTTGGGACTCCTCGCTTGGCAAACCATATGCAGATCTATTGATCATTTTCACTTAAAACGACACAGATTTATTTGCCAGGTAAGTTTTTGTTTGTTTATAAAATCTTGTATCCGTAAAATATGCTATCATGAAATTATCCAATCTGTTATCAGGTATCATCATTTCTCAGACCAATATGAACACATGTGCAATTAGCAGTGGTATGAGTTCCCTGTTATAAAATATAATTAAGTTTTCATTTAAACAAGAACTGTCACTGAGAGATGAAAATGCTCCCGAAGTGGTGCTTTGGGCTAAGTCCCAAAAGAAGATTAATTGTAAATCCTATTAAAAAGTGTTGTTTTTGTTGTTGTTGTTGTTATTGTTCCCAATTTGACCTCAAGGTAAATGTCGTTAAGGGAGCAAGATGAAAAATATATGTCATTTGGAAGAATTCTCCAAAACGTTGTTGAGTGCAAACATGAAATAAATCTGTTGGTTCAAAAGAAGTGATTTTGCAAAATAAATTTTAGTTTAACGTCAAGGGAATATGGTAAAAAAGTATACATCATTTTAAAGATTTCTTCCAAAGGGTTGATATGTGCAAACATGGACTAAATTTGTAGAGTACCATGAAAGCTAAGGGCAATATTAAGTATTTTTAAAAATTGGACCTTCGACGTCAAGGTCCTTCAGGGATCAAGGTCAAATGAATACATTAGTGGAAAGGTATTGTCCAGTTCAAGTTTAAAGTTAATCAATTTACTTATAAGGATGTAATGGGCAGTCATAAATTTACGGATGGAATGACGGAATGATTGACGGACTGAGTGACGGACAACTCAAAATCATTCATTTGGAAGATCTCTCCCTATGGTGTGTTGTGTAGAACAACATGAAGCCAACATAAAACTGTACACCCTGACCAAATTATATACACCTTATTATAGTATACTAAAACTATGAAATAACATGCAGTAACACAAATTTGTTGATCAAAAAGTGACTTTTTGTCAATTTGTCCTTAAAGGTCATGTGACACGAATTTTTGACCTCGAAATTTTCATATGAGCGAAAACTATATATCTAACTATGACAATTTTACAAAATTCCGCAGGTAATTTTTATCTTAAAGATGTTTTTATAGCAAATTAAAATCCAAATTTTACGCACTTTGTCGCGCGCACCTGTCACCAGTGAAATCGGAAGTGACGCACATTTATCCCTTGCCACTTGACACAGCTGCTTGGATTGTTAACAAAAACTTAAAAATTATGATGGAAAGTGAAAATGTAGACTGAATATAGTAAAAAAGCAAATCTGAACAAGTTAAGCTAACATCATGAATATATATTGAAGATTTTTTAAATAAATAATTTGAAATTTTAAATCAATTTAAAATAATAAAATTACGAAGCCAGTGGGCAATATTATATAGCGGCTAGTTTAATCAGGGTTATAGAATTAAAAGATACATCAGTGACAATATCTAGAGATATTTTTCAAGTAACTGATCCAAAAAGATTTTGAACATGCTTATTTTTATCCGATGCAGTTGTTTGGAAGACTTGATTAACTAACTTTAATCGAGAGATTTTTTTTCATAAAAACATTCTCCTTGCAGTGATGTGTTGCTTATTTGTCTGTGGTATATTTTACCTGAGGTACGTGTAAATATTCTTTGACTAGAACTATGATTTTTTTATTATAACTGAATATCTTTTTTTGGCTTATTCTTTCTACATTTTTAAAAAAAAAAAACAATAATGATCAACGAACAAATAATATGAAGAAGCCCTAAAAACTATGTCAAAATCATAACACAAACACATTTTTTTTTAAAGTAGAAGTAGAATGATTTTTATTTTTATCATAAATAGATCCATAACATTTAATTATCTAATTAAAATATGTATCTGCATGAAAGCCTCTTAACTAAAAATCATTCAGACATGTTAATTGGAACAAGCTATAAATAATGTTTTCACAAGTTTGACTGATCAAAAGTAATTCAATCAATTTGTAAGATCACTTGCCGTAAAATGTTGCTATTTGTCTCAACTTTATCATTGATTGGGTCATAAAAAAGTTAATTGCTTTGTTTTGACAGCTATGCAGAATATACAAGGGTCCAATATGGGCAGGTTAATTTGCATAAATCCCACAGTATAAGGCGTGATTTATGGATCTTTGACATTTCATTGGATATCAATTTATAAGCAGACACAAATTTCTTCTTGATGGACATGCCATATCATTATTTTTCAAACAATATCCCAACGTGAAAATACATTGTAATGTGAATTTCCATTCCAGTGAAACAAATGTTAACATTTAGTTCACCTAAGTTCACTTCAATTTTACTACACTTAAATGAAAAGGAATTTGTTTATGTGAGGAAGGGTTACGCAGCATGTTTAAACGTGGAGGAGATGGAAGAAACATGAAAGAAATTAGAATATTTATTAATATTTATTAAGGTAAAATTACAACCCGTTCTCCAGGCACAAAGTTTGAATTTACTGATAAAATTCGACAATTAATCACATTATATTATTTTATTTAATTTACAATTTATAGCATGTTATTTTTATAAGTGTCCCTTTATCGTGTTTCTTGCACTTGTGGTTAAGTGTTATTTTTTCATCTAAAAACGGATGTGTTATGAGCAGTGTAATTCTGCACTACTGCCTGGTACAGTAGGGATAAATCTACGTCACAGCCAAAAATTGCCGCGGAAACTACCGATGTCGAAACGGAAACAGCCGATCATCAAAAACACGTTTTTTCTTATCAAAAGCAATTTTTTATAATTTCGCAATTAAACCATTTTAATCAGTACACTATGATTATTTTGGATAGACAAAGTTGCTATATTCGTGTCACATGACCTTTAAATTCATGGTCATTTAGGGGTCAAGGTAAAAACATTTTGTCAATGGGGGACAGTAGTGGATTATCTACCCTGAATATTCTCTAATATTAGTTTGGTCCTTCCATTTGGATTCCTCTGCTTTCATCGCTATTTTCTCTTTTGGTATGGTAATAATAAAGCTTAATTATTTGCAACAATGGTAGTCAGATTAAGCATTTTTAGCAACATGTTTTGCTAACACCATAAAGGTTGTTTTTTGTTAAACTTCACTTTAAATTTAATTTATAAATGACATTTTTCACAACTAAAAGTCAAGACTATCACAAAGAGAAACAAGGATAAAGTCAGAGGATTCCAACTGAAAGGACCAAAGTGCTATTTGGCCTACCTTTGATGTTATCTGAGTAAGGGTATCAGCACTGTCCCTCATTGAAAAATCTTTCCACAGTGCTGTTGTGTGCAAACTTGAAGTAAATCTGTTATGTAATAAGACATTTATGGCCAATATTAGGTATTTTTATAATTGGAATTTCGAGGACAAGATGTTTTAGGGTATATGTTAATGGAAAGGTCTTGTCTAAAGGGGTGTTGTGTTCAAGTATGAAGTAAATCCATTTACAAATAAGAATGTTACAGGCAATGTTAATTTTTCGGACGGAATGGGTGAAGGATAGACTGACTGACAGTATACTATATGTCCTTCTTCAGGGACATAAAAGAAGCCAAAAAACAATTATATGAAAACTAATATTTAGAGTAGTTGGACTTTTAAGAAACTAGAGGGCTGATTTCAGACAAAAAAAAACATACGTCTCCCCACCACACATCACATCACTTTGCGTTACCACTGCATATTGTTGGGACTTGGACAGAGCAGAATGAGGGGATGACCGGGAGGGCGAGGAGGGGTTAAGAGATGGTACTTCGAGCTGTAGAGTTAGAGGGGAGGAGATTTGGTACCTCGGTGGACTTGGACGGGTAGTATCTCCCCCATAATCTCAATTAAAAATGAAATAAAACGGCGATTAGGTCAAGACCCATAACTCCACTTTAAGTGGTTTTCCTCTAAAACAAAATCACATGTGCATAATGAAATTTGCTGATAAACATTCCTGTAAAAGTTTCATAACTCTAATGCAAACACTTAGCGATACACTGGACACAAGATTTTATGACATACATACGGACAGACAACTCTGCGAAAAACGAAACATATGGAGAGAGAACATAATTATGCAATACAAAATCTAATTAGTACATATTTAGCATATACACAACCTTGTAATTACATTTAATTTAATCCATGCCAAAAAAAATAAAACAATGAATAAAACCATTTTAAGCAATCTGTAAGTAGTCAAATAAGGTCAGTTAGTGTAACAGCAAGTCCTTTACTGAAAAGCAATATTCACAATATATCGTTGCCGTAACTGGCCTCCACTTATTCTACACTAGTCTCAAATTTTCCATACTTGAGAAGTGAACACCACATTCTTATTTCAGCGAGCAGTAAAACGTGTTTTAACCAATTCAGTACAATGTGGTTTAGGATTATAATGAGAAATGCATTTCTTTTAGTATTCTAGTTAATCTTTCTTCCTGAGAAATAAGTTTTAATTAATAATCTGGCAATCGACAGTTGTACATTTTAATTCTGAAATAAGAAATGATTCTCAAAGATAGTCCCAACCCCATACCTGAAGTATATGCTGCAAGATCGATGCGTTTACACTAAATCTATTGGCTTTGTAAATAAACATGGAGAATACGGTTATCATGATTACGTCATTCAGTGATGTCAATTATTGCTAAAGCGTTATTTTCTACTTAGCTTGGGTTTGATAAGTATACATGGGGATATAGAATCTGTAGGTATACTGTGAACCTGAATTAACATTACTATTTCAATAATAATTATTCGGTTATATCGATAATCGCGGTGATTTGAATAACCGCGATTATCTCGCTGATCACGATCATTCTGACGCTGATGTCTGTTATGGTTTTGCAATTGCCAATGCTGAAATATAATGGATGATGCCTAGTATATAATAAAAAGTAATCCTTAAGAAGAAAGAATAAATCCACAATTATTTATGACTCTATCTAATAACTGATCTCTGTCTGATTTCTACAAATGCTTTGGACACCATAATGAAATTTCTCTCCAAGTGCAAAAATTCACAGTTCATATTTCCAGTGTGTTCATTTTAAAATACCTCATCTTACAACCTAATACGGAAGTGTATGATTTTTTAAGGCAGTCAGGGTTCAAATGTAGGACTTTCATACCTGCAAAATGCTGGTAAATTAAAAAAAACAACGATGAACAAAGAGCTCAAGTTTCATATTTTTTCACGTGCAAAAGTTATTCGCAGTGAATACAGTTATTCTTCAAAATGAAAACTATGTTTCTGATACTGCAACACGTTACCTTGAACGAATAAATAATTGAATAATGTTAGCCCATAATAAGAGACTACTTTTGGAATAGGTAAGGTTGGAATTTTTGCCAGTAAAAGAAGAACAAGAGGGCCATAATGGCTCTAGATCGCTCATCTGAGTATGACTGCTTTTAACAAAATTGTTATGGACTTGATTAATTGACCCCAGATGACCCATATTCGAAATTGACCGAAACAATCTTTCTGTCAAATTTCCAGTTTATTTGGACTGAAAATTTTACCTTTAGAGTGTTAACATGGTTTTTCAGTATATGTATTTGGGCTCTGTGACCCAGTTTTTGACCCCAGATGACCCGTATTCGAACTTTAGCTAGAAATCATTGAAACAACCTTTCTGACAAATTTCCAGTTTATTTGGTCTGAAAATGTAGCCTCTGGAGTGATAACATGTTTTTTTCATATTTGGGCTCTGTGATCTAGTGTTTAAATACAGATGACCCATATTTTAACCAGAGCTAGAAACAATAAAAAAAATCCTTCTGACAAATTTCCAGGTTATTTGGACTGAAAATGTAGCCTATAGAATGTTTACAAAGTTTTTACATATTTGGGCTCTGTGACCTAAATTTTGAACCCAGATGACCAATATTCAAATCAAAGCTAGAAATCATTGAAACAACCTCTCTGACAAATTTTCAGGATATTTGAACTGAAAATGTAACCTCTGGAGTGTTAACAAGGTTTCTCCACATTTGGATTCTGTGACCTAGTTTTTGATCCTAGATAACCCATATTCAAATTTGAGCTAGAAATCACTAAAACAACAACAAATTTTCAGGACAATTGAATTTAAAATGTAGCCTCTAGAGCGTTAATTAGGTTTTTCTACTTTTCGGCTCTGTGACCTAGTTTTTGACCCAAGGTAACCCATATTCAAATTTGAGCTACAAATCATTAAAACAACTTTTCTGACAAATTTCCAAGATATTTGAACTGAAAAAGTAGCCTCTAGAGTGTTAACAAGGTTTTTCTATTTTGAGGCTCTGTGACCTAGTTTTTTTTCTCTAGAAGACCCATGTTCAAACTTTAGCTGACAATATTCCAGGTTATTTGGACTGAAAATGTTACCTCTAGAGTATTTACAAGGTTTTTCCATATTTGGGCTCTGCGACCTAGTTTTTTGATCCCATATGACCCATATTCGAACTTGAGCTAGAAATTATTTGAACAACCTTTCTCGACAAATTTTCAGTATATTTTGACAGAAAATGTAGCCTCTAGATTGTTATCAAGGGTTTTCTATTTTTGGGCCATGCGCCCTGGTTTTTCATCCCAGATAACCCATGTTCGAACTCATCCGAGTAATCACTGGGACAAACATCCTGATTAAGTTTATTGACAATTGAGGCAAAAATGTGACCACCAGAGTGTTAACAAACTAAGTGTGGACGGACGGCGTACGACGCACGACGGACATTGATCGATCCTAATAGCTCACCATGTGCCTACGGCTCAGGTGAGCTAAAAAGGGAGGCACTTTTAGTGTTTGCTAGGGCATGTAAATCTTAATTTTAAGGCCTTAAAGGCTGATATAGTAAAATATTGAAGAGGAAACCAAATACCATTTGAATTAAATTGTCGCTTTTACTCTGTAACAAATGCACAAAGTAAGTATCTGTGGTACATGTGTGTAGAAACTGATCTTAGAGTCCGAGTACTATAAATAAGATAATGATACCAGCATTGAAGTTCCAAATACGTCTTTGCTCATTTACCAACCAACATGTTTTATATAAGCCAATCTTAAGTCTTCATCTTATTAGTTTGTTAGATTTAGTTTATTTGTACATGTAAAGATGAAAGTGGCCTTTTTCTTCAGGTGTTTACACCCTAGCCTGTATAGTTAGTTTTGATTGTTACTATGTTACATACTTTTACTGCGTGGTTAAACACACTACTTGTAAATATATGCACAAAAACATACTCTTTAAAAATATCTTCATCTTTTACAGTCAAATCAAAAGGATTCATTTCATATATACTTCACTTCATTACATCTTCCCAAAAATACCTTTTACGTACACATACTATTTTTAACAATCACTCTTACATGGATTTAATCTACTTTTAGTATATTTATCTACCTTTATCACTGGCTTAGATAGTCTACTAAAAACCCAAAACATTTTTTTTCAAGCAAGCCAACAGCAAAAGGAATTACTTTAGTATAGCCAAAGCTAGAAACAGAATTAGCTTGATCTTCAGCTGAAAACAAGCCTTTTTTTCAAAATCTAAAGTACAACTGAGGATAAAATGCTTTTGTATTTAAAAAAAAAAGTTTACATTACATCGTTTGTTTAGAATGTACTGCTAGTAATTTTGTTAGTTAAATGTTATTTTCAAACAAACTAACTATTCTTTGACGTAATTCTATATACCAACCATAGACGTGTGTCTTCAGAATCTTCAATTGGAACCGTGGTATGAATTTGTTCACGATTCCATGATGCTGATTCCATATTGTCATAATATTTTGCGTAGAACTTTAGCCTCTTCCCGATCTGTCGACTTAAAGGTCCTAAAATCAAAACTTGTCTGATAATTTGTGTTTTGTGTCTCTGTGCAATACATTATAAGATATGTGTGTCTCTGTGCAATACATTATAAGATATCTGTGTCTCTGTGCAATACATTATAAGATATGTGTGTCTCTGTGCAATACATTATAAGATATGTGTGTCTATGTGCAATACATTATAAGATATGTGTGTCTCTGTGCAATACATTATAAGATATGTGTGTCTCTGTGCAATACATTATAAGATATGCGTGTCTCTGTGCAATACATTATAAGATATGCGTGTCTCTGTGCAAAACATTATAAGATATGTGTGTCTCTGTGCAATAAACTGTAAGATATGTGTGTCTCTGTGCAATACATTATAAGATATGTGTGTCTCTGTGCAATACATTATAAGATATGTGTGTCTCTGTGCAAAACATTATAAGATATGTGTGTCTCTGTGCAATACACTATACGATATGTGTGTCCCTGCAATAAATTATTAGATTCGCTACTCTGTGAAATACATTATAAGATACGTGTTTCTGTTTAAAACATCATGAGATGTAAGATATAATTCGAGAATGTCATGAAATTTCTATGTGATTTATAACATAAAAAGATTGCATTTAAATCTTTAAAATAATGAAATTCCTTTCTGTGTTACATGATAAGGATATTGCATTTGAATGATCCTGTGTGTATAACATCATAAAGATTGTGCATATGAATGATCCTGTGTGTATTACATCATAAAGATTGTTCATATGAATGACCCTGTGTGCATAACATCATAAAGATATTGCTTATGAATCATCCTGTGTTCATAACATCATAAAGATATTGCATATGAATGATCCTTTGGGCATTACATCTTAAAGATATTGCGTATGAATGATCCTGTGTGCATCACATCATGAATATATTGCATATAAATGATCCTGTGTGCATAACATCATAACGATATTGCGTTTGAATGATCCTGTGTGCATAACATCATAAAGGTATTGTGTATGAATGATCCTGTGTGCATAACATCATAAAGGTATTGCGTATGAATGATCCTGTGTGCATAACATCATAAAGGTATTGCGTATGAATGATCCTGTGTGCATAATATCATAAAGATATTGTATATGAATGATCCTGTGTGCATAACATCATAAAGATATTGCGTATGAATGGTCCTGTGTGCATCACATCATGAATATATTGGATATAAATGATCCTGTGTGCATAACATCATAAAGATATTGCATATGAATGATCCTGCGTGGTATATTAACCTTAAATTTATAAATTTCTTTGTGCATTTTATCATAATAATATCTTGCAGTTTTCATAATAAAATATTGCAAAGTCTTAATGTTTAAAACATTTATATTCTGCAAATGAAAGTGGTTAGCAAAATCTTTAACAGGGGATAGATGAATCGGTAATATTTCAGAATTATACCTATAATCAACGCAGAAATTTTTATCTATGAATTAATGCGAACTTATATTGCTGGGAACGCTAACGGGTAAACACTGCTCTTACTTTCATATTATGCAATGAAATGTTGGCTTTAAGTAGACAAAACAAACTACAGCATTCAAATTTAAACATTTAACAAATTTGCAATATTTGAATTAATGAAATTTGATATCTGTCATAATAGTTTCATAATATACTATCACTGTCACTATATTTTAACATAACTGTGTATTTTTGCAATATATGTTACTTATTACGCTTGAAACTTGTATTACACATTGCAATGACATTTTCGTTATTATAAAAATGAACGAATAACCCTTGCGGAAAGGGAAAATTACTATTTATTTTAAATTACAGTTACTTACCCTTGGATACTATCCTGTCGTAAATATCGTCTTCAGGGTCCCTCTCCGGCACTAAGGGTCCATCTTCAACTGAACTGCTTATATCAAAAACATACATCTTAAAAATGATATGTTCATATCATATAGTTTAAACTAACTGTCGCAGAATTCAGATAATCATATCCACAGGGCATAAAAATCGCCACGCCCTTCCCCACTACCCAGGCCTCTCTGCAAGCCAGGTGTTTTACTGACAGGCCATGGCAAACGAGAGCAGACAAAAGCAGACTATAAACTAGAACTATCGCTGAATGCGATTCATACCCCCACCAATGTCACTGATAGAAGGTGACTTGGATATTTGAATATATGGAAATTGTCTGGCATAAAATAGTTGTGTTTGGTGGAAAAAAGACAACACTTCACAGGTAATAGTAATGAATTATTTTTGAATAATCAAATCAGGAAACATGTAACAATAACCTTTGATTTTGCAAATTTACAAAAACAAAGAAATTATGAGCTAAAATAAAGAATATCATGTATTCAGCCAAGTAAGAAAAAAGTCCTCATCTTAATTTGGTTGTCTAGTATTTGTCTTTCAAGTGTGACCTTGACCATGAGCTAATACAAGGGCAACACAAGTTCAACACCAGTTCTGCATATCCTCTTCATCTGAGAAACATTTGAGTTTAGTTTGAATAAAATCCTTCATGGGGTATAGGATTTAAAGAGCGGATACCAAACATTGTCTGACTTTCCAGTGTGACCTTGACTTTGAGCTGACACAAGGGCAATATGGATTATGCACATTGCCTTGTTGAGATGACAATTTGTGCAAAGTAAGAAGAAAATCCTTGTCTTATAATTCATTGTCAAATATTTGATCTTCAAGTGTGACCTTGACCTTGAGCCAGTACACGATCAACATGGGTTCTGCATATTGCTATCAGGAGGTGAACATTTGAGCTAAGTTTGAAGAAAATCCTATAAGAGGTATCGGATTTACAGAGTGGACACGAAAATTATCTGACCTTCCAGCGTGACCTTGACCACTGTGTCTTATTATTGTTCTTTTAATAAGATATGAAACAAACTTTGTGAATGAGAAAAACTTTGAAAATTCTATAAAAACGGTCTACAAAATGTATTGCCCTTGAATAAATTCAATCCTTCTGATGATTATCATGCCAAATTTCGGGCAATTCTGGTCAATACTTTTTTTAAGTTATGCTCTTCATAGAATGTTAGATATGAAATATTAAAATTGCGGCTACAATGCCTTTTTCACCGAAATAGCTCATTAATATTTCAATTTAATTTCGATCCATAGATATTTTTTTGTGAGATAAGAATTAGAAAAATAAGAGGCGATCATTCGAAAACAATCCCTTACTCTTCGAGAATTTTAGTGATTTTGGGATCTCTTTCCTGTAGTCGCGCAACGAGCTCAGATCTTCCAGGTCCTAGGTTCAGTCTCTTTTGTTTTATTGGTGGAAGCGGTTTGTCGATGTATTTGTCCTTTGATTTCAGATACTCAAACTGCATTCCTTGCCTTATTGTCTTGGCATCGGGGGCATGGGCTAATCTACGTCGTGACGCCTCCTGAATCATTCTGGTACTTCTTGACAAAGCTGCCAATGCCCTTGATGTTCCAAGTTCTCCCATACTTTCTCCAAGCCTTCTAGATGTTGCTCTCAAACCATTTTCATTAACAGTTACACGGTACCTGTTTTACAAAATTTTACATTTTTCAGATTGTCCTACAGTCAACAATAAAATCTAATGAAGGTCTCTCACGCGAAATAGATCAACAGTTGTCCATGTTTTTTTCACTTGTGTTCTAGAATTCTATTTCTGAACGCTAGTCAGCATTAATCAGCTATCTTTTAACAGGAATTTTAATAAATTTAATAAATAACTAAATGTTATTAGCCAATAAAACGGCACAGACCACGTCCAATATTACTACGGCCTCCTCGTTAACAGGGCCAATATCTATATCAGTCAGCAGCCCCCGGCCGGATAGTGATATGGATAATAATAAAGCGAGAGATTTCATTGGCTGATTACACACGGCCAAATCCGATAAAGAATTGCTGAAGGAAGATCGGGGAAACGTCAGCCATTTTGTTTTAAATGTTGACAGCTTGCATATTAATTAGTGTTTGAACTCGGGACCGTTTCTTCAAATTTAAAGAAATATTCTATTAGTAGAGTTTTACTACGTTTGCTAAATTTACAATGTGACGGTTTCACAAAATAACAAGCGTTTACTTAACATGGATAAGTCGTCTGGGAAAATGTCGAGCGCGGAGGAAATGATTAAGTGTTAAGTTTCATTACATGTAGTTATTTAATAAACTTGTCAATAAATAATTGATTTGATATTGGCACTGTTATTTGTCCGAGGGCAGTCGTAGATGCCTCCAGCCTCGTGCCAATATGACTGCCCTCGGACAAATAACAGTGCCAATATCAAATCACTTATTTATTAATATATAAAGGAATATAGTAAGGAAATCAAATGATCAATATCTTCCAAAAGTCCAGTGATTTACACAGTCGCATGTCTACCCTTCACCTTTTATGCTTGACTCAAAACGAAAGTAGAACACAACAGCTCTGCATACTTATGTTAGTATGAAAACTGTCCTGCAGGGAATACATTTTATGAAGATCTTACCTCTTTACAAAGGAGCATTTTACATATTAAAACTTTGTGCAACTTCAACAGAAGAATATGCAGAACTACAGTTGTATAGAATACTATCCTACGCACCTTGATCCCGTTTTCTGGAGAACCTCCAGTTCTTCTATTACTTCTTTCTCAAATTCTTCCTCTCCTTCGCTATCATCGCTATAATCTGGTAAGGGTTCCTTAAGAATTGTATCAATTTTGTCCCTTGCTTCACTGGAAGTCTTTACTCCTTCAGTATTGTCCATGTTCCGTTCTTTGTTCGTTGTTTTTCTGTCAAGCTTAAAAATGTTGTATGAATAAGTTCTTGAACCTTTGTTGCAGAATAATACCTCGAACTAATAAAATATTTATCTTAAACAGTTCGAGGGGTCAATGCAAAACTCTTTTCTCTCGTTTTTATCTCTGTAATAACGATAGTTTGTGCAACGAACTTTGATTTACAGAGACAAAAGACATTCTGGTCAGTAAATTTAAACAATGAATGGCAAGTTAAAACTAGAATTAATGGTAACCAAATATGCTTGTAGAAGACTAAATTGAACAGTCAGAACAAAAAGATACATCTAAACGCATAAGTATCATACAACTAAACACCAAGAATAGATTCGAACGCGTAAATATCATATAACAGAACAATCAAAATAAAAGTGAACGCATCAGAGTCAAATAACCTAACGAACAAATAAGATGTGAAAACGTAAGGATCAAATAAGAAAACGAACAAAACGAATGTAAACGAGTAAGAATTAAATAACAAAATAGATGTGAATTAGTTAGGATCAAATAAAAAAAATAGATGTGAATGCGTTTGAATCAAATAATCAGCCACTCAAAATAGATGCAAATGCATTACGATCAAATAAACAAACAATCGAAATAGATGTGAACGCATTAGGATCAAATGACATGATAATCAAAACAGATTTGAACGCATTAGAATAAGATAACAAAACAATCAAAATAGATGTAAACGCATTAGGATCAAATGACCAAACAATCAAAATAGATGTTAATGCATTAGGATCAAATAATAAGACAATCAAAATAGATGTAAACACATTAGGATAAAATAACCAAATAAACAAAATAGATGAATCACATTAGGATCAAATAACCAAATAAACAAAATAGATGTACACACATAAGGATCAAATAACCAGACCCTCAAAAAAGATGTAAATGCATAAGAATCAAATAACAAGATAATCAAAATAGATGTAAATGCATTAGGATCAAATAACCAAATAACCAAAATAGATGTAAACGCATTAGGATCTTACAACCAGACATTCAAAATAGATGTAAATGCATTAGGATCAAATAACCAGACAATCAAAATAGATGTAAATGCATTAGGATCAGATAACCAGACACTCAAAATAGATGTAAATGCATTAGGATCAAATGACCAAACAATCAAAATAGATGTCAATACATTAGGATCAAATAACCAGACAATCAAAATAGATGTGAACGTATTATGATAAAAAACAGACAATCAAAATAGATGTAAACACATTAGGATCAAATAACTAGACAATCAAAATAAATGTAAATGCATTATGATAAAATAACCAAATAAACAAAATAGATGTAAATGCATTAGGATCAAATAACCAGACAATCAAAATAATGTAAATGCATTAGGATCAAATGACCAAACAATCAAAATAGATGTAAATGCATTAGGATCAAATGACCAAACAATCAAAATAGATGTAAATGCATTAGGATCAAATGACCAAACAATCAAAATAGATGTAAATGCATTAGGATCAAATGACCAAACAATCAAAATAGATGTAAATGCGTTAGGATCAAATAAACAAACAATCAAAATAGATTTGAATGCATTAGGATCAAATAAACAAACAATCAAAATATATTTGAATGCATAAGAATCAAATAAACAAACAATCAAAATATATTTGAATGCATTAGGATCAAATAAACAAACAATCAAAATAGATGTGAATGCATTAGGATCAAATAAACAAACAATCAAAATAGATGTAAATGTATTAGAATAAAATAACAAAACTATAAAAAAAAGTGAACGCATTAGGATCATATGGCCAAACAATCAAAATAGATTTGAACGCATTAGGATCAAATAAAGAAACAATCAAAATATATTTGAATGCATAAGAATCAAATAAACAAACAATCAAAATATATTTGAATGCATTAGGATCAAATAAACAAACAATCAAAATAGATGTGAATGCATTAGGATCAAATAAACAAACAATCAAAATAGATGTAAATGTATTAGAATAAAATAACAAAACTATAAAAAAAGATGTGAACGCATTAGGATCATATGGCCAAACAATCAAAATAGATTTGAACGCATTAGAATAAAATTACAAAACAATCAAAATACACGTGAACGCATTAGGATAAAATAACAAAACAATCAAAATAAATGTGAACGTGTTAGGGTCAAATAACCAAACCATAAAAATAATGTGAACGCATTAGGGTCAATTGACCAAACGAACGAAACAGATGTTAACGCCTTAGGATTAAATACCCAACAATCAAAATTCACTTAGAACAATCAAATAAACAGTTTTACTTTACCATATAGAACGGGCTCTTGAGTTTTGTCACTGAAACCAGATGCTGAAAGGTTCCCCATCGATGAATCATCATACCAATAAATTGCAGTAGTAAAATTGACAGATAGAAGAATATAAACAACAACCCGAGTACGTCAACTTTGACTATATTATCAGCGGACTCATCTTCCGATTCTTCCTGGTTTTCTTCAAGGTATTCTGGACTATCGGGACCCGCAGAACCCTGCAATAGATCATGATTTGGTTCGCAGACACGAAATCCAAGACAAATGTGAGTACAGACCTGTCAGTGACTGACTCGCTACTTTTTTCACATTAACTAGTCCATGAAAATATAAATATTTGGTTCTGTGAGATATCTGCCCATTCAACCAAGACATTATCGTACAAAGAACCCATGATATATCTTAAATCATTTCTTTATGAAATCATTTGAGTTACTTCTCAAATACACAACCTATTACTCAAATGTAATGTTTGCTCAAAATACTAAACTTACTCTTATTCAAATTCAATACATTGTACCTTGATTCTGTCTGTCTGTCTGTCTGTCTGTCTGTTTAAATCTAAAAGCCTTCAGAGCAATTGTGTCAAATCAAATCTGCAGTGCAGCTATGTGAAGAAATAATATGATTTTAAAATAGCGAAATCAGTTGAATGGATACCATGTATGTTTTCTGTAGAATTAGGGTCGTGTTTCTATGCCCAAAGACACCTAGGCATCTTTGCACTGGGGTTTTACGTTAGCTTAACGTCTTTGTTCTGGTCATATTCAGGTGGTCTGTCTAACTTACAAGTGTTCATAGGTGTCCAGGATACTGATTTACAAACCAAATTCTCCGCAAGCGACTGACTGCTTCCTCACAAAAATCATTGGTTTAGTCGGATATCTATTATTGCGGAAAAATTTAGCCAGCTCTGGTCGGTTTTGAACCGAGAAACCCTGGATTGATAATTTGATGCTCTCTCAATTGAGCTAGGCGGGGTCGGCAATTACTATGCAATGTAAATATGGTACTCACAGATACTTTCAAGCTGATTGATGTTGGACTCTGGAACTGGAACATAAAGTTCACCGCTATCCACAGAAGATTAACCATTGCCATACCAAGAGCAATATTGTTGCGCAGCTCTATTAACCCCTTAGCAGAGGTCTTTTTCTGCTCGTCTGTAAGGCTCAGGGGTTCTAGGTACCTTGAATATATTTATAATTTAGTATTTCTAATTGCAAATTGTCAACATTTTTTTCAGGGTTGTATAGGTTATGACTTAATACGTCGAATTAATTAGTTGAAAAACTTTTCCAAAGGTTGTTTCAAAAACATTTCAAAAACGTTTATTTTCAAAATATAGCAAAGAACGTTAGTTTCAGTTTGCTCATTTTTTTCTTGAATTACTTGCAATTTTAAGAGCCGTTCAAAACTGAAAACATAATGTCCGTATCACTTCTTATGATTACGGAAGTGAAAAATTCATTGTAAGTATCTAAAAATCCAAGAACATTCATTTATAATAGTCTCAGCATCATATATTTAAGAAGTTGTTAAAATATCTCAAAATGAAAATCACATATTGTATCCTTACTTGCTTACAAAACCTTTCCAAAACTTAAGCTCTTCGTCCGCGAGCTGGATTACTTTCCCATTTCCAAGCTCTTTACACTCTGCCCAAGCTGGATTGACAAGCTCATCTCTTTTCTTCTTCACCTTGTCATAAATGGTCTCATCCGTATCGTCATCAATATTCTTTATACTGTTTGATATAGATGCATGTCTCGTAGCGTGATGGTCCGTAGAGTGAGTGCGCTTGAGTATACCCTTTAACTTCACTGGTTCTTCTGTCACTACTACTCTTGCTGGTTGCTTTGGAATTATATTTTCTGAGGGCACTTCTTGTGTCAAGGGTTTTTCCTCCATTTCAGGTTTTTTAATTTTATCTACAATTTCTTTCAAATGTTCATTCATCTCCTTCAATAGTTGATTTGTTTCACTTGAACTTAAGTCTTCTTTCTTTGAGCTCTGGTTTTCGGTAATTTTGCTGATAAGATCTTTGATATCTTTTGTTGGGAACGTCGGAAAAAATCTTCCAAAGAATCCTCTTTCTTTCTTCTTTTTCTTTTCCTCAGCTTGCCGTTTCTCTTCTTCTAATTCTTCTTTGGTCTTCTTCTTTGGAACCTCACGGGTACCCCATGACACAACATGTAAATTGCAAAGCGAGTAGATATTTAGCAACAAAAATCCACTTGGTATAAGTATGAAATAAAGCGCACCAAATATTATGCAAGACCATTCCTTTGGATGCAGCAAAGCTGAAAAAGAAAAGGCTAACACTAGGAAGCCTAGAAAAATGACGCTAGGGTGAAAAGGGCTTTCCTGGGCTGCGGTTACCACAGTCCCTACCAACACAATCATCATGACAAACGCATAAAGTCCTGTAAGTATTTCTGCTATCTGTATCTGAGTTTTTGGCTTCACGTTGAAGCAAAGAATAAAGTAAAAGACAGCCGGTGCAAGAGAAATGATGAATCCCCAGATGACTGTTACTCTGAAAACGACCATATTGGCTCCAGCAATCATCATTAGGACGGTTGCCGGACCAACCATCGTGGACATAAGGAAAGCTCCTTGGTAAAATATGTACAGCATACTGATGTTGGAGTTAACATTCACCGTGTTCTTGTAGTCAGCAAGGAGGTCAATAATGTTGAACACGGTGGAAGGCATCCATCTTCGACGCTGGTTGAAGAACTCTTCAAAACTCTCGGGCGCGTATGTAAAGGCATCCGACCCTGCCGCGTAGTCTACCCTATAGCCTTGCTGCAGAAGGAGCGTACAAAGCCACCGATCTTCGCCTAGAATGAAAATAAGATAATTGATCACTTACATGAAACAAGAGGACCAGAAGGTCTGGGTCTCGGTCGCTCACCTGAAAAGAAACTACCAAACAACTTGAGGAGTGGGGATAGGGGTGGCACCTAAGGGGTGTGTCAAATAGCAGACAGTTAAAATACCACATTAGATTTAAACATATTTTTAAACCGAGAAAAAAAGGTCAATAGTTCAAGGTAAACAAAGTCAAATTTGACGTCGGTATGCAAACTTATATTCAATCGTTAAAATTTCAAACACATATCTTCAAAAACAAGGAGGTAGGCCAGTAGGTCAAGGTGAGCCTAGGTCAAAGTTAGAGACTTTATGCAAATTTGTACAAATAGTTAAAAGTTCATTGATATAGCTAAAAATCAAGGAAGTAGCTCAGCAGGTCACATGAACGTCATGGATAGAGGTAAATAAAGGTTAAATACCTTCATATCCCATCCGATGATTTTTTTCGGAGGGGGAAGTGGTACCCAGGTTAAGTGCTTTAGGGCTGGGTACCCTGGTGAGAACCAAGATCTTCCAATGCCCATCTAATTAACAAGGTAATGCTGAACTAAATTGTCTAACCTCAAGATCTTTCACTTTCCTTAAAACCTTTTCCTATATAACTCTTTGTAAAACCAAGTGACCAATAGGGTAGGGCAAATTTTGGTCCAGGGCAGTGGTTTGAATAAACTTTAGTTAATAGAGGTCCACTAGACAATAGTACAAACAAATATCTAAATCCTAGGCCAAATGGTTTTTGACATGAAGATTATTTAAAATAAAATTCCTATATAAGTCTACGTAAAATCAAGTGACCCATGTGTTTAAGCCAATTCTGGTCTCATATACATAATTCATAAAACTTTGGTAGAGGTCTACCAGATGATGCTATCAACCAAATATGTAAGCTCCAGACTTTGTGGTTTCAGACAAGAAGATTTTTAAAAACTTGTTTCCTATACAACTCTATGTAAGATCAAGTGACCCCCGAAGCGGGGCCAATTTTGATCCAGGGACCATCATTTGTATAAACTTGGTAGAGGTCCACTAAGCAATGGTACAAACAAAATATCTAAACCCTAAGGCCTAATGGTTTCTGAAAAGATTCTTTTATGGTTTTCTCATATAGGTCTATGCAAAATCAAGTGACCCCCGAGACTGGACCAATTCTGACCCCAGAGCCATGATTTATATAATCTTGGCAAAGGTCTCTAGATGAAGTCATCAACCAAAGATGTAAGCTCTGGCTCTTGTGGTTTATGGCAAGAAAATTTCTTAAATGTTTTACTTTCAGTTGCCATGGCAACCAGAGTTCTGCATGGAATTTCATTCTTATATAACTTTGAAAGAAGACCATACAAGGATCATTTCCTTAAAATTTAATTGCAAATGACCCAGTGGTGTAGGAGGAGCTGTTGTTTAAAGTCAGTTGTGAACGACGGACGGACGGACGACGGACAAAACAGCATACTAAAAGCTACATTATGATCTAATAATAATGATCATGAAATACCAAATGATATATAAATCAAGTAGAAAACTATATTAAAAACTATAATTATTTCAGTAATTTAACCATTCTATGCTGCTTGTGTCTAATAAGTTCTTAAACCACTTTGTTACTGATAAGCAAATGCTACAGATTATAATATCAAACTACAAATGTGCAAGTAAATCTAAATCCTCACTCGTCGAAGTGGTCTTCTTTTGGAATTTGCGAATGTAGGCTGATGTGGTATTCAGGTTTTAGATAATATAATTTTGAAGACAAAAATAGATCAAACTGAATGCGGAATTCGATGGTCGATTATTGAAGAGATAAAAATCATTTCATCTGCGTATGCCATTATTAACCCAAAGGAAATACAACATACGGGACAATTGGTGCTTAAAATCTTCTATACCTTGATCATACATGAGATGATGGGCTGCTTCTGTAGGCAGGATCGTGTACTTCTTCATAACATTTTCGTCCATTAGAGCTGACCCACGGAACATAGAGAAGCATCCCGGACTGCACAGGACACACCCTAGTACATGCTCTGTAGCTTTTTGAAGCCAGTGAGCTATAGCGTACTCAAACTTCTGGAACCAGACTACTGGACCTAAAATATAAATATCTATTAATTTATAAAAATATCCATAGAGCTTTGAGAAAAGAAGAAACACCCAGAATGTAGGATAAATGTTTTACAATTAGTTTTGTGGAACCAATTAGTTTTAGACTGGTTTAACTCTTGTATAATGGAAAATACATGTTAGAATTTTTCTAAATAGAATTACTTTGACACACAAATGATAAATGAGCCGTCATTCATGGTATTCAAATGCTGTTAATAAGGAAAATATATTTTTGGTTCTCGTGTTTTACTGTAGGAAAGGACTACGATTAAAACCGACGTTTAATTATAAACCAACAAAAAGTGTTATAACTAATTCCTAGGGCAGGTTTTTTCAGCTTCGAGTATTATTTATCACTTTTCTTCGCCTAAATGTTCAAATTTTACTTTGCTTCATACAAACTTGCCTTCTGATGAGAAAAAAAGTTACAGACCAGTTCCTATAGGATGAATGCGTCCACAAGCGGCTCCAACTTTCTCGCTTTTCCTCATTCTGTCCAGTAACAGCCGAACAGCTCCGGGTGAGAAATCAACGTCACCATCAAGTGCAAGAAGAAATGTGTTGCTTGCCTACAGTAGAAATTTATATCTTTAAAAGATCAAATGATCTGAATGCTTTTCTTAAAAAGTGAACAAATCATACTGCCTTATATCATTTGAATGTGAACATGTCTTTCAAAATGTGTGTAGCTTGAAATGTCATTTATACCTTCTTCTGTACTTGTTCATCAAACGCTTGGAAGATTTTACGTCTGCAGACTCTTCCACCAGTGCCCTTGTTGCCCGACTCCCACTGAATAAGATTGTGAATTTTTTCTTCTTTCAGTGCTGTAGACACTGTTTCTTGGGACATACGAACGATACGGAAACCAAGCAGGTAGTACATGTACATTACCTTGAAAAAAAAAAGAATGATGAATTAAATAGAAGATTATAAACACTCACGTATACATGAATAATATTCTATATTAACGGATTATTTCAACCTTCTGTTTATCTCTGGGTCCGGATATTCTGGGTTGGTTGGTTGGTTGGCTGGTAACTTGAGAGTCAGAGAAGTGTATTACAATAAATATACACAAAATTATACATAAATGGCTGATTTTAAATTATAAATGTTCTACACGTAAAGCAAGAGACTATTTTATACAGGCCTAATCAATGCCAATGTTAAGCATGTACAAATAAATACATCTTCGATTCAATGAATGTAATGATTTTGAAAATGATCTCCTAAAATGATCCCTACACATATCTCACAGTCTTATCCCTACACATGTCTGACAATAGATTTATATCTACATTTGCCTAAAACGCCTTATCTTTACACATGTCTCACAATAGTCTTATCCCTACACATGTCTCACAAAATACCTTATCCCTACAGTATAGGGCCTACACATGTCTCAAAAAAAGTCTTATTCATACACATGCCTCACAAAATGCCTTATCCCTACATATGTCTCGGAAGAGAATTATCAATATACGTGTCTCATAATACTCTTATCTCTACACACGTCTCTCAAAAGACTGATCTCTTGACATAAATGCCTTATCCCTATAAATGTTTTAAGATAGTCTTATCCTTCGCAAACGACTTATCCCTACACACGTCTCACAAACGCATTATTCCTACACATGTCTCACAAAAGTCTTATCCCTACACACGTCCCAGAGACCTCTAATACCTCCACATGTCTCACAGACGACTTACCCTTACAAATGATTTAGTCTTATAGGCTTATCCCTCGCAAACGCCCTATCCCTACACATGTCTTATAAACGTATTATGACGTCTCGAAAACACCTTATACCTAAACATGTCTTACAAATACCTAATCCCTAGACATGTCTTACAAATGCTTTCATTCCTAAGCACATCTCGCAAACACCTTATCCCTTCACATGTCTTACAAATGCCGTATCCTACACATGACTAATGTCTTACCCTACAAACGTTTAAATTTATTCCTCAAAAATGCCTTATTCCTACACATGTCTCACAAACGCCTTTACCGTCATACACATGTCTCGCAAACGTCTTATCACTACACATATCTCGCAAATGCTTTATCCATACACATGTCTCAAAAGAATTTTATCCTTACACATGTCTCGCAAATGCCTCATTCCTACAGATGTCTCACAAACGTCTTATCCCAACACACTTACTTCAAACGTCTAATCCCTACACAAACGCCTTATCCCTACAAATGAAACGCCTTATCCCTACACAAACGCTTTTTCCCTACAAATGAAACGCCTTATCTCTACACAAACGCTTTTTCCCTACAAATGAAACTCCTTATCCTTACACAAACGCTTTTCCCTACAAATGAAACGCCTTATCCCAACAGAGAATTTTTCCCTTCAATTGTTTCATAAGTGCCTTATCCCTACAAATGTTTGATAAACTACTTATCCCTTCACACGTTTCAAAAACGCCTCATCCCTACAAATGTTTCAAAAATACCTTACCCCTAAAAATGTTTCATAAACGCCTTCTACATACACATAACTCACAAACGCTTTAATCCTTCAAATGTTTCATAAACGCTTTATCCCTACAAATGTTTCATAAACATCGTATTCCTACACATGTCTCACAAACGCCTTTTCGCTACAAATATTTCATTAACGCCGTATCCCTACAAATGTTTCACAAACGCCTTATCTCTACACATGTCTTACAAGCGCCATATCCCAACAAATGTTTCATAAATGCCTTATCCCTATACATGTCTCATAAACACCTTTTCCCTACAAATGTTTCATAAATGCCTTATCCCTACACAGGTGTCACAAACGCCTGATCGCTACAAATGTTTCATAAAGACCTTATCCATGCATATGTTTTATAAACGCATTATCCCTACACATGTCTACCAAACACCTTATCCCTACAAATGTTTCATAAACACCTAATCCCTACAACTGTTTCATAAACGTCTTATCCCTACATATGTCTCATAAACACCTGACCCATACAAATAATTCATAAATGCGTAATTCCTACATATGATTTATAAACGCCTTATCCCTACACATATCTCACAAACGCCTTATCTCTAGAAATGTTTCATAAATGCCTAATTTCTACACCTGTTACACAAACGCCTTATCCCTACTTATATTTCACAAACGCATTACCCCTATTTATGTCTTATAAACACCTTATTCCTATTTATGTCCTATAAACGCCTTATCCCTATTTATATCTCATAAATGTCTTATCCCTAGTAATGTCTCACAAATGCCTTATCCCTTTTTTATGTCTTATAAACGCCTTATTTCTATTTATGTCTCATAAACGCCTTAACTGTATTTATGTCTCATAAACGTCTTATCCCTACTTATATCTCACAAACGCCCCATCCCAATATATGTCTTTTAAAGGTCTTATCTTTTCACATGTCTCAAAATACGCCTTATCCCTACTTATATCTCAAAAACGCCTTATCCGTATTTATATCTTATAAACGCCTTATCCCTATTTATGTCTCAAGAACGCCTTAGCCCTACTTACATCTCACAAACGCCTTATCCGTATTTATATCTTATAAACGCTTTATCCCTATTTATGTCTCAAGAACGCCTTATCCCTACTTACATCTCATAAACGCCTTATCCGTATTTATATTTTACAAACGCCTTATCCCTATTTATGTCTCATGAACGCCTTATCCATATTTATGTCTTATAAACGCCTTATCCCTACTTATGACTCATAAACGCCTTATTCCTACACATATTTTATAAACGCCTTAACCCTACACTTGTCTTACAAATGCCTTATCCCTACACAAGTCTCACAAACGCCTAATCCCTCAACTTGTCTAATAAATGATTTATCCCTAAACATGTCTCACAAACGCCCTTTCCCTACACTTGTCTCACAAACGTCTTATCCCGACTGATGTCTCATAAACGCCTTATCCCCACTTATATCTCACAAACGCCCTATCTTTTCATAATATCACTAGGGTTTTATCAATATACATGTCTCACAAGAGTTTTATCACTGTATATGTCTGCACTTACTTGTGACCATCGTTTTCTGTGTCTGATTTTGTTTTTGTCTTTCAGATGAATGAACAGGAAGTTCTCCCCTGGCATCGTAAATATTAGTTGACCCCCGTATGGTGTTGGGACCTTGTATGGTGCCTTTATCTTCATGGCATTTTCATATACACAACTTAAAACCGCAAAGAAGTTTTGTTTTTCATACATCAGTTAAGCATTTGCAGTTACTGAATTTTGACATATTTCTTAAGGATACAAAATTATGCAAATATAGATAAAGCTTATACGACTTCGTTTGAAAACTATCTTATTACTTTTTTATTCTAAAGATGTCATTACTACATCATTTTTGTCAGCATCATCATAAAATCATTATCATCATCTTCCATCAGTTGTAAAAGTAGTAGTATTGCAATTCGTGCCTTTCATGTACAAATATATTTCTAGACTGATTCAAAGGCAATTGCACTGTCGTATACGTGCGCCGGCACGGAGTTTCTAAGATCCGGCGAAGACAAACGAAGATGGCGAATGAAACCAAAGACAGGAGGTATGGCTTTACATCTGTATGGTGTTTTACTTGATGAAGTTTTGTTTAGTCTCAGATCAAGATTAAGTTTTAACATAAAGTGAGTCTTTGCCGGATCACGAAAACTCCGTGCCGATGCGCGTATACGACAGTGATTTGAGTACAGATCCGGAGAGAAACGTGCAAATTACGAATTCAGGTTTTCAAGTTAGGCTAAAATGATATTAAACAAAACTTTTAATTCTGATTGACGATACTTAGAATAAAATATCTACCTTGCAGCTTCATCCATTATAGTCATAAGCAGTTTCACAAAGTCGTTCGGAACCCATTCCTCGTCGTCATTTTGAGTCATTGCGTCATCAAACAAAATATGTGCTTAAATGAGATTAAGTTCGTATTATTATACAAATCTTAGCAAACACGGCTACGTTTGGGACGGATCAGGGGTAATTGGTCATACTAGAAACTAGTACCGACGATAAGTAAACTCAAATAGATAGAGAAAGACAGCTATGTAGATATATTTCATGCACCATATCGAATATTTCTGACAAAATTTCATATCAGCAGGTCATCTCGTGTCCAATCAAACTGCGTAAAGCATATAAAATGGCGGCTTATTTTCTATTGAAAAAGAACTGTACCAAATGAAATCGTATACTTTATCTTGGTGCATGTAAATGAGTGTTTACCCTCGAAATCGTAGAAATCTTTATCTTCTTTCTGAATAAATGCCTCGGCACTTCTTCTTATGTACTGGTCTCTGTCCATCCTGTAGACATGTAAATGTTGTTTCAATATATTTTCATACTATGGTACTCAATAATGAAAATAAGGTGGGCATATTGAATTTAAAACTTTCTCCTGCACCCCCCCCACCCCCCTCCCCCCTCCCCAAAAAAAGAAAAAAAGTTAAAAGTATAGAGAAATTGAGTTCAACCGGAATTGATCACAAATTTCATGGAAGAAAGTAAATAGTGTTTGTTTCTTTTTTTGTTAAATTAAACACCTGCGCGGTTACAATGATGTTTGTGCATAAAAATGTATGTAAAATGTTCATTTATTCTATATCTTATTTTAACTTCTGACTTGCGATGTCAGTTTGTAACAGTTTGTTTCTAATATATAAAATGAATTATTCAATTTTTGATGCTACGTTTGTCTATATCATGTTTTTAAACATTTTTCTGCACAATTGTAGAGATATATTTGGGCTCACACATAATCCAAGTTACAAATTAAACATAAGTTAATAAAAACTTTCTCGGGGTAGAATTATGTACATGTACGATATGAGATTTTATATGATATTATTAAAATAACACATGTCTCTCAGGGTAATCGTGCATATTATTATACCTCAAGTAATCTTTTTACTATATAGCCTAATGTGACGTCACATGGTGTTATTTCGATCTATCATCCTGGAAATAAATATCACCCGGTGAATAATTTTTTGCAATATTCCCCAGGGGCGAGTAACCTATATAGACTTAAGAAAACGTAATTTTCTAGTTCTCTCACCTGGCCGCTCTGCTCTGCGTGCCTCAGACGCTTGCAACAATCACTACAGTGTATAAAGCTCTTGCAATACAGACTAGCTGACACAACGAATTGATAACACATACTTACCAAACGACAACTGAAGATAAAATGGCGGTGAAAAATAACATTAAATGTTGGTTCGGTATAATAAAAAAGATAACACATGTCTCTCGGGGTAATAGTGTATATTAGCGACCCTTGAACTGAAATAACACCCTCGGCTCGCTCCGCCTCGGGTGTTATTTCAGTTTTCGGGTTGCTAATATCCACTATTACCCTGAGAGACATGTGTTATTTTTATATTAGCAACCCGAGAACTGAAATAACACCAAGAAAACAAAAGTGAAATAACACCAAGCAAAAAAACAAAAGTGACCTAAAGAGTGATTTCATCAGTTGAATCATTTCGTATTTCGTTTCATGCCACATTGTTGCGCATGCGTAGATCATAGGTGTGTCTTGGAATTTCGGGTTTTTGAAACTGCTTTCATCACGATCTTCCTTTTCAGTATCTCCCTGGCTGGAAACGTCTTCTTCTTCTTCACCTTCTATCGTCATCCGTGGGATATATTCTGAAAACCTTGAAAATAAATTCAAGCTTGAGCTGATAATCTTGAATATTACATTCAAGATTATCAGGCTCAATCTTGAATTTAAGCCTGACAACTGTGAATTTCAGTCTGAATCTAATAACTTTGAGTGTAAGTTTAAGCCTTAAACCATCAATGTAAAATTGGGCTCAATAACCTTGTTTGTAAGTTTCAGTCTGATAAGATTGTTAGTAAGATTGAGCCAGATAACACTGATTGCCTGATTAAGCCTGATAACATTGATTGTAAGTTTGAGATTGATAACCTAGAATGTAAGTTTATGCCAGATAACACAGATTGCCTGATTAAGCCTGATAACATTGCTTGTAAGTATGAGACTGATAACCATGAATGTAAGTTTATGCCAGATAACACTGATTGCCTGAATAAGCCTGATAACATTGCTTCTATGTTTAAGACTGATGACCTAAAATGTAAGTTTACGCCAGATAACACTGATTGCGAGATTAAGCCTGATAACATTGCTTGTAAGTTCGAGACTGATAACCTAGAATGTAAATTTATGCCAGATAACACTGATTGCCTGATTATGCCTGATAACATTGCTTGTAAGTTTGAGACTGATAACCTTGTGTGTACGTTTTTGCCAGATAACACTGATTGCCAGATTAAACCTGATAACATTGCTTGTAAGTTTGAGACTGATAACCTAGAATGTAAGTTTCTGCCAGATAACACTGATTGCCTGATTAAGCCTGATAACATTCCTTGTAAAGTTGAAACTGATAACTTTGAATGTAAGTTTATGCCAGAAAACACTGATTGCCTGATTAAGCCTGATAACATTGCTTGTAAGTTTGACACTGATAACCTAGAATATAAGTTTATGCCCGATAACACTGATTGCCTGATTAAGTCTGATAACATTGCTTGTAAGTTTGAGACTGATAATGTTGAATGTAATTTTATTCCAGATAACACTGACTGCCTGATTAAGCCTGATAACATTACTTGTAAGTTTGAGACTGATAACTTTGCTTGTAAATTTGAGCCTGATAATATTGAGTGTAAGGTTTAGCTTTATAAACTGAAATATAGGTTTGAGTCAGAAAACTTTGAGTATTAGTCCAGCCTGATAACTTTGAATGTAAATTTGAGCCGGAAAGCCTTGCGTTGGGTAATTTGTTTTAAATCTCACCACGCTATGACCTCATAGGAAGATCGTTTACTTAAGTGTATTTTAGTCACATTAAAGACTAAAACAACCTTTTAGCTTTATAATATCGAAATGATACTTCATCATTTGGTTTGCTATTTTATTTGTTATTAAAGCGCCATTTCAACATTTGCCTCTCCAAGAAAGTTTTAAAAAAAAATTATACCTGTAGTACACCTTTCTTGTGTGACGTCGCCGATTCAGAATCATGTTTTGCTCAAAGAGAATTCCACAATAGAATGGATTCATGAATAATCTGAAACAGTAAGTAAAAGTAAATTCATTTGTTTACACATCATCAAGTGATTGAAAGGTATCCCCATCTTTAGACAAGAGGGCCATGTTGACCCTATATCGCTCACATGGATATCATTGCTCTAAGTAGTGCAATTATACGGACGACGGGCGGAAATGGTATCATACTAATTTATCCCTAGCATCAGCTCGGGTGAGCTAAAACATTTAACTGATAAGCTTAACTGGAATTCAGTGAATAAATCATTCACACATAGAAAATGATCATCAAAAATCGGGCTATTCAAGCCTCTAATGAGTGTTACTACATTTCAGAAAACTGGTGTCTGTTCAGAAGTAAGATCCTAAAGAACATGCCATATTAGTTTTAGTTTTAAACATTAAACTGGTTATTTAAAAATCAACTTTACAGTACCATTGAAAATTCAAAATAAAAACATATTTTTTAAAGAAAAGGTAACCTCTGTTTCATAAATATTTTTAAAGAATAACAAAACGACGTACCTCTCAGTTTTTGCAAGTCGTTCAATATTCGGGTAGAATATGTGTCGACATAACCAGTATATGGAAATCCATACCACAAGTCCACATAGGTAATCGTACCAATTTTCATCATAATTCTCTTTTTCTTTACAGTTGCGGCCCTCCTTTGTCAACGGCATAAGAATGCCTTTATATTCGTAGCAGTCTAAATTTGCTATTATCACAGCCACTGGCGTCGACAGTATCAGCGGAATATTGAAAGAAAATTGTTGAAGTTTCAGCTTGCAGGCTGTGTATCCGACGTAATGGCCCACGAACGCTGCCAGGGTCAGAAAAATAATGGCGGATTTTTCTTCAGTTGGCACGTCTACCAGTTTATCAAACGCTTGTCCGAAAGTGACGTTGGCGATGTGTTTTGCGTTATCCGCGGACAAGTTTTCCGGATGGAATGTCTTAATAATCCACGAAAATAACATTGTCAGCCCTATCTTAATAAAACTTGTACATGTTGATATGATAGGCCTTGATTCTTGTAGATCAAACTTTGTCTTTAATATAAAAGTTATCCAGCAGCCTCTCTGACTGGTCTGCCCGCAGAATCTGTCATCGACAAAATTTTCCCACCAAGAAAAGGAAACAAAAATCATCGCAAAAACAAACAGTACGATGTTGTAGATCCTATTGTTCAATTTACTGTCTTCTAAAAAATGGTCCATTAAAAGAACCACAAGTATGTAACCAAACTGTACTAACGCTGTTACTATATTTAGCGCAGAAACAGCCATTTTCCTGCTCACTGCGACTTTCTCGCTTTTTTTGTGAAGATTTACAGCTTCGGATGCACAAACTGGGAACAGAACTGCGGGAATAATCGCCACGGCATTGAGAAGAAATATGCCACGAACCATGTCTAATTCGGGAAGCACTATGAAAGTTATTATACAAAGACCTATAGAATGCATTATTTCGACAACCAGACACTGAAATTAAAGCAACATAAATGAAAAAGTAAAGAAATACAAAGATGTATGGATAAATTGATGGGGAGAATATAAAGTTAAAAACTCTCTACTGGAAGGTTGACTAAAACGTACATGGAGGAAAAGTGGACGGATGATTACATGTGTTCAAAGTTAGAATCATTTGCATATATATATATGTGTGTGTGTGTGCCAATTTTTTAACCTTGTTTATGTTATATGTAAGCTTATCTCTCACTTGGCAGAAGTAATTTTAAGGGCGGCAGTTACATAATTATATAGATTTAAAAGAAAAAAATGCACTCTTATGATATCCTTTTTAGGTACAAAGAAAACTGTCTTACCAAGAGAAATGTTGAGAGTGCTGGTACTAGTAAGTTACCAAACATCCATTTGAAAATACTGCTTAGAAATATCAAGCAATAAGGAATGAGGATTGCAATCGTGACAAGAATATGTCTGGCGGCGGCTTTGTGAGCATCATCCTGCAGTGAAGAAATAAATAACTGACAATAAAAACATTTGTTGCACTTACATGGGACAACATGTTTACTTTCACTTATTTGAAAGGAAAAAGATTGTTGGATTTAGATATTCTAAGTAATTAAAATTTGTCGAATACAACTTGTGTATAGTTTTGAACAAATTCTATTTCTTCCTTTTCTGAAACATGTTTTGCTTTACTGTTTTAAGCATATGAACTCGTTCTTTGTCTAACATTTCAAATTTTATTCATAGGAATTGTTGTTTTGCGGAGAAAAATGTGCATCAATTGTTTTTATATGCAGATTTATACTACCATTTGGGCACTCTTGTTCCGATCACCCGTGCGATTATACTGCAGCGAGACAAGGACCATTAGACTGAGCTTCTGGGAGACTGCGCACCAGAGTACTAAACAAAACAACAATATATAGATGACCACTTTGATGACTTGGAGTCCACGGTCCTCGTCCACATCCCTGATCTTCCGTTCTCTAGCAGTTATCTGGCACACATCCCAAAAGCTGAAGGAAACAAGAAAAAGCCGTTTTCTTCTGCCTACAACACGATATTAAAAAGTAAATCTGACCATTGTTTGGTAAGTACATTCCTTTAGCTACTTCTTTCGAATTTAAAATGAGTATTCAATGATTGGATCATGGACGTAGGTGGCAATAGCACTTCTAGTATGGAGGAGATGGATTCCAACGTTGCCAGCAGAATTTAGCCATGTCCGCCAACGTTACCTTTTTTCAGAATAAGTATTTCTAAGACCTTCAGGAGGCCGCCGTTAAGAGAAGTAAACGTAGGTTAACACGGGTTTGTTCTGCGAAGAAATTAAAACTGATAACTTTGAACTTATATACTATACGTATTCTTATTTTAAGGGCATGCTTTAGCCTTTCTTTAAACAAGAACTTTTACACATACGCAATCTCGTTCTTTTTTCTTTCTCTAGCAGTCTCATCGCCATGGTTACCACTAGGCGGATGATGTTGCTGAAGTGTATCAATCTGAGTAGGTGGCGATGGCGGCCGATAGGTATATCTTCCACCATGGGGAATTGTATCTCCAAGCTTATTGAAAAGAATTTTTTTATTATTATTATGGGTCATCTGAAGTCATAACAGTTCAAATTAAACTATAACTACTGTAAAAAAAATACAGAACATATTATTGTTCAAGGTCACAAATAGCTTCTATAACAAAAGACTAGCACTTAGACTGTTCTATAGTCAATATAGTTAAATGTTACTATTTTAGACACACTATCATTCTGCTGTAAAACACCTTGAAATCAAAGCGCTGAAAGCGCAGACAGATTACTAACACTTTCGGCTTTACAGAAGGCAAAGGTTTATGCCGAGACTCGAAAGTTCTTATGGTCATTGTTCATTCGCAGTCGCGGAATCAAGGAAAGTGTTCAGTTCAAGTCATCTAAATAACATTTGAACTTAACATAAAAGTGGCCGTGGAATAAAAAGTCATTCACTCGTTCGTTCCTCCCTTTCTTTCTTCCTTTTTCCTTTACTTGCTGGTCGTTTGTTGACTTTCCTTCAGACTGATTTGATATAAAGTATACATTTTGAGTATACATTGGAGACTTTAAAAAGGAAAACTAAAAATCAAAGCACTGAAGGCACTGAATTTGTTTGGGTCACAAAACCAGTAATCAGTGTTGCCAATATTTTCTTTTTTTTTTCCATTTTGCAAAAAGGTTGTTTAAAAGTGATCATATCTCATAATTATTGGTTGATCCTATAAGAGACTAAATACTCCACTATATGCTGCACCAGTGTACTCGGTGTTGAACTTTGAAAACCACTGTCCTGTCGAAAATATTCCCACATATCACTTTGTCAGTAGAGTATTATGTAGTTTCATGTTAATACAGGATATTAAAGTTATGAACAATAAAAATGAAAAATTACAACGGACATTAACCGCAAAATTACGCATAAGAACGTCATATTCATACTTCAGCACTGCACTTTATCAATGGAATTTATCAAAGTGTGAAGTTTCAAGTTGATATATCCAATACTTTTGAGTGAATTACCTGCCATATATGAAGGATGAAAAATCACAAAGGACAGTAACTGCAATATTATGCTAAGAAAGTTGTGGTTCTTGGACACTGCGATCTCCTCAGTAAGATCTGTCCATCTACGTAGGTAAGTTTGATAAATTACAAATGGCAATAACGTTAAAATTATGCTAAAGAGATCTATATTTTCCCAATGAGGTCTATCCAGCTGTCATTTCATCAAAGAAGTTTCAAATTGATACCACCAATTCTTTTTGAATTATGCCCTCAACAAATAATCAAGCCAGGCAGTTAGCTGGTCAAGTCGTTTCCAGTATCATCCCCGCTCCCTCCCTTTCGTGTGCGAGAGGTTGGCGGGTTGGGGGTTATATAATGAAATTCAAGTAGTTATTGCCTAACATCAGGTGTATGAAGTTGAAATACTAGACAGTTAGTGTTAGTGTGCAAACCAGTATCTATAAGTAAGAAAATTTCACCTACTGAATGCTTTATTAATGTATTTTTGGTCGGTCAATATAATATAATTCAGATTTGGTACCAGGGTTCTAGCTAGCCTATTATCGCTTGTCGCGTGCGACATGCCTTCAGGCTTAGGGCTGTGTTTCCGATATGCATTTAAGTCACCTACATCCCTTAATTGTCAAAGGGACATGTCTTTGATAAACAGCAATTACATCAGATAGTTATCAGTAGAACATCACGTGCTCTCCGTTAATTGATTTCAATCAAATGAAGCGACTGGGAGCGATCAACCAATGACAGCTTACTATACGGAACGTGTGACGTAAAACATTTGGCAACGTTATTAAGCACCGCCCTAATTTTTTTTTTTCTTTTTTTTTTTGACGGGTATTTTCTTTGATGTATCGATAGATGTAGCATGCCAACTCCTAATTATTAGAACTTTTTTTGATCGAAATATTTTCACGGGTTTTCATTTTTTAATCATTGGCTAAATTAAAGATGAGACAACACAAGATTTTTGAAGATTTGTTTCAACGTAAAAATGTTTTTCGCATGTAAAGTCAGGAATAAGACAATGCCGGGTGCTTAGTTGAAAATTACTTATCTGTTAAATTTTACTAACAAACATTATCGCCGCAATGTTGTTCACATGTATATGTCTTGTTTTCATGAGTGGAGCAAAGGAGAAACAATGACTGTTATAAAATTCAGAGTAATATTTCACTGGCGTCACTTAAAAGAACTTTTACAGTATAGAGAAAACTTCTGGAGCGGATGTGGTTCAGTGGTTAACGCGCTGGACTGGTAAACCAGGGGTCCCGAGTTCGAACACTTGCTCATTCACTAACATTACTAATAGTCTAACCCAGGTCCCATGTATCAGTGCTATACACTGAGCATGCGAACAAACAAATGCAAACCTGTTAAATGATGGATCAGACGCGAATCTGTTTTCCAATTTAATATCTTAGAATGAATTAACACCGTTGGCTAAATTTCCATTTACAGTTGTTTGAAATCTGCCATTGGAAGTAAAGGGAGATGTATTTAAAGTTATATGGCATTATCTTTGATAGTATTAAAATAAATAACTTCAGCAACGAACTTAACAACACTTTGTATATGAATCTCTTCAGGGGGCGTCGGTCATATTGGCAACCAATACCGATGATAAATCAGCGCAAATAGATAGATATCTTTCTTACTTTTACTAGTAAATTTAACCATTACTGCTGTCTGTTTATCGTGCATATTCTTCATTAACCTAAACTTACTTAAAATGATTTCCAGAAAATCGGTGTTTTCCGTAGAATCGGGTTAATTATTTATCAAATTAAACTTACTTCACGTCATTTAATCAAGCTAAATTTCCTAAATGTTTCATATTGAAACTTAATTTAAATATAAGTGGTATTTTCTCTAGTCTATCTTTACTACTTTTTTACCCAGACTATCTTAAATGATTTCCGGAAATTCAATATTTCTTTCCGCGTTTTCCGTTGAATCGGGCTTTGTCTTCATCAATTTAAACTTACGGAGCGTATTTGAATCAAGCTTATCTTTTATAAATGTTTGATATTGAAAGGAAAATAAAGCATATATAGTATTTTCAGTCATTTATCTTTGTTATTTTCTTATAAGAACGTCAAAAATGAATTCCGGAAAATCGACGTTTTATTCCGGGTTGTCCAGGTTTTACACCTGCCCACAGATCTGGACTTCATCACTCGTAAGTAATAAACAGAGGAACCGTGACCTAATGAAAATATATGCGTTTTTCTCAAGGTTTTAACTCTTTCAAACTCGTTTGTAATAATCAGTCAACCTCTACATTTATCTATCGTTAAGAAAACACCGCAGGGTAATGTACAAATAAAGTTACATGAAAAGAATTTACAAACTTTTCATGAGCGAGGTAATCTCTTCTGTTTACTTTCGGCGAGGTTTGGTCACGTTACAAATTAATGCGTAATTTCATGGAAACGAACGCCTTTTCATTCAAGAGTACGATTTCGACATGTTAATAATCAAAATTGTTTGAATATATTACTGATAATTTGCTGAAGTGTAAAGAATTGCACAATATTAGGAATCTTTAATTTTTTAGTCAGTTTTGACAAGTCGGTTGACCAGTCGAGAACTATTTTTCTATTTTCTGAGAAGGGTGTAAAAAATTAATGCGCCAGTCATTTGTACAGACGGACTATTTGCGGATTTGGTAATTAAGAGAGTGTTACAGGCTGAAATTGTGCTAACGTTATTTGTTTGATCTGACGACCCAAACAAATTTAAAAAAAAGAGAGGAAAAATTAGAATGTCAAAGAATAATATAGTTCCAAATCTGATACTCTATTCGTTACTTTTAATGGTCGGTTCAAGAATTTTCTAGTGAAATGACAGGTGTTAATCTTTGCATTACATTATATTATTTCGGAAAATTCATTGCTTTATAGGGGTACAGTATAATTGTGTTTCAATAATACGGTCTATTTATTATTAATTTTGCATTCTTCGCATTGTAGAGTGGTTATCAATCCGCACTACTTTTTGACCGCATTACTAACCATACTTAGATTTGTACTTCTGTTGAACTCCGTGACATTACCATAGACTGGTCCATCTTATTTCCATTCAGGTTAATCAAGTTATTATGCTTAGTGTCGTTGCCGGAATGATGTATGATAAAATGTGTATTTCTAATATAAAAGAAATGAAAATCTAAACAATAAAATAAAAATGCTTTCATAAATTGTAAAATATCTATGATAACAATTTTTGCACTTTTTTAAATCCAAATGCATAATCTCTGTATAAACCGTGTATATCTGGTGACCTCAGCTTGTGCAAAATACTCTAAACAAATTAACCGACGTTAAAACAGACATGTCTCTCGACGCCTGATTTTGATTTCCGGTACTAAAGACTGTCGGATCATCGCTGACAATCTAAATTTATTTAATTTGAATTTTGCGGTTTAACGCAAGTTTTATTAGCAGTCAGTCTACTTAACAAGTGTTACTTGGTATCCAACCAGTTTATTAGCCAATTTCTCAGAGGTGAGGGACAAATAACGCACTGTATGAAATCAGTTACAACGTAGAAATGTTGCCGGCCCTTATGAAGATCAAACAGGCACCTTTAGGATTGCCCATCCGATGCTCTACTGATTAAGCTAGCCGGGCCCGCTGGCAATTTAAAAGACCTATTTGCGTGCCTTCAGTGCTTTGATTTTCCGGCGCTCAAAAACGTGTTCTTCTTGTAAATGTAAAACAAACAAAAATACTTTTTTGTAAGATACGTTAAATCGAAAACCGACATGGCAAACGAGTAAAATATACAGCTTGAAATTAAAAATGAACTGTCAACAAAAGTGAACTGGTGGCAATAAAAATCACAATATGTATTTGAACATACATCAGGTGAATTGGGGGTAACATCCCCTGACGATGAAGAAGAGGAGGATCCGCAAGAAGTTCCGGAGGATCCTGGGACAGGCGAGTCAGAGCCGCCATTGTTTGCTCCATTTCCGGTCGATGCTCCCAAATGAGTACCAACGGAACTCTGTAAGACAATTTCATTGTTGTTTCATTTGTATGCACACCATTCAAATACAAATGCTAAAAAAGTGAAATGTCGGGTGTATTGCCAGCACAACATTCAAAGTTCGACTAATTTAAATTTCGAATGTCAAATATCGTGCTACCACGACATTCAAAATAAAAGTTTTTCTAATGTCGAATAGCGTGCTAGCACAACATTCAAATACAAATGAATACAAAGCTGAATGTCGAATGCCAAATGTCGCTTTAAAGCAAACTTCAAATGCATTTCCCTATCATATTTGCCAGGTGTCAGGCAATTCATATAAATCTATCCTCTAATAGCTCACCAACCATACTTTTAAAGAAACTTATAAATATCCATGCAGTTAATTATACACTTGTCATAAGCAGTCGTAGGTATTGGTATAATTTGATCCTGACAGATCTTATTTGAATGAGCTTATTCGAGCAGGGGTGCTACGCTACAATGCCTTTGCAAAACAATTTTCATTTTTCCATATTTTCAGTTTATACCTTATACAGATCGTTCAGCATTTTGAAAATTATGTCTACTATTTGATCAAAGTTTCTAGCGATATGCTTCTTTCGGTAAAAAGCTTTGAAAAGCGGTATCTTTTATTGTGACAGAAATACGACATTTAACAGACACGCCTATAGATGTTCAAAGAGTATCTAAACTTTACACAATAATGTATAGAAAAATGGAACACAGAGAATACTGTTAGCGTCCACCTACTTTCATTTCTTCCTGCCTTCTTGCTTCTTCTTCTTTCTTCCTTTTTTCCTCCCTTATTCTCTCTTCCCTTTTAATTTCGACCACCCTGCGCATACACGAAGTAATGGTCCTTGCAGCTGTGTCCTGGCGACAACGCTCAAACCAGTCATGCAGGTCACTCGTCATGAATATCTAACAATGATATCATATGTGTTATACATACAACGTAATCAAGGTCTGTTGTGGTTTATTTCATTTGGAAGATGAAAGTTAAATGCACTTCTTTTCTTTTTCAAAACTGACATTATAACGATTGTGTGTAAGTTTGACTGTAATAAAAACTTAAATGAATTTTCATCTTTGTATTTCATAGTTATTTTTAGTGGGGATTTAAATACTTAAGCTATTGGCATATTTCAATGCAACAATAATCATTAAAAACAAATACAGAAATCAGTTTATTCAGTCAGAAATATACAAATAAGTAATACCCGTGTTTTTCCACAACGGAAATCTCTGTGGTATGTTGCTGGCACAAGAAGTAAAAGGCTCTGGCTAATTTCCGTCTTTTTAAGTGACGGCATGTACGGGAACAAGCCTCGGTATCTAAAATATATTATAAACTGAGCCGTCTTTTTACAGTGAAATGATAATCAAACAAGATTAGCTACCAGTTGCGAGTTGCAAATTCCCTTATATCAATAATTCATGATCCTTTTAGAAATGGCATCTGGCTTCCAATGGACAGCTGTAGATTCGCAAACTTTGACAAACTTGCGTCTGGCTGCCAGTTGCCAATTCACTCAATGGTCAGAATTCATGATACTTGTCGAACTGGCATCTGACTATTTGTTGCCAATTCAAAATTCGAAATATTTCACGATTTGGCATCTGGCTTCCAGTTGCAAGTTGTCAATTCACTTTATATCAATAATTCATGGCACTTGTCGAATAAGCATCTGTCTGCCAGTTGCCTGCTGCAAGTTGCAATTTCACTTAATACTAATACATGAAAAATAACGAATAGGCATTGGTTACCAATTGACAGTTGTCAAATTGCAAATTTTTGTCAAACTGGCATCTGGCTGCCAGTTGCCAACTGCCAGTTGCAATTTCACTTAATACTAATTCATGAAAAATATCGAATAGGCATTGGTTACCAATTGACAGTTGCAAATTGCAAATTTTTTCAAACTGGCATCTGGCTGCCAATTCACTCATGTTCAGAATTCATGATAATTATGTACTGTTTAATTGGCATCGTGCTGCGAGTTGCCTTATGACAATTCGCGATCTTTGACGACTTTGCTGCCAGTTGCCAATTCACTTAATATTTATTATTCATACCGAACTGGCGTCTGGCTAACAACTGACAGTTCACGATTCGCAAAATTTTACGAACTGGCATCTGCCTACGATTTCATATAAATTTGAATTAGCACCTGGACTATGAAGTTGGATGTCATTTACAAGATGCCAATTCAGTTGGTGGATAGCAGCTAACTTCAAGGACATCTTACTTGTGAAATAAACACATATCCGATGTTTTTATTTTTTCTTTTGACATGTTTGAGGCATGCTAAAAATGTAATTCAGCAGCATTAAACCGGTGAGTTCAATTTGGTAAACGAATTATTTGCAACTTTAATCTCGTGAGTGACCTTGACCATGGAGAATACGTTCTGTCCATTGTACAGCTATACTGAGTATTCCTAACAAGAAATTTCAAAATTCTAGCTTTCAAGAGATACTGAAGGACATCGTCCATTCTGCCAACCATGTGTCCATACTTACATTTTTAGGGTAATTTCAAAATCCTTAAAAGAATTCAAGCAATATAAAGAGTCGGAACGGATGGACAGACGGGCGAATAATAATATTACTATATGCCCAACTCCCGGGGGCAGAGACTACCTTCCACATACCTGTCGAAAAAGTCTCTATAATCTTTTCTTACAGCAAATCCAATCTTTCTGATTTTTGCTATTTCAGCCAAACCATTGTATTTTAGTTGATCTGTCACTACAACCTCGTCAAAAATGTTGGGTCGAAGGCTGGAATTGGCTTTAATACATCTGCAAGGGACGAAAACATTTTTAGAAACGTTATCTGTGCTCGTGATACAGTGTAAAGTATTTCACAATTTCATTCTTTCTTTTTTTCTTTCTTTCTTTCTCTCATTCTTTCTTTCTTTTTTCTTTCTTCCTGTTGTTCTTCCTTTTTTTAGTGTTCATGTATTTCTTCGTTTGTTTTGATGTTTTTTCGCATAAATCTATCATACTAAGTTTGTTTGTAAGTTTGTCGGTGTTTGTTTGTTCGATTCTTTCTTCCTTTCTTAGTTACTTTTGTTAGCTCCTCTTTCTTTCATTTTGTTTGTTTCAATCTTATTCTCGCAGTTTTGCTTCAATTTTATTCTGTTTTCTTGTGTGTTTGTTTTCGTTCTATCTCATTTTGTATCTTTCGTTTTTGTTCTTTGTCCTTTTAACCAGATTTCAACAAGTTTTAAAAACAAACCTCACAAAGAATGGGTCACCATCACCCAGCTTCTCCAACAGCTGCATGAGGGACCTCTGGAAAAAAATGAAGCAAATTAGAAACTATTGCCTAAAAACTTGTGCATCCATAATACTGTACAAAAAGATGATCCCATATCAACTTCTCGCGACAAAACCGGTAACAAAACCAATCACTTGTTGGACCTTTAAAGCTCAGTGATAAGGTCACTCGGTTGGGTTGGTCCTGAGTTCAAATCATAAGCACGCGATGTGACTTTGGGCAAAACACTAAATTCACATGTCCTTTAGTCTACCCAGTTGTGAATTTATACCAGTAACGAAACATTGATGTTTTGCAGATAAAATATATTTAAAGTAAAATTCGGACGAATATTATAAATTAAGACTGACCTGACTCCAACAGAATCAGTAAGTTTAATAAAAAGTTGGTTTCATGTTTTTGTTATAGTTTACATAATGGTACATTTTTCTTTGATTTCATTTACAAGAAAATTTTAATTTTCTTACTCTAAAGAAGGACACAAGTGTAGAATGTTGCATTCCAGGTGTTATTTGTGTCATTTCGGATGGCCTCTGTATAGTTCCAAATTTCTTTTTGAGACTTTTACCCAGCTCCATTGCCAGCTGAGCCCCTTGTGGTGTTGGCATGCCAGGAACCATCACTTTAACCCCTCGACGAGATTTTCGGAACTGAAAACCTGGTTCCCTGAAATGTTTAGGGAATTATCATTTTCCCCGTAAGTAGTTTCTTATCAGTAATTAACCTAAAATGGAACATAAGTGTAGAATTAATATGTAAAGCTTAACATTATGCTAATCATTTATATTAACTTAAAACTTACCCCATTCATCAATATTATCATAAACAAACATCAATCGTCGTTGAACTCCTCCTTATCATCATCATATCAATAATGTCAAGATGATGGTGGTCATGGTGGTGGTGCTGCTGCTGCTGATGATGATGACGATGAAGGAGAAGATGATGATGATGAATCAACAACCATAAAGATCAACAATGTCATTATCTTTATTATCAACTTCATTATCGTTTTCCCTCTTTTTGTTGGTCATCATTGTCATCATTTTCGTCATATACCTCTTTATCTTCAACTTTATTATTGTTCGGGTCAGTTGGGAGATCTTTTCTTCCCATTCCATTGATCTCATTGTATCATCAAACCTACACAAATATAGACCCCTGCATAGAGTGATCAAAACGAAAGTTATCAACTGCTGAAGCATCCATTTTATGAAATACATATCTATTTAAGCATCACTTACATTGAGATTGTCCCGGTTGGTCCTTTTTTTATTGTGAAGAGGTCACTGATAAATTCGTCTTTGCTCTCTTTCATAACCTGTACAAGTTCCTCATTCAGTCTGTCTCGGTTCTTCTCCACAAAGCCGTCAGCGTCGTATTTGACCTGGAATTAAAAAAGAAGCTAGGATAACTCATGATCTGATTCTCCATTCCTTCATAATTTTCATGACGCTCTGGAAATGTTACCGTTGGAATAAACGGTTTACAGCACACAACATTTCATTATCATGAACATACGCCTTTTCACTAAAATTCAACGCTTTGTACATTTCAGAATGGTTAAGGATTTTATAATGCATCAGTTGACTTCTGTCTTTAAAATGGAGAAACAATGGAAACAAATAAGTATCAAAATTAATATAAACCGATACAAATATAAATGTACACACATGTAAGCGTTCAAAGACATACACCTACAGAAATGTAAACCTCTAAATATATAAAAATAACATACACAAATGGACTTAAACAAATATAGACCAACACAAACATAAACCTGCATAAATATAGACCAACACAAATATAAAACTACATAAATATAGACCAACGCAAAAATAAACCTACATAAAAATTAGACCAACACAAATATAAACGTACAAAAATTTGAACATACACAAATTTAAACCTTCACAAAAATAGACCTTTTCAACAACAAAGGCCATGTTGACATGACCATCCCCCGCCAATTGTGTTTTTTTAAGTAATCATTCTTGTGTACAGCACTACTCCCCAATGATATCTATTATCTTATGAAGTTTCAAGTTGATATCTCAAACAATTTTGGGTTATTGTCCGAACAAAAATTAAGCATTGGAAATAATAAAGGACAAACCCCCATAAATAATGTAAGATAGACTTATCATTCTTGTGTTCTGCACTTCTCCTATATGAGATACATCCACCTATGAAGTTTCAAGTTGATACCTCAAATACTTTTCCAGTTATACTTCAGACAAAAATTATGCATGAAAAATAACAAACGACAATAAATCAAAAATTATGAAAGATAGGGCAATTTTTCTTATGCAGTGCAATCTTGCTTAATAAGAGCTATTCACCTATGGAGTTTCAAGTTGATATTTCAAATAATTCTCGAGTTCTGCTCCGGACAAAAATCATGCATGAAAAATAACAAAGGGCAACAACTCAAAAATTATGACGGAAAGAGGTATCATTCTTATGCACTGCGCTCATCCTTTACTTATGAAGTGTCAAGTTGATATCTCAAGAAGTTGTTTAGTTATGCCCGAATGAAAAAGTAGGACGGACGGACGGAAACTATTACCATATCCCCCTGTCTTTTCGGCGGGGGATAATTAACCTATTTTAAATAGGTTTATCCTACCATAGCGGCAAAATGCTTTATACAGAAGATTGGTTGGTTTCCGGGAGGTTGTTCGAATAGTTCGTGTTTCCCGTGCTTTGATACCAGGTGTTGAACAAAACCATCGTCTGTGGCATGTTGAAGGCTGGAGATATCGTCAAGAATTGCCAACACACCGGTTTTGGGCTGGAAGTGAAAAAAAATGATTTAAAGTTCCATTTAAGAACAAAATTTTAATTGTCAACTTTATACTTACTTTGAAAAGCATACTGACATTTATTTCTTTTTTTCTTTTAGTGATAATTATTATGCACATGATTATGATTTTAAATATTATTTCCATTAGTGTTGTTGTTGTTGTTTTTGTTGTGCTTTATTAGAAAGATTTGAATCGAGCAGTTGATATTTCATTTTAAAAAGATACGTTTAAAATAGTTTTAAATGTTTTGAAAAGATTTCCATACTTAAAAAAAAAGTCTAAAAAACTTATGTCTGTTAACGTCAAGTCAAAATCAGAGTTTGTAACTAAATGTGAGTAGAAAATGTTATTGTCTTTAAAAGTTCAATACTTGTACACTTAAAAAATGTTCAAGAATAAAGTCAGCTGGAGTTACAGTTGTAAAGAAACTCGATTAATTTTTAAGTGAAAAACATTAATATTTTTTGCTTCCTCAAACGTTCAAAATAAGTGGTCTATACTAGTGGCAACATATTTTCAAGTACGGATAAGAATGCTGATTTTGACACCTACCTTTTCAAACATAACCAGCAAATCTTCATTATTTTTGAATTCAATGTCATCCAAATGAATCCCTTCCTCTTGGTATATTTCTATCTCCATGGTGAAGATCTTCCGGTTCATAAAACTCTGTAGCTTTTCGTTCACAAGGTTGATACAGAGTTGTTCAAAGCTGTTCTTCTCTAATTTCTCGAACCCGGCAATATCAAGGATGCCTATGTTGGCTGTTATATTCGACCTGAAACCAAAGCAAATTGAATCAGATGTGACTTCATTCCACACTATAGTAATCATTAATATTAGACAACAAGGCTTTCCTTTCCTCTTAAAGAGACATAATCTAAAATTAATCAACAATAAACTGCATATTTACAATGTAAATGCAGACTCTTCTGAATAATAATAATAATTTTTTGTTTTATTATCATTATCATCATCTATTTAACTGGCTCATTTCTTGTAACATAAAAAATAGAAGAAGAAAATACATTCAAAAAAATGTTCCTTAAGACAATACGACGCTAAGAATGGCCTCATTTGAAATAAATGGCTATCCACCTAAAAATGAAGCAACAACAACAACGCTTTATATAAAGACTAAAGCTAATGCATTACTCTCATCTTAACATTCAAAACTATTCCTTTATACATGATTTAAAAGAAAACCGAGGAACATAGTCGAGGGGTTTGAACGCCAGGCTTCCGATCCGGAGGTCTCTAGTTCGAACCCTACCAGAGCTGAGAGTCCATTTGTGACTTTTTATATTCCACACTTTCGGCGCGTGTATGGTTTGAACCCAGGGGGCAGTAATCGAGTGGGACTGATATTAGCTGCAGGAACTTTCTTCCCAATCGATGTGAAATAAAATAGGTTTAAATAGAAACCGGAATACTAAAAATCGAAAAGGTATGCTTTTCTGAACGTCTGATTATTTATAAGAACTAACCGAAAATAACTCTTCTGACAGTTCCGTATAACATACTGGACCGTTTGAGGCTTATATTTTACTTAAAATCCTCCAAATTATTTCCAAAAAATGACAATTTTTACTATTTATTATATTGCTGAAATTATAAACTAAACGTATTTATATTGTTTTATCTATCTGTAGAATAAGGCTATTCTCTGCTATTTTAAGGAAGCCCTCATTTATATATACATGTATAGCCTTATATAGTTGTACAGCTGTAGCATTCGTAAGTTATAGCACGGCCCTAATGAAATATTTGTAACAACATTTTCCGTGTTCAAACGATTACACTGCACATTCTAGCATATGGCTTTCATATGATGATAACCGCGTATACTCGAAAACTAGTGCTGAAAAAAATCAACAATAGCATTTATAACATGGTCAATGGCCGACTTAGCAAGCTATTCTTTTTCCTTGTTAACTTACCTGCCAATGAATGATGGTAACAAAGACATACTATATATAATAGAGCACAACAGTGGAACACAATTGCTAATTGAATGAAGAGAAAAAAACAACTCAATAAACCTAATGACGAAATAAGCATGAAATTCTAAACCGCCTGTTCGAGATACTTCACATAAAAAAGGCGGGAGACAACAACGATTCAGCTGCTTTCCAGCGTAAAATTAAAAAAAAACTGTTCGACAACGATGTCATTATCCAATAAATCCTACCCTAGTCTGTTGGGATGTAGGTCTTGATTTATCGTCCTCACCAACCAGCCAAACATTCTCTCGTACAACATTTTAGCCAGAGCATCCCTGCTGTCATTGGCTTGTTTAACTGTCTTGGATGTGGCTATGTCATCATCTGCGAAAAACACAGTAATGAAATATTGAAACTCTCTATTCTGAGTAAAAATATAAAGAAAGAAATACACCTTAACTGCATTGCACTGTTGTCATTCATTGCAAAATTGTATCATCACACCATGAACTTCAACAAAATATCAACAGCTCTTTTGAAATTGGAAACTATAAATATTTTATCTCCATTCAAATGCAATTAGAAAGATTTGTAAGAAGCTTATTCTCACCGATAAATGAACAAAAAATGTAATGTTATACCGATTTACAAATTTTAAGTTGTCAGTGCTTACAAACCCTTGTCAGTGCTTGGAGAGAAAATGCGGATTACCTCTGACTTTTCTCTTGCTGGTAATAAGCGCCTCGCCAAACGAGATTTTATCAAGGCTAAGCAAGATGGCAGCTGAAAAAGAAGATATTTCAGTAAAATATCAGTGTTTGGTTTTCTTTAAATCGACTGATTCACAGAATTTAGGTTAAAATGCAAATGTACTAACTCAGGTTTTCTTCTATCATTTTCATAATTTGCCACTAAGAAAGATTAAGTGTGTGTGTGTGTGTGTGTGTTTGTGTGAGATGTAGCTTCGACAATATTTTGATATAGAAGTTATAGCAAAAAATGAATAAGGGCGAATAATACTGCCAAAAATAATACGACCAGAAACTCCTGACGATATGCACAGCTAGGTTTATTGACAAACATTCCTGTATAGTTAATGAAATCCTCCAGTGGTTTTGGAGATGAAGCGTGGACAAGATTTTATTATAGAAGTTATAGTAAAAAATGACTAAGTGCCCAAATCTCTGCAAAAAATATATCGAGCGGAATCTCCTGACGATATGCACAACTAGGCTTGGTGACAAACACTCCTGTTAAGTTTCAATGAAATCCCTCAAGCGGTTTTGGAGATGAAGCGAGGACAAGATTTAAGAGTGAAAAAATGACCAAGTGCCCATAACTCTGCCAAAAAAAAATCGAGCAGAATTTCCTGACGATATGCACAACTAGGCTTGGTGACAAACACTCCTGTTAAGTTTCAATGAAATCCCTTAAGCGGTTTTGGAGATGAAGTGAGGACAAGATTTTACCGGACAGACAGACGGACATAAAGTGCGATTACTATATGCCTCCCTTCGCAGGCATAAAAACGAACTATTTTTAAATATATTATTCATGGATAAGGGGTACGGGGTCGGTGAGCAAACATTGTAAGACTAAACATTACACTTAACAAAACTCAGTATATCGGTTACCTCCGTTTTAGTACGCTGAAGAATGGAGGTGAGATCACTTGGAAGATTATATAATTAAACTTTGCCGTGGACTTAACAAAAAACTATGGATCGCTTACCTTTTCTTTTAGGTAAGCTGAAGTTACTGAAGGGAGGTGATCATTATGAACTGAACATTACACTGTACCTTGGATTTGAACAAACTCTATAGATAGGTTACCTCCCTTACAGTGCACTGAAGAATAAAGGGAAGTTCAGTGCGAAGATGATGATGAAGGGAGGTAATCATTGTGAACTAAACTTTACACTATACCGTGAGAGTATGACGCGGCGTCCTCAATTTGTGCGGCTTCTCTGTCATCTTCGTAAAACTTTATTTCGGTAATCAATATAACAGCGGCCAGCATCGCCTGCAGAATTTCTCTGTCCTGTTTAGGAAAACGACAAAAAAATTAAACAACCATTTTCTTCTGGACCTCAACGTAAATAAACAACATTCGAGGACGTGGCATATTGTGTGAAAAACAAAATATAGATGTGTAAACTGCATTTCACAGATGAACCTGGGCATAGTGATCCATCTGTGGGCCTCAGACACAATGAGATTGAGAACACGACATTCCTAGGGATTTTATTTTATGTCTATAATGTTTTATATGGAGAAAAATGTTTGTAGTTAAAAGGACTGCATTAAACATAACATTATTTTGGATAACAACATAAAAATCTGGCTTTTGACTTCTTTCTTGACCTTTGTTAAAACTTACCACATTCAGTTTGCCCAGTATGTCCATACTGTCCTTGTACATTGGCTCGTACTTGTCATCTCCACCCCGATTTTCTCTAATTCTTTGCAAAATTCTGAAATATAAAAGTACACCAAACCTTAACATCCAAACATTTAGTAAGTGTGATGTATAACTTTGGTTCTTGCTCAAAACCACACAATGTTGAATGATCTCTTCGTTAACTATCAACAGTGAACGGACCTCAGACTTCAGCTTCAGTTCGTCAGTGTTTCGGGCTGAATGGTTGGTCACTGTACTGCCAGGTCGCCCACATCATTGTATATAAATTCTTATATTATACCGCGTATTATTTCTAGCTTTTAGTTCATTTTAACCTCCAAACTAAGTGAAGACTGTGAGAATAACATGATGCTTGAAAAAAATAAACACGTGAGATTTATTCAGGTCACAAACAACTAAATCTCGTCGAGCGGCTGTACTGAAATAGTGACCAGCTTTTAATCCATTCACTATGTCACACCGGTCATGGCGGACGTATTTTTATTCAGTCTTTAAACAAGTAAGAAAACATCGAAATGGGGATAGATATTAGTGTGTATCGTGCCCGGATTGGAATGTTTTACATGACAAGTAAGTGTCGAACAGTATATGTGGGTATAAAGTCAGTTATTTAACGATAAGAGCAAGCTTAAAATGGTGTGTACTCTTAGGATTGTTACTCGTGGTTTGTGGCGATGTCGAAAGCAACCTGGGACCGGCTACGGGTAGAAGCGGTGGCAATCGTTCACAGAAAAGGCAAACACAGCTATCATTTTCTCAGGTGTCAGCTTCTCAGGTATCATCATCTTCTCCTCTGCCTGAACCTAGAACACGACAACACCACCAACATCAAAATCGAATCCCCGAGCCCCAAACCCCACCCAGTAGTCGTGCTAGTAGTAGTGCTGATGTCCTTGATTATTTACGGGAACGGAGGTACGAACTGATCTGTCTTCTATTAACAATAAGATAGATGATATAAAATTGAGTATGAACCAATTAAGAGCTGAAAATGAATAAACGACTTTGGGCAGAAATCGACTTTATAAAACAGAAAACGGACAGACTAGAAAGTCATTCGAGACAAAATAATCTTCGAATTGTAGGTATTGAGGGGTCAATAAATGAGTAATGGAGTGAAACTGAGAGGAAAGTGAGAGATTTCATATTTACCGATCTTAATTTGCCAGAAATGGAAAATGTAGAAATTGAACGTGCGCATCGTATGCAGTCCCTTAACACAAACAAATGTACTATTATTATGAAACTCTCAAGATTCAAGGACAAAGAATTGATTCTCAGTCAAGCCAAACAAGTTTTAGATAGCGAGTGTACAGTACGAGTGCACGAAAATTTCACTGATTGTGTAAAGCTACACAGGCGAGAACTAGGTAAACGACTTGTACAAGCTAGAGAACAGGGCCAATATGCTTCAATTAATTTCGACAAACTGATCATTGAAAACACAGTCTACGGATATAATGAAGAAACAAAAAAACAGTTATGTCATAGGTCATGCACGTGGAAATCCGGGAATGAAATTCCACCAGCGACAACGGCGGGAAACCACAGGGGAAGAAAATCAACAAAGAGACGACAGACACGAAAACAAGGCCGTTGATTAGATAACCGGCTCAGCCCAAATAACAGAACTTTCGTCTATTTATATGCACATTGACTGACACGGAATATTGCAGGCTTAAACAAATATAGAAACGATACCATATTGATAGATTTTTTGAAACAGTTTGATATTATAGGTTTATTGGAAACATGGGGAAACTTTTCTGGGGAATTTGACACGTTTCTACCAGGTTTTATCTATTTTGATTGTATTAGGAAAAAACTTAATAACGCTTTTAGAAATAGTGCCGGTATTAGTGTTTTTATAAAGGAAAAGCTCGTGACAACAAAACTAATCTCACGAATTAAGCATGATTTCATTGACTGCGTGGTTTTGTTATTGAATGGTAGCTTATTTAGATCCATGAAAGATATTGTCGTTTATATAACGTATATTTCCCCAGAGGGATCTACAGTATATCATAACAGTACAGAAAGTGCTGGCTTTACACTACTTGATAAACAATATTTAAATCTTAAAAATGATTTTCCTGATTGTTTTTTCTATCTTGCTGGCGATTTTAATGCTAGAACAAAAGATTTTCGCGATTATATTCCCTTCGATAACTTAGATTTCCTGTATCATCAAAAGCCGTTGACTATGAAGCAGATCATTTTGATCTACAAAGAAACAATAAGGATTGTATTAGATATAATAACTTTGGTAAATTGTTGGTCGAAATATGTTGTACTTATAATACATATATTTTGAACGGTAGATGTAGAGATGATATGTTAGGCAACTATACATGCGTAGCAAATGATGGTCTAAGTGTTGTTGACTATCATATAGCGTCTTCTGAGTTATTTCCCTTTATAACTTACTTCAATATAGAATCGCGCGACGAGTCAGATCATTTTCCGTTATTATCTCCATTCAAGTTTGAATTAATACCTGGACCTGTTGTTCACATCCCGCAATCAAATACTGTTTTAATTGAAAAATTCAAATGGAAGGATTGTTTTAAAGATGCATTTTTAGATATTTTTAATAGAAACATCTCACAAGCTAAAGAGGCTATTTTAAGAAAAATAGAGGATAATGTAAACGCCGCTGTTTCGTCTATCATAGAGGTGTACCATTCATCTGCAGAAAATAGTAAAATGTTTGCTATTCATAAAAGACCTTCTTTTCAACCAAAATGGTGGGATGATGAATGTCAGCAAAGTAAACAGTACAAGTATCTTTTATTTAAACTTTTTGGGCGAAAAAATAATATAAATGAATATGAACTGTATAAAATAGCAAAGAGGAATTTTAAAAAACATTTGTCATAGAAAGAAACTAAACATGCAGTTTAAAAATAGAAATAACCTTGTTAAATCGAGAAATAATCCGAAAGCATTTTGGTCTTTGGTTCGAAATGAATCAATACAAAGTAGAATTGCATCTGATATAACGGCAAGAACGTGGGTAAACTACTTTGAACAGTTGTTGTTTAAAAAAAATCAAAGTCAGTTGATCGATTGAAATATACATGTTCATGACTTTCAGAATGACGAAACTGTTGATCATATTATAAATTATCACAGTCGAAGAAATTACAAAGTCAATAATCAAATTAAAGTCGTGTAAATGTCAAGGTAAAGATGGTGTAGGTGCCGAGTTCTATAAGAATACATGTCAGAGCATAACTCCTATTTTGTGTAGCTTATTTAATAAAATCTTTGATACGGGAAATGTTCCTGATGCGTGGAGTCAAAGCATAATCGTTCCTTTGTATTAATATGGTGACAGAAATGACCCAGCTCATTACAGAGGAATCTCATTAATCGATGTTATGTATAAGATATTTTCAAACATTATTACGGAAAGGTAAAATAAATGGGCAAACAATTTTGATAAAATTGATGAAGCCCAGGCTGGTTTTAGATCCGGGTATTCTGTAGTTGATAATATGTATTCACTTCAGGCTATGATTCAAAAGTACATATCAAGGCCTAACGGCAGATTTTATGTTCAATATAACAGTTCTATATATAGATTTTAGAAAAGCATTTGACTCGCTTGTGCATCACAAAATATTTAGGAACATTTTAAGTAAAGGTGTAAATGGAAAACTTATTAGTGTCCTGATCTCAATGTATTCAAAGTTAGAAAACTATGTAAAAGTCCCAAACACATAACCGAATAGAAACAGGCGGGAAAATAAATCACGTGATCTTATTTACGGTCCATTCAGGTGTAATATCAGCACGAGACAGGGTGACGTAAGCTCACCAATTATTTTTACTCTATATCTCATTTACGACAAACGTGCAATTGCGTATTTATTACGACTGATATACCTGATATATTATGTTTACTTTTTGCAGACGACGTTGCTTGTAGGGCGGATAACGTCCATAATTTACAGTTACAGTTAAATGCCTTATCTGATTTTTGTAATTAATCTGAAATGTCTGTAAATGTTATTAAAACTGAAATAACTTAAATAATGGTCTTTCTGAATGGTGGTTAATTAAGAAGCACCGAACACTGGACTTATAATGGCGATAAAGTAAATGTTACATCCATATATAAATACATGGGTCTTTTATTTACACCAAAACTATCTTGGACTTCTGCAAAATGTAGGCTAGCTTCACAAGCTAGAAAAGCCATATATGCAATCAGACGTTATCAAATTTCGTTTGGTCAATTCTCTCACACAGATATGTTTAAATTGTTTAATTCAATGGTTGTCCCTATATTAACATACGGCGCAGAAATTTGGGGTCATTCATATTCCATTGATATAGAAAAAGTACAAATTGAATTCTGTAGATACTTTTTAGGTGTAAATGCGTCTGTAAATAATAGTATGGTCTCAGGAGAATGTGGACGTCCCATGTTATGCACAATATATTATACGAAGTGTATCAAATACTGGGGGAAATTTTTCAAATGCCAGTTACAAGATACCCAATAAGATGTTACAATATGTTAATATTACACGATAAAAGTGGAAGAAAAAATTGAGTTACAAGTGTACGCGAATTGTTGTATAGATACGGGTATGGTTATGTCTGGATAAGTCAAAATACTGGTGACTTGAAAATGTTTATATCTTCCTTCAAACAACGCATTTCCGATTGCACGATACAAAATTGGGCCGATGATATCCACAACTCCACGAAATATGATACATATAGGACATTTAAATCTTTATTAGTTGTTGAGAAATATTTATCTGTGGACCTACCTTTCCCGTTCAGGAAATCTTTGGCGCGTTTCAGATGCTCTAACCACCGATTAAACATAGAACTTTGGCGGCATTATGGCATTGATAGATCATATAGAATTTGTCCATATTGTTTTATTAATAGTAACCATTTAATTATAGAAAATGAATACCATGCTTTTTTTGTTTGTCCAAAATTTGCTGATATAAGACAACAATATCTATTTAGTTGGTATAAGGGAGGAATAGAACCAGTACATTTTATACACCTAATGAAAAACGATCATGGTTTAACAGTAAGACGTTTAGCATTGTATGTAACAAAACTTATGACCGAAATTAACAGGAATTAGTGATCAGTGTTAAATATAGAAATGAGGACTTTACTCCATTTTCTTGTTTTTCTAATTTTTTGATGTATTAATATATACATTGTATTTTACAAATTGTGACACTGTTTTATATTTCTTTGACACAGTATTGTGTATTTGAGCCGATGGCCTTGAATTACGTTGAAATAAATCTTGTAATGTTATAATAGGAAGTTGACAGTAGCAGTACGCAGTAGCAGTTGGCAGTAGAAATTAAATCAAACGTGAAGTTGACAGTAGCAGTAAGCAAAACGTGAAGTTGGCAGTAGCAGTAACAGCAGTAGCAGTAGGCAAAATGTGAAGTTGGCAGTAGCAGTAACAGCAGTAGCAGTAAGCAAAACGTGAAGTTGGCAGTAGCAGTAACAGCAGTAGCAGTAGGCAAAACGTAAAACTGGCAGTAGCAGTAACAGCAATAGCAGTAGGGAACTCTGAAAGTCTGCGAGTTTTTGAAATAGTCACAGACCGGTGCAATCGAACCGGGATGGTCGTTAGACTTTCTAGATTGGCACAAAATTCCTGAAAGTTTGCAATAATGTCAGAAACAGTAGCAGACCATAACTATGGACACCGGAGGGTCCCTAAACATCAAAAATGACATTTTCTCGATTTTGGCACGAAAATTCTTGAAAGTCTACGAGAGGGTCAATAACAGTTACAGACCGGTAAAATTGACCCAGGAGGATGGCTAGACCTTAAAAATGGCATTTTCCCAATTGGCACCAAAATTCCTGAAAGTCTGCGAAAGTGTCAGAAACAGTTGCAGACCGATTTAATCGACTTGGAAGGATCCCTAGACCTTTAAAATGACCTTTTTTCAAGTAGCATCAAAATTCATGAAAGTCTATGGAAGTGTCAGAAACAGTCGCAGACCGGTTTAATCGACTTGGGAGGGTCAATAGACCTTAAAAATGACATTTTCCCAAGTGGCATCAAAATTCATGAAAGTCTGCGAGAGTGTCAAAAACAGTCGCAGACTGGTAAAATCGACAAAGGAGGGTCCCTACACATTTAAATTGACATTTTTTTGATTCGCACCAAAATTCCTGAAAGTCTACGAAAGTGTCAGAAACAGTTGCAGACCGATTTAATCGACTTGGAAGGGTCCCTAGACATTTAAATTGATTTTTTTTCAAGTGGCATCAAAATTCATGGAAGTCTAAGGAAGTGTCATATACAGTCGCAGACAGATTAAATCGACTTGGGAGGGTCACTAGACCTTAAAAATGACATTTTTCTGATTGGCACCAAAATTCCTGAAAGTCTGCGAGAGTGTCAGAAACAGTCGCAGACTGGCAAAATCGACACGGGAGGGTCCCAACACATTAAAGTTGACATTTTTCTGATAGGTACCAAAATTCCTGAAAGTCTGCGAGAGTGTCAGAAATAGTCGCAGACCGGTTAAATCAACTCGGGAGGGTCCCTCTACCTTGAATATAACATTTTCCCAAGTGGCATCAAAATTCATGAAAGTCTGCGAGTGTGTCAGAAACAGGCGAAGACTGGTAAAATCGACACGGGAGGGTCTATAGACTTTAAAAATGACTATTTCCGGCTTGGCAACAAAATTCCGGAAAGTCCGCGAGAGTGTCAGTAACAGTCGCAGACGGATAAAATCGACACGGGTGGGTCCCTAGACATTAAAAATGATATTTTTCCGATTGGCACCAAAATTTATGAAAGTTTGCAAGAGTGTTAGAAACAGTCGCAGACCTACGCAATAGACTCGGGAGGGTCTGTTGATGTTAAAACATAGTTTATTTTCATCGAAACTTTCTAGTCTTTTAAGACTTTCTTACTGCTACTGCTGTTACTGCTACTGCCAACTTCATGTTTTGTTTACTGATACTGCTGTTACTGCTACTGCCAGCTTCACGTTTTTTTACTGCAACTGCTATTACTGCTACTGCCAACTTCATATTTTTTCTGCTGCTGTGTACTGCTACTGCTCACTTCCTATACATATACTGATTATGAAAACGTTGTGAAAATTTCTTAAAGGCCACAGACCATTCAATAAATTGATTAAGGGACCACTGTTTCTTGCATACCGAATTATCGTAGAGTACATTAGCAAAGTTTAAACAAGAGTTAAATTTATACCTGTAATGATCTGCTGGTTCGTGGAGAAATAGGGCTTCACGATTTTCTAGTGGACACCCGGCAAATAGAGCATAAAAGATGTGAAAGTTCCATTCCTTATCGTTCTCACGAACAACACGAGACTTCTCTAACATGTAGTAGCGAACCACAGCTAAATTAATTATAGAAATTTTTAATTTTTCAGAATTGTGTTGATATAAAAACCGATCTGGCAAATACAGGCTATTATCGGCAGAAGTTATGACAGGCAGATATATGGAAAGACAAGCAGGGTTGTACCGAGAGCCCGACCGCTAGTCAGTATATAATTTTTCTAATTTTAACCATATTTACAACAACCGTCAGTTGACATAATTCTTTCTATAAAAATGGAATTTTGGTGCTGACCGAGGCTTAAAAAGGAATATTTTGGTTTTGCCGCTTGTTAGAAGATTTTAACCATATAATTCAATTTCTGTGAAAGTGAGAATTAATACCTCCTGCAAGTTCTCCACCCTCTTTGAAACCCAGCTCCAAATATTTGGCGTATCTGCTGGAGTTGTCATTCATGCTTGTTTTCGCATTGCCGAACGCTTCAAGAAGTGGGTTTATCTGTAAATATATAGATCGTCTTACGAATATGAAAGTCCGTAACAGAAAGATGCAATGCAATGCATCTTAGAATACACAACCCAGAGAGGAATTCAAACTCCGATCTTCCGCGTGACACGACAACGCTCCAACCACTGAGTCAAAGAATCGATTCCCTCACGCATCTATCTATCTATCTGAGCTTATTTATCATCGGTACCGGTTGCCCATATGACCGACGCCCCCTGAAGAGATTAGTTTTTTATGTTGTGGGGGTAGTGCAAGATACAGAAAGCATCCAATTCCAGAGACACCCCTAGTTCTTTTGCATGCTCAGTCTATAGCACTGATACATGGGACCTCGGTTTAACGTCTCATCCGAAAGACTATTAGTAATGTTAGTGGAGGAGCGGGGGATCGAACTCGGGACCCCTGGTTTACAAGTCCAGCGTGTTACCACTGGACCACATCCGCTTATAAATAAAGAGCTCCCCGACGGGGAATCGAACCAAGGTCTCCCGCGTGACAGGCGGGGATAGTTTCCACTAACGGAGTTGTCAGAGGTTGTATTTATACAATTATACGAAGGTGTGCACTAGACCGTAACAGTCAAATAACATTAAACCTTTACAATGAAGGCCAGTTTTATTTTTTGTCATTGCCACTTTAGTTCGCAAAACATGAAGATTCAATTAAAAAGTTACTAATGAAGGTATGTTAAAGCTTACACCGAGTGAAAGAGGCAGACTCAAATGCTACAAACTGTTCTTGACAGATAAAAGTTTTGTTCCCTTGAGTATGAAAAAAAAATCAACATGGGATGCTTGTGTGTGATAGGGCGTGAAGGTGGTGTGTGTAGGGGCGGGGAAAAAGAAAAAGAAAGAGGGGCAATATGAAGCTTTAGGTAATAATTATGTGAATACAAAACAATTTTTAACACTTTTTTATTTTTCATGTTTTTTCTTGTAAGAAAATATAAAGCATGTATGTATAATGTTTCAGAAGCACATATATTTAGAATCTTAATTCCTCTTTGTATTTTCAATTTATAATTAAACATATCTTAATTTTTCAATTTTACGCATTTCTCTTCATATAAATTCAATATTTGGAGAAGCTTTTTTCTGGTTATAAGACTGATTTGCCTAGACAGTACTACGTCATAGCTTACCTTAACGATTTTCTCGTGTAGCTCCATTTTGCCTCTTTGACACATATGTACCACGTGTTTTACCATGTATTTCGTACTCTCTGTTTTACCCGCTCCACTTTCACCTGATACAATGATGACCTAGAACAATAAAAAAGTCACTTTTTAACAAGGCCATTGATAGGAATATGATAGCAAAATACATTTCAAAATAAAATATTTAAAAAAAACGGAAAAACTTGTCTTCCTATACTTTAAACTGAGGCATCAATGGCGTCCGCCTCCTTGCCTTTTGTGAAGTCAGATTTTTCTACAGGCAAAGTTCAAGCTTCTATATGTTAGAATCAGAGTTTGAAAATTCAGTCCTATCTCCTCCAGTAGCACAACTAATTGTCTTTTGGATGTGAGGTCCTCTATATCGTTTCTATTCACTCAGAATGCAAAAGTACTAAGGAGTGTTTAACCCATTTATGCCCAATAGATTATGCCATCCTTCTTAGTTGGGCGATTTCTTGTATAAATTTTCAATTTCATTCTATTTAAGAAAGTCCTTTATGCAAACAGTGCAGACCCTGATCAGACGCCACATGTTACGGCGTCTGATAATATCTGGCGTCTGATCTGGATCTGCAATATTTGTCTTTGTCTAATTTTATGGACGCTAGGCATTAATGGGTTAAGGAATCGGATCCTTGCTGTATCTTGCACTATCTCCCACAACCAAGAATAACTTAACTCTACAGGAGGCGCCAGATATCTGACAACCAGTAGAAACAATCAAGAACATAAAAAGACAGTCTGAAATTTATTTGAGAGTAAAATTAGTGGTCAAAGTGTACATTTAAACTCGTCGCGACAGCAAATAAAACACTATTCAGTCTATTTTCAAATGGAAAACAAAATATATTGAAAAGAAATCATTTATGTTTGAATGACGAGTTTTGTCAATATTAATAAGAATTATTTTAAGACGGTATTTCAGGTACTATTACCTGGTTTGTATCATTTTCAATCATCCGTCTGTACGCCGTGGCAGCAACTTGGAATATGTGCGGCCCCAGATCCTCTCCAATCTTGTCCACATTGTATTTCTCATGCGTCTAAAAGTTAAAAGATTTACGGTTAATAAATATTATCTATAACATATTTATTTTTCGAAAATAATATCTTTATTTGTTCATTTCGATTTCTCTTTCTTTCCAGATATTTTCTTCATTTGTGAGTTTATTTCTCAGTTCGTTTCAATCGTTTCTTTAATCTTTTGGTGATTTTGCTCTTCGTGCAGTCATTATTTTTTGTTTTCTTTACCACTGTATATACCTAATGCGTTCTGCCATTCCCGTTTTTTCTAACCATTATAACTAAACAGGAAAATATTATTTCGAGTTATTTTCATTACTTTTTTGTGTATAGGGCGTTTTGTTACTTCCGGCTTATGTACATTTTGACGTTTTTGGGTTCTCAAATAACATTCAAGGATATTTTCGTTCAATCATACAAATTGGTACGCCCAAACTCGAGAAAATATTGATGAAATTTCCAAATACATCTATGCAGACAACATTCTTTAATGAGATTAATGAAAAGTGGTGGTAAAAGAAAACTTACCGCTGCATCATAAATTTGGAGAGGCTTGCGTGGGTTAATCGCAATCAGTATGTCACTAATGTTTGTCTGAAAACGACGAATAGAAATGACTCTATTATAACAAATTATTGTTTTTATTGTTATTTTAAATTTATGAGTATATACATTTAAGAATTCCTATGATCAATTTCCGTTTCGTTGGTTTTAAGACATTACTGCATTTTGTTAGTAAAAATCATCGACATTTTACTGGATTCAAACCCCCGAGGTGCAACGGAAGCTGAATGCACTTAAGCAAATCAATAGTAGTTACAACAAAGTTACCGTGTGTCTATTGTTAATGATTCAGTCATATGCAGCAGGTCAGTGGTCCAGTAGTAACGCGTTGGGCAGGTAATCAAGGGGATGCGAGTTCGATACCCCGCTAAAATTACATGTTGACTTTTGAATGAGACGTTAAAAAGAGGTCCTATGTATCAATGCTATACAGCGAGCATGGAAAAGAACCAGAAGTGTTTCTGGAATGGGATGAATGGGATGGTTCTTTAATCATCTGTATCTTGCACCATTCACCATGACCTTAATAACAAAACTCTGCAAGGGCATATGGCCAACCGGTACCGACGATGAAAAATCTCAAATATATAGATTCGGCCAGTGTTGTGTGTCGTGGTTTGATGCACGGGCATAAAGCACTACTAGTGTGTGATAATTAATTCGTCTCAATCTCGAGAAACTGGCCATCCTGTGCACAACAAGTTAGCACGCACACAGAGTGTTACAGTTAATGAATGTTTATTGCCACTGACCTTTCATGGCGCTGTATGACCAAAACATAAAACAAGAGCACAAAAACAAAGAAAAGGACAGAGACGTTAAAGAGAGTTAAGGAGACAGCATTATCAGTTAGTTTCCATGGTTTATGATTTTCTAAAACAGTTCATCTCCTTCAGGGGCTTAAAGTTCGAATAAAGTTTTAGAGCTGAAATATATGTGTATCATCTGCTGGCTTTTTAGATTGATTTATTGTTTTAAACATTTTTTATGTTATTTTGGCATTTGTCAGTTATTCTAGCTATTTAACTCTTTCCGGGTGTTCTTTTCGTATACGCTCTCATTTCCATGCTAAAAAAGCCAAAATGAAATCAAAATGCAAGGGACATTCTTAGTGTTTATTTTTTAAAGATTATACCAGTGCGTTATGTACTCCCATAGCATATTGCTCCCATTGTGTTTGTATTTGTCGAAATAGTTTACATATATCAGATGTCTTGAATCAATTCAGACACTATTGTATTAGTTGAAATGCTTGAATGCTTGAATGCTTACTTCATGTTCATTATTGTAAAAGGGTTCGAACATTTTCAAAGAGTATGAATGGGCATAATTTGTCAATTTCTACAATGTGAAATAGCATGCAAAGAGCCATTCGAAGTTGATAATTAAATTTTAGGAATTTTATTTCATGATTTATACTCACCTGATTGGAACATACATTAGGATATTTCTCCGTATATAGTCAACAATCCGCTTTATAAACTTTCAAGCGTCTAGCAATTAAACAATACCTGTAGACGCACATTGTTAACCCCACAGATTCAGTTTATTTCCGTCGAGCAAAACGTCAACACCGCATGTTTTTTCTCGGGATTTTAGAGTTCTTTAGTTTTGAGAGAATATTTTTTTATTTTGTTAGTTTGTTTCTTCGATATGTCGGATTTAGAGGATGATACGAGGTCTAATACCTCCCGTACTTCAGACGTTTCTCATGCCGAATCTTCTAAGAATAAACGTACTCCACGTGCAAGTAAAAAAGACTTGGACACTTTACGCAAAGAAGTGCCGTCTTTTCAAGGTAAAATGAATTGCATTGACTCGAAATTGGACGTTTTACAAGATTTATATAAATCTTCGTCTGTTCAGGCTCCGGATACTGCGACTAAGGTCGGGCAGAGACCGGATGCTCAAAATAGGGAAAACATCCCTTCTGGGGAGTGTAGACCCATTTTGCCACTTGTCCCCAATTTTGATGAGGACGTGGATGTTGCAGACCCAGGTAGACAGGATGATGTTTTGTCTTTACAACCAGGTCAACAAGAACGTCGAGTGTTACTTGACTGTTGGGACGAATCTGACAGACACACTGTGGTTAGCAACAACTCTGTAGGAGATTTGCTCCTGGACGGAGATTCGCATGTACCAGATAGATTCACTAAATATAGTAACCAAATAGCTACGGTCTTGGCTGAAATGTTTGGTGAAGATGCAGTCACGACTGCAGATTCCGATAAAAAAGGTATTATTTTAGATAGTGCTCAAGTCATAGTCCTAGAAGACTCGTGGAGGTGTCCTGATCCTTCTAAACTTACAGCATACAAAGACAGTTATCGTTTTAGTTTTCCAGTTAGTACCCAATCAGAAGAAAACTTTTCTGTCCCTTTACTGGATGGCATGATTGAAACACTGTTAGTTAAAAAGTATGGTAGTAAATCATTGAAGTCACAGTCTTTGTGTTCACAGCCTCTTCGATCTTTAGAGAAATTTGCATATCAAGGACAGCATGCAGCCCGGATGGGTTTTATGATCAACATTTACGTGCAACAAGCTCTGAGTAACCTCTTATCTCTGTTACAAAGTGAAAACTTTAATGTTGACAGTGCTATTCAATGTGTGAGGGACATCTTTGCAATGTCAACAAAATCTCTTGACCAAATGGCACGGACAGGAGCTTTTCATCATTTACTTCGTCGCCGAGCAGCGATGGCTGACACAGGTCTACAGGATGTTAGAGATGTAAAGGACCATCTTTTCAGACTTCCCTTTTCACATGAAGGCGTATTTGGTTCTGGCCTTGAGACGAAGTTGAAATAGCGTAAAGAACTTCATAATCAACTTTCTGACTTGTTACCAGAAACCGATCGTAGGAGGAAAGCTCCACCTCCTTCACCATCTAGTTCTTACTGGAAGAGACCTAGGTATGACAGTTCTGACAGGTCTCGATTTCAGAAGAACAGATCACAGACGACAACTGGGTACTAGATACAGTCCGTCGTGGTTACAAACTCGAATTTCCCAAATTCAATGGCATACGGAAAACAACTGTTCAAAAAGACAAATTACATTTTATACAGCGGGGGATCGAAGAGTTATTACAAAAAAAAAACTCAATAGAGGAAGTACCGCAAGCCGAAATGTATCAAGGTTTTTAAAGTACGTTGTTTCTTGTTCCCAAGAAAACTGGCGACCTACGACCAGTAATCAACCTCAAACCTCTTAACAAGTATCTCAAAAAACAACATTTTAAGATGGATTCCATGAAATCAGTTCTGAATTTAGTTCAAAAGGGCGATTTTGCTATTTCGATAGATCTGAAAGATGCATATATGCACATTCCCATATTTCAGACCCATAAAAAGTACCTAAGGTTTGCTGTGGGCAACAAAACATATCAGTGGAAATGTCTCCCATTCGGTCCTACTTCAGTCCTAAGAGTTTTTACCAAAATAGTTGCAGTCGTAGTGGCTTACCTGCGGCAACAAAACCTCCGATTGGCAGTTTATCTGGACGATTGGTTAGGACTAAATGCTTTCCACAACAGACTCCTTCAAGATCAATCGAGGATGCTAAATCTTCTCGTACATTTAGGTTTCATCATAAATGCCAAGAAGTCACTTATGCAACCAACCAGTACATAACTTATATAGGCAATGTGTTTTATCTGAGCCGAGGTACAGTGTCTCCAACTCCAGACCGACATATAAAAACTTTCAAGGCAGTTCAAACTATCATGAACAAAACTTTCTCAACTGCAAAAGAAAACTTACATCTTCTGGATCTTATGGCATCATATGCATAGAGTCAGTACTAAATGCACGACTCTATATGAGACCAATTCAATTACACCTTCTTTATTTTTGGAAACCCAGCTCAAGAGACTTAGATTTACAAATTCCCTTAACAAAACATCTCCGATATCACCTTACATGGTGGTTACATCAAGTAAATGTTTTACAGGGCAAATCTTTTCTACATTGGTCAGCAAATCTCACAATCCAAATAAATGCTTCATTGAGTGGGTGGGGCGCATGCCTGGGGACACACATAGTTCAAGGTTTCTCGTCCAGCAACCAGAAAAAGCTGCATATCAATTCTCTGGAAATGGAGGCAGTGTTTCTTGCTCTGAAAAACTTGGTACATGTATTGAAAGGTCAAAAAGTCTTAATTCGTTCGGACAACACCTCAGTGGTACAATACATCAACAAACAAGGTGGGACAAAATCTACTTCTCTTTGTATTCAAACGTGGGGTCATTGGCAGTTTGCATTACAAAACAAAATTCAGTTGAAAGCAGCTCATATTGCAGGCAAATTGAACGTTCTGCCAGACCATTTGAGTCGGTTCAAAATAAGACACACGGAGTGGAGTCTACACCAGACTCTAACTTACCACATTTTCAGCCTTTGGGGTTTCCCGAACATAGATCTGTTGCCTCAATTCACAATCACAAGGCACAGATTTTTTGTTAATGGATTCCGCATCCTCAAGCTTTTGCAATAGATGCATTAACGATACCATGGGAAAGGATGTTTGCATATGCTTTCCCTCCAATATGCTTGATCCCCCGGGTTTTACAACACATGAAGCAATTTCATTGCAAGATCATTTGAATAGCTCCATTTTGGCCGAGACGTCATTGGTTTCCAGACCTGCTACAAATGTCAGTGGTCCATCCAATCAAACTTCCAGCTTGGTCAAACCTTTTACAGCAACCAAACTCACAAATATTCCATCCAGCTCCGGAAGTGTTCAAATTGACTGCATGGCTGCTATCAACATACAGTTCACAGTAAAGGGCTTTTCAAAGAAAGTTAGGAAACTGCTTACAGCCAGTTGGAGATCTGGAACTCAAAAAGATTATGCTCTCAAATTTAACAGATTCAGTCGCTTGTGTCGTAGCAAACAAATTGATACATATTCAGCATCTCTAACTGACTGTGCCGAACTTTTAGCTTCTTTATATCATGATGGGTTACAATATAAAACAATAGCTGGTTATCGTCAGTGTTGCAACCTTTTGGAAAATTTCCAGTTGGGCAACATCCTTACATCATTAGGCTCTTAAAAGGGGTGTTCAATTTCAGACCACCTGTCACTAAACTCTTAATAAAATGGGATTTACCCAAGGTGTTAAAAGCAATTGAAAAGTATTTATTTGAACCATTGTTGAAAACTTCACTTAAATATCTTACATATAAAACTGTTTTTCTTACAGCGATCACAACCTTCAGACGTGTCAGCGACTTACAGGCGTCAAGTTTTGGAGAAGGTTCAGTTTCGGTTCAGTCTGATGGCATAATATTTGTGCGACAAGGACTAGCGAAACAAGATAGATCAAATCATTGTTCTGCCAAAATCTTCATACTTAAATTTAAAGATAATAAACTGTTAGATCCAAAACGAGCTTTGGCAATTTACCTCAAGAAAACAGAACCATACAAGCGTAAAGGAGAAAAAGATGCAACAAGTCTTTTTCTGATAGTTAATGAACCATATTTGAAAGCTTCAGCTCAGGAACTTAGCTCTTATATTGTAAGTACTATTCGAGAGGCATATGATGACAACACAAAAAAGGTTAAAGCCCATTCAACAAGAGCTATAGGTCCTTCTTGGGCACTTTACAAGAGAGCATCTATCAAATCTGTGTTAGAAGCAGCAGACTGGTCCAAGGAAACTACCTTCATTAAATTTTATAGGAGGGAAGTAACTCCACATGTTCTGAATGCATAGATGTTTTTTATACATGTTATCACGGAAGAAGTTTCATTCCGACGGATTGCGAACAAGAGTTTACGTTTTACTCTTGAAATAAACTGAATCTGTGGGGGTTTACAATGTGCGTCTATAGGTATGGTTTAATTGCTAGACGCTTGAAAGTTTATTAAGCGCATTGTTGACTATGTATACGGAGAAATATCCTAATGTATGTTCCCATCAGGTGAGTATAAATCCATTCATACAATTGTAATTTGAATGCAAATTTTATAATTTTCTTTACATTTTATTTTTTTATTTGCCCATAAATTCGAACTTTTTTGCTCAAATTCAGCCTATGCATCTAAATACTTTTGATGTAAATTTTAAGGTTCAATATGAAATTTTGTTCCATTAAGATTTGCAACTCTTTATATAGAATGTTTACACACGTTAGTTAGACAAATATCCGACGCTTTGAATTATTTACCCTGTATATGAAGACAGCTGGTACTTTTTCTTTCAGACACGCTTGGCTAACTGTAAAGTGGTGTCGTCGTAATAGCGGAGCCTTTTTGTTCTACATTTTTTGACTTAGGGTCCTGAAAATTGCTTGTTTTCGCGTAATTTTAAAATATTCAAAATGGTCTCATTTTACTGTTACTCTACAGTACCGTACTGTACTTCACCTAAAGAGTACATATATAAATCTTATAAATAAATAGATAGATGCATAGACTATAAAAAAAGTAACAAGGGTGCCATTGTCACAAAATACGCTAGTCACAAAAGCTTTTGGTGAAGATGTGGGCACATTTAATTAATAAAAAGAGGTGTTAGTAGGGAAGTAAAGTTGACTTTTCCTAGTCCTGGATAGTAAAACATACATTTTAAATAAACCTGAAGATAAATAAGTTTATATACAAGTCCAAGAAAGGGAATAATTGCAATGAAATTTGACATTTGGACTCATCTGTAAGCTTGAATTTAAACCAGGCCTGAAGTACGTGAAATTATACATGGGCTTGAATTTTGCACGTGGCACTCTGTCTGATAATAATGAATATTTGTGCAAATCTAAATTACAATTCCTCAAAGCATGTGGCTATTCATTCTTGTTTCACACTGGCGTATATTAGCTTCAGTGCCGAGATGGTAAAGCATAAGTGAAGCTGTGCAACCGAAGAAAGTAACGCTTTATTTATAACCAGAAGGTTATAATTGAAGAACACGTTCAATATACATATATTTGCTGAAGTAATTATTTCATGATTTTTTTGATAAATGTGTGAAATGTATGATCACAGGAATATATGTACACAAACAGTATAATGACATTCTAGTAAATTTATGTCATCTGGATAATAAAGTGTGCCTGTAACTCTCAGTCTCATGATGATGAACATTTGTGATATAATTCCTTAATCCATGATGACTAAATGGTCCGTACTGACATTTTCATACATTTATTTGACATTTGACCTCAATGTGTAACAGTGACCTTAGCCACAGGGACCTGAATTTTATGCGCGACACTACGCCTTACAATGAAAAACATTTGTGCCAAGTAAAATACTTCAGTGCATGTAGAGGTTTTGCTTTAGACAAGCTTTTTCATCTGAACTCTAAGTGTGACCTTAACTTTTGACCTAGAGACCTGTTTCATCTGCGCAACAATACGGCTAATAATGCTGAACATTTGTTTGAGGTAATACTAAAATCCCTTCATGAATGTAGATGATATGCTCCGGACAAAATCTGGACATTTCATTATCTCTAATGACTTTGCATATATGGAACTGGATTATGCGTGTAACGCTCGGTCTTATGATGGTGAACATTTGTGATGGCATCACTCAGTTCATGATTACTTAACAGTCCGTAGATACTTTTCATATTCTTATCTGAACTCTGACCTCTGTGATCTTGATCTTGGCTACAGGGACCTGACACTTTGCCTTACAATGAATATGATGAATATTTGTGTAAAATAATATGAAAATACCTCTATGCATGTAGAAGTTTTGCACCAGACAAGCATTTAAATCTGGCCTCTAATTGTGACCTTGACCTTGAGACCTGGTTCATGCGTGCCATGGGCGTTTCTATACAACGACCCGCTTTTAGTTCACCTGAGCTATTGTGATCTCATTTCGTCCGTCGTCGTGCGTCAGTGCGTCAACATTTTCCTTTAAACAACATCTTCTCCTAAACCACTGGGCCAAAGTTGATGAAACTTGTCGGAAATGTTCTTTGTATGAAGCTCTTCCAAAGTTGTTCAAAGAAATCAATTCCATTAATAAATCTGGTTGCTATGGCAACTGAAAGGAAAAACTTTGAAAATCTTCTTGTCTGAAACCACAAGATCTAGAGCTAAGATATTTGGTATGTAGTATTCTCTAGTAGGCCTCTACAAAAATTGTTCAACTTATTCCCCCTAGGGTCAAAATTGGCCCCGCCCCAGGGTCTCTGGATTTAACATAGACTTGAAAAACTTAAAAAATCTTCTTGTCTGAAACCACGAGACCTAGAGTTTAGATATTTGGTCTGCAGCATTGCCCAGTGGACCTTTACCAGGTTTGTTCAAATCATGGCTCCTGGGTCAAAATGGCCCCGCCCCAGGGGTTACATGTTTTACATGGAGTTATATAGGAAAAACTTTAAAAAATCTTCTTGTCAGAAACCACAAGGTCTAGAGTTTAGATATTTGGTATGAAGCATTGTCTGGTGGACCTCTACTAAGTTTGTTCAAATTATAGCCACTGGGTCAAAATAGGCCAGGCCCCTGGGGTCACATGGTTTACATAGAGTTCTATAGGAAAGTTTAAAAAGTCTTAACATCAGAAACCAAAAGGCATAGAGCTTAGATATTTATGTCTTCCCCCCCGTCTGGGGGAGACATATTGTTTTTGCCCTGTCCGTCTGTTCGTCTGCCTATCTGTCCTTCTGTCTGTCTGTCCGTCTGTCACACCTTGTTACCGCTCAATAACTAGAGTTTTTTTTCACCCAGAGCCTTCAATCTTCATAGGATGATTGCTCTTACTGAGTAAAAGAACTGCATTGATTTTGGGGTCAGTAGGTCAAAGGTCAAGGTCATAGGGGCCCAAAGAGTGTAACCGTTTCTGCTCAATAACTGGAGTACTATTTCATCCGGAGCCTTCAATCGTCAGAGGGTGATTGTCTTTACGGAGTAAAAAAAGACCCTTCTGAATTTGGAGGCAAAAGGTCAAGGTCAAGGTTGCAGGGGCCCCAAAGAGTGTAAACAGTTTTCGCTCAATAACTGGAGTTCTGTTTCACCCAGAGCCTTTAATTTTAATAGGATGATTGCCCTTACTAAGTAGAAGAAACGCATTGACTTTGGGTTCAGTAGGTCAAAGGTCAAAGTCAAAGGGGCCCAAAGAGTGAAAACCGTTTCTGCACAATAACTGGAGTTCCATTTCACCCAGACCTTCAAGCTTCATAGGGTGATTGCCCTTACTGAGATGAAGAACCCTGTTGATCTTGGGGTCAGTAGGTCAAAGGTTAAGGTCACTGGGGCCCGAAGAGTGAAAACTGTTTCTACATAATAACTGTAGTTCTATATCACCCAGAGCCCTCAAAAGTTCATAGGGTGATTGCCCTTATTGAGTAGAAGAACCCTATTGGTTTGGTGTCAAAGGTCAAGGTCACAGGGGCCAGAAGAGTGTAAACCGTTTCCGTTTCATAACTGGAGTTTTATTTCACCCAGAGGCTTTACACTTCATCGGGTGACTGCCCTTACTGAGTAGAAGAACCATATTGATTTTGGGATTAGTAGGTCAAAGGTCAAGGTCAAAGGGGCCCAAAGCGTGAAAACCGTTTGCACTCAATAACAGGATTACTATTTGACCCAGATCCTCCAAACTTCATAGGATGATTGCTTTTACTAAATAGAAGAAGTATATCGTTTTTGGGGCTAGTACGTCAAAGGTCACAGAGACCTGTAGAGTGAAAAACTATTTCTGCAGAGTAACTGTAGTACCATTACACCCAGAGCCTTCAAACTTTATAGTACAATTCTATTAGAGAAACGCTATTGTCTTAGGGTCCATAGGTCAAAGGTTAAGTTCACAGGGACCTGTAGAGTGAAAACTGTTTCTGCTCAGTAACTGGAGTACCATTTTACCCAGAGCCTTCGTTTCCTGAAGCGAAAACAAACTACGAACAGACTGTTCTTGAAAACTGTCTAGAACTCTTAAGATGGATCAAGCTTTGCGGGAGACCCCATGAAGAGTTTAATCCTTCTAAAATCATCTCAGGTCGTTATGTTTGCACGAAGGTAAGTTGTCTATCGTGTTATTGTTGTTTGTACACTGAGATTCCATCAAGAAGAAATATTTTTTCAACACGATGGTTTCGAACCACAACAACTTTGTACATCGATGCAGTACTGTAATTATAATGGTTCGTTACACAGTGGCGATTTCGAGACTCAGATGATGGATTTTAGAGCCACTTTTGAAAAATTATAATATACCGTATGCATGTTGGTTTTTGGACATTTCACCTCCTCGACTTTTCGGCGTTGGTCTTTTCACCTCCTGGATGTTTCGACCTTGGTCTTTTAGGCTACAAATTTAGTATGGTACTATACTGGGCTCCTGGATGTTTCGACCTTGGTCTTTTAGGCTACAAATTTAGTATGGTACTATACTGGGATTATTATAATTATGTACGACATTACCAATGTTGTTGATATAGGATGATTGGCAACTGATTGGATTATCTTGAATGATCTCAACTATCACTCATAGGTGTTCAATCAGTGTGCAATGAAGTTGTAACAACATGTGTCAAGTCATGCATACTTTAATCCCATCGTAGTACTTTACTATTAAAACTGATAACTGAAAAGACTGAAAGTCTTTGAATATTGCAAAAATGTTTATTTTTTAAAGTATTTAAGTTAAGACATTTGAAGGATATTTTTTTTATTTGAAAACTTTGCGATAGTAACTTTGAATATTATATTTTATACGTTAATATTATTTTTACCAGAAGATTCCGTTATATAAATGTATACATTCTTTTATGACAAAAAGATTAATAAAAGTCATGAACGTAAATAAAGTAAACAAGTATAATTTCATATTTAGGCCTATCATATTTTCATATTTACAAAAAAAGCTTGTCAAATTCAAGGAGCGTGTCGTGGTCAGAAAGGGAATAGAAAAAATAGATGTGTCCATGACTTAACACAAAAAAAAATTATATTTCTGTCATTTTCTTGATCAACTCCATTTAAAGCAAAGACAAACACATACATTATTTTTAGTTTTTTTCTTTGGTCAGCAAACTGATTCAACATTTTTTCTTATTTAATTTGTGCAGTAGGTCTTTTCAGTGAAATTGCATTATAACTCATCCATTTTTTATGAAACTGTAATCTGCTTAATACTTAGCTATTGTGACTGTGCTCATGTTTCATAGATAAACTTGTTTCAAAATAAAAAAAAAATCTGCATGTTTTTTGACTTGTTGCAGCACTTCGTCAACAACAGCTGGCCAACCAAAGAGCACCCTGACCCTATACCGGCTGATTCCTATCTATCCACCTGTTAAAAGAGCCCGCAGACCAAAAGGAGGCGGTCACGTTTCAAAACATCAAACAGGTTATTTCAATTTATTTATATGAAAACTTTAAAGCATTATCAAAATTTACAGCAGTACAATTTTGGAGTTACAGCAAATACTTAAAAAGTATGTTATCATTTTGTTGTTGTTGTTTCCTCAGCTAAATTCTAAAGTTACAAAAAATGTCATCTTATAAAGCTAAAAAATCTAATTGATACCATTTAAACAAGGCAGTCTGAAGGATAGCTAAATCCCCTTCCGCAGCAGACATGAATGTGTACTTCTTGACCTTTAACCAACCATGACCTTGATGTTGTGCCATGCATATTATAAGCACATAGTCTCATGATAGTAATTATCTGTGCCAAGTTTTTTAAAATCTTCCATAAAGTCAAAAAGTTATGGACAACATTTAACCTTGACCTTGGAGGTAGCAACCTCCAAATTGTGAAGCAGTCAGTCTGGACTTCCTCCTCTGTTCCAGTTTTCGTCCAAAGAGAGATATTCTTGTCGATTCTTGTCCTATCATTATGACAATAAATGTTCTTAAAGAGGCTGTACTCCAGATTGGACATAATTTTTTTTTCATAAATTATATATTTAGATGCCGTGAGATTATAACAACATAATATTTTACTTCAAAACTGATTATAAAAGTCAAAATAGAATAAAAAAAAATATTTTTGCTCCAGTCTGATTTGAACTCTGGACCCTCATGTTAGCAAAATATTTCCAACGCTTTTACTGTCACCACCATCGTCGCATGTGATATTACTGATATTTACTTTAAATCTTATACGATATAGTTATACCGTCGCGTTACGGTATAGCACTTTGAAAGGGAAAAAAATCAATTTATAATGTAATTATTTGACTTATATTTTGTCAGTAAGTTATTTTTTAACCATTAGTCATAAATATTACAAGAAATGTATAATACAAGAAAACTTTCTTTTTTTTTCATCTGGAGCACAGCCCCTTTAAACTTAAGCCGACAGTAAGTGTCTGTAAAATGTTACCCTTGCCATGCTAAATATCTAAAATGGACTTGTCTGCCTTTCAATGTGGACAGATCCATTAATTGTTTATAGGGGTGCAGGTTGAAAATTTACTCACTTAATGACAGGTAGTACAGACCATGATCAGACTGCATGGATGTGCATGCTGATCTTGGTCTGCAATAGTCTCAAAGGCTGAGTAAATTGCCTCCAGCAGGGTAAGGGTCAAGGTATTAATACACATTTTGCTATATTTAATCTATTTTGCAGTCACATGGTCTCTGTTAAAGGTGACAGTGTGCCAATTAAAGCTATATACCTGGCTGATGACACTGTGGAAAAGTGTCACTATGGCATTACATTTCTGCAACAGGCAGAACAGTTATAGAGGTATATATAACCACCTTTTCCAGCTATTAGGAATTTAATACATTTTGTTTATTTTTTAGTTTGTGAACCTATTAGACCAATAAATGTGAATTCTAGAACAATCTTTCAAGGAAAGTGGATCTTTGCCGTTTTTTAATCATGTGTTACTTTCAAATTTGTTTTATTAGACTGAAAAGAGATTGAGATAAGAGTGGTTCTGAGTACAGGTATTAATACAATCATGCATTCATGGAATTTGGAATCACCAACTATTTATATGTTCACATTACAATGTAGTGCCACACAAAAAGTTCTTTTTTAAAATATATGTTTCAGCAGTTTTAATGTTTAATTGAATTCTGAGATATTCCATATTGCAGTGATGATAACTCCTTGACATTTTCATTTTTTGCTTAGGGTAATTGGGTATTCACATAAAGTAACAACAGTTTGTAATACCTTACGTGTACATTTAATAGGCTATTCAGGCAGCCCAGGACTCTGCATAACCATTGCTTGACGTTTCTGACGCAGTTACAATAAAAAACAAGAAATGTTTGTAAAACATACATGCCTCCCAGCAGCACTTAATTGCTTGTGGTTGGGCCAAAGCGGTCTCTAGTTATTGATCAGAAACCGTTTTTAGGATCAAGGTCCCTGTGGTCTTAACCTTTGACCTAATGACCTCAAAATCAATAGATCAATAGGGGTCATCTACTGGTAATAACCAACCAGCATACTAAGTTTGGTGAACCTAAGTGAAACCTTTTCTAGTTATTGATCGGAAACCGTTTTTAGGATGAAAGTCTCTGTGAGCTTGACCTTTGACCTAATGACCTCAAAATCAATAGGAGGTCATCTACTGGTGATGACCAACCAGTATACCATGTTTTGTGAACCTAGGTCAAAGCGTTATCTAGTTATTGATCGGAAACCGTTTTTAGGATGAAAGTCTCTGTGATCTGGACCTTTGACCTAATGACCTCAAAGTCAATAGGGGTCATCTACTGGTGATGACCAACCAGCACCCCAAGATTGGTGAGCCTAGGTCAAAGCGTATTCTAGTTATTGATCGGAAACGAAGTGCCTACAGACGGACCGACCGACCGACATTTGCAAAACTATATGCCCCCTCATCTTCGACGGGGGCATAAATATAAGGTAAATGTTAGAATAGTAACAATAAGGAACACCTTCAGAACCTTTCAGAAATGTTGTTCCTCAATAGACTCTCGACACCAATTGTCCCCCAGGATTCCATAATACAGAAGGTTGTGAAATACCGAAGATTGATAATGCCATTTTTCTGTCACCAAAGGGGTAGGGGTCTAGTTTTTGAGATGTCAGTCTGTCTGAAAACTTGAAGATTGCCAGTAACTGCCTTATTAGTAAATGGATTTGATATATACTCAAACAGAACTTTGGACAAGACCTTCCTACTGATACATATTTATTTGACATTGACCCCAGAATGACCTTGACTTTGAAGGTCCAATTGCAAAAGTTCTTAATATTGGCCATAACTCTTAGACAGATTTTTGTTGTGTTTGTACACAACAACAGTTTGGGAGAGATATTCAGAATACCAATTTTCTTACTTTGACACTTTTTTTCTTAGTTAATCTTTGCATGCATCAACCCTTTGAGATAAATCATCCAAATGACATTTTAACTGGACCCCTAAATGACCGTGATCTTGAGGTCAAATTGTCCGAAAAAAACAATGTTTTACAAGGATCTACTATTTCTTTTATGTGGTCAAGATCTCAAAGTGATCATTTCAGGAATTGACATCTTTCAGTGACAGTTCTTGCTATTAATAGATTCTTTCTTTTTTAGCTCAACTGAGCACATGATATTCAGTTGAGCTTTTCTGATCAGTCTTTGTCCGTCGTCCGTCCGTCCCTCGACAACTTTTCATTCAAATGACATCTCCTCTGAAACCAAAGGGCCAAATTTAATGAAACTTGCCTGGGATGTTCCTTGCAGGGAAAACATAAAAAATCTACTGCTCTGAAACTCCAAGGGCTAGACATTTAATTTTTTATTGTTTGTCACCCCCAATCCCGCCCTTCTGATGGAGACATATTGTTTTTGCCCTGTCCATGAGTGTCTGTTTGTCAGTCTGTCTGTCCTACTTTCGTTTCCTTTCAATAATTTGAGTACCAGTTGACCCAAAGCCTTCAAACTTCACAGGGTTCTTGCCCTAATTGAGTAAAAATAAACCCTTTTAATTTTTGGGTCAGTAGGTCAAAGGTCAAGGTCAGAGGGACCTCTAGAGTGAAAACCGTTTCCACACAATAACAGGAGTACTATTTTACCAAGAGCCTTCAAACTTTAAAGGATTATTGGTTTATTGTAAATAGAAGAACCATATTGTTTTTTAGCTAGTAAGTCAAAGGTCAGGGTGACAGGGATGTTTAGAGTAAAAAGTATTTATGCAGAGCAACTATAGTACCATTACACCCAGAGCCTTCAAACTTTATAGGATAATTGTATTAGAGGTTTTTAAGGTTCATAGGTCAGAGGTTAAGTTCAAAGGGACCTCTAGAGTAAAAACTGTTTCTGCTCAGTAACTGGAGTACCATTTTACCCAGAACTTTCAAACTTCATACGGTAATTATAATAGAAGAACCCCATTGTTTTTGGGGTCTGTAGGTTAAAGGTCAAGTTAACTGAGACCTGTAGAGTAAAACTATTTGTGCTCAAAAATTTGAGGACAATTACACCCAGAGTCTTCAAACTTATGTCAAACTTATTCAAACTTGCAACCAACAAACACCCATAACAACCAATAACGATATTTGTAACATGAGCATTGAGACTCAGATGAGCGATTTAGGACCATCATGGCCCTCTTGTTTTCTTTTCAGAAAGTTGAAGCCCTCTCCTTAAAGAAATGTGTACAATCAAGGGGATTGTGGAGCTGATGGAACTGCTGAATTTCTTCTGGACAATGATGGCGTTAAAAATATTCTCTTTTAAAACGAGGAAGAAAACAGTGTCATATGAAGACAAGAAAGAAACTTTCATGTGAATGGACTGAAATAGTTTTATTGAATGGACACTGGTCAGGGAGTGAACTTCTTTCTAGTCAGAAATAAAGAGATAATCCAATAGTAATGACACTATGTTTGTACATATAGATGACAATTTCTTCTTTTTGCTGGGTGTGTAGACATAATATAAATATTTTCTTGTGAACAATGATGATATCATGTTACATCTGTTTCTTTGGAAATGATGTAGAAAGTAGTGCCAGAAGAAGACAACATAGAGAATCTCACTGTAGTTGGTTCTTTCAGTATCTAATATGGTTACTCCTTTCAGCATGTTCAGGGAATTTCCTCTGTTGATGCATTCAGCTTATAATTAAACCATCTTTCCATACTTCCATCAGTTCATCTATTTTTGCTAGTTGGAAATTTCTCACTTTTTGGAACTACTTTTGTGGCAGTTGCATGACAGTTGACACTTACTCATCTGTGTATAGGTAATGACACTTACAAGATACATAACTCTGACTGCCATTTACAGGGTTAATTCTCTTTGTTGTTTTAAGAAAAGGTTATGGTTTCATGTTCATCCAGTTTTCATTTCTATAAGGAATAACAGAGGAATTAGCATCACACAATTGTCATCATGATGCAACATATTCCATTTCCACACATTTAAATGAAAATGCTTGCACAGATTTCATTCATATTTGCATGTAGATGTGTCTACATATGGTTCCTTCCATTATGCCCCTTTTTGACTTATTTTCTACTAAAACGAAGTTTTTGCACATTTAAAGAAAAATGCTTAAAAAGAATTTCATATTTTGCATGTATATGTATCTTATGAAACTACAGAATACCTGCAAAACTGGGCAGGACACCTCCAAATATATCAGAGTTTTTACCTCTATAGACTAAATTTCTGACAAAAACCAAATGTCTTCACATTTATAGGGTCATGTTTTGTAGCACACTGTTCGTTAAATAAATAATAACAATTATACTGCTTTTGACATTCCACCTGCTTCTTTAATTTTTATCATCTGCTTATGATACATGGCTGGGGCAAATGTGTCCCATGGACACATTTCTAGTGAATCGTTGTTTTAATAGTTTTATTTTTTAAATAAAGATAATATTAACAAGTATTGCTTTCTTGTGTTTGTGGTAAACTTATTGTCAGCTTAAGTTTTACCCCCTCTTTACAATATTGGTCAGTATGCATAAATCATGGTTGGTATAATAGTACTCTTGTACTTTTCTAGAACATTATGAAGTCGAAGTACCATGGGGTTTTAGAAAAATAAGTGGAATAGTCAGTACTAAGTTTGATAGATAATTGTTGAAAATGGTGAATATCAATGATGGTCAGTATTGATTAGTGTTCTGTAATTATGTACAAAAAAAATCCTGTAAAGTTGGACTATAATTTATGGCAAGGCAGCTCAAAAAACAGATTTTTATTATATTCAGCTTAATGAGACTAGCTCCAATGGTCTTCTGCTGCATAGAAATAAATTCTGTCGAATAAAAGTGTTGCATTACATGCATGTAGCCATTTCTTGAAAACATAAACCCAGGATTACGCGACAGGTTTTGCAGTACTTTCAGTGCTTTGATTTATTTACGAGATATACACGCTATCGGATAAACTTATACCTGTGTATACCTGTGTATAGTGTATACTGTATGTACTGTGTATTGTGATTTTGTGTGATTTTGTGTATTAAGTACACAAAAATGGGTGTGGATCTGTCAACATATAGATCACGTATAGGGTTATTTGTTCAGCCAGCACAGAAAATTAGGAAGATGTATGGTAAATATTGTGTATTTAATAAGGGGACAGATATACACCAACGTGCCTTTGCTATCTGCGTAATGTCATTAATATTACTTTTTGCATCACTTTGCCTTTTGACATCGGTACAGTATATAGAGAACAATTTTTCTTCCTTGATAAAGGTAAACTGTCATATTCCGGGATATACTTCACTCTATAGTGGAACAGTTTTGCAGGCATGCCCAATTAATAGAAAACTTTATGCGTCATATATACAGCGTTTATTATTGCTTGCTTCAGACATTGAACTGAACCCTGGCCCTAAGGAAGATACTGAAACTATTTTAACGGCTACTAAAGAAGGAAATGATAGGATGGCATGTCATATACAAGACGTTAAGAGTGAAATAACGGTGATGAAAAATGATCTAATCGCTATGAAAGATGATGTATGTCTAATAAAATCGAAATTAAATGTGGTAGAAAGTAAGCAGACTAAGCTAGAAAATGATCTTAAATGTCTTGACTCAAAAATAGATACTATTGAATACAGAACGGATCTGTTGAATTCTGACATGAAAGAATTTTCGATTAAGTACGAGTCTAGAGAGGAAGAGATCGATAAGCTTGTAAAACAAGTTAATTTCCTGGAAAGAGAAAATAAAAAGTGCAATCTGAGAATTTTTGGGATACAAGAAGATGATGAGGAAACAGATGAGTTAACGAAGGTTAAAGTTATAAATGAATTGATAATTCCTACTTGTAAGAACATGGATGATGTCCAAGTTAGTGAATTTTCTGGAGGAATAGCATATGCCAGACGTATTGGCTCGGTGTCATTAGAGGAGCCACGGATGGTTTTGGTCAAGTTTAAAGTACCGGAACACAAATTTAGATTGTTTAAATTTCGAGACACTTTAAGAGAAGCCGGAGTAAGAATTTCGAATGACTTAACAAGCTTGGAACGGAAGGAATTGGCTGAATTAAAACTGAGAGGTCAACAAGGTTATGTTAAAAAAGGGAAGGTTGTTGTTATAGATAAAAAAGTTGTTAAAACTAGAGTATTTAAATGAGGTGTAAGATTAGTCAATAAAGAATCCGGGTCTGAACAAAATGCAACTGTTGTAGATATAGAAACTCAAAAAGATGCTAGTGAAGCTGACTCTAGTCAGACTGAATAGGGGTGTGGCCAAGGTCCACTTAATGCTGACCAGTGTAAAATATTATCGTGGAATATTAGTGGTTTCAGTAGAAATTTTGTGAATGAGAGTTTTATTGATTATCTTGGTAAATTTGACATAATTGGACTTCAGGAAACTTGGTTAAATGATGATTCGGTTTTATGTAATTTTTTACCAGATTTTATACATTATTTTTGTAAAGCTAGGGTCTCTAATAAAGGGGGCAGGAATATGGGTGGAATTGTTGTTTTTGTAAAAAGGTCTATTAGGTCTTTTGTGCAAAGGGTTCATGAATATTTTGAATACGGTGTTCTTCTTGAAATCAAAAAAGAATTATTTACTTTGTCAAAAGATGTCTTGTTTGCCTCTTTATACTGTCCGCCTGATGGCTCTCCTTTCTATACATCTGATGAGCGTAATGGTCTAATAACACTGAATAATCTATTACTTGACAATCAAGCATCATTAAAGAATTATAATTTTATTTTAAGTGGCGATTTTAATGCCAGAACTGGCACACTAGATGATAATGTACCTTTTGACGAAAATGTGCCAGTATTTAACGATCTGGAGGAAATTTTCAGTAGTGATATAAATTTAAAAAGATTTTCTTGTGATAAGCAGGTTAATGCCTTTGGCAGAGAGTTAATTTTATTTTGTCAGACAAATTCCTTGTCAATTGTAAATGGTCGTGTAGGAGATGACAGAAACATTGGGGAATATACTTTTCATTCCTCTAACGGTTCTAGTGTAATCGATTATTTTTTGTGTAATAGCAATATTTTTGAAAAGGTAATAAATTTTACAGTTGATTTGAATGAATATTTCGAACTTATGCCTTTGATTTTTTCTATATCCAGGTCATCTATAGAAAATGCAGAACATACTGATTGTTTTATACCTGGAAAATATAAGATAGATTGTGCCCAGGGACACATATATCAGGATAGTTTGTATAATTTCATTCTTGATGGAGGCTTTGATACAGTAGATGAGAAGTTTGAAAATACTGGGGCCTCTGTCAACGATATTGTAAACGATTTCACAAAATGTATTCTTAAAGCTAGTGAACTTTTTTATGTAAGACCGAGATGTCTAAAAATGTATAGTAAGAAAATAGAGTGGTTTGATAATGAATGTAAACTTTTAAGAAAGGTTGTAAATAATGCGTTGCGAAAATTTCGGCGAAGTCGGTCGGAAAGAGAATTAGAAAATTATTTAATAAGTAAGAAAAATTATAGAAACGCATGTAAGAAGAAAAGATAAATGTTTGAAAAAGCAAAAGCTTAGTGTTTAGAGGATAGTCTATCAAATCCTAAGCTGTTTTGGCAGAAAATAAAAGAAATGTCTGGTCGTACTGAAAGGTTACCGAATATATCCGAAGATGACTGGCAGTTACATTTTAAAAGTCTCTTTGGCAAAGAATTAACACAGGATAATGTAATAGAGGATTTTCCTAATGTTAATAGTGACGTAGAAGTAAATACAATTGAAGATGATATTTTAAATGGTGAAATTAGTGCTTCCGAAGTAAGTATAGCTGTTAAAAATTTAAAACTTAACAAATCCGCGGCAGGTAACTTAATTCCTGCTCATTTTGTGTATGGATTACATTTTTTGTTGCCTTATTTAGTAAAGATTTTTGATAGAATTTATAGTTCAGGCGTTTTTCCAGAAGCTTGGACAAGTAGTGTACTAGTCCCAATATATAAAAAAGGAAGTATAGATGACCCAAATAACTACAGAGGCATTGCTTTGTTGGATATTTTAAGCAAGATATATATAAGTATTTTGAGTAGAAGGGTTACATTCTTTGCAGAAATTTTTGACAAAGTATCTGAATCGCAAGCAGGATTTAGAGAAGGATATAGTACTATAGATAATGCTTTTGTATTGTACTCTATTGCATCTAAACTTTTAAATATGAAACGGAGGAAACTATACGTTGCTTTTATTGATTTCCATAAAGCTTTTGATTCGGTGGTAAGAAACAAGTTATTTAAAAAGTTATCTTCAATTAATATAAGAGGACGCCTCTTGCATGCAATTGAAGCTATTTATAAGACGGTAAAAATGTCGGTTAAGTGTAAATCTGGACAGACAGAAAGTTTTTCTAGCTTTATTGGTTTAAGACAAGGCTGTAATCTAAGCCCCATACTATTTTCACTTTTTATTAATGATCTGGCGACGGAAATTGCAGGATCTGATTCACATGGTATTCAGTTAAATCCATCGTTAGTTGAAATATTTTTGATAATGTTTGCAGACGATGTAGCTCTTATGTCCGATACTGTAGTTGGATTACAGAAACGATTAAATTCATTATCTACGTTCTGCATTGAAAACAGTTTGGAAGTAAATATAGACAAAACAAAGATATTAGTTTTTAAAAAGGGAGGAAATTTGTCCAGAAAAGAAAAATGGTATTACAATAATAAACAACTTGAATGTGTATCGGGCTTTAATTATGTTGGTTTATATTATACTCCTACTATGTCAATGTATAAAATGGCAGAATTCTCTGCTGTTAAGGCAAAAAAGGTATTGATTTTTTTGTTGGGAAATATTTTAAATGCACCCGGCTTAAATACAGTATCGTTTTTCAAAATATTTGATTCTAAAGTAAGTCCAATTATGTTATACGGTAGTGAACTTTGGGGAACAGAAATAATGACATCAATAGAAGCTGTACATATAAATGCCTGTAAGAGATTCTTAAACGCATCAGAAAATGCATGTAATGCTGCAGTTATGGGTGATATTGGGCGTTATACTATATATATATCCGCTTCCTGTAGGTGTATAAAATATTGGTTGAAACTATTAGAGTGTAGTACAGACAGGTACATTAGGCTTTGTTATGGTATGCTGAAAGTGTACGACAACCTTGGTTATGTTAACTGGGCTACGAATGTCCGTTTAAATTTATAAAAAAATGGGTTTGGCTATATTTGGGAATCCCAGTGCGTGGTAGATAAAGAAAAAATTTTATTGGATTATAAACAACGATTAAAAGATCAGTATATACAGATGTGGAAACAGGAATGTTTAAGTAATGCAAAGCTTTCTAAATGTTATGTTAATTTCAAGAGTGAGTTTTCTGTTGAAACATATGTCAACGGTATAGATATTTTGAAGTATAAACGATGTCTAGTGAATTTTAGAGCCTCCGCTCATAATCTGTTGATTGAAAAGGGAAGACATTTACAGTTACCCTTTAGCCAGAGATTTTGTACAAAATGTAATAACTCTGTAGAAAATGAGTATCACTTTCTATTGGTATGTCCTTTGTATTCTAACATTAGGAAGCAATATATTCCAAATAAGTATATAGATAATCCAAACATTAACAAATTCAATATACTAATGTCAACTAAGAATATACAATTAATTAGATATGTTGCGATGTATTTGTTTCATGCCTTTAAGTATAGAGAAAACATCATTAATAGGTAATTATTCCGTAGTTTACTAGTACTCTTGATGTTAATTGTTTGTTGATTGTAATTTGTATGTTATTTTGATCTGGCAAGTATGTTTTGGGTAAATGTCCGTGTTTGTATTTGTATTTTATGTATATATTTTTTGTATATGGGCTGGAGGCCATTTATACAATAAAGTTTGAAGAAGTTGAAGAAGTACGAGACTAAATTTGTATAAAAAAGGATACACACGCTTTTTACTTTAAAAGGAAGATTTTCAAACAATGATATCATTTGTCTAGTAACGTACATTGAAATACATTTAAACATGATATAGACCTTTGCATTTGAGATTAAAGCACTTTTGGTGCATTTCAATACACATTCTGGAACACTTCCAAAATGCCTTGATATACATCGACATTTCTCGTCTGCTTAAAAAAACTTGGACTGACATTTTTATCGATTCATTTTCAGCAGAACTTCGTGATCTGTCTCAAGATTTTTTTCTAATTAATGTCTCTATATTATTTGAACAGTGTTATTCAAAGCCAACCACTATTATACCTAACTTTTTCATAGAAAAAAAAATGAAAATAAGTTTCTCTGATAGTCGAGTAATGCATGTATGGTTACCAATAGAAAGTCAATGGTGTACCTGTGTGTAACTTAGTATGCGAGAAAATCCCCCCACCCCCTCCAAACGAAAGATAATGCGTTCTGTATTTTTAAGGACATGACTTATTTATCTTAACTAAAGTATTTACTTTCTTGAAACCAGAACTAAAGAAAATCTGACATTGTCCATTCTCAAAGCGACTGACCTCCACACGCCTATGCACAAACAAAAGAAAATATTTAACCATTTAGAAATTCTAGTCGTATTTATAAAGAATGCATCGAAACTTAGTTACTGACTTATTTGTATCTCAATTTTTTTTCTTTTATTTTTTATAACGCAAGTCAAGAGGCAGAAACTTGTTTTTGTGGTAAATAAGTGCTCAGCGCTCAACATTTTACTTAACCAAGGGACATGGGTTCGAATCTCGATGCTAATATGAGTCTGTTTTTTTCCGTTTTCAAGCCATATGAAACAATAAAGTTTTGATTTATCTTAAATTCTGAGAAAAATGTTTGTAAGCTGAAATCTTGAAGTCAGAAACTTTTAACTACCATAGTCTTATATATATTTTATTTATTTGTTACATTATCTGTGCACATGTTATTACAAATGTATGTTTTGTTATCCGTATTAGACAACAGAGGTTCTGTTCTGTTCTGTTTTTTGAATAATTGCCAATTGTGAGCTCATTCTAAATATATATAAAAAATGTGTCCTCGAAATACTTAGCAATGTAATATTGGTTCAGTGTTATAGCCTTTTGTTATTAAAATACACTTTCGTAACTTCTATGAACGCAGCCAGAAATATTGTATCCGAAACAATATCAACTTTAAAACCAAAATAACATGGAATGTCTGTAATTTGCAATACTTTGTTAGAAAGACTAATTTTATGACAGTCAAGAATGCAACATCAAGGGGAACAAACTAATGTCAAGTGTTTTTTTTTTTTTTTTTTTTTTTTGGTCAAATTTTATTAAGTAGTTTTTTTTGACATTTATGAAAGCAAATGTACACCTGTTCGTTTATTAGGCTGGGGCCCTCAGTATCTATCATTCTGAAAACTGAAGCTTCACATCAAAAAGCCTTTACCTTCTTAACTAATTATTCAAATCAATGCGCTATTCATTTGCATAAAATAGTTAACTGAATTAAACGGTTTCTACCCGTCATTTGTATTTCACCAATTTTGTTCTTGAACAACTTTTACCGTGTTTTACCGCCCTTTTTCGGCAGTATCATTGTTGTTTCGCAAATTTTATCAGATTTTTTATATTATTATACAGCTGCCACAATTATAAACGACAAATCATTTATGAATATAAACAATATATAAATGTTACCGTTCATAATCTTTAACACCAAACTCCGCGCACCGGTTACGCCGCTCAGTAACCACTGCCTTCACACAAATCACGTGATGATGGTCTTATCACATGATTGTGTCATGATGGCGGATACGCCAAAAAAAACGTTGAAAAATTGTTTCATCTGTGATAAACAGCGACACTATAATTTGAGCTCTGGTATCAAGTCTGCCGCTATGATTGACAAAATTTTATTTCTGTTAAAAAAGAACTTTAGCACAGTAGTGGAGGCAAACTGGTTACTTGAATGATTTCTTTTTCGAAAGCGGTCATACTGTTTTGAAATAAACGATGCGATATTAAAAATTATTCTCTTCTAAAGTCTCCGAAATTATTTTTTATTTGAGTTCACATCTAATACCTTACAGTCTTGAAACATTAGCAAAACCGTGTTTACTTTTTTAAAAAAAAAAATCAAAATTGAAAAAAAATCATATCGTCAAAAATCTTGACGAAAATGTTGTGACGGCAGAGATCTAATCCTATAAGGGGAGATCACTGCGTGGGAGATTGCTTTAACACAGCGCACTCTTCACGTAGGCGCTTGATTAGAAAAAAGTTAACGTCGGTTTAACACAGATTAAAAAAATAGTTCTAGATGTTTTGGTATACTAATAAAACATTTGATAAACTTCATTCTTTATCTCTAGTTCATTTCTTTAAGTAATTGTATTAGTTTTATTTGCTAACCAAACAAAACATAAAGAATCGATAACAATCAAAATCATAAAAGGCATACATGTACCACGTTCTATATATAAATAAAACACTCGAGAGGGCCATAACGAAAGTCAAGTCCACTTAACAGAATGTGAAAATGCGGAGAAACATGAAAGCAGATACATGTAGTTATACCTTATTTCCAGTCATGTAATAACTATAATATGACATATGGATTGATCTTTAGATATTGTTATTGATACCAAATTGCATGATTTCTATCCGTATACTCGCTCAATCTTATAAGTTTTTGAATGACTTTTACCGTGTCTAACCGGACTTTTTTGGTAGAATATTTGTAGTTTTGCAAATCTTATCGTGTTTTATTTAAAAATATATATATTAAATAGCTGTAACAATTCTTCACAAGTTTACATTTATGAAAAATGTGTTATGGATGTACATCTTTAGCAAAATGTTTTCGTCCCGTAGGCGCTTGAATTTGCACATAGTAAACATCTGTTTCACACAGAATGAGAGAAAGTTCTAATGTTTTTGGTAAAGAAATTAAATATTTGAAAGACCTCATTCTTTACCTCCAGTTCATTTAATAGAAGTTAATGTGTGCGACTTATTTCCAAAGGAAAACAACCACAAAAACGCTTACAATCAGAACTTACTAAAATATGCTCAATGAGGTTTGTTACTCAAATCAAAAGCTGTTCCACGCTCATGGAGCTGCAATCGATGCAAGGAATATTTTACTGTATAATAAAACAGCAGTCAACAGAATTGTTTTGCATTTTCTATATAAATCTATATTCGTACTTTTTGCATAACACAAAATATGTCAGATGTTACAGTAATAATGTACTCAACAGGATTGAAAATAAGATGGTAAACGTATTTTCAAACAAATTTACCCCTTTAAACATACAAATTTTACTTAAACAAGGAAGGTTAAATTCACCTCATGTACCTGAATGTCAGATGGATTAATGCTATTTATCAATGTTAGCATTTCCAGGATGATTCCGTATCGGAATATATCTGAAATCCGCATTTTTGCCACACAAAACATGTGTGTTAAGAACTGTTTCATACATGTCATTAAAAGCCATATAAATATATATATATATATTGTATATTTCAAATAATACGTGGGTCACTTAGTATCTAAATGCATCATAATATCTTATAAAAATGTACCTCAAAAAGTTTTTTTTCATGTTTTTTTTACGACACCTATCGCGGCACGTTTCGATAATTTTCAATTGCATTTAGAAAATAGATCTATGTAAATTTGAACACCTCACATTGGCGGCAGGACTATGCCGTCAAATCATTTGGCATTTTCACTAGAGGACTCAAAATAATTTTAACATATTCTATCAATTTGTATCTTAAACGATGCAGGTTATCAACATTCAGAGAAACAAAAGACCTATAAATGCATTCATAGATATTTGAGAAATACCGCAAATGTAGTTAACCTGCTGTAAATAGGTTTTATTTTTGTTTGATTTATTTTATGTGGTCTATATTAAGTAACTTATAATAAATACATATGCCGATACTTTCAGTTTAGTACTTTCACACCAAATGAAATTATCTAATCGCTTATCCATGTATTTTAAAAATGTTTGCCATTAATACAGTTTGTGCCGCCATTTGTGCAAATAGACGAACCTATCCACAGCCAAACTCCTTGCACATCACGCGTTGCTACTGTAACGGTACTGATCAGGGGAAGTAACTGCTGAGGAGAGTTTGATCCGCAGCAACATTTTATACAGCCTTCGAATTTATTGTCACATGATCAATTTCCCGCTTTCCGCTTATCTACGCAGCAGGTTATTTATCGAATCGCTTTAAATATCGTTAATTGAATAAAGTGATATACTAGCGAAGTTTTCTAACAACGTGTCTGTTATTTTTGAAAATTCAAAATTCATACAGTGTTGAGAAACCATAACTCTGCTAGGTCCTTCTTTCAAATTATCTTATTAATAACCAAAAGGTCCCTGGTTCGATCCCCAGGCTGGGTGCAAATTTCTCCGTGACGATCTTAGAATTTGTGTCTGATGGCCATTCATCTCTCACTGCTGATCATGTAGGAAAAGTAGTCAGTCACTTGAGGAGAAGTTGGTCATTACTAGTTAGATATCTATGAAAGCCGATTAGGTGGACTGAACGCCGATGTATGATCAAAAACATGTTGAAATCGGCATAAAACCCCAAACGACCAATCAAACAAATCAAATTTTCTTCCTTTCTTATCTTATCCAGAGCTTAATTGGTTAATGTGGAATATAAGCTTTTGATTTGAAACTTAATATATATATTCAGTATTGAAGTGTACATCTAAAGAAACACAGTACTAATAACAAGTACTGATATTCTACTAACAGTTACTGAAAAACATCGAGCTTGGTGTCATGAGGAGAGCTCTTGTATAGTTAGCCCTTTCTTGAAATTTTATTGTACAGAGCTTCACTTGAAAACTGTTTTCAGGATTTACTTGCAACAATTATGTAACATATTTATTATATGGGGAAACAGTCTCTTCTATGTCAAAGCTATGTTCTTGGGTATTAATCACCTTTAGTGGTAGCTCATATTAATGTGGTTACGACAGACATCTATGTTTAAAGTTTTATTGCATAAATATTGTTCAGTTTTTAGCTCGATTATTCGAATAACAAGGAGTGCTATAGTTCTCGCCCTGGCGTCGGCGTTGGTTCAGGTAAAAGTTTTTCGGCAAAGTAACATTTCACCTAACACTTGCAGATACATCGTCGGTGACCCCCGGTACATATTCCGCACAACTACATTATGTACCGTGGGATAATTGACTGCTGATTATTCGTTTTCATGAATATTTATTAGCAAAGGGATGTAACTCTTCGTCGAATGAGATGCCGCATTACAAATAGACACTCTTCAGTGTGGAGAGTAGGCATAATGACAAGTAACTTAAAATAGACGTATTTCCCAGGATTTAAACATAGGCGCGGAAGTCAAATTGTAACAAGTAATTTCATTGGCTGAGATTCCGCAAGAGAAATCTTACGGAAACCAATGAAAGTAGGTAATGAATTATTCATGAGTACGAAATTTTACCAGCCAATTGTCCCACGGTAGATAAATAGAGTGAAACGGAATGGATCGAACGTGGGTTTCCGGCGATGTTGCAGATATAGCCCTGAAACTTACAATACTTTTTCACCATCAAGAGCTTAGTCTGTTCACAAGAGGAGGTAACTGTGTCAAGAATTTTGTACGAATTATGGCCCCTTATCAACTTAGAAATTTGGTTAAAGTTTTTCGGCAAGGTAGCACAAGTCACCTTTTTCTTGCAGATATAGCCCTGAAACTTACAATACTTACTTATCAGCCCTGAAATTTACAGTACTTGTTTACCATCAAGAGCTCCGTCTGTTCACAAGAAGAAATAGCTGTGTCCAGCATTTTGTGTGAATTATGGCCCCTTTGGGACTTATAAATTTGGTTCAAGTTTTTTGGCAATGAAACACTTTTTCACTGTTTTTTTTGCATATATAGCATTGAAACTTTAAACATTCTTTATCATCATGGCCTTAGACTGCCACAAGAGGAGGTAACTGTGTCAAGGATTTTGTGTGAATTATGAGTTTATAAGGTTTTATAACCCTTTAGTGTCAAGTAGTAAGAAACTGAGAATAGTCGAGCGCGCTGTCCTACGACAGCTATTGTTATTACAAATGTCAGGCATGTTTCTTTTTTTGCATTTTTTTGACATATTTATATTTCTTTAATAAACACTGATAGCAAATACATGCTCTGTACATCACTGTTTGGGTGAAATACATAGGACTCTATGAGTCAAGTTTGTACTTCTGTTCATCCCTGAAAAATAGCATGCATTATTCCTGTTACACGTAAAATTGAGGTGGTCCAGGGGTAAAGAACATGACTTAGGAGCTGGAGGTCGCAGGTTTGCATCATGTCTTCACATTCCTCTACAAAGCAAATCAAGAATACTGGTATGAAATCCCGGAAGCAGTCAACAAGCGTAATGAATCCAATCAACCTCAAGTTTGTAAATAGTTCCTATTAAGGCCCTTCCAACCTTACTAACACTCATTACGTCAGCAAATGCCCCAGCCTTTCTGCGCTTTCAGCGCTTTGATGTTAATAACCATTGTAATTGAAATAAAGGTAGGGATGTTTGCGTTTCTTCATAAAATAAGTATGCAAAAGCTCTTGGCTCTAAATGTTAACAATAAGCACATGCAAAAGACTAAGGTGGTGGAGAAAAAATAAACGAATTTTTTTTGTGTTAACATTATATGAAACCGAATTTAAAGAAAAATAATTCGATGTAGGCCTACAAGTATTCTAGGAAACAAAATGCGTGTACACTGCTTTCATATTTTCATTATTAAACTTTCATTTTTCATTTATCTTTTTTTTATCAGTTCAAGGAAACGGTTGTTATCCATAATATTTGCATTTAGGTAGGAAGAGTAGATTTCTTTCACAGTTGGTCTCGGAAATATTTGTGTAAAGCAAAAAGAATATACTTTGTAATAATCAACAGTTTTTGATAAATTGTGTAGACCAGAATTACTTTTTACTCAACTAAAATGCAAACCATAGCTCACGGAAAAGACTAACTGCGCAGGTCAAAGCAATGCATACATCAGTACGGGCGGAACGGGATAGGACAAAACGGAACGGTTTGGAACTTAACAGAACAGAACAGAGCTGAACAAAAAGAAATGGAAAAGAAAAGAAGACAAGACAACAGACGAACAAAGAAAACAAAATTTAATCATAGTACCGTGACTTGATCTTTACAACTTAAACGAGAAATAAATAAAGTAAACTATTACAGTAGGAGAAAAAAAGGTCTGCTTTCACTTTGAGTGGTAATTTGTACTTACGTAGATCAGGTCTCGTTCATATCTCTCTCGGAGACATCTCTGGATGCTGTCGATGGACAAATCGTCCATACGAGTCAGATCATGCTGCAGATTATATGTCATCTCCATCCTGATTTGTCACTTTCCAAGAACGGTCACCCAAACTTCAATATAGCGGATAAACTCATTCGTCGCTTTTTACCTAGGTGACTGGTCGATGTTCTTGAAGATTTCTGAAAATTTGATTCATCACAAATATGTCGTTTTACCTTAAATTTAATTTATCTGTAATTTATAAGTATTTTAATGCCTTTGATTTATTTAAAATGTCTAAAACAAGAACAATTTTTTGTGCACATCAAATTACCAAATGTTTAGATTATACCAAATTTATTTTAGTTCGATTGTATAGGAAGCCTTTAGCTTATAGACACACTCTCGAATCAGTTCCTGGAACTAACCAGTACTAAGCAATGAGTGTAAAGTTTCTTGCTCAATCAAACAACGGCTTGCCCCTGACTGGGTTTGAACCCGTGCGGCTAGCAATCCTCTGACTACTAGTACGACACGTTAACCACTCGGCAACGCCACTTGAAAATTACCAAATGTTTAAAGGCTATGGCGCATATCTTTTCATTGTGAATAATCTATTCATAGTGAGCTTTTGAATAGCTTCAGCTCGTGTTTACTACTGGCCTTTATTATTCCAAAAGCTTTAACTAAGGTATTTTTATATTTGAATACTATTTTAGCCTCTGCACTTTTTGCCTTTGATACTATCTCTCGGGATTTTCTGGAAATTAATCTTAATTGAAAAATTTCATTCCTCTTGTTTTTTTTCTGCCGTGTTATTCTCTACATTAGAATGTTGTTGTTGTTGTTGTTATAGTTTATATAACACTTTTACGTTGGTTTTCTATTCATTGTAAACTACCAGACATATCAATAGGACAAGCTATGCTACTGTTTAATCTATATATCATTAAAACCCTGCCCTCACAGCTTTTGCTGCACCCCGCTGAGTTAACAAAATTGAATAATTGAAAAATAGGCACATTTCCTAACTGCGCAAAAAGGCCATAAGGTTAACTTCTTGCAAAAAAAAAACAATTCTTGAAACCTTCTTTAAGCTTTACACCATGTTTTAAATGATCACCATGTCTGTACATTGTATACATTTTTACTTTTCAGTACTTTACGACAAAAAATAAATTCGAAGTTGATGATTATTTAAAGTTTGTCATGGTTTATTGACAAAAAAATTGAAACTCACCTACATCAAATTTCCACTTTTTAACACCTTTCCGCTAGCACATGGTTTTCTAAAATGAAAATTATCAGTTCACGTGAAGATATTAAATAAGGCACAGTATTAGTGAAAGAACTGGGTTAGAGAAGTAACCCGTAACTGCATTTATTGTATACTGAGACACAGTCGGGTGTCGAGGTCCAATAGTTTGTTCAACGCTTGACGAAACCTTTTCAGAAAGAACAAGGAAGTTGAAACGGTTGGCTAACACAATTAATTTCCGAAAATATATTTCATTTGTCATACCACCCTTTAATGTTTTATTTCATTTTCAAGAATACGTGGTTTCGTGGCCTTTTGTGCCTTTAATTTCTGCCTTTTTCTAGTCTCCCTATTTTCTCGGTGTTTTCTTCTCGGATTCGAATAATGACTTAAATCCTTTCTTTGTTCATCGATTTCGAATTTCATAGTTTTCGGATTGGTTGTTTCCGGATAAACGTCATCACGACGTATCCAGATCACCTCAGAGTCTTGTTCTTTGTCAGATACAGCAGACCTTTGTGGCGCTGCTGCGGCACCCTCAGTGTCGTCAATATGAGATTCATTGTTACTATGACGACGGCGTATTGTGTTTTGTCTAGATATTGTGTACTCTTGAATTGAGGTTAAAGCAGATTCTCTTGTTCTTCGCATTAAAGTTTGTCGTCTGTTATTTCTGAAAGAAGTACGTCTCGTGTCTATCTCAGCGTCATTTTCCTATAGATTCAAAATATAAGTAAAACAGCCGTTAAACCGCTGTTATTTTGTGTTTAAAGCTACTGGTTCATAGATTTTAGCTACAAAACATTTCGTTAAAATAAAAGAGAAGTAAAACTGCAACTTCGAAAACAAGCATAATGTATGTTTCCATACAGCATAAAAACTAAAGAAAAAAATCATGGCGGTAGCGGGATTCTTACCTATGCCCTTCGATTCAGAAAGTGGTGGTAGCCTAGTTAACTTATTGCACTAAATTTCCAATATAAAGAGTTTTTACCACGTGATCTACGGGGTAAATATTTACCAATGAAAATATGAAAACGAATTAATTCTGAAACAGACACCAAGTTTTGACAAGTTCTTTACAACACAACTAGAATTTCTATATATATATAAACATTTTCTTTTGTATGGATTGGCGAACGATGAGTGAGTCAGTCGCTTTAATTCATACACCAAATATTATAGAGATTCTCTGGAACCGTTAACGACATCATTTATAAAAGCACCGTAAGGCCTATTATTGTATCAAAAGTAAGAGTACTTCTTAAATGCTTTTGTTCATAGGTCACCGGAGTGTGAAAACTACTGCTCTTTCGAGTTTTTTTTTCTTTTTGTATTTGTATTTGACGTCTGCCATGATTTTCTTGTTCTTTTTTCAATACTTTCTAAATTTATGGATTCGACTATTCTTTCTAGATCATGACGTATGCGCAGTATGAATGAAATCCACTTGAGTACCAGAACACGCACCCACTTTGGAGCTCTGTGTGTTTTGGATCCTCTGTTATACAAGTTTATCACCATTACTGCCATTATAACAGACAAAGAGGTCAAGGACACAAAGATAAATACCTAAAAAGATATCAAGGTAATTGAAGTTTCAATGATTTTGATAATTTAATAATTTAAAGAGGTAAATGAAAAGCAACACTAAAATTTTAGCTGAAAGAAAGTAAATGGTATTCAATCATCCATGTGATTATTAACCATACCGGGGGAAACTGAAACGCTTGTTAAATTGGAGAAAATTAAACCTATTTTCGTCTAAAAATGCTTATTTCTCGGTAAATGTCTGTTTTACGTAAACACTATCTCACATGAATAGAATTAAAAAGAGTACATAATAACAGCAATGAAAGGACAAAATTTCAACAAAAAGGAGACCTGAACAAAGTCCATGGTTAAAAAACAACTTTACATATCTAAAAGCCAAAAATGTAAGAATACATATATATGTGTGTAAATGCAACACATCTGATAAATCATACAATGTATAATGCTAGAATCCCAGTATTTCGGTGCACAAAACATTATCTTAATAAATGAACATACATGTGGTTCTCTGTTCCTGTATTTTATGAACTTCTGTTTTTTTATTGAACAGGAGGTCAAGATATGACAGAAAAGAAATATGTACAAAATTTATTATCTATTTATTTTTAATGCAGAGCTATCTTGTAAAATTGATAAACATACCTATAAGAGGAACAGCCTCGGATGTAGCTGGGACTTTTTCCGCAATGAACAACATAAACATTGAAAACGCTAAGAAGACGGACAATCCAAGAGTTATCTTTTCACCGGAAGTAGGCGGCAACCAAAAGGTCAACAAAGTCAAAATAGACAGCATTATACAGGGTACAATAATATTGAAAATATAGTAAAAGGTCTTTCTTCGAACGTGTAAGGTGTAGGTGAGATCTGGATAGGGGTCTTCACAACATGTATGGGTACGAATGTTTTTTTGAAGAACCACAGAGAGTAAATCCCATTCACTGTTGTTGACATACGTCGAAAGTTTAATGGACCGGTTCTCGTACATTGTGTCATAGTCCAAGCATAGATTACTGTAGATCCAGGAACCAAACCTATAGAGAGAACGGAGGAAGGATATAGTTTTGACAAAAAGGTTTATTATCGTGTATTAGTTAATTATTTACATAAAAAGATTCGGACAGCCAAGTTAGATAGACTGTGAAACAGATGATATGATTATAAAGTTTTACTACGAAATAACTCAGTTCTGATAAAGATGCTAAATATTTCAACAATGGTCTAAAAACATAGTGTATTCTTTACATGTTGCACTTAAACCTTAATTTCTATAATTACAGGTATTCGGAGAGTTTCACACATCCATTCGTTGGCTAGATTATTATCTTAACACAGGTAACAAAATGTTATCAAATGAAACAAATAAAAGATCTTTTATCTAGTGCGTTTTTAATGATAAGATCAGTTATTGTTCAATGTGTGACTTCAGTCTGCGCAGACATCCCATGCATGAGCAAGTTTTGGTATTGAAAAGGACCTTAATAGATCTGCAATGTTTGACTATTACACGATTTTTCTTTCCGTTCCTTATTTATGATAGGTCTTTGACAAACAGTCGATTGTTACTTGAACTTACAGTAATGAATAACTGAAACAGTTTTTAGCCTTCTTTACCGTAAAAAGCACATTTGGTCATCGAAAGGGAAGTAAGTGATGTCAACTTTACAGGAACTCTTCAGTTTCACAGGTACAGGCCAGAGTACTGTCCCGTTGTTATTCACCAATACATACGTTCCTTTCATTAAACCAGTTGCACCACCATCTGCGCTGAAATATGAAGACTGGCTTTGAAAATATCCCACGTGGATGAAACCAGGAAGTCATAAACAGAAAGCAGCTTTACTGTATTCTAAATTCGTTAGAAAAAAATTTGAAAGGTTATAATTACTGTATTATATTGTTAACAGTAGTAAGATTACATAACCCGAGTCGCTAGGTTTACCATGGTTTCTTGTAAAGGGCATACTTACTTGTTATAAATGAAAGTATCGGGTAACCAGACATCGCTTGCCGGAATCCATTCCTGCAATAACAAAACATAGGCAGTTAGTTTTATCCTCCATAAAATGAAAAATGAATAACCCTTATTTATTTCTGTTTAGTTTTGTTTTTAGTTAAGCTAAAATCTATTTTATTTTACATCAAATGAGAAACAAGTTCTTGCAACGTATATTAATCAAGCTCGATGCCTGTTTACCTGGCTTCAAACCAGTTCTTACGCCGGAAGTATAGAATGTGGAATGTCATTGGAGAATTTCACCTGTGAATTTTCTTATCGAACCAGCTACCTCCGTATTGGGAGTCCACCACTTTTTCTGTATAAGTGAACTACTTTGTTTCAAAGATTTACACATGCGATATTCTCTGTTTTAACTGACTGAAGTGCTGTCGACGTAATGGAAGAAATACTCATCAAATATTGAGAGAACCCAGCAAATAGATGAAGTAACCAGATTATTTATTTAGGAAAGCTTTTAACAGCCAGACAAAAATGTGGTTTTATGCGTCTTCCATGAAATTGTAGAGTGATTGTTATCTGTTGGTACATTAACGACAGTATTTGCATGAGCACCATCTTACCGTTTTGATACATACAATGAGTGACATAAAGATGTTTCATCCGCTGCAGCGCTTAAAAGAATGAATCCAATTTTGCGAGAGAAATGAAACAGACTTTCGTGAATCTAAATTAATCAATAGAATAGGGCCATACTGACATCAAATTTTCATGACGTATTACGTAAACAGGATGTAGTTTTTACATTTTTGTAAAGCTATCGAAATCAATACTTTTTTAGGTGATGACGTGATTTAAGTTACATGTGTAGCAGGTGTTGCGTGGCAATTACGTTACGTGGAAACGTGAGTTCACCAACAGACAGACTACCTTAACCCTCGTTGCCTTGTCACAAAGGGTTTCAATGAGGAATTGTACTGACCAGTCGCTGAATGTATGTTTACCGAGATATCAAAACATCCCCGAGTTACTTTAGCTAGTTCATGAACTGTAAACGGTGTTAAAAAGCTCATATAAGAAAGTGTTGTTTTTGTTTACCTGATCGATGAAGACGTTCGTTCTGAGCACTTGGTGTCTCTCGTCCTGAATAATGAAAAATATGTATCATTTTTTTAAAACTATGATCCAAGTACTAAAAAGAACTAGTCTCTTGAATAACAATTACGAAATGAAAATCGTGGCAAGTACAGTAACTCCTGTTGAAATAACCACAGTCCTGTTTTATTTTTTTTCCACATTCGAAATTGCTTACAAAGACACCACCGTGAAAAAAAGTTTCTCACAAATGCAAACTTGAAGCAAATTTTCCATAGCATTGTATCGAGCCTATAGCAAGTTTTAGAAGGAATCGCATTGGATTGACGTGAAAAATACTCTATATCCAAGGGTAATGGTTTAAGCTTTTGAGCATGTCATGTGTACATCTGCGTCAAAATTTATTTTCAACTTTAGTCCTCACCATAAAAACTTCTTCGTCAATTATATTCCAAACTTTAGTGCATGTCATGTGCATGTCTATGTCAAAGTATATTTCAAACTTTAGTATACGCCATGTGCATGTCTGTGTCAATGTATATTCCAAACTTTTAGTGCACGCCATGTGCACGTTTGTGTCAAAGTATCTTTCAAACTTCAGTGTACGCCATGTGCATGTCTGTGTCAAGTATATTTCAAACTTTAGTGCACGCCATGTGCACGTCTATGTCAAAGTATATTCCAAACTTTAGTGCACGCCATGAAAACGTCTTTGTCAATGTTTATTCAAAACTTTAGTGCACGTCATGTGCACGTCTGTGTCAAAGTATACTTCAAACTTTAGTGTACGCCATGTGCATGTCTGTGTCAATGTATATTTCAAATTTTAGTGTACGCAATGAAAACGTCTGTGTCAAAGTATTTTTCTAACTTTAGTGCACGCCATGAAAACGTCTGTGTCAAAGTATATTTCTAACTTTAGTGTACGCCATGAAAACGTCTGTGTCAGAGTATATTTCTAACTTTATTGCACGCCATGAAAACGTCTGTGTCAAAGTAAATTTCTAACTTTAGTGCAAGCCATGTGCATGTCTGTGCCAAAGTATATTTCTAACTTTAGTGTACGCCATGAAAGCGCCTGTGCCAAAGTTTATTTCTACTTTTAGTTCACGCCATGTGCATGTCTGTACCAAAGTATATTTCTTACTTTAGTATACGCCATGTGCATGTCTGTGCCAAAGTACATTTCAAAGTTTAGTGTACGCCATGTGCATGTCTGTGCTAAAATATATTTCTAACTTTATTGCACGCCATGTGCATGTCTGTGCCAAAGTATATTTCAAACTTTAGTGTATGCCATGTGCATGTCTGTGCCAAAGTATATTTCTAACTTTAGTGCACGCCATGTGCATGTCTCTACCAAAGTATATTTCAAACTTAAGTGCACGCCATGAACACGTCTGTGTCCAAGTATATTTCAAACTTTAGTGTACGCCAGGAAAACGTCTGTGCCAAAGTTTATTTCAAACTTTAGTGCACGCCATGAAAACGTTTGTTTCAAAATATATTTCTAACTTAAGTATACGCCATGAAAACGTCTGTGTCAAAGTATATTTCTAACTTAAGTGCACGCCATGTGCATGTCTGTGCCAAAGTATATTTCTTACTTTAGTGTACGCAATGTGCATGTCTTTGTCAAAGTATATTCCAAACTTTAGTGTACGCAATGAAAACGTCTTTGTCAAAGTATTTTTCAATCTTGAGTGTACGCTTTGAAAACGTCTTTGTCAAAATATATTTCTAACTTTAGTGTACGCCATAAAAACGTCTGTGCTAAAGTAGATTTCAAACTTTAGTGTACGCCATAAAAACGTCTGTGCCAAAGTATATTTCAAACTTTAGTGTACGCCATGAAAACGTCTGTGTCAAAGTATACTTCTAACTTTAGTGCACGCCAGGTGCATGTCTGTGCCAAAGTATATTTCAATCTTTAGTGTACGCCATGAACACGTCTGTGTCAAAGTATATTTCAATCTTTAGTGTACTCCATGAAAACGTCTGTGTCAAAGTATATTTCTAACTTTTGTGCACGTCATGTGCACGTCTGTGTCAAAGTTTATTTCAAACTTTGGTGCACGCCATGAACACGTCTGTGTCAAAGTATATTTCAAACTTTAGTGTACGCCATGAAAACGTCTGTGTCAAAGTATATTTCAGATTTCAGTGCACGCCATGTACACGTCTGCCTCAAAGTATATTTCAAATTTGAGTGCCCATTATGTGCAAATATGCGTCAACATATATCTCAAAGGATTAATATCAAATTACCGTTTCTCTGAATTGAAAATAACCTCAAATATGGCTATAGTATCTGAGAGAAATGAAGCTGTACTAACCCGCAAACTAATCAAAAATCATTAATATTAAGACATATCCTGAAATTACTGGGCAACCAGTACAATCAAAATGGCGTAACCCACTCGTTTATCATGAACCCATCAATTTATCTAGGGAAAATAAAGACCTTTGAGACACATTGAATTTTATTAAGACGAATTTACATTTTCGTCTAATTTTTGAACATGGTTCTTAAAAACGCGCTTTATTTGAATCTATGGGAGAACTTCTTTTAAAGGAAATTAATGTTATTTCAAATTACTATATTTTGATTTGGTCTTGTTTAGATAAGGCCCCTCTACGATGGTGAAATTCAATTTGCTTTTTTTTTACATATTTTTTTTTTATTTTTTATTTATATATCAGTAAAGATGAGGAAGTTATTAACATGTACTTTCAGATCCACCAAAATACAATATAAATACACGATTGACTTGTATTTCTGGCGTACTAAATAGAAAGAAAAAAAATAAACAAAACACAGTGGACTACTTTATACTATTACAGATGGAAACAGAGTGATTTCACCTTTACGGCATTACCACATTTGCTGATTTATTTCAAGTTTTAGAATCCAAAGTGTTCAACTGGTTCTGTCCCGCCGGTAATGTTTCTTCTTAATACACACACTTTTATAAGCACCTTTCAATGGTAATTCGCATATGGGAAATACTTGATTATTTTACTTGGGATTTTAAATGTATACTAACGGAAAAATATAACTGTGCATACTTCAAGGTATAGAATTTTTTTTAATATTAGGAATAGTAACATAAAACTTTGCAAATTAGCCAATCAACGTTTGATTTCTAACAATCAATACAAACACTTCATCATGTAAAACAATTTTTACAGTAACAAGGCGCAGAAGTTGACAGGTATGAAATCTGATTTCACAAGGTCAGTATCGTGTGTGGCCTCCATTGGCGTTCAAGCAAGCACGGCAGCGACGAGGCATAGAGGCAACTAAGTTGGCGATAACTGCCTGTGGAATGGTGTTCCAGATGTTGACCAATGTCTGCGCTAGTTGGTCCAGCGTGAGAGGTTGGTTACGTCTTTGACGGAGGCGTCTCTTCATCTCATCCCAAACGTGCTCAATTGGTGAAAGATCTGGTGAAACAGCGGGCCAGGGTAAGACACTCACGTTTTGCTGAGCCAGAAACCCGGTAACTACACGTGCTACATGTGGCCGAGCGTTGTCTTGTTGAAACGTCATGTTACGCCCTTGACGTTGAAGAAATGGCAGCACGTGGGGTATGACAATCTCATCTCTGTAACGAACACCCGTTAAATTGCCACGGACAATTACAAGCTGGGTCCTGCCTTGAGATGAGATAGCTCCCCAAACCATTATCGACCCACCACCACCAAAACGTTGACGTTGAAAAACACAGGGATCCAAGTAACGTTCTCCGCGACGCCTGTATACACGAACTCGTCCGTCCGAACTTTCTAAGTGAAACCGCGACTCGTCAGTAAACAGAACATTATTCCAATATACTCTTGGAAGCCTTAGATACTGTCTGCACCACTGACGTCGACGTTGTCGATGACGTAAGAGAAGAGTAGGACGTATCGCAGGACGTCGTGGAGTAATGCTGTGCTCTCTTAATCGGTTTCTAACAGTTCGTCCACTGATAGGTCTCAAGCCAGGAATTGTTCGTGCTGTTAATGTGGCCGGTTGAAATCGATTCCGTAGGTGTGTAAGCCGGATATAATTGTCTTGACGGATTGACGTCACACGTGGACGCCCTGGACGTGGTAGATCACGGACGTTGCCACGTTGCTGAAATCGTCGCCAAAGTGCTGATATGGTGTTTCGGTGAACACCAAAACGCTGCGCAACCGCATTTTGACCAATGCCTGCTTGGAGCATACCGACGGCACGTAGGCGATCATTTTCTGAGATGCGTGGCATTGTCTTCAAAGACTTAAAATCCAAATGAAGGTGTTTTTCTGAACTGCTGGGTAGCTCACTATAATTTGACGGTTAAAATAACTCGAAACAGCATGTACGAGGATGTAAACATAAAGAAACACGTAAAAAGCGCGACCGTTACGGGCTATAAATTTTGCACGTGCAACTCGCGAAAAGCAGTATTATTGAAACAAGATTACCTTGTGAATTACACAAAAGAAATCTGCTAAAATAATTTTATACCTAATAAAAGATATTAAGTATTTTAGTGTGCACAGTTATATTTTTCCGTCAGTATATATTTCCCAACCGGTTTCACTAAAATTATCAGGGCAAAAGAAAAAAAAAAGAAAAAAAAGCAAAAAACGTTTATACAAAAATGTTTATAGACAATATGTTTGGACGGTTGCAAATCAACATTTCTAAACATTCAATGTGACGTAGACTGAAATGGGAAATTATTATAATTGAATTGTCTTTAAACAGTTCGAACCGGTCGAACAGACTTTTCATGACCATCCATCAAATATTCGTACAGCCTTTGTTCGTCTGGTACCAGTGTTGGAATCCCATTTGATTGATCTTGGCTGCTTTCTGTAAACAGTATAGTAAATAAAGATCATTGGCTAAAGCAACAACCTTATTGACCTTTTTTTAAAAGAACGCAGCCGATGACACTTAAACAAGAATTGTTGGAGAGTACCTTTTGGCAGTTAAAATAACATGTGAGCGGTATGCTAAGAATTTTATGAACGAGACATATTGAAAAGAAATTAACGTTTAAAGGTATAAGATAATCAACTGAGCATTAGTATATCAAACTTTACAAAAGTCTACATTACATAAATGATAAGGAACCTCTTGTAAATATCATAAGTTGTGTTAGTTTACATCCATACTAACAAATTAAGTTTTTTCTTACATTTTCCAATAGACCGGATAAAGGAAAACATTTTTTTACATTTTTTATTGATTTATGTTTTTCCCCTTCAAATGGTTATCTTCTGATTGTAAAGATTTAAACTGTCATTTACTTTATAGTTGTTTTAGGGTTTTAACGCTTATTTGCCAATTTACGGTTTGAAGACATGATTTAGTTTCCGGTTTGTGCTCTGGTGCAAGATGGCAAAACGCGTCAAAAAATAACGATAATACATGTACATGTTTAAAATAGTATAACACATAATTTGGTGGTACATGAACAAAAGTGCATGTGAAATATGTCGTCTGGAAGGAAGGAGTTTGAAAATATCTTCACGACCTTTAAAAGGCTACATAAAAGTGCAGTCACCAATATATTTGCAAATTTCGTTGACAATCCCATTGCAGCTTTCTGACTGGAGTACTTAAATAAACCAATCAAAATGACATGCATCATGTTGAAGCATAAAACGCGGATATTTACAACGAGTGTCACTCTAGCTTGAAATTAACATGTCAAATGCTATAATTATTATTATTTTGTTCTCTCACTGAAATTACGTTCTCTTTGTGAAACAAATGCGCAACAAGATATGCATAAACAGACTATGCAAACGAGTCTGAAATAACTGATTGAGTAGGGCTTTTTTTAATTAAATTTCATTTTCATTTTGTTTTTGTGTGTATTGGAGTTAAGAACAGGAAAACAAACATAAAATATAAACTAGTATCAGTGTGAAACAACCAATGTGTTGATCGGACTGAAGGAAAAAAGGCTGAGAGAAAGCAATAATGACATTGTCTTACTTATTAAATGAAAATACTTCATATATAAAAAAGAATTTGCCTTAAATTGTGCATTGTAATCATTTTTAAATGCCATTTTTAAACTACATGTAAAGACTCATCGATCGTTTCTGACGTTGAAGTTTTTAGGCTATACATGACGATCACACATTGCCACAATAGTAGATTAGGTGACCTTGACATGGTAATAATGAGTTCCGACATCTTTGTCTAAAGGTCTGCAAAGAAACAAAATATAAAACACCTCTTAAAATGACAGCATTTATTGTAACTTGAAAAAAAACAATAGCATTTGTTTATGAAACTGGTTGATATAATACATATTAAAAATAATGGCAAAGGAAATTAATGGAATAAGAATATTTTCTTTCATAATAACATTATATAAAATATGTCTACTTTTATGTAAGTAAAAAACGCAAAACTATATTTTACTAAAAATATTTTTTCTGCAATGCATTTTTATATATCCATATTCCTTTTCAATGATAAGTTTACTTTCAGATGAAAATTCGAAACTTATTATAAATATGAAATGTCAATTAAATAACACGCATTATATGTTCAAAAACTAAAGTACATGAAATAAATAACAAGAAAAATAACAATAATTTCTATTATTTAGTTTTCGTAGCCCTTATGTGCAACAGAGTGGAACGGCTTGAGAAATTTTAGAAAAGGACGATTTAAGGAACATTTTTGACAAGTTTGGAGGAAATTTGCTTTATGCTTCTGGAGAAGATGTCATTTGAAGTAAAATGTTGACGACGCACGACAAACGATTGACGCTGGACGCCGGACAAGGTGATATCCCAATAGCTCACCTTGAGCATATGTTCAGCCGAACTAATAAAAATGACATAGCGTTGTACAAAATTGTATTTTTTTAAATGAATGCAAACGAATGTCTGAGAATGTAGTGAGAAAGTTAGGACGGACAGTACAATGGGCAACCTATCAAAATTATCTATTCTGCCAGTGTTTTAATACAGTCTAAACACTGACCGTATTAAACAATCTGACACCAGCCTGGCTAAATTTACTAGTATATTAAGCTGTCATTGAAATTGCTGTGTCTAGGGAGGAATATTATATGCAGAGAGGGCTTGCTGTAATTATACTGTATATCAGTCGACAATGCGATAGTGCGATTGCGACAGTGCAATAATGCGATAACGCGACAATGCGATAGTCCGATGGCGACAATGCGATAATTCGATGGCGACAATGCGATAGTGCGATGGCGACAGTGCGATAATGCGATGACGACAGTACGATAATGCGAAAACGCGATAGTGCGATGGCAACAATGCGATAGTGCGATGGCGACAATGCGATGATGCGATGGCGACAGTACGATATGACTATCGCATTGTCGCCATCGCACTATCGCGTTATCGCATTGTCGCCATCGCACTATCGCATTGTCGTCATCGCATTATCGCGTTATCGCACTGTCGCCATCGCAGTATCGCACTGTCTCCCTCTTGATTATAACGTCTAACCACGATGGTCCTAACGGTATTCCGTAGAGAACGGGCTTGTCTTGAGATGCACATAAATGTCAGGCAATAATTGTTTTGGTCGTGAATTCGTCATATCAATTGACAGAGAAGCTGGTAGGGCTTTTTAGCTCACCTGAGCAGTAGGCTCATGGTGAGCTATTAGGATCACTCAATGTCCGTCGCCTGTCGTCTGTCGTCTCTCGTCCGTCCACACTTTGTTTGTTGACACTCTAGCGGTCACATTTTTGGCTCAATTGTCTTAAAACTTGGTCAGGATGTTTGTCCTAGTGATTTCTCGGACGAGTTCGAACATGGGTTATCTGGGTCGAAAAACTAGGTCACAGAGCCCAAATATAGTAAAACCTTGTTAACACTCTAGAGGCTACATTTTCAGTCCAAATATCCTGGAAATTTGTCAGAAAGGTTGTGTCAATGATTTCTAGCTCAGGTTCGAATATGGGTCATCTAGGGTTAAAAACTAGGTCACAGAGCCCTAATATTGAAAAACCTTGTAAACACTCTAGAGGTAACTTTTTCAGCCCAAATAATCTGGAAATTTGTCAGAAAGGTTGCTTCTATGATTTCTAGGTCAAGTTCGAATATGGGTCATCTGGATTCAAAAACAAGTTCACAGAGTCCAAAAATATAAAAATCTTATTAACAATCCAGATGTTACATTTTCAGTCCAGTTATCTTGAAAATTTGTCTCCCCCCGCTACCTACCCACAGAAATCATAACTACCCCTCAAAAATTCTTGAAAAACCAAAAAACAATATTTTTTGCACATGGAAGCAACGTATGTCAATGAGAATCACATCTTTATATTTGACTCATATTTTTGCATTGTAAATATACAAATTTGGATATATATATATATTGAATAAAAGTTTAGAACTTTGGTTCTAAACTTTGAACAGATGCTAAGCACTCACAATTTCTGTTTCTTTGAAATCCATATAATTCAGATATATATATTATACAATCAATAAAAATATTTCAGATAAAAAAAATACTATTTTACTAACCTACCAACCCTACCCAAACTGACATGGGTCGCGGGAGGGAAACAAACAATATTTTATTTTAGGCCTAACGGAAATGTGCGTGAAGTAAGGTGCCTGTTGCCAGTTGCAAGTTGCCAATTCAATTGGCAACATGCATTTAACTTCATAGTCTAGCTACCAATTCAAACTAAAATGAAATCGTAACCAGATGCCAGATTGACAAACATAGCGAATTGCCAACTGGCAACCAGGTGCAAATTCAATAGGTAGCATGAATTCTGACCTTTGAATGAATTGGCAACTAGCAACTGGCAGCCAGATACCAATTTGATAAGTATCATTAAAACTGAACAATGAGTGAGTTGGCAACTGGCAACTGGCAGTCAGGTGCCCATTCGTCAAAGATCGCGAATCGTCAACTGTCAATAGGTAGCCAGATGCAAATTCGACCAGCATCATAATTCTTGAAATTAACTGAGTTGGCAACTGACAACTGGCAGCCAGATGCCATTGCATCAAAGATTATGAATTGTAAACTGGCAGCCACATGACAATTCGTTCAAGATCGCGAATTGTCAACTGGCAACTGGCAGCCAGATGCCAATTCGTCAAATATCATGAATAATTAATATTAACTGAATTGGCAAATGGCAACTGGCAGCCAGATGCCAATTCGTCAAACATTATACATTGTCAACAGGCAACTGGCAGCCAGATGCCAATTCGAAAAGTATCATGAATTATTGATATTAACTAAATTTGCAACTGGCAACTTGCACTCAGATGTCAGTTCGTCAAAGATCGCAAATAGTCAATTGACAACTGGCAGCCAGATGCCAATTCGACCAAAATCATGAATTACTGAATTGGCAACTGGCAGAAAGATGCCAATTCGTTAAAGATCGCGAATATTCTCAACTGGCAACTGGCAGACAGGTGCCAATTCGACAAATATCATGAATTATTGATATAAGGCGAAATTGGCAAATAGAAACTGTCAGCCAGATGTCATTTCGTCAATGATTATGAATTGTCAACTGGCAACAGGTGCCAGTTCGAAAATATCATGAATTATTGATTTTAACTGAATTGGCAAATGGCAGCCAGATGGCAATTCGTTAAAGATCGAGAATTGTGAACTGATAACTGGCAGCTAGATGCCAATTCGTCAAACATTATAGATTGTCAACGAGCAACTGGCAACAAGATGCCAATTCGACAAGTATATAAATAATTGATATTAACTGAATTGGCGACTGGCAGCTAAATGCCAGTTCGTCAAAGGTCGCGAGTAGTCAACTGGCAACTGGTTGCCAGATGCCAATTTGATCAAAATCATGAATTATTGATATTTACTGAATTGGCAACTGGCAGCCAGATGCCAATTCGTTAATGATCGCGAATTGACAACAGGCAACTGGCAGCCAGGTGCTGAATCGTCAAACATTATAAATTGTCAACTGGCAACTGGTAGTCGGATGTTAATTCGATAAGTATCATGAATTATTGATATCAATCGAATTGGCAACTTGCATCTGGTAGCCTGGTGCCAATTTGACCAAAATCATGAATTATTGATATTTACTGAATTGGCAACTGGCAGCCAGATGCCAATTCGTTAATGATCGCGAATTGACAACAGGCAACTTGCAGCCAGGTGCTGAATCGTCAAACATTATAAATTGTCAACTGGCAACTGGTAGCCGGATGTTAATTCGATAAATATCATGAATTTTTGATATCAATCGAATTGGCAACTTGCATCTGGTAGCCTGGTGCAAATTTCACAAATATCTTGAATTATTGATATTAACTGTATTGGCAACTGGCAACTGGCAGCAGATGCCCATTCGTCAAAGATCGCGAATTGTCAGTTGACAACTGGCAGCCAGATGTCAATTCGACAAGTGTCATGAATAATTCATATTAACTGAATTGGCAACTGGCAACTGGCAGCCAGATGCCAATTCGTCAAAGATTGCGAATCGTCAACTGTCAACTAGCCACCAGATGTTAATTTGACCAGTATCATGAATTACTGGTATTAACTGAACTGGCAGCTGGCAACTGGCAGCCAGATGCCAATTCGACAAATATCATGAATAATTGATATTAACTGAATTGACAACTGGAAACTGGCAGCCTGGTGCAAATTTCACAAATATCTTGAATTATTGATATTAACTGTTTTGGCAACTGGAAACTTGCAGTCAGATGCCAATACGTCAAAATTGGCAATTCGTCAACTGTCAATTGGTAATCAGATGTAAATTCGTTTAAGATCGCAAACTGTCAATTGGCAGCTGGCAGATCTTCAAAATTCGCGAATCGTTAACTGTCTATTGGTTGCAAGTTGACAGTGCTCTATAATTCATAAATTATGAATATTAAGTGAATTGGCAGCTTGAAACTTGCAGCAAGATGTTTGCTTATTCAGTTATAAAGGAATTTTAGCATAAAGTGAATCGTCAACTGGCAGACATATGGCATTTCGTCAAAATTCGCGAATTGTCAACTGTTAATTGGCGGCCTGCTGCCAACTGTACTGCACCCTCCACTAATTCGCTTTCCATCGGCTTCCAGTGTAAACTTTGATTGCTTACCCACTCTCCTTTACATCTCGTTAATCAAACCGGCATGTTAGTCCTGTAGAAAGCATGCTTTATTTTTAAATCGCGTGAAAAGCAGTAGTATCTTTATATCTATGTTGCATACTTGTAGAAGATAAAACAGTGCGAATATTTTGCTATTCATTGTGAAAAAGCGGGGTTTTTTGGGGTTTCTTTATCGTACATAGTTTTTGTTAGTTTAAAGATACTGTGAACAAAATTGATAGAAATCTTTCTTAGAAACGTCAATGGCGTAACTACGGATATAATATTTTAAAATATTACAAAACAATAATGAAGCGTGATAGTAGAGATAAACACGACAAGTTGCATCAGTTTTGAAATGCCCTCTTGATCTTGAATGACGAGATATACATCTTTAACAATTCCTTATGTTTGCCTTGAATAAAGTGACGAAAAATAAATAGTTTAAATTTAATCTGCACTGAAATCTTGTAACACAAAACGCAAAAGGGTTATACAGGTCGGCAAACAGCAAAGTAAGTATTTGTCAACAAATAAGTTAAAATGTAAACACCGCTCCTAAAATTGCTTCGCAAAATATTTAATTAAAACTTCCTAGTCCTTTATTTAAATTGATCAAAATTTGTTAAACTAATTGATTTATTATATTGCGTATAGAAATAATACATACGTTTTTATGAAAGCGTTATTTTTCCGTTCACAAAAATAAATATTTCAAATCAAAATATTCTTTAGTATATCTTTTAAAATCCGATGTTATCATGATAATTTTTACAGCAAAGACTTTTACAATTCAGTAACTCTGCAATTAACTTTTACATGTAAAAGTGATATTTCATTATATTTTTTTACATGTATTCTAACAAACTTGAATTTTTATGGCTTCTATGAACAGCTGCTATGTTCTGTTTTGTTTTAGACAGCTTTGAAAAAATTTACTCAAAATATTTGCACTGAGAATGCAGAAAGAAGCAGATCAGTAGGCTGGTAACTTAGTGGAAACATTTTGTTTGTTTTTTGTTTCTTTTTTTTTTGTAACAGTTCAAAATTAGTAAAATCTATTTACATATTTTTATTTATCGTTTAAAATGGGTAATATGATATAACAAAGTAGATTACCAGATAAAATGGAAACAATTTTAGGTCATATTTTTGTTTTTATCCCTTTGAAATGTTATAGCAATGGTTGTTTTGATAATCTATGAACTTCAGTTTTGCCTTTTCGCCCAACAGATCACTGATACCTAGGTTAGTTATATAGTCTGATATTGGCCCAGCAGATCACTGGTCCATGAACTGAAACATTTCATAGACTGTGGCTAAGAAAAAAAAACAAAAGGATACTAAGGGATGTCCATGAAGTTGACAGCCTAGCAGCCTGGCAGCCTAGCAGCCTTAAGTTGGCAGCCTGGCAGCCTAGCAGCCTGAAGTTAGTAGTCTGACAGCCAAGCAGCCTGAAGATGGCCGCCTAGCAGTCTAACAGCCATAAGTTAGCGACGGATATTGAAACAGAGAAATTGTCTGAAAGGCATTATAATCACGTTCTAAGGACACTACAAGCTTATTGGATATGAAATGAAACTTAAAACTTCACCTTATTTCTAGGCTGCTGGAATGTGAAAGTAGCAGCCTTGCAGCCTAGCAGCCTAGCAGCCATAAGTTAGCGACGGATATTAGAAACAGAGAAATGGTCTGAAATGCATTATAATCACGTTCTAAGGACACTACAAGCTTATTGGATATAAAATGAAACTTACAGCTTCACCTTATTTCTAGGCTGCTGGAATGTGAAAGTAGCAGCCTAGCAGCCTTAAGCGAGTGACTTATGCTTTAAATGCACTTTCTAAAGACACTACAAGCTTTCCATTACATTTAACATTATTTCATTTATGTTAATTTAGATTTCTTAAAAAAGGTGTGTTACTGTATGCACTCAGTTGAAAAAGAAATGCAAAAGACCGATGGCACACTAGCAATGGTCTTAATTCATTAGTGAAACGAAATTGCCACAAATTTTATAAATCTTAAAAATTCGGAGATTTCCGTCAAACACGGACCTGTTAAATAAAAGTTCATGAATACACCAGTGATGCGTTTCTCCGGTGAAGCAGGCATTTCTACGTCAATGACCGTCTCCTTCATTTTGAAATTAGTTCTGCGATTTCCAGTATGGCAACCTTTCTATCATTTCCGAGGTGATTTACAGAAATCTCCGAGGTGCTCCGATCGAAACTTAATATGGTATTTCATACTATCAAAGCCCAATCATTTGCGCACGCGAAAACAGAACAATAATCCGACCTTTGTTTATGCCTAATGTTATGCAACAGTTTTGTAAGTTTGGATTGCAGTCATGTATAACATTATGACAGTTATCCAGGAAAAAGAATATGCAGTCATGTGCATAATGCAACTTATTACTGCAAATAAGCTAAGATATTACTGACAAAATTAGCTAATTTGCATAAGAATAATACCATGAAAGTTGTGGCATTTAAAAGAAGTCCATTTTGCATGTACAAATAGTAAATCGCTCTTGTGTTACTGCAATTTTTCAAGCATGGTAAATTTGGAGCGGAGCACGAGTTTCGATCTTAGTAGCTAATCTACTAGTCAGCGATGAGAACGAAAATTCGAAGAGAATTTTGTTTAAGTATCTCATCTGAATCCTCACAAACTTACATTTTCAAGCAATTTAAAGAATTGAAACAGCTGCTTTTTTAAATGTTCAACAAATGTTTGACAATAATCAAGTACTAGTATGCTGGCAAGCAGTAAGCAAATGAGTACAATAGAACGAAAGGAATTTTTGTTAGATCCGGCTTCCATTGCCGGAAGCTGTAACCCAACCAAAGTATGCTCGACCCAAAAGCATCATCTGCTGTTGCCAACGTAGGCTGCGAGCGATTACGGTGTAGGATTAACTAATATGTTTCATTTTTATACATGTATTATTTACTTGTAAACAAAGACTAAATGAAAGCTGTTTGGAAAAATACTGTATGCCAAATATCTAGTATACCTTTTTGCCATGCGGCATGCACAGACACTTGGCAATTAAAAACTACCTATCAAGCCACAATTATTCGTATTTATAATCTATCATATCTTTTGTGTCGGTAGAAAAGGGTATTTTTGCAAAATTAAATGTTTTTTATAGCTGCTCTCGAAATTACGGGCGCCTCGGTTTAAGGTCAGTTTCAAAGAACGGACATTTCATTTGCTTTTTGCAACAAATATTTAACTCCGACATACAGACCTCCAACTAATCCGGTATTACGGATAACGGACGTAGTACAAAAAACGTTTCCAAGCAAAATTCAAACCCAAATTACGGACACTCGATTTTGGTAACATTCGTTTACTGTCTTTTTTTATTTTGTATTTTGTTTTATTTTTTATTATTTTTTAACAAAATATTACCCCTCTAAATATTATTTAACGATATTTACTTGAAACGTTAAAAATTGCAATTAAAACAGTGTAATTAAAGGGGCTGTGCTCCAGATGACAAAAAAAAAGAAAATTTTCTTGTATTATAAATTTCTTGTAATATTTATGACTAATGCTTAAAAAATAACTTACTGACAAAAAATAAGTCAAATAATTACATTATAAATTGATTTTTTCCCTTTCAAAGTGCTATACCGTAACGCGACGGTATAACTATATCGTATAAGATTTAAAGTGAATATCTGTAACATCACATGCGGCGATGGTGGTGACAGTACAAGCGTTGGGAATATTTTGTTAACATGAGGGTCCAGAGTTCAAATCAGGCTGGAGCGAAAATATTTTTTTTATTCTATTTTGACTTTTATAATCAGTTTTGAAGTAAAATATTATGTTGTTATAATCTCACGGCATCTAAATATATAATTTATGAAAAAAAAATTATATGTCAAATCTGGAGTACAGCCCCTTTAAGATTGTAATTCAGAGTATTGTTAGGTAGAAGCAGGAAAGTGGTATATAATGTAAATTTTAAAGCGACTGACTCACAGTCGATGAAAAAAGGAAATGTTTAAACATCTTGAAATTTTTGCTGTAACTGTGGAGAACATATTTAAATTAAGTAACTGACTCATTTTTTGTTACAGAAAAACATCAAAATATAAAATTTTACAAACTTAGTCACGGGGTAGAAACTTTAGTTATAACATTAATTTTGACGGGTCTTTATAACTAGGCTCTGTGGCTCAGTGGTGTAGATCGTCGAGTTACATTTTCCTGACCGAAAGGTCGAGAGTTCGAATCCAGGTTAAGGCAAAACATTTTTTTCAGTTTTCAAGGTGTAATGAAACATAATATTACGTTGTTTCCATAGTATATCAACTTCTTTTAAATTTTAAAGAAAAAAAAATCAGCTGAATTCTGTGAGTCAGTCGCTTTAACACTCTACTGGATATAGAACCGACAGTCTAATAATGTTGTTCCAGTGACGTCATGTACAAAGGGCAATACAAGTCCACTATTAAGGACAACCCGCTATTAAGGACACGTTGTGTCAGTCCGAAATGTGTATTTAATAGAGGGGTTTTACTGGATAATGCATTTCAAACCATTTCCGTATTTTATATTCCCGTCGCTAACTATACGTTGCTATTAACTTTCCATTCCAGCAAGATAAAGATTCAATCAATAATTAAGGTTCATTTCATTTCAGTAAGCTTGTAGTGTCCTTATAAAATGCATATAATGCATTTCAGACAGTTTCCATATTTCTTATATCCGTCGTTCACTTTAGACTGCTAGGCTCTAGGCTGCTAACTTCACATTCCAGCAGCCTAGAGATTTAGTGAATGTATAAGGTTTGTTTCTAATCCGATAAGCTTGTAGTGTCCGTAGAAAGTGATTATGATGCATTTCAGACCGTTTCCGTTTTTCTTCTTCCCGTCACTTACATAAGGCTGTTAGGCTGCTACTTTCACATTCCAGCAGCCTAGAAATTAAGTGAATTTTTAATTTTCATTTCATATCCGATAAGCTTGTGGTATCCGTAAAAGCGATTATAATGCATTTCAGACCATTTCTCTATTTCTAATATCCATCGCTTACTTCAGGCTGCTGGGCTGCAAGGCTGCTAGACTGCCAACTTCAGGCTGCCAACTTCAGGATGCTAGGCTGCCAGGCTGCTAGGCTGCAAATTCACGGACATCAAAAATAAAGATATAAGTACAAGTAAAAGGTATTATAAGAGTTAGATTGATAACGAACTAAGGCATATATGCTCAAGTAAGCTTAATGTAGAAACGTGCTCCACGTACAGCTTACCTGTGAGTTCTATGCGAAAAAAAAGCTTTTCTAAAGTTTTACAAGGTTATTCATCTTCCAAGTTTGAGTTTGCATTAGTAGGCGGAACACACACTGAGAAATTTATAGCCAGCCTAACATGCTTTCTTCTTCTGTTCGACGGCTTACATTCCCTCGGTCTGTATGTTTTCAATTTTGAATTTTCTTATTTTAAAGAGACATACCCGACGCTTAACTAGTGACATACCGCACATCTATCTTACTGTCTTACTGACTCATTTGCTATAACATGTAAAAGCAAAATGATAATTTAAAGATGAACGTTAAAAAGCTTAACGCATCTACACACGTAGAAAGAGATCTCACATTGAATAACTGATTATCAACTCCCCCCCCCCCCCCCCCACCACACACACACACACAATAGAACTCCTCTCTATAAAAAGGCTGGCATTCTTCTATAAAGTTTTCTTGTTGTACTGTCACATTGGCATCGTTAATATTCACATTTACATGAAAGTAAATACTCTAGATTAGGGTATGAAAACCTAAACGTTACGTAAAATTTTTCCATCGATTCAAATTATTACAACAGCGTTGTGTGATTTGGACCAAACGAACTGTGACTTTTTGACAGATCATGTGACTTCCGACCTTCGAAGCATTGCTTACGCGTATTTTTAACGGTAAATCTTCACCAGTCCGAGACGCGCTCACTAAAACACGGGAAAACATGACATTTATGAGTGACCTTGTTCGTTTTTCCCCCGTCTTTTAGAGGCCATTGCTTGACTTTGCAGAAGTACAAGGTACAGCAGTGGATGTGTCAATGTTTCGTTTGCTTTTGTCGTGATGAAACATTGAAAAGGTAAAATCTTTTAATTATTGTAAAATAAAATTATTTCAGACTTTAGTTGTACCGTACACACAAGTATCATCGCTGAATAAACTTCTTTGTCTAAAATTAAATGATACATTTCATCATTATTTGACGTAACTCTTTTTTTCTTTTTTTAGTGTTATAAACTTACAAATTTCCGATGTCGATGTTCATATGCGGGTTCAAAAACCTGCTACCTTTGAGAAGCAGTTTGTTTTTGTGTAAGCTCATGCGGGAGAAAATGTCACCATTACACTTGGATGGGCTCGAGTCAAAACTGTCAAATTACATTCTGGCATCAGAATTAAGATTATATTTGGATTTATAAGCCATGGAAACATGTTATATATTTTTTTCTATTGTATTTAGGTACGAAATTGGAGCGGATGAACATGGCGACACGGCAAGTAGTCGAAAACGCTGTAACAACGGTGGGGACATTGGGAAAGACACGTAGATGGCTTCCTGAAGACTGGAAAAAAGGCGCTGTGACAGGAGTGGAAAGATGGTATTTGACCAGTTACGTTCAGGTAAGATATTTAGAGCCACGATGGCATTCTTGTTACTTTAAACAACAATTTTAACTTTAATTTTTATTTTGCTCATTGGCAATAAGTATTTTGCCCATTGGCAATAAGTATTTTGCCCATTGGCAATAAGTCATTTAACATACGTACATTTTGGAAATCTATAAGTATCTGCAAATACTAATGGTATGTTTGGCCTACTTCACAAATGATGTGCAAAGCAAGTATATGTGCTTCGCAAAAATGATTACAATTGATACAGAAATAGATTAAAGCAAATACACAAAAATATGTACTGGTATTGAGAAAGTATTATAACAACGTAATAATAAGGGTGGGCATTGACCCACTGGGCAAAGTTCAAAGTCACTAGGGGGGGGGGGGGTGCTTGCACTTAGAAAACTCAATCTGATCAATTTTTCAAGTAAAACTTTACCAAAGACCCGTAGACCTTTCAGGATGTTTGAGCACGATGAGTTTATGAACCCTATGGATTTGAAAGCAAACGGCAATAGGTCAAGCTCACAGGGACCTGCATTTTGAGAATTGTTGCTTACCAGTCACTCAAGCATAACGTCAGGACCCTTAAACTTTAAAAGATGGTTAGGCATGATAGGTAGATACTTCTTTTCTTTTCTGGCCCATAGGCTCACTCTTTTTTATATCTTCCACTGAACAATTTTATACTCTATACTTTAAGATATTCATCATATTCAAACATGGATGACACTGGACCTAATGAATCATGGTTGTTAGATGGGGAAGCTAGCTTGTGTGAATTCAGCGAAAAATAATACACAAACTACATACAATGGCTGATTTTCAGGTAATCTTTTAGCAATGGAATCCACATATTTTACTTACAAATTGAGTGCGATTTCCATAGACAACATACCATCAAGTGAATCATATTTTAGGTCAGGGGTTACTGAATAACGTTGATTGCTTGAATTGTTTTGTAGATTAAGCTTTGTTTTAGTCCAGTTTTAGCTGACCTAAGCATAGTTTACACATGGTGAGCTATTGTGACCATCTTGTGTCCGTCTAACGTCGTCCGTCGTGAAATGTCGGATTTGCTCACAACAACATTTAATGAAGATAAACTCTCCACCCTCTTTTTCATCCGACATCTTATGTTCTGTTTGCTGTTTTCGCATTATGACTTCCTCATACATGTATTGTTTTTTTTTTATTTAAATATTACACAACCGTTTCCCATAGCTTAGGAAAGTGTTTTGTGCTATATTTTCATCCTTTCGTCTGTCTGTCCGTATGTATGTCTGTCTGTCACAGTCTGTGTTGTAAACATTCCTGCTACCATTATTAAACTTTAAACCAATGGTGGGCCACGTCTTAAGCCGTTCACATGAGGATATAAGACCGTCCGTCCATCCGTCTGTCTGTCTGTCTGTCTGTATCTGCATGTGGTGAAAACAGAGGTTTGCATGTTGTGAAAACAGAATAATTTCCCTTCACTTATTTCAGCATTAAATGTTCAAACTCCTCGCACCGGTTACGTCACGCTTTGCTACTTTAACCACCACCACTATAACCCAGTTGACGATAAGTTATCATGTGACCAAAACAATCTACTTTCGTTATTTTTACGAAATATTTTTTTTTACATTTATTTTGTACATTTTTGTACATTAAGCATAACAATTAAATGAAAGAAAACTAAAGTGATAGAAAGTATGAACATTTAAAATTAAAAGTGAAAAAAATACAAAGACCGAATTTACTTGTGGTGGCAGTGGTTTCTGTATTGATAAGGGGAGGTAACCGCTGCGGGGAGTTTGTGAAATGTTGTTTATACTTGTTCTAATTGTCTCCCCTTATTAGTTTTTTTTTTACATGTACCTCATTTTCGCTTAAGTTTATTAGCAAATTATATTTTGTCCACAAAACTGGCAGAGAACTTTGCATTGCCTAGCAGTATTTTATTTCTTTGTACTGTGTATTTTTGTAAAATTCTTGGAGTGGTCATGGAAACAAATATTTTTGATACACATTTGTTATAAAAGTAAAAATGATGTTGTACATTAGGTTAGAGGTTACTAAATGAAAATTTCCTGTATGGATATGTCCATTCTGTGCCAGACATACTCTTATGAAACTGTTTGGTTGGTAATGTACATACTGATGAAAAATAGTAAATTCAACATACGTTTTGCTGATGTATTTTTAATATTTTTTTTTTAAAGTTGGGAAGAAAATATTTGATGTATTTGATACAAGAAAACATGTTGGTAAAAATGTTAGATGTATACAATTTGATAGAAAATATGATTATAAAATAATATATTTTATTTCTTATTATGTATTTCAACTTTTAACAATAAAGAAATTTATTTTAGGTTAGTGAAGTGGAGTTGTTATTGAGGCTGACAGTCAATGGTTTGGTTGCATTTATGTCGAAAACTGGTGTCAAAGGTAAATAAATTTCTGTCTTTGGACATCCATGAAAGTGACATTGCATGTGATTTTTAAGGTGGCATTTTAACGTGGTAAGAAAAGAACTATAAAACATTGTTTTGCAGGGGGCACACTTAAAAGAAAGAAGTTGTTCTGTGGCGGTCAGTCAAAATGGGGAAACAATAAAAGGCAGGTTTGGCAATCTGAAAATTTATAGTAAAATTGTTTATAATATTAGTTGATAAAATACTGCTCCTATTAAATTACTGACTTATATTAAGCCAGCTGGACCAATTTAGTTATGATTCTTAAACAAAACTTGTGGATTTTTTCCGAAGCATATTTCAGACAAGATGAGTGACGTTTAAAAACAACTACAATCAATCTAGAGAGCATTTGTAACTTCAACCTCTTTCGAGGATTAAGTTAGTCGTATCTTTTTAAGATATTTCATTTTGAGCATTTTAAGAATCGCTCAGAAGAAAATATAGAATTCTTGGTAAAAACATTAACAGAACACAGGGTGAAGTCTAATAATGCTAACCAATAGAAAATCTTTTGTTTTGCCTTTTCACGCCCCTGCTTTAGAAATGATAATAAAATAAGGAAAGTTTAAACTTTCTCGATATTATCGATTTTAAAAAAAAACTTAACAGATATTTACAAAAAAACATATATAATGTAAATTATAATATTAATTTTCAAAGAAATTAATAAGGGAAAAAAAGAAACTATAAGTCAACAATTTGTTTCTGTATTTTGAAAATATTCTTCTTAATAATGTTAATTATAACAATGAAAACTTATTTCATTAAAGTAATATTTCTTTATTTGAAAAATAATAAAGATTGTGATTATAATGATAATGACGATGATGAAAATGATAATCATAATGATTTATCAAATGTAGTGAATGATAAAATATTGATAAGAATATCGATGCTTAATGTTATAAATGAAAATAAAAATATAATTGTAACAGTTTTAGGAAATATGATGCTACAAATATTTAAGAATATTCACAACAAAAATGATAGTATTGATGGTTGTGTTGCCTTGAATGCTTTTAATATTAGTGTCATGACATCTTTTAAGTTATGAAGTCGAATTACTTTCGAAGGCAATGATGATGTTGTTGGCTGTTGTGATGTGATGAATGTGTGATACTTTCAAAGTTTATTATAGTGTTGTTGGTCGCTGTGTTGTGATGATTGTGTGCTACTTTCGATGTTTATGATGGTGTTGTTGGCTGTTGTGATGTGATGAATGTGTGATACTTTCAAAGTTTATTATAGTGTTGTTGGTCGCTGTGTTGTGATGATTGTGTGATACTTTCGATGTTTATGATGGTGTTGTTGGCTGCTGTGTTGTGATGAATGTTTGATACTTTCAAAGTTTATGATGTATTGTTGGTCGTTGTGTTGTGATGAATGTGTGATATTTTCGAAGACTTGATGGTGTTGTTGGTCGTTGTGTTGTGAAGAATCTGTGATACTTTCGAAGTTTGTGATGGTGTTGTTGGTCACTGTGTTGTGATGAATGTGTGATACTTTCGAAGTTTATGATGGTGTTGTTAGTCGTTGTGTTGTGATGAATGTGTGATACTTTCGAAGTTTGCGATGGTGTTGTTGGTCACTGTGTTGTGATGAATGATTAATATTTTCGAAGACAATGATGATGTTGTTGGTCACTGTGTTGTGATGAATGGGTGATACTTTCGAAGTTTATGATGGTGTTGTTAGTCGTTGTGTTGTGATGAATGTGTGATACTTTCGAAGTTTGCGATGGTGTTGTTGGTCACTGTGTTGTGATGAATGATTAATATTTTCGAAGACAATGATGATGATGTTGGTCACTGTGTTGTGATGAATGTGTGATACTTTCGAAGTTTATGATGGTGTTGTTGGCTGTTGTGATGTGATGAATGTTTGATACTTTCGAAGTTTATGATGGTATTGTTTGTCGTTGTGTTGTGATGAATGTGTGATATTTTCGAAGACTTGATGGTGTTGTTGGTCGTTGTGTTGTGAAGAATCTGTGATACTTTCGAAGTTTGTGATGGTGTTGTTGGTCACTGTGTTGTGATGAATGTGTGATACTTTCGAAGTTTATGATGGTGTTGTTGGTCGTTTTGTTGTGATAAATGTGTGATTCTTTCGAAGTTAATGACGGTGTTGTTGGTCGCCATGTTGCAATGAATGTTTGTTTTTTGCGGAGACTATGATGGTGTTGTTGTTCGTTGTGTTGTGTTGTGATGAATGTGTGATACTTTCGAAGTTTATGATGGTGTTGTTGGCTGCTGTGTTGAGATGAATCTGTGATACTTTCGAAGTTTATGATGGTGTTGTTAGTCGCTGTGTTGTGATAAATGTGTGATATTTTCGAAGACTGTGATGGTGTTGTTTGTCGTTGTGTTATGATGAATGTGTGATACTTTTGAAGTTTACGATGGTGGTGTTAGCTGTTGTGGTGTAATGAATCTTGGATACTTTAGAAGTTTACGATGGTGTTGTTGGCTGTTGTGGTGTGATGAATGTGTGATACTTTCGAAGTTTTTGATGGTGTTGTTGGCTGCTGTGTTGTTATGAATATGTGATACTTTCAGAGTTTATGATGGTGTTGTTGGCTGCTGTGGTGTGATGAATGTGTGATACTTTCAAAGTTTATAATGCTTTTGTTGGTCGCTGTGTTGTGATGAATGTGTGATTCTTTCGAAGGTTTTGATGGTGTTGGCCGCTATGGTGTGATGAATTTGTGGTACTTTCGAAGGTTTTGATGTTGGCCGCTATGGTGTGATGAATGTGTGATACTTTCGAAGTTTTTGATGGTGTTGTTGGCTGCTGTGTTGTTATGAATATGTGATACTTTCAGAGTTTATGATGGTGTTGTTGGCTGCTGTGGTGTGATGAATGTGTGATACTTTCAAAGTTTATAATGCTTTTGTTGGTCGCTGTGTTGTGATGAATGTGTGATTCTTTCGAAGGTTTTGATGGTGTTGGCCGCTATGGTGTGATGAATTTGTGGTACTTTCGAAGGTTTTGATGTTGGCCGCTATGGTGTGATGAATGTGTGATACTTTCGAAGGTTTTGATGGTGTTGGCCGCTATGGTGTTATAGATTTGTGGGAATTTTATCGGTTGTGATTGTGTTGCTATTCGTGGTATTGTGATAAATGTTTGATAGTTTCGGTGGTTTTAATGGTGTTATTGACCATTTTGTTGTGATAAATATGAGATTGTTTCGTCTTGGTATTGTATTTGTTCTCGTGGATGAGTTTTGTTTTTGTTCCTGTGGTGATGCAGTGATCTTGTTTGTTTTATTTTTTTATAATCATTTTGTCATGTTTTGTTTCGTTGCCTATTGTTTTTGTTGTTGTTTAGTTGTAGTGATGGTTGTTAGAATTGTAGTTGTAATATCCTGTTGTTATGTTCTTGTTCTTTCAGTTTGTCCTATATTGTTTGTCATGGTAGAGTATAACTTAGTGGTTGAGTTGTTGCGGCTGTCAGTCTTCTAACACTTTTAAATGATGAGTGAATGATAATAATAATATGATGAAAATAAACGAAATTTATCTTACAAAAACTGTAGATTGTAATAAAGATGTGAAATCCTAACCTTTCATGTTTTTATTCAGTATTTTCAAGAAAAAATATCTCATGAAGAATAAATGGAAAGAACTTCATAATATATAAGGATTCTCACCAGTAAAATGTTAAAAGAACAGGCGTCAGTAAGCATTTTAGAACTGAGCAGCAAAATTTGACTAATTCAAAGACCAGTAAGGTAGTACTTTTCTTGACAAGACTTCATCCCTTTGTAACACTTTGGTAAAAGGTGGTGTTTTTTAGCGGTTACAGCTCGAAAATCGTGAATCTTATACGTCACCATTCTTCCTGAAATAGCATTTTCTTCTAAAAAAGTTTAACATTTTTTTAATAACATCAATTTTTCTTGTGAAATAGCTTAACGTTTATGAAAAAATCTGTTCCTTGACAAAAGAAAAAATTGCTTTATAGGCAAATAAATATAATTTATCTTAGAGGACTTTTTATTTTCTCAGGCTGCCTGTTTTCGGGTAATCTGCCCTTTTAATTACTTAAAGAATAAGTTAACCAATTTCGGCAGCAGGAAAGTTTCTTCACTTCTACCATTAGTAGTGACATGACAGTTGGAACACTTACTTACCAGTGCACAGCTCAGGACCCAGACAAGGTACATGGCTACTGTTTTTATTGGGTAATCTCCCCTTTTTGAACTTAGAAAAAGGTTCACCTATTTCAGAAGATTGAATATTTTTCAGTTGAGACATCATTGCAGTGGCTGAAATGAAGAGTCTGCAGTTTTTCAGCTGGTTAGATAATTGTTGCAACTTTTTTTTCTTGAATAATCTGCTCTATATAATCTTAAATTATAAGTTACTTTAATTGATTTTATGTTAACTTTTTTTCATGTACAGGTTCTGGCATCAGAAAGATATTTCCATACTAACTTGTGATTTCAGTTACTGTTTAACCACTGTGCTGTCATTTTAAATTTGTGACAAACTGCTACCAGGGGCATATGTGTTTTCTGAACACAGCGTCTTGTTTTATGTTGCGCATGTTATTAGATGGAAATCACCTCTGTTGATAGGTCCAGCCTGTATTAGAATTTTACTTGTAATGAAGGATTGTATTGATGAGAAACATACGGCTGAAATGGTAACTTAAACACAGTTTAGCTGATTGATGTCGAATAAGTTTTAAGATGATAAAAGGAAAGTATTAATTGCACTTAATTTGAGCTCACTTGCTGGAAAGAAAATAGTTGATGTACAGAATTTAATAGATAATATTATCATATGCTCTATTTTTAGCTATACAAGTGTTGTAACATTGATGAAATTCGTTTAAGGTAGATGTCATGGAATTATCACTGAGGGAGTCAATGGTTTGATGTCGGCCAGTGCATTTATGTTTAGAACCAATATCATGCATTTTAAGGTAAATATTTTGTTTTCAAAAATCTCTGAAAGTGGCATTGCATGTGATTCTAAGACGACATTATATCGTGATAATAAAAGACCCTATAAATCCTTTTGCAGTCCACATTTAGGAGACAGTGTGGTACAGAAGAGGTTTTACAAAAGGCAAAAAAACAAATAAGAATAGAAGTTCCTGTAATTTGAACAGAACTTTATTAGTTTGATCTTAGTTTGATTAATCATGCTGCTTTTAGAATTACTGATGCAAGTTAAGTCTACTGGCCCAGTTTGGTTATTAGTCTTAAACAAAACTGACATTAATATTTTTCCTAGGAGTTCTTCAGACAATATACCTGACAGTTTTAAAAGAATACATTAATAAGTCAAGACATAGTAAGCTTTTGCAAATTTGACCTCTTTGGCATGAAGATAAAGTCGGAATTTGTCAGGATTCTAAACGTTGAGCAAATGTAAAGTCACTCAGAAGGCAATGTGGAGTTCTGGGTAAACTGTTTGAACAGCAACAATAAATAAAAATACACACTTTTTAAACCCCTGCTTCATTAGAAAATAATGATCTTAATATTGTAGATAAAAGGAAACAGAAATCTACAATGTAAGAAAAATGAAGTTTGCAATATTCAGTCTTTGGAAGTAACGAACCTATGTTATGTCAAAATTGAAAACATTCTACGATTTGTAAAATTTCGACCATTGCTATACAAGTATACTTCCTAACAATGATAATAATGATAATAATGATGATAATTATGATGATGATGATAATGACTTTGTTACTTGAAGCAGATGAAGTAATAAAAAAATAATAATACTAAATGCTAATAATGATATAAAAAAATGAATTGATAATGATTCTAAAATATAAACATCGAAAAAAAGATAATGCGTTCGTCATAATATCATGATAGTTTGGGCATTTTTGATGGTTGTGTTGATCATAGAGTTGTGATGAATGTGTGATAGTTTTGACGGCTAAAGTGGAGCTGTTGGTCTTTCTTTTATGATGACTGTGTGATAATTTCGATGGTTATCGTGGGGTTGGTGGCTGTGTTGTAGTTTCGACGATTATAATGATGTTGTTGGTCGTAGTTTTTGTGACGGATTTGTGATAAGCTCTACGATTATCATAATGTTGTTAGTCGTTGTGTTGTGGAACATTTATGTTAGTGTTGACAATTGTGATGGTGTTGTTGGTCATTGTGTTGTGATAAATGTATGGTCGTTTGAACGGTTGTGATGGTGTTGTTGGTCATTGTGTTGTGATAAATGTATGGTCGTTTGAACGGTTGTGATGGTGTTGTTGGTCATTGTGTTGTGATAAATGTATGGTCGTTTGAACGGTTGTGATGGTGTTGTTGGTCGATGTGTTGTGATAAAGGTATGGTTTTTTGAACGGTTGTGATGGTGTTGTTGGTCATTGTGTTGTGATGGTCATTTCAACGGTTGTGATAGTGTTGATGGTCGTTGTATTGTGATAAATGTATGGTCGTTTTGATGGTATTGTTGGTCGATGTGTTGTGAAAAATGAATGGTCGTTTCAACGGTTGTGATGGTATTGTTGGTCGATGTGTTGTGATAAATGTATGGTCGTTTCGACGGTTGTGATGATGTTGTTGGTCATTGTGATAAATGTATAGTTGTTTCAACGGTTGTGATGGTGTTGTTGGACGTTTGTTGTGATAAATGTATGATCGTTCCAACGGTTGTGATGGTGTTGATGATCGTTGTGTTGTGATAAATGAATGGTCGTTTCGACGGTTGTGATGGTGGTGTTGGTCGTTGTGTTGTGATAAATGTATGGTCGTTCCGACGGTTGTGATGGTGGTGTTGGTCGTTGTTGTGTGATAAATGAATGGCCGTTCCGACGGTTGTGATGGTGTTGTTGGTCGTTGTATGGTGATAAATGTATGGTTGTTCAGACGGTTGTGATGGTGTTGTTGGTCGTTGTGTTGTGATAAATGTATGGTAGTTTCGACTTTTGTGATGATATTGTTGGTCGTTGTGTTGTGATAAATGTATGGTCATTTCAACGGTTGTGATGGTATTGATGGTCGTTGTATTGTGATAAATGTATGGTCGTTTCAACAGTTGTGATGGTATTTTTGGTCGATGTGTTGTGATAAATGTATGGTCGTATCGACTGTTGTGATGATATTGTTGGTCGTTTAGTTGTGATAAATGAAAGGCCGTTCTGACGGTTGTAATGGTGTTGTTGGTCTTTGTGTGGTGATAAATGTATGGTATGTTCAACTGTTGTGATGGTGTTGTTGGGCGTTGTGTTGTGATAAATGAATGGTCGTACCGACTGTTGTGATGATATTGTTGATCGTTGTGTTTGAACGGTTGTGCTGGTGTTGTTGGTCGATGTGTTGTGATAAAGGTATTGTTTTTTGAACGGTTGTGATTGTGTTGTTGGTCATTGTGTTGTGATAAATGTATGGTCATTTCAACGGTTGTGATGGTATTGTTGGTCGATGTGTTGTTATAATGTCTGGTCGTTTTAACGGTTGTGATGGTATTGTTGGTCGATGTGTTGTGATAAATGTATGGTTGTTTCAACGGTTGTGATGGTGTTGTTGGACGTTTGTTGTGATAAATGTATGGTCGTTCCAACGGTTGTGATGGTGTTGATGATCGTTGTGTTGTGATAAATGTATGGTCGTTTCGACGGTTGTGATGGTGGTGTTGGTCGTTGTGTTGTGATAAATGTATGGTCGTTTCGACAGTTGTGATGGTGGTGTTGGTCATTGTGTTGTGATAAATGTACGGTCGTTTCGACGGTTGTGATGGTATTGATGATCGTTGTGTTGTGATAAATGTATGGTCGTTTCGACAGTTGTAATGGTGGTGTTGGTCATTGTGTTGTGATAAATGTATGGTCGTTTCGACGGTTGTGATGGTATTGATGATCGTTGTGTTGTGATAAATGTATGGTCGTTCCGACGGTTGTAATGGTGTTGATGATCGTTGTGTTGTGATAAATGTATGGTCGTTTCAACAGTTGTGATGGTGGTGTTGGTCGTTGTGTTATGATAAATGTATGGTCATTCCGACGGTTGTGATGGTGGTGTTAGTCGTTGTGTTGTGATAAATAAATGGCCGTTCCGACGGTTGTGATGGTGTTGTTGGTCGTTGTATGGTGATAAATGTATGGTTGTTCAGACGGTTGTGATGGTGTTGTTGGTCGTTGTGTTGTGATAAATGTATGGTAGTTTCGACTGTTTTGATGATATTGTTGGTCGTTGTATTGTGATAAATGTATGGTCGTTTCAACAGTTGTGATGGTATTGTTGGTCGTTGTGTTGTGATAAATGTATGGTCGTATCGACTGTTGTGATGATATTGTTGGTCGTTTAGTTGTGATAAATGAAAGGCCGTTCTGACGGTTGTAATGGTGTTGTTGGTCGTTGTGTGGTGATAATTGTATGGTAGGTTCGACTGTTGTGATGGTGTTATTGGTCGTTGTGTGGTGATAAATGTATGGTCGTACCGACTGTTGTAATGATATTGTTGATCGTTGTGTTGTGATAAATATACGGTCATTTCGACTGTTGTTATGGTGTTTTTTTCTCGTTGTGTTGTGATAAATGTATGGTAGTTCGACAGTTTGTCGTGATTTTTTGGTCGTTGTGTTGTGATAAACATATGGTATTTTCGACTGTGTTGTGATGATGTTGTTGGTCCTTTTGTTTTGATAGATGTATGGTAGTGTTGACGGTTGTAATGGTGTTGTTGGTCGTTGTGTTGTGATAAACATATGGTAGTTTCGACTGTGTTGTGATGATGTTGTTGGTCATTTTGTTTTGATAGATGTATGGTAGCGTTGACGGTTGTAATGGTGTTGTGGGTCGTTGTGTTGTGAAATATTTATGGTAGTTTCGACGATCATTATGGTGTCGTGATGGTTTCAGTAGTAAGCTATCAAGAAGGTTGAGTTGTCACTCTGGTGTTTGTCATCTTAGAGTCTTTATTGTCTTAGATGTCAAGGTTGCTGTTGTTTTGATTTTAGTAGTCCTAATGGTTGTGTTTTCATTTTGTTAGTAGTGTTGGCAGTGTATTGATAGTCTAAACTTCTTTGATAGTCATAACGTTGCATCAGGTTTGGTGGACATAATAGGTCGGGTTGCTTGTGTTGATCTCTGTCGTCGTAGTGTCGTTATGGTATAAGTAGATATCATAAAGTTGTGTTTATTTCTTAGATGTGGTGTTAAAATTTCTTAATATTTTTGATGTTTCCATAGCCATGGTGACTCATTTAGTCTATGGCCGTATTGTCATTTTAATTGTGGTTGTAGTATTTCCACTAGTTGGGGTTTCTTGTTGGTTTCGTCAGGTCTTTGACTGCTGTAAAGCTTGGTGGTTATTGTTTTGTAGTGATGTGATGAAGTTAGAAATGTAGACATAAAATTATTGTCATATTCTTGTTTTTAGGCTAGTCATATCTAATTTGTTATGGTAGAGTTTAAGAAAACTTTCTAACTGATGAAATGCATAATAAAAATACTGAAAAAGAAAGACGAAATGAGTCTTGCAACATGTGTACTAGGTTTTAATAAATTAAAATAGCGTAAAAAGTTAACGGTTATATAAATTGTGCATATTTGATATGTAAAGTCCTTCTCTTTCGTAATTTTTTAAAGATAGAAACAAATTGACATTTTCTAGAACAACTGAATTTAATGTGAAGAAGTAATCTGTAACATAATATGCAAGCAACCTCACCAGCTAAAGATAAAGACACATATTGAATGAATGTAAAATAAATAAAATAAATGACAAAGCCATAGACCAGTTATGTTCTTGGTAAGATCATTGATCCTTTTGTAATACGTTGGCAAAAGGTGGTGTGTGTTGTTACTGTTCTGTTGTTAATTTTTTCAGCCTAGCTGTCTAAGCTCAATTTAAACCTATTTGCACGATTCTGTTGGTAGATATTTTTATACTCGGTCATAAACAACTACGAACCATTGTTGAGATGATACACATCTTAAATATATGCTTCGTTTTAAATGGGCTGTGCTGCAGATGACACAAAAAAAGAAAGATTTCTTGTATTATACATTTCTTGTAATATTTATGATTAATGCTTAAAAACTGACTAACTGACAAAAAATAAGTCAGGTAATCACATTATAAATTGATTTTTTTCCTTTCATAGTGCTATACCGTAACGCGACGGTATAACTATATTGTATAAGATTTAAAGTAAACAGTAGTTATTTCACATGCGGCGATAGTGGTGACAGTTAAAATGTTGTTAATATTTTGTTAACATGAGGGTCCAGAGTTCAAATTCGGCTGAAGCGAATATATTTTTTTGTTCTATTTTGACTTTTATAATCACTTTTGAAGTAAAATATCATGTTGTTATAATCTCACGGCATCTAGATATTTAATTTAAGTAAAAAAAAATATATCAAATCTGGAGCTCAGGCCCTTTAACGAAATTTTTTAAAAAATGTCCCGACTTCGATAATAATATTGCTGCTTGTTCACTTTTCGTAGATGCACGTTGAACATTAAACACATTCTCGGTTATCTTAATTCCCATCAATGCCATGCATCTTTTTTTACAGATGTTTTTGTTCAGGCTGTTACAACTGTTTTGAATAATTGTGAATACTCATACGTCACACTTTCTTCTGGAAAAAAAACTTCAAATTTTCTTTTGAAATAAGCTTAACGATTGGGAGAAAAAAACTATTCAAGAAAAACATTGTCTGTCTGACGTCATCACTTTATTGATTAATGAAACGAGTATGATTTATATTGCTAAGAAAACATTTTTTTGTTTTCTTTGCTTTCTGTCCTTGTTTTCTATATTTCAGGACAAGCTGAAAATAAGTTGGTTGTGTCCCCTTTCCTATGACGCGATTGTTTTTGATTGAAATACCTCCAAAATAATGGTGACTTCAAAAGATGTCGAGTGCATTCTGTCCCTTACCTATCATATCATCACACAGGGAAATGACGCCAAGTTGACTTTAGATAAGAGGTAAGAGTATTGCCCATTTATCTATGACGTTATCACTAAGGGATATAACTACAATATTATTATAAATAAGATGTTTATGATGCTGTACATCTGGTAAGGGGTTACAGAATGGAAATAACCTGCATGATTAGGATTATTCTGTAACAGACCAGCTCAAAAAAAAGATTTAAGTAGAAAAATAAAAACATAACTTCATAATTCTTTTTGCTGATAAATGTTTTAAATGTTGGAAAGAAAATATTAGATGTATTTGATTTTTGATAACATGTTGAAAGCAACAAGTTTTGTATATTAATTAATAGATACATTGCTCATATATTTTATTTTTATGTAAGTGTTTTAACAATGAAAAAGTTATTAGTTATTTTTAGCTCGGCTATACGAAGTATTTTGAGCCATTAATCTCATCCTGGAGTCAGAGTCGGTATCGGCGTCGGCGATGTCACACATTGGTTAAGGTTTTGAACTAAATACAATGCGTTAAGTTTAGTAACCAGCAACGCTTATTCATTTAATACTTCACTTATGTCTTCAAGGACCTTAAACAAGTTAGATAACTCTTGACCAAATTTAAGGCAAATTATGACCCTTTTTATTTAGAACTCTTGGTGAAAGTTTTGCATTCAGCACACTATCAATTCTTATTAGTAAGCAGTCATTTGTGTGTTTAACTTGAAGCTTCAAAAAGCTGTAAACGGACATCAGACCTCCAAGTAGGAAAACTCTTGACAGAATTTATTGTAAATTTTTGCTTCTTTTAACCTTACAAATTTTGGCTGCTTTGCGTTGAAAACAAAATTGATACAGTTTTGCATGTACATTGTAATTATCTATGATGCATATATTTTATAAGCTGTTATGATTATTCTTTTAATATTTCACTGATATTTCAGGGGAATCGAGCAAACAAGCTAGACAGATTAAAGTCTTGAAAATTAAATGCAAATAAGAGCTTTTTTTTAATCGCAATACTGGAACTAGCTTGTCCATCTGTCTGTCCGTGAACACAGTCTTTTCCGGATCATAAATTGCTCTCCTTATCATCTACCTGCATAAACTTCCACCCAATCAAGGATGATCCCATTTGATTTTGGTGTCAAAACTGTCAACGATCAAGGTTGCAGTGGATCGACTCCATATCATAACTTGTTTTCTTTATCATCTGCCTGCACGGAAACATAGGCATGGCATTGCCCCACACCAATGGTTATTTTTATTGCTTTTGGAGTCAACAATGCTAAGACATATTGTTTATTATCACAATGTTACCTTTGTTTCACAAGCAGCTTTAAACTTTAAACTAAGTATAGTGCGTTTCGAACATCCCAAAAATTTGAATTGCATGCGATTTTTACAATAAACATTTTTCGCTGTACTGGAAGAGCCGCGAAGCGTTTTTTGAAAGTGCACACTTAGATAAGCAATGTGGTACAGGGGAGGTAACTCATAATAGAAAAGAAAGATGAAATCCGGTTCTGACAGGCAGTAATCCTATAAAAAATACATGTACTGTCTCAGTGGATCTTAGTTTAATAAAACACAACAGCTATTAGAATGCTGATCCAACTTTAACACAACTTGCATTTCTGTATTTTCCTTGGTAAATATCAGACTAGATGACTGTCGAATTTCAGAATAAATAAATATAGAGGATATTTGTTTGTTTTGGTGTAAGATCGAACTTTATTTCATCGAGTGATGGCAAGGATTTATATTTTCACGAGTGGCGCAGCCACGAGTGAAAATATTTAATCCTTGCCATCACGAGATGAAATAAATTTCGATCTTACACCAAAAACAAACAAATTTTCTTTTTATTTCATGCTTTTCAATGTATTATTTGAATTATTTCTCATTTTTAATGTTTTACCTATCCAAGTGTTCCCCGTCTGGTGCCCCACTTTCCTTCTTCTTCACGTGCTAACATTTGTATATTTCGTAATAAAAATAGTTCCAGATTAACTCTCATTTTTAATATATAATTCACTAGACAGGGTCTTATTCATTTATTATTTTATGTCAAACAGAAAAAAGAAATCGTTTTGTAAATTTATTTAGAGTAAACAACAGTTTTAGGCTGATAAAACTATTGAATTACTGCGCGTGAATCGAAGTCAGCTCAGTTCAATCCGCCATTTATTTTTCATTCACAACGTGTGTGGGAATTATAAACAAAACAAGGATTTAAATCAAACTAGTGAACGAACATCATAACAGGTATATTATTTGCCTAATTCATATTAATTAGAATCAGTGTCACTGTCAGGTAGCATCCTGATACGTTTGTATGGCCTAATTATCGGCGAACACGGATCAACGGCTGCAGACAACTCAAGTTGTACTTTTGTACATGTATATGGGGTTCATTGAAGGGAAAAAAAGTAGTTCCGTAGCAGTGAAATTATCAAAATGTTAATTTCACTGTTTGAAACAGTGAGATTATCAGGATTTAATCTACTGATATATTTCAATAATCCATTGAAAAGCATGAAATAAAAATTGATTAATTAATTAGTGTAGATATGGCTTCCATTTGTAACTCTGATCTCTTTCCCATAAGGATTTAGTAAACTGAAATTTGCTAAGAATCTAAATGTTGAGTTCTGGGAAAAATGTTTGAACAGAAGGAACAGAGGTGAAGTTTAAAAAAGACCTACTGGAAAACTTTCAGTCTTTAAACGGCCCTTCTTTTGAAACAACAATAATGATATTTTACATTATAGACAACAAAGAACAGATTTTTCACTAATACATGTAATTTTGTTACGACTTTTTTAAATATCATACAAAAGGAATGTTAAGTCAACAAGTTTTAATTGTATTGTGAAAATACTTTTTCTTAAAAATGAATTTAATAATAATACAAAAAAAAAACTTATAGAAATATCTCTAGATTTAACTGTTAAATGAACATGTATTAAAAAAAACATAAAAAACTAATTTTGTTATGCGAAATAAAGAATTGATCGTGAAAACAAGAAAATAATAATATGAGTGCTCTTACTGGGAGTAATAGTGTTTCATCATGAACAGTTAGTAATATTTTATGTTATCGAACTAATGGACCATCCATTATACAAGTGTACTTAATAATAATAATAATAATAATAATAATCATCATAATTTTATTATGTAATAAGTGAAACAATATCAATAATAACGATAATATTTTTTTTTTGATTATTTAATGTAGTAAATGAAAAAACAATGCTATTACAAATTAATTGATCATTTTAAAATGATGAAAACCGATTGACGATGTAGTTTCGGCTGTTGTAGTTTTGTACTGAACTCTATGGTCGTAGTGTCGTAACAGTAGATGTCGACTTGTTTCGGCTATCATAGAATTATTTAAATAACTATTGTAATTGCTGTAATGTTTTCCGTGGTTGACTTGTTTTGGCTGTCGTAGTGTAGTATTGATCCTTTTTGTTCTGGTGTTGTAATCGAGGTGTTTCGGCTGTCATAGTGTTGTATTGTAGTGATCGAAGTGTTTTGGCTGCCGTAGTGTTATTTTGATCTCTGATGTTGTGGTATTATTAAAGTTTGAGTGGTTGACTTGTTTGGCTTGTTGTTGTTGTATTTTCGTATTAGCTTTAATGGTCTAGTTGTTTCGACTTTCATAGTCTTGTATTGATCTATATAGTCCTACCTAGGGTCGTAATGGTTTTTGTGGTCCAGTTGTTTCTTTTGTTTTAGTGATCTCTGTAGTCGGGTTGCTTGGGTTATCATAGTGTTGTATTGATCTTCGTGGTCTTGATGTTGTAGTCGATTTTTTCGGCTGTCATTGTGTTGTTTATGTGGTCGCGGTGTCATTATGGTATAAAATGGACGAGTTGTTTCTACTTTCATTGATTTGTATTTATCTCTGTGGTCATCGTGGTCATAATTTTCTTAGTGGTTGAGAAGTTTCCATGGTCTTTATGACTTATCTAAGTTGTGGTATTGTTTCTTTTTGTTGTACTGGTTTAAGTGGGTTATGTTGATCCTTTTCATCTATTTCTGGTTATCATTTCGTCATGATCATTTTTGTGCGTCATTTCGCTGACTGTTTTCTTGTTGTTGTTTCCGTTGTGTTGTGATGGTTGTATCAATTGTAGTCATAATATCAATGTTCTCCTGTCCTCTTTACAGCGTGTTTAAATTTGTTTGCTATGGTAAAGAGCAAGTCAGAAAAGTCTTAAATGATGTACTGAATAATAAAACCAATGTAAAGGTAAAATGAATTAAACTTATAACAACTATAGATTTTATTTAAATTAAAATGGCGAAAATAGTTATCTGTAGCATTATGATATATATATATAATAAGATACTGAGAACTTTTTCATGTTTTTAAAAGGTAAAATGAAATTGATATTTCGTTGAAAGTTATTGAACGAAAATTAATGCAAAACTCTAAACTATTATTGCAAATAATCTCGCCAGTGAAAGGTAAATAGAAAAGACACGTGATTTCAATCATTTTAAATGAATAACAAGAGCTGTCCGTAAGACGACTATTTGCTGTAAAGCTACTTGCGAAACATATGGAATAATTGTGATAAAAATGCCTTAGCACTGTGACCTTGACCTTTGGACCCCAAAAGCAGATGGAAACTTTCTTGATGTTGGGGAAGTCCAAGAAAAAGTTTTCGTGCATGTAGGAGATAAGGAAAGCAAGTTAATGTCCCCAAACAGTTTCCTCATTTTGAGGTATTGTGACCTTGAACTTTGATATTTTGACGCCAAAATCAATATGGATCGTCCTTGATTGGGTGGAGGTGAATGTGTAAGTTTACATGCAGGTAGATGGTAATGAAAGCAATGTATGGTCCGGAAAAGATTGGGTCTTTTGACAGACAGACAGACAAACAGACAGACGTAAAAGCTAATTACATTATACCCCGCACAACTTCATTGCAGATGGGTATTATAATCTTGGCTGATTTCTAAGATATATGCACGACAGTAGGTTCCATTCAAAACTTTAATCAAATCAAAATTTCCAAGTAAAAAAATCATAATATGCATTAAATTTGGTCAAAAGTTATCACGCTTGTTTTAATGTCCTTGAAGTCCTTAGTGAAGTATTAAAACAATAATCATAGCTGATTATAGAAATATATGCATCATAGTAAATTATATGTAAAACTGAAATAATTTTTGCACGCTAAGCCGTAAACATTTCTAAGATTAAAAGAGGCAATAATTTACAATAAATTCTGCCAAGAGTTATAAAACTTAGAGGTCTGATGACCATTAACATATTTTTAAAGTTTCAAGTCAATCCAATTAATGATTGCTTAGGAATAGGCATGAGAGCATGTTGCATGCAAAAATTGTGTAATGCCCTTGAAGAGATTAGTGAAGTATTCAGTAGGTATTACTGGTTAATAAGATATATGTATGATACTAGGATGCACGCAAAAAGGTGTGACGTCGCCGACGCTTGATACTTACTTCATATAGTCGGACTGAAAATTGAGTAACAGAAGTTTGCAAAATCAAAGACCTTATACGCTTCATTTAAAAAAAACTCTTCTGAAGAAGATTTACATTTTCTTATTAAATAGCTTAACATTTTATTCTGAAATAGCTGAACGTTTGGGAGAAAATCTATTCAAGAAAATGGCTTTGCTCGACGTCATCACAATAATGTAAATAAATATAATTTATCTTGATATTGAATTTCAATTTGCTTTCTGTCCTTGTTTTCTTTATTTCAGGTCCAGCCGAAGACTTTGAGAAAAACATGTCTAACAGAAAAGACTATAAATAGATTGTTCCTTTACCCATGACGTTAAAACCAAGTATAATAACTCCAAGTTGATTAGAGTTAAGATGTAAAAGTGTTGTCCTTTTAAGTGTTCACTCAATGGAAATATTCTGCATTGATTGGTTTATTATGAATCAGACTTAATCCTTAACCTGCTGGAATCGAAAGTGATTAGCCTTCGTCACCAGTATAGAGCCAGGCCAACCTGCACATCCGTGCAGTCTGACCAGGCTATATACTGTTGGTAGCTCATTTTTTGTATTTTGATGTTGAAATCCCTTAAACTTTGAATGGACTCTTCCAAATTCAAAGCTGGGCAAATCAATTACAAAAATCCAGCAGGTTAAGGTTAAATCGAATGATGAAGGATTTGATTGATAAGAAACATAGTTTTCAAAAATGATAACTTCAACATACGCTTTGCTGACTGTCGTTTAAAACTTTGAAACAATAGACAAAAAATATTAATGTTTTGGTTTAAGCTAACATGTTGGGAAGAAAATATTTGATGTACATGACTAATAGATAATATATTCATATAGTTCATCTGCTTAACACTGGAATTGGGTAGATGGCGTGAAATTATCACTGAGGCAGTCAATGGTTATTCTTTTGTCGGCAACCAGTGCACTTCTGTTGAGAACCGATGTCTGCCAGTTTAAGTAAATATAATTTTGTTTTTCAAACATCTTTCAAAGTGACATTGGATGTGTTTCTTACAGAGACATTTTATCGCGGAAATTAAAGGCGAGCAAAGCTCGTCTTGATAGTGCACACTTGGAAGATCAGCAATGTGGTACAAGTGAGGTAACTGAACATGAAAACAAAAAACGCGGAAACAGACTCCATCAATCTGTGGGTTTAATACAAAACTGTTAAAGTGTGAACTTAGTTTTAGAAAAGCTGTTACTGTTAAAATAACTGACGCAAACCAAGCCTGGTGACTTAGTTTAGTTAATATTGTTAGGCAAAACTTTTATTTCGATTTTCATGTAGTAGGTATATTGCAGACATCAAGCGTGGCGCTTCAAAGAAAACAACAAAAGCACTTGTAATTTTTTACCTCTTTTGCACGAGGAAAGAATTGACCTTGTATGTTGGTCATTTTTAGAGTCTCTCAGAAGAAAACAGAGGTCTAAAAGAACGAACAGAGGGTGAAGTCTTATGATGTTATCCTAGACAGACAGGAAACTTTGTTATAACATTTAACACCATTACTGATTATGATAAAGTGTATGTTTTTTTTATTATTATCGAGAAATAGAACAGAAATTTACAAATACATAATATTTCATAATATGAATATTATTATAAAGAATTTGATAACTGAAAGAAGGAACATGTAAGTCAACAATTTATCTTTTTGTGAAAATATACATCTTAAAATAGTAATTATAAAAATAAAACTTAAAGAAATATTTCTATATTTACAGTTGAATAAAAAACAAGTATTGAGCATTATTATGAAATGCATACAATTTGCTAATGAAACAAATGATTGTGAATTTGATAATGAAAAAAAAAAAGAGGGAAATAAGCAAATGTTTAGTCTTCAGTAGTTACAATACTTTTATGAAAAGATTGAAAACTGTTTTTATTTGTAGAATGATGAGCATAAACTGTGCAAGTATATAATGATATAAATGATAATAATATAATAAGACTAATTTTAGGAATAATGGTAGTATACTTTTTTTGATAATTATCTTAAGATATTTTAACAACAAAACCACGTTCTAAAGTTGGATTTACTAAAAAAAATGGTGACAGCCAAACGTAGACGTAATAATAGACGTCACATCAATGATGTAATGGCATGTAACCCTTGACGCATTGCCGTGATTGCTTTTAATATAAGTGTCATCATGATGTCGTGTTTGTTTATATAGTGATGAATGTGTGGTTTCAGTGCTTGTGATGGTGTTGTTGGTCGTTATTTTGAGATGGATGTGTATTTCTTTGGACGGTTGTGATGGTGGTGTTGGTCGTTATTTTGAGATGGATGTGTATTTCTTTGGACGGTTGTGATGGTGGTGTTGGTCGTTATTTTGAGATGGATGTGTATTTCTTCCGACGGTTGTGATGGTGGTGTTGGTCGTTATTTTGAGATGGATGTGTATTTTTTTGGACGGTTATGATGGTGGTGTTGGTCGTTATTTTGAGATGGATGTGTATTTCTTTGGACGGTTATGATGGTGGTGTTGGTCGTTATTTTGAGATGGATGTGTATTTCTTTGGACGGTTATGATGGTGGTGTTGGTCGTTATTTTGAGATGGATGTGTATTTCTTTGGACGGTTGTGATGGTGGTGTTTGTCGTTATTTTTTAGATGGATGTGTATTTCTTTGGACGGTTGTGATGGTGGTGTTGGTCGTTATTTTGAGATGGATGTGTATTTCTTTGGACGGTTGTGATGGTGGTGTTGGTCGTTATTTTGAGATGGATGTGTATTTCTTTGAACGGTTGTGATGGTGGTGTTGGTCGTTATTTTGAGATGGATGTGTATTTCTTCCGACGGTTGTGATGGTGTTGTTGGTCGTTATTTTGAGATGGATGTGTATTTCTTTGGACGGTTGTGATGGTGGTGTTGGTCGTTATTTTGAGATGGATGTGTATTTCTTTGGACGGTTGTGATGGTGTTGTTGGCCGTTATTTTGAGATGGATGTGTATTTCTTCTGACGGTTGTGATGGTGTTGTTGGTCGTTATTTTGAGATGGATGTGTATTTCTTTGGACGGTTGTGATGGTGTTGTTGGTCGTTATTTTGAGATGGATGTGTATTTCTTTGGACGGTTGTGATGGTGGTGTTGGTCGTTATTTTGAGATGGATGTGTATTTCTTTGAACGGTTGTGATGGTGGTGTTGGTCGTTATTTTGAGATGGATGTGTATTTCTTTGGACGGTTGTGATGGTGTTGTTGGTCGTTATTTTGAGATGGATGTGTATTTCTTTTGACGGTTGTGATGGTGGTGTTGGTCGTTATTTTGAGATGGATGTGTATTTCTTTGGACGGTTGTGATGGTGTTGTTGGTCGTTATTTTGAGATGGATGTGTATTTCTTCCGACAGTTGTGATGGTGGTGTTGGTCGTTATTTTGAGATGGATGTGTATTTCTTTGGACGGTGTTGATGGTGTTGTTGGTCGTTATTTTGAGATGGATGTGTATTTCTTTGGACGGTTGTGATGGTGGTGTTGGTCGTTATTTTGAGATGGATGTGTATTTCTTTGGACGGTTGTGATGGTGGTGTTGGTCGTTATTTTGAGATGGATGTGTATTTCTTTGAGCGGTTGTGATGGTGTTGTTGGTCGTTATTTTGAGATGGATGTGTATTTCTTTGGACGGTTGTGATGGTGGTGTTGGTCGTTATTTTGAGATGGATGTGTATTTCTTTGGACGGTTGTGATGGTGGTGTTGGTCGTTATTTTGAGATGGATGTGTATTTCTTTGAACGGTTGTGATGGTGGTGTTGGTCGTTATTTTGAGATGGATGTGTATTTCTTTGGACGGTTGTGATGGTGGTGTTGGTCGTAATTTTGAGATGGATGTGTATTTCTTTGAACGGTTGTGAAGGTGGTGTTGGTCGTTATTTTAAGATGGATGTGTATTTCTTCCGACGGTTGTGATGATGGTGTTTGTCGTTATTTTGAGATGGATGTGTATTTCTTTGAACGGTTGTGATGATAGTGTTGGTCGTTATTTTGAGATGGATGTGTATTTCTTTCGACGGTTGTGATGATGTTGTTTGTCGTTATTTTGTGATGAATGTGTATTTCTTCCGATGGTTGTGATGGTGTTGTTAGTCGTTCTGCTTTGATATATGTGTATTTCTTCCGACGGTTGTAATGGTGTTGTTGGTTGTTCTGTTGTGATATATGTGTATTTCTCCCGACGGTTGTGATGGTGTTGTTGGTCGTTCTGTTGTGATGAATGTGTATTTCTCCCGACGGTTGTCATGGTGTTGTTGGTCGTTCTGTTGTAATGAATGTGTATTTCTCCCGACGGTTGTGATGGTGTTGTTGGTCGTTCTGTTGTGATGAATGTGTATTTCTTTCGACGGTTGTGATGGTGTTGTTTGTCGTTATTTTGTGATGAATGTGTATTTCTTCCGACGGTTGTGATGGTGTTGTTGGTCGTTCTGTTGTGATATATGTGTATTTCTCCCGACGGTTGTCTTGGTGTTGTTTGTCGTTCTGTTGTGATGATGTGCATTTCTTTTGACGTTTATGATGGTGTTTTTGATAACGGTTGTGATGGTGTTGTTGGCCGTCATGTGATTAATCTGTGTTAGTTTTGACGGTTGGGATGATTTGTCTGGTTGTCCTGTTGTGATGAATGTTTTTTTTTCGACGGTTGTGATGAATGTATATGTTGAAAGTTGTGTTGGTGTTGTTGGTTGCTCTGTTGTGGTGAATGTGTATTTTTACGGTTGCGATGGTGTTGTTGGTCACTCTCTTGTGATGAATTTATATTTCTCCCGACGGTTGTGATGGTGTTGTTGGTCGCTCTGTTGTGATGAATATATATTTCTCCCGACGGTTGTGATGGTGTTGTTGGTCGTTCTGTTGTGATGAATGTGTATTTCTCCCGACGGTTGTGATGGTGTTGTTGGTCGTTCTGTTGTGATATATGTGTATTTCTTCCGACGGTTGTAATGGTGTTGTTGGTTGTTCTGTTGTGATATATGTGTATTTCTCCCGACGGTTGTGATGGTGTTGTTGGTCGTTCTGTTGTGATGAATGTGTATTTCTCCCGACGGTTGTCATGGTGTTGTTGGTCGTTCTGTTGTAATGAATGTGTATTTCTCCCGACGGTTGTGATGGTGTTGTTGGTCGTTCTGTTGTGATATATGTGTATTTCTCCCGACGGTTGTGATGGTGTTGTTGGTCGTTCTGTTGTGATGAATGTGTATTTCTTTCGACGGTTGTGATGGTGTTGTTTGTCGTTATTTTGTGATGAATGTGTATTTCTTCCGACGGTTGTGATGGTGTTGTTGGTCGTTCTGTTGTGATATATGTGTATTTCTCCCGACGGTTGTCATGGTGTTGTTTGTCGTTCTGTTGTGATGATGTGCATTTCTTTTGACGTTTATGATGGTGTTTTTGATAACGGTTGTGATGGTGTTGTTGGCCGTCATGTGATTAATCTGTGTTAGTTTTGACGGTTGTGATGATTTGTCTGGTTGTACTGTTGTGATGAATGTTTTTTTTTCGACGGTTGTGATGAATGTATATGTTGAAAGTTGTGTTGGTGTTGTTGGTTGCTCTGTTGTGGTGAATGTGTATTTTTACGGTTGCGATGGTGTTGTTGGTCACTCTCTTGTGATGAATTTATATTTCTCCCGACGGTTGTGATGGTGTTGTTGGTCGCTCTGTTGTGATGAATATATATTTCTCCCGACGGTTGTGATGGTGTTGTTGGTCGTTCTGTTGTGATGAATGTGTATTTCTCCCGACGGTTGTGATGGTGTTGTTGGTCGTTCTGTTGTGATGAATGTGTATTTCTCCCGACGGTTGTCATGGTGTTGTTGGTCGTTCTGTTGTAATATATGTGTATTTCTTTGGATGGCTGTGATTGCGGTTGGTCGTTCTGTTGTGATATATGTGTATTTCTCCCGACGGTTGTCATGGTGTTGTTTGTCGTTCTGTTGTGATGATGTGTATTTCTTTGGATGGCTGTGATTGCGGTTGGTCGTTCTGTTGTGATATATGTGTATTTCTCCCGACGGTTGTCATGGTGTTGTTTGTCGTTCTGTTGTGATGATGTGCATTTCTTTTGACGTTTATGATGGTGTTTTTGATAACGGTTGTGATGGTGTTGTTGGCCGTCATGTGATTAATCTGTGTTAGTTTTGACGGTTGTGATGATTTGTCTGGTTGTCCTGTTGTGATGAATGTTTTTTTTTCGACGGTTGTGATGAATGTATATGTTGAAAGTTGTGTTGGTGTTGTTGGTTGCTCTGTTGTGGTGAATGTGTATTTTTACGGTTGCGATGGTGTTGTTGGTCACTCTCTTGTGATGAATTTATATTTCTCCCGACGGTTGTGATGGTGTTGTTGGTCGCTCTGTTGTGATGAATATATATTTCTCCCGACGGTTGTGATGGTGTTGTTGGTCGTTCTGTTGTGATGAATGTGTATTTCTCCCGACGGTTGTGATGGTGTTGTTGGTCGTTCTGTTGTGATATATGTGTTTTTCTTCCGACGGTTGTAATGGTGTTGTTGGTTGTTCTGTTGTGATATATGTGTATTTCTCCCGACGGTTGTGATGGTGTTGTTGGTCGTTCTGTTGTGATGAATGTGTATTTCTCCCGACGGTTGTCATGGTGTTGTTGGTCGTTCTGTTGTAATGAATGTGTATTTCTCCCGACGGTTGTGATGGTGTTGTTGGTCGTTCTGTTGTGATATATGTGTATTTCTCCCGACGGTTGTGATGGTGTTGTTGGTCGTTCTGTTGTGATGAATGTGTATTTCTTTCGACGGTTGTGATGGTGTTGTTTGTCGTTATTTTGTGATGAATGTGTATTTCTTCCGACGGTTGTGATGGTGTTGTTGGTCGTTCTGTTGTGATATATGTGTATTTCTCCCGACGGTTGTCATGGTGTTGTTTGTCGTTCTGTTGTGATGATGTGCATTTCTTTTGACGTTTATGATGGTGTTTTTGATAACGGTTGTGATGGTGTTGTTGGCCGTCATGTGATTAATCTGTGTTAGTTTTGACGGTTGTGATGATTTGTCTGGTTGTCCTGTTGTGATGAATGTTTTTTTTTCGACGGTTGTGATGAATGTATATGTTGAAAGTTGTGTTGGTGTTGTTGGTTGCTCTGTTGTGGTGAATGTGTATTTTTACGGTTGCGATGGTGTTGTTGGTCACTCTCTTGTGATGAATTTATATTTCTCCCGACGGTTGTGATGGTGTTGTTGGTCGCTCTGTTGTGATGAATATATATTTCTCCCGACGGTTGTGATGGTGTTGTTGGTCGTTCTGTTGTGATGAATGTGTATTTCTCCCGACGGTTGTGATGGTGTTGTTGGTCGTTCTGTTGTGATATATGTGTATTTCTCCCGACGGTTGTCATGGTGTTGTTGGTCGTTCTGTTGTAATATATATGTATTTCTTTGGATGGCTGTGATTGCGGTTGGTCGTTCTGTTGTGATATATGTGTATTTCTCCCGACGGTTGTCATGGTGTTGTTTGTCGTTCTGTTGTGATGATGTGTATTTCTTTGGATGGCTGTGATTGCGGTTGGTCGTTCTGTTGTGATATATGTGTATTTCTCCCGACGGTTGTCATGGTGTTGTTTGTCGTTCTGTTGTGATGATGTGCATTTCTTTTGACGTTTATGATGGTGTTTTTGATAACGGTTGTGATGGTGTTGTTGGCCGTCATGTGATGAATCTGTGTTAGTTTTGACGGTTGTGATGATTTGTCTGGTCGTCCTGTTGTGATGAATGTTTTTTTTTTTCGACGGTTGTGATGAATGTATATGTTGAAAGTTGTGTTGGTGTTGTTGGTTGCTCTGTTGTGGTGAATGTGTATTTTTACGGTTGCGGTGGTGTTGTTGGTCGCTCTCTTGTGATGAATTTATATTTCTCCCGACGGTTGTGATGGTGTTGTTGGTCGCTCTGTTGTGATGAATATATATTTCTCCCGACGGTTGTGATGGTGTTGTTGGTCGCTCTGTAGTGATGAATGTGTATTTATCCCGACGGTTGTGATGGTGTTGTTAATGGCTCTGTTGTGATGAATGGTAATTACTTTTCATGGTTGTGATTGAGTTTTTGGTCGTTCTGAAGTGATGAATTCATCTTAGTTTTGACAATTGTAATGGTGTTGTTGGTCGATTGTTGTTATAAATAAGTCTTGGTTTCTTCAGTTGTGAAGATGTTGTTGGCTGAAGTGAATCAGTGACAGTTCCGACAGTAGTGATTGTGTTGTTGGTCGTTCTGTTGTGAGGAATATTAGATAATTTCGACGGTTGTGATGGTGTTGTTGGTCATTCTGTTGTTAATAATCTGTAATAAGTTCGACGTTGTGATGGTGGTGTTGGTTGGTGTTCTGTGATGAATGTTGTTTAGTGATATAATCAGTGTGTGGTTGTTTTTTATCTTGCAGTTTTAGTGTCGTAATTGCCTATACAAATAGAGTGATTTTGTTTTCTAAAGGTCGTCTTATTTTGATGCTATAGTCTTATAATGGCCAAGAAGTCGTAATGGTCATTGTGGCATAATGTTCTGTGTGCCTGTGTTGTTATGATACTTGTGACATCTTGATATACTAGGCTGTCTTTGTATCCTGTTTGTTTAAGTTTCCGAGGTGTTTATATTTTGTTGTATCGGTCTTGGTGATGGTTGTATAAGCGAATTGTTTGAAAAGTTGAGTTTTCATACTGGTCTTTGTGATTTTAAGGTATGTATGGTCTTCGATGTCAATGTGTTGTAGAGATAGTGTTGTTGTTTTCATTTTTGTTGTACAGGTGGATTTGTTGTCGTAATTTTCTCAGGGTCACAGTGCATATGCCATCTCCGCTTTTTTGTCGAAGTCGGTTGATATAATGATTTATGTGGTCGAGTTTTTTCAGCTATCATAGTATTGTATTGATATCTGTTGTCGTGGTGTGATACTGGTTTTAGTGTTTTGTCTTTTTTTAATTCGTCTTTCATAGCGTTGTATTGATCTTTGTAGTCGTAGTGTCGTAATGGCCCTAGTGTTTGAGTAGTTTCAGCTGTCATAGTGTTGTTTTAATTTCAGTTATCGTGGTGCCATAATGGTTTTAGAGGTCGAGTTGCTTCGGTTGTTAGTGTTTTTAATCTCTGATATCCTGGTGTCGTAATGCTTTTAGAGGTCGAGTTTCTTCGGCTGTCATTGTGTTGTATTGATCTCTGATGTCGTGGTGTCTGAATAGTTTTAGTGGTCGAATTGCTTTGGCTGCCATACTGTTGTATTGATCTCTGATGTCGAGTTTCTTCGGCTGTCATAGTGTTTTATTGATCTCTGATGTCGTGGTGTCTTAATAGTTTTAGTGGTCGAATTGCTTTGTCTGCCATACTGTTGTATTGATCTCTGATGTCGTGGTGCCGTAACGGTTTTAATGGTCGAGATGCTTTGGTTGTCATAATGTTGTATTTATTGCCATTGCCGTGGTGATGTAATGGTCAGAGTGATCGAATTGTTTCGATTGTCATGGTATAGTTTGGATCTCTGTGATGATGGTGTCGTAATGGTCTTATGCGTTGAGTTGTTTGGCTGTTGTATTTATCTCTGTGATCGTTTTGTTATATTGATTATTATGGTCGTGGTGACTTATTTGATGTTGCTGAACGTAGTTGTGTTGATGATCGTTTTTTGTGCCATTTTATTTTTCATGGCTGTAGCGGGTTTGTTTTCTTCCGGTCGTGGTTTCTTGTTGTTCTTCTTTTAATTTTGTCATGGTAATCATTTGGTCATTGTCATTGTTTTCGTAATCCCGTTGATTGTTACTAAAGATCTGTCGATGTCGTGGTGCTGCGATCGGTTTTAGGATTATAGTCATATTATCACTCTTGTCATGTTTTTGTTTTAACCTTGTAATTTTTTGGTCTGTAACGGTAGACTTTAACTCGAAAACTTTGTAAATGATGGAGTGAATAATGAAAATGAAGAAGAAAACCAAATTTATCTGATGACAATTATTGTTTTTAATCAGTTGAAAAGGGTAAAAGCTATCTGTTGCATAAAATATATGTATCATTTGAAACCCTTCTCTTTTATCTTTTGGATGGTACAATCTGATTGATATTTCCTAGAAAGTTAACTCAACAGAAATTAATGTGAAAAGCCTTATATATAATGCGGCCAATCTCAGCACTAAAATGTAAAAAGAACAGACGTCAGAAAACAAAGATTTCAATTGAATTCAAAATGAGTTAGAGAAGTTGACAAAGGTAATCTTTTTTGACCAGACTATTGATTCCTCTGTAATACTTCGACAAACGGCGTTGTATTTTTTCGGCTGTAGAGAAAATCTATTCATGAAAAAACGCATGCCTCACGTTATCACTACAAAGGCAAAACTTTTCCTGCTTAGCAAATATCATTTTTTGTTTTACTTTGCTGTCTGTCCTTGTTTTCTATATTTCAGGTGTATCTGAAGAATCATCAAAGAAAACAAAACGCTTAAGATTAACTTAGCTGTTATAATTCATTGATAAAAAAAGTAAATAACCATTGATTTGTCGGTACAAGTAAAGGTTTTCAAATGTTTACCTAGTGATTGAGTGAATTACAGAGTTGAGAAATGCATAAAACTATGACATCATTAAACATAAAGTAGATCACTTCCAGTTTACTGAAAATAAAAGGGTAAGAATCGTGTCCTCTTAAATAGGACGTCAAGTAATTCAGAAAGTAAAACGAGTTGCCTCCCCTTACCTGTGACATAGCGCAAGGAAAAAGCCACATTCGGCTATAAATAAGATTAACGTTAAAGTATTTTCACTTTAACTTCATCATCTAGTTCAATATCCCATTTAATGAATCAAAGATATCCGTATTTTGTTCTTGTAGATTTCTTTGCTTATTCAATAGAGTTTTATTGATTCATATCGGTATTATCAACTAGGTATATTACGGTATTTTTACAATAACAATAATAATAATAATGTTTCCTGCTCCTAGTGCGATAATGCCCTAATGATACAAAACTGAAGACTGTTACGTACTGACTCAATATCTCTTACTTGACATTAAGATATTAGAGTAATATATTGATCTATAAAGTCACCATTAAGAAAAAGAACCCCATGTTGTCTATTGATTACAAGAGTATTGTTCCTTTAAATAACATTAGCTTGAGTATGAAAAAGATAAGTATTGTTGCCTTACATATAACGTCATAACGATGGAGAGTAAAATCACAGCGTAATGCTCCTTAACTATGACATCATTATCAAAAAGAAATAACTATCACTTGACAAAGTAAGACCAAAGAGTACTGTCCCCCTTATCTATGACGTCATCAGCAAAGGGAAATTACACCAACATGATAAAAATAAGATGTTTGAGTACTGTCCTCTTACCTCTGACGTCATCAGCAAAGGGATATAACTACAACTTGACAAAAAATATTCAATAGTATTGTCACTTCATATGACGACATCAACAAAGCGAAATAACTCCAACTTTCCTTAAATGAGTTAAAAAAACAGTATTTTCCTCTTGCCTATGACGTCATTCTCAAAGAAACAATAGCTCCAACTTGACTAAAAATAAGATATTGCTATTGTTTATCCCTCATCTGACGTCATCATCAAAGCGAAATAACTCAAAATTGACAAAGTGAAATGTTAGAGTGCTATAATTTTACTATGAAGTCATCTTCAAAGCGAACTAACTTCAACCACTTAGAGATAGATGTTAAGAGTACTGTCCCCTTAAGGATCTCTGACGTCATCATCAAAGAGTAATAACTACAGCTTGACTTAGAATAAGATGTAAGATTTTTGTCCCCCTACCTATGACGTCATCATCAAAGGAAAATCACTATAACGATTTAGAATTGGATGTAAGAGTACTTTCCCCTCACCTGTTAAGTCAACATAAAGAGAAATAACCACAGCTTCACTCTTAAGATGTAAGAGAACAGTCCCCTAACGTGTGACGTCATCATCAAAGGGAAATAACTCCAATGACTACAGCTTGACTGAACAAGATTGAGTACAGTCCCCTTACAGATAACGTCTTCGTCTAAGGGAAATAACTACAGCTTGACTTTTTATAAGATGTAAGGGCACAGTCTCCTTTCATATGACGTCATCATCTAAGGGAAATAACAGCTTGACTGAACAAGTAAGAGTACAGTCCCCTTACAGATGACGTCATCATCTAAGGGAAATAACTATAACTTGATCTTTTATAAGATGTAAGAGTTCAGTCCCCTTACAGATGACGTCATCATCTAAGGGAAATAACTATAGCTTGACCTTTTATATGATGTAAGAGTACAGTCCCCTTACAGATAACGTCATCATCTAAGGGAAATAACTATAGCTTGACGTTTATAAGATGTAAGAGTACAGTCCCCTTACAGATGACGTCATCATCAAAGGGAAATAACTCCAATGACTACAGCTTGACTGAACAAGATTGAGTACAGTCCCCTTACAGATAACGTCTTCGTCTAAGGGAAATAACTACAGCTTGACTTTTTATAGGATGTAAGGGTACAGTCCCCTTTCATATGACGTCATCATCTAAGGGAAATAACAACAGCTTGACTGAACAAGTAAGAGTACAGTCCCCTTACAGATGACGTCATCATCTAAGGGAAATAACTATAACTTGATCTTTTATAAGGTGTAAGAGTTCAGTACCCTTACAGATGACGTCATCATCTAAGGGAAATAACTATAGCTTGACCTTTTATATGATGTAATAGTACAGTCCCCTTACAGATGACATCATCATCTAAGGGAAATAACTATAGCTTGACCTTTATAAGATGTAAGAGTACAGTCCCCTTACAGATGACGTCATCATCTAAGGGAAATAACTATAGCTTGACCTTTATAAGATGTAAGAGTACAGTCCCCTTACAGAAGACGTCATCATCTAAGGGAAATAACTATAGCTTGACCTTTATAAGATGTAAGAGTACAGTCCCCTTACAGATGACGTCATCATCTAAGGGAAATAACTATAGCTTGACCTTTATAAGATGTAAGAGTACAGTCCCCTTACAGATGACGTCATCATCTAAGGGAAATAACTACAGCTTGACCATTATAAGATGAAAGAGTACAGTCCCCTTACAGATGACGTCATCATCTAAGGGAAATAACTATAGCTTGACCTTTATAAGATGTAAGAGTACAGTCCCCCTTACAGATAACGTCATCATCTAAGGGAAATAACTATAGTTTGACCTTTATAAGATGTAAGAGTACAGTCCCCTTACAGATGACGTCATCATCTAAGGGAAATAACTACAGCTTGACCATTATAAGATGAAAGAGTACAGTCCCCTTACAGATGACGCCATCAACTAAGGGAAATAACTACAGCTTGACCTTTATAAGATGTAAGAGTACAGTCCCCTTACATATGACGTCACCATCTAAGGGAAATAACTATAGCTTGACCATTATAAGGTGTAATAGTTCAGTTCCCTTACAGATGACGTCATTATCAAAGGGAAATAACTATAGCTTGACCTTTATAAGATGTAAGAGTACAGTCCCCTTACAGATGACGTCATCATCTAAGGGAAATAACTATAACTTGACCATTATAAGATGAAAGAGTACAGTCCCCTTACAGATGACGTCATTATCTAAGGGAAATAACTATAGCTTGACCTTTATAAGATGTAAGAGTACAGTCCACTTACAGATGACGTCATCACCTCAGGGAAATAACTATAGCTTGACATTTTATAAGATGTAAGAGTACAGTCCCCTTACAGATGACGTCATTATCTAAGGGAACTAACTATATATAGCTTGACTCTAAGTAAGATGTAAGAGTACAGTTCCCTTGCATATGATGTCATAATTTAAGGGAAATAACTATAGCTTGACTCTTCATAAGATGGAAGAGTGCAGTCCCCTTACGTGTGACGTCATCATCAAAGGGAAATAACTCCATAAACTACAGCTTGACCGAACAAGATGTAAGAGTACAGGCCCCTTACAGATGACGTCATCATCTAAGGGAAATAACTATAGCTTGACTCTGAGTAAGATGTAAGAGTACAGTCCCCCTTCATATGACGTCATAATGTAAGCAAAATAATTACAGCTTGACTCTTAATTAGATGTAAGGGTACAGTTCCCTTACGTGTAATGTCATCATCAAAAGGAAATAACTCCAATAACTACAGCTTGACTGAACAAATTGTAAGAGTACAATCCCCTTACAGATGTCGTCATAATCGAAGGGAAATAACTCCAACTTGACATAAAATTATATGTAAGAGTACTCTCCCCTTACCTATGACGTCATCATCAAAGGCAAATAACTCAATCTTAACTTATAATTTAATTTAAGAGTCCGGTCACCCTACCTATTTAGATACCATAAAGGGAAATAATAACTGCTTTATTCAGAATAAGACTTGAGAGTACAGTCCCCTTACATATGACGTCATCATCTAAGGGAAACAACCAGTTTGACTGCTAATAAGATGTAAGAGTACAGTCCCATTACGTGTGACGTCATCAGAGGGAAATAACAACAGCTTGTCTCTTAATTAGACGTGAGTACTGTCCCCTTACCGATGACGTCAAAATCAAAGGGAAGTAACTTTTCAACTTGACCAAAATAAAATGACAATTTTGTCCCTTACCTATGACGTCATCAGCTAAGGAAAATAACTGCAACGAAAAAAATAAGAAACAAGAGTATTGTTCCTTTATTTAGTGAACTCATCATCAAAGGGAAATAACTCCAACTTGATTTAAAATTTGATGAAAGGGTATTGTCTCCTAAACTATGACGTCATCAAAAAGGAAAATAACTACAGCTTGACTTTGAGGAAGATGAAACAGTAAAGTCCCCTTACCTATGACGTCATCGTCAAAGGGAAATAATTACACTGACTCTGAATTAGATGTAAGAGTACTTTCCCCTTACTAATGACGTCATTATCAAAGGTCAGTTACCCTAACTTGACTTAAATTAAATGTAAAGGTACTGATCCTTTACCTTTGACGTCATCATCAGAGAGAAATAACTAGAACTTGACTTTAAAAAGGATTTAAGAGTACTGTTCCTTTACCTATGACGTCATCATCAAAGGCAAATAATTCCATTTTGACAAATATAATGTAGAACTTTATTGTATATTTTCTTTTGACGTCATCATCAAACGGAAATAGCTCCAACTTGACTTAAAATTAGATGTAAGAGCACTGTTTCTTATCTATAACGTCATAAGCAAAGAGAAATATCTCCACATTGACAGACAATAACATGCAAGAGTATTGTCCCTTTACTTATGACGTCATCATTAAAGGGAAATGACTCCAACTTTACTTATTTGTGATGGAACAGTATGAATCCAAATTTACAAAAATAAGATGAAAGAGTATTGTTCCCTTTACAAATGACGTCATCAGTAAAGGGAAATAACTTCAAATTGATTAAAAATAATATGTAAGAGTACTGTACCCTATCTTTGTCGTCATCATCAAAGCGAAATAACTCCAACTTGACAAAAAAATAGATGTAAGACTATGTCTCCTTACCTATGACGTCATCATCAATGGAAAATAACAACAAATTGACTAAAAAGAAAGATGTTAGAGTACGGTCTCCTTACTTATCAAGCTTAATTTTCTTAAGTATGAGTAGTGTCCTCATACCAAAGATTATGAAAAAGGTAAATCACTTTGTTTATTAAGACAGGAGTATTATCTGCTTCTATATTACGTCATACACAAGAGAGAAAAAATCTCCAACTCTACTAGAAATAAACTGTTAGAATATTTCCCTTACCTATGACGTCACAATCAAAGGAAATAATTCACTCTTAACAAAATAGAAAAAGAGTTCCTTTGCCAGTGACGTCATAATCAAGGAAAATAACTAGGTTGGCTTTTAATTAAATATGAGTTATGAGGTAAGCCAGACTATGATTCAAATTAGCTCGTTTTCAGCTTTGAACATAGGTATGAATTTGTTGCATCGATTTTAAATGTCTGGAAGTTAAAAATTAAAAGAAAAACAGTTTAACTCTTTTTTATTTACTTCCGACCTGTACTTGAAGGGAAGTAACTACTGCATGAGGTTTCTGATCTATGTCATCATAGCTAGGAAAAATAACTCCAGGCTGAAAATAAGATGAAGAGTAATGTCCCCTTACATATGACGTAATCACCTAAATGAAATAGTAGTGTGGGTTAACCTATGACGCCGTCATCATGGATATTATTTATCCTGACTGAGAATATAATGAAGCGTATTGTTCCCTTTCCATGAGTTTGATCATCTTGGGAATTACCTCCAGGTTGGCTATAAAATTTCACAGAATTGCCCCCTTATCTATGATGTTATGAGCAATGGAAATAAGTCCAGACTGACTTCAGTTAAGATGTAATCATAATGAAGGTATATCACTCCAAGTTGACTTTTGATTATATACTGTTCACAAAACGTAGGGGATATTGTTATTGCGAGTAATTAAGAAAACCCTTACCTTTTGGTGTTTATTTAATCAATTAAACAAATTCATTCACACATATTTATCGAAATTTAGCTTTAGTTGATTACGTTATCATCATTTTCACACGTCATCAACGTGTTAGACCACCTCTGTTGCCACAATTAGCTATGCAATGACGTCTCATACTCTCAATAAAACAACTGATGATGTACTGAGGGATTCTGTCCCACTTTTCCTGCAGCGCTGCACCGAGCTCACGTAACGTTCTGGGTGTAGGATCACATCTTCGGACACATTTTCCAAGAATGCCCCTTTGAATGCTGCTCTTCCAGGAACTCAGTGAAAAGTCTTGTTCTATGGGCCCTAGCGTTCTCATCCTAGAAGATGAATTATTGGCCATGGCGTTGAGAAAACGAGACAACATGCGGAACCAACGTTGACGTTCCATTAGACGTCTCATAATTCCAGTTGCAAATTTGATTGTGAATTTGTGTTCGACATCTACACAACAATATTTTGAGAGTTTGCTCAACTAAAGTCACAATTACCATGATTTCGGTCAATGTTAAAATCCGCGTGCTACCCTTCTCGTCTTAAAGTTGCACGTGCAGCACAAATTTGAACGAGATTTCTATACCTACAGATGAACGACCATTGTAAAAATATACGATGATAGCCTGTAGAGAGTAGGTTTCCCATATCATAACAAAACAGCACAATGTCCCCTACTTTTCTTGAACAGCATATTACCTACTCCTGTATCTACTGTTTAAATACATTACGCTAGGTACCAGACTAACCACAAGTTACATGTATGATGACTTTTCTCTTAGTAGGACATCATCAAAGGAAGTAACTTTTAGCAATCTCCTCACAGTGATCTCCCCTTCTTTCTTCGGACAAGATTACTATACTGTAAGGGAAGTAACCGCTGCGTAGTTTGGTTTATTTGATGCAATAGTTGCACCCCCTTAAAACGATTAAAAAATATTAACTTTAGTATTGAAAATCGTGGAAAAAGCAAAGAAAGTGGTTCTTTACTCTACGGTTAGGCCTCTAACTTTACGAACATAGATTTTTGCCTCAAAGACCTTACTGTTTTCACCTTGTTTCGAAATTTTTTTTGGACAATCTCAAGAAATATCTTTTTTAAAAGGTATTGGGCATTGGTGGGATTTTTTTTATATATTTTTTGTTTCTTTCTTTTAACAAATACCTAAAATACCTGATCTTTGTTGTTGTTGGTTTTTTTTGTAATACAAAGTCTGCAAAACTATTAATAGAATTCCTCGGTTTTACTTTGTCATGAGTATTGCATAACCAGTTGACATATCTTTATTAAAAGCACCATCAGTTCTGCAAGCCCGAGTCTCGCAATTATAATTTTCACAATCCAGATAATTATGTTGAAAATATGTTGGTATACTCAAAACATTTCCGGCTAATGAAAATACAAGAAACATGGCAATGCCACGAAACCAGGTTTTCAAAAATGTTGTTCTGATTCTATACTATATTATGAATTTTGGAATGAAGATTGCTATGAATATTCAAAAGATTATAACATGACATGAAGGAAAAGATAATATTCATGAGAATACATGATAATGAGTAGGATGTAAATTTCGGCTAACAATACTGTCTGCAAGGAGTATACTTAATAATGAGACAACAATTTCTGCACGTCATCTTGATGTGGTAAACATTTGTCTGAAGTTTCATCAAAATTCTTCAAAGGGTTGAAGAGTTACAGAGCGGACAGGATTTTCAATGTTAATGTCACTGTGACCTTGACCTTGGAGCCATCAAAATTCTTCAAAGGGTTGAAGAGTTACAGAGCGGACAGGATTTTCAATGTTAATGTCACTGTGACCTTGACCTTGGAGCCAGCCATGCGGAACATGCGTTCTGCACGTCATCTTGATGTGGTAAACATTTGTCTGAAGTTTCATCAAAATTCTTCAAAGGGTTGAAGAGTTACAGAGCGGACAGGATTTTCAATGTTAATGTCACTGTGACCTTGACCTTGGAGCCAGCCATGCGGAACATGCGTTCTGCACGTCATCTTGATGTGGTAAACATTTGTCTGAAGTTTCATCAAAATTCTTCAAAGGGTTGAAGAGTTACAGAGCGGACAGGATTTTCAATGTTAATGTCACTGTGACCTTGACCTTGGAGCCAGCCATGCGGAACATGCGTTCTGCACGTCATCTTGATGTGGTAAACATTTGTCTGAAGTTTCATCAAAATTCTTCAAAGGGTTGAAGAGTTACAGAGCGGACACAATTTCGTTTGACGCCCGCCCATCCGCCCATCCGCCCATCCGCCCGCCATACCCCAATCTAATAACCAGGATTTTCAAAATTGAAAACCTGGTTAATAAGTATTACAGATATTTTGTTATTCAATTCAGTCTAAAGATAAAAAAGAAATATGGTGGAAACCTAGGTGATAACTATTAAACAAACATTTTTGCTTGCTAAATTTCAGGATGAAAGTACATTGTATTTCTTAAGATATGTTTGTTAGGTATAGCCGATGAAAATCAAAGCACTTCTGTTGAAAAAATGCATATTTGGCAAAAATAAAGCTACACGTGCTGCACAGAATCACTGTGTTGATTTTCCTTTGACTACTCTGAAACGACTTGAAAATATATCTATTTAATTGAAATAATAGTAAATAAAAATCAGCTATCGTCCTCTTTTATAGAATTTTCATTTTCTGATTGTTGCAGATCGCCTTTGGAAGGACTGACGTCTATAGTAATATCAAGGTCTGTCCGTCTGTACCGCTCCGGATAAAATATGAGAAGTGGTAGCGCAACAACTGCTGACCCCAGTAGCGCCTCATTCATCCAGGAACGACCTGTAAAGGGAAGTAACTCCAAATAAAGCTCATTTTAGTACAGATTTTGTTGGTTTTGTGTAGTTTTCCATTAATATTGAATTACAATTAAGTAAGCAAACATAAGTCACAGTCACCGACCCTGGGCAGTACTAGTCTAAAATAACTTTCAACTACCTAACACAATTAACTAGAAGTCGGTAGCTTAGCGTTTCCGGCAATGAAAGATCGGAAAGCTTTCTAAACCAGCAATAACACGCTGACGCTGGCAGTTAAAGAAAATACGATTTGCACCAAAGAATTAGTTGATATGAGAGTTATTCTGTCATGATTTAACAATACAACGGTAATTTGACAGGAAATTAAAATGTAAAAAGTAATGCACATTGACATGAAGTCAAACCATCGACATTTTGATAGCAGGATGGACACTTTGCCAAGCATCCGTTTGGTCACAGTGTAATTTATTATAACAGTAGGTTCCTTTCTAGATAATACAATTAAACTACACTGTTTTAGAATACAACTTCTTAAACACACTTCTCATTTTTTAAGACAAAACAGTTTCTTTTCTTACCTATGTTTGGTATTAACAGGACACAGAGGAAACAAATACCGACAATGTTATTGAGCAATGTTAGTAGACCCCCTGTGACCCCTTCAGCCACGGGGTAGCTGGCCTCACAGGCTATCTCGAAGAACAGCGGGATCCCACCGTTAATAAATGCACCAGTGAGTATGCAAGCGGTATACATGGAAACTGAAATAAAGAATATAAATTCACATGATTTGAGAATTCGTCTCCGTTTTGAAATGTCCCTGGTTCGAATCCGGAGTCCGTACAAAAAGCAGAGTAAAATGCTGGTCATTAGTCAAACAAAACCTGATTGATACGAAGCAAAGTTCAACCATGTTTAAATCAGGTATTAAAGGAGCAGGCATTACTGCAACAAGTCATCTTTTCAAACATACATTTTTATCAGCTAAACTATAGACGTAAATCACTTTAATGAAGGAGAGATAATGATAAGTGTCAGCACCGTAATGGCGGACAGGAAGATATTCAAGGGAGGTAATCAAGGATAAACTTATTTAGTCAAAACAAGCACTACTTACTTAAATCTAAAGGTATATATTCTTCCCACAATAGAAAGAACCACGTGGTTGAGGCCACAGCCCCTATAAACAATGAAATCAGAAATAATTTCATCCGCTTCATGAACATATCTGAAAATCTAAGAAAAGATAAGACAATTTGAATCGTAAAATTACGTAATATTTCACACAATTGTTGGAGTTGCGTCGTTTTAAATTTGTAGTTTTTATGTTGTTGTTTTTTGAACACGCATACCCTAGAATATAGAGTATTTCCTTTTCTTTGAAATAGGGTAAATGTAAATGCTACTGAATGGATAATTACCCGATGTCAAGGTGTCGGTCGAAAATTTTAAGTACAACAAGAAAAATCTATATTGGAGTTTAAAACTTTATATAGATAGTTGTTGTTGTTGATACATTTTGGATGAACAGCCATTTATGCCAAATCAACACTTTCTAAGTGACTAAGTACCTATTGGTAAAAAATGAACATATGTTTTTTTTAGATTATCAAGTTTTATTTTTCATTTTGTTGCGAATGAGCCAATAAAAATTGATATGCGGTATGTCGTCATTTAATTGTAGGGTAAATCCCTTTTAAAGTCATATATTATTTATCTGCGAGTGTTCATAGTATATAAATACTACAAAATAACTTGACATAAAACTGTTTTGATTTTTCTAATCACAGTTCTAATTGTTGCCTTACACATGCAAGACTCACGTTATTCATTTTTGAAGATTCTGTGACCATTGGCTGAATACACGTAATACAATTTATTTTCCAACTTCGTAAAAGTCAAATAAGAAAAGTAATCAAGAAATTTATTATGACAAGTGTTTTGAACAAGCACTGAAAAAAGGGGTATTCATACCTCGCTATTACAAGCCCTGACAAGCATCCGGCCACTGTTTGCCAAAATCCCATATACCCGGCTGTGTTCTGGCAACGTGAAATAAAAACAAAGTAAAATCAATGCCTCCAAACTCTTTTGTCTCAAATGCGCTATTGCAAAATGTCTAAACTTGGTTTTAAATATTAATGTTATTTCTTCCAAGGAGAAAAAAGTGGTAAATTATTTCGATTTCTTAATATGTCGCAAATCATTTTGTAGATAAACACAAACAAACAAAAAATTGTAAACAGGACTTTGTCTCATATGTATCGAACCTTATGATAGCACATACTAATCTGTTTTATAGATCCAGTTTCACTATTAAAAATTGTTTTAAGTGACGTCTTGAGCACATTCTGAGATACTTTTGTTTTATGTCAGAATCTCAGTATAGTTTTAACACGTATGTAAATCCGGTTCGTTTGATATACTTTATATTTGCACGTGAAACTGGACGTTACAGGTCTGAAAGGCGAGTATCATTTCAATATAGAGTCACTGGGTATTAAGCATTGCAATATGAATACAACTTTTACCTGAGATATGTGGCGCGGTTTGAGGTTAACAACAAGAAGAGATTGCCAAACTTGAAGCACCCCGGTTGGAATGGCACAGGCCAACACAATGAGCCATACTGCACCATTCCTAAATGACAAAAAGATAGGCATAAGTTGAATATAGTGAACTCAATCAGATCAGACTGAACGTTTTTCTCGTGGCATACTGTACGCAGGTTGTTAGAAGCGGCTTTTTTTACCCCTGGCACTTGTTAACGTCATGCGCAAAATTTAGCAGGTGATTTTAACATAAACAACTATAAATCATCAAGATTTGTCGAGGAATTTCGTCAACAAGATCGTTTTTGAATGAATATTCGTTATTATTTGATATGACAGTTTAGTGCGGAGTGTGCTTCAGTATGAAACTATTCTGTCACTCGAAACTTTAGCACCATTTTACATCTGCTTTCCACTTACGACCACAAAGGCACTCGGAGCCTGTACTTGACCTTGAACTTTTGATCTCGGCGGATCTCACGTTCACAAATCTACCCATCACTTACCCAATCGTAACAACTCGGCCTTTTCCGACAACTTCGTAAAAATACTTACTGAAGTCGCCCGAGGTGTTCCGAATGATCACTTACCTTGCCTGGATTACCTGCACGTTACACTACGTATCGGGTACGACGGGAACCAGACTATCACTTACCGGACTAACTGTGATAACCCGTCTATATAATCAGTGCGTTTGATGGACGCAGATGAACTTGGTGGTTTCGGTGGCTTATCAGGAAAATATACAACGACAAGGACAAAGAATAGAACCCCAACACTTGCTTCTGTAACAAAAAGTGTTTCTTGTTGAACAAACAGCTGTTCTAGAATGTTAAACTATTAGAAAAAACAACAACAACAAAAGTTACATAAGCTAAATGACAAGTCAGACGAACTCGGAAAATGGCAGACTGAAACTCGTTTCATACTGAAAAGAAACGAAAAATGATTTATCACTGTTTGATTTTCAATAAATTATTATTATTATTATTATTTTTATTATCATTATAAGTAGTAGTAGTAGTAGTAGCAGTATTTTATCATTGTCATTATTGTTATTATTATAAGAAGTTATAATTATTCATTTGCTTATCTTTATTATTATTATTATCATTATTATTATCGTTCTTATTGTTCTTCTTTTTATCATTATTACTCTAACTTTTTTATACATTTTTCTTTCGCGAAATAAATATTTGTCGCCACTCCAGTGCAATAGCTATCGCGATCCTGTTCGAGCGTCGATCTAGCTTTAAATCTAACGTAATCACGTGCAACCTCTGCAATTCTTTGGCTAATTCATCTTAAAATCAGATAAACAAACAACACATGGCAGATAGAAGAAAAGTAAATCTGGTTGAAGTACTCACGTACATACAGAAAATGTCTTATATCAGATTCTAGTCTTGATTTATTCGTTACCTCTGAAAAGTAAACAGAAAGTGGTCAAAATAAATACAGAACAAATACTATTACTTCGCAGCAGTTAAATTAGTACTAAACCGAGAAAATAACAAAACAAACATTGTATTTGGATATGTTGTATATATGCCACACGTACGATTCTAATACTTCGGGACATATTGTTTTAAAAAAGGACGACTGGGGATCGAAAAGAATACTGTCTGGTGGTGAATCAAAAACCAATACATTCTATATTCGTTCAAAGAATTATACTACCTGCATTTAGATTTCGGTAAGTGCCGTTTCAGTCAGAAAAAAGAACGGATCTACGCGGCCAGAATTCAGACTGCAACGTGTCATAGGTGTCTGACATCTATATAACTGTGTCAGACTATCTGCAAAATTTAGACGGTCATTTTTAACAGACAGAGATACAAAAAAATAATAACAGGCTAAAAATACTTTTACCGCTGCTAGTTGTATTGCTATGGCCAGATGCATTCCGAAACTCCTCAAATATTGTATCGTTCATATTTCCGGTTGAGCTTGAATTTCTGTACTGCGGACTTGAGACAATCTGCGGTCCTGAAATAAGACGCGGCAATTTGCTGTGTTAAAAACAAGAAAATGCTAAATTCTAAGTAGGACAAAGAAGTTTTCGTACAAAATCTATTAAAATATCACTCACCTAAAATGAAAGACAAAGCAAAGCCTATATAATTGCAGAACGAGACAATGGCCGTTGCTGTCGCGCGCTGGTCGGACGGAAACCAGACGGAGGATATAGCCGAGGATCCGGCAAAAGGAACGGTACCACCAACACCGTTTAATACGGCACAGATATTTGCCAACCTATGGAAAAAAGATGGCAAAAATTGCTTCACCAGTTTAGTGTTCATAATTTCCATAGAAAGGTATTCACTGAAAATTTTACCCCTACAGAAAAAAAGAATTGTAACGAAAAGACGATCTTTTCATGTTAATTAAAACTTTGAAATTGAAATATTATTGTTAATGCTCATTCTGAAAGAAAAACGTGAAAAATATCAATGCCGTATTTAAAGATACAAGTTAATCTTTTATAAAAGCTTTAGGGGACAGATAGTTTGTATTCTGGTCTTTGTCGACCAACATGTACTGACCAGGTGGCCGGAACCGGATCCAGTGAGAAACACCTTGAAACTGTACCTAACATTATCAAAAAGCTACACATGAGAAGGGACAATCGTAATCCTGAAATGAAAATAAATGTTATAAATCTTTAACCTTATATGGACAATTGTATATTGAAGAGTAACAAATAGTGTTATAAACCGTTAAACCTTATGTAAGCAATTGTAGATAAACAGTTAAATGTTATCATCTTTAAAGTTATGAGAGAAATAGAGGTGACAGTAAATATTATTCTAAACATTGACGTATTTTCGGTCAGTTATTTGATATGTAATTTGAAAACGGGTTGCCAGTAAATGGCATTATGCAATGATTGGCTCGCACTGAATTTTCTTCCAAGTTTTAAGAATCAATGCCGATTATTTGTTGTTTTTTTTTAAATTTTGAGTTTTGTCCGAATACTCCGAATCATACTGACCTTTGACATCCATGAAGTAACACATAGGAAGTACGGCAACCATGTATGCGATGTTGCCATAGTTACCAAGCATACCAATCTGGACATCTTCCCAATCAAAAATAACCTCAGCCGACTCAGTGATTGGACCATAAGTATTCCAGACAAAAGCCTGTAAAAACGAGATCCCTAGTTCATTTCTTCTGCACTGTATTTTACACATGTAACAATACAAAAGGGAACAGAAAATTCCCTTGCAACTTGGTGTCTATCTTTACAAATAGAGTTAGGATTAGGTACAAGACTGACATATTCAGAAAAAAAGTAGAGAAAAAAGAGAAAAAAAATGAATACAAAGTATATTTAATCATTTGTTTTCCCTTTATAGAAAAAGATTTCTTCTATTATTCAGAGCAGCCAAGGAAACAAACATCAAAACCTATTTGTTCAACACTATCTTCAGTAGTCAACAGCTTGTGAAATTAAATTTATCCTTTAAAGGGTTAAATTATTTACAACTTGTATTGCTACTTGTGTAATAGAGTGGATGAGTAAACTAATTTTCCAAAAGATGCGACCATGTACTTGTAAAAGGTCACAGGTTCGAGCCCAGATTCCAACTTGACAATTTATTGTGGGAAAACTGGAGGTTTCTAATAACGACACTTCAATGAAAAGAATGAGGCAGTTTGCCTGCACGATGATCTGTAATGGTTTTGAAGATTATGGTGGCCAAGATTTGCCATGGCGCGCATTTGCCTGGTTCAACAGTACAATAGCAAAAATACGACAAGCTGAAAACGCAACGTGGCAGAAACCCACCTAAACATGGAAGGGACTAAAAGGACAAAAAGAATAACATAAGAATAAATGCAGTATTACCTGACTCACGCTACCTAGACAGAAGACGAACAAAACATACCACCTTCTACCATACACCTCTGTTTCTGTGACGACGGGACCTCCATTTACCTGGCTCAATATCGGCAATCTTTCAGTGTCGTCATCGGATATCATAACTTTCTCTAACTCCTGAAAATGAAAAAATACAAAATATATTGTGCAAAGCGTGCCAGAAAGGAGACAAGAATAATGATTTCTATCTTCTCTTGCCTTTGAGTGATCATATTCCACAAATATCGGCAACAGTCGGCGAAACTTAGAAAGAAAACCTAACTCTTTTGCGTTTGTTGTTTATTTTTTCAAATAGAAATCAGATTGAAGCAAATAAAATCGAATTTCATTGAGAAATGATTGGTACTACCTTTGTAATACAGTTGTAGTTTTAATTTGTCCAAGTGATAAAGAATTAAGCCTGATCCTAATGAATAAGAATTTATCCTTTGATCACCATTAGCATTTCCCATGCTTATCCGTAAGACTACATTTTAAACTGTGAAGTAAATTAGTGAAACCTCTATATAACGCTATTATACACAAACAGGTTTTAACTCTCGCCCTGAGAAAATCTCGTGCATTTTGTGAAAGATTTTCTTTCTCATGCACGATTTAATAAAGAAAAAAAGATTTTAAAAAGAATTTCAGTTACTTGTAACAGTATTTTAGTCGGGTTAAAGTTTAAGCCAAACATTTCAGGATAATATTATGAGTGGAAATGTGAAAACTCAAAAACTATACTTGCCTTTTAAAGAATTTGATATCTGTCTTTAAAACGTATACTTTTTGTCTTCATAAATGTCCGTTTTGGTCACTTTTGCTTACATTTTAAAGTTTTATTTTTTGGTATTATATTACCCGGGTATCAACATATTTACGATTGCAAATTATTTGCAGTTTTTGAACCTGTTAAATGCGATTATACACCTATTTACATTCAATTGTATTATCCAAATCAGACAATTTTATCAAACTCGGTGAATAAATCAAGTTATCTTTAAGTGATAGAGAAAGTTAATCAGTTTTATAAATGTCCGCTGTACCTTTTATCATTCACACTTTGCCTGACAGGAAATTTAAAAACATATTTTTTTGTATTAATTTGTTTTGATAAATAGTTATTGGTGTTTTAAGTACTTTTCTGTTCGCTTAATTATATTAAATCCGCAAGGGTTTGCCGGCACAGGACCAATTGCTGAGCCACCAACTAGTTCAAGACTGTCGAAAGTTTTTTCTGTCTTGTCCATTCCTCACTGACTACTTACTATACAGCAGAACTGACTTGACCAGAACAAAATAGACAAAACACAACTACAGAGCTACGCTAATTTAAGCTAAGCTAAGCTGAGCTGACCAGACCAGATCTGACAAGACCTGATCTGGCTTGGCCTGACCTGACCTGACTAGACTAGACCAGACCAGACCACACCAGACCAGATCAAATTTGACAACACCGGACCGGACCAGACCAGACCTGAACTGATATGACAAGACTTGACTGGACCGGACCAGACCAAACGAGAGCAAAGGTAAGCAAAGTAGCACAGAACAGGTCCAGAACAAAAGGCGAAACCTCAAAATTTATATATGTTCTAGTGTGCAGCCAGTGTTTGATGATTAATACTTATCCACCTACCCACAGCAAGATGGCGTGAAAACATATGTCGCCAAGTAAATGTTGACACACGCAGTTGAATAAATAAGTTTCTGTCATCTGTAAGATTTACTCAATGATAAGATGTTAACTGCAACTTTAATCATTTTTCTATAAAACCTACTTGCTGATGTTGATTTTGAAAACTTTGTCCGTCTTTCTTTCATCCCTTCAAAACTTTTACACTCAACAGTCGAATGGAGCTTTATATACATACACGAGTGAAAGTGATGGAAGATGATTCCTAGCGTTTGACGAAAATGAAGCCCTGAGAGACAGACAGACAAACAGACAGACAGTTACAGACACAGACCTTCACATACAGAAAGAGACGCCTGCACACAGCACACAGGAAGACACACTAAAAGACAAGCACACATACACATACAGACACCTACAGACAATGAAATAGACAGACAGACCGACTTACCGACAGGATGGCAGGCACAGACAGGAAGATAGACAACCTCGGACTTCATGCAGGCAGGAATGCAGACTGTTGAACATGTATGCTAAATATGCAAAAAGGCGTGATATCAAAACTTCATATTTTAAATTTTTAGTTCAGGCCTAGTTTCACTGAATTGAAATGTTCAGTTAACCTAAATATTATTTTAACTGGGGTCGAAAGTATAATGGATGAAGATCAGAAGTATAATAGAATAACAAAAATCTATACAGGAAAAAGGACCAATATCTTTATGACTCATTTTGTAGCGGCATGAATAGAATGTATGGACAAAACACATGTTACCAAAATCTCGTTGACACAAGCGATAACTTAAATCAATTTCTGTCAGATCCGTTTAAATGATACAACATTTAAACAATATCCTTAGTCATTTTCAAGCAGATAACTTTGAATATATTGATTCTGGTAAGACACTTCAGTCTATTTATCCATTGTTACTTTAACTGTTGTCGGTACCGGTTGCCCATCTCACCGACGACCTCTCAAGAATTAAGTTATTTCAAGTACTTGGGGGGACTATTCTTGATACAGAAAGCAACCCATTCTAGAGACACTCCTGGTTCTTTTACATGCTCAGTTTATAGCAAATGTTTATAGAATCTCGGTATAAAATCTCCCCTCTAAAGACCATAGGTGTTAGCAGAGGAACGGCGGATCGCACCTGAGACCCCTGACTAGCATGTGCATTACTACTGGACCTCTGATCCGTGTTCCGTCGACAGGTTTCTTGAATTGTAGCATAAAGTTAGAGGAAAAAAACTTCTGACGTTCATGTAGTCCTGTGTCTTAGGTCCGTATGCTAGATTATCTATTGCAACAGAACTATGCTGTGAAAGTGTAAGCGTAACAGCAATTTCCATGGCAACATCATTCCGTGATACTGTAGGCTTCACACCCACGTAAGCTTCCCACATTGTGAATCTTGTGTATAATTGTACGTTATGTTACCACATAGTTAAATGTTTCACAAAACCGTAAGTAAGCTGTACATTTAGTATATTTGAGAAAATCTATGAATCATACGTATGAACTTTTTGTTTATATTTCACACATTTCCAGTTGCAGAAATAAGTTGTCAGTATTGGATGAGGGGTGGGGTAATGACTATTGTAAACCTAGAAACGCCCTTGCGTGTTTTAAGTTAGCGACTTTCGCGGATGGTAGTTTTTGTCGCCGCGAAATCGGCAACAGTATGAAAAACGCGAATAAAAGTATCAGCGAAGGTTTCTTGGTTTACACCAGTTTGTCGACATCTTTTTGTTGTGTGTGTGTTTTTTTTTTTCTCTCGCTCTATTTTACTCGGGATGGGGGATAGTTTTATACAAGAATGAATATAATACAGATTTAGATTAGTGGAAATCGATATTTGACAGTGATGTTTCCTGCCAAGATAGTCAGACCGGTCAGAGGAAATAGGGATAAAGGAATTCATAAATATATTCCGCCTTTACCCCTGGTGCACGACAATTTACCCCCACCACTCTCTATTGGCTCCTTGAAAGCTTGCTTTTATCATATAAAGTGAAAAATGTGAAAATTACGAAATGAATGTTCATCTACAAAATGTGTCTTGTAACACGCGTACGCACCCATGAATGTCACGTGTAAATCTCTCGTAAAGTTATACACAAGCGTCAAGCCGTGTGAAATTTACACACGTACGAAGTTTACACAAGTGTAAAGCTTATACCTCACGTGGTCAAGATTATCTGGTTCGGAAACTGGCCTAAGTGCCTCGTTGTTAAATAACTCAACGCATTATTTGCTACATACAAACTGAGTGAAAAACAATTACAATTTCAGGCAGGAATAGGTATCTGCTAAAGAGGGAATCATTGAAATAAAGGATGCCATTTTCATACCACCCATGCGTTTCTGTAAATGACCATACCAACAATAACAACAACAACAACAATAAAAATATTTCTCATATTAATTAGAGAATAAACACCATTGAGAAGGTTACAAGGGAAGACTAGAAGCAAAAGTACTCGAAACAGTTTGTGCCTAACAAACCTTAATCACAACCTTAACCCATTAATTGTTTTAATTTCTTTCGTGTTCCACAACATAATTATTTTTATGTCATTTCCTGATAGACCTTAATAGTATTATTACCCTTTGATGTGATCAACTATTGAAGTTTTTTTGTGACCAATTTCTTTGGAAAATATTGTTTCCCTGTAGAAGTTAGGCTATAGGATAGAATGATAATATAGAACTATTCCGTTATTAAGAATTCGCTCTCTAGGCACAAAATTCAATTATTCGATAATATTATTAAATAATAAAGAGATATCTTACCATAACTTGAACTTTTCCTATCCTTGGCATTTTGAAATATTTTCTGATACACAAGTAGAAAGAAAACTAGATTAATATTTAATATATTTTCCTGCCAGTATAAAGTCATATTTCATTTTCAAATTCAATATCACTTGCAAGGTGTCTTATATGATCGATGTACATAATAGGATTAACCTAACATGTATACTGGAATAGGGAACATGGAATACATCAGCTGTTACCACGCGCTTTCAGATTTGTGGTTCATTTAATTAGCAGACGACAAACAAAATGTCAATTACTGAGTTACTTTACGAAAAAGTAATTTCTTTTATAATAACGACGTATGCTGCTGTTACACTTTTCTTCGTAATTTTGTCCCTCTTTTTATTTGGCAATCTTGTCCACGTGATTTCTTTGTGTGATAATAACATGAACTCGCCAACTTATATTTTTTTGTTGTTGTTTTTTTAATGGGATTAAACACCAGTTTCAATCTCTTTTCGGTCATTCCGGCGGTCAGTTCACTTTACAAGAGTTCCTGGGTATCCAACCAGTTTACTAAGCAACTATCCGCAAGCGACTGACTGTTTCCTCACTTGAATCAGAAGCGAGAGACAAATTGTCCATTGTCAATTATCACCAGAAATCTAGTCAGCCCTGGTGTTAACATTTTTGTAACCGATGCTCTACCAACTGAGATAACCGAAGTATTTGATGGTGTAAGCGTAACACCTTTATAAGCTTCACACATTTTGGAAATCTTACGAATATAAGTCTTTTTGTACGTAAGATTCACATGTAGACATTTTATCAGATTATATGTATGACCCTTCATGTCACACCCAAAAGTTGTTAGTGGGTGAAGTGAAGGGAAATAACAAATTGGCTTGTCTTTTTGTAATTTTTAACCATCCCTGAAACATTGTCTTAGTAGAAGTTATGTAATGGGAAGACACGAAAATACAAAATATTGTGTTTGTTAGTCTGTACACAAAATAAAAGGTCCAAAAGCCGTTATCAGTAAAAAAATAATCAATATATATATATATGCTTACCATAACTTGAACTTTGGTTATCCTATAGTTTTCTTTTTTACATTCCTTGATACGTAAGAAGTATGAAAACTAATTTTTATTTCAGTATATTTTTCTAAACGGTATATATTCCTGTTTCGTTTTCAAATCCACTATTGCTTGTTTTAATTCTTACATGACCATTTTACATTAAGAGGAATATATAGGATTAGGTAACACGGGAAACCTTAGTTGTAACCAATCACTTTCAGATTTGTGGACCATTTGATTTTAGGACGAACAAACAAAATGTCAGTTACTTCATGAAAATTGTAATCTGTGTTTAAAGCGACTGACTCACAAAATTTGCTGAAATTTTTTATTCTTTCAAATTTAAGAGGATTTAATATACTATGGAAAAAATATAATATTATGCTTCTATACACCATGAAAACTGAAAAAAAGTTTTAACTTAACCAGGATTCGAACCAAGCGACGACTTAGTCCACTGAGCAACGACGTCTAGTTATTAGATTGCCTCAAAATTAATGTTATAATTAAAGTGTCTATCCCGTGACTAACGGGGTAAATTTTTTACCGATAAAAGTGTGTAAAACTTTATATTTTGATGTTTTTCTGTGTCAAAAACTGAGTCAGTAACTTAGTTTAGATATCTTCTTCACGATTACAGCAAAAATTTCAAGAAGTATAAACATTTTCTTTATATCATCGTCTGTGAGTCAGTCGCTTTAATTACCACGTATTACAATCCTGACCACGTGACTACCTGGCACATCAATACTTTGTGTCGTAATATCTTAATTCCAGACGTAAACATTAAAACATATTTTTAATATTTAATGTATTTATAAATATACAAAACTTAAGATTAGATTGAGTTTATAGTTATATTTTCACAGATAGCTGCAATGAGTATATGATATACTGAAATTTGATTAAATTTATCGGAATGCCACTCGAGATAAGACCCGCTCCCTACTATATGGGCCAAAGGTTTGATTCTTGTCCCACCAGCATGTATAAGGAACACGAACTTTAAGGTTCTTATTGAATGTTCCTTGAAGTTTCTTTAAGATAAACCATGTAGTTTTAGCAGTGGCGTCAGTGGATCTTACATGTTGACTAATCTGATACTAGCACCTGTGAGAAAAAGGGCATAATATTTCAGATTTTCTTCCATTCAGTGACCTCCAAATCAGGCCTCAACAGTCTTCGGATTCGGTCCTTCAATGTTTCTGGGCTTACTGGTCCGTTACAATGATACACATTTACATCAGGTGGAGTGTGTAGAACGTCTCAAGTCAGAGTCGCGGAAAACAATAATATTCCTGAATTAAGTATTCTACTTAATATTTTATAAGCGTCTGGAATACATGATGCTGAAAGGTTACACACAACCAAATCAAATCATATAGTAGTTCATTGTAGCATCTTTTATCATTCATGAAAAACAATACCATTCAGATATTTTTTCATAGCATGACCAGTCAACTTTTACGGTATATCGTCTCAAAGGAGATCACCCTAGTCACTTCGGTATTTTTTGTTACAATCTCTAAAAATTTCCTGTTTGTTTTAAAACGACGAAAAATAGCCAAGAATTGTCAAGTACACTCACGATTATTTTCAGTTTGTTCTTCAATATATGCGTTCTTTTCAAGTAAAATGATTATCAGAACAACCTTTCCATTTTTGACCAATCAGACATCTTTGTCATCTTATAGCATCGCACAAACCCTGCACAAAATTTACTTGTTCCCGGCAACACTGATTTGGTGGTGTATAACTTAAACCAGCATGTCTTGGGTAGTGATCATAACTCCACAAAATTACACAACAACCTCTTCTGTATTCAAATATAACTTTAATTTTCATTTACTGTCCTTTTGAATTAAAATTAACCTCTAAAATACTTAAGGGCAGTGTCAATATTGATGATCGTCTTAATTTTTTTCTTGTAATAGTGTGCTCTATCAATGAATTTTTGACGAACATCTGTTCTGCTTTGGCTCAACGAAGACAAAAATAACAATTTTATTCTGGTATGGAGTCTACTTAAGGCAGGTGTTGTTCAAAGATGTACATTGCACTTATGTTATGAAAATTCACTAGTTATTTACCTCACCCCCTACAATAATAGAGAAATACTGAATTAATAGATATTCAGTAATCTGGTAGGCCATTTCTATAATAAAAAGATGGAAGCCTATAGGCATATAGAAGTAGATGTTAAATTTGACTAAAAAGACACACACATTTTTTGCATATTTTTTCGTTATTTTGGAAAAATACTAGCTTTCAAAATGGCGCCCTGGTGGGCAGAAAAAAAACCCAGAAATATCTCGTGTTCCAGTTCTTTGTTTACCTTATTTTTTCGAATCAGCTAAAATTATTTGTATTTATATAACCATTCCGTTTTTTTACATAGACATAATAAACTTTCGAGGCATCTGAGACTAGAGTGATCTCCTTCGAGACAATATACCGGAAAAGTTGACTGGTCATGCTATGAACGAAATCTGAATGAAATTGTTTGTCATGACTGGTTCCTTCCAGAAATCAACAAAGGCAGCATCTTCAGAAGCTAATAAACTGAGATAGGGACTTGATGTTACAATGAATTACTGTTGATTTGATTTAGTTGTGTGTAACCTAAAATTTGTAAACACCACCAAATCAGTTGTTCTGAAAATCATTTTACTTGAAAACAACACATATATCGAAAAACAAATTGAAATTAGGCATAAGTGTGCCGGACAATGCTGGGCTATTTTTGTCGTTTTAAAATTAACAGTAAATTTAGACCGATTGTAATAAAAGTACCGAAGTGACTGGGGTGGTCTCCGAGAGAGAAGTTGACTGGTATTTGATTTAGCTGCGTGTTATCAGTAAACAAATTTGTTGTCAAATCTGTGAATCACTAACAGTGAATGAGACGACAAAATACTGTGGTATGCACAGTGATCTAATGACTCTCGTTTAAAAGCTCCTTTGTATATAAACAAGACATTATTTATAAATTGGCGAATTAACATTTCATACATAAGAATTTATCATATATATATATATATATATCTTTTATTAAGTAGTAAGCCATTTATGGCCCATGTACATGCAGCAATATAACATTCAATGTTGAAAACAATATGTAATTATATAGGTGTTAACAATATTGTACATGTAGGTAATCATATATCAATGACAGATTTATTTCTACATTTCATTTCTATACTAACATACATGTAGGGAGAGACAAAGCATCTATTTATAGAAAACATGTAAACATAGTTAGTATAATATTATAACCACATGTGTGCATTTCTTTTTTTAACATTTAAACATATAACTAAATTGTTGATAGCAGCAATGTTCTTTTTTCAAATGCATGGTAAATATAAGCTGCTAACTTCTTTATGTCGACTACATTTGTGGTATTAATCAACTCTACAAATTTAATATAATTTGGATGAAACCAGTAATTTCTATTTATATACCGACGCCTGAGATCAGCGTAAAGTGTACACTCAATAATAAAATGAAATTCATCCTCTAGTACATTGCAAAATTTACATTTTCTTTGTTCAATTGGTGTGCTTATAGGTTTTCTCCATCTACCTGTTTCAATTTCTAACCTATGGGATGACATTCTCAATCTAGACATTGACTTTCTATGTTTTTCTACATTTAAAACATTTAAGTAATTCTGAAAATTAAAACTAGAAATTGTTCTGTAAAATAATGCTCTTGATGATTCCTGTAAACTTGCATTCCAGTCCTGTTGGTATATATCGTACAATCGTGTCTTTAAAATATTCAAAAATATATTGACATCACCAACTCCTTGGTTTAACCAAACATCATAAAATCCTAATCTAGATAATAACCTTTTTACATTGTATACCCAACTTATATGATTAGGATGTGATTCCAGATCACTTTTTAAAACATTGTACATTTTCTTTGCATATTTAACATCATCACTTTGACATAACTTTAACCAGTACCGTATTATATGTAAATATCTATGAGTAATATAAGGGACTCTTCCGGTTTCACCATAAACAAATGCATTTTGACAACTTATTTTAACACCTAATAATCTTTTGCAAAAACTAAGATGCGCTCTTTCTATATGAGTAGCTTTGTGAAATCCCCATACTTCAGACAATAATTCATTACAGGCGTGACTAATTTATCATACAAATTTAACATATGTTTAGGTGTGATTGGTGTAAACTTATACAAATATTTATCAAGTTGAAAAGTTGCTTTCAAAGCTTGGCCTGCTAACATTTTGTCCATTTCATTAAAAACACCTCCTGTCGTAAATATAACACCCAGATATTTAAACTTGCTAACAATTTCTATATTTTCATCATTATAAGTGAATACTAAATTTTCAGGAAGACGTCCAGCTTTTCTAAAAATCATAATTTTTGTTTTCTTAGTATTGACAGTAAGCTTCCATTTAGTACAATATTCTTGTAACACATTTAAAGAATTCTGTAAGCTATCTGCAGAGTGAGAAAATAATACAATGTCATCCGCATACAATAGTAAACATAGTTTCATGGTACCAATATCAATGCCTTCTATACCTTTATTTATAAATATATCTTCTATATCGTTTAAAAACATGCTAAATAGGAAAGGTGATAGACATTCACCTTGACGGACCCCTAAATGACACTCAAAAACTTCACTTAAAGAGTTAAAAACTTTAACTTGTGATTTTACACACTCATACATTGACTTAATCACATTTAAAATGTTCCCTCTTATTCCTAATTTAATAAGTTTGTACCACAAAATATCTCTTACCACAAAATCAAAGGCCTTTTGAAAATCAACAAATGCACAAAAAAGTTGTTCTTTATTGTTCAACGTATAAGATATAAGGCTGCTTAAAACAAAAATATTATCTACTGTACTCATATTTTTTCGAAAACCGGCCTGCGCCTCTATATAAACATTATAATTTTCGGCCCATGCATTCAACCTGTTATTCAAAATTCTAGTGAACAGTTTACCTAACACACTTAATAGGGTGATACCTCTATAATTACTTGGCTCCCTTAAGTCACCACTTTTAAAAATTGGCACAATAAAACCGTCGCTCCATGCACTTGGAAAATAACCCATATTTAAACATTTATTAAATAATTGGAATAACTACGGTAGTAATATGTCTATGCCATGCTTAAAAAACTCATTGAGTAATAGATCGGGTCCTCCACTAGCACTGTTCTTAAGCTGTTTAACTGCTTTTACAATTTCTAAGTTACTTATCTCTGCGTCTAATTCAGAAAACATTACTTGAAGTTCCCCATTTAAATATCTATCGTTAAAAAATAACATATCTTCATCTGCCTGGTAAAAAGTATTTTCCGGGTTATTAATGGCTTTAAAATATCTGGCGAAATGTTCAGTTGAAGGTGACATTGAATTAACGGTATTACCAGATAACCCTTTCAACATTTTCCAATACTGCTTTGCATTTTCAACCCTGGCTTTAATCAATTTATTTGTATTGAATTGTCTATATCTATAACGCTTTTCCCTTAACATGTGTTTATACTGCGACCTTGCTCTGCACATATTTACATTATTACTATCACTTTTACAATTTCGATACACATTTAGGCATTTATAGAAAAAGTCTCGTTTTGACGCACATTCATCGTCAAACCAGTTTTGCTTCATATCTATAACAGGAGTATTTACTGGGTTTTTCGGTACATGCTTAAATAGTGGGGAGCAAACTCTGTCAGTTATAGTTAAAAAACAAGATATGTTTTCGTCAACATCATTGCTATCTACCACCGCGTTTAATTCAGATGTAAGATTATTTATTTGTTGTAACACTAAATCCTCAGACAGATTTCGTTTATAATCATGTAACTTATCTGTATTCCATTTATACGTATATTCTATATTGCTACAAACATTTTCATCTAACAAATCTATATCTTGCAATTTTGCAGAAAGGCTAAATATTACTACACAATGGTCAGATATTATATTAGGATCTAGCACTTCAAAGGAGTTACACAATTTAAAAATAGTTTTACTTGCTAATACATAATCTACTAGACTATTTCCGAGCGGACCAATAAATGTGTATTTCCCTATATTTGCATCTTTTCCTATACGACCGTTTAGTATTCTGAGGCCAGATTGCTTACAAAAGTCTAAAAGCAATGATATGATAATAAACAATAGGAAACACATTTACATTCTTTTCAAACCTATGGTAGAGCTAACTAGCAAGTTCTCTACGACATTTGACATCTTAAGCACTCAGGAGCCTTTACATATCCTTTCGGACTAAACCTCAAAGATCCCACCTTGGACTGAGACACAATTTCATATTTTCCGACGTTCCGACGTAAACCTGCCTGCTGTCTTCTTTTCATGACACATATCTATTGATCGACGCAACTGCTAATAAAGTTTAACGCTTGGAGAAATAGTTTTTATATATTTATTTTTATTTAAAAATAGCTTAGACGCTTGCAAAAATGAATAATGCTGATTAACGATATTTCTATGCTACTTTGTACTTCAAACCTTTAAAATAACAATTCTGCAAGGCTTAACTCTGGATGGCAATTTTATCATATATATATTTTACTTACACGGTACATTCAGAACAACTGAATCACTTGACTTGATGTAAATCCACCAGTAACGTCTTCTGTGGCCTGCATGTAAACTGTTTATTAGCATCTTCCTTAACAATATTTGACAGGGTACTTGTGGCTCTGTTTGTAGAATACGTGAATCAAGAGTGGCTAGGATTGTTCGTTTTGTTTTTTTCCAGCTGTATAAGAAACCAAAACGGTGGTTGCTAGGTGTGGTTGTTGAAACACTATCACTTGATAAATTTGCACTTTCTCCAGCTGACCGGTTGTTGTAAAACATACACGTCTTTTTGAGTAAACATTTGCTCCCCGACTTCTTATCCTATATATCAGGCGCCATAGAAATCTTGAAATTGCTGGCAACTTCTTTCGTAAGCCGCAATCAGCACTCGAATATTCGAATATGATCCGTAAGCAAATCCATTAACCACTTGGCCTAGGAGACGTTGATTTCTCTTCGCTCACGGAGTGAAATTAAATATATCAAACATGTACATCACATATTTACAGTAAAGATGTAAAATAAATAAGAGTTTATATATTGCTTTGTTGTACTAGTATCGATACGGATAAGTTATACAACTTGAACCCTTTACTTATCAAAAACTATTTTACAGTTTTGTATTTCATTCATTGTGTAGGTGTTTGAGCTGTTTCTCTCTCGTGCTATTGTGTGAGCGTTTAACACCTTTACCACATCATTCTGCCGTTTTGTTGCAAATATCTTCAAAATGTCAAAATTAAACTTTAACGTGTTCTTAAAGTTCAGAGTAATTCCACGAATCTTGTAACGGGTACAACTCTTATTCTTATCTGGCTCTCTAACCCATACCCACCTGTTACGAATCTCTGTATTGAATTTCTTTGAACCTCATCACCGAGGTCTCCAAGAAAATAATTAGGTACTGGTTTAATTTCCCCTGATTTAGTAGAAAAAAATCACGGAATCTGTATTGGCGTACAGCGCTCTAGACCCAGAGTTTCCAGATAGGTATAGAGCAGTTGTGTATGCAGCTATGACTCTTTTTGGTTTGGAAAAAGTATCCAAAATAGTCTTCTTTGGACTTCCAACGCATTTCAATAAACTCATGAGAAACATAATTGACACAAGTAATATATTCACGCTCAGATGTCAGTTAATAGACTACTAAATCGTTAATCAAGTCGGCCTGTGACAACTTTGATCTTTGACCGAATTTCCTCCAAAACGTTTGGCTAGCGCTCCTAACCCAGGAATTTTAAAATTTTGTCATATTGTTACCCTTCACATTGACCCGTAAGAGAATGCTTCGGGAATGTGTGTTCTCTTTTGGAACTGTCTGAAAAACACACGCAGACAGCACAAATTAATCAAATAATTGAGTCAACAAGATTTCGTGTTCTCACTTCAAAATCTATTCTGGCTGTCCGCATGCGTGACGTAAAATTGGCGGTAAGGCTATAACAAACCAACTGAGGCCCGTCACCATGGTTAATGTAATTATTAGTGTATGATACCGGGATTAATATTATAAGGATGTTCAATAGATATGAAATGGGTGATATAGGAATGATATCGGACGTATGAATGAAATGCATAGGTGATATGGGAATGATATTAGATATATGGATGAAATGCACAATAATAATATGTATAATAAACATAAGGACAAATGACCCTGTGACATCCTTCCCCTCTCAGTAAAATGTCGTCCCGACATTTCTCAGTCTTTCAGTCAACTTAATAAACTACGACTACATTACCTAGGGTCATACAGTCTACTACTACTTCTATCCAGAGTACCAACAGTTATGCCGTACAAGTAGAGATTTAACATTAACGTCTGTTTAAACGAAAACGTTTATTACTCAATTAACACACAATCATGTAGAATGTAACTAAAGGTATTTATGATAGACTGCAGTTCTATCAAAATACAAATACAAACACATAGGATACCCTGACAATATCCACTAGGTATACACTGCTTTAGCATTTATAAAATCTACGCATCAATTACTACAACATGATAATAATGCAATACTGGCACAACATTCACTGCATCAAACACAACACTGGATGAAATTCAAAATTTTAGTCAAGATAAATGACTTCAAGATCACTTAAACTTTATAACTGTACATGGCAAAAACTAAAAATAAAATCATAGTCGCTGTCAAACAGCAAAAACTAGAAGTATAATCATGGTCACTGTTCAAACCCGGTGTAAAATAAAAACATGTCTCTAATATTAGGTAATCCAGTCCTGGTCACGTAACCAGGCTGGTTTTTGTCTAACCCGAGTGCTACTTTAAGAACAAACTCCTGAGCTTGGGGGCTGAGTCTAGATGTCCTTCTTTGTGGAATGACATATCTAGGAACATTTGTGGGGTTTAGGTTGGGTGGTGGGCAAAATGAAAGTTTAGGGGAAGTGACGTCAGTATCTACGTCTAGAGGATGGTCCTTGGGCTCTGTCTGTATAAGCAGCCCTGATTCTGATGGGACTGAAGGATCCTCATTCTCGGCAGATCCTTTTAAGTGGGTTTTTCGTACAGGCAAACCCATAAAAGGTAATATGAGATTTCTGTGAAGAGTTTTCAGGTGACTTCGACCATGCTCTTTTTTAGTTGAAATACAGGGATAGAGGGATTAGGCTGGCGAACAACAATATAGACATCTTTGTCCCACCTATCAGCTAGTTTGTGCTTGCCTTTAAAGCCTACATTTCGGATTAACACTCGATCTCCAGGCAGTATCTTGGCATCCCTGACCCTAAAATCATACCGACGCTTATGTCTTTTTGACTGACGTCTAGCTTCTCGGTTTGCAAACTTGTAAGCATAATGAAGACGTTTCTTCAGACTTGAGACGTAATCTGAATGGCTTTTCTTTGTCGGTGTAGAATCTGGCTCGATGCCAAGAAAAGCATCTATCGACAGTCTCGGATGCCTTCCAAACATTAAGAAGTGTGGAGTTAGTCCAGTGGTCTCATGTCTAGTAGAATTGTAGTCATGGACTTATGTAGGGATATGGGCTTTCCAGTTCTTTTTCTGTTCAGTTTCCAGTGTACCCAACATATTCAACAGGGTCTGATTGAACCTTTCGGCCATTCCATTACCTTGAGGGTGGTAAGGAGTTGTACGAGTCTTATCAATATTGGCAATGTTGCACAGCTCCATTATCACAGCTCCTTCGAAATTTCGACCCTGGTCGCTGTGTAAGCGGGCTGGAAAGCCATAATGACAAATGAAATGTTCGAAAAGAACCTTGGCTGTTGTACGAGCAGTTTGATTCTTTGTTGGTATGGCCTGCGCGAACCGAGTGAAATGGTCAGTAATGACTAGTACGTTTTCATATCCGCCAGTAGACATTTCTAGAGAAAGGAAATCCACCCAAACGAGTTCAAGTGGATAAGAAGATTCAATAGGAATTAGACCAGCCGAAACTTTGCATGGAGTTTTCCGACAAATACAACAAGAACAACTTTTAACACGACGTTCAACAAATTGTTCCAAATCTGGCCAGAAAAATCTAGATTTTAAAAGACTGCATGTTCTCTCACGTCCTTGATGTCCAGCGTCATCATGGAGACCTGTAAAAGCAATTTCACGGAAAATTTCTGGGAGAACAAGTTGATTCACAGAATGACCGGAAACAATGCCTTTACGATAAAGTACATGATCCTTGATGAAAAGGGACGGCCATTCTCTAAAATACTGTCTAACTGAAGGATCTTCCAAAGAACATAGGCGTCTGGTTGGTTTTCGGCCTGTCTGTACTATCTGAATGACGCGCGCCAAAGTGGCGTCTTTACTCTGTTCCTCAGCCCAGTCAATGCTACTGAAATTGGTATCTATTGGTTCATCACCACCTGCATCAGCATAGTCTAAAACAGTCTGAGAAAAGGAATTACACTCAAAAAGTGGGGATTCCTGAGGGGAGACTAAAGTCCCGAGGCAAAGTGCTTTGACCAAATCAGGAAAAATAACTGTAGAAGAACCAGTTGAAGAAGAAGGTAGTCGTGACAATGTGTCCGCATCAACATTAGACTTGCCAGTACGATAACTTATTGTAAAGTCGAAATTAGCTAAAGACGCTAACCAACGATGAGAAGTTGCATCCAACTTCGCAGTAGAAAGTATATAAGTCAAGGGATTATTATCAGTACGGACTTGAAAGGAATTGCCATAAAGATAATCTTTAAATTTATCAGAGACAGCCCACTTTAGAGCAAGAAACTCTAACTTGTGTGCAGGGTAATTCCGTTCATTCGGTCTTAACCCACGGCTAGCAAAAGCAACGACCCTTTCCTTACCTTCATGAACCTGGTATAAGACTGCGCCCAAACCAACACTGCTAGCATCGACATTAAGCAGGAATGGCTTACTAAAATCGGCATATGCTAAAATGGGTGGGGAACCAAGACAATTCAGAAGAGAATTAAAGGCTGACTGTTGGTCGGGACCCCATCTCCAAGGTGTGGCTTTGTTCTTAGACTTGCTGGCCTTGTTGGTAGAATGACCAACCAGCAAGTCATTCAGGGGCTTGGCTAATTGGGAAAATCCCTTGATGTACCGCCTGTAATATCCAGCAAATCCAAGAAAACTTCTTAATTCCTTGATAGATTTCGGCACAGGCCAATTCTTCAAAACAGCTATTTTGTCGGGATCTGTCTCGACACCGTGCTCGCTAACAACATGGCCCAAATATTTGACACTTGTACGAAAGAAATCACAATTTGGAACCTTTGAGTTTGAGACCGGCTTTTTCTAATCGTTGAAATACAGAATTGAGACGTCTAAAATGCTCTTCTTTGGATTTGGAAAATATTATAATGTCATCCAGATAGATGAGGCTTTCAGTCAAATTGAGATCTCCCATAGCACGTTCCATGAGACGTTGAAATGTGGCAGGGGCATTGGTGAGTCCGAAGCCCATGCGATTACACTCGAAGAAGCCGAGTGGCCCGACTGAGAAGGCTGTTTTATATTTATCAGCTTCCTTCATGGCAACTTGCCAATAACCAGATCTCAGGTCGAGCTTAGAAAAGTACTTGGCACCAACTAGACTGTCAATGGTCTCGTCTATCCTAGGCAGGGCATAGGCATCCTTAATGGTCTGACTATTGAGGCGACGATAGTCAATACAGAATCTCAAAGACCCGTCCTTTTTCCGTACAAGGACACCATTTGAAGAAAAAGGGCTTTTGGATTCTCTAATGGCGCCATCATCTAGCATGTGAGAACATCAGTAGGAATAGAGATACCCAATGCCTCAAGTGACTTGTCTGCATTATGTATCTTATCTATGGAACCTTCCAATGGATCTATTCTTCTCATAACATCTACACCTTGAAGACGACATAGAAGGGAATTGGGTTTAATAACTACAGGATGCGCAGACATGTTACACATTCTGACAGGAATCCTACAAAAAGAACTGTCAGGCTTCACATGAACCAAATTTGGAAAAACAGACAAAGAGACGGAATTGTCAATACTTTCAGTGACAGCTTCTGACATTTTACCAACATTACGAGCCTTACCTATTACAGTCCGAGTCTCAAAAGGTGGAATCTGTACTCTTGTATCACCAAGACATCTCACAGGAAGACTATTAACAGGAGATAAAACAGATAAAACATTACTCCATGCAGCTGGTACCTTATCACTAGGGACTGAAGTTTTGAGAAAATTCAAAACATTTGTACCTACAATTAAAGGAACAGAGAAAGAATACTTAGTATCCTGAACTATTAACAATGGAACAGAAACAGGATCTAAATCAACCTTTGGTATACCAATATCAACAATGACATAGCCAATGTAAGGAACTGAAGAACCATTAGCACTAGAAATGTCTAAACTAAAATCTGTAAGACTGTGAAGTTCTGGTTTAGGAACTAAAGAAGAATAAAAATGTTCACTGATAGAAGAAACCATACTTCCAGTATCAAGCAGACCTTTACAAAAAATGTCATTAATGCGAACATCTACTTCATTGGCATGACCTACCAAAGGTGCAATTTTGGGGCCTGTAAATAATGGCTGACCTCCTGCTGGCCCTTCTGAGAAGGTCACTTCCTGTTTAAAGGTTTCTCTGTAGGCTTATCTGCTGTGTCTGTCTTGTCTGTCTTCTTAGATGTTTCTTTTGAAGAACCCCGGTCCTTGCCTCTATCTCCCCAACTGTTCCTATCTCTGTAACTATCCTGGTAGTTTCTAGACTTCTTCAAACTCTGAAGCTCCTTCTCAACAGTACCAACCCTTGTATTTAACTGCTTCATCTGGTTGGTCAAATCCTGTAATTGCTGAAGAAGTTTGTTCTCAACAGATGTTATAAACTGTGAAGCAGGTTCAACCTTGACATCTGTAGATTTCTGAGCTTCAGATAGTTTCACAACAGGTGTTGGTTCCTTACTTTCTGGCAGAGAATTAGTTGGAGGGCTTTTCTTATTAATCTCTAAGTCCTGCTCAATCTGTCTGAGCTCCTTTCTTAATACCCCATAATCATGGATATTTTCAAATTTATACCTGGAAACACTCCTAAGCTCCTTGTCGTACAACCCTGACCATAGTCTTCCACATAACATCTCATTCTTTGTGGACCGGTCAAATTTGATATTAGATTTAGACAAAAGTTGCTCCAATCTTAGACTATAATCAGCAACAGATTCAGATGGTAATTGCTGAGCACAGTAAAATTGTTCCTTTAACTTTTCACCACTGGAAACATTACCATAAATCCCTTCCAGTTCAGACAAGACATCTTGTACAGAGGCACCCTCCCCAAGATGTAACAGGACTGTGCGAGCTTTACCCTTAAGACTCTTCCTGATGGATTCAAGTATGATATGTTCAGGATAAACCTTATTCCTAATCAAGCAATTGATCTCATACCTCCATAAATCAAATGCACAATCATCCTTATCCTTGCTTACTGCATCTCACTGCTTCAGATAAAATTCTCTCTTTGGTTGCTTTACTCTAGAAAGTATTTTCCACAAACCTTCAGGCTTTCTCTCTTGCTAACAGCACCCACCTGACAGACCCTCAGACAAGATCTGCTTTAAAGTTACCAGTTATCTTAAGAATAAATAATGTACAACCTAAACTTGCTGTTGATCATTTTATACACTCAAAATCCTTTGCTTTCAATTGTATACTTTACTGTAATTTGAACTATCTACAGTTCAAATCTCAATTTTCTACTCTGAAATAATACAACAATTTCTGTTGGTGAAATAACCTGTCGCTAATCTGTACTACTAGAATAACTACATCAGTACTCCTACTTCAAACTTACTATACCAGGATATGAAAATATCCATAACAAAATAGAAATGCCAACTGTCCTGTAGTCACTGTCATAGGGCTGTCCAAATACTGTTTAAATATTGTAATAAAATACTGATTTCACAGAAGTTTTGAGACCACTTTTTTTTTTTTTTTTTTTTTTGGTGCAAAAAATATATGCCAAAATAAATTCAACCTGGCTATATATGTAGATAAGATACTGTACTATTATTTACTATGTGATGAAATCTATGGGTGGGATATAGGAATATGTATGAATATTAATGTTAAAGTGAATCTCACCAATACCAAAGTGACTGTGATGGTACAGTACATGCAAGACTGTATTTCTGTTACTCAGTGTCTGTGTGAGCCAGAGTTCAGCTGATAGTTACAGTATACATTCTGAAAAATAATAAACAATTAACAGTGTGCATGATGAATAAAAAGCACTATCAAAACCAATATCTTAGAGAATGTTTAATAGTTCCTACTTCAAAAATTTACTTAGAGCTGATGAAATGTATATCTATGATGATCACTGTACAACAAGTAAACAAAATTATCCTTAGATAACTGTCAAATCCCAAACTTTCGTCTGTCAAATTTCTACTTTCACTTTCAAAATTTGTTTTTTTCCAGCGACGATGATTCCTGATCTGTATTTGTTGAAACAGGTGTTAGCGAAGATAAAATCCTGCTGATATACACCGGTAAAATTATTTAATCCATGGATAAACTGAGCTCATTCAAAATAATATGAAAAAGAAATCACTGCCATGCTACTTAGGAAATCCCTGTGTATTTTGATGAGTGACGTAGCACTATTCTGTGTACCACCAGCTATGGATTGATTGGCTGTTCTGGTGTATCCTCTGACGTCAGTAATCGGGAAAATACCACTATTCGCCCTCAAACACTCGTCCAAAAGCCACACTGGCCACCAATTTGTTACCCTTCACATTGACCCGTAAGAGAATGCTTCGGGAATGTGTGTTCTCTTTTGGAACTGTCTGAAAAACACACGCAGACAGCACAAATTAATCAAATAATTGAGTCAACAAGATTTCGTGTTCTCACTTCAAAATCTATTCTGGCTGTCCGCATGCGTGACGTAAAATTGGCGGTAAGCCTATAACAAACCAACTGAGGCCCGTCACCATGGCTAATGTAATTATTAGTGTATGATACCGGGATTAATATTATAAGGATGTTCAATAGATATGAAATGGGTGATAAAGGAATGATATCGGACGTATGAATGAAATGCATAGGTGATATGGGAATGATATTGGATATATGGATGAAATGCACAATAATAATATGTATAATAAACATAAGGACAAATGACCCTGTGACAATATTCTATGAGCATACCTTCTTCCTTATATTAAAGGTCTATATATATTCTTGTTTGATTTTCCAGTCCCGCCACCAACTTGCCTCTTGTTTCAGTTTCAGTTTCAAAAACGTATTAACGTACTGTGAGAACAGTTCACGTATCTGTGTTTTAGGGTCATACTGAGATATCTTATCAAAATGCCACAGCATGACAATTGTATGTTTTGTCAATTTGATATCCTATTTCCTCTGCCTTTTATACGTCTTCGATGACCCCATTCCCTACAAAAGAACGGCCTCCGTCTGAATGTGTATAAAAATGTGGGAAAAAACATCAAGAAGTAAGGTAAAAGATACCAATAATTCATTTATAGGTCAATTCAAAAAAGAAGATGCAACAAACAATAAACGAAAATGAGAACCCGAGGGGTTACTGACTTGGAACGGTCAGTGGCAAAACATTTGCCATTGGAGTTTAAACCAGGTTCTAGGTTGCACCAACCTCACACTTACCACAAAAGCTTTCGTTCGTTTGTTCCTGTGCTAATTTTACATAGATGGAACATTAGCTTTCTATTGCATCACTTTACATTTAATATGATCCTCGTATTAATAAAAATCTTGAAATTCTCCGTGATGATTTGTGGATGACAAAGGGTATCTTTCCAGTTTTATTCACCCATGGATATAGGAGCGTAACGATATATATCATCTTGGCTATATGTTTGTCTATTACATGAAAAAAAAAATGATAAGGATGTAAATCATTTAGTATCATTCTCTAATATGCTCAAATAAGTAACTCAATCCAAATGGGCATAATGGTTGTTTAATATCTTAATGAAACTGTAATAGCCACATTAAACCAAATTGTAATATCAATTAATCATAAAACAGCCATCTATTGATTTATCGCAATCGCCTGCTCGACCTTACTGGTGATAACAGGTCACAGTTCAAAAGGTCTTTAACTTCAGTATTTTATCTTACAGTAAAATGTCTGCTCGGCTATAGTGATTTCAAAAGTATTATGACCATTTAATGTAAATTTTGTTTCACGCCTGCCTTACTTGATAGCGTCTTGAGCTAAACAGTTAAGGTTTTAACGTTTAGCTGTGTGTTGATATTTGTGAACTCCCTGTGCCGTGAAAAGAGTGTCTACTGAGGTATGAGTAAATGTCGGTGATCCAAGTTAAACTGAGTTAGTTAAGTTAGTCATTTAATGATTCACGCATGTGCATTATCTTTTATATAAAGGAAATACGGAACACGCGGACAAGACCTTTTGAACTTTGTCAACTAAGCATAATGTTCAAGATACACAATTACTAAGCAAACATCGTCGAATGTACGCTGTAATATGTGACTATTATTTGAAAACAGTGGCGCTTGCAAAACAACCTCAGCACGTAAGACTAAAAATAAGCCAGGTGAGACTAACAAAACTCAAGGCAAAACTAAGAAAAAGATTTATAGTTCAGTAAATAATAAAATCTTTAAAATAAAATGTTTGATCTTCCCTAAAAAGTGACATGACGCCAAATAAAATAACTTTGTGGAAAGCCAGAATGTATATAAAAAAGGGTGGAGACATGCAATTAGTTAGACATGAATAAGTTTTTTGATTGGACAAATGCCTTGTGAACGAGACGTCATCTATATCACAACAGATATAAGTATTGCTATGTGGTTGTACAAGTCATTTGGTGACCTCACGCCGAAGAGACAAGATGAATAAATGTCCAGACTGTCAGCAAGAATTTTCAAGGAGAGATTCCACGTTACAACATGAGCGAATCAAACACAGAAAGATTCCTGAACCACTACAAGACGTAAAACATCACCAACAGTCCCACCACCACCACAGAAAGCGCCAGCGCTACCGGGACCGCCACCACCAAACCACCACCGAGGTGGAGCTGTCGTAAGACCGTCTTTTTACTTTAGTGAGGTGGTGCAAGTAACAGCATCAGGGACCGTTTCTAGTCATCGTGCGACGTTATAGGCTTGAAAAGGTAGGAATTTCTCCGTCTGGTTACAGGACCTGGTTTAGAAATTTCTAGATTATTAGATCGGGTATACGAACCACCTCTGTATACCATATGGGTGCCTATTTATGACAAGCTTCTGAAGTTATCTTAGTAAAAAATAAAATATGTTTCCGCATTGGATTAATATCGATCGGTTTGATTCAAGCTGTGTAGGTAAGTTAGTGCTCCCCCATGGGAAAGGTTTCATTATTCATACGATAAACAGCAAAATATTTTTTTTCAAACCTTTTTATTGATATAATAGACATCATTTATATACAAATTTACTGAATGTCTTGAGCATTCATCCAGCTATGCACCTTTCTTGCTCGAAATTACTAACCTGAAATGCACATTAAAATGGTTCAGCATTTATAATAAAACACAAAATAGAACACATGTAAAGTAATATGATAATAAAATAATTATATAAACATGTAACAATATAAAATGATATATAGTACATATTAAAAATGAAATACAAATTACCTTTGTCGGTGATCTATCGTATCTTATAAAGATATCTCAGAAAGCTTTAGCCTCAGCCTTTTTGTTCTTTAAAGGTCGCAGCAATACGTATTTAGAGAAAGTGTAGGTCACCATTAAGATGTATTTGTAACTCTGGTTCCAGTCGGCTAATTTCACCCTGTCCATTAAATCAGCCATCCAGCCCTAACGACATGGTTTATTTCAAAACGTGATCTGACTGGTTTATGAAGACTATGAGCTTCTTAATTATGCAGAAATTTTATTTTTTTGTGCAAATCAATGTTATATTTGCCAACACCACCACTGTTTACAGTTCCTATGGCCCACAAAGCTTGCTGAGTGGGATCGATAAGAATAAATGCGCTTCAAATATTCCTCACAAGGAGCCATGTCTTCACTTTTTAATTGCCATTAAAGGTGCTGCGACGTGCAAATGTAAAATTGTCGTTCTAGTTTTGCGTCAAGGGAATGTTGAATTGTCGTAATTGTGTTGCGACGTGTCTTTTGTTGTTATATTTGTGTGACGAGTGAGTTTTAAATTGTTATATTGTTACGGAAATCAAGTTTTAAATTGTCGTGTAAGTTTTGCAAATAATGAAATACATTGTTAACTTGTCAATTTAGTATTGCAAAAAGTGAATAATAACTTTTGAGTATACTGTAACGACGAGGGAAATTCAATGTGAAATTGTCATCAACGCGTTACAACGAGTGAAATACAATGTTAATTTGTCATTATAGTGTTGCAACGAGTGAAAAACAATGTATAATGTTGAGACAAGTGCGCTTTGTTTTTATTTGGCGTTATAGTGTTATGACGACTGAATTTAACTGCCAGTAATATATGTACAAAAATTACGATGAATAAATTTTAAAATGTAGTTCTGGTGTTGCGATGAATGAATGTTAAATTGTCGATATAGATTTGCGACGAATTAATTTTATATTGTCGTTATAATCTAATTATGACTCGATTTTTAGTTGTTGTTATAGAGTTATACGACGAGTGAATTATAAATTGTCGTTATAGTTTTATGACGAGTAAATTCTTAATTGTCGTTATATTATAACGACGTGTGAAAAAAAGTTAAATTGTCGTTATTGTGTAACAATAATATATTTTCGCTATAGTGTTTCGATTAGTGAAAATTTAAATTGTCGTTATTGTGTTACGACGAAAGAATGTTAAATTGTTCATGTTCAATTTATTATTGTGTGACGTCTAGTGAGAAACAACGTTAAATGTTGTTATTGTGTTGCGACAAGTGAATCTTAAATTGTCGTCATATTGATTCGACGAGTGAGTGATAAATTGTCGTTATAGTGTTAAGTTCAGTTAATGATATAGTTAAAGTGTTGCCTCGAGAGTTTGTTAAGATGGTATTATAGTGTTTCGACGAGTGTTTGTTTAATTGACGGAAGGTATGTTAAAATAAATGCTTCAGTATTACGACCAGTGAACGTCCAATAGTCTTTATAATGTTACGAGAGTATGTAATATGACCAGTATACCGTATTATAACGACGAATGTATGATAAAGGTTTGTTAAAGTCAAAGTAATAATATTTATTAGCATATTTTTCGTCAACATATCAATCTGGCAATTTTATAAACAGTTTTTTACGTTAAAAGCATTGAAATGTATCGTTTACAGTTGCAATTACTTAAGTAGTATCAAAGAAATATATATACATTAATCCAGACATTTTAATTTTACATAAAAAACTATTACAATACATTGAAATATGAAATATATGGTGCATTATTTTATGAAATATATATATATACTTTAATAATTAAAACGCTTTCATTTCTAGTCTTCATAGCAAGATAAACAACTTTTGCAAGCTTTACAAGAACAGATCGTAGACATAGGTTGAGTGAATTTATTCAAAGTAGGTCAAGTATAAAAATAACTGTCTAAAAGCCTTATTTGTACTCCCTAAATAAAGGACATACGTAAAAAATATGAAATATAAAACTACAACTCTATTTTATATTTCTTTTCCAATGTCGTTTTACTGTTATGACTTGCTGTTTAATTGTCGTTATTGTTTTGTAAGTTTATGCGAAAACTCTGGAATACTTTTGTAGGCGAAATAGCACCGTCTTATTTAATACTTGACTGGATTGGATAAGCCTGACTCAAACAATTATCAACTGATGATAGACTTTACTTATAACTGATGCCCTCTGGAGAAAGGATCTGTCTGTAAGCGAAAGTTTGCTGTTCAAGAAAAGTAATGTTACACTTGGGTCATAAAATCTTTTTTACAATTAAAGGTAACTAACTCAAAATGGGTTGAAGAAGAGTTACGGTTGATGGACACATGCAATATACTTATAAAAGTAGCCATTTGTCTCTAACAGATATCCTTTTCATTGACAAAAAATCATAATAAAACTATAGATAGGGATGTAACTGAAAAAATAGGAAATTGTTCATTGGCAGTACATTTCTTGTAATCGCCTTTTTTCTTCATTTAAAGTTTCACATCAATTTACTTCATAGTTTTAAATTTATCCTCAGGAGATACAATAAAGGGGAGATCATTCAAAATGGAACCAGATAAAGTAATGTTTCTAGTGCATTGCATTTCTAGTCAAGGTAGCTGCAAAGCAAGTTTGAAGTCAGTCATCTAATTAGCAACAAAGTTTGTCCGGACAAAGTACCTAGACGTCCAACCGCCCGCCACGGGAATGTCCATAATACTTTCGACTTGCGTCTAAAAACCACATTGTAAAACTTCAAAATACAATCATGGCATTTAGTTTTACGGAGAGAATAAATGCAAAATGGAATGGTAAAACCTTTATATTAATTGCATAAGAACATTTTACATTCTGTGATGTGTTTTAGATATACAAATGTAATAATATTGAATAAAAGTCTGACAAATCAAGAAATACATTTATTCAGAAAATTCGCATTTAAACATTTCACATTTGGGATGTTAAAATTTACAAATATGTGTTAGATATACAAGTGTAACAATACTGAACAAAAGTCGGACAAATTAAGAAATATATTAATTTAGAGATTAAGAAAACCTTTAATTCTTATTAATAATACTTGGACAAAATACAATGTAAGTGAAATTGAGATAACATGGTTGTAAGATAGGCGGTAAATGGAGTATAGAACTCTCAGGCAGTTAGTTTAGCAGCGTCAACATTTCCCTGAATTTTTTTTTGGTGTTGTCTTTAAAGCTTTCACAAAAAATCTAAGAACAACCTACACTTGTATATTGTTTCAAAACCCAGTTGTACTAGCATTAAAATCTGTCCTAAGACCCAAGCAACTTCTACACAGCAAACACTTGCAACTAACCCCATTTAGAGTATCGTGTGCTGTCTATCAAAACCAAATCGATTCTCTCCTATTTTGCAAAGAGCGACACAGGTATCCTTAGAGTCAAAAGGCAATGTCATTTATCTTAATTGCATAAGAACATAAGAACAGACTAAAATTTATGGTTTTAGAGAAGATGATTTTTGGAAGGCTGAGTCAGGGAGAAGATTTATACAAATTCTTCAAGATCAACTATAGAGTGCTAAATGTCAGATATTAAAGTTTCACACCTTTTGTTTCAAAGTTATTAAATGTAAAAAGGTAATCTAGGGTTCGGCTCTTAGAATAGAGGATCATCGTCGAAAACCCATGTTCGATCTATTCCGTTTCACTCTACTCATCGACCGTGGGAAAATTGGTTGGTAAAATATCGTATTCATGAATAATTCATTACCTACTTTCATTGGTTTCCGAAAGATTTCCATCGCGTAATCTCAGCCAATGAAATTACTCGTTACAATTTACCTTTTGCAATTATGTTTAAATCCTGGAAAATACGTCTATTTTAAGGAACATGTCGTTATGCCTACTCTCCACATTGAAGAATATCTTTTTGTAATTCGGAATCTCACTGGACGAAGAATTGCTTCACTTTGCTAATTTATATTCATGAAAACGAATAATCTGCTGTCAATTAACTCATGGAACATAATGTAGCTCTGCTTCATATGTACAATGTACCGTGGGTAACCGACGATGTAGAGGATGTGTTGAAATTATTTCCCAGGATATCTCTATTTGAAACAAGTAAACCCAAGAGCCAAACCGATAATATCTACGTGGCATGGTCATAGCGATCTTGTTTGAGGTTAACTTCTTGACAACTTACGCCAAATATGAAGGAAATCGAAAATGACAATGTTACACGACTACATTAAATATGTGACCCTAGAGCAAAGGCTATATTCACTCCATCTGCAAAGTTTTAACAACTTAGTACAGGTCCAGTAAGTTATGTTTAACGCTAATTTCATCGACGAAAATATTTCTTAGATCTTTCAATACGTTTTGGTGATTATGAGCTAGAGCGTCATTATCAATGTTGAATATAGGCAGCTCATAGTTGGTTTGTTTGAACCATTAAAATCAAAATAAAGATGAACCTGCCCTTGATATTAAACAAGAAACCATATTTTCGGTAAATGACATATTTAAAAATGTATAAAGGTTCACAGGAATCCGTGATGTATGAAAAGGTCTGGTCTTTGAGCTTTCCAGTTAGAAGTTTTGTTCCTATATAAGTCTATGCAAAACCAAATAACCGCTGGAGTGGGGCTAACTTTGACCCCGGGAACTTATTATGAATAATCTTTGTAGAGGTCTACTAGATAATGTCTCACATCAATAAACATAATCTCTGTGTCAAGCGGTTTTAGAGATAGAGAATATGATAAGACAACACATAAAATGACACTATACACTAAAGTTATAATGACAAATACATATAACAAATAAACAGTTCTTCGTGATAAAATATTTGTTATAATTGAAACAAAATGAAAGTATATCGTTTCACAATAAACAAAGCTAAGCGCCAAAAAGAATCAAATCACAAAATGAAACAAAAAAATCATGATATTTTTATAGATAAATGGTTTATAATGCAATATATAATACAATCCATGAGCACACATCTGTAAAGTAATCCGGATGATGGCATGTTGTGTTGTAAGATATCCATATAAAAAGTAATAGTCAAGAACAATGTTACTACATATATATGGGAGAAAGGTGTAACAACAATTACTTTTATCGTACATGTTACATTTAATCATTACACTACATAAAGCTTTAAGTGCCGCATAAGAGAATTATAAGATCAGTAAACTGCAAAATCTTTTAACGAAGAGGTAACAAAAAGTTGATACTTCACAAAAAAATATCTGAAATATTTAATATCAAAAATTGCTGACATAAGTAATTGTTACAGCATGTTATTACAAGTTGGTGTCTTTTTAACAAGAAAAGAACCGTATCATTTGAAATTACTGTGTAGTATTAAACACATCATCTCTTTTCTTCATACTATGGAAAACAAACATTGTCAAATTGCTGATTTCTCTACCATTATCAAATTTGAATAATTCTATAAATTTTTGAATATTCGGTCTTTTCTAGTAATAATTTTTTACGAACTCAGGTCTAAGTTTAAAGTAAAAAGGGCATTCTAGAATAAAATGAAATTCATCTACCTAGATATTACAAAGTTGACATTTACGTTCAGTTCTTGGAGTAGCATCAGGTTTTGATTAACGTCCTGTTTATATTTCTAACTTATGATTGGATACACTAAGACTTGTTAAGGCGTATCTATATTTAGTAACTTGAAAAGTATCAAGGTATCAATCAAAACCAAAAAGCCGTTTAAGCCGTTGCTCTGGTGGAGTTACTTAGCTGATCATTCGAATTTTGAACAAAATTATCTTTTACCCTTTGTTTGAAAATACTTAAAAACATATTTATGTTCCTTACACTTTGATTGATCCAAACTTTATCAATACCATAATTATCTAATATTATTTTGACATAAAATGCCCATTTTTCATATTTGGATGATTCTGTAAATCAGTAAACATTACATTATAGACTGTTCTAGCATATGTTTTGTTCTCTAACCTTATAACTTTTGACCAATAACGTATAACAAAGTCTTTAGATTTGTAATGGAAATCGACCAAGTTTAACGTAAATACATTAATTCTTAGGTTGTGCTTTTACTCCAAGAAGTTTCTTCATGTATTGTAAATGGGCTGATTCTATATTATCAGCTTCCAGGTAACCCCATACTTCTGAATCATAACTTAAAATTGGCACTATAATTTCATCGAACAGTTATAATCTATGACTAACTGTTATACTTCGAAACTTGTTCAACTTGGTTTTTAGCTTAAAAATACCTTTCAATGCTTGTCCACAAAGTGCTTCTATAGGTAAATTAAACAAGCTTGAAGTTGTAAACCCAGTGCCTAAGTAAGTAAACTTCGAAGCAAACTCAACTTCTATGTCATTGTAATAAAACTTTAAATTTCTACTTATTTAACTACTTTAAAAAAAAAAAAAAAAAAAAAAAAAAAAAAAAAAAAAAAAAAAAAAAAAAAAAAAAAAAAAAAAAAACATTGTTTCGGTTCTATCAACAATAAGAAATTATTTCCATCTATTACAATATTTTTGTAATGTATCTAATCCTTTTTTGAGACCTTGTTCAGTATCTGCAAAAAAATAACAATATTGTTGGCGTAAAGCAAGAGAAATTACTTGAATAATCCAACATCAATGCCCTCACGTCCATTTAATACCATATAATCATCAAGGTCCTTATTTTTTGATAAACATATTTCAAATCTCTTCTGATTTTTTGTATCAATTATAGACAGTATAAAATTTTAAAATTTACCTTAGGGGGGAATAACCGTTTCTAATGAATCACAAACTATATAATAGATTATACATGTACCTTATTTTACGGAAATATTATTAAATTTTGACACAACATGTCGAAATATGCCGACAAGAGGGTCATGATGGTCCTTGGTCGCACACCTGGGTACGTTGGCTATGGGACTGCTGTTGAGCAAACAGAAGCAAAAGAAGAGGTTTTGGATTGAAGATTTTTGAACATTTTATATTTCATAAAATATTTTGACCCTAGGGACATAAACTGAACAGACTAGAGAGACATAGACTAGAAAATGCATTCTACGAAATATCTAAGCTCTACTGCATACAGTTTCAGACAAGAAGATATTTTTTATATTTCTTATATAAGTCTATGTAAAATCAAGTGACCCCGAGGCATGGCCATTCATGACCCCAAAGTCATAATTTCAACAAGTATGGATGATCTTCAATGACATTAAGCTTATGGTTTCTCACAAGAAGATTTTCAAAGATTTAATATCTTAATAAAATAAGGAATTGGAAAAGAATGCAAGTACATGCTCTTCCTAGGGAAAAAGAAAAATTTTAAGTACTTAAACATTTAAAAAAGCTAAAGAAATCGTTTGTTTTTGGGCGGGTAGTGGTGGTATTTGATGGGGAGGGGGTTCTGTTTGAGGTGGAGGGGGAAGCAAGTACCTTCTCATCCATGATGTTTTTGTAGGGTGGGGGTGTCGGTCGGACTAGTGGTACCCTCTTGTCCCTGAAAAACATGGGTGGTCCCTTGTGCGGGGGGGGGGGGGGGGGGGGGAGGAAGAACCTACCCATCCCATGCAAAAACATACTTTAGTTCTAGGCGTTGTGATTTCCAATTAGAAGTTTTGTTCCTATATAAGTACAGGCTAAACCAATGCTTAATCTCTGTGTCAGGCGGTTTTAGAGAAAATTTTCCTTTATAATTATATACAAGCCCAAGTGCAGGGCAAATATTGACCCGGGGACCAGGATGTGAAACAATTTGGTAGAGGTCAACTAAACAATGCTACACACAAAAAATCAAAACTCTACGACTTGTCAAGAGGACCTGTAGATGAAGCTCAATGCAAAATATCTAAGGTCTAAAGGTTATTGTTTGTCAGAAGATTTTCAAAGATTTAATATTTTACACAAAAAGGACCACTGGGGCGGCGCTAGTTTTGACACGGGGTAGGCTTGTGATACTGTACCGGTACTGGTTCTGCAGTAGTTCTACAGTACTTTTGACCAAGTATTGGTACTGTACTGCATTACTTAAACAAAATTTGGCCAATACTGGTACTGGTACTGCATTACTCTTACAAACATTGGTACTGGCTTTGCAGTACTTTAGCAGTACTTCATTTTTTCTCACATTTTAGCAAATTTCCTATTTAAAATATGGATACATTAAGGTCAGCATTCATAAACCTATAATGAAAATCATAGAACTCTCTTTCTTTCAGCTATTATTACATTTTATATATAGTTTTCTTCAATAAAATAAAGCAAACACATTATAATAATTATAACAGTTAATCTGATATAGTGGGGTTACCAATTGATAGAGTTGAAAAATGTTAAAAGCACAATGGTAATTAGTAACATAACAGAAGTAAATCACTACAATATGTCTTAAGGGTAAATTTGATTATTTGTATAAGGTTGTTTAATGGTCAAGTAAATAGTGAACGGTGAGCTGTTGTCAACAACACTACACATGCAGAACATCTGATATAGCATAATCATTTTGTGGTCCATTTTGTTATAATAAATCAAGTTGTCATTACGGAGGGTAATGTTTAAATGAAATGAAGTAAACAGTATTCAAATAAAGTATATACAATAACCAGGAGAATAGAAATGAGTTGGATTAATTTCTTTAAACTACCTGAAAATACGGATGGCAATTTTAAAGCACAGTGTATGCACCGTCCGTCGCAGATTTCAGGGATACTGAAAATATCCTCCAACTTCATCAAACATTTGAAAGTAAGTACATTTGTAATATTTGTTTTATAGTTTTACCTGTATACAATATGCAAAATAGCAAAATGAATTGGCTAGCTGTATTAATTTTAAACAGCAACTTTCAATGAGTACCTTTTGAAATGGTATTGAATTTTATTACATATTTTTTCTATATCATGATATTTTAATACTAGCTGCAGACAGTGTCTGCTGTTATAATTGCTATTGTCTTCTTTTCTAAAAGGAGATAAATTGTTGCAAAAAAACAAAAGGCTGTGGTAATATTATTGAGTTGTTTAAACACAGAAATAGTCAAGCCTTTATTTAGGTGTTTGTTAAACAACCAAAATATGTTATATATACTAAAATTACTTAAAACGATTCCATAAGATAAGTTTGAAAAGTAAGCATATGATTACCATGGTAGGTTGAAATTGTTTTTATGTTTCTTGTCATTTTGCTGCATTGAATACACAAATATTAAAACAGGATTTTACTTGCTTATTATGTCAAACACAGGAGTAGTATACATACTTTGTCTTTAAATATGCTTTTAATATTATGCAAAGGATTATAAATTCTACAGTTACACAGAAAAGTACCGGCACTGGTACTGCAGTACATTCACCAGAAGAAGTACTGGTACTGCAGTACTTGCTAAAAATCTAGTACTGGTACTGCCCATACGGTTTAAGAGAAGAAGATTTTGTAAGTCTTCCCAATATAAGCCGTTGAAAATCAAGTTACACCCATTAAAAACCCAAGGAGTATAATTTTTACAATCTTTAGAGAGGACATCTAGCTGATGATTTATGCAAAACATCGTAGCTCTAGGTCTTGTGGTTTCAGACATGAAGAATTTCAAAATTTTCCCATATATACTCCTATGTAAAATAAACTGACTCCGGGTCATTTATAGCTCCATGGTTATAATTTGACCAATCTTTGAAGAAGACAGAACATTGTGGAGTAGCACCTTTAAAAAGTGATGGTCAGACCTTCATAGATCCTAAAACCGAAGCAGACATATTAAATAAGCAATTTGAGTCTGTCTTTTCTCGCCCTCAATCACTGAGTCTTTCCTAGTCATGCAAACAACTGCTTACTCCACAAAACTATCCAAAAATGCCAAATGTCAACATAACAGAGGATGAAAAAGTTTAAATCCAAGCAAAGCCTCTGGTCCCGACCAAATCTCCCCAAGGTTACTAAAGGAACTTCACATTTAAATAGCCCCTGTTCTCACCCAAATCTTCCAAATCCCCCTTAATTCTGGTATCGTCCCCAATGACTGGAAGCATGCCGTCATTGCCCCTGTCTACAAGAAAGGCCCAAACTGTAAACCCAGTAATAACAGGCTTATCTCATTAACATGTATTGCCTCTAAGCTAATGAAGCATATAATGATCTCCAATATCATGTCTTTCTATGACAAGCATGATATCTTAAGACCTTTCCAACATCGTTTCTGGTCAAAACATAGCTGTGAATCCAGCTCATCAGTTTCTCTCAGGAAGTCCATTACAACTTAGAGCAAGGTCAACAGACAGATGTTATAGTCATTAACTTCAGCAAAGCATTTGATAAAGTTGACCATCACAAACTCCTCCTTAAGCTACATAGACTAGGTGTTAACTCTGAGGTCATCTCATGGACCAAATCATTCTTTTGTGGTCGCACTCAACAGGTTGTTGTTGATAGTCAGTCTTCCGACAAACTACCTGTTCTCTCTGGGGTCCCCCAAGGCTCGGTACTTGGACCTTGCCTCTTCTAATCTTATATAAATGGCCTCCCTGACAGTGTCAAGGGCAAAGTTAGACTATTTGCAGATAACACAATAGTATACCTGGCAATTAAATCAACCCAAGATGCCCAAATCCTCCAAAAAGATCTCCACAGTCTTGAAAACTGGGAATCTGATTGATTTACATGGACTTTAATCCAGATAAATGCGAAATCCTAAGAATCAGTCGTAAGAAACATTTTGTAACATTTCCATATAAACACTACATGGTCAAGAATTAAAGTCCACTGAGGCTGCTAAATATTTAGGCGTAAAAATAAGTAAATATCTATCTTGGACCAATCATATAAATAACATAACAGCAAAAGCAAATAACCCACTCAAAGAAATGTCAAAACTTCCAACAAAACGATCAAAGAAACTGCCTATTAAACTTAAAAGTTTGGCATCCTTGGCAAAAACATCTTGTTTACAAAATAGAACAAGTTCAAAGGTCAGCTGCCAGATATGTATATAATGACTAAAAGATCTTAATTGGCAAACTCTAGAGCAGAGACGCAACATCAGCGCTGTTACTCTCCTTTATAAAATCATACACAATCTTGTGAGGGTTGACCATCACCATCTGACACCCACCAGAAACCTAAACAACCTGATACCACACTCAAGGACGCAGTATCACTCGTATTAATTTTTTTACCAAGAAGTATTCGTCTGTTGAATGGTCAACCTTTATCCTTGCAATCTAGTCCCAGATTAGACCTTTTTACTGGGCAGCTGCATCCTTTCTACCAGTTCTAAGCCAGAATTGTTTTTATCTTTCTATCTCAGTCTTGTAGTCTTCTTTTAACTTGCTTTTATCTCAATTTTAACAGCTATTACCAGACAACGCGCCTGCTTAGTGTGATCGTTGAACGAACTTAAAGCAGTAAAATGTAGATGTAGATGTAGATGTGACCTTTAGTTGATCGTTTACGTATAATACCTAGGCTCTAGGCCTTGTTGTTTCAGACAAATAGTCTTTCAAAATGTTTCCTTTCTGTTGCCATAACAACCAGAGTTTTTGATGGAATTCGATTATGTGAACCAATTTTGTAGAGCTTTATTCAAGAATCACTCCCGGCAAGTTTTATTAAATTTGACTTTGTGGTTTAGGAAATGTCATTTAAAAGGAAATGTTGACACATCACGACACACGACGGACACAGATTGATCACAAAAGCTCACCATGGGCATATTCAGTCGAACTAATGAAAAACATTAAAATCATGCATGTTTGGAGTATCAATACGAATAACTTTTATAACTTTAACTCTTATCCAGCTTGCATATTGCATAGTGGGCGTATACTTATTACTCATTGTGACACTGTAGAAAACAGACCCAAACTCGGCCGAAAAATACGTCCTCCTTACGTGAAATCCTAGATCGCCCCTGCAACTATGGTTTTCTACCAAGATTGTGTAAATTATTGCCCTGGGGAAAATAATGGCTCCATCCTAAGATTTGTTAACATCACGGAGGCCAATATAGGGAAAATTTATATAATCTTCTATTTCTTATAGTTTAAGAAAACCTAAAAATCTGCTAAATTTTCATATCCAAATATTTTCTTTTTGTTTGAACTTTATGTGAAATAGACTTTTTTTGTCTAACTGACATACTTTTATTTTATTTCATTATTTTTAACTATTTTTTTTTGCAGTAACAACATGACATTTAAAGTTTGCTTATAATTTTCATGCAGATTCCAACTTTGATCTTAGCCGACATTGATCTTTATATATATACAGTTTTTGAAGCTTTGTTTATGAAAGTTTATATCTTTGAAGGAAAATTATTGTCCACATATAGAGTTTTGTGTTTGACCTCTAAGTGATTTTGTCCTTTCTCTGTGCCTACTTCGTAATTGCTTTTGATGCTATAGGGTGGACATTTACTATATATTTTAATTTTGTAGCCAAATTTAAACTATGACCTTTTTAACATTGACCGCTACCTACTGACCTAGTTATTGATTTTGCAGATATGTCTGCGAAATTCAATAATGCGAAGAAATCTTCATGTCCATTTTTTGACTTTTTCGTTGCCTTTTTGTGACCTTGACCATTATATTGACCTAATTTCTTGTGTTTTGAGCGTTGAAATTTGAACTTTACATAAAGACTTTAACTTCGACAAATACTAAAGTGAAAACAAAGTCCATTAGACGACATATTTGCAATGATCTAGAATCATTTGAACACTTTTAATAAAACTTCATGAAAGAAATATTCCTGGCGAATTTCATAAAATTTGGCCACATATCTTCAACAAAAATGTTCTTCGAAACAATTCTGGACGACGGATTATCACCGATTCTAACAATTTAAATCAGAAATCAATTAGGAAAATAATGTTACATGTGTAATGTCAGCAAAACTCCTAAAATATTGTTGGAGTTATGCTCCAGACAGGCATTATAAAATATAAAAAGGGAAATAATTAATAGACCTGGTCAGGCAGTGTTATGGTTCTTAACACTGCTATGTCAATCATTGTTTTAGATATTAAGCATAACTTTGAACAGATTTTACGAAACTTTCCAAACAATCACAATGAAAAAATATAAAGGGAGATCATTTTTAAAAAATTAGCAGGACTGAGTTAAATTATTTGATACTGCATTTGCCTTATTTTCCCTCGATCTCATATATTTACTATTTAATATTGTTGAATTTACTCTAAGGACAAGCATTTAACAATAATAAAATTAAATATGGCCATTGTTGAGATTTTTTTAACACTGCAATGTATATAACTGTTTTGAATATGCATATATCTTGAATACTTTTAAAGTAACTTTCAGAAAAAGTGTAATAAAATTTAAACAGAACGGGAATTGAAAAAATGTTGAAGGTATTTATTAATCCTTTATTATTGCAATTCCTCTTATTCCCCTCTATCAACATGTGAATTATCAACTAAATGTCTTGAACACTTTATATTATGCTTCGGACAAGCATTAAAAATCTAATTAAGTGTTTTGAAAAATGGAGAAAGATTACTGTAATAATTCAATACTGCACCTCATGTTTATTCTATCAATATAATTACCATTAATTACACGCCTTTCATAGTTTAAGAATTATGCCCCGAACAAGCAAAATATAACTCGGAGACATAATGAGAAAACTAAACAAGATGAGATACAGTTTCTGTGCAGTGCACTTGCACTCAATGTCGTCTATCATTATATGAAGTTTGAAGTAAAAACGCAAGTATGAGTTCTTAAAAAATACAATACCATGTTGTAAATGGGATGACGATACTTAAACTTTCAAACATCCAAATTGTCTAGCATCTCAGAATTGCATTAATTTAACGTTTCTATTACTGTCCTTGTAAAACGTTTTCATTATTATACAAAGTTTAAAATTATTTTTTGGATTTTTGAATGTTGAATTTCTTATTTTATGTAAAAAGAAATACAAACTGATTTCAGATGAATGATTTGATAAGGCCTGGTTATGTGTCTGAGGTCAATTGTATTGGTTTTGATGCAAACAGATGGCTTGATACAACTGTTCCAAGGACAAATAAAGGGACTGTATTAGATCAAATGATGTAATTGTCTTCGTGTGAAATATTTAGTAAATAAATGAAATATTATTCAAATCTTTTTGTCACATTTCTTGTCCATGACACCTTCGACATTAATGAGTCCCTATGAAAATTAGTCTAAGGGAAATAACACAATTAGTAACTGATCTATTGACTAACAGTTACTTCTCTTTTGCAAGGGTCAGTGATCTTTGCGTTTTCAAGTGGGAAAAGAGTGGCCATTAACTATATTTCACATACATTTGGTAGTCTTGGAGGAATTTATATTTCTTCAGGTGAATACATTGTTCTCTGCATTTGTAATAACTGCTTTTCTATATCTTCCAATTTATACGATTTGAGTTCATTGACTTTTGTATGCATATTTTCTTATTTGTATTGTACTACTACTGGCCCACCATGCAATGTTGTCAGCATTTTTGACAGATAAATCGTGATAACTGTCTATCTATTTAAGCTTATTTACCCTCGGTACCGGTTGCCCATATGACCGACGCCCCCTGAAGAGATTAGTTATTTTATGTTGTGGGGGTAGTGGAAGATACAGAAAGCATCCCATTCCAGAGACACTCCTGGTTCTTTTGCATGCTCAGTGTACAGCACTGATAAATGGGACCTCGGTTTAACGTCTTATCCGAAAGACTATTAGTAATGTTAGTGGAGGAGCGGGGGATCGAACTCGGAAACTGTCATCATTCTTAATGTGTTATATATCAATTATTTCAGATTTTAAATAGATATTAACAAAAAAGTCACCAGTCTGTTTAATATACAGATAGAGCCCGTTTATGCGGCACTCCTCAAAGAAAGGAACCTGTAGGACATAGAAACGATTTAACATATTTTTACAAATATTATTTACATGAACTATCCGTTGTCAAAGTATGATTTTCTTGCAGGTAAACATTTTTTAAAAAGTGAACAAATAATTCAAGCATCTGCTCGTAAAGACAAAAATTAAAGGCTCTAGCAAAGGTTAATCTGCTATCGCCATTATTTTTGCTTGTAAATGATTTGATATATATTTATAAAAACTAAGGCTACAATTATATCGTCTAATTTTACACATTTTCTTACTCCTTTCACATCATCATTATTTCATCATATGTGTCTGTCTCTTCGATTGCATGTCTAGTAAGAGGTGTGTAAGTCAGAGCAGTTGCCTCTTGTCTGCCTATCTCTTGATGCCTATAGTCAGTTGATGCAAAAGGAGCGTTTGCGTAGATGCTTTAATATATAGAAATGTTATTAATCATTTTTGTAGGTGTAGTTACATGAGTGCAAATATTTGTTAATCAGTATTGGTTTATCTATATTCAAATACTAAACAAAACGTACGAACTGAAATTTGCTACCATTTTTTAGCATCTGGCCGACGCAGTGTGAAGTATTTCTTTCTATGATAGTTCTGTCAAAATCATGTATTTAAATAGCTTTACGAAAAGAAAAATATAGTCGTGTGCATATTGCTTTCTTTGACAGGCAGCTTAATATTTATTGTCAAAAAAATGACGTTTTAAGCTTACACTTGTTGAGCTGAACTGGCAGGTGGACGTTTCCCTGAAAATAATCAATAATATATAAAAATATTAATATCAATATCTTATGGCAATTCATATCATTTAGAAAATGAACTTCTCTCTCTCTCTTTCTCTCCCTCTCTCCCTCTATCTCTCTCTGTAAGCATATTTGTCATTCTAAAATAGTAAATTCTTCAAAATTTACTTGTATGCATAATATTGCTACTGAAATCGTAAAATGTGGAAGTGTTTGGCAGGTATAAAGTTTCTTTCCGATGTTGCAAGTACGAAACCATAGTAACATTGTGTTTTGTATTACTAATTGAAACTGCTCGGTATTATAATCTGATATTGAAACAAGTGTACAATTTTTGTTAACTTATGCATTGCATCTTTACACGTATGAAACTTATGGATGCAACACGAATGTAACTGTCCATATTTAGGTTATCGAGTTGTGTCCCTTTGGGTATCACCCAGTAAACCGTTGTCGGAACCACGTTCGATCCATTTCTTTTCACTTTATTTATCGACCATGGGAAAATTGGTTTCAAACATTTCGTACTCATAATACTAAATGAAACATTTTCATTAATTTTCGATATACCAAATTTCGCAATCTTAGCCAGTAAGATAACTCATCACTTTTTAGAACGCATTTCGTCTATCTAAAGTAACAAAATTCCTGTTTGAAGTTAAAGATCTGTAATGCTGAATACTATGCCTCAGCTTGCCCATATGTATTCATGAAAACTAATTATATGCAGTCAATTGTACAACAGTACATAATTTAGTTGTACGGAAGATGTACCAGGGGTAACCGAAGATGCCATTATTCTTACGACTTTTTGAACTTCGACAGAGCGTCTATGGACAAAGAAAATGCAACAGCGCGTTTGGAGCTTGATTTTTTTCGGCCATGTTTGCGGCCTAAGTTTCAAAAATATGCAATTAAACGAAGGAAGATCCATATAATTTATTGAATGATTTTTCATTGCTATATGCAAATATTAGTTCCTGTTAATTTAGGTAAATGATGTGTTTAAACTTATCAGAAAATTGATTGTAATTTAAATATGTATTTTTTATCAACGACAGCAGTCAGACGACTGAAATTAATTTACCCCACAATAGACTAGCTGTTCATTCTATGGTTTACAATTGTTTTGCCGTAGAAGAATGTTTCACACTTCCGAAAACATTTCATGAAAAACATTATATTTGATAAAAAAATGAAGCTTCAATTGAAGAAATGTTTAGAACGTCAACAATTTGAACATTTCTCAAGAATTTAGAAAATGCCTATTATGCCATCAGGCAGTGTCAGCGTTGCAAAAAAAAAAACTGCGTATTGCTCTGTCCATTTGAGCTGATTTATTGTCAAATCTGTTTGTACATATGACCGACGCCCCTGAAGAAGTAAATTATTTTAGGTTGTCTGGGACAATGAAAAATAGAAAGAGCATCCCATTCCAAAGAAAGCTTTGGTTCTTTTACCTGTCCAGGACTGATAGATAGAAACTCGGTGTAACGTCAAATCCGAAGGACAGTAATGTAAGCGTAGGTGCGTGTGATCGAAATCGCGAGTCTTGGTTTACTACTAGACCACTGATCCACCCCTATTATTATCCCACGCCGAAGACGGAGGAACATAGATTTGTCGTTGTCCGTCCGGCTGTCTGTCATTCCGTCCGACCGTCCGTCACACTTTGATTGAAACACAACTTTAAGTTATTAACACACTATTTAAGTTATTAACCGAAAACTTCAGATGTGGTTAATCTCTAAGTAGAATTGCAGTGCACAGGATTTGAAACTGTTCACTTCATATTGTTCAGTTATTCTCTTTGTTGTTTTTCCTGTTTTAAGTTATAAACCTAAATCTTCAAGTGTGGTTACACCTTAGTGAGTAAAAGTGCAGTGCATAAGAATGTAACCCTTCACTTTCTATTTTTTTACTAATTCCCATTGGTTTTTTTTCCCCTGTTTAATTTTTAAGACTTTGAAGCTTAAAACAGGCATTATGTTGCAACATTGGTTTGTGTTATAAACATTGCTTTGTGGTATAACTGTAGTGTGAATTGTAGTTTTGTACTTTAAATGATAGTACATTTATAGCTAACTAACTATATAATTATTTAGGAAAAACTTTGAACAGTTTATTTTCTTAAACCGCTTGACACAGAGCTTTGTTATTTGATGTGAGGCATTCTCAAGTAGACCTACCAAGATTGTTCATATTATGTCCCTGGAGTCAAAATTAGCCCCACCTAAGGGGTCACTCGGTTTTGCATAGACATATATGAAAAATAAAAACCTCTAATGGGAAAGCAGAAAGTCTAGAACTTAACTGTTTACTTACATGGGACTGGTAAGTACTTTTCGTCCCCACCAAAGCAGAGGACTTCCCAATTGTTAGCACCTCCCCCCCTATCGCGCACACACACGTTTTGTTTTATTTTCATTTTTGTCAAGTTTTAATTGATTTTTGTATGAGTAGGTACTTGCCCCTGCCCCCACCCTTAGTTCTTCTCTCATTTGTTTTTATTTATTTTTATTTTTAGAAGTGAAAAAACACTTTCCAGTGTATAAGAACGTGTTGAAATTATTTGAAACTGGGCTTTGTATTAAATATGTTGTATTCCAACATGCTCTTTAATAGAGCATGTTAAGTTACAGTATTTTTCATCGAGATAAAGTTCTAATATGCAATTATTTCATGTATTGTAAACTTAAAAAGGCGTTGAACAGTCTATATTCCTTGGACGTATTTCTGAATTGCTTTTGGCATATGCAATAAAATTTCAGTTTACCCAAAAAATCTCCAAGTTTGTTACGTTTTTGTATTTAATATAGCCTATGACCATAACATTTAGAGTAGTATAAGCTTTATCTGTGATTTTTTGTTTTAGTAATGATTTTAAAATTGGCAATCTAAAGCACTTCCGGTTATAAAATAAAAGAAAACAGCTGACATGAAAAATTATTGAAACAGGCTATGTACCCAATATACATTTCTTTTCTAAAGTGATATGTGTGTATTATATTCATTTCATTTATATAACATACATACAAAACTTAAATGACATAACGTAAATAACATAGTGTACAGCACAGGACAATAAAGTATTTTAGTCAAAGTATTTTGGTCAAATTACAGACTTATAAATTGAGATGGAGATCAGATGTTTTTGCTATGCATTTTCAGTTTTTTAAATTCAAATAAGGGTGGAGTGAATCCTCAAATTTAATCTTTTTTACAGTTTGGACCTATCTTCTACAATAAAGCCAGTGTGCCTTTGTTGTTTTGGGGCTTCAGATAGACATAGCTTTAATAAGTTTACATATTTTGTTGTAACTTGTCACGATTTTAAGTGTTAAGAAATATTCATATATCTGAGTAGACAGAAGGAATTTTGCAGTATGCATTGTGTTTATTTATTTTCTGCCGATTTGGTGGCCTATGACCGATGTGAAGCAATTTTTGATTTACTTCTGAATTTTCGATTTTTATGCAATAAAGACCTCTTTCTACGAGTAAACATAGAGAGAAGAAACAATTTAAGCTTGTTGTGCAGAGATATCCATCCTTGCCCTGGACCCCCAGCTGATTCCTCTACTGGTTCTAGTTCTTCCGCCAGTGAATATAAAGTATTTAATAAACGTGGCTCACACTTCATACATATCAACCCCAAAATGTCTTTAACCTAAACTATATGAAATTGATTCTCTAGCCCGAAAATCTAGAGCGACGTGCATTTGTGTTTCAGGAACCTGGTTAGATTACTAGGTTCTGGACTCTGAAGTTAACACCAGCAACTACTGTATTCAGCAAAGAGATCGCAATAGACAAGATGGAGGCGTCTCTATATACATGAGGAAGGATTTACCATGATCTTAGTCATGAAGAATTAAAAGCTAGAGTGACTGACATTCAAGCCTATTTTATGTGGTCCTATTTAAGACCGCCGCACAGCAGAACTGTTATAAATTTCAGACTCATTGTGTGCCTCGAGCAGTGATTTTTAGAATATGAAACTATATTGCTAGGGGATTTTAACACTGATGTATTCAAATATAAGTCTTATCCAATTTTACAATGTTTTAAGTCATTTATTAATTTGTTACAAACAGTTGTTCTCTGAATCTACCAGAATTTGTTCTATCAGTGAAACTACAATAGATTTAATTTTAGTGTCTGATAGTGATCAAATTACTCAGTCAGGTGTTATTCATACTTTATTTAAGGACCATAGTTTAATATATTGTACAAGAAAAATCAGTAAAACTCCTCACAACTATGTCACTTTAAGATCTTTAAAAATTACAAAACAGGTGACTTTCAAGCTGTCTGGAGCCCTGTTATGCTAAGTGACAGTGTAAATGAATCTTGGGACAATTTTAGAAGGTTATTGTCATCTGTTATAGACAATGTAGCACATGTAAAGCAAACTAGAATTAAACAGAGAACCTTGAATAGACTCATTCTATAAATTATAGGAACAAAGCTTTTTACAAATATAAATCTGACAAAAGCCCTGAAAATTATGACTCTTTCAAAATTCTGAGAACTAGCGTTGATTATCTTGTTGACAGGGCAAAGTAGGATTATTTTTCTAGTACTCTAGAACAGAATATCAATGGTTTAACATCTTTATTGAAAACTGTAAAAAATCTTGGTTTGCCATCTAAGAAAGGTTCTTCATCATCTAGTTCTAATGGTGTTTTTGAAAAATCTTTAAAATATTTCCAGCATCCATCAAAAAGTGGTTTATGACTAGGTTGATTCGTATCTTACAGATAGAAAAAATGTCGTATAAATTTCAGTCGGGTTTTAGGAGTGGTTCCTGCACTGATACTTGTCTGGTTCACCTTACAGAATTTACAAGACATGAAAATGATAAAGATAAACTTTTTGTAAAGTTCTGCTGGATTTACAGAAACGCATTCGACACAGTGGACAATTCTATTCTTTTAATGAATCTTCAAGCATCTGGTCTTAGTGATGATGTGTTAAATTGGTTTAAGTCATATTTGTCTGACTGACAGCAGCTTGTAGACGTCTCATGTACTTATTCTTGTACGGTAAATGTCACATGTGGTGTTACAAAGGGATCAATTCTTGGACCGCAGCTGTGGTCAAAAATAAATTGTTATTGTATACTGACGATTCCTGTATCCTGGTAAAAGGCCTTGACTGGTCATCTGGAATTGGTTAGTCAATGGTTAGTTGACAATAAGTTGTCCAACTGGCTCAATTGTATTTGGATTAAATCAAACCTGAGGTCACATTCCAACCTACAAATAAACTGCAATGACACGGCCATTGAATCAGTTACACCTATCAAGTATCTTTGGGTTACTATGTCCTTTTCTTCCATGGCCGAGCCTGTTCTTAAAAAGCCAACTCACGGTCACAAATTTCTTACCGTAAGAAAGAGTTTCTTATTCAGCGTACCAAGTAACTTCTGGTTATGTCATTCATTCAGTGTTACTACGATTAGGCGTGCATTGTGTGTTATTGTGGTTTAAGAGAGGCTTTGAAACATAAGTTACAAACTTGTCAAAATAGGATAAATAGGTTTGTACTTAACCTTTATAACATAGCCCATATTGGCCAAAATAAGTTAAGTCCCTTAAGTCGTTACCAGTTCACAAGAGAGTTGAGCAAATCATGTTGTGTCATGCTTTCAATGATGAACATGGTCTTGCCTCAGAATATATGAGTGAATATTTTGTTTCCCAGGACTTTGTACATATAGTACCAGACTAGGCTAAAGGTCGTGGTTCCAAATATTTCCCGTTTACTGCTTGCAAACCATGGAACAGTTTTGTAAGCTTTGGAAATATCCGAGAGATTTATTTGATGATAATAAACACATGACTTAAGCGTTTTATTATAACCATTTATTTGGCTTAGTTCTTTTTTTACATATTTATATTTAAATATTATGTCATGAGCTTTTAATTATTTAATACTAAGTGCTTATATGCTCAGTATCTAGTCACACTAATTGTTTATTAATAATAAATTATTTTTTCTCCTAATGACAAATCGCTGTTATACATATATTATACTTATGTGATTATTTTGTGATAAATAATAAGCTAAGACCGGGATATATCTATTTTAAGTATTTTTTTTTACCATAATTGTCTTAATTAAGGTTTGCCTTCTCTATGTCTTGCCACCAATGCTAAGGACCGCAATGGAAATAAGGGCGTTCACTTTTTAGTGTTGCTCTTTTTTGTGTTATCCTTGGTATTGGTGACCATGTCATGGTTTTCTTGGGCATGATATATCATTTAATAAGCCTCATTATTTTATTCTATATTATGTAATATGTGATCTATGTATATTCTATATGTAGCTCTGCCAAAATAAATCTATCTATCTGTCTGTCTGTCTGCCTGTCTATCAGTCTCTCTCTCTCTTTCTCTTTCTCTTTACCTACCTACCTACCTAGCTAGCCTGTTGAATTTCATCTGACAATGGATTGCATTTTTTCCCATCCAAAAACCTTTCCTAAAAACTCTTTTCTTTGTTTTGGGGCATGCAAGTTCAGTTTTGCGTCTGCTAATATGGGGTTTGAGTGTGTATATTATGCCTGTGTGTAAACCTGTTGTAGATAAGTATTGGGAACAGATACTGTTGAATATAAGTTTATACATTTTTTTCCACGGCACAGAAATGGTGCCTCTTTATAAAAACATGTTCATTTGTACATGTATTTTTTTCAGGATTATGAATGACATGCATCATGGAAGTACCAAAGCCTAGTGGAATCTGGACATACTTGTTCCAAAATGTATTTTCTGTGTGAAAGGTAAAATCACTTTTGATTTTGTATTGTAAAGAATAAATCTCTTGACTAAAACAATGTACTTGTAGTTACTGGTAAAACTGATACATTTAGTAAAGCAATTAACTTTTTATACATTTGCAAGGTTTAAAATAGTACTGAAATGTTTACTGTTTTGAAAAAAATTTGATTTATCCGGAACAACATCTAAACCCATTAGATGTTGACATATTCAGATTAAGGCAAAAGACGTATGTTAGTTACACAAACTCATGAAAGAAATGTTACATACTAAAAGATATGTACATTGCTTTGTGTACTGAAAGAGATATAACAGAGAAAGCTGAAAGGTTCTATCAAGCACTGTCTTGACGACGGACAAATCAAGGTTTAACGTATCAAGCAAAAAGATCATTTTAATGCCAGGAACAAATGAAACTTAATATCAAGAGTTTGAGTTTATAATTTTAAATGATTTGTTTATAAGGTCAGTTCAACATAGCTTGACCTAACGTGTGATATAATATGATAACACTTGATTTGACTTTTATAATATTTTCCACCACAAAACGTTATATATGTTTATATATTCATATAACATATATTTTGCTGTAACTACAGTTACCAGTTTTAAACTATCCTTGTAGGTATATTTATGTATAATTATACATTGTATGCAGATTTCAACTTTGACTTTTGCTGACAATAACTTTGAACTACTGACTTACTTTTAGTTAGGGAGGGGGGTTATATATGGTAATTTAACTTTGACCCTAGCCAAAATTGACTTTGACCTACTGACATTTTTTTTTTCAGTTTCATTATGAAAATTTGTCTTCTGCTTATAATTGTTGAGGGAGATTTTAGCAATGACATTAGCTGACATTGATCTTGATATATTTTCTTGTGTTTCAGCTACAATATGGAATTTTGATAATGATTTTTGCATAGGGATTTCAACTTTGATCTCAGCTGACATTGAGTTTCAACTGTACGCGTCACCAGCAACTTACTGTTTCTGAACTGTCTATGCAATTCGGATAAGATGTAGATTTTTTTTAGATTTAACTCAGTTGTAACTGGTGGTATTTAGGAAGCAATATAGGACCATCATTTTTCCCTCTAGTTTTTTGTGCTAGTTATTTTCAATTTTAGTAATATGTATATATGTATGTGTATAAATCATTGTCCTTTATAGGCTGCTGGATTCTGATTATTTGGTATCCGTCTGTCTTTTAATTTTTACCTTTTGTACACAGTAGAATTGCATTTCTCACTGGATCTTCATGAAATTTGGTTAAACTGATTGTCATGTAAATTCAGATGAAGGATCTCACAATCTATCTAAAAGGTCAAATCTGAAAAACATGTGAGCACTACATGACATATGTTGGGCTCAGTATTCATGAACTTTGTTAAGAGAGTTCCTGTTATTTAGAGTCAGAACAATTTTTGAACTTTGTCATGTGCAGTCAAAGAACAGAAGTCACGAAAAGGTCAAAAGATCCCCTTTTCAGAAACTTATTGTTAAATAGATTTTTAGCTTATTTCAGCATGCAGTGCCCATTTGAGCTTTTAAGATCAGTGATTGTCCGTCAAAGTCCGTCGTACACAATTATTTCAAATGACATCTCCAGCAGACCAATTTTGAGAAAACTTGCTTGGAATTTCACTTGCAAAATATTATATAAAAAATATTCAAATGTTTCTGTCCATTTCTGATCTGAGTCATAGGAGTTAAAAATATATTTAAAAATGAAAATTTTAAAAATCTTTTCTCCGTATCCGCAAGGCCTTGAGCTGAGATATTTGTTACGTAGCATCTCCTAGTAGACCTCTAACGAGTTAGTTCAAATCATGGTCCCAGGGTCAAAATTGGTTCCACCCCAGAGGCCACATTTTTTTTATATAGACCTTTGAAAATCTTCTTCTCTGAAACCACACGGCTTGGGGTTCAGATATTTGTTTTGAAGCCTTGTCTAGTAGGACTTTTCAAAATTTGTTGAAATCATGGCCCAACTCTCTTAATTGACCGGAGCCCCAGCTGCAACATGTTTTTTATTTAATCTTTAAAAAGAAAAATCTTCTTCTCTGAAAACACAAGGCCTAGGGCTCAGATATTTGTTTTGTAGCCTTGTCTAGTAGGACTTTTCCAAATTTGTTGAAATCATGGTCCAAGTCTCTTAATTGACCGGATCCCCAGCTACATGTTTTTTATTTAGGCATTTATAGGGAAATCTTTAAAAAAAAAAATCTTTTTATCTCAAACTACTATGCCTTTGGATTTGATATTTGGCATACGTGTTTACTTAAAACTTTTTTACAAAGTTTGTTCAAATTATGCCCCTGGGGTCCTAAATGGCTCCGCTTAAACGTCACTTGATTAACAAGAAGGCCATGTTATATCCTATATCGTTCACCTGAAAACTTTGCCTTTGGGTCTGCTTTTGAGAAACATCAAAAGCTTTTTAAGATTCTCCCTATATAAATCTTTATAAATCGAAGTGACCCCATTTAGTCAATTTTCACTCAAGGGCCATAATTTAAACAAACTTGGTAGATGACTTGGCTGATGCTCCATTAAAAATATCTATTTTCTAGGCTTTGTGGTTTCAGACAACAAGTTTTTTAAAGTTTTGCCTATATAAGCCTATATAATATAAATTGACCCCCGAGGCAGGTCCAAATTTGACCCAAGGGGCATAATTTGAAAAAAAAAACTTTGTAGAGGTCCACTAGACAATGTTACATACTAAAATTTAAGGCCCAGGGCCTTGTGGTTTCAGACAAGAGCATTTTCAAAGATTTCCCTTTATAAGCCTATTTAAAATCAATTGATCTCCGTACAGGGCCAAATTTGGCTCTAGGTGCATAATTTGAATAAACTTGGTAGACGTCAACTAGACAATGCTACACACCAAATCTTAAGGCTCATGGCCTTGTGGTTTCAGACAAGAAGATTTTCAAAACTTTCCCTATATAAGCCTGTGTAAAATCAATTAACCCCTGGGATCGTGCCAAATTTGACCACAGGAATATAATTTGAACACATTTGATAGAGGTCTACTAGACAATGCTACGTAACAAATCTTAAGGCTCAGGGCCTTGTGGTTTCAGACAAAAAGATTTTCAGAGTTTTCCTTATATAAGCCTTTGTAAAATCATTTGACCCCCACACCCCTGGGCGGGGCAAAATTTGACCCCAGGGGTATAATTTGAAAAACAAAACTAGACAGATCGTCGGAAACCAACGTTCGTCTATTCAGTTTCACTCTATTCATCGATCGTGGGGCAATTGGTTGGTAAAATTTCAATGAATAATTCATTACATACTTTCATTGTTTTCCGAAAGATTTCCATTGCGCAATATCAGCCAATAAAATTACTCGTTACAATTTGCATTGCGCCGCCATGTTTAAATCCTGAGAAATACGTCTATCTTAAGTAACATGGCGTTATGCCTGCCCTTCGATTTGAAGAATATCTATTTGTCATGCGGAAGAGTCGAAGAGTTACTTTCTTTTGTTAATTAATATTCATGAAAACGAATAATCTGCAGGCAATTGCCCCACGGTACATAATGTAGTTGTGCGGAATATGTACCGGGGGTAGCCAACGATGCACTATACAATGCTACAAACAAAATCTTAAGACTCAGGGCCTTGTGGTTTCAGACAAAAAGATTTTCAAAGTTTTTCCTTTTATTTGCAATAGCAACTAGATGTCTTTACGAAATTCAATTCTTTGAACAACTTTGGTAAAGATTCATGCAAGGAATATCTTGTTATGTCAAGATCTTATTTCGTCAACTTTGGCTCAGCGGTTTTTGAGAAGTCGTTCAAGTCAAAATTGTTGACGACGCACGACGCACGCCGACGGATGCCGGACAATCAATGATCCCAATAGATATGCAGTCAATTGCTCCACGGTACATAATGTAGTCGTGCGGAATATGCACCGGGGGTAGCCGACGATGCACTAAACAATGCTACAAACCAAATCTTAAGGCTCAGGTCCTTGTGGTTTCAGACAAGAAGATTTTCAAAGTTTTTCCTTTCAGTTGCAATAGCAATCAGATGTCTTTACGGAATTCAATTCTTTGAACAACTTTGGTAAAGATTCATGCAAGGAATATCTTGTTCTGTCAAGATCATGTTTCGTCATTTTGGCTCAGCGGTTTTTGGAGGAGAAGTCGTTCAAATCAAAATTGTTGACGACGCACGCCGACGGACGCCGGACAATCAATGATCCCAATAGTTTACCTTTTTGCACTTTGTGCTTAAAGAGTTAATAAAAACTTATTAAGGAAACACTTTCTTGAGATTAGAAATTTGGGATAAAACTTCTAAAAGTCCTCTACCAAGATTGTGGTCAAAACTGACCCGCCCAAGGGTCACATGACTTTTGTAAATATTTGCACAAAATTTCGTTATGGAGCCTTTATTAATTGACATATATCTTAAACACTTTGTTAATTTAGGCACCCTGCATGAATCTCTACCATTTACTTGGGTCAAAGTCAAGGTCACTTAGGCTAAACTGTAATTACCCCAATAGAGACTTCATTATTTATCGATATCTGAGATATTTGGTATATAGGTAACTTGCAAGGACCCTTACACTTAGGTGGAGTTTGAAGTTACTGGGTCAAGGTCTCTGAGGCTAAAATAGTTTTTCTACATTATGTAATAGAGCCTTTTTTATTGATTGATCTGTCAGATATTTGGTATATAGCCACCTTGCATGAACTTCTTCCATTAGATTGGGGTTAAGGTCACCGAGGCTAAAATATTTTTATTTACTTTACCTCATAGAGCCTTCATTTATAAACCAATGTCTTTGATATTTGGTATATAGGTTATTTACTTATTTTGGATTTAAGGTGACTGATTCAAGGTCAAGATCAAATTAAAAGTAGTTTTTCTACATTATATAATAGAGCCTTTATTTATGTTTTTATTGATATTTCAGATATTTGTTCCATAGACACCTTGCTTGCACTTCTTCCATTAGACAGGGGTTAAGGTCACTGAGGCTAGAATATTTGTATTTGTTTTACCTAATAGAACTTTCATTTATGAACCAGTATCCTTCATATTTGGTAAATATGTTACTTACACGGACCATTACCCTTAGGTTGGGTTTGAGGTAACTGACTCAAGGCCAAGCTTAAGTTAAAAATAGTTTTTATACTTTCTGTCATAGAGCCTTTATTCACTTACTGATATTTTTGATATTTGCGTGGTAAGCACCTTCTATGAACCTCAACTATTCACTGCGGTTAAAGTAAGGACACCAAGGCTACAAAAATATTGTTTTTTAGTTTTCGATATGAGCCTAAATGTATTGACAGATATATTACATATTCGCTATGAAGGCACCTTGCATGGACCTCTACCCCTGAGTTTGGTTTAAGGTCACTAGGGGCACCGAAGTGGAAAATAGGTTTTTCTTTCTGTTATTAAACCTTTATTTATTGATCAATATTTTTTAAAAAAATGGGTATTAGACACTTTCCCTGAACCTCTACCATAACTGGGACTAAGGTTAAAAGGCTAAAAACAGATTTTATACTTTTTTATAATACAGCCTTCATTTATAGACTGATATCTTAGATATACGATTTTAGGTACATTGCTTTAATTTCTACCTTTTGGTATGGTTTGAGGTCACTTGATTCAATGTTAAGGTCACGGAGAGGTTGAAATTAGATTCTTCTTCATTAAATCATAGTGATATGCCTGCATTCGATTCAATCTTTAACAAACTTTCACAAAACATTTATAAACAATAGATCTCCTTTTTTCACTGAAGCAACTTGTTCCTATTATGGGTTTTAAAGTTATGGTCCCTTGGCAATTGGACTTAGGTGTGCGATTTAGGGTAATAATGGTCCTCTTGGTATGAAACGTGACCAAAGTACTTTTGGGGATGGCCTCAAAGCATGTTTTATTGGCAAATAGCTGTTTCCTTAATTCAACCCAGTAATTTCTTTCTTACAGTTTTGCTCAGTTCATATTCTAAGTTGAATGCAAACCTGGTTGTCACATCGGTAAACCTTGATATTTACTTATGTGACTGGTTTCAAAAAAAAAACATTTTATGTATGTTTTTCTTTTAAACTTCATTTGTACTGATAATGTCTTTGGTCAGCTCAAAGATTGCTTTTTATCTTGAAAAAATATAAACCTTGTAAAGCATCAAATTTCTTTAACTAGAACTTAACTGTAGCACAAGAAACCAATAAAATGTTGTTTCTCCGTAGACAGGTCATTATTTTATCCCATGTGTACGTCATACTTTGTTTCAGCCATACAGTTTTCAGCCACACAACTTTATTTCTTCATAAATTTGTTGAACGTTATGAATAGACAAAGATTCATGATGAATTGATGGCAAATGTGGTCTCTAGAATGTTCGCAATGTTTTGCTAGGATTTGACCCGGTGATTTAGTTTTTGACCCGATATAATACATATATGAAAAAATGCCAGATATTCCAACAAAGTTTAATGCATCTTTGGTGGGAAATGTGGCCTTTCTAGTGATCACAAGATCACAAGATGCTAAAAGTCATCAAACTAAACATTGTGACAAAGTAAAATGATTACTGATTGGAAGATGTAGCCTCTAGAGTGTTCACTTGTATGTTATTTATTTAGATTTGAATTGGTGACCTTTGTTTTGACTTAAAATAACCCATTCAAAAAGGTCTTATAATTCATCAAGCTAAACATTCTGACAAAGTGTGATAATGTTTAGATGGAAAATGTGGTCCACAAAATGTTCACTTTGTTTTTCTACAATTTGACCTGGCGACCTGATTTTTGACCCAACATTACATATAGACAAAAAGAGTTTAAAGATCATAAAGCCAAAAAACCCTAAAAAGTTTCATGACGATCGGGAGGGAACTGGGACCTCTATAGTTTCCACAATGTTTTTCTAAGATCTGACCCTGTGACCTAGTGTTTGACCCAACATGTCCCATATTTAAAAAGCTTCTAGAAGTTGTGAAGCTTGATATTTTGATTGGGTGGGAATTGTAACCTTTATAGTGTTAAAAATATGATTTTTGACGGACGACAGGTGACGGACGACAGACAGACGACGGACAATCTGTTATCACAATAGCTCACTTTTGGGCAATAAAATGCTCAGGTCTGTTAACAAGTACACGTTGTCTTGGTGAACTAACTGTTGAATTGAGTGTAAATTCACACCAGGGAGAATATTCATACTCTGACAATATTAACTAGCATGGACTTTATTTTCACACAAAGTGTAGTAAAATAAAAAAACCGGTTCCTGAAATATTTTAGAGAAAGAAAAATGCTGTCGCAAATTACATTGCGATTTTTTTATATGTACTTGATGAAGTAAAAAATTTAAGGTATGCTCCTGAAAGGTGCTCCTAACGCACCGTCATGAACCTTCTTGATTTAATACTGAGTTGTTTTTCATTTTGGCGGGAACATGGTTTATATATATGTATGCTTGTTAATGTTGGGGGGTTAATGTTCAGAAAAGGTTGTTTACTCAGAAAGGGTTATTATAAGAAAGAAGTGAAAGGTGAAAAGTAAAAGCATAAAGGTGATTAAAAATTCTTTGTGGAGTTTATAAATTATTTTAGTGTAGAAAGGAAGTCTCTTTTAAAAATATTAGAGGTTTCTTCGCTACAAATGCTTTGTTTTAAAATCAAGGATCATAACCATATGAACAACCAATCGACACAACTTGTCGATATACTCATCTCCTCTAACTTGTAAAACATTACACTAAATTTATGGAAAACCCTGGAAGAAAATTGCTTTAGCTAAGCGTGTGAAAAATGTGACAACTCATCCTCCGTATATTTTCAATTTTGCCACTTTACTTGAAGCTATCTGTAAATTATTAGTGAAATGGATTACAAACTTATAGACAAAAAGGTGCATTTATAGGTATTTATAGAAATAAATTTGAACTGGACAGCAATGTTTGATATTTATTTTCTTTAAGGAGCATCATCCGACTTTTTTTCTTTAGCTATTGCGATCTCGTAATTCCTTCATCAAGGTAAGTATCAAGCCTGTGTTATTTGTATACAGAAACAATTGAGGTCAATGTCGCTTTTGACTCGAAGTTGTTCCGAGATGAGTGAAGATATGCCATTCGGTCCAGGTCAGTGCTACTGATGTTCTTAAATTGTGCCATCTAGTTTTCGAAACAATTTTTTAACAAGAGCGCCACAAGGCCGAGCAAAATACGCCCGTCAGTTCAGCAATTTGTTTCAATAACATTTAAGTCAATAGCTTTGATAATGTAGGAGTATGGTCCATATAAATATCAAGTACGAAAATTCAACAAAGGGGAATAACTCCAAAATTATGAAGTGTACAGTAACGGTTAGTCTCCTTCTCAATGAGATATATCCACCTGTGAAGTTTCAAGTCAATAGCTTTGATAACGAAGGAGTTATGCTCCGGACAAGAACATTAAAGAAAGCGGCAATACACCAAAATCATGAAGTGCAGAGTTACGGTTCCTGTGCAATGCACTTTGTCTCAATAAGACCATCTATGTATCAAGTTTCAAGTCAATAGCTTTGATTATGTTGGAGTTCTTCTCCGGACAAGAATATTAAGAAAACGGGAATAACTTCAAAATCAAGAAGTGCAGAGTAATGGTTCTTATGCATCGTACTCCGTCTTAATAAGATCTATTCAACTATGAAGTTTCAAGTCAATAGCTTTGATAGTGTAGGAGTTATACTCCGGACAAACATCTGGACGCCGCCCGTCCGCCTGCCATGGGTGATCCCATAATACGTCCCGTTTTCGACGGGCGTATAAAAAGCGGGAGATTAGGCAGGAGCACTGTTATGTAAATAACCGCTTTCAAATGTGCCAATAGTATTTTATAATATGTTGCTCTGAATGAAGGACCTTCTGCCATAATTTCTATTGATATAATGGGGGTACCTAATAGTTCTGCGTATTACAACCCTAACATTTACGGCTGACGACGCTATTAAGAAAATGTTCCAAAAACATCAGAGCCACTGCCAGACCTGTTATTTTGTCTCACGCTCAAGTTGTGACCCTATGTCTTGTCTACAACAATGATGTCAACACACCTCTAACCTGTTGAAACTCTAGGCACACTAAGCTGTTTTAGCATCCTCCTATTACTTAGTTTCAGCACTAACAAATTCTAGTGTAAAATACAGAAACTGTTTTGGAAAATCTATATCAATACATTTTGCGAGTAATTGTTACATATCTCAGTATAATTTCATAAACATAGTTATCATTTATATTTATAAGACTGCATTGACTCAAAAGGTTCTGATATATTTGAGTAATAATGTCGTATTTAAATGTATCTTCCACATTGTCAAACATTTTCTGTGCTTCACATGTATCACCTTATTGTGATTTTAGTTTTTTTAAAAATAGTTACATGTTTTAAGATTTTTTAGACTTAAAAAGCAGCTTTCGAGCCTGATTTACTACTGCTATATTTGCTATTAGCATGTTTGCCATCACCATTGCTTACTTTTGCCTGGTTATTAAAATTACCAGAGTGACTGTCCTTTGCTTTAATCTTATGATTTTTCATAGGATTCATTTCATATTCATATCGACTATATTTCTAATTTCTCATTTTTGAGAACAAGTACATTTCCAAATTAGATACTATATAAACATTTTAATACATGTATTATCATTCACGAATAATTTGTCAATATTTTGTCAATTGATAAATAACAGTAATCCTAAATTTTGTTGAAGCCAATTTCTTCTCATCTCACTTCACCCAATACCCTGTTCTTTATTTATATAATCTGTACTCTGTACATTTGAGGTATAAACATATTTTCCAGTGAAACTATGCGCAACGTTAAAGTAGATTGTTTTTCAGAAAAAGACCGAAACGCCGACCTTTGATCATATATTTTTAACATGCAAGAAGACAATACTTTGGCATCGCGTATTTAAAGCAGAATATATAACAGCGTTTTTATACTGAGATAGATGAACTTAAAATGTTCCATCGCATAATGGTACAATCACAAAACGACACGGAAAAATAAATAAGTAGCTGCTTGATATTATCTATTATTCTCACTACTTTTACCTTGACCTTCACGTTTATGAAGGTCATAAGCACTATATGTGTAAAGGTTTAAATAAATGAAATAAAATCATTATTATTTGACCTCCTCCAGATATACTAATAGTATTACGTGTATATCTGATACAAAATTGTGTAAGTTTGATATTATGTTATTGACATATTACATAACTCTTATATTTATAATTGACAAGACATTTCGTAAAATTCATGTTATTGTATGCCAACTTGGGCTTATAAGCCTAACTGGTTTACAAAAAATAGATATTTTCTTTCATGATCCATTTAGTATTCTGTAGGATATGGACAATAAAATAAATATAATTATATATCAAGTCTTTGCTAAAGTCCTAAGTTTCGGTCCATGTGTGTTTTTTGACAACCATGGTTGACTTATATGCTTATTTATTAAAAAAGAAATAAGTTGACAAGCTAAGATTTCTTGACAAACGTATTTACATTAAAGAGTTTATAGTTAATATAAAATCTAATACCTACCTTTGCGTTTAATCCTAACTTTTGTTATCGTTAAATATGACAGTGCAAAAGCCAATATGCAACAAACTCCACCGAGTGTGATCCAAACTATCAGTGCTGTATAATTTCCATTGGTAATATTCTGTGAATCTGCAATAAGACATTTTCCAAATTATTATTCTTTACAATTCATTTACGAAACTTGTGTGAACCAAGCATTTAAAAATATGTTGAAATACTTTTTGCCGACTTAAAACAATCCTGGACAAAATACATGGATCGAAAATGATAGCATATACTCCTATTTATATAAGTTCTAACACTATAAGACTCCAGTTCGATAATAAAACAAGAGGGCCATTGAGACCCTAATTCGTTCACCTGAGTTTCATGGCCAGTTTAAGAAAGTATTGAAGAGATACACACGCATATAACACGTCATCAAAATAATTATAATGTTCCGATAAAAATATCAATGATGCATAAATATATTTTCAACGTTTTACATTGTACAAGTTGTGAAACACTTCTCTACATCTAAGGCAATAACGCATAACGCCATTGACAATACCTTTGTCTTACAAGTGTAGTAAAAATGTCTTGAATTCAGGTGACCTAATGTGTTAACAGTCGTTTGACTGGAATGGAAATTAATACAATTTTCAGATTAGGTTTTTGTCTGGGGACTAATTAAATGACTCGTATATTAAGCAGGAATTGGTGTCTGATTTAAAATGGATTCCAAAGAAATGTTAAACATCCATAGATCAAGTATTATACTGTGGGCTTTATGCCGATTTACATACCCACAAGGACTCGTGTATATTCTGCACAGCTGTCAAAACAAAGTAATTAACGAAATAACGAACCTTTGCTTTCGCGGGTGTAATGTAATAGGGAGAAACACATTAATTAGTACAGCTGAACTCTCATCTTAACACGATGTCCAAATGTGGCTCTCTGCATTGTTTAACCTGTCTGTATTGTATAACCTATCTGTATTGTATAACTGATTTTCAAGCTTCAGCTGGATTATAATAAAACATTTCCAAAGTAATAACAAAGTATTGATGATTATCAAAAGTTACACAGTAAGTCTATTAGTTGTCCGGTCTGGAATGAATTATTCCTAGATTCTAGATAGATACTGTATCACTAACTATACAAATAATGGTAAATAGCAACCACGTTACATGTTTGGGTGTTATTAATTTTTTCTGTATTTAAGAAGAAACTTGTAACTAAGCTGGGAGAGAGAGGAGTTGGGAGAACGACTTTACAATCAGGCTTTAGCATACCTCTGTGATACGTACATATTTAAGACTCTTAACAAAATTATACTTAGAAACTATTTTCGGAATTGTGAAGCAGGAAAACTGAAATTTATAGTTTATTAAAACACTTTGAAAACAAACAAGATTGTTGTCCCTACACTACATTGGTAACAGGTGTTCACGACTCATATAGTAAAGTATGGATAGTAATTTGCTAAAAGAAACGCTTTTAAGGCACAAATTCAGAACGGACATTTGTAAAACTGTCCTAGTTTGTTATATATTTTTCTCTCATATGACTATTTGGTGGTTCAAAAACTTTGGCCAATGACCTTTGAGTTTGAAAATTTATAAGTGAAAGTTAATTTATACATGTAGTTTGAATTCAAATCCAAAGCTTACAAATCAAGGGTGTAGACCAAGGTAATGTCGAAACGGAAATCTGCATGAAAATATGTACATATGGTCAAAATATAATAAAGAAAACTTAAAAATATATATGGTCAAAGTTGAAATCTACATGTAAAAATATTATTAGTTTGAATTTAAATGATGTAGCTACAAAAAAAAAGGCGTAGGTCAATATGTCAAAGTAAAGAATATAACAGGGTCACGGACAAACATGAATATACATGAATATAAACGATCATTCTGAATGTTTTTTTTTCAATTTCCGTGTAACTGACATAATATCAGTGATATCCTTCAAAACAGATTTAAAGAAATAACAAGAGGGCAATGATTCGCTCACCTGAGTCTCATTGCTCAAGTTACAAGTATCATTAATGGTTGTTATGGGTGTTCGTTGTTCGCAAGTTTGAATAAGTTTGCAATCAGTTTGAAGACTCTGGGTGTAATGGTACCGCAATTTTTAAGCAGAAATAGTTTTTTTCTCTTCAGGTCCCTGTGAACTTGACCTTTGACCAATGAACGCCAAAACAATAGGACTAATATAATTACCCTATGAAGTTCGAAGGTTCTGGGTGTAATGGTACTCAAATTCTTTAGCAGAAATAGTTTTCATTCTACATGTCCATGTGACCTTGACCTTTGACCTACTGACCCCAGTAACAACAAGGTACTATTACTGAGTAAGGGCAATCACCTTGTGAAGATTGAAGACTCTGGGTAAATTGTCATTCCAATTACTGAACAGAAACAGTTTTAATTCTAGAGGTTCCTGTGAACTTGACCTTTGACCTAAGGACCCTAAAACAATAGGGCTCTTCTAATACAATTACCCTATAAAGTTTTAAGGTTCTGGGTGTAATAGTACTACAGTTACTTAGCAGAAATACTTTTCACTCTACAGGTCCCTGTGACGTTGACCTTTGACAATATGGTTCTTTTACTTAGTAAAAGCTGTCATCGTATAAAGTTTGAACGCTCTGGGTGAAATTGTACTCCTGCCATTGAGTGGAAACGGTTTTCACTCTAGAGGTCCGTCTGACCTTGACCTTTGACCTATTCGCCCATAAACAAAAATGGTTTCTTCTTCTAAATAAGAGCAATAATTCTGTGGATATTGAAGGCTCTTTTCCCTACATAGTTTTTTCTGTAAAATCAAATGACACCCCCCGGGGTAGAGCCAGTTTTGACCCCAGGGTCATTATTTAAACAAACTTGGTAAAGGTCTACTCGACAATGCTGCACACCAAACATCTAAACTCTAGGCCTTGTGGTTTCTGATAAGAAGATTTTTTCCTATATAACTCTATATAAAACATGTGACCACTGGGGCAGGGCCTTTTTGGACCTAAGGGCCATGATTTGAATAAACTTGGAAGAGGTCTACTAGACAATGTTGCAAACCAAATATCTTAGCTCTAGGCCTTGTGGTTTCTGACAAGAAGTTTTTTTCTATATAACTATATGTAGGGGTGGGACCATTTTTTACCCAGGGGCTATGATTTGAACAAACTTGGTAGAGGTACTCTAGACAATGTTACATACAACTGATCTTAGCTCTATGCCTTTGGGTGTCTGATTTGAAGATTTTTAAACCTTTTTCCTATATAACTCTTTGTAAACAAGTGACCCCGGGGCAGGGCCTCTTTTGACTCAGTGGCTATGATTTGAACAAACTTGGGAGAGGTTTACTGGAAAATGCTGCACACCAAATATCTAAACTCAATGCCTACTGTTTTCTGACAAAAGGATTTTTAAGTCTTCTCTATATAAATCTATGTAAAATCTGGGGTGGGTCAGTTTTTAACAAATTTAGTAGAGATCTTCTTGATGATGCTTCGTACCAAATATCTAAGCTCCAGACCTTGAGGTTTCGGAGAAGAAGAATTCTAAAGATCCACTTTTAAAATCTATTTAAGCTCCAGTGACATAGAAATGCAATGGACCGGAACCATTTGAACAATCTTGGTAGAGCGTCATGCAAGGAACATCCCAAGCAAGATCATTCAATCTGACCCATTGGTTTCAGAGGAGATGGTCCTGGTTCGCTCACCTGAAAACAAACTACCAAACAAGTGGAGAAGTGCGGGTGGGATGGCACCTAAGGGATGTGTCAAATGGTAGACAATTCTAATACCGATATAGATATTAGAAATATTTTTAAACCAAGAAAAGAAGTCAATAGTTCAAGGTCAACCGAAGTCAAATTTGAAGTTTGTATACAAACTTATACAAATAGTTAAAATGTCTATTACATATCTTCAAAAACAAGTAAGTAGGTCAGTAGGTCAAGGTCAGACAATTTTAAAATTGAAGTACACATGCAAACTTATACAAATAGTTATAATTTCATTGAATTAGCTTTGTTTTAAAAGAAGGTCAGTAGGTCAAATATAAAGGCCAGGGACAAAGATGGCTGAAGGTTAAGTACCTTCCTAACCCCACCCAATGATATTTTTGGAGGGGAGAGGGGGGTACCAAAGTGAGGAGCACGGGGACTGGGTACCCTGGGGAGGACCTAGATCTTTCAAAGCCCATCTAATTAATTAGGCAATGCTGAACCATATGTATCAAAGCTCAAGGCCTTTCACGTCCTTTTAAACTTTTTATGCCCCCACTATGATAATACAGTGTTTTCCCTGTCCATGTGTGCGTGTGTTTGTATGTGTGTTTGTGTGGGGGGCACCTTGTCTGGGCACATTTTCCGGGTCATAACTTGAAAGACATTGAAGAAATTAAATTGAAACTTCATAGGTGAAAAGATCTTACTGTGGAGAGATGCAGTGCCTAGGTACGATCACTCTCTTTCGCATTATTGTTGAGTTATTTCCCTTTGTAATATTTCATACTTAATTCTTGTCCGAGGCATAACTTGAAAAGTGTTGAAGATATCAACTTGAAACTTCATAAGTAAATAGATATTATTATGTGGAGACTCTATTTTTGCACAGTGTTTTAGTTATTGCGCTTTGTAATTTTTCATACTTAATTCTTTTCTGGGACATAACTTGAAAGGTATAGAAGAAAGAAGAAACTTCATCGGTGAATGGATCTCACTGTGGATAGGTACAATACCCAAGATCCATAACTCTTTTTTGCATAATGGTTTAGTTATTGCCATTTGTACTTTTTATGTCCCCGCCATTTGTGTTTACCTTCTGTGTGTGTGTGTGTGTGTGTGTGTGTGTGTGTGTGTACAATAGATGTTCGCGTCCGGCTCATAACTTTGTTGCGCATGGTTGGATTTAAAAATAATTTTGCACAAATGATCATCATATAAAGTCAACGTGTCGCGTGCAAGAAACATGCAAAACGCTCAAAGTCAAGGTCACAGTGGATACTTGAAGTTTTGGCTTATTCCTTGAGAACTTCCTCGTGCATGGTGTGTTTATTATCATATGATGACGACATATTTCCGCCATAACAATTTCTTGTTTCTGACCATAATAACACTTTCAGCATGCTCATCATGTCATTTTAATAAAGTAGCAGTTTTTGAAATATGGAATTATCACTCAAGGCAGGTGAGCAACAAAGAACTTATATAAATGTTATAGACATTTGTAGTGGGCAGCCTGATGTGTTTTTTTATATAATTATTATATAAGCGCAACAGAAATAACAGTAGATTGCCGCGTCGGTTTTATCCCTTACCATTGTGTTGCCTTGATCAAATCTCTCAAAGGATATTAGAGAGACTGAAGATTTTACACTTGTAAGAGACTGCTTAGCTTGTCTTTGAAAATGTACCACTTACCTGTTCATTTAGAAACAAAGTATTTCGATAATATTGTTTTTTTGAAATTAAGCATGTTATTTTGTTATGCAGATACTGTTATTTCTGTCTACAATGCATTTAGCTTGGCTTGCTTTTAGATACATGCATGTTATATAGTCAGATACAGTGGAGTAGCTAGTGTTTAAAATCAGCAGTTATCATTTTCAAAAAAAAACAAAAAACTTTAAAGCCTTGCTTATGCTGTCTTCTAGAAGGGCTGAAATGTAACAATAGTTAAAAAAGTAAATACCTGATTACTTTGCCTTGTCATATTTTATGCCATATTTACATGTTTACATGTTTGCACAGAATTTTGATTTACCAGGCTTGTGTTCAGTGTCATTTAGCGGGGGCATCTGTGTCTTTTGGACACATTTCTAGTTCATATATAACTCAATGACAAATCAAGTTACTACTGGGGCTGGACCAATTTTTATCCATTGGCCATGATTTGTATTAACTTGGCAGAGGTCCACTACTCAATGGTACAAACAAAATATCTGACTCCTGAATCCTAGGCGTTATGGTTTCTTACAAGAATTTTTAAAAGCTTTTCCTATATAAGTCTATGTAAAATCAGGTGACCCCTGGGCTCGGGTCTATTCTGACCCAAGTGCTGTGACTTATATTACTTTGGTAGTGGTCTACTAGATGATACTATCAACCAAATAATTACGTAAGCTCAAGGCCTTTTGGTTTTAAACAAGAAGATTTTTTAAAAACTGTTTTTCTATATAACTCTATGCCAGATCAAGTGACCCCTTGGGGTCAGTTTTGATCCAGGGGCCATGATTTGTATAAACTTAGTAGAAGTCCACTAGACAATAATACACACCAAATATCTTTACTCTAAGCCTTATGCTTTCTGATAAGAAGATTTTAGATTGGTTTCCTATATACGTAAAGCCTAATGACCCCTTGACTCGGGCCACTTTTCACTGCACAGTCTTATTGTATTAAATTTAATATGATGTTATCAACCAAATATCTAAGCTCTAGGCCTTGTGGATTCAGACAAGAATCTTTTTAAAAACTGTTTTCCTATGTAACTCTTTGAAAGATCAAGTGATCCCTGGGGCGGGGCCAATTTTGATTCAGGGGCCATGATTTGTATAAACTTCGTAGAGGTCCCCTAGAAAATCATAAACACCAAACATCTTAATTCTAGGTCTGTTGGTTTCTGACAAGAAAACTTTTTTCAAGATTTTTTTTCTATATAAGTCTATGTATATTTAAGGGACCCCCCACACACCCCATCCCCCGGACTCGGGCCAATTCTGAGCCCAAAGCCATGATTTATATAACTTTGGCAGAGGTCCATTAGAGGATGTTATCAACCAAATATCTAAGCTCTATGCCTTGTAGTTTCAGCCAAGAAGAATTTTTCAATGTGTTTCCTTTCAGTTCTGCATGGAATTCCTTGTTTTATATCACTTTAAAAGAGTATTACAGATCAGTTCTTTAAAGTTTAATTGAATTTACCCAGTGGAATAGGAGATGTTGATTAAAATCATTTGTGGACGTCGGACGGATGACGGACGGACGAAGGACAAAATATCATACTAAAAGCTACACCTAACATTTGGTCAGGTGAGCTCAAAACTATATTAGTAAAATAACTGATTCTTGGGGGATACCTTTTACTGGGCTTTTGCTAGATAAGTTGTGGTAAAGAACCGCTAGACAATGCTGTATACAGTTTAAGAGAAAAATGAAATTAAAAAAACCTCCTATATTTATTAAATTAAAAACCCCTGGGCGGATTCACTTCTGACCCTTTTATCGTAATATAAGCAGCTTTGGAAAATAATCACTGGACAATGCTCTGTACTAATTATTAAAGCTCTCAGCTTTCGGCTTAAGAAACAAATTTTAAAAATATACAATAAATCAAGGGTTTATATATAAAAACTAAATATTTTTTATGGAAGTCTATCATTTGATCATTTGAACATTCTTGGTAGAAGTCTACTTAACAAATGCTACATACTAAATATCTGGTTCCCATGACATTCAATTTCATATAACAAGATTTGCAGATCTTTTCTCGAAATGCTATGTACAAACTTATGACCACTGCAGCCGATAGTGTCCTACATATGTTAATGGGGGAAAACTAAGAATTGTATAAGACAATTTTCAGCTTAGTAAGGAAAATCAAATGCAGTCTTGACTTCGTTATAGGTGCCTACAGCTACAGGCGCCATTAAATTCAACATCAGAAACATCGTTAAAGAAATATTTTACACCGTTAAATCAAATTCACGTTTTTTTTTTCATCATCAGCCGACCGATGGAACGCGCCATCTTGTCACGTGACCATTTAGGCTGTGACGTTATTTTCTTTTAATCAGTAACTGCTACAATAGGTAAAATTATCGGAATTTGTTGCATGAAAATATGCTAAATAAATTGAATGTTAATTTTGTATTTTTTTCTAAAATAAATAGTTCGCATTGGTTCCGCCGAAATTGTTTTTTCTTTACAGATTTACTATGTTAATTACTAAATTCAGTGAAATTATACTTGGCGTTAAGTCAAGGTGACTTTGTTAAACAGCAGTAAATTTGTATCATAATTATCTGACAGGTTGTTATTAAGCCTACGGCACTTTTTTTCATGACAGAAAAATAGGTCAATCCTAAAACCAACCAAGTAAAACTGGTCTATGAAGATCAAACGACAATTAACAGTGAATTGTCCAAACACGGATATGTCACGTGCTATTATGCAATCACATTACGATAACTGCTTAGTTATAATTGCCGTCCTGTTAGCATTTGTAGCTGTGATAAACACAAAGTACTTTAACAATTGGAAATATTAATAGAAATTAAATCTCGTTATTCTAGAGATTCGAACTTTTATTTTAATATATATGTGCAAACGTCAAACTGAAAGAAGTAAGGTCTGTTTTTCTTCCTGGAGTGAAAAGAATGCAGTGAATGTAATAACAGTCACTTACACTGATTTTTATTTGCCGGAACACTAGGTAATTTCATGACCTTTATTTTTATTTTATTTTAACGTTTGTAGAAATCAACTTTAAACCTAAAACAATTAATCAGACATATAAAAGATACTTAAAAAATGTTTTGTGGTTTAATTATATTCAGACTTTTAGGTATAAGTCGCGTAATACATTGTATAACAAAACCATTGACAGCCAGCGTTAATCTGACAACAATTCAATTAGATGAAATCTACGGAAGACGGACAAATCCCCCCACGGGCAAAACCCCCTACACTGATTTTTAAAGAGTGGAAAAAAACCCTACCCTGTTTTTACAGAGTTGACAACCCCCCACCCCTCCCTACATGGATTTATCAGAGTGGATAAAACCCCGTACACTGATTTATCAGAGTGGACAAAACCCCCTACATTGTTCTTAATGAAATGTTACTGCAGGACTAATGGATAAATTAATAAAGGATTTTATATCACTTTTATAGCAGATTTTATAGCAGATGATGATTTGATGTTGAAGGATTATATGATTAAAGTCATCTTTATCAGAAGTCAATGAAACAAGGGGGTCACTTTTAATACTTAAATAATAATTTTGAAAAAAATGTCTATTCCTAAAATAATTTTTTTTTTATTTCACATCATTATGTAACAAATCAAACGTCAAATGTATGTATAGCACATAATTTACCTTTTATTCAAAAAGCCAAATTGCTTCTCAGTTTTCTTTAATTATTTGAACACAGTTCAAATTTATTAAACAAAAAACTTTAATTGTCTCTGTTTACATGTATGTCTAACTAAGAATGATAATTATACATCATAAATGCAAACAACATAATTATCAATATTCTATAAAATATATCATTGATTTCATAATCACTGGCTTACATTTTACCATTTAGCATAATTGACAACAATTATAAATTGCATTTGGCATTTTTTTTAATTAATAAAAGACAATATTAATGGCTATAAATATTATTAGAAATCTATACTGTTTTTTTACTCCCAGATTTAAATTATGTAAGGGGTTTTGTCCACTCTGATAAATCCATGTAGGGGGTTTTGTCCACTCTGTTAAAACAGTATAGGGAGTTTGGCCACTCTATATAAAAACGGACTACAATTACATCACAAATCTTAACTCTCGCTTCTCTCGCCATGTATTTTGCAAAAATTGCGCTGTCAACAAACTGAGTGAAAACTTCAATTTAAAAAAAAATTAATAGTCAAAATTCGTGTATTTGGAGATTGCATATTTTTGTATTTCTTGGGTTATGAAATAAAACGAGGAGTTGATTTAAAACATACCTTCGAAGTTTTTGATTTTCGGTACCCTATAAAGAAAATCCTTCACTGATAGCTTCTAGAGAAACATTGTGCAAAAAAGTATATATATGGAAGCGAAGTCCAGAAAAAATGTCACAATAATTTATTCCTGCCAGTCTTATTACTTATTATTTTCCTCTTGCACAACAACCGCCAGAACTTGTGTCAAGTATCTCTTCCTGTTTCCAACTAAAATTTCACTTATATGATAAATGTGTCGGCTTACAAAAGACATAAAGATATGCTGCTTAACAACTCCTTCCACCCACGCCCTACATGCCTGGTGTATACATTAAAGTATTTACATAGTCGCACTGGAAAAATGAATAAAACGTTTCAGCTACGACTGATTAAAACGTGTGATACATAGTGACTACCTTGTGTACATTGCGCGAATCTAAAACAGCCCTTGTTATCACCCTGTTTTAAACACCATCTTATTCAAATGTAAACCGTGTAATGTAAATGACTGATAAAGATTTGAAAATACTAAAATATTAAGTACTTTCACCAAATCAAAAATATTTCCAAGCCTTTACCTTTAATATCAAGTCTCGTTCAAAACGTTAAACTCACCTTTCTTCTCCGAAAGGAATAGATCTTGCTCATATTTTCCTATTTTATTCGTCACAGTCACTCTGTATAGTCCGTAATCTTCCCTTGTAACATTCAGTATTGTCAAATTTGACTGTAGATCGGACGATGATATTTTCAAATCCGCATTGCTCAATAAAGAAAGCCACCTTCTACCCTTTTCTTTATACCATGAATATCCTTTAGGACCTGGCTCCGGATAAGCTATTGTAGAAAAGCTTAACGTAACAGGGACATGCAGCTGCGTTGTTATATTACTTTGTAACTGTCGAAGTGGACGTGGAGAACCTTCAAAAGGATAATAAAAATAATAGCATAGATGTAGAATATCGAATATTATCTACTGTTATATTACAGTAAAACACAGGAAAGTATGAAATAAATAGGTATCAATACAGAATTAAGTTCTTTGGTTCTAGAAATAGCAATCAGAGTCACTATTTTTCATCAGATGTTTCAGGAATATTTCATCTTTTGTATTATTATATCAGGCGTAAGTAAACATTTCTATGTACAGCTTTGGTAACAGTATCTTTTTTATAATTTTAGAATGAAAAAGAACAAGATATTTTGGGTTTTACAATAGAAATTTAAATCACTCAGAGAAAAGATATAATTTTTCATTCTATGTTACTAAGTTTCATTCTTGAGCCCCAGTGAAGTTAAAATGACAATTTTGCAAGCAAAAAACACACAAAAAGCATAAAAAGCTAATGGCACTATAGAGCGAGAAGGTTAGGTACTTACTGAGACCAGGCCAGAGCACTTCGAGTCAAACCAGTAAGACCACGATGGCAGGAATAAAAGAAAGTGATAGAGTTTCTACGTTCTTTTTCAAGATTTCAATAGAAACCTTCATTAACTTTCAAACCCCTGCCATCTTCGTGCAAAAAAAGAGGTTATAAAGCGGTCAACTGCGGAAGAGTTAATCACCAAGTACGGACTATTATGTAGGAGTATTATGTAGGTAGCCTTTTTTAATGTACATATACTTTTTATGAGTAACCTAGAGAAACTAAAATAGCTTTTATGTATTAATTATGTATGGAATATTATGTAGGTAGCCTTTTTTATGTACATATACTTTTTTATGAGTAACCTAGAGAAATTAATATAGCTTTTTTATTTAATTCATAAACCGAATCTCCATAATATACTGGTTGGGAAATACCTTGTTGCAGTAAGATTTTAAACTACATTTGTATTTCTGACCTAAATCTAGGTATCGGCTTTAAAGGGGCTGTGCTCCAGATGACAAAAAAAGAAAGTTTGCTTGTATTATAAATTTCTTGTAATATTTATGACTAATGCTTAAAAAATAACTTACAAAAAATAAGTCAAATAATTACATTATAAATTGATTTTTTCCCCTTTCAAAGTGCTATACCCTAACGCGACGGTATAACTATATCGTATAAGATTAAAAGTAATTATCTGTAATATCACATGCGGCGATGGTGGTGACAGTAAAAGTGTTGGAAATATTTTTTTAACATGAGGGTCCAGAGTTCAAATCAGGCTGGAGCGAAAATATATTTTTATTCTATTTTGACTTTTATAATCAGTTTTGAAGTAAAATACTATGTTGTTATAATCTCACGGCATCTACATATATAATTTATGAAAATATTTTTTATGTCAAATCTGGAGTACAGCCTCTTTAAAATTTGCAAAAAGTTTTCTTAGGTTGTGGTACCGATATCACCGTTCAAAAGTTTTCCTGTTATACAAGATTGCATTCATTAAAATCTTTAACACAGTTACAAGCTCAAGAAAAGCGAAGAAGTTGAAAACGTCCCCCCCCCCCCCCCCCAAATCCATATGAGATGCAGCGCGTTGGACATCACCATCTAAAAATGGAAAATTAACAATATTTAAATCAAAATCATCTCTTTTATCGTATATGTTATTAGTTACAAAACCATTTTCAATAGAAATACTAAGAAAGATAAAGAAAGCTTGTCTTCTTTTCTGAAGTGATTGCTTTATCATCGGGAAACAGAAGTTAACCAAAACTATAGTAAGGTTTGTGCATTTTTTGTTAAGTTTTTAAAAATTGTACTAATATTGAAAGAATATTTACTTTGAAACGCTTAATCGAAAGAAGCGATTTTTCAGTCATCACGCGCCATCTTAATCACGCGACAATTCAGGCTGTGACGAAATAAGTTCAACTGAATTAATATTGACTACAATAGGTATGATTATCGGAAGAATGGCCATTTATTGCATTTAAATATGCTAAATAAATTGATGTTTTTTTTTTTTCAACAATTAATCGCTCGTACGCATTTCTTCCACCGAATTTATTTTCACTTCACGGATTTACAATGCAAATAACTACATTCAGTGTCATTATAAAAGGCGTTAATGGGATTACCACACTTACAGAGAAGATCGGCGCATGTAGATTTATATTTTCTATACAAATTCTTTCATGAATTTAGAACACGGGAAATTAACATATTGTGTCAGTTACAACCAGCTATTGCTTATCAGTAAAAAGAGATAGCATTTTTCATTTAGATTTGATATTTTGTATTCTGGTCTCGTTCAATAATATTTCGAACCGGAGTAAACGGAGGCGGAGATTCGTACACTTGAGGAATTAAAAAGTTTTGAAGATACTCTCAACAATGTTCAGAGCTATTGTATATGTGAGTACTATGAGCAGCTGCAAGCACCGTCTACCGCCAGTTTGTATGATGAAAAGCTATGGAAGAACAAAGAGTTGTCATTCCTACCTATGCTGTAATTATAATAAGATCGAAGTTTCTGGTGACTCTTAGAAAGCTTTCACGTAATTACAGTAAAACGAATTCATGTACTTCCACTCGTATCATGATCCTAATTTTTTGTCGCTAGAACACAAGGTAAGTTCATCACGACTTTAAAGTTTTTTTTTATTTTTACGTTCTTTATTCAACAAAAAATCTTAAAAGTACTGATGAAATACAATACGGAAAATTAATATAGATTAGTTTAGGTTTTAAAATTACCTGACTTTTCTAAGTCAAAGACATGTAATAATTGGTATAACAAAACCATTGACCACTAGCGTGATTGGGGATGAAGCCGGAAGTATTTCTTAATAAAAAACCTGTAGCACGAAAGAAGACAGTTAAATCAATACGAAATTTATATTCGCGGAACCTTTCATTGTAACTATATACTTAAATATCTTTGAAATTATACGAAGGAAGATCGTGGACTTTGACAAGATTTAAATTATTCTACCACCATCATCAAGGCATGACGTTTTGACGTCTCCAAATGAGAGTCATTGTTAATCTCGTCATGTTTTTCTGTAACAATAGCGCCACCCTTTAACCCGTTGTAAAGCCAAGTTCTGACTTTAAATGCATTTGAAGGCTGATGATGAAAGTTTTATTTTGGAATAAGAAAAAACTTCACGTTAGAACTATTTAATAGACTTTTTCTGACTTTCTGTACTCTTTAGCTGGCGTTCTTTTGGATACATTTTGTTGACTAGAGAGAAAATGGTTATTATCTATATTTAACAAATCGTCAAGATAGCTCGAGGTATTGTTAAAGGCTGTAATAATGTCATCTTGATGTTCACTTGAAAGAGATAATATAAAGTCTCTTTCATAATAGTATGAAAACAGATCAGTAACAAGGGGTGCACAATTAATTCCCATGGGGATGCCTAATACCTGTTTATAAATAGAAGTTCCCAATCTAACATGAACATTATCTTAAAAGAAAGTGAGCGGCTCAATAATATTTTGACAAGTCCGTAACATTTACTTATCATAAGAACTATCTGTAAAAATGCTCTATTTTCATTACAAGCGATAAAGGTTTTACTTGCTTTCGCAAACGTTTTTCCAATGGGACTGGTGACATTGTCTCTTATTAAATTATGAGGAAGTGAAGTATACAATGTAGAAAAATCATACGTTGACAAAGAGAACTCCTAACATTTTTTGATTAATTTAAAGCTTATTTAAAACGATTCCCGAGTTTTTAATAGACCAAAACAACATTTTTGCCAGTGGTTCTAAAAACCTTTTGGCAATCCTTTGCTGAAAGACAAGATGTTAAAAGCACAGATAATAAAGTAGTTTTGCAAGAACTGAAATTAACGATACATCTTGCTTTGTGGTTTGTGCTTTTAGACAATCAATACAGGTAGGTAATTATCTTGTTTCGGTGCAAAACCGATTCAAAATTTTGCAATTTGTAAAAAATAAGAGTCATTTACTTAATAAGGAGAACCATCCTATGAAATGTGATGGATGTTTGAAGTGAAACCCACGTTATTTAGTGACAACATATTTCAAATTCACAGCCACTGTGGCCTTGACCTTAGTCCTACTGAACCAAAACATCTAAACAGGTATTTTACTTAATACTGGTAATCATCTTATGAAGTTAGGAGGTTCTGTGTCAAGTGGTATGCCAGTCAATGAGTAGAAACGGTTTCAATGACATCTGATTTACTAACCTAATAAAAGAATTCTATGAAATTTGAAGTATCTGGGTCATACAATGCTTTAGTTATTTAACGGAAACGAAGTGTTACAAACAGACAGGCAGACAAACAGAAATACAGACAGACAGGGCAAAAACCAATTGTTATGGGCGAGGACAAAAAAACTGTTCAGTCATTGAGAATACACTGCAAATTATAATGGACTTTAGGGTAAATTTCTAAGTATAAAAGGGGGCATAATTCTGAATGAAAAGAAGACACAGACGCAGACAAAGAAAAAGTTATGACAATATACATCGATGTTTTCTTCCAAAGCAGCCGAACTTAAAACGACATTTTAGTATCTATTTTATTTGAAATCAAAGGTTTAACGCAAAACTACAGATTTTTTATCAAAGTTGTACAAACGTCCAGAAATGTGATTGTTTCATCTTAAAGGCGGTTTAAGACAGACGTTTTGACCTCATTTCCTTTGGTTCAAGGTAAAATTCTGAATGTTTTGAAAACTTTTGGGAATATACTGAAAACTGAGAAGTTTGTTTTTTACTTGATTTTATAATAAAAACGAAATGGTATGTTTTTATTTTTTAATATATTTGACTATTCTATCAAGGGTCATTCATTTGTAGTTATCACTGAACAAAGATTTGCGGAGAGTGAAACAGCTACCGATTTGTTCTTGTATAAAGTAAACAGCCAATCCGAAATCGGCAATATGCCGATGTTTCTGAACGTAACCAATCTCTCAAGGAACAAGAGATGCTGAGAAGCATGAATGCCCTCCTAATGGCAACCAATAAGTCATGTTAAATGGACTTTGACTCTTTTGGCCTGCTGATCTCAAAATGCAACAGTTGTCATGGCCAACCTTTCGACCTAATCATGATGGTGTTGTCTCTTGGTTGTAAAATTGTTTCTCTGGAATTAGACCTAATGACTCAGTTTTTACCTAACATGACATATTTAAAAAATACTACAAGTCATCAAAGAAAAGATTCTGGCAAAGTTGTATGATAATTCGAAGGATAAAATGGCCTCTATAGAGTTCACAAGGTTTATATATTATCTGACCTTTTGAGTCAATATGACCTTTACAAAAACGCACAAATCATCAAGACAAAAAGTCTGACAAATTGTCATGATAAGTGGATGAAAAATATGGCTTCTAGAGAGTTAACCATGTTTTTTTCTTAGAACTGACCTAGTAACCTAGGTTTTGGCCCAATATAACCAATATATGAAATAAGCCTAAAAGTCATCAAACCTAACAATATGACCAAGGATGGATATTCGGATGAAAATTATTGCCTGTAGAGTGTTTGCAAGGTTTTATTTAATTTGACCTGAAAACTTAGTGTTTTACCCAACATTGCCCGTACACCAAAGGAGCCAAGAAGTCATCATGTTAAATATTCTGATAAAGTTTCATAATAGTTGAAGGGGGAAATGTGGCCTTTGGAGTGTTCACAAAATTTAGTATAATTTCACCGGATGAATTATTTTTTGACCAAATATGACCCATATACAGAAAACTCCATGTGTTCAAAACAACAATGCTAACAAAATTAAATTTCATAATGATGTGATGAAAACTGTGGCATCTGGAGTGTTCACAATGTTTTTCTTAGATTTGATCTGGTGAACCAGTTTTTAACACACCATGACTTATCTAAACAGCCTAGAAGTCGTCCAACCAATCAATCCGACCAAGAATCATGATGTTCGGAGAGAAATTTTGGCCTCTAGTGTTTTCTCAAGGTTTTCCAGGATTTGACCTGGTGACTTAATGTTTGACCCAACCTTACCCATATATGAAAAAAGCCTGATGTCACCAAATCAAATATTCCGACAAAGTTTCATCAGAAGGAAAATGTTGTTTTCTATAGTTTAACTTGGTGAAATAGTTTTTGACCCAACATTACCTATATATGATATGCTTTAATTTTACCTGGTGACCTATTTTTTATCAAACATGACCTATACAGAAAAAAAAGCCTAGAAGTCATCAAGCTTAATATTCTTACAAAGTTTCATAATGGTTGGATGAAAAGCAAATGTGGCATTAGAGTGTTAACAAGATTTTATATGATTTGACCTGGTGACCTAGTTTTTGACATAACCAATATATGACAACAGCTTAGAAATTATCAAGCCAACCATTCTGGTAAAGGTGCATGAAGATTGGATGAGAGATGCGACCTCTGGTGTGTTTACAATTTTTTTCTATGATTTGACCTGGTGACCTAGATTTTGTCCCAAAAACAACCAGTTATGTAAAGAATAGTAGTCATCAAGGTAAATATGCTGACAAAAATAATGATTCAATGGAAAATGCAAATTCATGATTATTGGAAAGGAAATGTAGCCTTTAAAGTGCTAACAATTTAAATGTGGACGGACGACGAATAGACGACAGACAATGGGTGATCACAATAGCTCACCTTTAAGCACTAAAGCACTCAGGTGAGCTATAAAAAGTAGAAAAGTACTTACAGTTAATCAACAATTTGACATCTTTATTAATATCTCTAATATAACCAATACTTGCTTTGCAAGTATATATACCAGCATCTGAACAAGCGACATCATATAGGGTGTATGACAATGACGTTCTGTTCACTTGTTTCATAAGTTCGTCATTTTCAAACATTATTGTCATAGTGGTTGCAGTGTTACTGTTAACAATGCATTTTAATTGAATCAGTGAATCATGTTCATCAACAGTTACTTTCTTCTCACCGTAGTGCCCTTCAATATAGAACGATTGAATTGTGATATCTGAAATATAAACAAGATAAAACAGTTCTGGACTGTAAGTAGCAGATGCCACAAAGGGTATTGTCTGCAAAAAAGTGTTTTATTAAGTAGAAATCTGGACACAAAACAAAAAAGAAGGCAACATTAACGACGAACGGACAGTCAGACGTATGGCTTAAGAGTTTTCGACATGTTGCTTTGATAGTGAAAACTGTAACAAGCTATTTCAAAATCAAAATGTACCATTGTGTCATAGGGCAATGGTAAACAACCAGGTATACTGCATATTATATAATTTGCCGATACGTACGATGAACAGAAAGACAGAGAGATGGACAGCTTGGGGTAATTTATCTCAATCTACTGAACTAGTTTGCCATTCGGCGATACAGGCGGTATGCAACGGATAGCTTTGATATATTGCTCAATATGTAAAACATTTGTACCAAGATAGTTAAAAATTTCACCTTTGCCAAATATATAAAGAATGGATAGGAACGTATACATAGACAATCATCTTTGCTATCTGTAGGTATAGATGAACGAACCGGTATACAGTTCAGGTACAAATATGGAACAAAAATCCTAAAAACAAATATATATTTCTAAACAAGATAACGATTTGCTTTGTTTCCATTGACTAACACTATGCTTTTCTAACTTAAACGGTAGCATTTGGTCAAATAATTGTTTTGCCGATTTACCGTTTAATATTTACATCTAGAGACATATTTCATTAAGTCGACAAAATTGAAATATGAATTAATATTTGATTTTACCAAGCACTATCCCAGGAACCTTTTGTCACTATCATACAAAACTAATTTAAATCATTCTACGACACTTTGAATATGACTTCAATTTTACAATGAAAAACACAACTTGTAGTTAACTTACATCTGACAAAAACAAAAATATTTTTCTCTGATGATTTTGTGTACTCAGAAGCTGCACTATTCCTGGCTTTACATTTATATGTACCCGTCATGTATCTAGTAACTCTTCCGAGAGACAGCACGGGATCAGAACTGATTTCTAAGCCACTTGTTTCATTAATCCAGCTATAGGAACACTCCGGGTAACAGTCAGCAGAACACCTGATATCCTCTGGAATGTCACTTTCTGTCAGAGTATATGGTGATTTAATGCTTATTTCACACGTGTCTGGTCCATCTGCAAGTAGATTAATTTGTGCCGCTAACAAACCGTACTTCGGACGCAAAGAACTTAATTTTCACGAGTGCCCCGATAAGCATCCAAACTCCGTTTCATCATTCTCTGATGACAAAATACAGGATTATATTTATCGTGTTGATTCTACCTCTGTTTCATTTTTGAGTTGCTGCAGCACGTACTGTAAAACTCATTATGTAAATCAAAAATTAACATTCGGCGTTTAAAATAAAATTGTTCCTGCAAAAGCAGCCGATATATTACTGTTTTGGTTTACTGAAGATGCGTTAATGTATCTTGAAAAAAGAGCTATCATTGAATGTGATTAATATCTTTCAACTATGCCTTGTCAGAGGAATAAGGGAATATAGAACGCCACACTTTCTAGTGATGTTGCACAACAAGTTTCTAATCGAAAGTTCGAGAGATGTGAAAGTAGTTTAACAGGCCGTAAAACCACAGTTTAGGCAATGGCTTACATGGAAACACCAAAGACACATTTACACTTATTTATAATGATGCACATCAACATTTAAATTGGTAGTCCTAAAAATGTGCATGTTGTTCATGTGAACGATTTTGCTTTGACGGACTGTAAATCCGCAAAGCGCGCATTGGCATGTATGAAAAAATGTGTGAAGTACATTCACACTTTTTGATAAAGATGCACAGCCAGTTTCAAACCATAGTCCTATAATGTGAAAGTTTTCAAGATTTTGCAACGACGGGTCGAAAACCCGTAGATTGGTGTGCATAAAAACATATCACGCGTAACTACGCTTATTGGCGAACATGCATTACAAGTTTCAAATTGATATTCCTAGAAATGTGGAAGTAGTTTGCGTAACAAGGTTTCTGCAACGGGCTCTCAACCCGACCGACAAACCGATGGACCATTAGATGACACCTATATACCAGCGCAAGTTTTGGCGGGAATATACACAATTAAATCCTGCGATATTAAGAAAGCAAATGTTTTTAAAAAATGGCATAAAAACCAACTGATATTTTGTTGTTGAGAAATTTACGTCCTATTTCATTATTGTTTCATTGTTAACAAGAGGGCCAAGTGGTTCCGGGTCGCTCACCTGAAATGTAAGAAACGAGGTCCAAAGGAACAGACTGCCGCAGAACAGGTATATCAAAGTGGGTTTTTTATATATATTTATATATAAATTGTATATGTTGTCTAAATATTAAGCTTGCAGTTTCCAAACTAAACAATAAGGTCAGTATGAATACAAGTGACCCCTTGGGAATGACAAATGTTTGCCCAGGGGCCACGTTTTGCACAATATTGGTAGTTTCCACTAAATGATACTACAAACCAAAAATGAAGAGCATAAAAAAAGCTGCAGCTGACCTTTTATTTTGGTCAGATGACCAAAAATTGTGTAAGGCAGATATACATTATATCACGTGCAAATCACGTGTGAAGTTTCACTTGAACCTCTTTGACAATGTTAGACAACTTTTGGAAATTAGCTGACAAACTTACCAAAAACCAATTGTAAGACCACCTTAAAACTTTGTTTGTGGGTGAAGCAGTTTACCCTAAAGTGTGGTAGCCATGATTTTAATGCATAAAAATTTCTTAAATAATGTTTACTGAAATGGGCATCCAAGGAATATATCTGCCAAATTATACTGGAGTCTTTCGGGTGCCCCCTATTTTTCCACTTGAAGATTTGAAAAAGATCGACAGAAAGGCTGGCAAAAATATTGTTCAGTGCACATTTGCTGGTCTAGGCAACTGGATATTCGAATTTGACTTCTGTGTGTACAAGTGAAAATTGAGTATCCAATTGTTGTTGTTGAGTGAGTGATCGTAACAGTGACATAGCTTCGAATTAGCCAAAAAATCCACCATAGCAGACTAATTTTTCCTTCAAATCTGATAAAAAAATCGTGACGTCATGAGTGGTGAAAGGTTTTCCAATATTTTTACCCTGTGACCTAGTTTTTACTCCATGTAAATCAGTTTTTAATTTAATTGTGTGACCCCGCATAACCATGATTATATACACGTATATATCACAACTATGACTAACAATATACATATAAACATAGTGGTACATTATTTTTCTGCAAAAAGAGACCTTAACTTTTTGCGCGATACATTGTTATCATGTGGACAAAGTTTGTACCAAATTATTTCAAATTCCTTAATACATGATACAGCGACAAAACGGACAAAAGATAGAGACGACCTTTAAGTGTAACCTTGAACTTTGAGTTACGCAGTGATTTATGTAGGTACCTGTGTGTGATATGCGACACATGGTTTCAATTTGGCTAACATTTTATTGTGGTAAAAGCCAACAGAGCATGACACTGACTAGGTGCATATACTATACATGTACGTACACCTATCAACAGCAAAAAAAGAATGACATGACATGCAAACACTGAAAGCCATAAAATTCTCACCAATACCAGAAAAGAAATGAGACTCTAATCCACTGTGGTCCCTGCTATTGGATGCAAGACACAGAAAGTAGTTAATTTACATGATAGTTAGATAAATTAAATTTCATTTTTATCATTAATTTATGTTATCTTGTATACGGTATTGGTTAATCAACCTCAGAACAGATTGACAACATCAACATTATCGCGATATAATTATGTTGGGCAAAAGTATTGAATCAAAGGATTATAATATTTTACATGACATAGAAACTTTAAACAGTGTCCTGAATATTTGGACAAATGCTGACTGAAAGTAGCATAAATCACCAGACACAATTATTTTTTAAAAAGCACAGAAGCTAAAACATATCCTAAAGCTGAATTTAACGAATTAGTAAAGAAAAAAAACAACATTAAAGGGACTATTGTGGTATGTTTAAATGTCTGAAGAGATTCAGTATACCTGAGATCCTGTGGAAGACGTTTTCCAAAATGATAATAAATCATTAAAAAAATAAAGGACTTTCTGTCAAATAAAAACCCACTTGAGACCTTGATTTTACCAAAAGTGAACCTGTTGTGAACACTAAAAGGAAATTATCAAGACAAACATTTTGACAAACTTTCCTGAACATTGAACCAAAACATGTTGTCTAGAACGTGCTAACAGATGTGGACAAATCTGAACGGTTGATCACGTTTTTTAAACCAGTGTAACTGAGTTCTTTAATTCTTTCATACATTTTAACGACAAATCATCAGGACAAATACCCTGAGCAAATTTCATGAAAAAGGAGTAAACATTATGACCTGTAGAGTGTTCACAATGTTTCCGTTTCATTTAGGATGCTGATTTAGTTTTATTGTGTCGCCCTTTCGAAGAAAAGGCGATACATAGGGATCGCTTTGTCCGTCGGTCCGGCGGTCCGTCGGTCCGTCACGAAAACTTAACGTTGGCTATAACTTTGCCATTTCTAAACATTATCTTATCAAACTTTCAAATTGTATTGCTTATGACAACATGGTCGGGTTAATGCCAAAATTTCTAGGTCGAGGTCACATTTGTCAGAGTTATGCCCCTTTTTATACATGGATTTTGTCATGAAAACTTAACGTTGGGAATAACTTTGCCATTTCTTAACATTTCAACATCAAACTTTCAAATTATATTGCTTACGACAACAGGGTCGTGATGATGCCAAAATGTGTAGGTCAAGGTCACAATTGACAGAGCTATGCCCCTTTTTGTACTTGGATTTTGTCATGAAAACTTAACATTGGCTATAACTATGCCATTTCTTAATGTTTCTTCATCAAACTTTCCAGTTGTAATGCTTACAATTGTATCACTTAAAACAACACCATTTCTCAAGGGCAGATAACCCTCAAATTAATTTTTGCAATGTTATGTCCCTTTTTCAAGTTAAAATTTCTTTGGTAACCTTTTTCTTTATGTCCATGTCTCAAAAAGTGTCAAAGATATTCCATTCAAACTTGAAATGCTTGATCACCAGCAAGACCCCTGCAAAGATTGTTGGTACCCATGTCCCTGGGATCACAGTTAGCCCCACCCCCAGGGTTCACTTGATTGTGCTTATACTTATATATAGGAAACAATCTTCTTAAGCCTAGAAATAAAATATTAACTGACATTAGATGGGTAAGTACTCCCCCACTCACCGTCACCTCTGCATGGGGACCCGCCCCCCAACCAGTCCCCCCCCCCCGGGCCCAATTTTTTTTTTAAATTTAAAAACATAGGTACTTTACTCCCCATCCTACCACAACTCCCCCCCAAGCAGTCACCCCCCTAACCCCCCCCCCCCCCCCGGGCCCATTTTTTTTTCTAAATTTTAAAACATAGGTACTTTACTCCCCATCTTACCTCAAACCCCCCCCCCCAACCAGTAACCCCCCCGGGCCCAATTTTTTTTTTAAATACATAGGTACTTGACTCCCCATCCACCCTCAAACCCCCCCACCCAGTCACACACACCCCCCATTTTTTTACCCCCCAGGCTTTTTTTTAAATTTTGATACATAGGTACTTGACTCCCCATCAACCCTCAACCCACCGACCCGACCCAATTTTTTTTTTTTTTTTTTTTTAAATACATAGGTACTTCACTTCCCATCACGCACAAACACACGCACGCACACACACACACACACACACACACACACACACACACACACACACCACTATCGGGGGCCAATTTTTTTTTAAATACATAACTACTTGACCCAATTTTTTTTAATCTTGTATGACTAGGTACTTGCTCTGCCCAGTCAATTTTTTTTCACTTGGGCCTCTTGTTTAACTTGGCTTATAATTAATTATCCAGCACTGAGAAAAGTGGAGCATGCTGTCTCTTGACAGGTATTGTTGTACTTTGACTAGCATGCTGTCTTTTCAAGCAGGCTCTTGTTTACCTTTTTAGTTATTCTAACAGAGTACCCAAGGGCGACACAAGTGTTCCACCGAACACCCATCTAGTAACCTGAATGGACAAATTTCTACAGAAAAAGGTCTTCCGAAAGATTACAAGGTCAAATATTAGAAGCAAATTTAATGGATGCCGGACAAAAATGGCCTTTCGATTATACACAAAATAAAATGTTAACGAAGGACGACGCACAACTGACGAAAGAAAAGGGCCGATTGTAAAAGCTATCCCTGAGAACACTATTCTGATGAGAGTGATATACTCACATCTTATGTGTATCAATGTTGATTTAGTAGTCGTTGAAGTCGTAAACATTGCCGGATTTGTGACAGTACATGTGTAACTTCCAATATCTTCGCGTCCCAAAGTCCCTAGCGATAAAACACCATTAGTTGTTTGAACTGTCATTGTTTGTCCCTGCCATAATTTTGTCCAGGTATAAGTACAATTTGGGTTACAATCAGCGGAACAAGTTATATCTGGAAAATATGTATCACCTTCGTTTTGAGTGTATTCCTGTGTTGATGGAGACAACACCGTCGATGATCTGTAAGGTCCATCTGTAATACAAAAATCAAAAGAAAGGTCTTATTATATGCTATCAACTAACCAAGTTTTGCTTCAAATGAGCAAAAAGGATTTAAGTTATTAGGCGGAAAACAATTACCTATCTTAGTAAAAGTAAGTGACCAGTTGACTCTAGTGACCACAAAAGCAACTAACGGATGCCTTTACTATCAAATTTCAATACTGATTATAGAAAATTAATTTCAACAAAAGGAAACCTTTGCTGAAAATCTGGTCAATAAGCAAATGGCGGATGCTCAAATGCATTGTTTGGACTTATGCGCTACAGGAGGAACACATTTAAGAATAAAAAGGTGAACTTACAGACGCTCAAAAGAACAACAAACTGAGCAGCATAAAATATTTTGACCAAGGCTTCAAAACATTTATTAAAAAGTTTCAGTAACATTCGTGCATGTAACGATAACAATACCATATGATATAACCCGTATCTGTAATCAATGAATGTTATAACTAATAAAATCTGTGTTTTCAAAAAGGCTTTGAGATGACAGTAACAATTATATAAGTAACTGAAATCATACTTTGTCAATTTTTTTCTTCACATTTCTGGACACTTTAATCTGTGCCGCATGTCGGCACAATACTAACAACTATTTTCATCAGTATACAACACTTAAAGTTATAATACAGGCCAAAAACGGTCGGAACAATAATTAGGAATATAAATAGGAATGTGGCCTATGGGTGTTCTAAATTGAAAGACTGTAAGTTATTTACCATTGTATTTAAGTGAAAATGTTTTATGCATATTGTTCTTTATACAAACAAACATGCACATGTAAAACAAATTATATGGATACAAAAGCTGTACACAAATGTAGCTAAGAATATTATGTTCTAAATTTTGTTGTAGTAAAGGAATTAGTAATTTCAAGACTATCACATTATGACTAATTTACATATTTGTTCTTACAATTGTCGAGGTCTAAAAAATAGCATGAAAAAAAGTGATTTATTTAAAATGTTAAAAGAAAATTAATTTGATATTGTCTGTTTACAAGATACACATTTTACATTATATCTAGAAAAAAAGGTTTATGCAGAATGGGGAGGAGAATGTTATTAAAGTCATGGTAAATGTACGCGGTACGGCAACTTCGATAAAAAAAAACAAGTAAATGTCAAGATAAATAGTGTTATCAAAGATACTAATTGAGAATTTTATTTTGTTAGTGCTGATATACAACACCCTTTCTTTAAGTAAATATTTAACAACTCATTATTGTTAGATATAAACTATATTAATTGTACAAATCTAAAAATAAAGGAAGTTATTTTACAATATTGTATACCTGTCTATGATAGAAAAAATGTGTAGGATATGGATAAATCTGACATACAATTTGTTATTAATGATGGTCTTTTCTTAAAAACTGTGTTAATGGAAATTAAAAGTAAAACTATTTCATATGCTAGCTATAAACAAAAAGATATCAATAATCAAGAACAAATATTGACAGAAGAAATTTTGAGTTACAAAAAGAACTAACAGATTGAAATAAAGAACAATTGTTAGCATTAGAACTTGAGCTGAATGAATTAAGAAATAGAAAGCTAAAAGGTTCCATTGTTCGATCAATGGCAGATTGGATCGTTAATTGAGAAAACCCAACATCATTTTTTTGTAACTAAGAGAAAAAATCTATTGCTGATAAACATATGCCTTTTTTAGAAAGAGATAATGGTACTTTATTGTTTAATTAAACTGATGTTTTAGAAGAAAGTGTTAAATATTTTAATAACCTCTTAATGACTTATGTATACTTTAGATGAATTAGGACCCATAATTGGGCTAAAGCTTAACTATTTACTATAACAGAATTTAATTACGTATTCAAAAGCATCTTAAGCAATTTAATTCTGAGCTAAATACTAGTAGTTATGATTTTTCAGTTGGTAATAATCCGTGTTTAAATTGTTATGCGTATCCAATACTGGTTAAGAGGTTTTTTAATAAATACATATGTAATACACTTATTCAACATACAGATGTACCACCTAGCCAAGAAAAGCGGTCATCCTTATGTACAAATGATACAATTAATTGGAATAAAATATATATATATCTGTTTTAAGTGTACTAGAGATTCTTATATACAATATGGAATTGCTCATAGAATTCCTGCGGCCTTTGTGATATTTTCCTACGCATAAGAACTCAAAACGTGGGTAATTCTACGATAAACCACGCCTGGATACTTACTATTTCTTAATCAACAAACTGTCATTATAATACCCTATCAGTAACAACAACCAACAATTAACGGTAGTTGGCAAAGATTGTTATTATTGAGCTAATTTGGAGAATAAATCTGTATTTTGTCAATGTAATTAGCGACGTGTGATTAAAAGAAAAATATAAAAATATATAAAAATAAATGTGAAAACAAAAAATACAGACCAGAATCGTCATTAAGAAAATAAACCAAATCAGAACTCTAGAATGTTTAAAATATTATCTACACCCTGTTTGCATGGTTATTTGTCTTGGGTGCCAATATGTGCTTGAGATACATCAGGATTTTACAATAAAAAATATTTAATGACGGGCCGGTCTTAAATTGCTTCGAAAAATGCCGAATGCACTTCGCCAATATCCGTAATACGAGTCGTTAATGTCGCATGATCAGTTTTGAATATGTGACCTAGAGAACAATAGTGGATCATTCAAAACATATATTCATTCATAATGGTAGATAAACAAAAACGTACTTGAAAGCGTGATCGTCAAAACTCGATCCCCTAGTTACTAATTGCCTATTGAACGAGACGTTAAACCGAGGTCCCATCAATCAGTGTTGTACACTGAACATGCAAAAAGCCAGGGTGTCTCTGGAACGGGATGATTTCTGTATCTTGCACTACCTTTCCCCAACACCCCGCAACATAAAATTAATTTCTGAAGGGGGTGTCGGTCATATGGGCAACCGATACCGACGATAAATAAAGTCAGATAGATCAAGAGTCGGGAAAATTCCGAACCAATCTGTGTCTGCAAATTTCAGTTTAATATTTTTTATTAGGGAGATTGCTGTAAAAGCAGTTTCCTGACGGGTTAACCGTGCATTTAACATTCGATATCTTTTAACCATCCATACGTCTTTGTGCAAAATACTAGGAATATTGGTACTCAGACAATTCCTAAATCTTAGAGTAACCGAGTACTGGACTGGAAGAATGACGAGGTGTTCTCGAGTATTAAAATTGGTGATCGTTGTCATCCCTTATTTTGCGATTACTAAAGAAGCATTTGACGTATATGTAATTATTGCTTGCTTCAAGACAAAACAACTTACAAATGACGTTAACTGTAAGATCCTTTGTTGCAGGAGATCCTCCAGATCTTGTTGCCATACAACGGTATATTCCAGCCTTTGAAGGTGACAACAAACCTAGGTTTAGTACAGCTTTGTTACTAACAACTGAGCTGCTGCTGATTTGCATCCATTGGAAACTACAAGCTGGATTACAATTCGCTTCGCAGGTAACAGGGTCTAAGGTGGTATTTTCAGTTCCCTCTTGTATTGTTTGATTGGGACTGAAATAAACATTTTCCGGCCCATCTGAAAAATATATAGCAAAAGCAGGTTGGATAAAAATGGTAACATTCTTGATTGGTAGCATTCTTGAAAGGTTTGTACAAAAAAATTGATTTTAAGACATTGAATTTACATAACAAATTACAAATGACTTCATTATCTATTAATTTTCCAATGGGAAGTAAAACAAACATGGTCATTGTCTATGGGTACAAAATAAAGCAGTTAAGTAAGGTCAACACATCTTACTTATGATAATATCACCAGATAAGCACTATAAAGTGTTTTACGCCCGTCCCATGGTTATGGCAAGAGTCTGCGATCGGAAGCAAGTAAACAAATGTTATTGATTTTAACCTATCAAAGCCCTCTTCAAAAGCAACAAAAAATGTATATTTTTCGAGTTACGATGGAAACTCTTCTACTTAGAGAATAAACAAGGTCTGTTTAGAACAAATGGTACAATTAAAGGGCAATCGAACTAAGCCGATGCATCACGTCCACAAACATTATCAGCAATTTTTGTAAGGATTCAGAAAAAATCTATTCAAATAAGAGTGGTGACAAAATGAAATTCGACAATTATGGTTAACTGAATAGTCATAACTCTAGAGCGCCTAAAGGAATTTGACTGGTTATCGAACTTGGCTGAGAGGAAATTTTGAAGATAGTAGGAAAACTTTTCTTTCTTTTTTTTTTTTTTTTTTGAGAGAGAGAGAGAGAAGAACAGTGTGTGTGTGTGCGTGTGCGTGTGTGTGTGTGTATGTATGTGTCATAGTATTTTAGGAAAGATTTTTAAAGTCACCAATAGACATATAGACATAATTATATGGAGAACCGGTCCCATCTTCGGCGGCAAGATTTTTGCACACAACGGTGTGTTTTACAATTTATAATGACAGTTACCAAAAGAATTTTGCTCAAACTCTTTTTTAAATCGAGCCATCGGTTTAAGGAGATTTTTGAAGTTTAGTCATATAATGAATATAATCCTTGCTAATGGCGGCCATGGTTTTCCAGGGATCGATATAAACTTTTAAGATCTATATAGATTGTAACCTATAAAGCATTTATTTAAAACCATTTTTAAACCTTCCTAACAATTTAAATTTACAAGATAACCAGAAGAAAAAACTTCCTCCCTTTCCCCTAAACTTCCCCGACAGCATGTCTTTTAACTCATAGAAAAACGTATCAATTTTTACAGAAACAAAATGTGCTTAAATATTTTTTAACACCTCGAGAGCTTTAAACAATTTTGTTTTAGTTGTCACTCAATAGAATAGTGATTTGTACATTAACACGAGTTTAAAAGTATTTGAGGCCCTAGAGATGCTCTAGCCAAGGAGTGCAGAGAGGGTAATGCCGAACACTGTTTTGCATCAATTAAACCTGTAAATAAGAGAGCAGAAATTAAGAACTTCCCCAGTGGTTTTAAAACTAGTGCTAAAAGAAACAGTATGCGGTGTCAAACTGAAAGTTATATTGGCATGAAACATAAGCTCAACGTCAAGAGTCAAATATATAAAAAACATATGATAAAATCTTCTACACACAAATGTAATAATAATTGTATCTGCTGGCAACAAAAACTTGTCAAGCACATTTACACGTATTTGTAAAAGTTCTGGAGAAAAGGCACATAAATTTTCAAATAAATAGTCCCAGAAATATAGATGCGTTTCGCGTCATAAGAATTTGCTGTGACGGGCCGCACAGCGAGCATTGGTGTACATGAAATATACACATCAATGAAACCACCATCTCTTGACCAACATACCGACCAACCGACCGTTAGATGAATCCAATGAACCCTCGCAAATAGTTTGGCCTGGGTTTTATAAGATTTCTTAGTCTTACCATAAACACATAAAGGAAAATAAGCTCCGCCACTGGCGGCCATGTTTTTTCATGGATCGCAATAAATTTCACAATTTAACATAGAGAGGTCACTTGAGGAACATTTGAGCTAAATAATTTTCAAACTGGACCTTAAGTTAAGAAGTTTATTCAAGTTTCTTATATAGACATATGAGGAAAACAATCTCTGCCCAGGTTTTTTCACGGATCGATATAAATTTCACAATTTATATAAAAGAGCAATAAAGGAAAATGTTCACAACAAAATAGAGGGTCACCCAAGAAAAAACCTGTACCAAACTATTTTCAAATTAGACATGCATATTTAGGTAGATTTGATTTCCAAGATTTTCCAAGATTTTATTTACAATATGCACAAGTCCCACATAAGAAGGAAACATCAGCATTATGAACAACATATAACAACATAATAAATACCACATGGTGTAATGCAAAACGGCTAGTTCAATTTCCTACAACCAAAAATAACCAATTACAAAAGCAAAAAGGACGAAAAAAGCTTTTAAGTATAAATAATAAGTTTTAATCTTTAGGTGAAAAAATGTGTATGTTAAAAAAAAATATGAGTTACGTTGTGGTCATTTAATTCTTTTGAAATGTTCGATAATCCTTTCGCATTATAAACTTAGTTTTTCTAATTTCTGTACATTATCACTTGTGACTAGATTAATAAATTTAAACAAACTGGGTCTTTGTCGCGTGTATCCGTTTATGTACTTCGTCCTATAGTCTTTAAATAACGGGCACTTTAATACATAATGAAACTCGTAACCTAGTTCCCTACAATGTGTACATAAGCGTTCCCGAACAGGTAAATTTTGCCATCTTCGTGTTTCAATAGGGAGTCTTTGATTTCGAGTAAAAATAGAATTATTTTTTTACAACGGTGAGTCGATAGTTTATCAATACAAAACTACGCTTGAATTCGGTTTTTATGTACTTATAAATATTGGAATTAGACGTCTGATTGATTCCGGATTGCCACGTTTGAATGAAAATATCTTTAAATGTTTGATATGTTGCTTTCTTAAGCCATGTACTACTTTAAAATTTTTGCTGTACCAAACTCCCGAAAACCCAGTCTCACAGAGATATCTTTTTACATTTTGTAACCGTAGACTTTTAACTTTATTTTGAGACTCTAACCCTAATAGTATTTGGTAAAATTTAGCAGAAGGTTTTGTATTATCATTGCCGTTGATGTTGTCTATAATTTTTGCCCAATATGCAATAACTCGGTTTTTCATATTCATAAAACGTTATTTGTATCTTTTCAAGGACATCTAAATTCCCATATCCTAAAATTTCACTTCCATACAATAAAATTAGTTTGATTGTCTTGTCAAACAAATCTATCTGCAAGTCTTGTGGTGAACACGAATTTTTATCTTTTTTAACAATGAAAACATGGCTTTATTTGCTTGTTCAGCTGTTTACTTCTTTGATTTATGGAATGGCCTACTCTTACTGAGAAACAGACCAAAATATTTATAATCATCAGCAGTTTCTAAGACTTCTGTTCCTATTATAAATGTTCTATGTAATTTTGGCAGACCTTTACTAAATACTAAGATTTTGGTTTTTGTAGTAATTTTTCACCTTGACGAACGCCACTGATGCAGTCGAAAAACTGTGAAGCACCATCGCTAGTTACAACTTTTGACTTAATATTCTGGTACAGACTTATGATAATATTTAAGCATTTGTTATCAATATTTTCTTTTTGGAGCTTTTGTTAAAGGCTACTCTCCACACAGAATCAAAGTCCTGTTTAAAATTAACGAAATAGCAAAAAAAGTTTCTATTTCTTGGATTGGACAATATCAATTAGACTTTTAAGAACGAATATATTATCAATTGTAGAATAATGTCTACGAAAACCTGCTTGAGTTTCATGCATGAGATTAGTTTTGTCAGCATATTTAATAAGTCTGTTATTCAAAATACATGTAAAAAGTTTACCGAAATAACTAAGAAATGATATTGGTCGATAATTTTCTGGTAATTCGGGGTTTCCTTTATTCATATATATAGATTATATGACCAATTGTCCAACTTTTTGGAACTATTCCATGATCAAATACAATTTGATTATATTTTTTTCATAAATATGTATCATGTAGTTAAAACAATACTTCAAATGTTCATTTAAAATCTCATCGCGACCCGGTGATTTATTATATTTTTAACGATTTTACAGCTTCTAAAATTTCATATTCAGTTATTTGACCTTTATTTTCCTTATTTTCAGTATTAATAATAATGTTTGGGAAATGGTCATCAAGATTATTCTTTAAAGCGACTGACTCACAGACGATGATAAAAAGAAAATGTTTATACATCTTGAAATTCTTGCTGTAATCGTTAAGAAGATATGTAGACTAAGTTACAGACTCAGTTTTTGTTACAGAAAAACATCAAAATATAAAGTTTTACACACTTTTATCGGTAAAAAATTTACCACGTTAGTCACGGGGTAGATACTTTAGTTATAAGATTAATTTTGAGGCAATCTTATAACGAGATGTCGTGGCTCAGTGGACTAAGTCGTCGCTCTATATTTTACTGACCGAAAGGTCGTGGGTTCGAATCCTGGTTAAGTCGAAACTTTTTTTTTCAGTTTTCATGGTGTATAGAAGCATAATATTATATTTTTTCCATAGTATATTAAATCCTCTTAAATTTGAAAGAATAACAAATTTCAGCAAAATTTTGTGAGTCAGTCGCTTTAAGTCCGAGTTCTCATTTAAGTTTTTAAAGTAATCATAAAAGTCGTATAGTCTTGCAGTTCGTTCAGTCTGGTCACGATTTCTATGTATAACATTCCAATATTGTTAAGGATCAGCATATTCCATTTTACGCAATTTTTGTATTTTTTGCTTTCCTTAATGTGTTTTTATACTATTTGTTTACTGATTTTAATAATTTTTAAGTATTGTGTTTTGTACTTATTGTAAGCTTTTCTGTTTTATGATAAATGTTCCTTTTAGAATTACAGAATTTATCAAACCATGGAAAATTATAATAAAAATTATTCACCTTTCTATCATATTCCATTGATATACAGTTTATCCCTGACCAGTTTCTCGCGCTTTCTTCGCAATTCCATATAGTAGCTTTCGCTTACTTTCAATTTCTGGCGGGAACTGTTCAGAGACACCATACTGTGTTCCTTGTAATGCGTCAGGCCCTTAATTTCATTCTCACTATATCTAAGTAGATTTGAGGAGCAGTGGTCGAGAGGTAAGAGCGCCGGACTCCATATCCGGAAGTTGCTGGTTCGTATCCCTCCAGGGGTGAGAGTCTCCAGTAATATTCCACATTCCTCAATTTCGGCGCGAGAACCGATTCGAACCCAGGAAGCAGTCATCGATAAAAAATAATAATACATTTATATAGAGAGCGATACTAAGAACTTGTGTGCTAAATTACTTTCAAATCGTGCCAACAGTTTCTGAAAAGAAGAGTTTCTAAGATGAAGAGACTTGAAGTTTTTCCTTTCAGTTGACATGGCAACCAGTGTTCATCATCGAACATAATTGTTGATATAATTTTGAAAGGTGATCATCAAAGGATCATTCCTTGAAGTTTTATTGTAATTAGCTTTATTGCAAGCAGACTTGATTTTTAAGGCCTTAACGAAGTGGGCCCATTCCGACCTAGTACCCATGAATTATATTGTCTAGTACCCATGAATTATATTGTCTTAGTAAAAGTAAACTAGATTATGTAATTAATCAAATGTCTTATCTTTAGGCTTTGTGATTTCAGACAAAAAATGTGTTTTAAGTTTTTCCTTTCAGTTGCTTTAGCAACTAGAGTTCTGAATGAAATTCCATAGTTAATATAATTTTAAGAGGAGACAATACAAGAACCTTTCATGTGAAGTTTTATTGCAATGAGCCTTGTGGTATATGATATGTGGTCGTTTGAAGTTTCTTGTGTACGACGGACGACAGTTGCCTTACGACAGACTGATGACGGACAAAAGAGCACACCAAAAGCTAGACCTGTATTTTGGTCAGGTGAGTTAAAACCGTATAGCCTGGACGCAAAGGTGCAGCCAACTGGTTTTTTTATTAAAGATAGTTATTACTGTTCTCTGGAAACAAAATCCTACAAAATAATGTACAGTAAAATGTGAAAGAATTGCACGTCTTTCAACAATAGAATGAAACAACTGGACTCTCCAGCTCGTGTAAGAAACTAACAAGAACATGTGAAATTCGTTTTAAACAAAAAGTCCTCAATAAATCGAAAACTTACCATTGCATACATCTTTTTAATAGTTGACAGAAGCATGCATCGAAATAAGATCGAATTCATTTTGTTTCTCTTCAGATATTTACCAGTTTCGTGATAAGAGTTTCCGGCATCATGCAAATTAATCTGCCTGATTATGTAAGCACAATAGTTTCATGACGAGAAATTTCGGTTGCAACCGGTTTAGCCATATTTTTTTACATCCGCATTCTCGGAAACTTGCAGGATAATGTCAATGTCCAATGTCCTGAATCCAGGTGAATTTTTCAAGTTAGGAAACTATGTTAAAAACAAATAAAGAACGAGGCTTAATGTCCGCATTTTGGATTTTGTGGTAAAACAAGCTTATTATATAAAGTTAATGTAGCAGAACGTCTTGTGTGAATTAATTTTACATAAATTATATTATGCAGAAAGGAAATTCCACAAATACTTGTCATTAAAAGAAAGGGTTTGCTAAAAAGCCAATGTTAGGTAAGCATTATTTCTCGAACATGGCCTGGCTTGGCGTGTAAAGGGATAACGGAAGAAGAGGATGGTGAGTTATATCATCAATGCTTCACACGATTTATTGCACTGCTGAATAATCGTTCCGTTTGTAAAAGAACTCAGTTTTGTTCTTTCTTTCTTTTATTTTATTTTATAAAATTACAACTGACATTATTTTAACAATCTTTTATTGTTTAGAAACTAAAGGTCAAGCAGGAGTAATAAAGTAACCTGTTGCCTTCCTTGTCCAATCATTATATACAGACTAGATATGTGTCAAAATGGCATCGCTGCCCTCACCTTATGCCTTTGTCGGAAAGAAATGGCAAACATCTGCAACAGTTTATATATCTTCATATTGCGACAAACATCCTTTGAAAAGAATTCAACCAGCGTTGCATCTAAGACGCCTATTGTGCGAGAACCTCAAAGTTGTAATATATCACGCTAAATGAAACAGTTCAATGTAGGATATCTTTTAAGTAAAAAAAACTATCCAAAAAAATAGTGTTACTAATCAATGCATGAAACAGGTACGCAAGTTCATATATTTATTCAACTTTTTGTAAAATGCTAAATTTCATTAGAAAATTTAAAATACTGTAGAGGGTTCATATAACACAGCCTTTGCTGAATTGACGTACAGACAGACAGAGACATAGGTAAACAGAAAAAAGCAAATCTTTTTATTATATAACAGTGGACATAAAGATTTAACTTAAATCTAAGATTGTTTAAAGTGCCCATTTAACTTTTTAAAATGCCGTAACTGCAGTTATACTCGGGTGAGCTGTAAAAAAAGAAAGAAATAGTAGGGAAAAAATGTAAAATGTGAATTCAATTTGATATGTACATAATGTTCCTTATTATATCCAGAAATGAAAATGTGCAATAATGTATATTTACTGTATTGGTTTAAGTGTAACATTTAGTAAAAGAAAACTTACTTCTAGCTTTTGAGATCTGTTTGAGTTTGGTGATACTAACTTTAAGGTATTTCTGGACTTAGCAAATTAAATTTTTATTATGTAAGTTTTATAAACTGTTGGCTTTTATATGACATAAAAAAACCTAGCTTGATAACTGACTTTATTTGCTTAAATGCTTATCTCATACTTAGCTTGCTATGTTGAATTATTAATGTGGTTCGTGTGACATAGTATTCATTCAAGGTTTAATTTGTGAATATCCGAAGAAGGCATTAATTGTACCGATGTGATCCTGAAAATACTTATATGTTATGTAATTTTTTATTGGTCTATAACTGTATTAGTACAACCTCTGACAATTACTTCTGGGAATCGATTCTTTGGCTCAGTGTTAAGAGCGTTGGATTTCAATGCAGGGCAGCCTGAGCTGGAATCTCAGTCTCGTGCGGTCATTTTCAAAGCATCTTCCTGTCACGAACATTCATGCTCGTAAGATGGAGTCCCTTTAGTTGTAATTAAATAGGAAATAAAAATACCTGCCTTTCTGAAATTATACAGTGTTAAATATCAGGAGTTTAATTTGGGAACGGGATAAAATGAACTGAAGACTTTTTATCATTATTTAAAATTATTTTAAAATAAAAATGCTATTATTGTTAAAGATTTTTGCTAGTTGTTTCGATTAGTACGCTCTGACCGTAATAGTATAAATACAACGTCAGGTGATCAATTCTTTGGCTCACTAGTTAGAGTGTCAGTGTTCGATGTAAGCTTTAATCAGTCATTGATGAGAGTACAAATAAAAGAGATTTTAATTGATGAACGTTTTTATCCCAGGTTATAATCTGGAGTCTATCTGTTAAAATTAACTGGGAGATCTAAAATAAAGTAAACTTGTGGACTACCTTTCTGAAATTATACAAACAAATATCAGGAATTTATTTTTGGGAACTTGCTAGAAGGAAATTAGGACATTTATTTTATTTATTGAGACCTTGATCAGATAAATGAGAAAGTAAGATTTTATCTTTACTTATTAATAAATTGGGAACTTCTGTTTTCAAACAGGTAGTAGGCATCCACATGGGAAATAATTGTGTACCCCTTAATGCTGCTCTGTTTTGATACAGCTATGAAAGAGACTTTATGTTATCTCTTTCTAGTGAACACTATTGCAGCCTTTAACCAAACCTCGAGGTACCTTGACAATTTTGTTAAATATAGCAAATATCAATTTCCATTTCTGGACAGTAAAATTTAAATCGAGAATAGCAGAATGGCAGACAACTCAAGCAGAATGGCAGAATGGCAGAACAACTCTAGCAGAATAGCAGAACGACAGATCAACTCCAGCAGAATAACATAATAGCAGAAAAACTCCAGTAGAAATGCAGAATGACAGAAAAACTCCAGTAGAACAACAGAATAGCAAAACAACTCCAGTAGAATAGCAGAATGGCGAAACACCTCCAACAGAATAGCATAACAACTCCAGCAAAATAGCAGAATAGCATAACAACTCCAGTAGAATAGCAAAACAACTCAAGTAGAATAACAGAATGGCGTAACAACTCAAATGGAATAACAGAATGGCAGAACAATTCCAGAGGAATAGCAGAATAGCAGAACAATTCCAGAAGAATAGCAGAATAGCAGAATAGCAGAACAACTTCGGCAGAATAGCAAAAAGGCAAAATATCAGAACTTCATTAAAAAAATGAGGTTTTTATTCCCCTATCGATGTTTGCCCTTTGTCTGTACGTCTGTCCGCCCGACTGTCCAGAAATCTGGATCCCCGAATAACACAGAATCTGCATTTGTTGAGAACATGGAGATTATTCACTTTTTTCCTCGGATCAAATTTGTGTTGCTATGGAAATGGAATAGACAAAATATGGCTTTAACAGATTGATCCATTGATGACTCAAGAAGTATTCAAACTAGTTTAATTAAAATTAGTATGTGAATCGATGGCAATATGTCATTTATGCATTTTACTTTTATTGTATTTTTTCCTCGGGTCAAAATTCTGGTTCGTGCAATAATAACCAAAAATTAATCCAAGGAAAAAAAACAACAAAAAAGTGTGCATAATTTCCATATTATGGTCCATTTTACATGCTGATCTTCAAAATCCTTGCTCGTGTTCTGTTTTAGTTTTTAGTTATGAAAAAAATCCATCTGTTAAAGCCATATTTTTAATTTATTTCTTAACCATAGCAACAGAATTTTTATCAGAGGTAAAATAACATCCATAATCTGCATGTTACCATCTGTTCATATACTAAGTTTCACTAACTTAACTTATACGGTTTTTATGTTATCGAGGGATCCATATTTCAGGATAACTGAACGGACAAACGGAAAGACAGACAGACAGACGGAGGGGGAACGTCGGTAGGAGGACTAGAAAACAAAAAAAAAGACTTTTTGTCATTTGAGTGTTTTTGTTTTGTTTTTGTTTTTGGTTTGTTTGTGTTTTGTTGTTATTGTTTGTTTGTTGTTGTTTTTTTCTGCTGTTTTGCTTTTCGTCCATTCTGGGTTTCTGCTTTTCTGCTGGAGTTGTTCTGTCATTCTACTGGAAATATTATGCTATTCTGCCGTTCTATTATTTTGCTGGAATTGTTCTTCTGTTCTGCTGAAAGCATTGCTTTCAAAAGACTCATTTCTTTCGGCTGAAGTTGTTTAACTATTCTGTTGAGATTTTTCTTGTAGATTAAGTGAGCCAGAATCTTTATAAGAGGAAAAAAACCAAAGTGAAATTCATTTTCTCCATATTTCTATCTATCTACATACTCATTTTCATTATCCTAGGTCATACTTTTTTTGAGTGACGAAAAGATCCATCTGTTACAGTCGTATTTCTTTTTACTATTTTTGTTACCATGGCAGCAACAACAAGTTTGCTCTAAGTAAAAAATAAAGTAACTTGCAAAATCTCCATTTTGGTATCTTTTCATATACTCGGTTACATAAACTTAACTTACAAGTATTTTATGTTATCCAGAGATCCAGATTTAAAGACAGCCAGGTAGACAGACAGACAAACGGATGGCAAATTTTAGTGTTGGATTATAGAACTTAGACTTTTCGTCTGTCTGAATATTCTCGATTTTTGCCATTCTGCTATTCTAAAGGAGATGTTCTGCTATTCTGTTACAGTTGTTCTGCTATTCTGCCGTTCTGTTAATCTGCTGGAGTTTTTTTTCTGTTCTAGTGAAGTTTTTCACTTAGAATTGTTGTCTTTTTAAATTTTGTTCTATGTGTATTCTGACTAATTACACGAACCAGAATGTTGACCAGAGAAAAAAAGTCGTAGAAGTGCGTTATCTTCATTTCGCCATCAATTGTCATACTCATTGTCAGGACCATAGCTCGGATATTCCTTTAGGTATACACGGATCCGTTGTTAATTGCAGATCTTGACTATTTCCGTTTCTATAGCAACCATAATTTTTGATCCTAGAAAAAAAACTAAGTGGCGTGCTTAGTCTCCATATTGCCACTATTTATACAAATATTCTCATCAACTTACCATATATGGTATTTAAGATATCGCGGGATCCATATTTCCGGACAGATAGCCGGACAAACAGACAACAGGAAGGCAAACACGGGCAGGAAATTTGAAAACCTCATTTACACATGTTGCTCTGCCATTCTGCTATTCTGCAGGAGCTGTTTTGCTATTCTGCTTGATTTTTTCTGTTGTCCTGCCTATCTGCATTTCCGTTGCAGTTGTTTTTTTGTTCTATTCTAGTGGAGTTGTTATGCCATTCTGTTGTTCTGATGATTTTTTTTCAACGAATTTAAATGATTCTGCTATTCTACTGGAGTTTTTCTTCTGTGTTTTTTTCTTTTCTTAAATTTTGTTATAGGTTAATATGTTTGCTCACTGTCTAATTCCCCGAACCAGAATTTCGACCAAAGGGAAAGAAAAGTAAACTGCATTATCTCCATACTGCCGTCTTTTAACATGCTTATTTTTGTTCACCTAGCTCGTACACTTTCTGAGTGAAACACTTTCTTAGTGAGGAAAAGATCCATCTGTTGAAGCCATATTTGTACTATTTCCTTTACCATAACAACTATAATTTTGATCCGACGAAAAACAATCATCAACTTATCGTTAACAGATTTTATGAAATCGCGGGATTCAAACTTCCGGTCAGCCGGGGGACAAACAGACAGCCGCAGGGCAAACATTGGTAGAAAACCTAATTTGTTCAGCTATTCTGCTGGTGTTGTTCTGCTATTCTGCCCTTTTGCTATTCTGCTATTGCTGTCCTTCTTTTCTGCTGTTCTGCTATTTTGGGCGAATTGATCTGCTATTCTGTTGTACTGGTTAGTTTTTTTCCTGGAGTTGTTCTGGTATTATGCTAATCTGCTATTCTGCTGCAGTTTTTTTATATTGAAAATACTCTTCATTTGGAAACAACAAAAGCTTACCTCACGTCATGACGTCATAACGTAATAAACTCATTGACAACGTTTTTCGATTAGTGTTAACATATTGTGGTTACATTAAAGTGTATAAATTATCAGCGTTACAAGTATTATCACAGAAAACTGTTTTATTACTGATAAAAAATATCAGCCAATATAAATTTTTAAAGTTTTATTCGTGTGTAATAAGTAATTTTAAAGTGATCTTGTTCCAGCTAAAATTAATACTTTTTAAGCAAGCCGGCTTTGTTCTCTTAACTACTTGAAACTATGTGAAAACGACAAGATTCCTGTTGCGGCTATAAATTCATGACAAAAAAAGATCTTAAACAGTCTTAAGTTATTAAAAACTCTGGTTTGTAAACAAAGTGCTCAAATTTTTTTTTGTCATGAGCATCTGTCTCAATTGAGTTGGAAGATATAAAATGATTCATCATAATCTTTGTTTGGTTGAAAATGATGTAACCCGGAAAAGTCCACTTGCCCTGAGCTGGATTTGAACTCAGGTACTCTACATTACAAAGCAAACACTCTACCACGTCGCAATAAAAGCTAGCTGATAGTCAAGAGAGTAGAAGTGTCGTATCAATACCTCTGCTACATACTTCCCTCCTTCTTAAAATTTGTCCTTAAATTCTTGGAATACTGAATGTCTGAGGGACTTTCTAAGAGTGTAATTACATTTACACTTGTGAGTTATTTACGTTGAACGCCAAATGTAACCCGGAAAAAAATACATTTGTCCTAAGCTGGATATTAACTCAAGTAACCTAGATCACAAAGCAAACACTACAACGCCGCAATAAAAGCTAACTGATAGGCAAGAAAATCTAAGTGCTTTATTGTACCTCTGCTACAACTAAATCAACCATCTCACCGCACAGAACCTTCACTGCTCTGATAACTTTACTTTTAAGAAAAAAGCAACATTTTGCAACCCATTTAAACTTATGACAATATTGCGTTTAAAACTATTCAGTCGGCGTGTGAATTTTATGACTGATGAAATTGATAGCATTATTCTTGAATTTTTTATCCACGGCTAAGAAAACGGGAGGTGGTGTTGGTGGCAAAGGAATGGTCTTTGCCCGTCTGTCGGTCCTTCCGTCCATATTCGTATCGGCTCCATAACTTTAAACCTTTCTGAAGTTTTAAAACTAACCTAGCACAAATCTTACCTATCATGAGACATTGTACGAAGCGCATCATCCAGGACCCTACCTCCAAGGTCAGGGTTCCACTTACAGTGCCATGACTTCCTAATGCTTTTTTATGTTCGTTCCATAACTTTCAAACTTTTGGAAGGATAAAAAAATACTTGATACAAATTTTTACCATCATTAGATAATGTGGAGAGCGCAATACCCAGTCCCATATCTTCAATGTCAAGTGCACACTTAGAGGGCAATAGTTTTTTGGGGTTTTTTTTGTGTGTTAGCTTCATAACTTTCGAACTAATCCGAAATTTTCTTAAATAACTTTGCACAAACTCTTTAACCATCATGTAAAGAACTGCAGAGTACATCACCTGGGTCCTTTCCCCCAAGGTTAGGGTCACACTTAGAAGGTAATAACTCTATCATGATATGTTCGTGTCCGCTTCACAACTTTCAAACAATAACCTAGCACAACTGCTACCAATCAAAAGACGTTATGCAAAGCACATCTTCCAGGTACCGACCATCAAGGTCAAGGTCACACTTAGAGGGCCATAACATTCTCGTGCTTTGTAACGTCAGTACTGACTTATTGATTTTTTATGAGGGTTTTTTTATAACTTCCCCAAGATCAAGGTCATACTCAGAGGATTATAACTTTGGTCTCTCTCAGTTTTTGCGGTTCAAGGTCATTCAGAGGTCAACTTCAAATAGCTATACATCAGCGGGAAGATTTTGTCCAAAGTAGTGTTGTTTCTAAGTATGAAGTGAACTCATTTACGAATAAGCAACTTATGAACAATGCTAATGCTGTTTGGGTTATGCCCCTAAGGACACCACCCAGTATAGTGGCAAGTTTTCAAACTGCGACAAAGCGTCTATTGACAATGAATGTGCAGCAGAGCGCCTGGAGCCAGAGATTTTCGGACATTATTATTCTGCGACCCTGCAATCCTAACTGCGGCCCCATTTGCGTTCCTAGTTTTTGACTATCTGCAATCATTAAATTTCTCTGAATGTTACTGAGCGAGAGTTTAATAGATGAAGGAAGCAGCATTCAGTTTATTGAATTTGATTTTTTCATTGTAAATGGCAAATATTAAGGTAAATGATGTTTTCAGATTTAACAGACAATTTTATTTTAATTAGAATATAATTTTGCATGATTTTTAATAACGATAGCAATGAAATTGAAACTTATTAATTGCTCGTACAACAACAGACTAACAATTCAGGCAATAACGTTTTTGCAACTTTTTTGCCTTAAAAGTTAAACATTTATAAAAACAGTAACTTTGATCTTTTAAAAATGAAGCCCCATTTAAATAAATGCTTAGAACATCAAAAATTTAAACAATTTACCAGAAATCAAAAAATGTCTATAATTACAGGCGATGTGAGCGTTGCTAAAATAACCGTCTCTTACTCTCCCTGTTTGAGTGTATTTATCGTCGTTACCGGTTACCCGTATGACCGACGCCCCCTTAAGTCGTTAGCTATATTAGGTTGTTGGGGACAGTGCAAGACAACAAACTTGGTAGAGGTCTTCTAGGCCTTGTTACACATCAGATATCTTAACACAAGGCGTCGTGATTTCTGACACTTTTTTAAGTTGTTTTCCCTATGAAAGCCTTAAAAATATCTAGTGACCCCTGGGGCCGGGTGAATTTTGACCCAGGAGCATAATTGGAACAAACTTGGTAGGGAACTTCTGGATGATTTGCCAGGCAGAATATCTATGCCTATACCTTATCGTTTTACTAAAGAAGATTTTCAAACTTTCCCCTATATATGCTTTTATTAAGTCAAGTGACCCCCTGGACGTGGAAATTAATGTCCCCTGGGACATAATTCGAACAACCTTTGTACACGACCTCTAGGTGTATGCAAGATATCATGTTCCAAGGCATATGAAATTCAGACAAGATGATTTTTTCAGATTTTCCAAGCACAGATAAATCATGTTGCAGCTGGGGCGGAGCTAAATTTGATCCAGGGCCATGATTTGAATGAACTTTGAAGAGAACCATTAGATGACCCTACATACAAAATACCGTATAATGTTTGTTTGTTTTTGCGAGATTAATATTTTCGCTATTTTTGCGACCGTCCTGAATTCGCTAAAAAAATAAACGCTAAAAAAATCCCAACTTTATTTTCGCGAAGTGTACTTTCCGCCATATTGTTAGACTGTACGATACGCTTGATTAAAACTCCCGTGGTAATTTCTTTATGTTCCGTGTTAATCGAGTGTATCGGATAATGCACAATTTTAGTAATCGCTTCAAGCTGATAAGTTAAGTACCGCTATAATTAACGGTTCATGTTCTGTTGAATAAATTTGAGCATTCGTTTTATAGTTATGTTCATGCAATAAAACTGTGAGTAAAATTCAGCCCTTTGTTAGTAGTTGTTTCTTTTCCTACATGTATACTGTCACATCAAAACGGTTGTGTACGTCAAATCACGGGTAGGGATAATTTCATACTTTCAAAATTTGCTGCATATACCATGCGTACTATGCCGGTCATTGATTGATCCGTCGACAAAAATATTACCACTATTGTTATCATAACAAATTTCAAGGTTTAGTTGCTAGACATAGCCATTGTCCTGGTCCAAATAATCAATTATGCTACGGACAATTTGCTTTTAAAATATTTTTTTAAAAATACCAAAGTGCACTGTTAAATGCACAGCTTTCACACCATAGCAAACAATTTTTCTAAAAATACTTTATTGTTTTGTAAACATACTGATGCAAAGAAAACATCTTCGAAATCTAGAGGTTTTTATTCAGTCAAAATCACAGCAAATGTAGCAGAGCTTAAGTAAATTGCCCAATATGTATGCACCGCAACCAGTAAAAAACGTGAAAATTAATTTCTGCGGGCACAAATTTGCTAGAACTACAATCGCAAAAATTTAAATTATGGCAAAATTGCGAAAAGTTTCGGTCGCAAAAAAAACAGTATACAGTATCTTAGCCAAAGGTTGGGTTTCTGAGAAGATTTTTAAGTTATCACTTTAATTATATTGTTTTAGCTCCTGTGACTCAGAAACGTAACGAACTGGAACCGTTCAAACTACTTTGCTGGAACTTCATGCAAAGAACATCCGAGGCAAGTTTCGTCAAATTTGACCTTGTGGATTTAGATGAAACGGACCACAGTCCATGACGCCGTAGGACATCGACAAACACCAATCCTAAAAGCTCACATGAGCACTGCGTTCTCAGGTGTACTCAAATCTAAGAGACCAGCTCTAAGATAAGGCTCCGTACAGAAAATTTCCTGTACAACATTACTATTAAGATAACAAAGGGTCTTAACTCCACAATGCACGGATTGTTTTTGATGGCATTTCACATGCATCATGCCCTTATATGTCTATTTGTCTTTTAACAAAATTTTAATGACTATTTCTCTTATCCATATATACATTCAAGCCAAGTTTTATAAAGATTTATTAAACCACATCTAAGATACAGATCCGGGCGAAATTTTTCTTTTAAAAACGCCCTTTTAAGTAACAATGGGCATTTATTCAATAATGCACAGGTTGATTTTAATGGTATGTGACGTGCTTCATTTTGGACAAACTGGCGGAAGAACGGACGGACAGACAACGCCATTAAATTATCCGCCTTCCGATTTCATCGACAGGGATAATTACGTGTTCTACAGATACATTAAGACATGATGTAAAGGTTTTTTTTATTTTGTTGTATATACCAGTTTGTTTAGTTTAAATGTAGGACAACACTTACTTTTAAAAGGTCTAATTTGTGACAGATTTCTGATTTACACAGGGAGCTAGTTAGATAAAGGTCTTGTGATATTCTCCGGTAGACTAATTCTTTTTATTTTATCAAACTTTAACGAAAATTTGCTTTTAAGAAGTACATGTATCTATCTTTAAAAATCTGACCAAAAGGGTACAGTTATATAGATGTCATAATAATATGTTTTTCGTATTGCAAGAAATATCATCAACAACAATGTTAAAAATAAGAAGAAGGAAAGCAAACGTATTATTTTAAAATCAATATCTTACAAAAGTTGGTTTGCAGCTATTATTTTCTTTCTGCAAACCAAAACTCATATGTTGTACATACCAATACTTTGCACAAACTGATTTCCCAAATGCAAGAAATAGTATAGAAAAAAGGGTCCATACGGCATCAGATGCTAAATTTCATAGGGTCTTGAAAATCTTGCTTCTAGGGAAGAATATATATTCTTAAATTTCATATAACAATCAGGAACAAATAAAGCCCATGTTTTATAGCCTTCATACATTTTCTAAAGAGCAAATTTCGTAATCATAGTGTTTTACTGTGACTGGTCAAGCAAGACCGACAATGACAATTAACAGCGACTTATCAAAACAAAGACTGTATGTCACCCCTATAATACGTAACCACATTCCTTTACCACAGGACACCGCGAAACAAAAGACAGTTTGATGATTAAAGAAGCGCTAAATAATGCATATTTATAGTCAAGTATTCTTTGAAACTATCAAAGAATAAAGCAAGTTTTAGTTAAATAGAGTAAACATGCGGTTGATGAGCGAGATGTTCAATTTGCCATTTTGTCCATTATGTAAGCTTTCAGAGTTGTTCAAATAATTGAAATCATAGTTTCAACTTTCGAAAAGGAAAATAGTGCTTTCAAAATTATTTGTGTTTTACACAGTCATATTATATGGTTCACACCACTCAAGCTTCCACTTTGGTCTTTCATGTGTTAAATAATTTAAGTTGATAATATGTTTAAGTCAGGAATAAAACATACAAATAGTAATAATGATTAAATAAACTGATGTTTTATCTGCAACAAAATCCACGCGATATAAGGCAGTACGCCACCTTGAAACGTGCTAAAGTTATACAGATTTATACGGAACTTGAGCATCATTGCGAGATTAAGCAGTCCTTTAATGGTGGAAGGTCACGTGATGGCGGCGGTCAATTTATCAATGATGTAACGGTCTATTCTAGACGCCATATTTTCATTCAGCGTTCATAAACATGCTCAGTATGACTGTACTGACATGTACAAAACTGGATCATGTGGCCTTGAAAATCTAAGTCGTCAGACCAAACAAAGAAAAAACCTTTTCTTTAATACCACATATTAATCTTTTTTATGAACTTGGCTTGACCTGAAAACTTCAGACTTTACAGAATGGTTGGGCACGAGAAAGTTAACCCTTAAATATTATTTATGGCCAGTAGATACAATGGCCAACTGATAAGGACCTGCACGAAAAAATGTTCAAGAACACTTGCACCTTACACCTTCAAATTCAGTATGAAGATTGGGCATGATCGGTAGAGGAACCTGATATTTTCAAGACCAGCGGGTCAAAGGTCAGGCTGTCTTTGACACAAAAAATCTTGTCAATAAGCAAAGAGCTACTGTATTCAGGATCTCAAACTTTACGGGTTGACTGGGCATGATTTGTAGATGTATTGTTGTTGGGCCAAGAGTGACAGTGGCCAGGCTCACATAGACCCGGACTTACAAAAAAAAAGTCCCAAGATCTCAAGACCAACTGCATCCAGGATCTTTAATTTGAACAGGATGAATGTGCATTATAAGAATGGCCCTTATCCTTTTCTGACATTAAATGTAAAAGTTCAAGCTCATAAGAGCCAGTAAGGTGTAAACGGGTTCCGTTTAATATCTCAAGAGCAACTGCTTCCAGACCTTCAAATTTCACAGGATAGTTGAAAATTTAATTAGAGGAACCTCTCTGCTTTAAGTTCAACAAAATAATTGTTAGGTTAAGTCACTTAGGTCCATGCTAAAAACATGCTGTCCGATCGACAACTTTGAAATAACTGCTTCAAGATTCTCCTGCAGGATGGGCATTTGTAGATCCTGATTGTGTGATCAATGTCAAGTTTACATGATCCTGTACTTCCTCAGGTTTTCAATTACTCGAGCTTGAACGAGTTAAAGAATTTTAAACCAATTTCTGCTTTGTAAGAAGGTAAGTCTTACTTTCATTTTTTGTTAACAATGAACACACAGGGGATTCCCTTGCCGGAAAAAAACGATTTCCCTTCCATAAATCATTAAGTCAATTATTGTATAAAAACAATAAAAACATTTGTGTCATATGCACTGACTAATTTATTTGTTTTAAATACTTCCTGGTATTACGCTTTTAAGTTTCGTTCATCGAAGCAGAATTATAGGATAATATTTTCCTTTCTTTAAAAACAGGGAGGAAAATTAATGAAGTGATTAAGAGACAGAAAGAGTTGTAACGCTTGTGAAAAAAGGACAAACATTTACATTCTTTTCAGGCCTAATGTAGAGCTAAATAGTTCTCTACAACCTTTCATATTTTAAGCACCCAGGAGCCGTTACACATCCTTTAGGAATGCGCCTTTAAAGTGCCTTCCGACTGGCCACCGTGAAATGAAATGCAGATGCTTTATGTAAGACTGAGACACAATTTAACACTTTTACTGTCCTATCCTAGCTTTTAGTGACATCCTTATGGTCAGACCAAGTTACACGTTATGAGAAATATTCATTTTATAAATCTAAAATTAGCTTAGATGTTTGTAGAAATGCTGATTAACCATACTTTTATGCTCCTTTGGATTTCAAGCATATCACATGATAATGCTGCAAGGCTTAATTATGAAAGGCAAATTTTATCATATATACGTTTTACTTACACAAAATATTCAGAGTAACTGAATCACTTGGACCTGATGTATATCCACCAGTAACGTCTTCTGTAGCTGTACATGTAAACTGTTTATCAACATCTTCTTTTACTATGTTTGACAAGGTCAGTGCGTCTCTGTTAGTGGAGTATATGTACCTAGGACCACTAGGATTGTCTGTTTTGTTAACTCTCCAGCTGTATATTAAACCAAGACTGTGGTTGCTAGGTGTGGTGGTTGAAGTACTTGTACATGATAAGGTTGCACTCCCTCCAACTGACGGGTTAATGTTGACTGATATTGAAGGTTTTGTTGGGATTCCTATCAGCGGAAAGTAAATAAAATTTTCATCATATTTATACTGATTTATAGAGCAATACTTCCTGAAACAGATGTACAATGTCACTCAATCGAGGACAAAAGCATACCTGTATACTAATCATTAATTGAAATGAAGTCTTTTTATCTGGCGCTTTGTTTTCTCTCTAAATGATCAGCTTTATGGTTAACAGAGCGACTGAAAAAGCTGTTTATTTCATTATGATACAGAAGACGTTTACATGTACCATCATACATATATTTGCCTTTTGAATAGTATCAACAGAAAATTTTTAAAAATCATGAATGAAAAATTCCCATCATATTATTGAATTAATAATATTGTATAAAATGTAATACGCTTTGAATAAATTTCAGTGAAATGTAATAAATCGGGGGATAGATCTGGGGACACGTGGATTACCAGTCCAGCGCGTTACCACTGGACCACTGATCCGATCCATGCTATAAATAGCAAAGCGTGTGTCTTTTATATATACATTGTTACGGTCTTGTGCATACCTTTCTATAATTGTATAAATACAACTGCATCATGGAATCGATTCTTTATTTCAGTGGTAGGAGTAATTGCCTTCAGTGCACTTACAAACATGAAAATCCGTAACAGAAAGATGCAATGCAACTTAGAATACACAACCCAGAGCGGGATTCGAACTCCGATCTAAACACATTGAAGACCAACACTCTAACCACTGAGCCAAATAATCGATTCCCTGACGAAGTTGTCAGAGGTTGTGTTTATAAAATTATAGGAAAGTATGCACTAGGCCGTAACACATCCCCTCTTGCGAAAGTCATCATTTAAAGGTCATCTCGTACGAGCCCCCATCTTACGAACATGAAAGTCCGTGACAGAAAAATGCAATGCATCTTAGAATACACAACCCGGAGCGAGATTCGAACTCCGATCTTAGCGCATCGGCGACCAAAACTCTTACCACTGAACCAAAAAATCGATTCCCTGACGCAGCTGCCAGAGGTTGTATTTATACAATTATAGGAACGTATGCACTAGACCGTTGCAACATACCAAGTATATACAAGCAGCTACATTTGGTCGGTGTAATTTGTGAAGTAATGATATATATCCCTGCATCTTCTGTTCCAACATTTTCTATTGTAAACCAGACATTTCCTGACAAGTCGGCAGAGACATCTACACCAGACCCTTTGCTATAAGTGATGGCACCATTGCTATATTTTATCACGGCTCTCGGGCTGTTGTCATGATATTTAACATTAAGAGTATCGACAATATGTTTGTTGATGTATCTTGACAAGTCAAATCGAAGTTCAACCCCTGTGTTTACTCGGCTTAAGCCTCTTGTTATTGGAGAAACACATGGCCATCCTTCAACTGAAAATTGAAATACATTGACCATGAACCAATAGATACAATAGCCAGCTGTTGACATATGTTGTTTACTTAATGTTTATAAATTCAGAGGTCTCGAAGTGTAGAACTGCATAAATTGTGTCATCTAAAGTGAACTTTTATTTGTACATTAAAATTAACTTGTTTCTCATAACGACCGAGTGTAATCTACTAATAACTCCAGAGCATTATCACAAGAAAACAATGATTTCAAAAGTATCGGTACGGTAATCCGGCGTTTGTATAAAAGCAAATTCTTAACAAATGCAGCATTCACTGTGTTCACATTTTCCCCAAGGTCCTATATGTCCTTGTTTTTAGCACGTTGACCAGTTCAGAAATTTAAGTTAACTTCGAAATGAAAAAAAATATCGCGATCGTTTCTTCCAAGTGTTTTTTTCCAAAAAAAAAGAAAAATAAAATATTTTGTGACTAAACGTTTATCATTTTCGAGGAGTTACTGCAGTCATCTTGCAGTTACAGTCCAGAAAAGTCGTGCAATAACTATCGTTTTAGTCCTACAGGTGATTTTGAGTAAAGAACCATAGCCACATACATAAAGAAAGAATTACCTGTATTTAAAAGCTTCAAGATTAATATTCCTATATACTTCATTTTCAATTCACTAAGCAGATACATGGTTATTTAACGACACCAACAAGGAAGAAATAGGACGACTGTGATACGGACAGCCTATCCTTATTCACGTGACATCTTATACTTGCCGTTAGACGTTTTAGTTTATACTAGTGTCCTACAAGCTGAGCTTTTTTTAAAGAAGCTAGAATCCGACCCGTTGACAAAGTAATTTCAGCATGAAGTTTATATACGATAGAATGATACTTGATGGTGTATACGTGTGTATAATGGACTCTCACTAAGAATTGCATGAAAAGTTAATGAATATTATTGCCAAACCGTGCTGCGCCGAGCCGCTGTGAGGGACAACACTAATGCGAACACGAAGAAATAATTATTTTTTCGATTTGATTTCAGTTGAACTCATTTAGTCCATTTGTTGTTGTTGTTTTTGCAATTTTATTTCTTCATTCTTTTCACGATTTTACACAATTATATTTCACAAGGACCTAGGGACAACATTTCAATGCTTAAATAAAGATCTTATGACTTGCCTAGTTCTTGCATGTTTCAACACAATGTCGGTGCACTATGATCTTACGTAATGTTTGTCTCATGAGTTTTACATGTACGAAGCCCCATGACCAGGGCCAGCGAATTTATCAGCTATCTTTGTTTATGATAGAAGTTACAAAAACATATTTTTGAATTGTCAATTTGTACATTATTTTACTTCTTTCATGATCTCCCGATATTTATGTAAGATAACTGAAGCAAATATAGTTTTAAATTGATTTATCTCATATGGGTATGGGAATCAGTTCTCCTCAGGGGAAGTAATTATGTTTGTGGATAGGGTATATCCGGTCAAAACTAAATCAAATATATTTTAAATGGTTTTACCTAATATGGGTATGGAAGGCAGTATCGTCGGGGAAGTAAATGTGTATGTGAGTTGTAATTGAGAACATGTTCTCCGTTAAGTAACCACAGAAAAACAAACTGCATCCGAAAGCTTCGGTGGTTTTCGCTGTTTTCATAGAAACTTTTTATCCTAAAACCGTTCTGCCGAGGCGAACCGGAATCAGTTATGTTTAAGCATTGTCTGATGAATCATTATTTTGATATACTGTCTGGAATAGTTTCTTATATTATATATATGTTTACGGATGAGTTGAAAACTTCAGATTCTCTGTAAGAAAACCCGTTATTTATGTAAAGCGACGACCCCCTTCAATTCTCAGTTCATATTTTAAGCAATGATAGTTAGTGGAAACACATTTTAGATGCTAAATGATCTCATTAAGCCTATGTCTTATTTTCATTGACTATTATTTACAGGGTTTACCGAATGAAAGCTGATATTTAACATTATCGAAAAAACGTTCAAGGGTAATTCACTTTCACATCTTACGAACATGAAAGTCCGTAACAGAAAGATGCAATGCATCTTAGAATACACAACCCAGAGCTGGATTCAAACTCCGATCTTAGCGCAGCGAAGACCAAAACTCTAACCACCCAGCCAAAGAATCGATACCCTGACGCAGTTGTCAGCGGTGTATTTATTCAATTATAGAAAGAAATGCACTAGACCGTAACACTAAATATATTTTGTTTGTTGAAGTTAGTAATGTATGCAGATACACTTAAAATATAGTACAATCCAAAACGGGAACATCAAATTATCGATCCTGTCTGTCAAACCTGCCCCAACAATAATAAACAGCTAGGTGAAGTCGCATTAGACAGACCGTGGTTATCAATGTTTGCCCCATCAATTCCATGGCTGTATATTGTGCTAACAATTTGTTATACTGTATAAATGGTAAAGTTCGCGCCGTGGAAATGTTTGCGATTTCCGCGAATTAATATAAATCGCGAAAATATAAGCCAGCGTAAATTTCATCATTCAGAAAGGTATATTTTTACCCATGCATTGTGTAGCTAGCACTTGTTATTTCTTTTAAAAACGAATATTTCTTCTTCATTGAATTGTATATATATAAGTAGTGCATCGATTTAATATGCCTAGAAACGATAAAACTGAAATAGAAAGCAATTTGAAAAAAAGAGTTACTTTTAATCAACATCACGTGACATTTTTGGTAAATAAAAGGGGAGTAACAGATTAAAAACTATTTACTATAAACTTGATGTTGTTTTCACACCTAATAAAATCTCGTACAGCCAGGTCCTGCAACAAAGCGATGCATTGTGTAAATATAAAAGGAAATTTCCCAACTGAATGAGAGTTTGTCACGTAACAAAGGAAAGTGACGATACAAGTTTTGACTGTTTTACTGTATAAGTGTTTACAACTCATATACCAGAATATAATGTTACTGTGTTAAATGTGCAAAATAGTCTAAACCCGATGATACAAAGAAAACCGTTGTAATCATTAAGTAATGCATTTTAATTGCAGTAAAGTGGTTTATACCATGTGAATATATTACAGATACTCATTCGGGATTTGCGAACATTTCCGCCCGCGAAACTTCTGAAAACTAATAAAATTATGATTTCGCGAAATGTTTGATGCGCGAAAATATCCACTTATAGAGTAGTATCCGTGTTTAGGGTCAAATGATGACATTGTGAGAAAGACCAAGAAAGACCAAGAAAATAATGTCCTGTAATGAAGCATTTTAAATTGTTGTTTCTTGAGAGTGGTTGCAATGATACATAGATTGAAATAGTTTCCTTTTTATGGTTTAGCTTTCTATTTGCTACTATAATGCAAAGTATAATTTGCTTAGCAAAACATACACAATTTGAAAATATAAAGAGCTATGAGTGTGCAGTGTTGGATTCACCTTTCTTGTACATTTTCCCTTAAAGCAACGTTGAAAGTTACACACAGCTGGCTGTAAATTTATAAATACAGTGCTTGTTTGCAGAGGATCCTGAAGAATCTTACAAATGTTTCATTAAGTAAATCAAATTATGTCTTATTTTCTTACATAAGTATATTTCCAAGATTTTTTTGTTCTATGAAATAATAGATGTACTAAGCTTATGTTCAACTGAGCAGTGATACTGCTTTCTTAAGAACTGCTGGGAGTGAAACATCACTTACATTTTTAACATAGCATAACAACTATCACACTGTTTTCCTTTGGCAGATTTAATTTACCAGAAAAAGTTTTTATTTTGCTTTATGTGTTTTTTAGCTCACCTGAGCCGTTGGCTCATGGTGAGCTATTAGGATCGATCAATGTCCGTCGTCTGTCGTCCGTCGGACGTCCACATTTAGTTTGTAAACACTCTAGTGGTCACATTTTTGCCTCAATTGTCATGAAACTTAGTCAGGATGTTTGTCCCGGCGAATACTCGGACGAGTTTGAACATGGGTTATCTGGGTTGAAAAACTAGGTCACGGGGCCCAAAACTAGGAAGACCTTGTTAACAATCTAGAGGCTACATTTTAAGTCCAAATATCCTGGAAATTTGTCAGAAAGGTTACTTTAAAAATTTCTAACTCTGATTTCAATATGGATCATCTGGGATCAAAATCTCGGTCACATAGCCAAAATATGTAAAAACATTGTAAACACTCTAGAGGCAACATTTTCAGTTCAAATATCCTGGAAATTTGTCAGAAAAATTGTTTCAATGACTTCTAGTTCAGGTTTGAATATGGGTCATCTTGGGTCGAAGGCTAGGTCACAGAGCCCAAAAATAGAAAAGCCTTGTTAACACTCTAGAGGTAACATTTTCAGTCCAAATAACCTGGAAATTTGTCAGAAAGGTTGTTTCAATGATTTCTAGCTCAAGTTTGAATATGAATTATCAAGGTTCAAGAACTAGGTCACACAGCCCAAATATGGAAAAACCTTGTTAACACTCTAAAGGCTACATTTTCAGTCCAAATAACCTGGAAATTTGTGAGAAAGGTTGCTTCAATGGTTTATAGCTCAGATTTAAATATAGGTCATCTGAGATCATGAACTAGGTCACAGAGCCCAAATGTTGAGAAACCCTGTTAATATTCCAGAGGTTACATTTTCAGTCCAGATATCCTGAAAATTTGTCAAAATGGTTGTTTGGATAATTTCTAGCTCTGGGATCAAAATATGTACACAATTATGTAAAAACTTTATAAACACTCTAGAGGCTACATTTTCAGTCCAAATAACCTGAAATTTTGTCAGATGGGTTGTTTCGATGATTTCTAGCTCTGGTTTCAACATAGGTTATCTAGATTCAAAATCTAGGTCACAGAGCGCAAATATGAAAAAAAACATGCTAACACTCTAGATGTTACATGTTCAGTCCAAATGTACTGGAAATTTGTCAGAAAGGTTGTTTCGATAATTTCTAGCTCAAGATTAATTATAGGTCATCTGGGCTCAAAACCTAGGTCCCAAATATGGGAAAACCTGCTAACACTAGAGGTAACATTTTTAGTCCAAATAACCTGGAAATTTGTCATAAAAGTTTTTCGGTAATTACTAGGTCAGTTTCGAATATGGGTCATCTGTGATCAATTAATCAGGTCCATAACAATTTTGTTAAAAGCAGTCATACTCAGGTAAGCGATCTAGGGCCATCATGGCGCTCTTGTTTTAAACAAGTCGTACTAGAGGTCTTATTATCCCCCGCCTAAGGCGGAGGGATATATATTTGGCGTTGTCCGTCCGACTGTTCGTCCATCCGTCCGTTCGTCCGTCCGTTGGTCACCCTTTTTGTTTGGTATATAACTCTTAAACTATTTTTATATGTTATGGACATTCAACTTTATCTGTGATTAGATCTAACAGAGTAAAAGCTGGAAACCTTCACTTCATAATTTTGATGTTAACCTCATTTGCAATATATATTTTTATTTAATTTTTGTTTTGACCATAACTCAAAAAAGTATTTAGGGTATCAACATTATACCCCATAGGTGCATATATGTCATCAACGAGTGATGCGTTTCACAGGAACTGTAACTCTTCACTTGATAACTTCTGAATTATTGCCCTTTGTTAGTTTTGTACTTAAATTTTGATCGGAACATAATAAAAGAAGTATTTAACGTATCAACATAAAACTTCGTCAGTGTAAAGATGTTATTGAGGAGAAGATGGATATAGATTTGACGTAGTTCGTCCGGCTATTCGTTCGTCCGTCTGTTCAACTGTCACAGTTTTGATTTTGAACATAACTAAAAAATATTAATTTTATAAACCTAAAACCATATATGTGGTTAGATCTCAGTGAGTAAAAATGCTATGCATAGGAAATGTAAATCTTCACTTCATTACTTTAAAGTTGTATGCCTTTGTTATTTTAAATGCTTAACTTTTATTAGGACCATAACTCATAAAGTATTTAACGCATCAAAATTAAACTTCATATGTACATGGATGTCATTAATGAGTCATGCAGTGCATAGGAACTTAAATATTCACTTGAAAACTTTGAGTTACTTCCATTAATTTTGTAATTCTTATTTTTTGGGGGGAATATAACTATAAAAGTATAAAAAGTATCAGCACAAAACATTATAGATGCATAGATGACATTGAGGAGTAGCGAGATATAGATTTGGTGATGTTCGGCCGGCTGATCTTTAACCGTCCATCTGTCCATCCGTCACACTTTGACTGGAACTTAACTTTAAAACTGTTTAATTTGTAAAGCTTAAACTTCATATGTGGTTACATGTCATTGAGTAGAAGTGCAATGCATAGAACAGTAACTCTTTACTTCATAATTTTTTAGTTATTCCCATTTGCTATGTTTCCTTTTAAATTTTGGTTTGGACCATAACGCTAAAAGTATTTTAGGTATCAACGTTAAATCTCAAAGGTGCATAGATGACATTATGGAGTCGTGCAGTGCATAAAAACTGCAACTCTTCACTTGATAACTTTTAACTTTTTCTCTGTATTATTTTTGTAACTTAATTTTGTTCGGAATATAACTAAAAAAGTATTTAAGGTACTAACATGCAACTTTATAGCGCAAAGATTTCACTGAGGAGTTGTGCAATGCATAAGAACAGTAATGATAATTTCAGAGATTTTAAGGGATTGCTTTGAAGATTTTATGATGATTATGAAGCTTCATAAATATGGCACGTAACATATTGTTACATTGCTTTGTGTTATGAACATTGCTTTTGATGTAACTGTAGTTTGGATTGTAATTCTGTACTTTGAGTTGTAATACATTTATAGCTAAGTGATTTAAACTTGTGTTAAAATATGTGACTAAATTTTCATTATTCAGCGGGGGATATAAATTCGCCGAATGTGCCTTTGTTATCTTTTGTTATAAAACTCTTGTTTCTTTACCAAAGTAGAAAATTTACATAAGAGCAAGTTCAGTATATTCAACAGTGAGATTTTACAAGATTTGAAACACCTATGACTAAAAAATGAAGCAGTGCACAAAATAAATTCACTTTAACATTTAAGTCAGTTTTAGGGTGTAATTTGTATAACTGGATATAGGAACTTCCTATTTTTACCTCTGCATTATCCCTCATTGTTTTCACCCTTATTTAATAAGGGCTGTGTAAGAGACAGTTTTTTGAGTATCTACATTTTGTATTTAAAAAAAGAAAACTGTTAGACATCTAATCAGATAGGATGTAGAGTTATTGTTTAGTGTAACCTATGTCTGACCTGTATTATTTTTTATAGCTGTATGTGTATAAGAAGTAAATGCAGTTGGAACTCCTGTGATTAGGTTCTTCAACACTGAGTGTTATATAGAAAGCAATGCTTACTACTGGGATCATTTTGAACAAGGCATACATTTTAACATCATTCCTTTTTAGCCTTTGTATCCTAGAATCTAGTTTAAACCCCGAGTGGCAAATGATTTGCCAGACGTTATCCCCTAGAGTTTCTTTTTCGTTAATTGTTTGTGGTGTCTTATTAGTAAATATATTTATGCTGTATTTTCTTCTGCTTTTTTCTGTATCGGGAGGCTGTTTTTATGTGATTTTTCCTGATATGCATTTTCCATTATTGTTTGTACTTTTGCCTTTTAAGGTGTTGTTTTCTAGTGTGATTTCACTTGCCATAATATTGAAGATAGAATCATATCAGAATGTTGAGACTTTTCAAGAAATGTAGACAGTTATGAGGCAGCGGTAGTTCTCATTTGCCCACAGTATACAGACAGATGAATGTGTGTTATCAACTTATCAGGCATTTGAACAATGACTATGTTGACTAAAACGTGAAAAAAAAAACAACTCTCAACTTTCCATGTGTGTACCAAACAATTGTAAAAATGCTTCTTTTAAAAGTTTATTTCACGGAGAACAGGTTGCACAATCAAATAAACAAAATCTTAGACGAAGAACAGCTTTGCTTCTTTTCAAAGTTTATGTCACGGAAAACTGGTTATTTAATCAAATAAAAAAGATAGAATTAAGAACAGCTTTTTTAACATTTATTACATTTTAACATTGTTGATATCCAATCTTCGATGCAGGATACAAGAATTTGAAAAAAGCGTGTCATCAGTGAAAACAAAATATTCAGCATTTCACTTCAGCGTGGAAGCTCAGAGTTTATATACGCGTACATGTGTTTATTCTATTAAACAACCTATTTATTCAATTTTTGCATAATTATTATTTTGATTGTCCGGGAATTTGTTAATGTTCAACACAACCCACTTGATGTTTACACAATTGTTTTCTGCTTTAGTGTAACTGCTTGAGAAACAATACATAATCATTTTCAAAATGCCACGGGGAATACTTTTTAGTTTCAAATTTGTCAGGAGAAGCATGAGTCAGGGCTGAATGTTAGTTTCCCTTCAAGTCTGACAACAATGTAAGAAGTAGAGAAAAAATTTTATATGCACAACAAAGCAGGATTAAAATAGCAAATGGCATACATCATATTTTAGTTCTGTCCATTTCTAATTTAGCCAAGATGTTGTCATTTCACCAATATTTTTCAGACTTCTGACAGAAAATCCAAAACATTTGTTTAAGTAGAGATGTTGTAAGTTTATGAACCAAAGAGGCCAATACATAACCACTGAATATCTAAGTATATTTAAATAATCATTTGAAATACCTCTTCCTATGAATACTGTCAGTTACATGTTTTTATCTCAGATTATTATCGTGCCGGTCAGTTTATTTGATATAGTCTTAAAACAAAGATTTTTTTATGAGATCTTTATCATGTATAAAGATAATAACATCTTTGGAACATTAACATTTAATGACAGCATACCTAGGTTAGCATGAATTCTACTTAGTTTTACTATGAAGAAACAACAGTCACTTCCATTTTCTATACTATATATCTCTAAGAACTATGTTTTTCCCTTTCCCAAACCTAGCAAACTTTCTGTTGTCATAGACAGCAATTCTTGTTATTGCCTCGACATCAGATACAGCACAGTTCATGCACTTTCTTCACCCATTTTGCTCGTTTAGTTCATAGACTCGTTTTATACAACATTAACTTTCAGTGATTTACTGGAAGGTTTAGTACCCTTCCTTCCTAGACATCTATAATGATAAGAAAGGATAGAACCTGATAACATTTTAAACATGGAGTATTAAGTTCAATAAGCTGTAGTAATGACCTAGACCTTTAAATTGTTGAATATTTACATAACAAATAAAGATTACTGCCTTTTAATTCAGCTACTGTATACTTGCACAGTGTAAATCTGGACAGTGCCTAAATATCTGGTCACCAGTGAGAGTTTAGTCAAATTAAAATGGCCATGGTCAGCATTTCAAGCCAACCAATGGAAAGCCACCTTAAAGGATGTGATCATTGTAGGCCAGGCAGAAGAACAAGTCCTGTACATTGCACTTCCTCTTACTGTTCTCTGCTTAAGGTTTCGGTACAGGCCCTTTTAAACTTACTGTGCCTTAGAAAAAAATGTATAAAGGGAAATGATAAAAAGTGTGACATACCATCTCAGCAAGATGATCAAAAGTAGCAAGGAATTTCAAATCCTGCAATGAACAGAACAGAAGTTACGGTGAGGAAAAGGCCGAATTTAAACATTTTTTACCTTTAAAGCAGACAATTCACAGAAAATTTAATCCCTGTCATGTGACTGTCTCACCGAATTTAGCTTAGAAAGAGAATTTAATAAACTATGAAAAAACATAATTTCATACTTTTCTACATTATGCAAACTGAAGAAAAAAGAATCTGATTTAAACAGGATTTTAAACCATGTATTTAAGGTTAGTAAATCTAAGAGTAGCAACTTAAACCACTGAGCCACTACAGAATGTTCTTTAGAAATGTCAAAAACAATATAAACAAAGTATCTACGCTGTGACTAACAGTGTCATTTTTACTGATAAAAGTGTGAAGAAGTTTTTATAATGATAAATTTCTGTAACAAAAACTGAATCAGTAAGTTAGTTTAGATATGTTCTTCACAACTACGACCAGCATTTTTACAAATATAAACATGGTCTTTATATGCAGTGACGACCCATCTGTAAGTCAGTTGCTTTAAGATAGTTTAAAGGGTACCGAAAGTAAAAAAATCGTTTAAATAATGTTAACTTTTACGAAAACTTATTTCATATTCCAAAACGGAAAGAACATCTTTAGCCTGCATATGCATTTAAAATGATTTTTTTTTCAAGTCAAAATTTGACTCTACGCCCAATTAATTGGCGGCGCCATTGTTGCAGAAATACACAACGAGATTAACCGAAACTCTCATTTCGTGACGTCATAGTTGTAACAGCAACCAAAGCATAAGATGATTTTTTTAGAAAATACTGAAGAAACTGTTACATGTTTACCTTCATGGTTTTTAATGGGTCTTTGACCTTGGCAACTTCTCAATTTTCACATTCTATACCGAAACACACTATGAAATTATTGAATAAAGTAGATAAAATAATAGATTTTAAGTATTTACATCAACAATACATTCTTAAACTGAAACTTTATAGAGAATTAAATTACACTGCAAAGTACATTTTTTTTCAAATATACTCACTAATTTCTGAAGTAAATCATAAAAGTTCCAGATCAAAGTTATCTTAACTACCTCTTTAAACACTTTAACCTTGAAAATTTAAAAGAATCAACAATATGTTCAGACAACAAAATGGAATGACATTATACTTTCTTACGTCTAAAAGATGGAACAGTCAAACTATAATTCATGGATAAGTAAACTAATGGGCCATTCCAGTCAAATATACATACTGGAATGGCTCATGGGCTATTGTAAAACAATACACGTCTATTGAAAAGCTTTATTTTACAGAACACAAAGATTACATAGGACTTACCTTTCTTGCTATGTCTGCATAAAAATATTGTTATTTTCCCTCTTGTTGATCTCAGTCTCTGCATTTGTAAGTGATGACCAATCGTCTCCAGAAAACAGGATAAATAAGTTGTGAAAAACTGGCCGCTTGTAGGATATTCTGTCTCTGAATATCTCTCTGCAGCACACATCTGCTCCTTCTTTTTTTAAGATGAGACCCATCCAGAGGAAGATGGCAAGCATTCTAAATATAAAATGGCAACTTTATTTCAGTTGGACTAAAAGGTGATCAGTAAGTATACATTTCAAGTTTCACCATGACAGTAATACAAATACAGGTTTTAATAACACTATGTTTTCAAGATTAATCATACATGGATATAAAATCCATTTAATGCAAATTTTAGAAGAGAGATTGAATAAATCTGTGTCAGTGAAGAAAATTTTGTCTTAACACTAGTTGATTGTAGAAAAACTAATTTTAGGTTCTTACCAAGCGGGTGTGAAGTGTGAAAGAATCTGACATATGGTGTGCAGAAACCAATTTCATTCTTTGACACATTTGCATGTTTGATCCATTCCTGAATCATCTTCAGTTCCTCTGCTGGTATTGTACCATAATTCTTCTTTGGTGCTCTAGGTGAAATCTAGAACAACCTGTGTCTCTTGGCTTGTTTTAGTACATCACACATAAAGCAAGAAAAAATAATTTTCTTACATATCAGACAAGATTTTCTACTGTTTAAACCGTTGCTAGAAAAAATAATCTTTATTAATGAATTACGTCGTTAGGATGACGTCATTTTGCCGTTATGAATGAAGTTGTAAATTCATACCTACTTTAAGAATAATGTGCCAAAAAACACTAGATTTTTGTAATTTCCATCAGAAATATGATTAACATGTGATATGCAAGAAAAATAATCAAACACTGGCTGTCGTTTAAGATGGGAATATCTGACTCGAAGGTAACTGTTTACAGTGGTAACGAGGCTCTGTACCGGCAGCCAGTGTAAAATTCTTATAATCTATATAAATGACAAAGCTTCCAAACCTAGTCATTATATCTTGAAAAGTCATTCTGCTTTTGAAAACGCATTAAAGAGATCTTCTAGTTGGTTTCATACAGGAACATTGACTGCAATCAAATTCAAACAATTCATCAAGAAAAGGGGTTGTTTTCATTACAGACAATTTAAGAAAAACAAAAGGGCAAAGTGGCCCTGGGTCGCTCACCTGAAACGTGTGGTACAAGGTCCAGAGGAACAAATGACCATAGAACAAATTCATCAAGGCAAACATTCTGACTAATATTCATTAGATTGGATAAACTAGAACTATCGTTGAATGCGATCCATACCCCACCAATGTCATTGATAGAAGGTGACTTGGATATGTGAATATAGGAAAAGGGAATAACTTTTGTGGCATAAAATAGTTGTTTTTGATGGAAAAAAAACAACACTTCACAGGTAATGGTAATGAATACATTTTTAATCATCAAATCAGGAAACAGGTAACAATAATGATTTTGCAATTTAGTAAAACAACGAAATTATGAGCTAAAATAAAGAATATCATATATTAAGCTAAGTAAGGAAAACATCCTTGCCTTACATTTGATTGTCTAATATTTGACTTTAAAGTGTGACCTTGACCATGAGCTGGTACAATATCAATATGAGTTCTGCACATTGCTATCATGAAGTGAACATTTGAGCAAAGTTCGAAGAAAATTCTTCAAGGGTAGGATTTACAGAGCGGACACGAAAATTAACTGACTTTCCAGTGTGACCTTGACCTTCCTTACACACCAACCAACCAACTGACTGACGGATCGGCGGACGCGACAAAACAATCCCAGTATACCCCTATACATACACATTTTGTGGTGGGGGTATTAAAATGTGACGTCTAGACTCACCAGATATAGGTAAACAATGTGCAATGGCATCATCCACACCTATAAAAGCATTCTTGATTCGATAGAGGTTGTATTCACCTGCTACCAATAGGCAATATAGTATTTGAATCTGAAATGGTAATTTATTAAACTGGTTAGACGGGCCCATAGTATATAAAATAATAGTATATAAGTAATAGTATTTCAGAGAAATACTATCACTCTCGGCTTCGCCTCGGGTGACAGATTTCTCCTCATATTGACAATATTTACTGTCCCACTCAAAGCCATAGGATATTTATTTTATTATACCAAAAAATATTTTGGCAAATAAAAATATTTTTAGCAAATCTGAAACAAAGTCGTTTATGTAGATAAGGTAATTTTTTCATGATGTACTTTGTTTTTATAAGCTACTGTGTACAGTACAAATTGTGAACACTGAAGTGAATATTGTTCATTCATCACAATTCATGGACACATGACTCTTTTTCCATTCCTCTTCAGAGTATTATGGGTATTGTATTGTTTATGTTTTAAGGTCAATATGTTTAGTGAACTATCTCTTATTTTGTCCAGTGTTACCCAGTATTGTCCAATTGTTGTCTTGTTATGTTTATTCAGAGAAACTGGATTGGATGAAAGAGTCACATCATTTTTTATCATCATGAAGATATATTTTTGGAGAATAAAGGTGACCTGAAGAAAGTTTCTTATTGCTGTCATGTCAGTCCTTTACAGAACAACTTTGCTAGTTTTTTTCTGTTATTTAAGTTCTATTATAATTAAGAACTTTATTACATAAATGCCATTTAGACATCTCTTGTTATTATTTTCAAAAGAATTTCAGCTAATTACATGTACCTGGTAAGATTTTACATTTTTGCTTTGAATTTGCTTTTCATTAATTACTGAATTGAATTATTGAAATGCTGAAATGATGTTCTGTGATTTTAGAATATCTTCATATATTTATTGCTGTGATATTTTTTTGTAGATTTTTACATACTATTCGTTAAAATAAAATCTATCGAACTCTTGATAGAGCTGGTTGTTATCAACACAGTCTCTACATTTATGCAAGTGGGTGTTTAAGACACGGAAAGTTCGCCTGCGCAGGGCGGTCACTTCCGTTACAAAAAAAGAAATATACACTGGGATTCCAGAATCGGGAAATAAGAAAATCTAAATTCAGCAACAGTGGTGACAACAAAAACTGTTGCACGGCTGACAGTATATTTCTCTGTCTCTAGCTAGTAACAGTAAGAATACTTACTGGTCGGCCTATGGGAATTTAATATGGGCAGAGTCTTTCAAAACGCTGTTTGAAAGACCCTGACATGGGTGATAAAATTAAGGTTTAATAATTCACACTAATATGTCAGATTACAAGTGATTCTAAAGCACTCACAATAATATTACTGAGAAACATTTAAAAAAGCTAACGAGTAACAAGTGGCTAAGAATATACAATCGCTTTGAACCTTAAACTGGTAACTTATATAAGCGACTTCAGTAAGGCGTACGAAATAGCTGTTGCTATGGAAACTGCCGCAAAGGACGCTGAAGAATTGCAGTCTGTTCCCAGTAAGGTGCCGGTTAATAAGGTTCACAAGCAATTTAAGCAGCAGAAGGGACAACAAGATAAGAAGCCAAAACAAAAGTATCATAGGTGTGCAAAATCTAATCACATGCCAAGTGAATGTTTCTTCAAAAGTATCGTATGTAACTTTTGCCGTAAAACTGGTCATATCGAGTCGACATGTCTTGCAAAAAAGAAGGAAGGTCCGACCAGCAGAAAACCACAAAACAGAAATCCAAGAAAACCAATAATGTGGATATTAACAAAGTGCTGACATTAAATGTAATTCCGAAGAGAAATAGTGATAGCATAACGGTTACACCCATAACTGATGGCAAAAAGCTAAAGATGGAACTTGATACTGGATCAGCCATATCAGTGATACCAATTAGGACTTACAAAACTATGTTCAGAAATAAGAGCTTATCAAAAACCAACACTGTTCTCAGGACATTTACAGGCGAACTTATCAGACCAGCTGGAGTGATTCATGTTAATATAAAAAGTGAGCAAAATGAGGCCCGTCATCACAACTTCGTAGTAAATAAGGATTACCCATCACTATTCGGTAGATAATGGCTGAAACATATCCAGTTTGTCTGGAAGTCAATACACATTGTCAGGAAAACTAAACCCACAAAGGAAAAAGTAAACGAGATCATCCAGAAGTACAAGCTTGTATTCAATGAAGAGATTTGGTTGGTTCCTGGAATAAAAGCAACGCTTTCGGTGAAAGAAAACACGAATCCAATATTTTGCAAAGCTAGATCTGTTCCATACGCACTGAAGCCAAAAGTGGAAAAGGAACTGGATCGTCTTGAAAAAGAATGGATCATTCAAAGATTTGATCATAACGAATGGGCTACACCCGTTGTGACCGTATTGAAACCAAGTGGTGAAGTAAGAATTTTTGGAGACTATAAAGTTACCGTGAATCCTCATTTAGATGTAGATCAGTACCCGCTTCCGAAGGTGGAGGACATATTTGCACAACTAGCCAATGGTAAAAGATATTCAAAAATTGACCTTAGGTCAGCTTATTTTCAATTACAGCTGGACGAGAAATCAAAAAAGTATCTCACTATTAATACACATAAGGGTTTGTATTTACAGAATCGCCTCGTTATGGGTATATCTCCGGCCACTGCAATCTGGCAACGCACAATTGACCAGATTCTCAAGGACATACCTGAGAGTAGTTGCATCTGCCATGATCATCACAGATAGCACAGATGAAGAACACTTACAAAACTTAGGGAGCGTTTTGAAACGTCTAAGTCACTACAATTTGCGTGCTAAGCTTGAAAAGTGTAGGTTGTTCGAAAAAGGAATCATTTATTGTGGACATACGATAGACGAAAATGGTCTGCATAAAACACAGGACAAAATTGAAGCAATTGTCAAAGCGCCAAGACCACAAAATATCACACAAGTACGTGCATGGCTTGGCTTGGCCAACCATTACGCCAAATTTATAGAAAACATGGCTACAATAGCGCACCAGTTGAACCAGCTTCTACAAAAGAATGTAAAGTTCAAATGGACAGAAGAAGACACAAAATGGGTTTGACAAAATCGAACAAATGATAACGTCAGATGTCGTTTTAACACTCTACGATACAAATCTTCCGATTAAAGTTGCGTGCGAGAGCTCTGTTATTTCTCACATAATGCCTAATGGAGATGAGAAACCTATTGCATTCGCTAGTAGGACATTTATAAGTGCAGAGAAAAACTAAGCACAAGTACAGAAAGAAGCGTTAGCTGTTGTATTGTCAGTTACCAAATGGCATAACTACATATTCGGAAGGAAATTTACACTAGTGACAGACAACCAGGCGTTACTAACTATATTCGGTCCAAAGAAAGGAATACCGGCTACAAAAGCAGCACGTCTGCAACGTTACGTCATTTATCTTCAAGGATACGAATACGATATAGTGTTTAAAAGCTCTAAACAAAATGCAAATGCTGACGGATTGTCAAGACTACCTCAAAAGACCACTGTCGTTGGGAAGGAACAAGACGTATTCCACTTAAGCAAATTGATATATTGCCAGTTAATGCTGCGGCAATACAAAAGGAAACACGCCGGGATGTCATTTTGTCAGAAGCGATAGAAAATACATTGCATGGTTGAAAAAGTAAACCAACAGATAGTGTGTTAACTGCATACTACACGCGTAGAAACGAACTTTAAGTAGAAAACGATTGTTTGATGTAGGGTTTGAGAGTTATTGTACCACAAAAATGAAGGGCAAGAATTCTGGAAGAACTTCATGAAGGACATATTGTTGTTGTGAAAATGAAAAATCTCAATAGAAGTTATGTATGGTGGCCAGGATTGGACAGTGATATCAAACAAATAGCAAAACAATGCTGTGGTTGTCAGTCAAACCAAAACTCACCTGAAAAAGCATTCTTACATCCGTGGGAATGGCCTTCAAAGCCAATGGATAGGGTTCATATTGACTTCGCGGGACCATTTATGGGGCACATGTTTTTCATTATGGTTGATACTCATTCTAAATGGTCAGAGGTGGAACTTTCGAACACAACAACGGCGTCGAAAAAAATTGATATTTTAAGAACGTTATGTGGACATTTTAGAGTGCCAAAACAAATAGTTAGTGACAATGGAAGTCAATTCAAATCTGATCTATTTCAAACATTTTGTAAGAACAATGGAATCGTGCATGAAACATCAGCAGTATCCCATCCTCGTCGCCAAAATGTTAGGATGTGTAAAAATGTCATTAAATCATGTCAAGAAAATCATTCATGTCGAAAATTAATCACAGTGGGCAGCCATATTGCTGAATTACGAAAATTACAGTTTTCATGATATCACCTCTAATATTTTACCTAATTAAGGGAACAATTTACTAGGTAACAGGATTATTGTTAACATGTGGTAGGTTTGAACAATTAAATGAGTTGTTCTCAAGTTTCTCAGAGGGACAGGGCAGATGAACAACAGAACCATGTTGATTTAACCTATAAGAAATTAACCAAAAGTTTTACAAAGTAATTATTTAAAAATATAACAAGCAATGACACAAAATATTTACAAAACCTGTCTGTAAGACAGGATGTTCGACTGTTCAAAAAAGTTGTTCAAAGTTGTTCTTTTTTAAAATGGGTAATAGTTTTCTATATTTCAAAATGCAGCTACAGTTATCTAACTTGATGGTTTGATGTCTTGTCAAAAAAGATAAATACAAATTGCAAAACAAAAATCAGTCTTGAGCTATCTAACACGTTTCTTGATGCCCCTAACTATTTCTTTCACTTTTCAAGTAAGTACAAAACAGTTAACTGAAATATAGCACAAAAATAACCATCAAGCAAATGCTTAACACAATTTTTTAAGTCCACAAAGAGCCTTAATTTGCAAAAAAAATCTATTCATGTGTGACATTTTGATCTTGCTGTCTGACGTAACATAAGCAGAAATGTTACAGGTAATAAGGACACCAGTAACATGATTTTATCTTCATCAACTTTCTGAAGCCTTGTACATTTGCAGGCAACTATTTCCAACACCTGCTGAAAAAGAACAAATGTCCATTAGTACACTGGAACATCGCTTAAAAAGCTGATTTCGAATAACAGAGTTTAGTTTATATACATTTATATAGGAATAAAATCGGGACCCCGACTTCATTTCATTTCGGGTATACAAAAATGGGTTGTTGAATAATCGGGGTCGAACTGTATAAGAAAGTTGAATGCTAGCACTGGAGTTCTCTTCTCTTGTTTATATTGTGGATAACTTTTAACCAAATTTTTTGTAGAAAAATGCACTTAAGATATTATTCAGATGTCAAAATTAAATAACCATTTAATCATTTCTTTCACTCAAATTCACTGCTAATCAATCTTGGTAATAACTTCAACTTCAACTTATTACTGCTAAAAGTCAGTAAAAATTACGAAATGTGACAAACAAATGCAAAACAGTAATAATCCAGTATGGTCGACTTTTTGTTAATACATTTTGGTGTGCAATTTTTCAAAGGTTTTCATCCCCGAATGCGTATTAAAAACTCAGAAAGACAGAAAAGATTCTTTTTGATTTTTTTGAAAAAAAATAACATAAAATCTTAAACTATCGAGAACACATCTCTCCTTGATATGTAAACAATTGTGACAGATCGTAAGCATTCAAGCATTACTGTAAGAATGATCGTTTCAGCCACGAAACTACTTTGTTTGGCCGCTGCATTCTTCATATATATCATGTGTATGTGGATGTTTTTCTCAAAATTAGCAAGTATAGCTATAATATAACTTACTTACCAATTTGCTTAACGACTGCGTCAAAGATGGCGGCTTATTAATTGAGAAAACAATAATACAGGGGCGGTTCCAGGATTTCAGGTTGGAGGGGGGGGGGGGGTGCGGGGGCATAAAATGTTCGGCAAAATTTATTTCCTTTTTTTCCTACCTCATTTTAACGGTTCAAATGTGCCTCTGATTATTCAGTTCAATGTTGAACAATAAAGTATACATTATTTAAAACATATTCTAAATAGACCTACAATAACACCTATCGTCAGGCTATTTTAAGGGGCGCGCGACGGGTGCGCCTCTCTCTCGAAACTGCTAGTGTAACAGACTGTGTCTAGAACTTTTCGTAACAACTGAACAATATTTGCACTGATGTTAGGACACATTCTACTTATTCTACTTATTACATAACCCTGTGGGTCTTTTCAAACACCGGATTAAATATAGCGGACCGGCTTTTGCCGGTCTGCAACAACTTTCTGGTTCCTCGCGCGGCGCTAATGATTATGTTATGCTGGTTATTTTTGGAAAATTTGTTATATCTGAAATTTATTTTACATTGCAAATTTTACAGAATTTTGAATTTCTTAAGTTTGAACTTATTAAAAAAAAAACAATTATTTTAAGTTAAAAAGTTAAGTTTCTTTCAAATGCCATTTCTGAAATTTCTCTAAAATTTAAAATATTTGGCATGTTTTCTCAAAAAGTGACATTGGTGATAAGAAGCAATTATCATTTAACACTAACAAAGGAAATAGCAGTGGCAACAGATGTTCAGCTGAATAGGTATAAAAACTTAGGTGATAACATGTCTGGCTTAACCAGGAAAGAATTTAAAAAGTGTTTCACAGTTTTGAGAACCCCCAGGCTAGCACTTCACAGCTCCACCCTTATGAAATTTTGAGGAAATGATATCCAGGGATTGGTCCAGCGAGAGGGACAGCGAGAGGGACGCTAAAAAGATGCTTTTTCCAGCGGGCAGTATCACTCTGCCGTTTGTTAATTTGAAAATAAAGTTTAATTATTTCACAGTTTTGAGAACCCCCAGGCCAGCACTTCACAGCTCCACCCTTATGAAATTTTGAGGAAATGATATCCAGGGATTGGTCCAGGACCAGGGACCAATGACCAGCGAGGGGGACACTTAAAAAGATCCTTTTTCCAGCGGGCAGTATCACTCTGCCGTTTGTTAATTTGAAAGCAAAATTTTAATTAAAACTTGAAATATTAAAAGGATCATTTCTTGTATTTTATTTTAGGTAAGTTGTGTTTTTCTTTCAACTTGATTGTATGTTTTACACTGATTTATTCTTAAGTGAAAAAAATTGTGATTTTTTAGTTTAAAGTGTTAAACTTCCATATTTAAGTCACTTTCTTTTATCACACAATATTGTTTTAAGTTATAAAATTTATTTGTACTTAAGCTGTTGCAACCTGATTTCTAAAGGACTAAATTGTGTTTAAGAGTGGTTGTGACAAATTTTATTCATGTGATTTGTTGTTCAAAAAACTATAGTTATAGTTTATAAGTACTGAGTTCTATTTAGTTCAGCAATAAAGAAAACTGACTTTCACCAAAATAACTCTTGTTCTTGTAAATGTATTTTAAGAATAATTTTTTTCATAAATCTCAAATGAGTGTTATGAATTCTAATGTTTGAACTAAAAGTAATTTTCTATACGATAGTCATACATGTACATCTTTGCATAAAATGTTTAATTATTGATAATGTTTGAACTAAAATTAATTTTTCATGGAATCCTGACAACTTTCTTTTTTAAAAAAAAATACCAGTGACATTTATAATAATCTCATGGAATCATGTGTTCTGTTTCGTTTAACAAATAACGCCAAACTACAAAAAAGAGGAAAATCTGTAAGATATATGAATTTCTTGAGTTTTTAATACGCATTCGGGGATGAAAACCTTTGAAAAATTGCACACCAAAATGTATTAACAAAAGTCGACCATACTGGATTATTACTGTTTTGCATTTGTTTGTCACATTTCGTAATTTTTACTGACTAACATAAACAGAAATGACACTTATTGTCAACTGTAAAATTAAGTGCATATGGGCATTTTACTTTTTTGGGGGTCATTTACTTTTTTTGGTCAAATGAGCATTGCTTATACTTGGCTTTTTTTCACTAGTAATTTAGTGGCACATTCATATATTTGTAGACATTGTAGTCCATTACAAGTTTCAAACCTGCTTAAGGGTTTCAGCATCAAGCCATTTTAAATCTTTATAATCTGTTGAGAGGAAAAGGATCCCATTAAGTCATAGATTTCTTAGCTGCTAGAGTTCAGTCTAAACCAAACAGGAAAATTCATTCTTTCACATTTTATTTAATAAAACAAAACTAAATATGCTTCAACTTCAACTGACTTTTGGCAGTAATAAGTTGAAGTTGAAGTTATTACCAAGATTGATTAGCAGTGAATTTGAGTGAAAGAAATGATTAAATGGTTATTTCATTTTGATATCTGAATAATATCTTAAGTGCATGTTTCTACATATAATTTGGTTGAAGGTTATCCACAATATAAACAAGAGAAGAGAACTCCAGTGCTAGCATTTAACTTTCTTTTACAGTTCGACTCCGATTATTCAACAACCCATTTTTCGTATACCCGGCATTATTCGAAATGAAGTCGCGGTCCCGATTTTATTCCTATATAAATGTAAATAAACTAAACTGTGTTATTCGAAATCAGTTTTTCGAATACCCGGTATAATCCGAAGGAAATTTGAAGGCCGACGAACTTAATTTGTAAGGAATTCCACACCTATTATTCGAAATGCACCCCAATCAACTGGCTAATTGGTGACACGCTCAACTTGTGAAAAACGCGGTTTACCTGTTATATTCGCTAAAATGAGATAATTACAACGCGGCGTTTAATGGCTTAATGTTTGTCTTTAATTGCTTGTTAAAATGATAAAATGTGTTCACTTTGATTTTAAAACTTAAAACAACGTCGAAAAAATGCAATTAAGATGTTGCTTATGCTAGTGTCTCATAAAAATCGGCGACACCGACATCTCAGCGTCTTCCCCGATTTATGGCCCGTCGGCGGGAAAAACCTTGAAAGCGACATCGGTGCACACTGTTTGTCGAGCGGTCTCATTAATCTGACGTTCCGACGATGTCGGTTTCTTTGATCGCCGACGTGCAGCCACTTCAATCGGAGATCAAACGGTGATGATCCGTCGGTTAGCCATTGATTAGTCACCGACTAGTCGAGATAGTATACTACTATGTATACCCGGCGAAAACGCAAGTAATCGTTAATATATATCTCAGACTAGCCATGGAATATTTTGCGAGTGATCAATGAATAATCGATGGGCACACGGCGATATGTATACCGTCGGCCGTGACCTATCCGGGAGCCTGCAGTACATCGGTAGAAACACGGCGAGATGCCTGCGACAAGTCCCCGATATTGACAAGCGAAAAAGAAATCTGAGACATCGGTATGGAGTGATAAATCGCCAGTAACCCGGCCGAGGGTCGGACGTGATGCGGCCGACCATAGGCGATTAGTCACTGATGCTATAACGATTTCACGAGGTAGAAATTTTTCCTCCGATCGATCGGGAAATTTTAACTTGGAGGTAAGTTTTGCCGACATCTCGCCGATCTGAAAAAAACACCTGTTTTTTTGGCCGAGGCACAGATAAATCGACGATATATCGCAGACTACTCCCCGAAAATGCCACAGATTCCCAAAATCTCGTCGTCACCCGTCGGACCTTTTATGAGACAGTGGCTTTATAAACTGGAATTCTTTATCGCTGAATCAGTTCAAAAATGTCTTCACAAACGATAGCACAAATTAATCTGGCAGAACAATCTGGCGAAGGATCCGGTAACAGGGGGATACCCAGATCGGCCAATGTTTTCCTTTCCATTCGGTCCGAGCAATCTGGTGAAGGATCCGGCAAATCCGGGGGATAGCCAGATTAATCGAAAAGCTATCGCATCTTTTCTATGAGAAAGACAATTGTAGTGACATTTTGAAATCATTGTGCTCAATTTCAGACAGAATAGTGAAATAAGATTTACGAAAAATGTGTGCTAAACAGACAGTGATTACTTCTTTTTTTAAATAAAGATGTAGTGATGAAAACTTTGATATTTGTTATTTTCACCACAATACAGCAGTGAGAAAAAGACTATAGCGATTATCTTCTGATTCGTAAATGTTTTATACTGTGTGCTAATGTTTACATCATTTGCATAAAATGGCGAATGTTTTATACTGTGTGCTAATTTAATATGCTTACGTGAACATTTGATATTTTGTCTTTTTTCTTCAAGCTTGTACATTTATACATGTATCTGAATCGTCGATAATGTTGAATACATTTGCATTGTACACGTGATTACATGTACATCTTAAGGTTACTGGTATCACTGGAAGACTGATTGTCGTCAAAATTGGATTATTCGAAGCCCGGTATTATTCGAAATATTTTTTTGGTCCCCGCCACTTCGAATAATTGAGGTCCTACTGTATGTTTATTTTGTTAGATTTGTCAGCCTAAATGTTTGTTTTTTGTCTTTTTCTCTTTTTTTTGCCGTTATTTTGTGACAGCGTAATGTTACTTCAAAACTCACAAACTTTAAAGTTATTAAAGAGTATTCTTGTATTTCATTCTAGTGTCAAACTATATGAAATATTATTTGCATTTGCAGTGATGAAATCAGTATTGATGCAGATGACACAAAACTTATTTCAACAAGAGTTATATAGATGCTAGTAAAGCTGAAAGAAGTGAAGGCGACCATTCCTGAATATTGCAGGGTTTCAGTGTATCCATGCTGCACAAAAGAAGGTATATAAATTATTCTAAGCTTTTTGATCTATTTGTGCTATCACTTGTTACTGTATAAACTTTAATAACCTGTTTTCCAAAGCAAAATGTACAATAAAGAAGGTACATGCAGTGTCAACCTTAATCTTGCTGAAACATTTAATATAGGCATGTGTCAGGTCAAACATAGTCATACCAGTGTCATTTCATGTTCAAATATAGATGAACTGATTGTAACATAGCTAACTGAGATAGTTATTTAACAACATAAATTTGATATTTTATTCCACTGTAATTTAGTAATTGGACTAAATAATTACACAGGCACAAAGACCAAATCTTTTTGCAACTGTTACTTCCTTTTCAGCACAGTAAACACTGATGCTAAACATGTCACTGTAATGATAATAGAAAGTAATTATACAAAATGTAAACCTTCTTAAAATATTTTTCTTTTCAGTTTTATTATTTCACAAAACTAAAACAAGGGGGGATTCTTAGAAATATTCAAACATGTGTTCACAGCTAGAAACAGTTAAAACTAAAAGTTGGATAGTGGTGGCAGACATCATAGGAAACAGCATTTTTCACATAGTGCACATGCACATTTCAAATATGCTGGTTACTTGATTGCTTGTAAATTCTAACTTTTATTATAACAGATAAAAGTCTAAGGCTAATATATTATATACCTTAATGACTTAAGATAATTATGTGTAATTTAGTTTGTGCTATTTATAGAAATAATTGTTCTATGTCCATTATTTCTCTTTAGGGTGCAGGTCTAAGGGTTTTTTGGATGGCAAATGTCAACTGTTCAAGAACAAGGAAGACACCTCAACTTGCCCTAAAGAAGCAAAGTTCCAGTGTACTAATGGACATTTGTTCTTTTTCAGCAGGTGTTGGAAATAGTTGCCTGCAAATGTACAAGGCTTCAGAAAGTTGATGAAGATAAAATCATGTTACTGGTGTCCTTATTACCTGTAACATTTCTGCTTATGTTACGTCAGACAGCAAGATCAAAATGTCACACATGAATAGATTTTTTTGCAAATTAAGGCCCTTTGTGGACTTAAAAAATTGTGTTAAGCATTTGCTTGATGGTTATTTGTGTGCTATATTTCAGTTAACTGTTTTGTACTTACTTGAAAAGTGAAAGAAATAGTTAGGGGCATCAAGAAACATGTTAGATAGCTCAAGACTGATTTATGTTTGCAATTTTTATTTATCTTTTTGACAAGACATCAAACCGTCAAGTTAGATAACTGTAGCTGCATTTTGAAATATAGAAAACTATTACCCATTTTAAAAAAAAAAAACAACTTTGAACAACTTTTTTGAACAGTCGAACATCCTGTCTTACAGACAGGTTTTGTAAATATTTTGTGTCATTGCTTGTTACATTTTTAAATAATTGCTTTGTTAATCTTTTGGTTAATTTCTTATAGGTTAAATCAACATGGTTCTGTTGTTCATCTGCCCTGTCCCTCTGAGGACCTTGAGAACAACTCATTTAATTGTTCAAACCTACCACAGGTTAACAATAATCATGTTACCTAGTAAATTGTTCCCTTAATTAGGTAAATATTAGAGGTGATATCATGAAAACTGTATTTTTTCTTCTTTTTATAGCCTTAAGGCATAGACGGTTTAGCCATTTGCTAAAACTTGTATTAATTAAGCTACAGAATTTATAATATTGCTACAGGATATCTTTGTTGTGCTATTTTAATAAAATCTCATATGAAATCAGAAAAATCAAACAAACTTAGCCCAAGTGTTTCAAATGCATAGTACTTGTTTAAATATTTGTTATTTTTAAGTATTTCTGTATGTGATCTTTGTCTAATATCTTTTTATTTTTGAATAAATACAATGCTTTTATTTTGTGTTTCTTTTCTATATTATGAACACCTTGGTGATCTTTTCTCCGAATTACTAATGTCCAAACAATTGGTACTAGTTATAATCATCATATTTGAGCTTATTTTTCGTCGATATCGGTTGCCCGTATGACAGGCGACCCCTGAAGTGATTACTTATTTTGTTACGGGGGTAGTGCAAGATACGGAAAGCTTCCCATTCAGAGACACCCCTGGTTCTTTTTCCTGCTCGGTGTAGCACTGACACATGAAAACTCGGTTTAAAGTCTCATCCGAAAGACTATTAGTAATGTTAGTGGAGGAGCGAGAGATCGAACTCAGGACCCCTGCTTTACCAGTCCAGGGCGTTACCACTTGACCACATCCGCTCCCACTTGGTACTGTGCTCATATTCCCTGCCCAATATAGACTCTGTTTTTTTAGTGAATTCCCAATCAAGTGGACGTAACATGTTTATGTTCCTCTATAGTGACTTTCCGTCTGTCTTTCTTAGTATTGCTTTACATCTGCATAACCACGTTAAGATGTTAATTAGCTTCTAGAAGTGTGTACACAAAGTACAAATTAAGTTAACGAACTACTGATATACATGCCTCAAGTCAAAACAGCTAATTCAAAATATTTGCATGCAGCTCTGTTCGTCGGTCCGCTGTGATACTTTTGTATCACTGTTTTTCTTTTTTAAGTTCAAACGCTTTCGGTGATACAGATCAGATGGGGTGCTAGTGAAAACTGCCTCACGTAAAAACGGCTTCAAGTTAAAACGTCCTCGTTTTGGTCAAAACGGCCTCAGTTTTTTATTTGCTGTTATATCGGCCCCACTTTTTGTCAAAACGGCCGCGGTTTTGGTTAAAATGGCCTCAGTTTTAGCTAAAACGTCCTCACTGATCTTGTTTCCATATCTATTTTTTAAATCTTGACTTTAATTTCGTAAATTATGTATTAAATTGGTGTAGATGCATAGTGTTTATAGGGGAATTTTGTAATTTGGTTTTTTGTTCAATTGTCGATTTTATATAGACAAAGAACAAATCTAGAAAACGCCTACGACTATAGCTTGTGGAGTGTTGCAAAATTGTATAAAAAAATATTTGTTCAATAAAAAAAATAATTTTACAAAAAACTATATTGAAATATTTATGGGGTTAAAGAAATATATTAAGACAATAAAAATATATCTATGTTCTAAAAAAATATTTATGATGTTAAATTAATATATATGGACAATAAAACAATATATATGGACAATAATTAGGAAAAAAATAATTGTTCAATAAAATATATTTATGTTCTGAAAATATTTATGAGGTTAAAAAGCGTATGGACAATAAAAATACATATATGGACAATAATAAGAAACATATAATTATCTTGAAGATCTATTTATGTTCTAAAAATATATGAGTTAAAAAATATACGGACAATATTTAGAATTGTGGGATAGCCAAATTAAGATTGTAACAACGAATTTTATTGGTTCATATATCAGCTGATATTATACTTACCAGAAGCATTCATTTCATTCAGGAGTGGATGTGGTCCAGTGTTAACACGTTGGACTGGTAAACCAGGGGTCACGAGTTCGATTCCCCGTTCCTCCACTAACATTGCTAATAGTCTTTTGGATGAGACGTTAAACGAGGTCCCGTGTATCAGTGCTATACACTAATCTCTTCCGGGGGCATTTGTCATGGGCAAACGGTACCGACGATAAATAAACTCAAATAGATAGATGATAGACATTCATTTCTTTGGCTGCCATATATATATATATATATATATATATATATATATATATATATATATATATATATATATATATATACAAAAGTTTAAAAAAGTTTAAAATGTGCCGAGCAAGTAATTAAATATGAAAAAATAAAAACATCACATGGGTTTTTGAATATGTAATTGCCAACTGGTATCTTTTATCATCAGGGCAATAAAACAAAATCAATAATATATATATATGAAGACATCATTTTTGTGAGATTATATTCTGTTTCAACTATGTATTACTTTTCTATCAATCCATTTAGCATTATCAAACATTGAAAAAAATTACTAAAAGACAATAAGAATTGAATGAGAGGAGTTTTATTGTAAAATTTGTATTAAACAATCATTTAAGAAAATGTTGAAAAAAATGTATGTGTTTTGTTTTTAATCGGCGTGAACAACATCACCAAAAACTCAGAATACTGTTTTTATATCCCCGAAAGGAAATTTGGGGATATAAAGAAGCCACCCGGTGGTAGGTCGGCGGGCGGTCGGTCTGTTTGAATTTCCTTGTCCGGAGTATAACGTGAAAACTAATATTTTGAATTCAATGCAACATCATACAATGGTCAAGCACAATGAGAGAAAGTGCAATGTTTAAAAAACATTACTCCGATTTCACTATTTACAGAGTTATTGCCCTTTGTTTGTTTTCCTTGTCAGGAGAATTACTTGAAAACTACTGACTGGAATTCAATGCAACTTCAACAATGGTCAAGCACAATGAGGGGAACTGCAGTGTTTAAGCATAATAACTCCATCTTCACTATTTGCAGAGTTATTGCCTTTGTTGGTTTTCCTTATCCGGAGAATAACTTGAAAACTACTGGTGGTTGGAATTCAATGAAACTTCATACAATGATCAAGCACAATAACAGGAAGTGCAGTGTACAAGAGCTATAACTCCGTCTTCAGTATTTGCAGAGTTATTGCCCTTTGTTGGTTTTCCTTGTCCGGAGCATAACTTGAAAACTACTGGTTGGAATTCAATGCAACTTCATACAATGGTCAAGCACAATTACAGAAAATGCAATGTTCAAGAACCACAACTATCTCTAATTGCCCACAACCATAACTCTACTTCAATTCTTTTACAAAGTATTCTGTTACTAATAACTTCCTCAGTTCCGACGTAGTCTTGCGGGGGTATTAATCACATTTAGTGATAGCTATTGTTATTGATTACACTAAGAAAACGACCCTGTGCACCTTAGGATTAGTAGGTCAGATGTCAAGGTCACAATAACATAAACACTGAAAAGCATTTCTGCTGTACAACTTGGCAACTACTTCCCTTACAGACTTCAAACTTCTTAAGATGATTGCAATCATTGATTTCATGACCCCTATACTGTCCGTGATAAGTACACAAAAGGTCAATGTGACAATAAACTAAACAATCAATATTTCTGCACTATAACTTGATCACCGTGCATCTCAGCATGAACATCATAACTCCTGAAAGACTGATATTTATACAAATTATAAAACCTGAAATTCAGATATGATAAAGATCTATAAAACTCTAAAGTCAAAATTGTAAAATGTTAAAAATCAAAATATTATAAAGCAAAAACAAAAAATTTAAAATTCAAATACCAAACATTTAAATCCAAAGCCTAGGGTTTCCTCCCTTATATCACAAATGCATCATACTTAGAAAAAACATCTTTCGGTCATTTATTGCTCTGTCCAGTGGTGTTCTTGTTTGAGATATATATTCTATAAAATGTTTATGAATGCTTGTGCTATTTGTAGTAATTTATTGCAGCAACAAATATGACCGTATTTACTAAGGCAAAGATTCTCACAAAATACACTTCAGTTTACCAACAAAACGGAAGTACATTATATTTTCAAAAATTGCTTATTGAAGAAAATACATCATTAAATTTTCATTTTAAAAGCATTATCAAAGTTAGACTTTAGTATTTTAAGTGCTTAAAATGTGTATTATTTTTTTTTGGATTTTACCATCAATCCTGTATTTCTTTATCTTAAAATAATTGGTTAATACATGAAAAAAACCTACTTTTGTATATTTCAACATACTTTAAAATGCTAAAAATGCAAGGTATGATACAAACCATTTTGTCTGTAAAAATTGCTGCTGTACTTCCTCAATTATCCATAAAAACATGTTGCATTGTAACGTAGAGCTACCCTAATCAAGTACATTTAGCTTTGATAATTGAAACCCTTTTTTATTATTGCCTGGTTTGTCTTTATTTCATTTCAGATATTGAGGAAATTGCAGGAAAACAATGATGCAGACCCAGATGTGCTGTTCATTGACAAGGTATAACAGTATTGCAAGAAAGTCATAATACATTTAGTTCCTGACCTCTGATATTTATACATTTGTCTGATAAGGCATATTGGTTTGAGGTACATGTATACTACCAACATTGTATCTTTTAAATGAGAAAGTTGATTTGCTGTTATGGAAATGATAGTACTGGCTCATTTTCCCTGATACTCCTGTAATCATGTTAAACCAATTGCAACTTCATAGCAGGCAAAACTAATGGAAGAAACAAACTACATGCAAGCATATATAAAGGTATAGTATGGTATGTTTGCATGTATGTGTGTGCATACGAACATATGTTTGTTTATTTGATTGTTTACAATTACTAGTAATGTATACATGCATGCATCCATGCAGGTTTGTTTCTATGCATTAATATGTATTTTGATGAATTGATACCTGAATACATATTTTGCCATTCCAGTGTTTACCAAGTTCACCAGTATTCACACGCAGAAAACTGAGACAGGTTCCGAAACAGGTATAAACAATGCTATTATATTAACAGTGTAAGGAACTAATGTTGTTTATTCAGATCTTGGAACATCAAAATTATTTAAGAGGTATTTTATCCCCTAGTCGTTCACAGGAGAGGACTATTGGTCTGCCCTCCATCCACCTGTCTGACCCTATGTCAGCTGTCCGTCAGTCGGTCCATCCACAAGAACTTGATTCAGAGATAATTCAAAAAGTACTTGAAATTTTTCATGAAACTTGAAACATGGATAGATGGCAATATGGAAATTATGCACATTATTTTATTTTGTTCCTTTGTTGAGAAATTTGCTTGCTTTGGCAACAGTCTTCAAATATTGCAAAAATGGTGTTATACTTTTGAAGCCATATAGATATCAGTTTTATACTTGCCAGCATACTGATTCATTTTAAATACAATTTCATGAAGTTCAGGAACTTACTGTATTTAAGCTCATGTTTATGTTTCCTTTACCAGTATACAGTTATTTTATGTGTGTTTGGGGAACAGTCAAAACTATTGTCCCGAGGTGTCAGGGAAAACATTCGAACTGTTGCCCGAGACCTAATATTCTATACAGTTTGACTAACTCAAAAACTATGTTTAAGATCTTTAGATGTACACCATAAAGCTCCTTTACTGCCCAATCTTTTAATGCCTGAGCCATTCTGTAAGGATTTCTTTGGGTATTTTCTCACTTTTCTTCAAGATTTTTTTTTCACAAGCTGTCGGCTGATGACTTATCGTCGTATGTAAACGGTTAGTTTGTTTGGGCTAAAAGACGGTACAGATCCGACACCAAACTGGGGTACAATAAAATACAAAATGAAATTAAATAAACGTAAAGCGCCGTCAGGGTCCTTGAAAATCGTACATGTACTCAATATAAGTAACTTTCGCTTTATAACATCCTATTGCGCACAATGAAAGCATATGATTGGTTCAAAGTCAGCTATGAAACAGTTCAAACTATTGCCTGGTCAACAGTTTGAACTGTTGCCCGGACCTAAATAAATTGTTGCTGGCGTACTTAAAGATGGAAAATGCAAGGATACAGGCAAAAATAATATATTACAAGTTATATGGAGCGTTAGGTTTTCTGTTTCATACTTACAGTTTTATATGTTTCTTACTTAATGCTATTGTTTCTATTCATTTCAGAAGAGACGTAGTTCATTCTGATATGTATGATATGATGTTTTATGTGCTTGATTAAAATGTGACTTATTGACATTTGTTATTGTAAACCTAACTTCTTGAAATAATGTGTATTATTATATGACCTATAAATAGACGCGATCCCATTGGTTCAAAGCGCAGTCGGCGACCAACAATATATCGTTATATTCCTGCATTCTGGGCTTTTCTCATGTTATATTTTAGGTCTGAAAAATAGATTGATGTTGATACTTGTAGTAGTGCTGTCTGGTGCCCGGCACTCAGTTAACAAAATTACTCTAATGCCGGAAAATAAACAAAATACATCCGGGCACTTAGACTTTTTCTAAGAAATGGCGTCTGGTCTGTGTTTTTTTTAATGATGTTATATTGGATTTCAAAATCATCTGTCAGACTTCTGAGTATTATTGTAATGTGAGAATGAGTATAAAAAGTCCTACAAAAAATTAACATATTGTTTTGAATGTAAAATCAGTCTGGAAGAAAACTTAGTAGAAACAATTGTATGTAGTCATATAATAAAACAGATATTGACTAGTGTACCATAGAATATGATGTGTTATTAATTAACTTTATAATATTGAACTAGATTCTGACCATGTTGTTGGCTTGATACAACCAAAGCCTCGCCAATAAAGCTCGAAACTCGGCCAATACGAAAAAACACGGCCAATAAGTAAAAGTCGGCCAATACGAGATTTAGCCAATCAGGATTCAGGAAAAACTCGGCCTTATATGAGCCTAGGATTTTCACCATGTTGGACGCCATTTTGAATATGCTTAGCCTAGTTTTTACATAAAAGTTTTTATCTCTTAAAAAGTTCAAAAAGTACCAAAAAAAGTTCGCGGAGACCCTGCGTTATCGGATCACAGTAAATTTAGCAGTGTTCAACCTTTCATTTATTGATTTTCATATTTACCAAATATTATGTTGCGCGGAAGTGAAAAGCAGACGATCACAAGTTTTACCCTGTTACAAATTACGAGTTTTGGATTACTTAGTTTGATAATTGAACATAATATTATAAAGTTAATTAATAAAATTGTCATTAAGAAGTAGTCGAATTTATATTGGCTTTGTTATTGGGCTTCAGATGTCATATTGGCCTGAGGCCGAAGGCCGAAGGCCAATATGACTGTCTTCAACCCAATAACAAAGCCAATATGAATTCGACTAATTAATAACATTATAATATTCACAGGCCAAATGCTTCGCCTCGGTCAATATAACATTTGGCCAGTTAATATCACATCATATTCAATGGCACACTAGTCAATAATTGTATACTAAGTGTGTTCTAGAACAGAGCTTAGAGGTTATAATCAAACATAGCTATTTTGTTGTGATTGGGAAACAAATTCTGAAAACTTACAGTAACCTGACTTTGATTTCAGCACTTGTGTCCATTTATGGTTTAAAGAGATCACGAAAGAGTTTTACCTCTAATCAGACTTAATCCCGAGTTTCTTGGCTAGCAGCCGGATGTTCTACCCTTGACACGGTACAGAAATATATTCACTGAGAACGTTAAAATAAACTTATAGGGATATATCTATTTTTTGTAATATAATTGCAGTGAGACCTTGTGGTGCTGTGATATTTGTGAAGAATGGTACCATCCAAGATTCATAGGAAGGGATGATAAGAAACAAGCACCAAGGAAAGAGACAGCATTCTTATGTGAACCATGCCTGCTAATAAATTATATTATTATTATATCATATTTTGCTTAAAGGTCAATGTAACAGCATGCTTTTCACTCTACATACACTGTCCTGTATATACATAGACGAGAATGGTGTTATTGTTTGGCCTGCTTTTTGTTCTTATTTGCTTCTTTATATATCATTTCATGACTCAAAATTATTTCTCATTGGTGATGCACTTTCTTAAAGTAATCATGATATGTAGTTGTATGTGACTCTTTTTATGTCACCTTGAATGTATATATTCAAGATGTGCTTCATTTTTGTCAAATAACAGTGGTATATTGGTATTTATCACATTCAAGGTCAGCTCTTTTTTATCTGTTGTTTTGAAAACTGATGAAGAGAAAAGTTGGCCAATACAATCGGTCATTAGCATTATTGGTCAACCCACAGATGAGGAGGATGAGAAAGAAGATGAAGACTACTACATCAAACTGACGATGCGCAGAAATATGTATTCTTTATACACTACAGTTATTGACAGCATGTACAACTAGTAGACTGGTTTTTGTTTGCCGGAAAGAACATAGTCCCACAAGGCTCTGTATTAGTGCCCCTTCTGTTTATCATATTTATAAATGACATGCCCCTATCAGCTGCACATTCAACTGTAAACATGTTTGCGGATGACTCATCCCTTAGCACAAACTGAAATTCTGTGTAAGATGTAATAAATTCACTGAATACAGACCTTGAAAATATTGATGGCTGGTGTAACTCAAATTCGATGAAGTTAAACACAAATAAAACTAAAGCAGTGATCTTAACATTTCAGGGTAGGAAAGAAACTTAGATATATCTAAAATCAAGATTCAGCTTTATAATGAAAACATAGAAATAACACAACAACAAAAAACTTCTTGGTGTTACCATTGACAGTACTCTTTCATGGACAGTTCAAGTAGAATATACTATTCATAAATGTAACTCTCTACTTTATTTGTTGGGAAGAATTAAACATTATCTGTCCATACCTATGAGAAAACTTTTCTACAATTCCTATATCTTCCTCACTTAGATTATTGTTGTACAATTTGGGGAAACTGCAATGCAGAGCTCACATCTAAACTAATATCTTTTCAAAAGAGGGCTGTTAGATTTATTTTGAATGAAAGTATGGAAACTCATCCTTTGGGCTATTTAAACGCTTACTCTGGATGACTTTCACAGAACGGATGGAGTATAAAAAATCAATCATTATGTACAAAAAAATCAACAAAATCTCTCCACCATATTTACAAAATAAATTTACTTTTGTATCAGAAGTGCATATCCGAGCCCTACGCTCAACTAATAACAATGATCTTATGTTCCAAAACCGAATCTAGAACTGTATAGAGAATTTTTAACTTATAGTGGAGGAAAAATATGGAATGCTCTCCCAGAACAGATAAGAAACTCAAAAGACACACAAAGCTTTAAAAACAACTATCTGAATTATTTTAATAGAAACAAAGATTGGTAATAAACAACATTATAGTCTATCTGGATTATTGTATAATACTAAATATTTTGCAATTGTAATGACTGCAAAAGGCCCAATTATATTTCAATAATCCTGTTTTATATAATAAAGAAGCCATATATTTTTACAACATAATTTTTGAACAACTTTCTCGCCAGATTATCATATTTAGCTAATAAAGGAATTTAAGTCTGTTACTGATATTGATAAGTACATGCAGATGGTTTTATCACTTTCATATTATTGTTTATTACTTAAAATTGTTTGTGTATTTACATGTATTTTGTAACTAAAATCAAGTTACTGTGTTTGTATATACTAGATACTTGCTTGTTTACTATTGTTTTATGAAAATTTGCCTTGCATATAATATACGTATGAAGTATATGTGTATGTAACGGAGGGCCACAGGGAAGATTGGTTTTTACCAACTGTGCTCGCTCTTTAATTAATAAAGTTAAATATTATGTTATGCCCTTGGTTGTCGGTCAGTCTGTCTTTCTGTCTGTACTTTCAAGTAGATACTTGAAAGGCTATGGGAACTTAAGTTAACAATAAATCCTTATCTGACACCATTTATTCCATTAGCTCTTACATGGCCACTGTGACTTTCATGAAAGGAAACATTCAGGAGCAAGGAAGACATTCAGTGTTGTGATAAAGAGTATTATGTTGATAGCTTTATTATATATTGTTACAGATCAGAGAGGCTTACAAGCGCTGCTGGTATCTACTTCGTGTGGAAGGAATGAACAGGTATTATTCTTATTCCGTCATTTTGCTCTGTGCACCCAACCACATTTAACCTTTGATTAAATGGAGAAATTCGTGTACAGGTATGTTTGCTGGACTGAATAAAAATATTCAATCAGAACTAAGCATTTTAGTTCTTTTTTCTCAATTATCTCACACATACCTGAAAATAAAGCTTTCTGAATGCATTTAGGTATCATTTCATGAAATCGGAATGCGTGGTTGACACAAGCTTTGATCTTAATCTGGCTTACTCGCTAAAAGCGATGTTATCATCAAATGAATGTTTAGTTATAATTGAGCAATAGCTTTTGTTTATGCCTGTCTATTCATTCAAAAGCAATAAATGCGAGTTTCCTTTAAAAGTTGTGTATGATACGCTGAAATCGGAATGCGTGGTTGACACAGGCGTTTATCTTAATTTGGCTTTCTATGTTGAAAGCGATAGTATCTTTCAATGAATTATCAATCATAAATGGGCAACAGCTTTTGCTTTTTCTCTGTCTCTTCATTGAAAACAATAAATGCGAGTTCCCTTTTATATCCGTGTATGATATGTTGAAATCGGAATGCGTGGTTGACATTACAGTGCGTTATCTTATTTCCTGAAATGATCGATTTCTTTAATTTCTTTTATTAAAAATATTCAATCAGAACTAAGCATTTTAGTTCTTTTTTCTCAATTATCTCACATATACCTGAAAATAAAGCTTTCTGAATGCATTTAGGTATCATTTCATGAAATCGGAATGCGTGGTTGACACAAGCTTTGGTCTTCATTTGGACTTACTTATGTTATATTTAAAGGAAATTTTGGTCATAATTCAGCAATAGCTTTGGTTTATGCATGTCTCTTCATTGAAAACAATAAATGCGAGTTTCCTTTAATATCTGTGTATGATATGTTGAAATCGGAATGCGTGGTTGACATTACAGTGCATAATCTTATTTCTTGAAATGATAGATTTCTTTTGTTTCTTTTAGTAAAATATTCAATCAGGACTAAGCGTTTTAGTTCTTTTTCTCAATTATCTCACATATAACTGAAAATAAAGCTTTCTGAATGCATTTAGGTATCATTGCATGAAATCGGAATGCGTGGTTGACACAAGCTTTGATCTTAATTTGGCTTACTTCGCTGAAAACGATGTTATCTTTATAAAAATTTTAGTCATAATTGAGCAATAGCTTTGGATTATGCATGTCTCTTCACTGAAAACAATAAATGCGTGTTTCCTTTTATAGCTGTGTATGATATGTTGAAATCGGAATGCGTGGTTGACATTACAGTGCATAACCTTATTTCTTGAAATGATAGATTTCTTTTATTTCTTTTAGTAAAATATTCAATCAGGACTAAGCGTTTTAGTTCTTTTTCTCAATTATCTCACATATAACTGAAAATAAAGCTTTCTGAATGCATTTAGGTATCATTGCATGAAATCGGAATGCGTGGTTGACACAAGCTTTGATCTTGATTTGGCTTACTTTGCTGAAAGCGATGTTATCTTTAAATGAATGTTATAGTCATAATTGAGCAATAGGTTTTGCTTATGCATGTCTCTTCACTGAAAACAATAAATGCGAGTTTCCTTTTATATCCGTGTATGATATGTTGAAATCGGAATGCGTGGTTGACATTACAGTGCATAATCTTATTTCTTGAAATGATCGATTTCTTTTATTTCTTTTAGTAAAAATATTTAATCAGAACTAAGCGTTTTAGTTCTTTTTCTTAATTATTTCACATATAACTGAAAATAAAGCTCTCTGAATGCATTTATGTATCATTTCATGAAATCGGAATGCGTGGTTGACACAAGCTTTGGTCTTCATTTGGACTTACTTCGCTGAGAGCGATGTTATATTTAAAGGAAATTTTAGTCATAATTGAGCAATAGCTTTTGTTTATGCATGTCTCTTCATTGAAAACAATAAATGCGAGTTTCCTTTTATATCTGTTTATGATATGTTGAAATCGGAATGCGTAGTTGACATTACATTGCATAATCTTATTTCTTGAAATGATAGATTTCTTTTATTTCTTTTAGTAAAATATTCAATCAGGACTAAGCGTTTAAGTTCTTTTTCTCAATTATCTCACATATAACTGAAAATAAAGCTTTCTGAATGCCTTTAGGTATCATTTCATGAAATCGGAATGCGTGGTTGACACAAGCTTTGATCTTAATTTGGCTTACTTCGCTGAAAGCGATGTTACCTTTAAATGAATGTTTAGTCATAATTGAGCAATAGCTTTTGTTTATGCATGTCTCTTCACTGAAAACAATAAATGCGAGTTTCCTTTTATAGCTGTGTATGATATGTTGAAATCGGAATGCGTGGTTGACATTACAGTGCTTAATGACTTTCCAATCCTTAAATTTGACATAATTGATTTTTGTAATAATAAATAACTACTTATAACTAAGCTTTCAAGTACTATCTCTCAAATATCTGAAACCATATTTAAAAAAGATGTCTCCAACCATATGTAAGTACCAATTGTTGAAATCGGAATGCGTGGTTGACACAAGCGTTTATCTGAAGTTGGCTTACAACGATAAAAGATATTTTATTTTCCAATGAATTTTCAGTAATAATTGAGCATTAGATTTGGTTTATGCATGTCTTTTCTCTAAAAACAATAAATGCAAGTTTCCTTTTACACCCGAATATCATATCTTGAAATCGGAATGCGTGGTTGACATTACAATACATAATCTGTTTTCTTTAAAGGATTAATATTTTTGTTATTTTTAGTAAAAGTTTCACTCAGAACAAAGCGTTCAAGTTCTTTCTGTCAAACATCTCACAAAGAACTGAAATTAAAACTTTTTGAGTGCATTTAAGTACCAACTGTTTAAATCGGAATGCGGGGTTGACACAAGCCATCATTTAAATTTGGTTTACTTTGCTAAGATAGAAGTTTTCTTTCAATGAACAGTTAGTCATAAATGAGCAATAGCTTTGGTTTATGCATATCTCTTCTCCGAAAACAATTAATAAGAGTTTCCCTTTATATTCGTCTATGATATGTTGTAATCGGAATGCGTGGTTGACATTTAAGTGCATAATGATTTTGGAATCTAATTACTTGACATGATTGATGTTTTTTGTATAAATGTTCACTCTGAACTACGCGTTTAAGTTCTATCCTGAAACATCTTACACAGAACAGAAAAAAAGACCTCTCTGACTATACCTAAGTACCATTTCAGGAAATCGGAATGCGTGGTTGACACAAGTGTTGATATTTATTTGGCTTACTTTGCTAAAAGTTATGTTATCTTTCAATGAATTTTCAGTCATAATTGAGCAAAAGCTTTGCTTTATGCATGTCTCTTCACTGAAAACAATAAATTCGTGTTTAAATTCATATCCGTGTATGTTATGTTGAAATCAGAATGCGTGGTTCACATAACAGTATAAAATCTTTTTTCTTCAAATGGTTGATTTTTTTCTTTAAGTAAACATATTCACTCAGAACTAAGCGTTGTAATTCCTTCTCTCTAACATCTCAGATAGAACTGAAATTAAAGCTTTCTGAGTGAATTTATTAGTACCAGTTGTTGAAATCGGAATGTGTGGTTGACACAAGCGTTCATCTAAAACTGGCCTTCTTTGCTGAAAGCTAAGTACTTTTTCAATGAATTTTCAGTCATAAATGAGCAAAAGTTTTGGTTTATGCATGACTCTTCCCCGAAAACAATAAATGTGAGTTTCCTTCTATATCCGTGTATGATGTGCTGCAATAGGAATGCGTGGTTGACATAACAGTTCATAATTATTTCGGAATCTTCTAACTTGACATGATATTTTTTTTGTGTATATATGTTCACTCAGAACTATGCATTAAAGTTCTTTCTTTCAAACATCTGACACCGATTTGAAAAAAGAAACCTGTCTAGCCATATGTAAGTACCAGTTGCTGAAATCAGAATGCGTGGTTGACACAAGCGTTCATTTAAAATTGGCTTACTTTGCTGATGGCGATGTTATTTTTCAACGAAATTTCAGTCATAAATGAGCAACATCTTTGGTTTTTGCATATCTTTTCACTTAAAACAATAAAAAGTATGTTTTTTAATATCCGTGCTTGATATGTTGAAATCGGAATGCGTTGTTGACAGTGCATAATGACTTTGCAATCTTTCCTCTTGAAATGATTGATTTGTTTGGTAAAAATTGTTCAGTCATAACTATCCATTTCTATTATTTTCCTCAAACATCTGAAACAGAATTGAAAATAGACATCTCTGAATATACTTAAGTATCATTTCATGAAATCGGAATGCTTGGTTGACATTTTAGTGCATAATGATTTTGAACTCTTCTTACTTGACATGATAAACTTTTTTGAATAAATGTTCACTCAGAACTATGACTTTCAGCTCTTTCTCTGAAACGTCTTATACAGAACAGAAAATAGACTTAATTGACTTTACCTAACAATTGCTGAAATCGGAATGCGTGGTTGACACAAAAGCTGATCTAAAATTGGCTTCCCAGCAAACAAAATATATGGGACCCAGATGGGCCCCATTTGGGTTACCATATGGGTCCTATATTGGCACCCAATGTGGGGCCCACATGGGATGTGCAACCGGGCACCATGAGGGGCCCATATTGGCTTGCTATATGGGCAACATATAGGCTCTATATGGGTCCCTTATTCAGACATCTGGGCAGTATATGGGCCCTATATGGGTCCCTTGTTCAGACACGTGGGCAGTATATGGGCCCTATACGGGTCCTTTGTTCAAACATATGGGCAGTATATGGGTCCTTTGTTCTCAAATCAGGGCAATACGGCCCCTATATGGGTCCTGTTTTAACATATTCGTCTTTTATGGGTCCCTTGTTTTGACATTTTCTGTTAATAGGCAGTGTGTACGTCCACTGTGTATGCTACAATCGTCCATGGTAATCCTGGATCCAATTATGAAATTGTCCAAGCATGTTTTTCATTTTCTGGAAGTCACCAAATCTTAATATTGTACAACTTAAAATAATTGAAATTCCACAAAAACAACTAAGATAAGAATTGATAACATTTAATAACTTGAAAAGAAAACAGTGAACCTAGTTAAGAAGTCATTGGAATAAGCAAATCCGTTGAATTCATATCCTACGCCAAACAGTGTTGATTAGTCTCTGCTACCACTTGTTCATAAAAGGGTTTTTTGTTATATACCATACAGTCAAATAATGGACAAAGAACTAAACAATTTATATACCAAAATTCCTGCAAAATAACCAATAACTTACAGGTGAATAAATATAGAAAAAAGTTATTTCTGACATTAGACATAGAGTTGTGACCTTGACGAGAGACAAGTTTTGTTTATCTGAATTTGCCTTGTTCTTGTGATGTGAAACATTTGTGTGAAAATTTATAAAACATTAATCAAAATAATTACAAAATCAACTGAAAAATACCAAAGATATTTATGAAATATGACAAAACTGTTCAAATGCATTATCTTTGATTTCAAGCCGTGACCTTGACACCCCATATTGTTACTGTGAATTTGTCTAGTAATGAAAACATTTGTGCCTACTTATTTTAAAATCCATCCAAAAATACTCAAGTTATTACAAACTGTTAATTTTTCAAAGATTTTAGTATACCTCTGCCTATGCTGAAGCATAAAAAATAGAATCAATAATATCAAAATTATGCACTTAATACTGTTAGTAAAATGATGCTGTAACAGAAGTATTCATCAAATAATAGACATATGTTATGTCGAATAAATATAATGCCATGCCCAAGTTAAAGAAGAGCACCACTTTAAACAAATATAATTGTCTATTAAGAATACAATGTATTACAATTACACTTTTATGTACTTTAATTGTCAAAAGTAAAACTGATTACTTACAATGTAGATAATGCAAAATAAAACATTGTAAAAGAACAATGAACATATACATGTATATACACAAATGACTTTACAGTGAAATTTTACTGACAATGTACGTAAAAATGCCTAACAACATCAAGACATACACACAGATTTTTACTTTAAAAAAAAATAATGTGAACTAAACTTTAAATTGGTATTCATGTAATTTTGTGTATATCAGGTAGACTATTTAGCTGACATTTGAGTTTGAAGATTCTTGACTACAGTGTCACAATTTGTACTTATGTCAGCGAAAATTTTAAACTGTTATTGAAAGTTCGCACAAATATTAATGTCACTCAAATAATAATCCCGGTTTTTCAGCAATGTCAAATATTTAGTTTAGAGTGCCAGGGGGAGTGCTAGGAGCAGGGGTGGTCCAGGAGCAGTCGCAACAGTGTTTCTTTTTATACAGGCTTTTCTCCAACCATCTCAGACACGTGCCACCAAGCCACTTGGTAATGTGGCCTTCATGTTTGCTGCTCACGTTATGGGATTCATGTGGAGACAATCTAATAAAAAATAAAGATTATGTTCTCAATCAGTATTTTGAATTATATAAAACCTCAGCATTTTTCATTACAAACATAAATATAATTTGTTGTTTTTGTAAATTAACATTGTCAAGGGATGTTTCTTAGACAATATTGATTGCTGCTACACTCATACCTGAATACAGGTTTTTTACCATTAGGTGAAGAGTGAAAACGCTAAAACAAAATCATTGTTCTTATTCCACTGCGAAAAAGTTGGCAGATGTCAAACTGGACAAATAAGTTACACCTACTTCTTCAAATGGAATTATTTCACTGCTTTCAATTGTAAAATTACTTACAGCAATAATGCCTTTTAGATTGGTGTCCTCTAGTTTCTTTCCCCATAAGACCCTTGTAATTACAGAGTCTACGAGACAGTTTTCATTGTTCTGTTGGCATAATGACCTCCAGTCTAACAGCTAGATATCTCCTATAACAGAATTTAAAATCAATATTTACATGTCAGAATTTAAATGAAATAGATAATTAAGTAAAACATATATGCCCTACCTAGCACCTTTTTGCTGCTACTCTATTACATACATTTAAAGTCTAGTCCAAAACACTGATGGTTCAAAGTTGCTGTAACCTTGATCTTTGTCACAGCATTCTCTAGTTATTGAGCAGAGGCTTGGATTACCCTTATCAACAACTTCAGCTGATGCACTCAAAGTCTAATCAGTGCAAATCTCAACTGTTGTTAAACGACAAAATTAATGTCAAACAAAGGCAGTGTGACTGTCTATTTTACTGTTCTCGAAAAGATATCATGCTGTTTTTTATTAATGGTCTATCCAATTTTCAGCCATCAATTCCCTTAGTCGAAATATTGAGACTAGCATATCGTAAGAAAGAGGTAATTTATTTAGTGTAATGAAATTAACTTTAATTATTAAAAACATACTTACAACAGTAGAACAGTTGTCTGATCCTCCAGTTTAGAGTTAAACTTATCCACCTCCTCAACAGTTGTCTGGGGAAACACTATTACCCTGGCAGCTCAAAGCCTCAATCAGAGTCAGAAAATTCACTGCTGCTCAATCCTGGTTCTGTGTCAAAAACAACCATACAGAAGTCTTTGGTTTGGGTGTTTCCTTCATAACTTCCATCAGGATGAAAATCCTTGTGCTGTTCACTGTAAAATAATTTGTTTTATATGCATTCAAATAAGAAAATATGCAAACTACAAATTCTACTCAAAATTTAAACATCTAAATGTTTACAACCAAGACCTGTTCCGTTATTGGTGCTACTTTCTAAGCTTTGTCATTATGATGAAAGCTTGAGAGCTTATTTAAATCACTAGAATCCCCTATTCCGAATTTGAATGAATTTTGCAAATTCTTTATATCGCGAAAATATATGACAAATGGAATCTTTATGTTTCAAATGGACACAAATATAATGAAATACTTATTTCAATACTATACTATAGTCAAAATCAACAATGATGCCTGGTCTAAGTTATATTCAAGCTTCTTTACCAACAAAAACATACCTTTTAAATAAAGCACGTTGTTTGTTTTCACCGATCCAGCTTCCTTGCATCGGTTGCGCGCGCAATTCAAACGCCAGTTTTCAAAACAAACGAATTTTCTTTTTCTCAAACTTGATTTATTTCTTTTTATTTATTATTATTTATTTATTACAATGATGCTGCCACATTTATCTGATATACCGATGACTTTTTTTAACTTAAACTTTTTGTGATTTTAATCACGTGTATTATAATTAATGTTTAAATGTATTTTTGCTCCCTTTGCAGAATAAAGGTACACATGGGACCCACATGGGCCCATTATGGGAACATACACATGATTTTTGTATATGGGTCCCTAATGGGTACAACATGGGCATACCCATATACATTTGGATTGTTATATTTTACTTCAAATCATATTTTTGATACGTTTTTTTTTTGTAATAATTTAGTATATTAGACCCTCATGGACCCATTATGAGGACACACATATGGGTTTGTTCATATGGGTCCCATATGGGTACTGTATGGGCAAACCCATATGGGCTTGCCAGGATGTTGCCCTTATGGGACCCATATGAGCATGTTTGCTGGGTTACTTTGCTAAAAGCAAAGTTATCTTTAAATGATTTTTCAGTCAGAATTAAAGAATAGCTTTATTTATGCATATCCCTTCCCTGAAAACAATAAATGCGAATTTCCTTTAATATCGGTGTTTGATATGTTGCAATCGGAATTCGTGGTTGATATTACAGTGCATAATGATTTTGGAATCTTCTTACTTGACATAATTAAATTTTTTGTATAAATGTTTATTCACAACTCTGCATTTAAGTTCTTTCTCTCAAACATCTGACACTGAATTGAAAATAGACTCTCTGACCATCTGTAAGTACCAATTGCTGTAATCGGAATGCGTGGTTGACACAAGCGTTGATCGAGAATGAACTTATTTCTGTATAATTAACGTCATTTTTAAATAAATATTATGTTATAAATATCCCAGAAAGTTATTCATACCTTTTCCTTACCAGACAATGCCGGAAATTCCAGCACAAAATTGTATGGTGTAGGGCATATGGTATAATTGAAATCGGATTACGTGGTTGACACTGGAATCTTTGACTAGATAAAACGGTACAAAATATTTAAATCTTATATTTTATTTCAGAATTATGCGTTTCAGTTGCTTATATTCATACACACTTGAAAATAGATTCATCGAATTGGAAGGTCGAACAAATTGTTAAATTCAGAATGCATGGCTGACACAAGCGTGTATCGAATATAGTGTTATGTATTAGAGTAATGTTATTTTTAAACGATATTTATATCATAATTGAGCGTTTGGGTTTTGGTATACTTGTTTCTCAACCGAAAATAGCAATGTTAGTTTCATATTTTTCCAGGGTACAATACGTTGATATATGAATCGGTGGTTGACAATTTTTGTGAAAAATACTTTGGAACATCACTACATATTGACTCCTTTAGTGACATTGTAATCTCAAAAATGCCAAAAAGTATGGATAATATTACTATGTGGTTAATGAAATAATAATTAGAAAATATTGTGTATTTCATATTCAGTCTTTCCGTCAATTATAGGTATCCCATTTCTGAAATTTTCATAAATAATATATTTGAATAGAAAGGCGTGGTTAAAAACGTAGTAGGTGGGATCAGAATGCTTGGTTGACGCAAACCAAAGAATGCGTGGTTGACAAAAAGCGATTACCTTGTCGTTTTCCCCTGGTTTACTAGGAAAGGGGAAAACGACAACGGGCTGAGTATGATTGCGCTATGCGCATGCGTTAATTTTGGGTTTAAAATAGACAATCTAATTTTAGAGCCTTTCTGGTTTCCCAATATTGTTTTTCTCGGTTTTCTACAACTCTCTTCTTCGGTCCGGTAGCGCGCAATGGAGGAACAGTCTTAGGCAGACGTGTTTTTATGGAAAAAAGACAGATTTTACGGATGTGTAAGATCTTCAATTGACTGTGAAGAAATTATTGAAGATTTTGAATATAATACATGTACGTCATATGCGTGTATCAGGAGTTCAAAGAAATTCGGAAGTTTTGATCTTACTGAAGGTAAGACAAGAAAGGATTATTTGTTACTGATGCGTTGTTTCGTTGAAAGAATAAATAAACACATGTGTATAATTAGGTATGTTAGATAATTTAAACACGGGAATAATGATATATTCATGATATATTATTTAAACATGTATATGTATCCAAGCACAATACTTTTATCTCTTTTTAGATCTATAATAATAGTCTTTTACAAAAAAAGAAAGAAAGAAAGGAAGAAAGAAAAACACTTTACATTAACGTCACTGCATTAAATGTATTGTTTCTTTCACTGTTTGACTTTTTTATATATGACGTTTGGTTCTTGGTTTAGCTACTGTCACAAGTTTTTCTTTTTTTTTCGTTTTTTTTTTTGTGCGTGTGTGTGTGTTTGTGTGTGTTTTAGAGTACTGTTAAGTTCTGTTTCTCTTCTGTTCCCTGCCTATCAGACTGTATCTGACGCATTGACTGTGAATTATTTAAAAACAAGAATTCATATGCTTTTAAATAATAATAATACGCTTATTATTTTTGTTGTCATTGTCTATGAATCTGTGAGCTAGTTTTTAAGAAAATCAAATAGAAATATATAGAATCGACATAAATAAATTGGTGTCTTTTTTAAATCTGAATGTGAAACGAGTTTTAAATGATATAATAGTGCTGCTCCGTATTTTCTTTCTATTGATTTGCCAAATGTTTACACTAGATCGCCATGCTTAGTTTAATACTCGTAAAACTATCAGCAACAATCGTGTTAATGTAAACTTTTCTAAACAATAAATGGCTATGTTGATAGGATAATACTTCAATACTTCAATACTTCACTTCTTGATAGTAACTTCCGACTAGCAGTAAATCTGTCAATCATAATGTTGGGCCATGTGGCAGATTATCAGAGCATGTTGGAGGTTTTAAATGTTAATAAACTTTAAACATTCATGATAATTATCAAGTTTTACGATCTTTTTAATAAATAGCCAGTTTTGGCTAGTTTCTTTGGTGGGTAGATCTACTTCTTGGCGTACAACAGGATTTCTCGGTTCAAAACACAAACCCACTAGACACCGGTCTCCTTCCAGGATGTGACTAGTACTTAAACACCATGGATACATCATAATTATAATTACATCCCAACTCAAACGTTAATACATTAATAAGAAACATTATTTATTGCTTCAAACATACAGAATTTCTTCAATAACAATTAATAAAAACTACTTTTAAATATATAAAACACGTGCAAAAAAAGAGAATATAAATGATTTCTTGGTAGAAATTAGCCTACATTCATAAATGAAATCACGCTTACCATGATAGATATTGACTCATGCTATTGTGCTAACATTGTTGAAGCCCGATGATAAGAATCAAGCCAGGAACATTTTTTTAGATTTTCTTAGATTAATAAATTACATTAATAAAATTTTCCTGACCATACTGAGGTAGATTTGTAGACATTAAATTATCAAACTCAGCCCGATGTCATCGACTCATAACAACGGGCTGAGCTAGATATATGCGTACATATAATGTAATCATACTCAGACAGATGTCATTGACTCATAACAACGGATTGAGATAGATATGCGCGTAGATATTATATAATCATACTAATCCTGAGGTCATTGACTCATAACAACGGGTTGAGCTAAATTTATGCGTAGATATAATCAAATTCAGCACGATGTCATTGACTAATTACAGCAGACACAGCTAAATATATGAAAAGACACAATATAATCATACTCAGCTCATAATAACAAACTCAACTAGATATACGTGCAGACATTATATAATCATACTAAGCCCGATGTCATTGACTCATAACAACGGCCTGAGCTAGATATACGTGTAGACATTATATAATCATTCTAAGCCCGATGTCATTGATTCATTACAACGGCCTCAGCTTAATATACGTGTAGACATCATATAATCATACTAAGCCCGATGTCATTGACTCATTACAACGGCCTCAGCTAGATATACGTGTAGACATTATATAATCATACTAAGCCCGATGTCATTGACTCATAACAACGGCCTCAGCTAGATATACGTGTAGACATTATCTTATTATACTAAGCCCGATGTCATTGACACATAACAACGGCTTGAGCTATATATACGTGCAGACATTATATAATTATATTAAGACCGATGTCATTGACTCATAACAACGGCCTGAGCTAGATATACGTGCAGACATTATATAATTATATTAAGACCGATGTCATTGACTCATAACAACGGCCTGAGCTAGATATACGTGCAGACATTATATAATTATACTAAGCCCGATGTCACTGACTCATAACAACGGCCTCAGTTAGATATACGTGTAGACATTATCTTATAATACTAAGACCGATGTCATTGACTCATAACAACGGCCTCAGCTAGATATACGTGTAGACATTATCTTATTATACTAAGCCCGATGTATGTCATTGACTCATAATAACGGCTTGAGCTATATATACGTGCAGACATTATATAATTATACTAAGCGCGATGTCATTGACTCATAACAACGGGCTGAACTAGATATGTGTGTATACATTATATAATCCTACTCAGCCCGGTGTCATTGACTAATAACAACGGGCTGAATTAGCTTTATGTGTATACATTATATAATCCTAGTTAGTGGGGTCTCATTGACTAATAACAACGGGCTAAGCTAGATATATGTGTATACATTATATAATCATACTAAGCCCGATGTCACTGACTCATTACAACGGCCTCAGCTATATATACGTGTAGACATTATATAATCATACTAAGCCCGATGTCATTGACTCATAACAACGGCCTCAGCTATATATACGTGTAGACATTATATAATCATACTAAGCCCGATGTCATTGACTCATAACAACGGCCTCAGCTAGATATACATGTAGACATTATCTAATTATACTAAGCCCGATGTCACTGACACATAACAACGGCTTGAGCTATATTTACGGGCAGACATTATATAATTATATTAAGACCGATGTCATTGACTCATAAAAACGGCCTGAGCTAGATATACGTGCAGACATTATATAATTATACTAAGCCCGATGTCATTGACTCATAACAACGGCCTCAGCTAGATATACGTATAGACATTATATTATCATTCTAAGCCCGATGTCACTGACTCATAACAACGGCCTCAGCTAGATGTACGTGCAGACATTATATAATCATACTAAGCCCGATGTCATTGACTCATTACAACGGCCTCAGCTAGATATACGTGTAGACATTATATAATCATACTAAGCCCGATGTCATTGACTCATAACAACGGCCTCAGCTAGATATACGTGTAGACATTATCTCATTATACTAAGCCCGATGTCATTGACACATAACAACGGCTTGAGCTATATATACGTGCAGACATTATATAATTATACTAAGCCCGATGTCATTGACTCATAACAACGGCCTGAGCTAGATATACGTGCAGACATTATATAATTATACTAAGCCCGATGTCATTGACTCATAACAACGGGCTGAACTAGATATATGTGTATACATTATATAATACTACTCAGCCCGGTGTCATTGACTAATAACAACGGGCTGAATTAGCTATATGTGTATACATTATATAATCCTAGTTAGTGGGGTCTCATTGACTAATAACAACGGGCTAAGCTAGATATATGTGTATACATTATATAATCATACTAAGCCCGATGTCACTGACTCATTACAACGGCCTCAGCTATATATACGTGTAGACATTTTATAATCATACTAAGCCGGATGTCATTGACTCATAACAACGGCCTGAGCTAGATATAAGTGTAGACATCATATGATCATACTAAGCCCGATGTCATTGACTCATAACAACGGCCTCAGCTAGATATACATGTAGACATTATCTAATTATACTAAGCCCGATGTCATTGACTCATAACAACGGCTTGAGCTATATTTACGGGCAGACATTATATAATTATATTAAGATCGATGTCATTGACTCATAAAAACGGCCTGAGCTAGATATACGTGCAGACATTATATAATTACACTAAGCCCGATGTCATTGACTCATAACAAGGGCCTCAGCTAGATATACGTATAGACATTATATTATCATTCTAAGCCCGATGTCACTGACTCATAACAACGGCCTCAGCTAGATGTACGTGCAGACATTATATAATCATACTAAGCCCGATGTCATTGACTCATAACAACGGCCTCAGATAGATATACGTGTAGACATTATCTTATTATACTAAGCCCGATGTATGTCATTGACTCATAACAACGGCTTGAGCTATATATACGGGCAGACATAATATAATTATACTAAGCCCGATGTCATTGACTCATAACAACGGCCTGAGCTAGATATACGTGCAGACATTATATAATTATACTAAGCCCGATGTCATTGACTCATAACAACGGGCTGAACTAGATATATGTGTATACATTATATAATACTACTCAGCCCGGTGTCATTGACTAATAACAACGGGCTGAATTAGCTATATGTGTATACATTATATAATCCTAGTTAGTGGGGTCTCATTGACTAATAACAACGGGCTAAGCTAGATATATGTGTATACATTATATAATCATACTAAGCCCGATGTCACTGACTCATTACAACGGCCTCAGCTATATATACGTGTAGACATTATATAATCATACTAAGCCGGATGTCATTGACTCATAACAACGGCCTCAGCTAGATATAAGTGTAGACATCATATGATCATACTAAGCCCGATGTCATTGACTCATAACAACGGCCTCAGCTAGATATACATGTAGACATTATCTAATTATACTAAGCCCGATGTCATTGACTCATAACAACGGCTTGAGCTATATTTACGGGCAGACATTATATAATTATATTAAAACCGATGTCATTGACTCATAAAAACGGCCTGAGCTAGATATACGTGCAGACATTATATAATTATACTAAGCCCGATGTCATTGACTCATAACAACGGCCTCAGCTAGATATACGTATAGACATTATATTATCATTCTAAGCCCGATGTCACTGACTCATAACAACGGCCTCAGCTAGATGTACGTGCAGACATTATATAATCATACTAAGCCCGATGTCATTGACTCATTACAACGGCCTCAGCTAGATATACGTGTAGACATTATATAATCATACTAAGCCCGATGTCATTGACTCATAACAACGGCCTCAGCTAGATATACGTGTAGACATTATCTTATTTTACTAAGCCCGATGTCATTGACTCATAACAACGTCTTGAGCTATATATACGGGCAGACATTATATAATAATACTAAGCCCGATGTCATTGACACATAACAACGGCCTGAGCTAGATATACGTGCAGACATTATATAATTATACTAAGCCCGATGTCATTGACTCATAACAACGGGCTGAACTAGATATATGTGTATACATTATATAATCCTACTCAGCCCGGTGTCATTGACTAATCAAAACGGGCTGAATTAGATATATGTGTATACATTATATAATCCTAGTTAGTGGGGTCTCATTCACTTATAACAACGGGATAAGCTAGATATATGTGTATACATTATATTATCATACTAAGCCCGATGTCATTGACTCATTACAACGGCCTCAGCTAGATATACGTGTAGACATTATATAATCATACTAAGCCCGATGTCATTGACTCATAACAACGGCCTCAGCTAGATATACGTGTAGACATTATATAATTATACTAAGCCCGCTGTCATTGACTCATAACAACGGTTTGAGCTATATTTACGGGCAGACATTATATAATTATATTAAGCCCGATGTCATTGACTCATAAAAACGGCCTGAGCTAGATATACGTGCAGACATTATATAATCATTGTAAGCCCGATGTCATTGACTCATAACAACGGCCTCAGCTAGATATACGTGTAGACATTATCTTATTATACTAAGCCCGATGTCATTGACTCATAACAACGTCTTAAGCTATATATACGGGCAGACATTATATAATTATACTAAGCCCGATGTCATTGACTCATAACAACGGCCTGAGCTAGATATACGTGCAGACATTATATAATTATACTAAGCCCGATGTCATTGACTCATAACAACGGTCTGAACTAGATATGTGTGTATACATTATATAATCCTACTCAGCCCGGTGTCATTGACTCATAACAACGGGCTGAATTAGCTATATGTGTATACATTATATAATCCTAGTTAGTGGGGTCTCATTGACTAATAACAACGGGCTAAGCTAGATAAATGTGTATACATTATATAATCATACTAAGCCCGATGTCACTGACTCATTACAACGGCCTCAGCTATATATACGTGTAGACATTATATAATCATACTAAGCCCGATGTCATTGACTCATAACAACGGCCTCAGCTAGATATACGTGTAGACATTATATAATTATACTAAGCCCGATGTCATTGACTCATTACAACGGCCTCAGCTAGATATACATGTAGATATTATCTAAATATACAAAGCCCGATGTCATTGACACATAACAACGGCTTGAGCTATATTTACGGGCAGACATTATATAATTATATTAAGACCGATGTCATTGACTCATGACAACGGCCTCAGCTAGATATACGTGTAGACATTATATAATCATTCTAAGCCCGATGTCACTGACTCATAACAACGGCCTCAGCTAGATGTACGTGCAGACATTATATAATCATACTAAGCCCGATGTCATTGACTCATTACAACGGCCTCAGCTAGATATACGTGTAGACATTATATAATCATACTAAGCCCGATGTCACTGACTCATAACAACGGCCTCAGCTAGATATACGTGTAGACATTATATAATCATACTAAGCCCGATGTCATTGACTCATAACAACGGCCTGAGCTAGATATACGTGCAGACATTATATAATTATACTAAGCCCGATGTCATTGACTCATAACAACGGGCTGAACTAGATATATGTGTATACATTATATAATCCTACTCAGCCCGGTGTCATTGACTAATTACAACGGGCTGAACTAGATATATGTGTATACATTATATAATCCTAGTTAGTGGGGTCTCATTGACTAATAGCAACGGGCTAAGCTAGATATATGTGTATACATTATATAATCATATTAAGCCCGATGTCATTGACTCATTACAACGGCCTCAGAAATATATACGTGTAAACATTATATAATCATACTAAGCCCGATGTCATTGACTCATAACAACGGCCTCAGCTAGATATACGTGAAGACATTATATAATTATACTAAGCCCGCTGTCATTGACTCATAACAACGGTTTGAGCTATATTTACGGGCAGACATTATATAATTATAGTAAGCCGGATGTCATTGACTCATAAAAACGGCCTGAGCTAGATATACGTGCAGACATTATATAATTATACTTATCCCGATGTCATTGACTCATAACAACGGCCTCAGCTAGATATACGTGTAGACATTATATAATCATTCTAAGCCCGATGTCATTGACTCATAACAACGGCCTCAGCTAGATATACGTGCAGACATTATATAATCATACTAAGCCCGACGTCATTGACTCATAACAACGGCCTCAGCTAGATATACGTGTAGACATTATATAATCATACTAAGCCCGATGTCATTGACTCATAACAACGGCCTCAGCTAGATATACATGTAGATATTATCTAATTATACTAAGCCCGATGTCATTGACACATAACAACGGCTTGAGCTATATTTACGGGCAGACATTATATAATTATATTAAGACCGATGTCATTGACTCATAACAACGGCCTCAGCTAGATATACGTGTAGACATTATATAATCATTCTAAGCCCGATGTCACTGACTCATAACAACGGCCTCAGCTAGATGTACGTGCAGACATTATATAATCATACTAAGCCCGATGTCATTAACTCATTACAACGGCCTCAGCTAGATATACGTGTAGACATTATATAATCATACTAAGCCCGATGTCACTGACTCATAACAACGGCCTCAGCTAGATGTACGTGCAGACATTATATAATCATACTAAGCCCGATGTCATTGACTCATTACAACGGCCTCAGCTAGATATACGTGTAGACATTATATAATCATACTAAGTCCGATGTCATTGACTCATAACAACGGCCTGAGCTAGATATACGTGTAGACATTATCTTATTATACTAAGCCCGATGTCATTAACTCATAACAACGTCTTGAGCTATATATACGGGCAGACATTATATAATTATACTAAGCCCGATGTCATTGACTCATAACAACGGCCTGAGCTAGATATACGTGCAGACATTATATAATTATACTAAGCCCGATGTCATTGACTCATAACAACGGGCTGAACTAGATATATGTGTATACATTATATAATCCTACTCAGCCCGGTGTCATTGACTAATAACAACGGGCTGAACTAGATATATGTGTATACATTATATAATCCTAGTTAGTGGGGTCTCATTGACTAATAACAACGGGCTAAGCTAGATATATGTGTATACAGTATATAATCATATTAAGCCCGATGTCATTGACTCATTACAACGGCCTCAGCAATATATACGTGTAAACATTATATAATCATACTAAGCCCGATGTCATTGACTCATAACAACGGCCTCAGCTAGATATACATGTAGACATTATATAATTATACTAAGCCCGCTGTCATTGACTCATAACAACGGTTTGAGCTATATTTACGGGCAGACATTATATAATTATAGTAAACCGGATGTCATTGACTCATAAAAACGGCCTGAGCTAGATATACGTGCAGACATTATATAATTATACTTATCCCGATGTCATTGACTCATAACAACGGCCTGAGCTAGATATACGTGTAGACATTATATAATCATTCTAAGCCCGATGTCATTGACTCATAACAACGGCTTCAGCTAGATATACGTGCAGACATTATATAATCATACTAAGCCCGACGTCATTGACTCATAACAACGGCCTCAGCTAGATATACGTGTAGACATTATATAATCATACTAAGCCCGATGTCATTGACTCATAACAACGGCCTCAGCTAGATATACGTGTAGACATTATCTTATTATACTAAGCCCGATGTATGTCATTGACTCATAACAACGGCTTGAGCTATATATACGGGCAGACATTATATAATTATACTAAGCCCGATGTCATTGACTCATAGCAACGGCCTGAGCTAGATATACGTGCAGACATTATATAATTATACTAAGCCCGATGTCACTGACTCATAACAACGGGCTGAACTAGATATATGTGTATACATTATATAATACTACTCAGCCCGGTGTCATTGACTAATCAAAACGGGCTGAATTAGCTATATGTGTATACATTATATAATCCAAGTTAGTGGGGTCTCATTGACATATAACAACGGGCTAAGCTAGATATATGTGTATACATTATATAATCATACTAAGCCCGATGTCACTGACTCATTACAACGGCCTCAGCTATATATACGTGTAGACATTATATAATCATACTAAGCCGGATGTCATTGACTCATGACAACGGCCTGAGCTAGATATACGTGTAGACATCATATAATCATACTAAACCCGATGTCATTGACTCATAACAACGGCCTCAGCTAGATATACGTGTAGACATTATATAATTATACTAAGCCCGATGTCATTGACTCATAACAACGGCTTGAGCTATATTTACGGCCAGACATTATATAATTATATTAAGACCGATGTCATTGACTCATAAAAACGGCCTGAGCTAGATATACGTGCAGACATTATATATTTATACTAAGCCCGATGTCATTGACTCATAACAACGGCCTCAGCTAGATATACGTGTAGACATTATATAATCATTCTAAGCCCGATGTCACTGACTCATAACAACGGCCTCAGCTAGATGTACGTGCAGACATTATATAATCATACTAAGCCCGATGTCATTGACTCATTACAACGGCCTCAGCTAGATATACGTGTAGACATTATATAATCATACTAAGCCCGATGTCATTGACTCATAACAACGGCCTCAGCTAGATATACGTGTAGACATTATTTTATTATACTAAGCCCGATGTCATTGACTCATAATAACGTCTTGAGCTATATATACGGGCAGACAATATATTATTATACTAAGCCCGATGTCATTGACTCATAACAACGGCCTGAGCTAGATATACGTGCAGACATTATATAATTATACTAAGCCCGATGTCATTGACTCATAACAACGGGCTGAACTAGATATATGTGTATACATTATATAATCCTACTCAGCCCGGTGTCATTGACTAAAAACAACGGACTGAATTAGATATATGTTTATACATTATATAATCCTAGTTAGTGGGGTCTCATTGACTAATAACAACGGGCTAAGTTAGATATATGTGTATACATTATATAATCATACTAAGCCCGATGTCATTGACTCATTACAACGGCCTCAGTTAGATATACGTGTAGACATTATATAATCATACTAAGCCCGATGTCATTGACTCATAACAACGGCCTCAGCTAGATAAACGTGTAGACATTATATAATTATACTAAGCCCGCTGTCATTGACTCATAACAACGGTTTGAGCTATATTTACGGGCAGACATTATATAATTATATTAAGCCCGATGTCATTGACTCATAAAAACGGCCTGAGCTAGATATACGTGTAGACATTATATAATCATTCTTAGCCCGATGTCATTGACTCATAACAACGGCCTCAGCTTGATGTACGTGCAATCATTATATAATTATACTAAGCCCGATGTCATTGACTCATTACAACGGCCTCAGCTAGATATACGTGTAGACATTATATAATCATACTAAGCCCGATGTCATTGACTCATAACAACGGCCTCAGCTAGATATATGTGTAGACATTATCTTATTATACTAAGCCCGATGTCATTGACTCATAACAACGTCTTGAGCTATATATACGGGCAGACATTATATAATTATACTAAGCCCGATGTCATTGACTCATAACAACGGCCTGAGCTAGATATACGTGCAGACATTATATAATTATACTAAGCCCGATGTCATTGACTCATAACAACGGTCTGAACTAGATATATGTTTATACATTATATAATCCTACTCAGCCCGGTGTCATTGACTAATAACAACGGGCTAAACTAGATATATGTGTATACATTATATAATCCTAGTTAGTGGGGTCTCATTGACTAATAACAACGGGCTAAGCTAGATATATGTGTATACATTATATAATCATACTAAGCCCGATGTCATTGACCCATTACAACGGCTTCAGCTAGATATACGTGTAAACATTATATAATCATACTAAGCCCGATGTCATTGACTCATAACAACGGCGTCAGCTAGATATACGTGTAGACATTTTCTAATTATACTAAGCCCGATGTCATTGACTCATAACAACGGTTTGAGCTATATTTACGGGCAGACATTATATAATTATATTCAGCCCGATGTCATTGACTCATAAAAACGGCCTGAGCTAGATATACGTGCAGACATTATATAATCATTCTAAGCCCGATTTCATTGACTCATAACAACGGCCTCAGCTAGATATACGTGCAGACATTATATAATCATACTAAGCCCGATGTCATTGACTCATAACAACGGCCTGAGCTAGATATACGTGTAGACATTATATAATCATTCTTAGCCCCATGTCATTGATTCATCACAACGGCCTCAGCTAGATATACGTGCAGACATTATATAATTATACGAAGCCCGATGTCATTGACTCATAACAACGGGCTTAGCTACATATACGTGCAGACATTATATAATTATACTAATCCCGATGTCATTGACTCATAACAACGGCTTCATCTAGATATATGTGTAGGTATTATATAATCATACTCAGCCAGATGTCACTGATTCATAACAACGTGTTGGTCTAGATATATATGTAGACATTATATTATCATACTTATCCCGATGTCATTGACTCATAACAACGGGATGATCTAGATATACGTGCAGACATTATATAATTACACTAAGCCCGATGTCATTGACTCATAACAACGGCCTGAGCTAGATATACGTGCAGACATTATATAATTATACTTAGCCCGATGCCATTGACTCATCACAACGGCCTGAGCTAAATATATGTGTAGGCAACATATAATTTTACTCAACAAGATGTCATTGACTCATAACAACAGCTTGATCTAAATATATATCTAGACATTATATGATCAAATTTTGCCCGATGTCATTGACTCATAACAACGGGCTCAGCTAGATATACGTGCAGACATTATATAATTATACTAAGCCTGATGTCATTGACTCATAACAACGGCCTCAGGTAGATATTTGTGCAGACATTATATAACCATACTCAGACAGATGTCATTAACTCATAACAACGGCCTCATCTTAATATCAAAGCAGACATTATATGATCATACTAAGCCCGATGTCATTGACTAAGAACAACGGGCTGTACTAGATATTCGTGCAGACATTATATGATTATACTAAGCCCGATGTCATTGACTCATAGCAAAGGCCTGGGTAAGATATACATGCAGACATTATATAATCATACTAAGCCCGATGTCATTGACTCATAACAACGGCCTCAGCTAAATATACGTGCAGACATTATAAAATATTATAATTATACTAAGCCCGATGTTTTTGATTCATAACAACGGCCTGAGCTAGATATACGTGCAGACATTATCTTATTATACTAAGCCCGATGTATGTCATTGACTCATAACAACGGCTTGAGCTATATATACGGGCAGACATTATATAATTATACTAAGCCCGATGTCATTGACTCATAACAACGGCCTGAGCTAGATATACGTGCAGACATTATATAATTATACTAAGCCCGATGTCATTGACTCATAACAACGGGCTGAACTAGATATATGTGTATACATTATATAATCCTACTCAGCCCGGTGTCATTGACTAATAACAACGGGCTGAATTAGCTATATGTGTATACATTATATAATCCTAGTTAGTTGGGTCTCATTGACTAATAACAACGGGCTAAGCTAGATATATGTGTATACATTATATAATCATACTAAGCCCGATGTCACTGACTCATTACAACGGCCTCAGCTATATATACGTGTTGACATTATATAATCATACTAAGCCCGATGTCATTGACTCATAACAACGGCCTGAGCTAGATATACTGACAGACATTATATAATTATATTAAGCCCGATGTCATTGACTCATAAAAACGGCCTGAGTTAGATATACATGCAGACATTATATAATTATACTAAGCCCGATGTCATTGACTCATAACAACGGCCTCAGCTAGATATACGTGTAGATATTATATAATCATTCTAAGCCCGATGTCATTGACTCATAACAACGGCCTCAGCTTGATGTACATGCAAGCATTATATAATCATACTAAGCCCGATGTCATTGACTCATTACAACGGCCTAAGCTAGATATACGTGTAGACATTATATAATCATACTAAGCCCGATGTCATTGACTCATAACAACGGCCTCATCTTAATATCAAAGCAGACATTATATGATCATACTAAGCCCGATGTCATTGACTAAGAACAACGGGCTGTACTAAATATTCGTGCAGACATTATATGATTATACTAAGCCGTATGTCATTGAGTCATAGCAAAGGCCTGGGTAAGATATACATGCAGACATTATATAATCATACTTAGCCAGATGTCATTGACTCATAACAACGGCCTCAGCTAAATATACGTGCAGACATTATTAAATATTATAATTATACTAAGCCCGATGTTTTTGATTCATAACAACGGCCTGAGCTAGATATACGTGCAGACATTATATTATTATACTAAGCCCGATGTCATTGACTCGTAACAACGGCCTGTGCTAGATATACGTGCAGACATTATATAATTATACTAAGCCCGATGTCATTGACTCATAACAACGGGCTCAACTAGATATTCGTGCAGACATTATATAAGCCTACTAAGCCCGATGCCATCGACTCATGACAACGGCCTCATCTAAATATTAAAGCAGACATTATATAATTATACTAAGCCCGATGTCATTGACTCATAACAACGGCCTGAGCTAGATATTCGTGCAGACATTGTATAATTATACTAAGCCCGATGTCATTGACTCATAACAACGGGCTGCAGACATTATATAATTATACTAAGCCCGATGTCATTGACTCATTACAACGGCCTCAGCTAGATATACGTGTATACATTATATAATCATACTAAGCCCGATGTCATTGACTCATAACAACGGCCTCAGCTAGATATACGTGTAGACATTATATAATTATACTAAGCCCGCTGTCATTGACTCATAACAACGGTTTGAGCTATATTTACGGGCAGACATTATATAATTATATTAAGCCCGATGTCATTGACTCATAAAAACGGCCTGAGCTAGATATACGTGCAGACATTATATAATTATACTTAGCCCGATGTCATTGACTCATAACAACGGCCTGAGCTAGATATACGTGTAGACATTATATAATTATTCTAAGCCCGATGTCATTGACTCATAACAACGGCCTCAGCTAGATATACGTGCAGACATTATATAATCATACTAAGCCCGATGTCATTGACTCATAACAACGGCCTCAGCTAGATATACGTGTAGACATTATATAATCATACTAAGCCCGATGTCATTGACTCATAACAACGGCCTGAGCTAGATATACGTGTAGATATTATATAATCATACTAAGCTCGATGTCATTGACTCATAACAATGGCCTCAGCTAGATATACGTGTAGACATTGTCTTATTATACTAAGCCCGATGTATGTCATTGACTCATAACAACGGCTTGAGCTATATATACGGGCAGACATTATATAATTATACTAAGCCCGATGTCATTGACTCATAACAACGGCCTGAGCTAGATATACGTGCAGACATTATATAATTATACTAAGCCCGATGTCATTGACTCATAAGATATATGTGTATACATTATATAATCCTACTCAGCCCGGTGTCATTGACTAATAACAACGGGCTGAATTAGCTATAGGTGTATACATTATATAATCCTAGTTAGTTGGGTCTCATTGACTAATAACAACGGGCTAAGCTAGATATATGTGTATACATTATATAATCATACTAAGCCCGATGTCACTGACTCATTACAACGGCCTCAGCTATATATACGTGTAGACATTATATAATCATACTAAGCCCGATGTCATTGACTCATAACAACGGCCTGAGCTAGATATACGTGTAGACATTATCTAATTATACTAAGCCAGATGTCATTGACTCATAACAACGGCTTGAGCTATATTTACGGACAGACATTATATAATTATATTAAGCCCGATGTCATTGACTCATAAAAACGGCCTGAGCTAGATATACATGCAGACATTATATAATTATACTAAGCCCGATGTCATTGACTCATAACAACGGCCTGAGCTAGATATACGTGTAGACATTATATAATTATTCTCAGCCCGATGTCATTGACTCATAACAACGGCCTCAGCTTGATGTACATGCAAACATTATATAATCATACTAAGCCCGATGTCATTGACTCATTACAACGGCCTCAGCTAGATATACGTGTAGACATTATATAATCATACTAAGCCCGATGTCATTGACTCATAACAACGGCCTCAGCTAGATATACGTGTAGACATTATCTTATTATACTAAGCCCGATGTCATTGACTCATAACAACGTCTTGAGCTATATATACGGGGAGACATTATATAATTATACTTAGCCCGATGTCATTGACTCATAACAATGGCCTGAGCTAGATATACGTGCAGACATTATATAATTATATTAAGCCCGGTGTCATTGACTCATAACAACGGCCTGAACTAGATATATGTGTATACATTATATAATCCTAGTCAGCCCGGTGTCATTGACTAATAACAACGGGCTGAACTAGATATATGTGTATACATTATATAATCCTAGTTAGTGGGGTCTCATTGACTAATAACAGCGGGCTAAGCTAGATATATGTGTATACATTATATAATCATACTAAGCCCGATGTCATTGACTCATTACAACGGCCTCAGCTAGATATACGTGTAGACATTATATAATTATACTAAGCCCGATGTCATTGACTCATAACAACGGCGTCAGCTAGATATACGTGTAGACATTATCTAATTATACTAAGCCCGATGTCATTGACTCATAACAACGGCCTGAGCTAGATTTACGTGTAGACATTATATAATCATTCTAAGCCCGATGTCATTGACTCATAACAACGGCTTCATCTAGATATATTTGTAGGTATTATATATTCATACTCAGCCAGATGTCACTGATTCATAACAACGTGTTGGTCTAGATATATATGTAGACATTATATTATCATACTTATCCCGATGTCATTGACTCATAACAACGGGATGATCTAGATATACGTGCAGACATTATATAATTATACTAAGCCCGATGTCATTGACTCATAACAACGGCCTGAGCTAGATATACGTGCAGACATTATATAATTATTCTTAGCCCGATGCCATTGACTCATCACAACGGCCTGAGCTAAATATATTTGTAGGCAACATATAATTTTACTCAGCAAGATGTCATTGACTCATAACAACAGCTTGATCTAAATATATATGAAGACATTATATGATCAAATTTTGCCCGATGTCATTGACTCATAACAACGGGCTCAGCTAGATATACGTGCAGCTATTATATAATTATACTAAGCCTGATGTCATTGACTCATGACAACGGCCTCAGGTAGATATTTGTGCAGACATTATATAACCATACTCAGACAGATGTCATTGACTCATAACAACGGCCTCATCTAAATATTAAAGCAGACATTATATAATCATACTAAGCTTGATGTCATTGACTAAGAACAACGGGCTGTACTAGATATTCGTGCAGACATTATATAATTATACTAAGCCCGATGTCATTGACTCATAGCAAAGGCCTGGGTAAGATATACATGCAGACATTATAGTATCATACTAAGCCCGATGTCATTGACTCATAACAACGGCCTCAGCTAGATATACGTGCAGACATTATAAAATATTATAATTATACTAAGCCCGATGTTTTTGACTCATAACAACGGCCTGAGCTAGATATACGTGCAGACAGTATATTATTATACTAAGCCCGATGTCATTGACTCGTTACAACGGCCTGTGCTAGATATACGTGCAGACATTATATAATTATACTAAGCCCGATGTCATTGACTCATAACAACGGCCTCAGCTAGATATACGTGTATACATTATATAATCATACTAAGCCCGATGTCATTGACTCATAACAACGGCCTCAACTAGATATTCGTGCAGACATTATATAAGCATACTAAGCCCGATGTCATCGACTCATAACAACGGCCTCATCTAAATATTAAAGCAGACATTATATAATTATACTAAGCCCGATGTCATTGACTCATAACAACGGCAGAGCTAGATATATGTGCAGACATTATATAATCATACTAAGCCCGATGTCATTGACTCATAACAACGGCCTGAGCTAGATATACGTGCAGACATTATATAATTATACTAAGCCCGATGTCATTGACTCATAACAACGGCAGAGCTAGATATACGTGCAGACATTATATAATCATACTAAGCCCGATATCATTGACTCATAACAACGGCCTGAGCTAGATATACGTGCAGACATTATATAATTATATTCAGCCCAATGTCTTTTACCCAAGACAATGGGCTTGGCTAGATATATGTGTATACATTGTATAATCATACTTAGCCAAATGTATTTAACCCAGGACAACGGACTGGGCTAGATATATTTGAATGCATTGTAAATGATACTTAGCCAAATGTCTTTAACCCAAGACAACGGACTGGACTAGATATATGTGTAATACATTGTATAATTATACTTAGCCCAATGTCTTTAACCTAAGACAACGGGCTGAGCTAGATATATGTGAATGCATTGTAAATCATACTTAGCCCTATGTCCTTTACCCAAGACATCGGACTTGTCTAGATATATGTGAAGACATTATATATTCATACTCAGCCCAATGACTTATGACAAGGGTTTATACTTGATGTAGGTGTATACGTTATATTATTATACTCAGCCCTATATCATTGACTCATGACAACGGACTGAGCTAGGTACATGTGTAGAGATTGTATTGTCATACTTAGCCCAATGTCTTTAAACCAAAGACAACGGGCTGGTTTAGATATATGGGTAGACATTGTATTATCATTTTCAGGCCAGTGTCATTCACTCTGCTTGAGCTTGAAATATAGCTATTTACCTTAATCGTGTCTTATTATAGTATTATAATGTATGTATATGTGAATGATATAATCTTTCACTCTTTCACAGTAGTGTTTTGTCCTTAAATACTTATAATTATTACCTTTTCAATTTAGTTGTTCCTTGTATTTTTCAGATACTCATTACGTGCGTTTTTCCGATAACACCGAGGTCAAACAGGGATCAAAGATACCTACATCTGTGACAGATGGAGCGGCGTTTATGATAACAGGTTTTCAGCTCCTTGAATGTCACCAAGGTCCGGATCACAGGAAACGGATAAAAGATGCACAAGCTGCTGCTTCAGTTCATGTAACAAATATGTTTCTTCAAATCTTTGAATACATTAATCTTTTTCCATGAATAATAGTACCTCCAAATCACGATGAAAGAAAACTGCGAACAGTATATACCCGACTGCATTCATTTAACAGGCTATCTAGAGACATGGACTAGCGGTTGAGCTTATAAAATATGCTAAAAAGGCGTATTCTTATTTACTGTTTGAAAAGTTTCTGTCATGCACAACGAATTTTAACGGTTGAAAATATGCCAGTGCAATAAATGATAATCGGTTGACGACCCTCCCCTTGATTACTGAGTACTTTCTAATATTAAGACCCGGTTTCTGAGCACTGCCTAATTCTAAACCGGTCGCAAGTAATGTTTAAAATGTTCTGGGTTTGGCGTACTAAATGAGTGGGTGGTACTTGCCTAGAACATTTTAGCTCTAAAAATGTATACACATTCCATATGTAATTATGAGAGTCTAGAAATGACTAGGGTGACTCCCACAATATCCTAACAGACTGTACTTACCACATTTTAGGCAGGCACAGATGATCATACGTACAGGCAAGCGGCGAGAAAGAAGAGGGTTACCGGTTCAAAGAAATTGGGCTGTTCAGCCGCAATTATGCTTCAAGAAGTCATTGTATTCCCAGAATATAAGGTATATTTTGCCTATCTTAAATTCTCTAAATACAACAACCTAAATGGATTACATGTAAATAAAAAACATGTACTTGTATCTTCTTCTTTTGAGATAATCATAGTTGCATTGATATAATCACAAACTCTCTACTTCCAAAGGGATATAGAAATGTCACGGTAGGCAAAAGTAACAAATATATAAAAGAAAATCGAAAATGTCTTAGGCTGCATTATTATTTACACATACTTCTACTAACTGGGGTAGTTACTTCTTCTAATCCAAACATTTTGAACATTTGTACTGGAATGAAAGTGATTTTTTTCAATACATGTATTATTAATTACAATTCAATTCAGTTTTCTTGAAGTTAATGTTTGAATACTATTACACGCTTCAGGAGAAGGAAAGAGCGCCAATGGAATAGCAGACTTACATCTTGTAAAAATATAAACGTCTACCTAGAACATTTTAGTTAAACGTATCAACTGACAAGTAAATTTTATATGTCTAATTTTCTATTACACTGCATGTTTGAATTGATATGCACGTACCATGAAAATAATGAAAAGAATACATTTTATTTGCAGCCTAGGAAAGACAATGATAAATACTATCGCTCGTTATGTTCAACGCAACTGCGTATGGACCTACAGTCTGCAATATACGAGGAAATTAAGATGGAGAAGTACATCTTCATCAACCTGCCGAGGAGTGAGGATCATCAAGGTCACATTATGGGCGCTGTAAGTACATATCTGTTTATAGATCCATTAACTTTTTTAAAAGGTGTATATTTTGACTCTTTACATATTTCTGTATATATAGTATTGCAAAAGAAATACATACACTGAAAACTAATGAAACAGTTTTAGGACATGTCTTTAAAGACAAAAATTCGAAACAGATTTTAACTTCTCCTTTTTGTGAAACATAACAGTTGTTATTATTTCTAATTAAGAAGTCCTTGCGCCAAGATGTCCATCAAAAACGACATAATGTGTGAATCTATTTCATATTTACACACCGGTTAGGCCTTCATTAGTTGTAACTTTACAGCTTCTTAAAGCGATCGAACAATGAGTTTATTTCATGTAACCATTGATAAATTTTCATAATTTCATAAATATAAATCTCACTAAATGTCATATTCGCCCCGGTGTATATAAAAATAAATGATGCAATTTTGTTTTCATCTATTGTAATTTGCTCTCTTATTCAAGGCTGCCGACCTGAAAGCACCAATCGACGACCGAATCACAGCACACATTCGAACGCTGGTTAACGAAAACATCACACAGCCGCGAGAGATACAGAGAAATATAAAGATGTACACCAAAAGCATCCTTGGCAGTAGGCTACCAAGTGGGCTGAACAGACGTTTCTTTCCTAGCAGAGATGATATTCGAAAGATCGTGTACAGAGAGAGAAAGAAGCTGATGGAGGGGAAACTTGACCAGGAATTGTTACTAGAGAAGCTGAAAGAATGGACTACGGATGGAACAAACAACGTGGCATGCTTCCGCCCAAAAACAGATGAAAACGACGGAGACACCTTCTTGTTGGTCTTCCAGACAGACTGGCAACGTCGTCTCCTTGCGAAATATGGCAAGGAACTGGTGTTTTTGGATGCTACATACAGGAACACCCGATATGCACTGCCATTATTCTTCTTGTGTGTATACACAAATAGTGGATATTATATAGTTGCCACAATGATAATAGAAAATGAAAACGCCACTTCACTATCGGAAGCATTTGATCGATTGAAAGACGCCAACTCCGGGTTCAGTCCTACAGCCTTTATGATAGACGCGTCAGAGATAGAAATGAACGCCATCAAAATGTCTTTTCCCGGTAAAAAAAATCTTTTCTACATTTATCGCAATAATGTCATTATTTTCATGTCATTTGCACGACCATTTTAAGATAAACAGCATTGACTCGCACTGCGAAAAATACACCAATATACGGAAGTGTACGATCCCGTATTATTTAGATATACGGACATATACGGGACGTATTCGCCTAATATACGGACATAATATACTAATCCGTATTCGGAACATCGGGTATACGGGAATTCCGTATATTTGTCATTACAAATACGGATTTCCGTATTCTTCCAATATACATGTATGTATATGTGCCCGTATATTTGTAATATACGCACAGTACAAAACCCGTATTTCAACCGTATACGGGCTATAACAACATATATACGGAGGATATACGGACTTGTATTTTTATAGAATACGGGAAAGCTAAAAATCGTACATGATGCATATACGGGATAGAATACGGACCATGTATACTAGAGATATACGACGAATATACGGAAATGTATTTTCATAGAATACGGAAATGCTTTTAAGTGTATATGACACATATACGGGGCAAGAATACGGACTTTGTATACTGTAGATATACGTAGGAAATACGGCATTATATTTTCAATGAATACGGGATAGCTGAAAACCGTACATGACACATATACGGACTTATTGTATTACATGTACGGATCAAAAATACGGACATGATATATTACAGGATACGGGAACCAAATATAGACTGATAATATACATGTACATGGTGTGCGGGATCATTATATGTAGTTACTATTTATTTCTAGAACGGACTAATTAAGATCCTCATCGTATCTACTTGAAGCATACGAAAAAATATAGACCTGCAATTTCTGAGAGAACGGTAGGAAACATACCTTTCTTTAACTAGATATACTGACAGTAAGTTTACTTTGGCGTACACAAGAGTTTCCTTGCAAACACCCACCTATGAAGAAACCAAGGGGGGATACTTAAAAATGTGACAAGACAGATTTATAGTTTTTGCATACTGCACACTCACTCAATGTACTCAGTTATTATATGAAATATCAACGAAATCCCTTTTGAGTTGTATTGTGCACATTCTTATGTTTCTATAATACAAATGTAAATAGAAATTATTCAAGAGCGTGGCAATCAGAGTCATATTGCTTAGACACTGCACTCCCCATTGAGTCCTTTATCATTATATACAATATGAAAGAACTCCCTTAAATACTTCCGGAGTTACGCTCTGGACAAAATATAACTGAGTAACTTGTTAAGGATGAGGAATTGCACAAACAAAAGTAATTCAAATTAGTTCTGAATTTAATGAATAGTATTTTATAAACAAGTTTATCAATAAATGTAATATGATAATAAAAGAGTAGCAATCAATAATAAAACCAAGCACATTTTAATGATAAGAACATAACTGAAATCAATCTTGAAGTTATGAAAACAATGACTAGTGAACCTTGGCCACTTGGAAACATATATTCAAATTACAATAACATATGTAATATCAAAGATTTGTCAGCTTATGCCATTGGTATTGTTTCAAACGTTATCGTTAATAGAAATCCAAGTATCACTGTATGTGTATGTAGTCACGGGTCATTGTTTAGCTGTACTACATATAAATGAGAATATTTTTAACAATCTGATTAAAACTATGTGGAAGTGTCATTTTTACTTGCTACGATCACAGCTTATATATAAGACCCGGTTTCACGTGCAGAGATGAACATACTACATTATTGGATTATTGTGAGTTATTTCACTGTTTCTAACACATAAAAGTAACAACATGCATTTCATAAAGTTTTATTCTTTTTGTTCTTTTATTCTGCTTCTTTGTCTTGTGGCTGTGACTTTTTCTGGGACTCGTGCAATACTCGCATCTGCTCCTGCAGCTCTGCAATGGCATCATGAAGGTCCATTTGTCTGAAAATACAAAATGATAGTATTGATTTTGTATTTTGATTAATTTTCAATTATTACTTTTAAACATTTACTGTCCGTGTTTGATCGCTTTTGCTTAAAAAATTGTATTACCTATTTCGAAATTGTTAGTGTCGTGAAAAGATGCTGGAATGATTCAGAGTTGCATAATTTATCAATTAATTACTTTCATTCTTACTATTTTTGTGTGTTGGCAGTTTTACATAGACTTATTTTTCACATGTTTAAAAGTTGCGCATGCGTATTATGCAAAAAAACATGGTGTGCATAAACGTAAGGAAGTATTGATGCATAAAGACAAATAAGAAGTAAAGATGCCTAAAGATAGGTAAGGGTGCGTAAATATAAAAAAAGTAATGATGCGTAGAGATTAGTAAGGAGAAGTAAGGTAAATATATGTAAAGCGAAGAAAAGATAAGTAAGGAGAAGAAATGTAAATATTACTGCCATTATCATTTTCATGCATGTTGAATATGTGATTTATTTAATTCTTCATCCTACATTTCTCTGAAAAAAGTGAATTATATACCGTTACTGAGCGATGCACGTGACCTGTCGAAGCACGTGAAGGGATGTAATGTTTCATAGAAGACGGGTAAAACAGACTTTTAATTCATATTCCACTAACAAATTCATTAGTTATATTACATTGAAGAATATATATTTATAAATGTGAAAAACGGGAACAACGCTTACTTAAAGAAGCTGTCCTTCTTAAAATTAAAGAGAAATCAAAATATCATGAGAAAAAAAACAACAACATAATTTTACGCTTATATACACGTTTAGAATGGAAGAAAAAAGTTGTTGACCTAATGGTGTGCAAACTCGTGTCCTTCCAATCAGTAAATCTTTTTTCGCTAGGTACATATTGAACCACGGCACAAAATTTATTTCTAATGTACTAGTACATAATTAACATTATGCCTGTGATAATCTGTGAGTCAGTCGCGGGACGGCATAAAACGCTAACACTATAGAATAAGGAGAAAAAACTAAACTGACTTAGGAATAAACTTTATTATCATGACATAAGTATTCACTAGCTTGATAAACACTTTAACTGTAACAGGCCATGTGATTCATACAACATCTAATCAACACCTTTATTAATGACATGGTAATTTGATGAACTCCTGTCTTAAGTTCTATAACAACATCATAATCAAGACTGTTTTTGATGAGATGTTTCCTTTAATTTATAGGAATAACTTTGATAAATATTAGGTCCCCCAAAACAATATTGCTAAATACAACGTACCGAACTCAGCGGTTACTTGTTCGTTGTTTTTATATATGTATTATCTGATTTTTTTCCCTGAATGACGAAACTAAAGTAATTTCTTGTTCCGGAGTCATTTAACTTTTGTTTCCGACTACAAAGCAATTGATATACCCAATGTGAAAACCTTGATAAAAAATATTGTAATGTTCTGTTCTGCATAATATGCTATATACACTAGATTATTGATTAGCGTTGTGAGTTTTTAGCGCCGATGTAAATATTTATTCCAAAGAAATTATAAAAAATTTTGAGTGTATGTACATGTGTTGTCAATTAAAAACAATTCTTTAGTAAATCATGTTAAGGAACTAGGAACAGGATGTTACACATTTTACAATTTCATTACCAGTGCGTCTTATATAATCATATTTTGTCTTTAAGTAATAAAATCTTTAATTTTCTTAATTTTGATTTCGATCATGAAAAATAATCGCTAAACTGTGGTTACTTATCTAATTGCCGACATTCATGAATGTATAACCAAATAATCAATTATCTATCAGGGCTTATTCACAGAATTATTCAGTCTCACTTATCTCTTAATATGCAAAAAGATTAACCGAAATGTCGGTAACATGATTTTATAAAGTAAAAAAAGGGGAAAATTGGTAACAATAAAAATACTGTATGTACCCATAAAGATGATAGAGTAGGTGTGAAAAGGCATGCTGGGGTACACTGCTTATCATAGAAAGGTGCTAACAACAATGGTCGGTCGTTAAATAGGTCATAATTTTCTCTCAGGAAGTAATTGTATAATATGTGTTTGTCATGCAATTATCATTATAAAATTTATTATAACTGATTCTAAAATTTTATAATCATATTTACTTTTTCGCACTTAAAATGAAGCCGAAGGCAGTAATGTATTCAATGATTACGGCTTGATCTTTGTTTAAATCGGTTTATGATCTAATTACGACAATGTATAAAAATGAAAACACATTTAAAATATATAAAACTTTTACAATATACCGCAATACATCAATACTCGATACATCACTAATTAATATATTTTTATATACAACTATATAGAAATTGCACAAATACACCAATTAATATTGCTCATCAAAGGCGCTTTTCACACCAACTTTATCACTATCTCAACTTTATAAAATTACCAACAATATTCTTAAGGTACCGATTTATCTTGGGTTTTTTACTATATAAAATCATGTTACCAATTATGAAAGAAAATTGCCGTTTTAAAAAAGCGATAATTTGATTATTTGGTATTCAAGAGAGAAAGTCTTGTTTTTATATTTCTTTTCATTTAAATTTATCATTTGATATAAATCTAATGACCAGCAGTACTCTTATCATCATATTCTGTTTAAAGGTAATAGGATTCAATTCAAAACATATATCAAGAGTAATCTTGTTTAAAAAAATAAAATCAATTTCTAATTTTCATATTTAAAGATCATGTACGTATACGTTCTTGATAAATGTATTATTTTCCACGAATACATGGTGGATTTCGACGTTGATTCAAAGATTAGTTAGTTAGAATGTTCTTGAATGACAAAGTAAATCAAAGCAATCATCCAACTCATCTCTATTAAAAACTATATTAACAGAAGCATTCGCAGTGTAAAAATAGTTTCGGTTTATTGGCAAACAACAACAACAACAAACTTTATTAGCAAATCGACATAACACATGTCTTTGGCTAATGCATAGTGAAACATTTTTACAAATATAGTTCATGCGCAACACGCACATATAAACAAAAAGATAGATATGGTATCCATTAACATGTAATTTGAGTTTATAATGGGAATGTAATAAACGAAATATGTATTTATTAAATAGTGTTCCTTATATGTTAAAAAAAGTTTCACAAAATTTTATAAAATTTTGTCAAAAAATTTACGAATTCCTAAAATGTTATTCTTCTTTTTCGATAACATAAGATTTGTGAATTTTCTAAGATCGGGTTTTGCAAATTTTGGAAGATAGGTATCTTGAATAAGCAATACATTTGCCTTTGGCTATTTACACACACACACACACACACACACGCACACAAACACACACACTAAACAAAACTAATAGCAATGACAATCACATGCATTAAAGTACAAGTATACAGATAATAAAAAAAACATTACAAAATTTTTTACTTTGAGATGACGTTAAAGCATTGAACTTTTGTATAGCAGACCATGAACATTGACCTAAGTGTTTCGATCTTATACAGCTGTATCCTGAGCAACATAATATAAATTTATCTTCTAATTTTACTGTTTCTTGATTACATACCTTACACAATCTTTTATATCTTTTTACATTATTATACCTTCCTAATTCTATCTCTAAAGTATAGAAACATAATGAAGCTTGTCATTTGGATACATCTAAATATTTTTCAAGACAAAATTCAGTTCAATAATTGCAAAAGGAATTTAATTTTGACGTTGAACATCAATTTACCGGTCTTGTAATTTACCGAACTTACACCCGTTTTAAAACGGAAGCATACAAAAATCATCATAAGTTATTCAATGCAGGGCATGATTAAGCATTTGATTCCAAGCATGAGTTCAGTAAAACTGAAAAGTATTATACAAAAACTTTGACTTACCTCATTAAACTTTCAAAACGACGAAGTCTTCGATAAAAGGCAATTTTGAGATATGTATTGCTGAAATCTGCTTCTTCCATTTCGCGCCCAAAGAAATGATTGGATAGGTGAACACAAGCTATACTTGATTGGTGCAATCTGATCACATGAAATAAACCCACGCTGCCTTTGATTGGTGGGATTGATCACATGGAATTAACCCACGCTACCTTTGATTGGAGCGATCTGGTCACATGGTATGTGTCTTGTTACACTTACTGGTACAGTATATTTCTCTTTCTCGTCTTTGGGAAATAATTTTTTATAATAATAAAATAAACTTGATGAATATGGTTTTCTTGGTTGGTGTTGTCGCATAAATACCCTGGTATCTCGATCCACCTGCGCAAAAATATTTATATTGCAGGGCTAGTCTTGAGAAAAAAACTATCATTGCAAATAATAAAATAAAAACGAAGACTTTAAACACCTCTGACTTTGTGTGATGTCTAAATTACGATAATAACTGAGTGAACCTCTTTCAATATAAACTGTTAGCCTTTAAAAGCTTTTTTTAATGTATGAATATTGATCATTACCGAAGATCTTATATCTGCTCTGAAGTTATAGCGCACATACAGACCGTTCCATAATTGATAAATTGAACGCCGCCATTGTGAAGGACACGTGACTGTTCGCCATTAAAAGGCTGCTTAACTTTGCTGTGATACCTAAGTCTCGTAAAACATTGTAAAACTTTAGCACATTTCAAGGTGACATGCTGTCTTTTATCGCGTGAATTTTGTGACGGCATTTTATTGTATTATTATTACTTTTCTGTATGTTTTATTCCTGACTTGAACATATTATTAACTTGAATTATCAAAAACATGAAAGACCGTGAATAAAGACCATCTACCGTTCAAAATGAAAGATTTAGTTGTGTAAAACACATATAACTTTTCCTTTTGAAAAGTTGAAAATATCATTTCAATTATTTGAACACCTGAAAGTTTACAAAATGGACAAAATGACAAAATTAAACATTTCGCTCATCAACCGCATGTTGATGTAGAATGTTAACTAAAACTTGTCTTATTCTATGATACAGTTTCAAACAATACTTGAAACCAAAGATTAAGACGTCTCTTTGGTTTAATGATCAGTGTAAACTAGCCAAATCTGTATTTTTAAACGACAAACGAGCATTTCGAATGACACCATCAAATTTAAACAGACAAAAGTTTTTGTCAAGCAGGAGTACATACGCCAATGTTAAACGAAAGGCAAAAGGGCAGTATAACTTAAAACAAAAGTCTACGTTGAAAAATTTAAGTAAACAGAGTCCAAGAAAATTTTGGAAGTACGTTAAAAAATTTAAATCAAGTTGTCAAAATAATACTTCAAATGTTAGTATGGATGAATTTGTCCAACATTTTAAACATGTCTCAAATCAATCTAGGAATGATTTTGTTAATGTAGAACAGAATAGCAATTTGCATCAAAACAATACTACAATAGAAGATCTTGATTGTCCTTTTACTGTTGAGGAAATCTCTAAAACGATATCAACCTTACAAAGAAATAAAAGTAGCGATTTTTGCAATAATGTTGCAGATTTTGTTATTGACGCTAATGAATTTATTTCACCATATCTTGTTACTATTTTTAACAAAATATATGATACGGGAGTATATCCTGATTTGTGGTGTAAAGGGGTTATTGTCCCTATTCATAAAAAAGGAAGCTTTGACGATCCTGCTAATTATCGAGGTATCACACTTGTAAATGTTACAGCAAAAATATTTTCACTTGCTCTAAGAAATAGGCTGAATAGATGGTGCGAAACTCAACATATTTTTAATGACTCACAATATGGTTTTAGAGACAATCATAGTACAGCAGACTGTATATTTATACTTCATTCTATTATTCAAAAGGTAATTAAAAACAATTGTAAATTATATTGCGCATTATAGACTATGAGAAGGCATTTGATACAGTAGTTAGAGATGCGTTATGGTTAAAATTGTTGAAAACTGGTATTAGTTGTAAAATGGTCAATATGCTGCAGTCTATTTATGCAAATGTTAAATCTTGTATCAAATTAGATATGAAAACTTCCGAGTTCTTTGATGTTACACTTGGTTTGAAACAAGGGGAGCCACTCTCACCCTTACTTTTTATTCTCTTCGTAAATGATATATCTGAAAGTATTAATTTTATGAACTTAAATGAAAATGACTTAGAACAACTCAACATGTTTATGCTCTTGTTTGCAGATGATATTGTTCTATTCACGACTAATCCAGTTAGCTTACAAACACAATTAAATGCATTATGTTTATACTCAGAAAAATGGGGACTGAAAATAAATGTGAAAAAAACAAAGATATGTATTTTTGAAAAAAGAAAACAAAATCAATTGTTTGAGTGGTTTATTGATAATGAGAAAATAGAGATTGTTGATCAATTTTGTTATTTAGGCGCAACATTTTTGTACACGGGTAACATTAAAAATATTGTGAAATCCTTATCAGAACAGGCACTAAAGGCCTATAATGGTTTATTCTCAATTTTTAGTAGAGTATCTTTAGATATAAAGACAAAGCTACATTTATTTGACACCATGGTAGTTCCAATTTTATTGTACTGCGCAGAAGTCTGGGGGATTTTCGATATTAAAGAGGTTGATAAATTACACATAAAATTTTGCAAGAAAGTACTAGGTGTACGTCAACAAACATCAAATTTGGCAGTTTTTGGCGAATTAGGTAGATACCCTTTATCGAATATTTGTAAAGAAAGGGCCCTTAAATTTTGGATAAAGATAATGAAAAATCAAAATTTACCTATATACAGAACATTTATAGAACAGTGTTATAGTAATGACAACAATTGCTGGGCACTAAAGATAAAACACTTGCTAGATTCTTTAGGTCTAAGCTATATCTGGACCGACTTTAATCAAGATGTAAATTATTTTCCGTTGATTAAACAACGGCTAAGAGATCAATATGTTCAAAACTGGCAAGCTCAATTAATGACATCTCCGAAATTGAAGTATTATATGAAATATAAACACAATTTTGAATACGAAAAGTACTTTGATATAATATCAAATAATGCAATAAGAAACGAATTAACACGTTTTCGGCTTTGTTCTCATGATTTGGAAATAGAAACGGGTAGATTTTCTGGTATTGCTCGAGACATGCGCAGTTGTAAACTCTGTCAATATAATAGGTTAGAATAAGAATATCATTTTTTACTATGTTGTCCTTATTACTCAGATATTAGAAGAAAATATTTAGGAATTATTTCTTGGCCTAACATACACAAATTTGTTGCACTTTTGAGTTCTACAAATAAAAAAAATTATTTTGAATGTAGCAAAATATATATATGAAGCTGTTAAAAAACGAACCGCAACCCTTGTCAATTTACCTGCTTCTTAGACTTGATACATGTGTATTTCATTTCTTTTTTATTGTTTGTAATTAGGATTTTGTTAATACTTCTGGTTTATGTCTTGGCCATATTTGTTGTATTTCTATGTGAATGGCCAAAGGCAAGCAATTGCCGATTTGCTTAATAAAAACTGAACTGAACTGACAATAAATGTGCATTATTTAGCGCTTCTATTATTATCACACTCTTTTGTCCTTCGCGGTGTCCTGTGGTGAAGGGATGTAGTTACGTAATATGGGGGTGATATACTGGCTTTGTTTTGATAAGTCACCGTTAATTGTCATTGTCGGTGTTCCTTGATCAGTCACAGTAAAACACTTTAGTTAACAAATTTTGCTCTTGAGAAAATGCCTGAAGGCTATAACACATGGTCTTCAATTGTTCCTGATTGTTATATACAATTTAGCATCAACTGCTAAATGGACCTTTTCTCTAATATTTATTTCTTGCATTTCAGATTTTTGTGTGTACAAAATATTGATATGTACAGCATTCGAGTTTATGTATGCAGAAAAAAATAGCTTCAATGCACACGTTTGTAAGATATTGATCTTACAAATAATACGTTTGCTTTCTTTTTTCTTATTTCTAATATTATTGTTGGTATATTTAATGTACTACGGAAAACAAAATGTAACTGTACCCTTTTATTCTGATACCTTTTAAAGGTAGAAACATGTATTTCTTAAAAGCAGTTTTTCGTGAAATTTTGATAAAATAAAAAGAATAAATCTACTGGAGAATATCACAAGAGCTTAATTTAACAGTTCACCAGATTGAGATTTTATCTATGATTCGTCTAAGTAAATTGTAACTGTAAATTTATTATTCGTTCTGTATGTTAATTGATAATTGATATCTCATAACAAACAAAACTTTTTGTTTATTGTTATAACATACAGCAAACTGTTTAAGCTAGTTTAATGATATGAAGCTGTTTAACTTTCTGAAGCAAAATCTTAAATGTTATATTACTGGCTTAAATTTCTTTGCTGTTTATAAGAAAACATGCTTCATCATAGGTGAAAAAAGATGTCTTACCAAAAACATGACAGTTTAGATCTACATGTTCGATGTGATCATCGCAAAGGCAAACTAATTATTTCAACAGAAGGTCTTTTTAAGAATAATTGAACCTGCTACTTTTTGTTTATTTTTTTAAAAGTCATTATGGTTTAATTTTCCTTCAAAATGACAGAAGCACAAGCAGACCTAAGACGAAAGAGCACATTTTAAGTGTAAATAATATCACCATAGACTACTTCCTTTAATTCGCAATATTGTTTTAAGAGAATAAAGTACATCACCGTTACGCAATATTAGATCAGCCAGCAAAGAAAGATTTAACAAGAGACACGGTTTGATTAAATTTAGTTAAAAACTTGAAAACCCTGCTGTGAACTATGATCCATATCCGGCTTTAATAATCCAGTACTGCAATTTAGTTAAGACAATAAAGCACATCACTGATCATCTTGGAGATAAAAATTAGAAAATAGACACGGGCAGATTAATTAAAGTTAAGTCTGTTTCATTTTAATTTCGTTTTCAAATTTGAGACGCCTGCATTGGATTATGATCTATATCCAGAATAAAATCAATAGTGGAATTTAGTTTTGACAGACCCCCCACACAAAAAAAAGAAAAAGAAAAAAAAAAAACATTATTCATTATTACAAAAAGAAAACATTTTGCTATAGTTTCAACTAGTAATTATAACTATGACCGATATTATTTTCGTATTTTCAAATATACGGAATGCTGTATTCGAGTAATATACGGACTTGCAAGCACACTCCCGTATTTCAGGAATATACTGAACAGTATTTCAAGTTTCTCTTTTTAGTAAATATACAGAAACCCTTATTTGAGCAGTATACTGACTTGATTTGATATTCCCGACTTATTCAATTAAAATCTAAATAATCAAATTATTATTATAATAATCATTACTTTTCTGCTTACAGATACAGTTTTTATTTGTTGACTTCTCAATCAGTAGTTTTCTAGAGATGTTCCTTCTTGAAAATAATGACCTCCGAACCATTTTACATATTTCCAAATTTTTTACCATACGGAATGCTGCATTCGAGTAATATTTGGAAGAACTATCGTGTTTTAACGTTCCATTATTTAAAAATTTATAGAACACCATATTTGAGCAGTATACTGACACCCGTATTTCAGTATATACGAAAAGTACATTGATTCTTGTTTTCTTAACTTTCAAATAAAGGGAGATATGTAGTTTAACAGTATACGAATATGCAGTCATTTTAGATTCACGTATTTGTAAGAATACGGGATGCCGTATTTTAGTAATATACGGACTTATTATGACGTTCCCGTATTTTAGAAAAATACGGACACCGTATATCTAGTTTTCCGTATTTTGTAAGTATATGGAACACCGTATTTTGGTCATATACGGATTTGCTGAATATACGACACCGTACACCTCCGTATTTTATGTTTTCCGTATTTTTACCCGTATTTTAATAAGATACGGAATTCGGTACACTCCCGTATATCTACATATTTTTCGCAGTGTCGTATTCATGCTGGTATTTGTTTGTGTCCAATGTCATTACTGGATTCTGAACACGCACCCTGTACTTGACATTGGTGTCGCTCCTGGGCGTGACCAGTACTGAACACTATACTGTGACTTTCCAAAGCATCGAGGTTTGTCTTAAGAAAAATAGATGCAGATCTACCAGAACGGAATTGGATTCCACATTCGTCTCAAGCGAGACAGGACTTTTAAATTGAATTGTTAAAGCCACAGAATTTCATGTAAAGGAGTGCTTTCATGTTATTTAGATACTATTTATAAGTATAATAGATACAACGTTTTCATTTAATTGTTTTCATGAGGTAGAGATATAAATTGAAAGTATTATGTCACCGCTTTTCACCGCTCTTTACCCCTGAACCCCTTTCTGTTGTATTTGCCAGTCAATAGGAAATAACGAAATTAAAAATGAATAGACACATTTTCAGAGGCGAACATATTCATCTGCGACTTCCACAGAAAGCAGGCATGGGTACGCTGGACAAACACCACAAGGAATGGGGTGACAGACTGCAAGGAGACTGTTCTCTCAATGTTAAATGTAAGTGAAAAGATAATTTATGTTGTAGCAGGGAACTTTTAATTAACATCGATATAGATATTTGTTGACAAAATGCATATTACAGCCCAGATTCCTTATACATATCTATTCCGAGCGGAATTCGATATCACTCTCCTCTCTTACAAGTGTCCTTTTGACTATTAAGTTAAATTTACATTGACCGTTTTTATTTTTGTACAATACAACCTTAGTTTATTATTGCAAATAAGAACGAGTGACTTGTTTTATTTTATAATCTCTGATATTTTAAGTATCTCTCTAGACAGTTTCATGGTCAACAAGAACTGATAAACACAGTAAAAAAATCATATCATTGTGTATGTTATATGTTATATGTTAAATGTTTAACTTGACAAGATGGATGTTTTTCGCAGAACCTTGCTGAATCAGTTACGGAGGCAGAGTTCAACCAAAGACTGAACCGAGTCGTGATAAGTGGCATCTGGAGTTCGCACCCGAAACTGAGACAATACATAGAACGGCAGTGGCTACCAAAGTCACAGGTATATTTAGACATTAGCTTCAAAGACCTTTCACAATTTTGCACGGAGTCGAGTTTATCCAGTTTTACTTCTGTCATCATTTTTCTTAGTTTTATCGCAGCTCTGCTCGTAAAAAAGAAATACATTTATCTTGGACAAGATGCAAATAAAATGCGAAGCAGTATAATGCAGTAAAATTACGTGCATTTCATAGGAATCAACGGATTATGGGTTTCTTTTGATATCAAACTAATATAAATTGCGGGACCACTTGCAGCACGGTTTTAAAAACATACGTCCAAACAAAAAGAAATAAAGTTGCCGTTGTGACGTGGTCGTTGGTTTCATTGTCAGTGATTATCCATTCATAAGATTTTGAGAGGTGCTTATAGTCATTTAAAGTGTCCCTTGCCATGGTTACGAGAAGATAAGGACCATTTTATTATGTACATGTACAAGTCGTGGAATGGTAAAATGATTTTTTAGATGTTTCAGGTATTAACCATGCAATCATGGTTGACCGAACGTTTTTTTAATTCAATTAGGAATTCAATATCACGCATTTCTCGCAGTCAAACTACGACGGTAAAACATATCAGCACATCCTGCTGCAAAGAACTGATAGGTAGATTTACTATAGAAATTAATATTGTATATTCCTTGAAACAAGAAACTTCGGGTTTAATTACCACTGTCTTTTACAGGCATGGGTTTGGGCCTACCGTGGAAATTGGCTGAAACTAGTTATAAACACGAACAACGGAGTTGAGTCACAGAACAGAGTATTCAAACATGAATACTTGATCGCACACAGGGATGCTACGGCTACAAGACTAATGCAGTGTCTGATTGAAGAATACTTCGTTGATCATTACAGAAGGTGAGTAGATCTGTTTATCATATGTCTAGCTTAGCCCGTTGTTATTAGTCAGTGACACCGGGCGGAGTAGGATTATATAATGTATACACATATATCTAGTTCAGCTCGTTGTTATTCGTCAATGACACCGGGCTAAGTATGATTATATAATGTTTACACATATATCTAGTTCAGCCCGTTGTTATTAGTCAATGACACCCGGCTAAGTATGATTATTTAATGTATACACATATATTTTGTTCAGCCCGTTGTTGTTAGTCAATAGCACCGGGCTAAGTAGGATTATATAATGTATACACGTATATCTAGCATAGCCCGTTGTTATTAGTCAATGACACCCCGCTGAGTAGGAGTATATAATGTATACACATATATCTAGCATAGCCCGTTGTTATTAGTCGATGACACCCCGCTGAGTAGGATTATATAATGTGTACACATATATCTAGTTCAGCCCGTCAATGTATACTCATATATCTAGTTCAGCCCGTTGTTATTAGTCAATGACACCGAGCTGAGTAGGATTACATAATGTATACACATATATCTAGCTTAGCCCGTTGTTATTAGTCAATGACACCCCGGTGAGTAGGACTGTATAATGTATACACATATATCTAGCTCAGCCCGTTGTTATAAGTCATTGACATCGGGCTGAGTAGGAATATATAATGTATACAAATATATCTAGTTCATCCCGTTGTTATTAGTAAATGACATAGGGCTGAGTAGGATTATACAATGTATACAGATATATCTAGTTCAGCTCGTTGTTATAAGTCAGTGACATCGGGCGGAGTAGGATTATATAATGTATGGATATATCTAGCTCAGCCCCTTGTTATTACTCAATGACACCGATCTGAGTAGGATTATATAATGTATACATATATATCTAGTTCAGCCCGTTGTTATTGGTCAATGACATAGGGCTGAGTAGGATTATATAATATATACGCATATGTCTAGCTTAGCCCGTTGTTATTAGTCAATAGGGACGGAGTAGGATTATATAATGTATACACATATATCAAGTTCAGTCCGTTGTTATAAGTCAATTACACCGGGCTGAGCAGGATTATATAATGTATACACATATATCTAGCTCAGCCCGTTGTTATTAGTCAATCACATAGAGATGGGTAGTATTATATAATGTATACATATATATCTAGCTCAGCACGTTGTTATTAGTCAATGGCATAGGGCTGAATAGGATTATATAATGTATACAAATATGTCTAGCTTAGCCCGTTGTTATTAGTCAGTGACACCGGGCGGAGTAGGATTATATAATATATACACATATATCTAGTTCAGCCCGTTGTTATTAGTCAATGACACCGGGCTGAGTAGGATTATATAATGTATACATATAATCTAGCTCAGCCCGTTGATATTAGTCAATGACATCGGGCTGAGTAGGATTATATAATGTATACACATATATCTAGCTTAGCCCGTTGTTATTAGTCAATGAAACCCTACTAACTAGGATTATATAAGGTATACACATATATCTAGTTCAGCCCGTTGTTATTAGTCAATGACACCAGATTGAGTATGATTATATAATGTATACACATATATCTAGTTCAGCCCGTTGTTATTAGTCATTGACACCGGGCTAAGTATGATTATATAATGTAAACACATATATCTAGTTCAGCCCGTTGTTATTAGTCAATGACACCGGGCTAAGTATAATTATATAATGTTTACACATATATCTAGTTCAGCTCGTTGTTATTAGTCAATGACACCGGGCTAAGTATGATTATATAATGTTTACACATATATCTAGTTCAGCCCGTTGTTATTAGTCAATGACACCCGGCTAAGTAGGATTATATAATGTATACACATATATCTAGCATAGCCCGTTGTTATAAGTTGATGACACTCCGCTGAGTAGGATTATATAATGTATACACATATATCTAGCATAGCCCGTGGTTATAAGTTGATGACACCCCGCTGAGTAGGATTATTTAATGTATACACATATATTTAGTTCAGCCCGTTGTTATATGTCAATGACACCGGGCTGAGTAGGATTATATAATGTATACTCATATATCTAGTTCAGCCCGTTGTTTTTAGTCAATGACACCGGACTGAGTAGGATTATATAATGTATACACATATATCTAGCTTAGCCCGTTGTTATTAGTCAATGACACCCCGCTGAGTAGTATTATTTAATGTATACACATATATTTAGTTCAGCCCGTTGTTATATGTCAATGACACCGGGCTGAGTAGGATTATATAATGTATACTCATATATCTAGTTCAGCCCGTTGTTTTTAGTCAATGACACCGGACTGAGTAGGATTATATAATGTATACACATATATCTAGCTTAGCCCGTTGTTATTAGTCAATGACACCCCGCTGAGCAGGATTGTATTATGTATACACATATATCTAGCTCAGCCCGTTGTTTTAAGTGAATGACATCGGGCTGAGTAGTTCTATATAATGTATACATATATATCTAGCTCAGCCCGTTATTATTAGTCAATGACACCGGGCTGAGTATGATTATATAATGTTTACACATATATCTAGCTCAGCCCGTTGTTTTTAGTCAATGACATCGGGCTGAGTAGAATTATATAATGTAATCTGATAAATCTAGTTCAGCTAGTTGTTATTATAAATGACACCGGGCTGAGTTTGATTATATAATGTTTGCATATAAATCTAGCTCATCCGGTTTTTATGAATGAATGACATCCGGTTGAGTATGATTATATAATGTCTTAGTATGATTTGATCATGTGTGCACATATGTCTAGGTCAGTACGTTTACATGAGTCAATGACATCTGGCTGAGTATGATTATATAACGTCTGCGCATATATCTAGCTTAGCCCGTTGTCATTAATGAATGACATCAGGCTGAGTTTGATATTATGATATTTACACATTTATGTATCTTAGGCCGTTTTCATCCAGCTGAGTGTGATAATTTAAAGTCTACAATTATATGATTATATAACGTTTATGTATACATTTACCTCATCCCGTTGTTATGAATGAATGACACCAGGCTGAGTATGATTATATAATGTATACACATTTATGTAGCTTAACCCGTTGTCATCTAGCTGAGCATGATAATATAATGTCTACAATTATATAATGTATACACACATATCTACCTCATCCCGTTGTAATGAGTCAATGACATTGGGTTGAATATGATAATATATCGGGCTGAGTATGATAATATAACGTCTACGCATATATTAGGCTCAACCCGTTGTCATGGGTCAGTGAAATCGGGCTGAGTATGATTATGTAAAGTAAAGTTAAGTGCTTGTTTAGTATAGTGTCACCCCTACTGAAAAGACCAGTCTCTCGGGCTTATAAGACACCTGTATCAGTGTCACATTTACTCCCCGATTCCTTTTCCCATGTACCAGGCGCAAGGCAGACATGCAATCGGTATTCATTCTTTAACTAGCTGGTGGCTCACCAACCGGCGGCATCAGAACAAGCCACTGACAGGACTGGAACCTTCGACCTCTCGCTCCGTAAGCGGACGCCTTTACCACTAGGCCACGGAGACGGTTATATACACAAATATATAAAGCTCAGCCCGTTTACATTAGACAATGACATCAGGTTGAGTGGGAAAATATAAATTCTTTGCATATATCTTGCTCAGCCCGTTGTTATAAGACAATAACATCGAACTGAGTATGATTATGTTATATCAACTTAAATATTTAGCTCAACCCGTTGTCAACAGTCAATGAGATCGGGCTGAGTATGGTAATATATTATTTTAGTATGATTTTATAATGTGTACACGTATGTCTACCTCAGTCAGTTTACATGAGACAATGACATCGGGCTGAGTTTGATAATATAATTTCTGAGCATATATCTAGCTAAGCCCTTCGTTATGAGACAATGATCTCGGGCTGAGTATGATAACATATTGTCTACGCATACATGAAGCTGAACCCGTTTTCATAAGTCTATGACATCAGGGTGAGTATGATAATTTAATTTCTGCGCATATATTTAGGTCAACCCATTGTCACAAATCTATGACATCGAGCTGAGTACGATTATATAATGTCTACACATATATCTAGCTCAACCCGTTGTCATGAATGTATGACTTTCGGCGGTGCCCGATTTCGTATATGTCTAAACATAAAATGTTTGTGTCGATATCATACGTGAAATACTTTTGTGCTCATTTCAACATCAGTTATTTGCAATACTGTTTCAAATATTTTTAATCATTTGGTTTTTTTCAAATCGAAAAGGAAAATTAATTAATTTATGTTAATAAATATACTGGTATCATCTTTAAATATGTATTAATTAAATAAATCATATGGTACGATTTTAACTATGACTACATTGTTATAAATTAATATGCCGAATTCGATCTAGATATTACAATCTTTATTCGCTATTCATGTTTAGATTCGTGTAAATCTTATCATAACAGTCAGAGACTATTAAATGCTCAGCGTAAATTACCATGATTATCATTACCATAATTTATGCAAATGCATTGAGATAAAACTCTTTAAAACATTAACAAGAAGAGTGCATGTATCGTTAACAATGCTCTATAATAGAACTCTCTACACTGATAATACCTATTTATATCAATACGGTTTTACCACACTCTATTTTAAGTACACGGGGGCGCATGCGCATAGCACAATCATACTCAGCCTGTTGTGGCTAAATCTAAACTACTGACGAATTAACTGACGACATAGAATAAGAAGAAAAACACTGACCACTTAGGTAAAGAAGGATTATCGGAAAACACTGACCATATAGACAAAGAAGGATTGTCGATAAAGGTAGATAGGTGTGAAAATGGTCATGGTTATTGCACATTACATTAAATGGATTAAATTAATAAATGTGTTATCACATATTAAACGGAATGTACTAGATTTGTTCCGAAAATAACATATATAGTGATATACATGAAGATTGTATAAGATATAAATGTTTTCTCGCTTTATCAATGATTTCTCACTATATATAACTGGTCAGCAGTTTCTTACAATATTTAACTGGTCAGTGTTTTCTTACAATATATATTTAACTGGTCAGCATTTTCTTACAATATTTAACTGGTCAGTGTTTTCTCGCTTTATCAATGATTTCTTACTATATTTAACTGGTCAGCATTTTCTTACAATTATTAACTGGTCAGTGTTTTCTCGCTTTATCAAAGATTTCTCACTATATATAATTGGTCAGCAGTTTCTTACTATATTTAACTGGTCAGTGTTTTCTCGCTTTATCAATGATTTCTTACTATATATAACTGGTCAGCATTTTCTTACAATATTTAACTGGTCAGGATTTTCTTACAATATTTAACTGGTCAGTGTTTTCTCGCTTTATCAATGATTTCTCACTATATATAACTGGTCAGCAGTTTCTTACAATATTTAACTGGTCAGTGTTTTCTTACAATATATATTTAACTGGTCAGCATTTTCTAACAATATTTAACTGGTCAGTGTTTTCTCGCTTTATCAATGATTTCTTACTATATTTAACTGGTCAGCATTTTCTTACAATATTTAACTGGTCAGTGTTTTCTCGCTTTATCAAAGATTTCTCACTATATATAATTGGTCAGCAGTTTCTTACTATATTTAACTGGTCAGCATTTTCTTACTATATTTAACTGGTCAGTGTTTTCTCGCTTTATCAATGATTTCTCACTATATATAACTGGTCAGCATTTTCTTACAATATTTAACTGGTCAGTGTTTTTTCGCTTTATCAATGATTTCTCACTATATATAATTGGTCAGCAGTTTCTTACAATATTTAACTGGTCAGTGTTTTCTTACAATATTTAACTGGTCAGCATTTTCTTACAATGTTTAACTGGTCAGTGTTTTCTCGCTTTATCAATGATTTCTCACTATATATAACTGGTCAGCAGTTTCTTACAATATTTAACTGGTCAGCATTTTCTAACAATATTTAACTGGTCAGTGTTTTCTCGCTTTATCAATGATTTCTTACTATATTTAACTGGTCAGCATTTTCTTACAATATTTAACTGGTCAGTGTTTTCTCGCTTTATCAAAGATTTCTCACTATATATAATTGGTCAGCAGTTTCTTACTATATTTAACTGGTCAGCATTTTCTTACTATATTTAACTGGTCAGTGTTTTCTCGCTTTATCAATGATTTCTCACTATATATTTAACTGGTCAGCATTTTCTTACAATATTTAACTGGTCAGTGTTTTCTCGCTTTATCAATGATTTCTCACTATATATAATTGGTCAGCAGTTTCTTACAATATTTAACTGGTCAGTGTTTTCTTACAATATTTAACTGGTCAGCATTTTCTTACAATATTTAACTGGTCAGTGTTTTTTCGCTTTATCAATGATTTCTCACTATATATAACTGGTCAGCAGTTTCTTACTATATTTAACTGGTCATTGTTTTCTTACAATATTTAACTGCTCAGTGTTTTCTCGCTTTATCAAAGATTTCTCACTATATATAATTGGTCAGCAGTTTCTTACTATATTTAACTGGTCAGCATTTTCTTACTATATTTAACTGGTCAGTGTTTTCTCGCTTTATCAATGATTTCTCACTATATGTAACTGGTCAGTATTTTCTTAACAATATTTTAGTGGTCAGTGTTTTCTCGCTTTATCAATGATTTCTCGTTATATATAACTGGTCAGCAGTTTTTTACTATATTTAATTGGTCAGTGATTTCTCGTTTTATAAATGATTTAAAACTACATATAGCTGGTCAGCATTTTTTAACTACTAGTATATAGTATATTTAACTTGTCAGCATTTTAATCTTGTTTTATCAATGATTTATAACTACATGTAGTGTTTTCAATTTATATATATATATATATGGCAAGATGAATACATATATTTGAACTTCTGATTTCTTTTTTTGAAACATTGTTGATTTAGTTATTACGCATTCTAAATCTTTCATGATATTCAAAATTTCATTTTGCTCATTTTCCATTGTCGGCAAATATGCTGTTATGAATAGTCAGCAGTTACCTTTTTACAGAATAAAACAGAACAGAACTGATCTTTTTATTTTCACACAGGTATACGAAGTAACAGTAAGGGCAATATGAAAAAAATCACTAAGACGCTTTTTTAAAATAGGCACATTACAAAACGCAAGTATTCTACTCTTACGTGCACATCAAATCAAAATACATGTGGTTTATCTTTTACTCAAGATATTTAATTACTTCCCGCTAGGCATGAAACACACGACACAAAAGTCATTAATTAAGTTTATTCTTGTTCCAACAATCGAGTGTTTTTAAGCACGCGACATCAATCAATCGCCTGGGGGACTGTCGTTAAAAATTGGAAGGTGAGATAAACAAGTGTGTCACTTGCTGACCAGTTATAGTAAAAAAAACACTGACCAGTTATAATTATAGCGAGAAAACACTGACCAGTTAAATAAAGTAAGAAAATGCTGACCAGTTATATAAATAGTGAGAAAATACTGGCCAATTTTATATAGTTATATAAATTATTGATATAGCGAGAAAACACTGACCAGTTAAATATAGTAAGAAAATGCTGACCAGTTTTATGTACTAAGAAAATGCTTTGATAGAGCGAGAAAACACTGACAAGTTAAATATAGTAAGAAAATGTTGACCAATTATATAAATAGTGAGAAAATACTGGCCAATTTTATATAGTTATATAAATTATTGACATAGCGAGAAAACACTGACCAGTTAAATATAGTAAGAAAATGCTATACTAAGAAAATGCTGACCAGTTTTATGTTGTAAGAAAATGCTGACCAGTTATATATATAGTGAGAACTGATACTGACCAATTATTTATACTTATAAATCATTGATAAAGCGAGATAACACTGACCAGATAAATATATATGAAATATTGTTTGGTTCTTTTTACATAATATGAACATGTAAAAAATAAATGTATGATATACATACGACATCTTGTTATTTGTTGACTAGTGACTTCATTTATATCTTAAACAATCTTAATCCATTTAATGTAATGTGCAATAACCATGACCATTTTCACACCTATCTACCTTTATCTTTGTCTATATGGTCAGTGTTTTCCGATAATCCTTCTTTACCTAAGTGGTCAGTGTTTTTCTTCTTATTCTATGTCGTCAGTTAATTCGTCAGTAGTTTAGTGCGACCCGCCTGTTGTCGTTGTCGTTTTCCCCTTTTCGGTTTACTAGGATAAGTGACGTCAGAATACACAAAATTCAATGGCAGATAGACAAGAAATAAGACAAAATGACTATGCATATTTGATATAAATTGAGTTTACACATGCCAGTGTAAAAAATGAAAGAAACTAAGGTAAGTATGTTTATATCAGTTATTTATTGTAAATGACATAAGTAGAGAAAAATGTCACCCTCAGGAATTTCAAGGGAGTGTCAGTGCTGTCAGACGTTCAATTGAGGTTTTGGTGTGAGATTTTTGACTGTTTTATGAAAAGTTAGACAGATTTTTTTTTTGAAATTATCTGGACCGATTTTTTAAGGACTTTTGGACATCGAAATCGGTCCATAGAGATAAAATTCGGTCAAAACCGACAAATTTTCGGTTTTCTATCTATCTATCTTCCACCAACGTCGAACCCCTTTCGGGGACGTAGACGTTTCGCGCGTCGGGATCAAAATAGAAAGATTATAGTGAATAAAAATGTAGAAATGAAAGAAGTAAAGATAAAATTTTTTGGTTAAAAATATAAAAAGTCTTACTTGCAGGGAACTAGGGTGAGACATGTTCAATGCTACTTACTGCAGCATTGAACTGCTCTAGGGTGGGGAGGTGGGCAACATTAGGGGGATGTTGGTTCCAATGAAACACTGTTCTGGGAAAGTATGAGAACTTATAATAATCCTTGGTTGCAGTGATTAATCTATAACAGAGGGTGTGACTGTGGCGAGCAGAGCGAGTCATTGGGGTCAGATAGTCATTGATTAGGACAGCAACCAGATTATGATGAATCTTATAGAATAATGATAACCTAGCATCTATACGCCTTAATTCCAATTGCCGGAGTTATGGAATGGAGCATATCTGTTACACTGGATGTTCGACCATAATCAGATTTTATCCAGCGGGCGGCTCTACGCTGGACACTTTCGACTTGGTCTATTTGTGTCTGGGTGTGGGGTACGTGACCATATCTTGGAGGCATATTCCAGTTGGGAGCCCTGCTGATATTTAACACCTTTCCTGATAGGTTTCTCCCCATGAAATTATGTTTCTTTCTTTTTCTTGATCCTTTCAATCAAATTTTACCAAAAATCATTACTTTATTGATATAATATTAAAAAATAATATAAAAAATAATAGTAATAAAAGCAATCTCATGGCTAAATCAATATAAATGAACATTCCTTAAATAAGTGGTCTAAGTGTCTTTAAAAAAAAAATCAAATCAAATCAGGGGTCTAGGTGTCTTAGGGGTATAAGTGTCATCTAAAACTGAAAGGGGTCTAACTCTCTAACTGTCTTGCTCCCTTTCTAGGATTTTCTTCTTATATTTCCCATTTTCATATAAACCTCCATCGATTTTTCTCTATGGCAAATCGCTATTGTTTATATCGTGATGCCATTGCCTATAATTCTCTTATTTGAAGAAATGCGGGAAGTCGCTCGCGAAAGTACAGGGTAAAGTTTCACAATTATTTGTTGCCATAAAAACTGTATGTAATTAAGATACTTAGACTGAAAAATGAAAAAAAAGAGAAGATGTTACAGGATTATTGAGGTCTTTAATGACAAGAATTCTTTTGAAAGAAAGAAACAGATGGGTGAGGTCTGGCAAAGTTCTGAGACGATTAGAATTAGCTACCCCCTTGCCCAAGGCCGCTATTTGGAGACACCTGAATTTGAATAAAGAGGTATAAGATCCACTTACTTGTTAAAGGGGGAACTGCAGGGTCGAGCAGGTGTACTCAGTAAAATCGTGAACAGATCAATCTATGTAACACTTACGTGTACTTTTCACTAAAACTCTACATTTCAAGTCCTCCAGGAGGAAATTTTCAGTTAATTTTACCTGACCTGAAAACAAACCGCTAAAGAAATCTCGAAACAAAAAAACATTCTATATTTAGCGACAAGGGACATCATGGGAATGTCATGTGGTCATTCAATGGCATTTTGAAACAAATGGCGCTGTCGATAATCTGCATGGTACACCGAATGTGTATTTTTGTTGAAAGGATCACATAACATTCCCAAGCACCACCGCGCCTTTACGCTGGAAATACAAAAATAGCTAACCTGTGCGCGTCACATAGGATAGGAAACACCATTTTTATATCTTTTTTTATAGAATATTGGCTTGAAATATTTTGGGTGTAAATCAATATTTCAGCTTTAAATAATGATATTCAACTGATTAATAACCCTTTTCGCAAATCATTTCCATTCATTAAACATGCTCATCTGCCTTAAATTATTTTCCATAATTTCCCATTCAATGTATCCATTATAACAGAATATTCCACATTAAATCATTATAACTGCAATGTTTAATCTTATTCACACTCTATGCAGAACTCCAAATCCACATATAAAACACGAATCCAAATCAATGAGTGAATTTATCTGTGATTTTTAAAATAAAAAGTCTGAGTGTTGAAATTGTCAGGTACTAGCTGAACTATACAAGTGAAACAGTAACTATAATTTCAGTGTTTTCAAATCGTATAGTTCAAATAAACCTGATTTTACCGAATTTCTTCATATGATCCTGCTATTGACAACACAGATTAAAGCAATGATAAGAAGTACACACGTTCTATCCAACTCCTACACCACTAACACTGACGATTTTTAAAAAATGTGCCTCTTAAATATCCAATCAACTTTCAGTATGCCTCTTACATCTGATGTCATAAATTATCACGAGGGCATATATGTGGTGTACTTGTTCAAGTTGTAGAGGGGTATTCTCAATATTTTTAATTGCTTTCAGATATACAGATCGGCCAGCTTGTAGACCAATACTTGTTCTCTGAAAACTGCACAGGAAAACTTAATTCCCCCAATTAAATTTTTGTATGCAGGGTTGTCGAAATGAAGGTTACTTTGATATTTAATGACACAGGAAACTATTAATTTCATTATAAAGGATTGTAAACAGTCCTGTACAACAGCTTTCCAAATGTCGGGTTTTAGTTTCTGAATTACGTAAACAGGCGAATGAATGTAAAGTGAAAAAAATCAGTTAGTCTATGAGTGAGAGCCTGTCTTTAAAACATTGATGTCGTTGTCCTTTTTTCATATTTAACCTTTCCCCTATAGGGCGGCTCCTTTATTCTTGTCAGTTTGTATACGACAATACATGTCTTCTTCTCGTTATCGTTATCATAATTACTACCACCCCTGAGGCTTTCAGTCTGTTCGAGGCCTTTAGGAGAGTTTTTTTTATACAACATACTGTACGCGATTTATTCAAAGGAATCGGAAAATGTATTTTCTTTTTACCTGTGTCATCACTGGAATTGAATGGGAGCGGTTTGTTGACCTCTCTAGATCTCTCCTTAACAAAGCCTCTAGCGTTCTTATCCCGTCTCTGTTCATCCTATAACAACTCAAAATGTCTGCATCACGCAGGTCATCTAATTTGACTCTTTCTTTTAAAAAGTCTTTGAGAACGGACCTGTTGCAATGGCCTAGCTGCCTCAAACGCCGCCATTTTTGTGTCGCCCTTTTGAAGAAACGGCGATACATAGGGATTGCTTTGTCCGTCGGTCCGTCACGAAAACTTAACGTTGGCTATAACTTTGCCATTTCTAAACATTATCTTATCAAACTTTCAAATTGTATTGCTTATGACAACAGGGTCATGATGATGCCAAAATCTTAATGTCAAGGTCACATTTGACAGAGTTATGCCCCTTTTTGTACTTGGATTTTGTCATGAAAACTTAACGTTGGCAATAACTGCCATTTCTTAACATTTCAGCATCAAACTTTCAAATTATATTGCTAACGACAACAGGGTGATGATGCCAAAATCTGTAGGTCAAGGTCACAATTGACAGAGTTTGCCCCTTTTTAGCTCACCTGAGCACAAAGTGCTCAGGGTGAGCTTTTGTGCTCGGTCTTTGTCCATCGGTCGTCCGTCCGTCCGTCTGTCGTCAACTTTTCATTCAAAGGACATCACCTCTGAAACCAATGGGGCAAATTTAATGAAACTTGCCGGGGATGTTCCTTGCATGAAGCTCTACCAAGATTGTTCAAATGGTTCCGGTCCATTGCATTTCTGGTTCACTGGAGCTAAAAATAGATTTTATAAGTTGGATCTTTAAAAATCTTCTTCTCCAAAACCACAAGGCCTGGAGCTTTGATATTTGATATGAAGCATCATCTAGTGGACCTCTACCAAGTTTGTTCAAATTTTGTCCCTGGGGTCAAAACTTACCCCACCCCAGGGGTCACTTGTTTTACATAGAGTTATATAGGAAAAACTTTAAAAATCTTCTTGTCAGAAACCGTAAGGCATAGAGCTTAGATATTTGGTGTGTAGCATTGTCTAGTGGACCTCTACAAAGTTTGTTCAAATCATGGTCTCTGGGTTAAAAATGGCCCCGCCCCAGGGGTCAGTTGTTTTACTTAGAGTTATATAGGAAAAACTTTAAAAATCTTCTTGTCAGAAACCGTAAAGCATAGAGCTTAGATATTTGGTGTGTAGCATTGTCTAGTGGACCTCTACCAAGTTTGTTCAAATCATGGCCTCTGGATCAAAAATGGCCCAACCCATAGAGTTTTATTTGAAAAACTTTAAAAATCTTCTTGTCAGAAACCGTAAGGCATAGAGCTAAAATATTTGGTGTGAAGCATTGTCTAGTGGACTTCTACAAATTGTGTTCAAATCATGACCTCTGGGTCATAAAATGGCCCCATTCCAGGGGTCACTTGTTTTACATAGAGTTATAAAGGAAAATCTTAAAAAATCTTCTTGTCAGAAACTGTAAGGCATAGAGCTTAGATATTTGGTGTGTAGCATTGTCTAGTGGACCTCTACTAAGTTTGATCAAATCATGGCCTCTGGGTCAAAAATGGCCCCGCCCCAGCGGTAACTTGTTTTACATAGATTTATATATAGGAAAAACTTTAAAATTTCTTTTTTGTCAGAAACAAAGGCATAGAGCTTAGATATTTGGTGTGTAGCATTGTCTAGTGGACCTCTACTAAGTTTGTTCAAATCATAGCCACTGGGTCAAAACAGGCCCAGCCCTGGGGTCACTTGTTTACATAGAGTTATATAGGAAAAGGTTTTAAAAATCTTCACAGAAGAAACCATAAGGCTTCGAGTTAAGATATTTTGTATGAAGCATTGTCTAGAGGACCTCTACCAAGTTTGTTCAAGTCATGGACCTTAGGTCAAAAATGGCCCCTCCCCAGGGGTCACATGTTTTACAGAGAGTTATACTTTAGTAAAAACTTTAAAAATCTTCTTGTCATAAACAACAAGGCCTAGAGTTAAGATATTTGGTGTGCAGCATTATCTTATGGACTTCTATCAAGTTTGTTCAAATCATGGCCCCTTGGTCAAAATAGGCCCCGCCCTAGGGGTCACATATTTTACATAGAATTATATAGGAAAAACTTGAAAAATCTTCTTGTCAGAAACCACAAGGCCTATAGGGTTAAGATATTTGGTATGCAGCATTGTCTAGTGGACCTCTACCAAGTTTGTTAGAAAAACATCCCTGGGGTCACTATTGGCCCTGCCCGAGGGGTCAATAATAATATAGAAGAAAATCTTTAAAAATCTTCTTGTCTGAAACCACAAGGGCTAGGATTTTAAAATTTGGCACGAAGAAAGCTTTATCAAGCGTTTTCAAATTATTAGATAAGGTTAAAGGTCACGGAGGCTAAAAGTAGATTTATCTACTGTACCTCATAGAGCCTTCATTTATAGACCAATATCTTTGATATTCAGTATTATAGAGGTTCCTTGCATGGACCTCTACCCATGGGTAGGGTTTGAGGTCACTGGGTCAAGGTCACCAAAGCTTTTAGTAGATATTTCTACTTTCTGTCATAGAGCCTTTATTTATTGACTGATATTTTACATATTTGGTTGTAGGCACTTACATATTTTCAATTAAAAAATGAAATACTGCTTAACAGCAAACCTACAGCCAAAGTACTCAGGTGAGCGATCCAGGGCCATCATGGCCCTCTTGTTGTACTTGGATTTTGTCATGAAAACTTAAGATTGGCTATAACTATGCCATTTCTTAATATTTCTTCATCAAACTTTCCAATTGTAATACTTACAATTTTATCACTTAAGACAACACGATTTCTCAAGGGCAGATAACCCTCATATTTATTTTTGCAATGTTATGCCCCTTTTTCAAGATAAAATTTATTGGTTAACCTTTTTCTTTACGTCCATGTCTCAAAAAGTGTCAGAGATATTCCATTCAAACTTGGAATACTTGACCAGCAAAACCCCTGTAAAGATTGTTGGTACCCAGAGGGCTCGCGCTGGCGTTCGCCAACGGTGCCAATGGCTCCAAATTGCGAAAATTGGCTCAAAAAAGTCAAGATTGGCGAAAACATGCTAAAAGTATGACTTCCGACATTTTGGGAAATCCCCGAGTCAAAAAATAGAATGTTTAGCTCACATCGAGGTGGTCGACTGGTTTTCCGACATCAATAGTGGTAAACTAGTAATAAATCAATAGACGCAGTCCACGTGTTGTAATATCTGGTAATATGCATGTGAGTGTCAGTTTGTGGCAATAAACAGATTAAATATGTGTCAAGTTGTTCGTGAACCAATTAGCTCGATCATAATCAATAATCACGGATGATTGTTTTACAAACAGCGGCTCAATCAAGTGATCATCGTCGGCACTTAACTTTTTTAAAGGATAAATAATGTGGTTGATAGTATTAAGTTGAAATATTTGGTAGCAACTGAAATAAATTCTTTCACACGTTTTCGATACGTTTCTTTTAATTTTCATTGTCAGTAAAGGTAATTATGAAAGGTATTTTTGAGTAAATGTACAAAGGTTTATATACTGAATTTTTACGGAGGCTAATCAGATAGGCATAAAATAGATTTGTGCAAAAAAATCACGAAAGCGTAAACTTGATTTAGACAACTTCAACTCCTAGAAAAAAAAAAATGAAATCAAACACAGCTAGAAATTTGTTAGATTCTTGGAAAAATGGCAATTGTTGGTTAACATATGATCCTCAATTCTTGTGGCTCTGCATTAGCTTGTATCATAAGTAAATATCATGTACTTTGATTTGTTACAGTGCATAAAAATATTATGATAAATAAATTATTTTATTTATATTGATTTGTGCTTATTTTTTAGTAAGAAAACACCAATTGGTTTAATCTGAGTTATTTACTAGTCTGATAATCAAAGAGCATAATGGTTCAAAGTACCTCAGAGAGCACCATTTACCAATGAAAATTCAAAAAAATTTCGATGCGGGAGGGGTACTTCCCCTCCCGCACCCACCCCCTTTTCCGCGCCAAAAATATATTTGGCTCAAGCAATTTTTGACCCAGAGCTAGCCCTGACCCATGTCCCTGGGTCACAGTTAGCCCCACCCCAAGGGATCACTTGATTTTGCTTATACTTATATATAGGAAAAAACATTTCTTAAGCCTAGAAAATAAAATGTTAACTGACATGAGATGGGTAAGTACTTCACCCCCAACTGTCCCCTCTAAATGGGGACCTGCCCCCCCCCCCCCCCCCTGCCCCATTTTTTTTTTTACAGCCCCACCCTATTTTTTGTAATACATAGGTATTTGTTGACTCCTCCTCCACCCTTCCATCAACCCCCCCCCCCCCCCCCTCCAGTCACTCCCCGCCCCAATTTTTTTTTTTTTTAATACACAGGTACTTGACTCCCTATCCCCCCCCCCCCCCCCCCCTTTTTTTTTTTTAAATAAGTGCTCGATCCGAATTGTTTGTTTTATCTTATTTTATGACTAGGTACTTGCCCTCCCCCACTCCAACTTTTCTCACTTGGGCCTTTTGTTTGACTTGGCTTATAATTAATTATCCAGCCCTGAGAAAAGTGGAGCATGCTGTCTGTGGACAGGACTGTCTTGTTGTACTTTGACTAGCATGCTGTCTTTTCCAGCAGGCTCTTGTTTACCTTTTTAGTTATTCTAACAGAGTACCCAAGGGCGACACAAGTGTTCCACTGAACACCCATCTAGTTAAGACTTACAAACAATTTGCGACTGGTTCGATGCAGTCTTAAAGTTACGACGCTAATTTACGCCGTTGTAGCTGCGACGTTTTTCATAAAACGGGACTTGGTCGTAAGATTTGGCATACGACCAAGTCTTAGCTGCGACCAGGCGTACGACCGTTGATAAAACGGTCCCCTGAAATCCAGTTAAGGCAAGAATGAAGGACAGATCACTGCCAGGAGTTTGCTCCTTGACGTGGTTAACTGGATAAGATCCGAGTGTTTCCAATTCATTGACACAAGGTGTATTTTAGGTATCTGTTATGCTTATTTGAAATAAAATACTTACTAACGGAATTTGAAATTTCTTCGAGTGGATAGACGTTGCAAGAGAAAAAAAATCGGCGAGTTGTGGAAAAATTGCGCATAAGGATATACACCGGAATCAGCCTGTATTGCATAAATTTGTTGAAACACTTTATTATGTGAAGTCGGAATAGGGCATTTAATCTAAAACGTGCAGTTTCAGAGTATGAAGATCGGTTTAACCAAGTTGATGTTAACTGCAGAAAAAATGAAGACACCACCTTTGCCCATGCATGCATGGACAAACCTCATAAGGCACCTTTGCCCATGCGTGCATGGACAAACCGTACTAGGCACCTTTGTCCATGCATGCATGGACAAACCTAATTATGCACCTTTGTCCATGCACGCATGGACAAACCAAACAAGACACCTTTGCCCATGCGTGCATGGACATACCTTACTAGGCATCTTTGTCCATGCATGCACGGACAAACCTCACAAGGCACCTTTGCCCATGCGTGCATGGACAAACCTTACTAGGCACCTTTGTCCATGCATGCATGGACAATCCAAGCAAGGCACCTTTGCTCATGCGTGCAAAGACAAACCTCATTAGGCACCTTTGCCCATGAGTGCAAGGGCAAACCTTTCAAGGTTCTTTTGCTTATGCCTGCATGGACATACCACTCAGGAAGGCACCTTTGCTCATGTGTGAACTGACAAATCATAGAAATAACACCCCGTTTGAACAAGACCTTCCCAATAACCTATATTAATTAGACCTTTACCCCTGTATGACCTTCACCTTGAAGATCCAATTTTTTGGAAACATTTACATACGTTTTAGATTAAATACCCTATTCCTACTTCACATAATAAAGTTTTTTGAATTTAAGTCATACAAAGTTATGCAAAATAATGTATTTTAATGATTTATATATACATCATTTCTGAATGACATAAATTCAATTTTTTATGAAATACAGGTTGATTCCTGTGTATATCCTTATGCGCAAATTTTGCGCAACTGGCCCCATTTTCTTCCTCTTGTAAAATCATCCACTCAAATAAACTTCAAATTCCTTGAGTATATATGTTATTTCTGATGTAAAGTAATGAAAAATAATTTTTGTATGACTTAAATTCAATTAATTTATGAAATACAGGCCGCTTCTGAGTATATACGTATGTGCAAATTTTTGGCAACTCGCCAATTTTCTTTCTCTTGTAAAATTTTTCCACTCTAAAATACTTCAAATTCCTTGGGTAAATATGCTATTTCTGATGTAAAGTAATGAAAAATAACTTTTGTATGACTTTAATTCAATTTATTTGTGAAATACTGGCCGCTTCCAACGTGTATCCGTATGTGCAAATTTTTCGCAACTCGCCAATTTTCTTTCTCCTGTATAATTTTTCCACTTGAATATACTTTAAATTCCCTTTGTCATTACATTAATTATATTATATATTTATAAATAATATTGTATATCTTTAAAAAAAAACTTGGCTTATGTATGAAATATAGGTTGATTCTAGTAATGCAAAGTCGATTCGGGTAGATTCTGGTAAAAATAATTGATTCTGGTAAAAGGTGGAACAGAAATATATAGAGTTTTTTCGGAGCATTTGAATTCCAAAAATACATTCGAACATTCGGCATCGGGTCAGAATGTTCGAACATTCACTTCAATCCCTACTTAAAATGCATGTCATGTGTTACCTATTCCTATATTTTCTCTTTAATGTGAACTTAAATTATAAAGAACATGTAAGTTACAGTTTTGAAAATGTATTACATGATGGAAAAACAGGTGTATTCCACTGTAACCTTGTGTATCCCTTGTGAGGCTGTGTGAAAAATAATTGCGTTTTTGTGCCATACAAGATTTCTGCCATGGGTACATATGGTTGAGCACTATTCGACTTGGGGTTGTATATATGTTTTGTATGCTGTTTTTTTTGAGCCGTTTGGTTTGTGTTTTGACATTTCATCAGATGAATTTAAAGCTGTTTTTGCTTTGTTTGTGATGACCAGTTCAGGTTACTACCACTATAGTACAGTACGCTCAGCGCGGATTTTGCAAAACCCGCGAGACCCAGCGGACTGAAAATGTTCATCACTGTGGACATGAATCTGTGGCCGTAAGCGTTTCCCCGGTGGAACGCCGCGGTAAATTGCGGCGGAACGCGGTGGTCAATCACCGCAGATTGCGGTGACTGTAGCTGTTTACAATTAATTATTGAAACTTTACTGCTTAAAATATGTAAAATTTGATTTTGTAATAAAAACAATTATGTAGTTACAATGTATTTGTTGTTTGTACATCTTCTTGTTCTCTCGTTATTGAAATACCATGAACAAAAATACTCTAAATCATGGCAAATCATTGTCGTATTAAATTCGAAAATAGAGTAGATATGCAAGTTCATGGTTGTGAAAACCACTTTTAAGTCAAATACTGAATAACCTCAGTGTACGGCATGTACGAAAAAGTAACGAGACAACAATGAAAACGTCAACTTCTGTTTCTTACACCATGGAAACTTAATCCTTGTCAATATCTCCTTACAAAACTAGGTGTTACTATTTATAGTTTTTCCGAAAATGAGAATTGAAAGTAGAGAGCAAGCATCCAAAAGCATGCAGCATTAGATCATGTGATGTGGAAAAGGCGGTAAAATACTGGGATTTTTTTTAAGGAAAATTACTCAGGCTTGCTGTCAATGGTTAGCTCTTGAATTACAACCAATAAAAATACGGTGTTGTATCACATGTAAAAATCATAGGTCACAGGAATTGTGATTGACAGGTTGTTCCTTTGAGGCTACATATAGGTTTCACAACAATATTACGATATCAAAGATTGTGAAATCCATTCCCAAATGAAAGAAATATAAAAGGGAAGTGTTGATCCACTGAAATTTACAAGTGTTTGTTATGCATCGAAAAAATATATTTATACAAGATCTGTAGATTTCACTTTCAAACCAGAGCTCAGATTAGTTTATAAACAAGTTTGAAAAAAGGTGATTTAGCTTCTATTTAGGTATGTTATTCACACAGGTGTCAGCTGTTAATCTGAAGACATGGCGCCCTTTGTAAAAAGTTGAAAGCCGCTGTTGAGTGATGTAATTTCTTTGACAGTTAAAGCAGTTCACTTAAAATAACCCCGATAATTAGCATGTGTAACAAGTAATTGTTGGTAGGAATGTTCTAATTTGCGACGGTTTTGGACAGTTCAAGGGAACAAGGATGCTGTAGTATACTCTGTAGTATGTAGTTTGTGTCTATCTTCTTGTCAGAAACAACAAGGCCTAGAGTTAAGATATTTGGTGTGCAGCATTGTCTAGTTGACGTCTACCAAGTTTGTTCAAATCATGGCCTCTGGGTCAAAAATGGCCCCGTCCAAGGGGTCACTTGTTTTTCTTAGAGTTATATAGGAAAAACTTGAAAAATCTTCTTGTCAGAAACTGTAAGGCATAGAGCTTAGATATTTGGTGTGTAGCATTGTCTAGTGGACCTCTACTTAGTTTGTTCAAATCATAGCCACTGGGTCAAAATAGGCCCAGCCCTGGGGGTCACTTGTTTACATAGAGTTATATAGAGAAAAGCTTTAAAAATCTTCACATAATTAACCATAAGGCTTATAGAGTTAAGATATTTTGTATGTAGCATTGTCTAGAGCACCTCTACCAAGTTTGTTCAAGTCATGGACCCTAGGTCAAAAATGGCCCCGCCCCTTGGGTCACATGTTTTACATTGAGTTATATAGGAAATTGTTGGTGTGCAGCATTGTCTAGTTGACGTCTACCAAGTTTGTTCAAATCATGGCCTCTGGGTCAAAAATGGCCCTGCCCAAGGGGTCACTTGTTTTTTAACCAGGTTTTCAATTTTGAAAATCCTGGTTATTAGATTGGGGTATGGCGGGCGGATGGGCGGATGGGCGGGCGTCAAACGAAATTGTGTCCGCTCTGTAACTCTTCAACCCTTTGAAGAATTTTGATGAAACTTCAGACAAATGTTTACCACATCAAGATGACGTGCAGAACGCATGTTCCGCATGGCTGGCTCCAAGGTCAAGGTCACAGTGACATTAACATTGAAAATCCTGTCCGCTCTGTAACTCTTCAACCCTTTGAAGAATTTTGATGAAACTTCAGACAAATGTTTACCACATCAAGATGACGTGCAGAACGCATGTTCCGCATGGCTGGCTCCAAGGTCAAGGTCACAGTGACATTAACATTGAAAATCCTGTCCGCTCTGTAACTCTTCAACCCTTTGAAGAATTTTGATGGCTCCAAGGTCAAGGTCACAGTGACATTAACATTGAAAATCCTGTCCGCTCTGTAACTCTTCAACCCTTTGAAGAATTTTGATGAAACTTCAGACAAATGTTTACCACATCAAGATGACGTGCAGAAATTGTTGTCTCATTATTAAGTATACTCCTTGCAGACAGTATTGTTAGCCGAAATTTACATCCTACTCATTATCATGTATTCTCATGAATATTATCTTTTCCTTCATGTCATGTTATAATCTTTTGAATATTCATAGCAATCTTCATTCCAAAATTCATACTATAGTATAGAATCAGAACAACATTTTTGAAAACCTGGTTTCGTGGCATTGCCATGTTTCTTGTCTTAGAGTTATATAGGAAAAACTTGAAAAATCTTCTTGTCAGAAACTGTAAGGCATAGAGCTTAGATATTTGGTGTGTAGCATTGTCTAGTGGACCTCTACTTAGTTTGTTCAAATCATAGCCACTGGGTCAAAATAGGCCCAGCCCTGGGGGTCACTTGTTTACATAGAGTTATTTAGAGAAAAGCTTTAAAAATCTTCACATAATTAACCATAAGGCTTAAAGTTAAGATATTTTGTATGTAGCATTGCCTAGAGCACCTTTACCAAGTTGGTTCAAGTCATGGACCCTAGGTCAAAATTTTTTTTTTTTTTTTTTTTACCCTTCTTTATTATCCTCGTCCAAAGGATATGTGGGGGTCGAGGGCATCCCCCTCCATACCGTACACAGTTGTAATTAGTACATGTTATAATGACATGATGGTTACATGGTTAGTGTTTTAACATTTTCTTGAAGACAATATAATAACATTTGTATCATAGCAAAGCAGCACGCCTCCAGACTTGTACCATTTTTTTTTTACTAAAAAATGTGATCGTTGAACAAATTAGGTATTTAACTATGCCTATGACACTTGCTTTTCATTAATACATACTATAACTGAATTTGTCAAATTATGGAGAAATACCTTTTCCTCTGGATTGAATTTTGGTTATAAAAACAAAGTAAATTCTGTCATTATTTTGTATAATACATTATTTGATTCACCTACATAGAGAATATTTATACATTTCTTAAACTAGAAATACATTTATCCCCCCTACCCCCTATATTAGGAATTTATACCTTCTGTTTTGATTTTTTTGGGGGGATTAATTTTACATATCTGGAAGCACACTTCTTTAAAGAAGTTCTATCAATCACATGTACAAGATGGCAACAGGAACAACAAACATTAACATTATGTTATAGGGTGAAAATACAATAATACAGAACAAAATAAGAACAAATAATTACAATTCAAACAATTGTGTTCATAGCAGTACAATTAAACAAAAAAATCTTTAACACATATACTGCACCGGATCATTGATGTATTTTTGAAACCATAAATAATTTGAATTACATTTCACAAAGTAAATTGACCATGGACCAGTATGACAACTTACTTTCCAAGATGTTTGTTCTTCCAACAACTGTTGAGGCTAATTTTAAACTTCCTTTCAGACCATTAAAGTTTGGAACAATGCATTTTCTCTTACACAAATAAATATATCTTTTGATTTCTAAGCAAAGTATGTTATAACTTTCAAAATTTTTCTTAGGGTTACCCAAAATAAAACTTTTGCTATCAATCTCAAAGTCTAAATTAAATGTTTTGACATGTTCAATAATATCTGCCATAAAAGTCTTTACTTTTTCACATTCCCAAAATAAGTGAAGCAATGTTTCATTCTCATTGTTACAAAAAGAACATTTTTCATCATTAACAATATTCATTTTTTTCAACAAGGTATTGGTAGCTAAAATTCTATGCAAAAGCCTAGTTTGGAACCATTGCAAGTAAGTATCCTTCGTAAGATTAAAAATCCAACTGTATATATGTTTCCATTCTGAAGGATCTATATCAAAAATACTATACCATGCAGCTTGGGAAGTAGGTTTTTCATCCTTGCATATAAATATCTTATACATTGTAGAAGTTCCTTGCTTACACAATAATATAGGTTTAAAGTAACATGGTATCAAGGGGAGTAGGGGAACTGATTTGTCACTGATTAGTTTTGCTCTGTCTTTCAAAAAGTTTTTGATGCTTCTAATGAACCCTTCAAAATGTAAAAAATTTGTATTTAAGCCAGTTTTTCTATCAAATTCATTCTTTGTTATAAAATTTCCATCAGCGTTCAATATATCTCGGACATATCTTATCCCCTTTACATACCAATCTTTAAAACAATCAGGATTATGGTCTACTAAAAAGTTATGATTATAAAACAAAGGCATACTACAAAACTTGTCCATTCTGTCGATAGGGAAAATATGTATAAAATCAACATAACATTTTACAACATCTTCCCAAAAAGAATTGTTCAGGTTTCTATATACAATTTTTGCATACAGTTTACCACAATTTAACAGTTTTCAATATTCATAATAACATTAGCTAATATATAACATTTATTATCACCTCCTAGTAGAAGCCTTTTAAGCCATGTCAGTTTTAAACTGTTCATGTATGATAAAATATCAGTCATTTTCAAACCACCCTCAGTATAATCTTTAATAACAATGCTATTTTTAATTTTAGATGGACCATTCCAAATAAAGTCAAAAAATATTTTATTTATATTATTTATCCACTGCCTATTTGGGTTTGGAAGAGATGTAAATAAATGAGTTAACATGGGCAATAATAAAGACTTTACAACAGTTATACGCCCTAAAGGTGTCAGTTCTCTCTTATTCCAATATTGTATACAATTTTTAATTTTTTCCAGCTTTTCATCAAAGTTACTAGATATCATTGCATTTAGATTTATATCAAAATTCAATCCAAGTAGCTTGAATCGTGTACTGCCCCAGTTTAATTTCCATTTTGTTTTGATGGACCTTATGCTGTACTTCAAAGAACCTATCCAAACAACATGTGTTTTTTCAAAATTAACTTTTAGACCAGATAATATTGCAAATTGTTCCAAAATATTCAAAGCGCTATATAATGACTTTTCTGAACCATCTAACAAGAACGAAGTGTCATCAGCAAATTGGGATATTTTATATTCAGTACCATCAATACAAATTCCTTTCACATCTGGGTTATTTCTAATTTTTATTGCTAAAATTTCTGCACAAAGTATGAAGATATAAGGACTAACTGGGTCGCCTTGACGACAGCCACGCCCAATTTGAAAGAAATCTGACAAAAAAACCATTCATTTGCACAGCCGTCTGAGCATCTTTATAAAACAATTCAATCCATTTCATGATCATTGGTCCAAAGTTGAAAAATTTAAATGTTTTGTTAATAAAATCAAATGATATAGTATCAAATGCCTTTTCAAAATGTATCATCATCAGAAGACCAGGTATTTTGTTTATATCTGTGTATTTCAAAATATCATATAAAAGACGTGTATTTTCACCTATTAATCGGCCTTTAACAAAGCCAGTCTGATCCTTATTTACTAAAAAGTCCAGAACCGATTCCAACCTTTTTGCTATGGAACCAGATGCTAGGTTATAAATAGTATTTAAGAGTGAAATGGGTCGCCAATTCTTTAAGAACTGTTTAGGTTTATTCTCTTTTGGGATGCAAGTTATAATTCCTTGTTTTTGTGTTATTGATAGATTACCTTTGTTAAATGCATAGTTTATAGATCGAACTACAAAATGCCCAATTTTATTCCAGAATACTTTAAAAAAGTTAGCGGAAAAACCATCAGATCCAGGACTTCTATCATTTTTCATATTCTTTAAAGTATCTGTAATTTCATTATAGGTAATAAGGCCTTCAAGAGAGTCAGATTGCTCGATACTTAACTTAGGAATATCAGAATTATTTTCAATATCAGTATTATTTTCAATATCAGTATTATTTTCAAGAAAGTTATGTATAGTATAGTTCTCTGTCATTTCACGTCTTGTATACAGATGCTTGTAATAAAACTCTGCCTCCTGTAAAATATCTCTCTGGTTATATATCATTGTTCCATCATTTTTTTGTAAAAAAGGTATAGTTTTACTTGTATAATGAAATTTTTCTAAATTACAGAAATAATTGGTTGGTTTTTCTCCATAATCAATCCATTTAGCTCTAGATCTTACAAAATGACCTTTCATTTTATCTTGTCTTAAGATTGTCAGTTCTTCCTGTAGTTTTAATAGGGTTTCTTTTTCAGTTTCATAAGATCTACTTTCCAAATTTTCAATCTGTTTAATTAAATTATTCTCCTTAGACTTTTTTGTTTATTTTTGTAACTAGAATATGATATTGTTTTGCCTCTTATTTCTATTAACAAAGTTTCCAAAAATAGTTGATCATCAATAATAAACTGAATTTCTTCATTATTTATATTAGACAAATTTTCTAGATTATAAACAGATACACAATATTGTATTTTAACTTCTTCAATCTTTTGATTGATACATTTCAGATAGTCAGCATCATGTAACAAGGAGTTATTAAACTTCCATAGACCTTTACCATGGGTTGTATTAGTTAAGTCTACATTTAACAAGACCATTGAATGATCTGATCTATAACTAAGACTAATATCACAAAGTTTAACTTGAGGCAATAAGTCAGAACTAACTAAAAAAAAGTCTAATCTTGCCTGTTGAACAGGATTTGCTCTTCTCCATGAGTATTTTCTTAAATCACACATAATTTCTCTAAACGGATCATACAAATGTCTATTAGAAATGTAATCTAAAAGTTTCTTTCTTGAATTCTTATTGTTTTCTGTTGATTTGTAGTTAAAATAATCCAGTTCTATATTCAATACCAAGTTAAAATCTCCACACCAGATAAGTGAGTCATTTCCAACTGTATCAATAATTTTGAAAATATTTTCATAAAAGCTTGGCTGGTCTGAGTTAGGACCATAGATATTAACCAAAGTGAGCTTTTTAGAATTAACTGTGAGATCCAAAACTATATAATTCCCTTCACTATCAATAAATTTCTGATGAACCAAAACATCTAAATTTCTTCTAAAAAGAATAGCTACTCCACGAGCATTTGATTTAGAAAAACTAAAATAACAGTCAGCATTCCATAATGAATATAAATGTTTTTGCATACTGGAGACTAAGTGTACATCTTGCAAACAGTATATATTAGCATCTCTCTCCTTAAGAAACTGAAAATCATCTGCTCTTTTCTTATTATCATGTAAGCCTCGACAATTATATGAAATCAACTTTACATCAGTCATTTCCAAACAGATATGTTATACCATCATAACTATAAGATGAAGTATTGGCCCTAATAATATTATTTATATTTGTAAACATAGAATGCAGAAGTATATATGTAATACATGAACACATATTTATTGTATACGAGAAAAAATATAACAAGAAAAATAAAAAACACAAATGTTGCACTATGAGGTAAGGCTTTTAACAATACCATCATATACTAAATAAGAAAATACAATCAAACACATATCAATATAATCATATATATATATATATCGTATACTAGGTCAAAAATGGCCCCGCCCCATAGGTCACATGTTTTACATTGAGTTATATAGGAAATTTTAAAACTTTAAAAATCTTCTTGTCATAAACCACAAGGCCTAGAAGTTAACATATTTGGTGTGCAGTATTATCTAATGGACCTCTAACAAGCTTGTTCGAATCATGGCCTCTTGGTCAAAATAGGCCCCGCCCTAGGGGTCATATTGTTTTACATAGAATTATATAGGAAAAACTTTAAAAATCTTCTTGTCAGAAACCACAAGGCCTAGAGTTTAGATATTTTGTATGTATTTTTGTCTAGTGGACCTCTACCAAGTTTGTTAGAAAAATATCCCTGGTTTGACTATTGGCCCCGCCCAAGGGGTAACAAGTTTTAAATAGCAGTATAAAAGAAAATCTTTAAAAATCTTCTTGTCTGAAACCACAAGGCCTAGAATTTTAAAATTTGGCATGGAGCAAGCTTTATCAAGCTTTTTATCTCACCTGAGCACTGCTCAGGGTGAGCTTTTAGGATCGTTGAATGTCCGACTTCTCCTTAACCACTAAGCCAACATTGACAAAACATTCCTGGGATATTCCTTGCATGAAGCTCTACCAAAGTTGTTCAAAGAATTCAATTCCATCAAGAACTCTGAAAAACTTTGAAAATCTTCTTGTCTGAAACCACAAGGCCCTGAACCTTAAGATTTGATATGTCGCATTGTCTAAGATATTCCATTCAATCTTGGAATACTTGATCACCAGAAGAATCCTGCAAAGATTATTGGTACCCATGTCCCTGGGGTCAAAGTTAGCCCCACCCCAGGGGTCACTTAATTTTGCATATACTTATATATACATAGGGGATAAAAAAAATCTTAAGCCTATACTTACATAGGATGGGTAGGACTCGCCCCCTCCTTCTGCTTGGGGATCCGCGGGTATTGGGCCACCCCCCACCCCCCCCACCCCGCCCCACAATTTTTTTTCATTTAAGATTATCTTTTTTCTCTTTTATAAATATGTAGGTATTTCACCCCCACCCCACCCCTTCTGAAATTTTTTTTTTCCATTTCTTTTTAAATGTAGGCATGAAATACCCCCTGTCCCCTCCCCCCATTTTTTTTTCATTATCATTATCTTTTCTCTTTTTAAATACGTAGTTACTTGACTCCCCAACATCATGTATGGGATGGGGGACCCCCCCTTCCCCCCCAAATTTTTTTTTTTCATTTTCTTTTTTTTTTTTAGCTCATCTGAGCACAGCTCAGGGTGAGCTATTAGGATGGTTGATTGTCCGGCGTCGGGCGGCTTCCGTTGTGCGTCATCAACAATTTGACTTAAACAACATCTCCTCCTAATCCGTTGAGCCGACATTGATGAAACATGCCTGGGATATTCCTTGCATGAAGCTCTACCAAAGTTGTTCAAAGAATTCAATTCCATCAAGAACTCTGGTTGCTATGGCAACTTAAATGAAAAACTTTGAAAATCTTCTTGTCCGAAACAAAAAGGCCCAGAGCCTTAAGATTTGGTATGTAGCATTGTCTAGTGAACCTCTATCAAGTTTGTTAAAATTTTGCCCCTGGGGTCAAATTTGGCCTCTACCTGGGGGTCAAGTGATTTTACATAGGCTTATATAGTAAAACTTTAAAATCTTCTTGTCTGAAACCACAAGGCCCTGAGATCTAAGATTTGGTATGTAGTATTGTCTTGTGGACATCTACCAAGTTTTTGCAAACTATGCCCCTGGGGTCAAATTTGGCCCCGCCCCGGGGTCAACTTATTTACATAGGGAAAACTTTGGAAATCTTCTTGTCTGAAACCACAAGGACCTGAGCCTTAAGATTTTGTATGTAGCATTGTCTTGTGGACCTCTTCCAAGTTTGGTCAAATTTTATACCTGTGGTCAAATTTGGCCCTGCCCCGGGGATCAATGCATTTTACATAAGTTCATATAGGGTAAACTTTGAAAAATCTTCTTGTCTGAAACCACAAGGCCCTGAGCCTTGTGGTTTGGTATGTAGTTATATCTGGAGAAGGTCTCTCAAGTTTGTTAGAAAAATTTTCCTGGGGTCACTATTGGCCCCTGCGGAGGGGTCACAAGTTTTAAATAGCAGTATAGAAGAAAATCTTTAAAAAATCTTCATGTCTGACACCACAAGGCCTAGAATTTTAAAATTTTGCATGAAACAAGCTTTATCAAGCTTTTTCGAATTACTAGATTAGGTTAAAGGTCACCGAGGCTAAAAATGGGTTTATATACTGTACCTCACTGCACCTTCATTTAAAGACCAATATCTTTGATATTCGGTATATAGGATCCTTGCATGGACCTCTACCCATGGGTAGGGTTTTAGGTCACTGGGTCATGGTCAGGGTCACCATAGCTTATGATAGATATTTCTACTTTCTGTCATAGAGCCTGTATTTATTGACTGATATTTTAGATATTTACATATTTATATTTACATTACTTACATATTTTCTATTTAAACATGAAATACTGCTTAACTGCAAACCTACAGCCAAAATACTCAGGTGAGCGATCTAGGGCCATCATGGCCCTCTTGTTTTAAATACATAGGTAAGAAGTAACTCCTCACCCCACACCCCCCAATTTTTTCCATTATTTTTTTTTAGATACATAGGTACTTGACTCCCCAATGCATGGGGACACCCCCCACCCCACCCCACCCCACCCCCAACTTAACTCGGCCATGTTCTTTTCAATTGGGCCTCTTGTTTGACTTGGCTTATAATTTATTATCCAGTACTGAGAAAAGTGGAGCATGCTGTCTGTTAGTCCAAATATCCTGGAAATTTGTAAGACAGATTGTTTTGATGATTTCTAGCTCAAGTACTAATATAGGTCAGAGAGCCGAAATATGGAAAAGCCTTGTTAACACTCTAGAGTTAAGATTTTATTTCCAAATAGCCTGCAAATTTGTCAGAAAGGTTGCTTCTATGATTTCTAGCTCAGCTTTGAGTATGGGTCATCTCGAGTCAAAACTTAGGTCACAGAGCCCAAATATGGAAAACTTTGTATACACTCTTGAGGCTACATTTTCAGTCCAAATGTCCTGGAATTTGTCAGAAAGGTTTTTTTGATGATTTGTAGCTCAAATTTGGATATGGGTCATCTGGGGTCAGAAACTAGGTCACAGAACCCAAACATCGAAAAACCTTGTTAGTGCTCTAGAGGCTACATTTTCAGTCCAAATATCCTGGAAATTTGTCAGAAAGATTGTTTCAATAATTTCTAGGTCAAGTTCGAATATGGGTCATCTGGGGTCAATTAACCAGGTCCATAGCAACTTTGTTAAAAGCAGTCATATTCAGATGAGCGATACAGGACCATCATGGCCCTCTTGTTCAAATTATAAGATTAGGTTAAAGGTCACGGAGGCTAAAAACAGATTTATCTACTGTACCTCATAGAGATATTAAGTATATAGGTTCCTTGCATGGACCTCTACCCATGGGTAGGGTTTGAGGTCACTGGGATAAGGTCAAGGTCACCATAGCTTATAATAGATATTTCTACTTTCTGTCATAGAGCCTTTATTTATTAATGACTGATATTTTACATATTTGGTTTGTAGGCACGTACATATTTTCAGTAAAAAAATGAAATACTGCTTAACAGCAAACCTACAGTCAAGGTACTCAGGTGAGCTATTAAGGACCATCATGGCCCTCTTGTTTAATTACTTTTCACAAATGATCACCACTATGACACAATGTGCAGAACCCAACATACAGGTTTTTACCCCCAAGGTTAAATGTTCTCCATAACTTTTTAACTTTAACTTTATGGAAGATTTTAAGTAACTTGGCACAAATAATTAATATCATGAGACTATGTGCTTATAATATGCATGGCACTACATGAAGGTCATGGTTGGTTAAAGGTCAAGAAGTACACATTCGTGTCCACTGCGGAAGGGGATTTAGCTGTCTTTCAGACGCCTTGTTGACTTTGATCTAGGTTGTCAGCTATTTCTTGTGTAAAGCCAATGATTTGGGTCTCACAGCTATGTTTTGACCTGAATCCATGTTGCTGGTGACAGAATATGTTGTGTGTGTCAAAGTAATCCATCATGTTTAAAACAGAGATGTGTTCCATTAGTTTTGATGCTATACATGTTAGTGATATTGGTCCGTAGTTGTAATGTTTTAACTTTGACCCTTATTGATACTATAATGCTGGTGTGATAATGACATGTTTCCAATTCTTAGGAATAATACCCGTGGCTAGTGATATTTGGAATACTATTCTGAGGATTGCCCTAACCAAAATATTCTATAAGTCACTTATAAGTGAATTGATAAGTAACTTACAAGTCACCTAGTCAATTCACCTAATAGCCATCATATGTATTTTAAATGCAAATTATATGTGACATATATGTTACTTATATGGCCTAAAAGTCACTTATAAGTGTAAGTCACTTATCAGTTTTTTTGTAAGTCACTTCCAAGCCTAGTATAAGTCACTTATAAGTCTGTTATAAGATACTCATATATATGATTTATATGTAAAATACTTGTATATATCCCAACTTAGTGTAATTGTCACATTCTAAATTGCAGTTGAATTTATAGGTCATGGTTTTCTACTTTTTCATCATCATTAGCTCACCTGTCACGCAGTGACAGAGTGAGCTATTAGGATACCCTTGTGTCCGGCGTCCGTCGTCCGTCCGTCGTCCGTCGTCAACATTTTCTTTAAATGACATCTCCTCCTAAACCCCTGGCCCAATTTTAAAATAACTTCATACTAATGGTCCTTAGATGTCCCTTTACCAAGTTTGCTCAAATGGTTCCGGTCCAATGCACAATATGGCTGTGAGGCCCTAAAAGGTGTTTTTAAAATGGAAATTTCAAAAATCTTCTTGTCTGAAATAACAAGGCCCAGAGCTTTCATATTTGGTATGAAGCATCATCTAGGGGACCTCTGTCAAGTTTGCTCAAATCATGACTTCCGGGGTCAAACTGGTTCAGCCCCGGGGGTAAATAGATTTTACTTAGAATTTATATAGGAAAAACTTCAAAAATCTTCTTCTCCAGAACCACAAAGCCTGGCGCTTAGATATTTTGCATGTAGCATTAACTAGTAGACTTCTACCAAGTTTGCTCAAATCATGATCCCCGGGGTCAAGTTGATCCCGCCCGGGGGTCAGTTAATTTTATATAGAGTTTATATAGGAAAAACTTCAAAAATCTTCTTCTCCAGAACCACAAAGGCTAGAGCTTAGATATTTTGCATGTAGCATAACCAAGTAGACCTTAACCAAGTTTGCTCAAATCATGATCCCCGGGGTCAGATTGACCCCGCCCCGGGGGTCAATTGATTTTATATAGAGTTTATATAGGAAAAACTTCAAAAATCTTCTTCTCCAGAACCACAAAGCCTGGAGCTTAGATATTTTGCATGTAGCATTACCTAGTAGACTTCTACCAAGTTTGCTCAAATCATGATCCCCGGGGTCAAGTTGACCCCGCCCGGGGGTCAATTGATTTTATATAGAGTTTATATAGGAAAAACTTCAAAAATCTTCTTCTCCAGAACCACAAAGCCTGGAGCTTAGATATTTTGCATGTAGCATTACCTAGTAGACCTTTACCAAGTTTGCTTAAATCATGATCCCCGGGGTCAAATTGACCCCGCCCCATAGTCAATTCATTTTATATATAGTTTATATAGGAAAAACTTCAAAAATCTTCTTCTCCAGAACTGCAGGCCTGGAGCTTAGATATTTTGCATGTAGCATTAACTAGTAGACTTCTACCAAGTTTGCTCAAATCATGATCCCCGGGTCAAATTGACCCCGCCTGGGGGTCAGTTGATTTTATATAGAGTTTATTTAGGAAAAACTTCAAAAAATCTTCTACTCCAGAACCAGAAAGCCTAGAGCTTAGAAATTTTGCATGTAGCATGACCTAGTAGACCTTAACCAAGTTTGCTCAAATCATGATCCCCGGGGTCAAATTGACCCCGCCCCATAGTCAATTCATTTTATATATAGTTTATATAGCCATCTGATCTTAGTCTGCAAAGTTTGCTTCGGTCTTCCCAACTGCTGAGTTCAGTACGTACAGTCCATGGTCTGTGGATCACCTATCTTGTGTGTCATAACGTGCTCTCAAATTCTGTACTGGTACAGAATTTACCAACACAGGTTAACTGCATACCATTATGTAACTTAAATACTGTCTCAAAATAGCATATACCCTAACACAAAAGTCACTTCTAGACTGTACATTTCTGAAGGAAACTACCTTCAGCCAAAATGAAAACATTACACCTGTTTCAGATATCCATATTTCAATTTGTACTTCATACAATAGTTTCATGTTAACTTACAAAGAAAAAAAAAATGTATCGAAAGTCTAATGACTTTGAAATGTTAACATTTTCCATGTATTTATCATCTAGACGAAATGAGGTAAACTGGAAATTATTAAAACAGTTCATGTAAAGTTAAAACTTCACCAATCAGCAAGTGTGGACACATGCCCTTCTTTCACCAATTCTCTCCTCATTATGTCTACAATATCGTTTCATGGTCTATCAGGTGAGCGATTCAGGGCCATCATGGCCCTCTTGTTTTTTAATTATTAAGATTACTTTTTGCAAGTAAAGCTGATGTTGTTGATGATGTTTTATTAGGTTAGTCTAAAAGATACCTTTATTAACTCATTAATTCTGTTGTCTGTTTGCTCCTCATTTTTATGCCTGTAATAATCAAATTGTCCGTCAGTCCGTCCATCCCTATTTTGTCCAGAGCATAACTCCAAAAGTATACAAGGCATTTACTTCAATCTTGGAATATAGATTGATTGCAATAAGGTGAAGTGCAGTGCATAAGAACCATTACTCTAGTCATGCTAATTCTTGAGTTATCTCCCCTTTTTAGCTCACCTGAGCACAGAGTGCTCAGGGTGAGCTTTTCTGATCGGTCTTTGTCTGTCATCCGTCGTCCATCTGTCTGTCGTCAACTTTTCATTCAAACAACATCTCATCTGAAACCAAATTTAATGAAACTTGCCTGGGATGTTCCTTGCATGAAGCTCTACCAAGATTGTTCAAATGGTTCTGGTCCATTGCATTTCTGGTTCACTGAAACTAAAATTAGATTTTAAAAGTTGGATCTTTAAAAATCTTCTTCTCCGAAACCTCAAGGCCTGGAGCTTAGATATTTGGTATGAAGCATCATCTATAGTGGACCTCTACCCAGTTTCTTAAAATAATGACCCTGGGGTCAAAACTGACACCACTCCAGGGGTCAGTTGATTTTACATAGATTTATATAGGGAAAACATAAAAATCTTCTTGTCAGAAACCACTAGGCCTAGAGTTTAGATATTTGGTGTGCAGCATTGTCCAGTGGACTTTTACCAAGTTTGAGTTGGATCTTTAAAAATCTTCTTCTCCGAAACCACAAGGCCTGGAGCTTTAATATTTGGTATGAAGTCAAGTGGACCTCTACCAAGTTGGTTCAAATCATGGCCTCTGGGTCAGAAATGGCCCCGACCCTACACTTGCTAAATATAGGGTTACAGTACGCGCCAGGAGGAACTCACATTTTCCGCTTTATTTCGCGGACGCGGAAAAATAATATCCGCGGCGACATCGAGGAAAAAAACGGATTTCCTCGATGTCTCGACATCGCGAAATATCTCGGCGATATTTGACAACCAGCGCGAAAATAATAAGAGTCATAACTCACCTGGATAAGCTGAACATTTAATGAAATTATCGTAATGAAAGTGTGCATTTTACGTGTGCCAATTATGTGACATTTGGTAAAATTAAAACCAAAATTTCTCATACATTTGCTGTGTAGGTTTATGTGTACTTCCGTCGTTGAAAACGCTCGTTATTGTATAGCAAAATCGATCAATAATTTTGTCAAGCGCATAGACGATACAGATGTCGCAGTAGGGTTTACATGTTGTAGGTTTTCTTTAAATATAGGAAAGCAGTTTTAACATGTGTAAATCGAAAACCAGTCAATTTATTTTCTGAAATTAGGGTCAGCTGTTCCGAGAAACAATCTGTACTTTCAGTTTTGAATTGTCATTCCTTCTGTTAACAGATACGAGCATTCGTACACAAATGCATCAGAATGAGAGTTTTATGAGAGTTTTATACATTTAAATGATATTTTAAAGCGTAAAATTCGCCGAAATGCGTGTAATCAGGAACTTTGTGAGCCTCGATACGTCAATTCTTACCTGTGAAAAAGTTCTCGGAACCATTTAGCGGACGTCCGCCGCGATATTTGGTGACCATGTCCGCGGCGGTCGTCCTCGAAATGCACCGGATTTGGTCGCGTTTTAAGGAATGGGTAGTCCACGACAACCTCGAGGAAAACGAGAGTTCCTCCTGGCACGTACTGTATATAGGAAAATCTTAAAAAACCTTCTTGTCTGAAACCGTAAGGCATAGAGCTTAGATATTTGGTGTGTAGCATTGTCTAGTGGACCTCTACTAAGTTTGTTCAAATCATGGCCTCTGGGTCAAAAATGGCCCCACCCCAAGGGTTACTTGTTTTACATAGAGTTATATAGGAAAAGGTTCTAAAAATCTTCACAGAAGAAACAATAGGTCACCATAGCTTATAATAGATATTTCTACTTTCTGTCATAGAGCCTTTATTTATTGACTGATACTTACATGTTTGGTTTGAAGGCACTTACATATTTTCAGTAAAAAAATGAAATACTGCTTAACAGCAAACCTACAGCCAAAGTACTCAGGTGAGCGATCCAGGGCCATCATGGCCCTCTTGTGTTTTTGGAGCTATGGCAATGAAATTTGGACCATGTATACAGTTTTTATACCCCCGCTTCGAAGAAGTGGGGGGTATACTGTTTTACCCTTGTCCGTGTGTCCGTCCGTCCGTAACAAATTTCCGTTGCAGTTTTCTCAGCAACTATAACATGCAGAAGCCTGATATTTCACATACTGCTATACCCTATAGTCCCATAATTATGGTGTAAAGCGATTTTATGCTCCTTGCTCATCTACTTCCTGTTTACCGAATATTTTTAGATTTTGTCACTATATAGGTGCATTACATCAACCAGACGACATCTTTATTTTCTGTCGCAGTTTTCTAAGCAACTAAAGCATGCAGCCACCTGATATTTTGCATATTGCTTTATCCTATAGTCCCATATGGTGTAAAGCGATTTTATGCTCCTTGCTCATCTACTTCCTGTTTACCGAATACTTAGATTTTTACACATAGTTGACATACATTCACAATTTCCGTCACAGTTTTATTTTGCATATTGCTTTATCCTATATTCTCATACGGTATAAAGCGATTTTATGCTCCTTGCTCATCTACTTCCTGTTTACTGAATACTTAGAAGTTACCAACACACAGGAAAGGAGGTTCACTTGATCGTGTTTTTGTGAATAAAGACTTTGATGAATCAGAAATCACAGATGTAATACCTGTTCATTATTCTGACCATTTTCATATCCATCTAGCTGTGCCTTGGATGAAGTTGTATTAAGTTCAGGTAAATACTCGGAAAAATTTGACACTCTTTATACATATGACAAATGCAAATTACATTATGAAAGTCAAATTTCTGATAGCGGGGGTATCACTAGTGAGCATTAGCTCACAAATTTACTTGTTTGTTCTGATTTCAAAAATGTCATCGCATGACCTATATTTTTGACCTACTGACCTACTTTTTGTTTCTGGAGCTATGGCAATGAAATTTTGACCATTTATACAGTTTTTTGTTCCGATTTCAAAAATATCGCATGACCTATTTATTTGACATACTGACCTTTTTTTTGTTTTTGGAGCTATGGCAATGAAATTTGGACCATGTATACAGTTTTTTTGTTCCAATTTCTAAAACGTCATATCATGACCTATATTTTTGAAATTCTGATGTACTTTTTTGTTTTTTAGCTACAGCAATGAAATTTGGACCGTGTGCACAGTTTTTCATTTCGATTTCAAAAATGTCATTGTATGACCTATATTTTTGACCTACTGACCTACTTTTTGTTTTTGGAGCTATGGCAATGAAATTTGAACCATGCATACAGTTTTTTGTTCTGATTTCAAAAATGTCATTGCATGACCTATATTTTTGACCTACTGACCTACTTTTTGTTTTTGGAGCTGTGGCAATGAAGTTTGGACCATGTATACAGTTTTTTGTTCCGACTTCAAAAATGTCATTGCATGACCTATTTTTTTTTGACCTACTAACCTACTGTTTGATATTGGAGCCATGGAAATGAAATTTGGCCCATGTATACAGTTTCTTTGTTCCGATTTCAAAGACGTCAGATCATGACCTATATTTTTAACCTACTGACCTACTTTTTTGATCTTTAGCTACAGCAATGAAATTTGGACCGTGTGCACAGTTTTTTGTTTCGATTTCAAAAATGTCATTGCATGACCTATATTTTGACCTACTGACCTACTTTTTGTTTTTGGAGCTATGGCAATGAAATTTGGACCATATATACAGTTTTTTGTTCCGATTTAAAAAATATCATCACATGAACTATTTTTTTGACATACTGACCTATTTTTTGTTTTTGGAGCTATGGCAATGAAATTTGGACCATGTATACAGTTTTTTGTTCCAATTTCTAAAACGTCATATCATGACCTAAATTTTTGACCTACTGACGTACGTTTTTGGTTTTTAGTTACGGGAATGAAATTTGGACTGTGTATACAGCTTTTTGCTCCGATTTTAAAAAATGTCATCTCATGACCTATATTTTGACCTACTGTCCTACTTTTTGTTTTTTGGAGCTGTGGCAATGAAATTGCATTGGTCCATTTCTGTGATATGCATCATTACATTCATAAAAATTTCTTTCATCTTTGAACCCAGGTGAGCGCTTAAGGGCTATTGGCTATTCTGCTCCATAAGGGCTGCAATAGCTAAAAGTAGAAAAAAAATCAAACAGCATCTCCTCCTCAATGGTAAGGTAATTTTCCATCAAATGTTCCTTACATACCCCTGCTTTAAAATTGCTTAAATGGTTCTGCTCCATTGAACAAAATAGCTACCAGAGATAAAAATAGGTTTTCTTCAATATATGGCTTCTAATGACATCTCCTCACAAGCTGTTATCACGAAATTGCCTCTGCCCCATGGATTTTTTTTTGTTTAAGATATGAGATCTTTGAATGTCTTCAGTTAGAAAATGTAATGTTGCATCTGATGTTTGCTTAACGGTAGACCCTCAGGCAAAGTACTTAGATGAGCGGTCCAGGGCCATCATGGCCCTCTTGTTTTTTTCGTAAAAATATTCTTTCTCCCACCCTTTTTGATGGGATTTTAAGTTGGTGTCTATTGAAAAACATTCTACAATTTGTTAAAAAATTATGTTTTTCCAGTGAACACAGGATTCTGATTTTGGACCATTTGAAATCTTGAATACATTGTATTTTATGATTTTTAGGATACATATACATTCGGACCCCAAGCATCAATCTGTGATACATATAGAGAACGTGGACCTGTACTGGAAAAAACATTCGAACATTTGTGGTCCGTATTGGTGATCGAGAGAGAATAAACTTTACAAGCTGAGAAACTGAAAGCATTAAAAGCAGTATATATTCCATGCCACATCCAAAGATGTTGAGACACCATCTGTATTTTTTAGTTTTCTTTGCCATACTTAGTATATGTACAATTGGTAAGTTATGTAAATCTTTACTTCCTGGTTCTGACTTTCCTTGCAGGATGTTTCAGCCATAAAACCAGTTGGGCTGTAAGCAATTTTGCCTTCATAAAAGAAGTAATTTCAGCCATAGCAGGCCATTTTTTCACCATTTTAATATGCCACCAACACTGGTGGAACTGGGAAAAAATAAATTGTAAAAGTCCAAATTGGGAATTTTAGAGTAACAAACTAACTAATGGGAAACACTGCATTGTCTTATTTTATTGAAGCTTTTGGATCAGAATGACTTACTTCACAAGAGGTAACGTCAACCCAGTGACTCCTCTATTTTCAATACTGGGTGGGGTAAATTACTCGTATGTTTCTTTTGCTGCATCTTGATTTGGCTTGAAAGATGATTCAACAGAATAAAGATTGAATAAAATATCAATTATTTTGCATTTCTCAGCTGCTCTTTTATCAATTTCTAGCTCACCTGAGCCTGCTCAGGGTGAGCTTTTGGGATCGTTGAATGTCCGGTGTCCGTCGGCGTGCGTTGTGCGTCATCAACAATTTGACTTAAACAACATCTCCTCCTTAACCACTGAGCCAAAGTTGATGAAATTTTCCTGGGGTATTCTTAGCATCAAGCTCTACCAAAATTGTTCAAAGAATTCAATTCCATCAAGAACTGTGGTTGCTATGGCAACTTATAGCAAAAACTTGGAAAATCTTCTAGTCTGAAACCAAAAGGCCTTAAGATTTGGTGTGTAGCATTGTCTAGTGGACCTCTACCAATTTTGTTCAAATTATACCCCTGGGGTTAAATTTGGCCCCGCCCCAGGGGTCAATTGATTTTACATACGCTTATATAGTGAAGCTTTAAAAATCTTCTTGTCTGAAACCACAGAGCCCTGAGCCTTAAGATTTGGTACTGAACATTGTCATGTGGACCTCTACCAACTGTGTTCAAATTATGCTCCTGGGGTCAACTTTGGCCTTGGCCCAGGGGTCAATTGATTTTACATAGGCTTATATAGGGAAAACTTTGAAAATCTTCTTGTCTGAAACCACAAGGCCCTGAGCCTTAAGATTTGGTAAGTAGCATTGTCTGTTAGACCACTACCACGTTTTTTCAAATTATACCCCTGGGGTCAAATTTGGCCCTGCCCCGGGGGTCAATTGATTTTACATAGGGAAAATTTTGAAAATTCTCTTGTCTGAAACCACAAGGCCCTGAGCTTTAAGATTTGGTATGCAGCATATTGTCTTGTGGACCTCTACCAAGTTTGTTCAAATTATGCCCCTGGGGTCAAATTTGGCCCCACCCCAGGGATCAATTGATTTTACATAGGGAAAACTTTGAAAATCTTCTTGTTTATAAACAACAATAGCCTGAGCCTTAAGATTTGGTATGTAGCATTGTCTAGTGGACCTCTACCAAGTTTGTTCAAATTATACCCCTGGGGTCAAATTTGGCCCCACCTGTGGGTTATTGGTTTTTCATAGGCTTAAATAGTGAAAACTTTGAAAATCTTCTTGTAGAAGGAGAGGTAACATTTTCAGTCTAAATAATCTGGAAATTTGTCAGAAAGGTTGTTTCTATGATTTAGCTCAGGTTCGAATATGGGTCATCTTGGGTCAAAAATTAGGTGACAGAGCCCAAATATATGGAACCTTGTTAACACTCTTGAGGTAACATTTTTAGTCCAAATAACATGGAAATTTGTCAGAAAGGTTGCTTCAATGATTTCTAGCTCATTTACGAATATAGGTCATCTGGAGTCAAAAACTAGGTCACAGAGCTCAAATATTGAAAAACTTTGTAAACACTCTAGAGGCTACATTTTCAGTCCAAATGTCCTGGAAATTTGTCAGAAAAGTTGTTTTGATGATTTGTAGCTTAATTTTTGATATGAATCATCTGGGGTCAAAATTCAGTTCACAGAGCCCAAATATGGAAAAACCTTGTTAACACTCTAGAGGCTACATTTTCAGTACATTTAACCTGGAAATTTGTCAGAAAGGTTGTTCTGATGATTTGTAGCTAAATGTTGGATATAGGTCATCGCGGGTCAAAACCTAGGTCACAGAGCCCAAATATCGAAAAACCTTGTTAACACTCTAGAGGCTACATTTTCAGTCCATTTAAACTGGAAATTTGTCAGAAAGATTGTTTCAATAATTTCTAGGTCAAGTTCGAGTGTGGGTCATCTGGGGTCAATTAACCAGGTCCATATCAACTTTGTTAAAAGCAGTCATACTCAGGTGAGCGATACAGGGCCATCATGGCCCTCTTGTTTTTATAATTGTTTCACTTTATTTACTAACTATAAGAGGGACTGAATGACACAGAGATAAAGGACAATTACCTTAGGTGAAGTGCAGAGTACAAGACCCATAACTCTGCCTGACTAAGATTTTGAATTAATTCCTTTTGTTAGCTTTTAGCTCAACTATTTGAAGAATACCGAGGGCTATGGTGGGGGTTAGTGGATTATCTACCCTGAATACTCTCTGGTATTAAAATGGTCCTTCCATTTGGATTCCTCTCCTTTTATTGCTATTTTTATGTCTCCCCCCAAAAATGGGGGAGACATATTGTTTTTCCCCCGGTTGTCCGTCTGTCCGTCCGTCCGTCTGTCCGTCACAAAATCGTGTCCGCTCTGTATCTTCCAAAGCCCTTGAAGGATTTTTATGAAACTTGGGTCAGATGTTCACCTCAACTAGGCGACGTGCAGAACCCACTTTGCAAGTGTGGTGTCTCAAGGGCAAGGTCACACTTGGAGGTTAAATGTCAAATGCCACAAAATCATGTCCGCTCTGTATCTTCCAAAGCCCTTGAAGGATTTTTATGAAACTTGGGTCAGATGTTCACCTCATCAAGGCGACGTGCAGAACACACTTTGTGGGTGTGGTGTCTCAAGGTCACACTTGGAGGTTAAATGTCAAATGCCACAAAATTGTGTCCGCTCTGTATCTTCAAAAGCCCTTGAAGGATTTTTATGAAACTTGGGTCAGATGTTCACCTCATCAAGGCGACATGCAGAACCCACTTTGCGGGTGTGGTGTCTCAAGGTCAAGGTCACACTTGGAGGTTAAATGTCAAATGCCACAAAATCGTGTCCGCTCTGTATCTTCAATAGCCCTTGAAGGATTTTTATGAAACTTGGGTCAGATGTTCACCTCATCAAGGTGACGTGCAGAACCCACTTTGTGGGTGCGGTGTCTCAAGGTCAAGGTCACACTTGGAGGTTAAATGTCAAATTTTACAATCGTCTGACTCAATACTACCTGCAGCAACTGGCTGGGGGGAGACATATGTTTTTGTTCAATCAAAAACCCATTTCTAGTCTCTTTTGGTATGGTGATAATCAAGCCTTATTATTTGCAACAATGGTAGTCAGATTACACATTAAGGTTAGCAACATGATTGTTTTGTTAACACCATTATCGTTGTTTTTAGCTCACCTGAGGACAATGTCCTCAAGGTGAGCTTTTGTGATGGCCCATTGTCCATCGTCTGTGCATCCGTCCGTGCGTGCGTCAACAATTTCTTTAAACAACTTTTCCTCCTTAACCACTTGGCCAAATTTGCTGAATTGAAACTTTGAAGGGATGTTTCTTGCATGAAGCTCTACCAAAGTTGTTCAAAGAATTAAATTCCATGCAGAACTCTGATTGCTATAGCAAAAAAAAAAAAAAGAAAAAAATTAAAAAAAATCTTCTTCTGAAAAACCACAATGCCCGGAGCTTAGATATTTGGTATGATGCATCATCTAGTGGACCTCTACCAAGATTGTTCAAATTGTGACCTTGGGGTCAGAACTGGCCCCGCCCTTGGGGGGGTCACTTCATTTACCTAGAGTTATATAGGGAAAACTTAAAAAATCTTCTTGTAAGATACTACAAGATTACAGTCACATAGGGAAAACTTCAAAACTCTTCTTGTCAGAAACCACAACACATGGAGCTTAGATATTTGGTATGCAGCATTGTCTAGTAGACCTCTACTAAGATTGTTCAAATCATGGCCCCTGGGTCAAAACTGGCCCCGCCCCAGGTGTCACATGTTTTACATAGAGTTTGGAGGAAGAAACTTTAAGATCTTCTTGTCAGAAACCGCAAGGCTTTGAACTTAGGCATTTGGTATGAGGCATCATCTAGTGGACCTCTATAAAGATTGTTCAAATTATGACACTGGGGTTAGAACTGACCTCGCCTGGCGCTTACATGATTTACATAGAGTTATATAGGGAAAACTTTAAAAATCTTCTTGTCAGAAACCGCAAGGCATGGAGCTTAGATATTTGGTGTTGAGCATTGTCTAGTAGACCTCTAGCAAGATAGTTCAAATCATGGCCCCTGGGTCAAAATTTGCTCTGCCCAAGGGGTCACATGTTTTACATAGAGTTATATAGTAAATTATTTAAAAATCTTCTTGTCAGAAACTGCAAGGCCTGGATCTTAGATATTTGGTATGAGGCATCATCTAGTGGACCTCTACAAATATTGTTTTTCTCATTTTTAGCTCGACTAGTTATTGCTATAGTCATGGTGTCGTTGCCGTTGCCGTTCCCTTCCGAAAACTTTAACATTGATCATAATTTTTTTTCTTCCTTGATTGATTATCTTCATACTTCGACACAAGAACCCTTTGGACAAGACCGTTAAGATGACCAGACAAAACTTGACTCATAAATGACCTTCACCTTCAAGGTCAAAATATTGAATTTTGCTAAAATTGTTCATAACTTTAGTATTTCTGGTTCGATTTGATTTATACTTGGACAAAACAAAACATATGACAAAACTGACATGTTGAATAATTAAGATATGACCATGACCTTAAAATGACCTTGACCATCAAGGTCAGATGATTGAATTTTGCTTAAAGGTCATGTGACACGACTATAGCAACTTTGTCTATTCAGAATAATCATAATGTCCTGATTAAAATGGTTTAACTGTGAAATTTTGAAAATATTCCTTTTGATAAGAAAAAACGTGTTTTAGATGATCGGCTGTTTCCGTTTCGACATCGGTAGTTTCCGCCGCAATTTTTGGCTGTGACGTAGATTTATCCCTACTGTCCCAGGGAGTGGTGCCGAATTACACTGCTCATAACACATCCGTTTTTAAATGAAAAAATAACACTAAACCACAAGTGCAAGAAACACGGTAAAGGCACACTTAAAAAAATAACATGCTATAAATTGTAAATAAAATAATGTGATTACTTCTCTATATTTTTAAGTAAATTCAAACTTTGTACCGAGTGAACGGGTTATTGGCGGCGCCGAGAACGGCGACGCCTATATTGGAATTGTGTTTCATTTTGTACCATGCGCTGACGTAATCAATTTGGGAGAATCTTGGATCATTATCAATGTAAAAAAATCGACTTATTCTGTACATCACATAAAGTATGTCACTTCATAAATCGTATTTATTAATTTTAAAAATAAATTGATCCAAATCAGATAAGTTTGTATTTTTAATCTAAAGTTTTTGATGCAAAAATTACACATTTAATTACTTTTCCCAAAACAAATCAAAGCGCTGCAAGTACTTGTGTATTCACTGTATTTATCTAGCAGTGTGTTGCTACATAATCTGAAATGCAAATCTTTGTTAATTCTTTCAACTACAGCTATATAAAGAAAGGTGAAGCCGAGTGGTTAAAAGGTCGGACTTGTACTCTAAGGATAGCTAGTCAAGACACGAGTTCGAACCCCGTCAGCGGCCGTGTCGGCATCGGTTATTTCCTTCAGCAAGAAACTTTATTCTCATTACTTAGTACTGGTTGGTTCCAGGGACGGATTTGAAAATGATTCTATTACTTTTAGCTTTCGTCACAATCCAAATAAAATTGATTTGTATAAACTAACTTGAAAATAGAAATTGTACAAAATCTGTCGTGTTAATGCAATAATAAAGAATGAGTCTGTCTTTGTGAATAAAGACACAAGGATGAATTTGAAGAACACTCTTACTTTGCTGGATTCAATTCAGTCGTTATAGTTACAAAAAAAAACATATCTATTCACTACGACACTAAACCGTTAAACCATGAATATGATAGAGTACCAGTTGTTCTTTGGGTGTTATCTAGTGCAGACAAATTACAAAATATTTGAAATGATGTAATACCATACTGTGAAATGTGAAATTCGAACAAAGATGTTACATGTAAGGTTTTATTTTTTGGATGTCGATAACATAGGAATTGTTATTTCAAAATCGAGGACACATCTTCAGAGACAAGTATCTTGGTATATTTCTCACCAAATCTGGGAATATTATGCGTACAAGAAAATATTTAGTAGTAAAGCCCTTCATCTATTAAAGGAGAATGTGTACTCCATAGTTGATTACCTATCGGAAGCACTGTCAGGTCGGCAGCTCTCTTTGTTCCAATTTCAGAAATACACTCACACTGCTACTGCTACACAAAAATTCGTTTCCCGTTTCCTACCAGAGACGGTAATTCCTTAGATATAATTTTCTCTTAAACACAGACCGGGGAAAAAGCAAGATTACGAGGTGATTTTAAATAATTTATAATGACCATTCTCTTCTACAGTTCTCTTCTACAGAAATAACCGTCCATGGATTTCAAATTCTCATTCTCTGTGGGAAGAAAAAAAATATTCTTGGAATTGTCATTCAAGGTTTAAATTTGAAATTTTGACATGTCTTGGGCTGCCTAGAAACTTTGGACAGTAAACTTAGCAACCCTTTTGAAACTTTCCGATCACTGAAGTCATCCTTGTTTCAATTTACTTAATGTGCTATCGATGGTTCCAAAATGTTCCTTGGTCAATCGCAGCAAATCTATATAAAGTATAGTATTTAATGTACGTTGAAGGCTTATTACCACTGCATGTGCATGTGTGATGGTATTTTCTTCATGCATACAATATAAACAATGAAAACATAACATTTCTTCAAGAAATAGATTGAAAATCTGAGTTTGTAAAAATTGGATTATATCCTGTCTATCATGGTTGCGCAACCAGGATAGAACAGAAAAAGACACAAAACAGTAGGATTTAAACAGACTAAAAACATTAAAAGGGTATAGATTGTTGAAATAAAGCAAAAGTAGACATTTGGAATATTCAAGTGCTGAATTGTGTCGCAGACGAAGAACACTTGATTATTATCCCAATTTTTAAATTTAAAGGGAGACAATATGCAATTTTCATAAAAAGTGAAAGATCAAATGATTTTTTATGAGAATATAGTCATTCATATCTGGTCATTATGTTGAAGAAAAGTGAATTCACATGATTTCACATCTTCAATAAAAGTGATTAAAACATGGATATGATTCAAATGTCCCCCTTTAAAATCTTTTTACATCTCATCTGTAAATAACTTGATTATATCATCAAAATGTACAACATGTACTACACACGTGTACAATTGTTTAGGTTAATTTATACACTTATTATTTATCTTATTTCAAAACCATGCTTTGCATCAAAATTAATCTTGTAAATTTACCTTAATAAATATCAAAAAATATTCCAATTTCTTCCATGTTGTGGTTCTATATAAAACTATCCCTCCACGTTTTTACATGCTGCGTAACACTTCCTCACTTGATGTTTACGTCAATAAACAAATTCTTTTTCATTTAAGTGTAGTAAAATTGAAGTGAATTTAGGTGATTTACTGTGTTAACATTTGTTTCACTGGAATGGAAATTCACACTACAGTGTATTTTCACGTTGGGATATTGTTTGATAATAGTATGGCATGTCCATCAAGTAGCAAGTTGTGTCTGCTTATAAATTAATATCCAATGAAATGTCAAAGATCCATAAATCACGCCTTATACTGTGAGATTTATGCAAATTAACCTGCCTAAATGGGACCCTTATATATTCTGCATAGCTGTCAAAACAAAACAATTAAGTTTTTATGACCCAATCAATGATAAAGTTGAGACAAATAGCTAAATTTTATAGCAAGTGATCTTACAAATTGATTGTATTACTTTTGATCAGTCATGGTGTCGTTGCCGTTGCCGTTCCCTTCTGAAAACTTTAACATTGATCATAATTTTTTTTATTCCTTGATTGATTATCTTTATACTTCGACACACTTGTGAAAACATTATGTAATAGCTTGTTCCAATTAACATGTCTGAATGATTTTTAGTTAAGAATCTTCCATGCAGATACATATTTTAATTAGATAATTGAATGTAATGGATCTATCTATGATGAAAATAAAAATCATTCGACTTCTAAATGTGAACAAATTATTAAAAAAACAAAAAGTAAAACAATGTGTTTGTGTTATGATTTTGACTTACTTTTTAGGGCTTCTTTATATTATTTGTTCTTTGATCATTATTGTTTTGTTTTCAAAAAAAGTAGAATGAATAAGCCAAAAATAAAAGATATGCATTTATAATGAAACAAATCATAGATCTAGTCAAAGATTACTTACCCGTACCTCAGGCAAAATATACCACAGACAAATAAGGAACACATCACTGTAAGGAGAATGTTTTTATGGAAAAAAAATCTCTCGATTGGAGTTAGTAAATCAAGTCTTCATACAAACTGCATCTGATAAAAATAAGCATGTTCAAATCTTTTTGGATCAGTTACTTGAAAAATGGACCCCCCATCCAAGCATTTGTTGTGACAGATGGGGGTCATTATTGGAGAATGGCCGAAGGCCGAAATATACAAGCATATCACTTCAGTGACCCATGAAAACTGTCGCTCTTTACAGGTCAAATCAAAATTGACCTGTCACGTGACCACAGTAACTATAAATCAGAAAAATATCCCGTGCATTCCATAGCTTTTAAAGATAAGTTTATGTTGGCTTGTTTAACCAAACATTAAGGATTTTAATTCACCAGAAAAATCCGCAAAGGTAACGACACACAGTAAGTGTAATCAGGAAATACAACTTATATAGTCTATGTTCTGTGAATAAAACTGGAACGTATCTCACCATGTTATTCTGTGCATACATTAAAAATAGTCAAACTGACACAGTTACCTCAAGGAGTGGGATAATGAAGTAGCCAAGAAAAGAAAAATGGGAGGGTGCTTGTATATTTCGGCCTCCAGCCATTCTCCAATAATGACCCCCATCCGTCACAACAAATGCTTGGATGGGGGGTCCATTATTTTCGATGGCCTATGGCTCTCATATACAAGCATGTTTAAAGAAAAGACAACATAAACAGAACATATGTCAATCATAAGCATGAAAGGCTGATTTATTTGTCAATCATATTCATATGTTAGTTTATCTATGTTTTAGAATAAACCCTGTGTAAAATCTTCATACTCGAAGTGAAGATTATTATACAAAACATGAACATTTTTCAAGAACATCATAATGTTATGGCAGTTTAATTCATCGTAAACAAGATGAACTATGTACATAAAATACATAAAATCACTGGCAATTCAAAACACATTCTTGAAAGTTATTGTCACAATCATCCTCGACATCTCGCAAATAAAAAATTTTAAAATTTTTGGAGGATGACCAATTTGCAGTCTTTAAAATATCAGAAATTTTGCATCCCGCTTTAGCTGCCGCAGATGAAGACGCTCCACGAAACGAATGTGCTTTAAATTCCTTAACATCAATGCCTGCCATAAAAAGTACACTTTTAAGCCAACGAGCTAGGGTACTTATTGAAACAGCCTTGAAGTTTTTAAAAGACACAAAAAGTTGTTTATCCTTTCTGGATTTTTGTGTACGTTTGATATAGTTTTTCAATGTCCTAACTGGACACAGTTCAGCTTTATCATAAGCTTTTAATTGTAGAACAAAATTTTGTCCTGGTTTACAAGACTTTAGTTTGTCGCCACAGTTAAAGAATACGGTATTGTCTTTTTCACAAAACTGATCAATGTTCAATGCTTTCAATGTCTGAGCTCTGGCTGCAGTACACAAGGTAACCAGCGACACGAGTTTAAATGTCAACAATTTTACTGAGAGAGAATCCAAAGGCATCCATGCTGAGATGAGACTAAGAACTTTCCCAACGTCCCAAGTTTTAAAATATCTAGGTTTTGATGGTATTTCATTGTGTAGACCTTTCATGAATCTAGTTAAAATATTTGTATTCAAATTCAAAGATGTATTCAGTATTTTAACAGTTTCCAAAATGACCGATTTATGTAAACTAATGACACTATAAGATTTATTCATGTTTCTCAAATACACTAGATATGATATTAGATCACTTTCAAACGGTCTAAAGGGATTGCACATCCTGAGATGACACCACATACTCCATCTTGTCCATGCAGTACTATACTGCTTCTGCGTCCCTGAACGCCAACTTTGGAAGATAGATTGGATAGCCTTGTCCGGAATTCCTTGACTCTGTAGATTTGTCCAGATACAATCGCCCCAACTAACTGTAACTTCTTGCCCATTGGATGCATTTCGTTGTTGTGAGGAAGAGTCAATAAATCTTTGTGGCGTGGTAACCTAATCGGAATAGAAACAAGTAAATCTAAAAATAAAGGATACCAGGTTTGATTTGTCCACAAAGGACAAATTAATACAGCTTCATCTACCTCATCTTCCTTGATCTTATTCAAAACCATGCCTAATAAGCGAAAAGGAGGAAAAAGGTATGGTTTCCATTTTGACCAGTCAAGCAAAAAAGCATTTGTACAGACAGCACCAGGGTCAGGTGTCCATGTAACATATTTGGGTAATTGGTTATTTAATCTAGAAGCAAAGAGATCAATATCAGGTAGTATTAACTGAGCAAATAATCGCTTTACAACCGAAGCTTTTAACCTCCACTCAGTGCTATCAGAAAAAATTCGAGAACAAAAATCAGCTTGCAAATTGTCAATGCCTGGTAAATGAAAAGCAGTAATGAAAATATCTCTTTCAATACACCATTCCCAAATTTGTGTTGCTAACTGATCCATACTTTTTGACTGCATACCACCCATATTATTTATGTACGAAATTGCTGTGGTATTATCGCTTTGAATTGCAATATGGACACCTTTGTAATCACTAACCCATGTCTTCAAGGCAAAGAAAATAGCAAGTAGTTCGAGGTAATTGATATGATACACAGATTCATGGAGAGACCAACGGCCACCAGATGATTGCTTTAAGTTAACGAAAAAAGACCCATATCCCTGACAGGATGCATCGGTCTGCAGTGTCAATGAAATACGATCCTGTCTGATTTTCTTGCCATTTTTTAAAGCAATGTTTTTATGCCACCAAATAATTTCTTCTTGTGATTCTTGATCAAGTTCCATGATCGACTCAAAATCTGAGGAAGAACGCAAGGCCTGAACTTTACATCGTTCGAGATTTCTATAGTGAAGAGGTCCTTCCAAGACTGCAAAAAATGTGCTAATAACTAGGCCAATAAAAGATGCCAATTCACGTATTTTAACTTGTTTTTTAGACAAAAGTTGTCCAGCAAAAGATTGCACTTTTTGAATTTTATTGTCAGGCAGGAAAACTCTGAACAAGACTGAGTCGATTATGTTACCAAAGTAAGTTATTCTTTGTGTTGGAATTTTGACAGACTTTTCTTCATTGATGATAAAACCTAGAGATTCCAACTTGTTATTCATTAGCTCCATATTTTGTAAACAAATGTCTCTATTTTCATTCATATTAATATTATCATCAATATAATAGGAACATCTTATGCCCATTTTCCGGAAAAATGCATATACTGGTTTGAGAACCTTTGTAAAACAGTATGGAGCTGAACTTAAACCAAAACATAGGCATACAAAATCATAGAGTTGATTCCTCCATTTAAATTTTAGATATTTATAATAGCTTTTATCAATTGGAATAGACCAATACGCCTTTTTTAAATCAAGGGTAGTGAAAAAATCATTAGGTTGTATTAATTCTAATACAAAGGAAAAACTTTCTTGCTTGAACTTTTCATAATGAACAAATTCATTCAATTTTCGGTCTGAAATCACCATTAGGTTTTGTCACAAGGAAGATATTTGAAATAAACTCATCAGGCTCATGAGTAGATTCTATAATAACACCTTCTAGCAACATGTTGTTGACTTCTCTATCAATAACAATTTTTTCAGAATCTGAAAATCTAATTTTATGTGGAAGTGTCTTTTGAATAGGAGGATCATCAAAAATAATTTTGTATCCCTGAACTGTTTCCAGGACCCATTTATCTGTTGTCAACTTGGACCACTCATTATAACATGATTTTAATTGCTCAGCAGTGCTTTGCCTTACCTTTGTCGTGCTGACAGTGCTCAGTTTGGGGTCTGGTTCACAGTAGTATTTGTTGGCAAACTTTTCTTCAGTTTAGACTGTGGGATATCATGTTTGTAACCAAACTGCCCATATGTTGACTGCCCATATGTTGACTGCTTATGTAAACCTCCACGGCCATATGGAGAAACACGGCCACGCCATCTTCCACGTCTGCCCCTAATAGGACCAAAAGAAGTGGATTTTTGTGAAAATTTACCAACTCTGATGCTGGTTTCACATTTTTTAAGCTCCTTAGTGACATCATCGCCAAAGAGATAAGTGGTGATGGGTGTATTTATGTTACATATACCGGAATACTTTTGTTTTAAGAAAGGCCGGAGTAAGTATCTTCTCCTGACACTCATATTAAATTGCACCTGGCCTAACATAGTCAATGAATCAGCAATCAATGTTTTGATTTCAGGAATTTTACTGATATAGGGTTTAAGTAACTTTGCCATAGACATAATGGGAATCATACCCGCAGTAACTAGGTTTTGTGTGTCCCTCAGTAACTTATCAGTTGTTTGCACCCTACGGTGATGAACAAGATCACCCCAGATTTCATCATTTACCTTTGGAGCTGACATGTACTCGCAATTTGATGGGACTTTATATTTTGCCACTATATCATTAATAGAGCACATTTGTGAACAGGAATCATTGATTAACTTGGCAAGTGATTCTGAAACAGGGTCTCCCCTGTCAGGGGCCTTTATTTTTGCTTGCGGCCATATATCATCATCCGAATCCTGATCAACTTCATCTCCAAAGAGAGATTTTTCAAAATCATGCGAGAAAGATTTTGCAAATTTGGACACATTTGTCGGATCATTACTACTTTGTAAGTTTTTGTCACATTCATCAGAGGAAGAAAACTGGTTCTCATTATCTGAGAGACTTGACATACCTGCATTCGATGCATCGGGCATAGTAGTTTTCGGTAACCCCAGTACCGACTTAAGTTTTTCAATGTCATTTGGCGTAATTTTGTCTAAGTCTATCAAATTTGCCTTCTGTGAGGTATTACGATCGCCATTTTTATTATCAACACGTGACTGATCATGTGACTTATTATTTGTGGGTTTTGGTGCCCTTCGGTTTTTATCTTTAGGTTTATTAACCTTCGAAACAACCGACTTTAATGGGGATCTCTTAGGGGAAATTCTAGTATCGGGAGAAAAACCCGAGAAAGTGTCACTATCAGAGGAAGTTTCTTCAAAAAGAGACAAGACATGGTCTTGTTTTCCACTTCTCTTACGCCTTGACATCGTCAAGACTGGTCAAAACAAAAGGGCGTGGAATAAATCTCGTGGCTAGAACAGAAAAAAGTCTGTATGTAAATGACGCAAAGTCAAGAAATAAAGTAAATTCCAGCCTGAAACAAATCAACAGCAAGCCTTCACAAGGCCACATGGTCACTTACCTGTACTAATCTTCTACACCTGCCGCGACTGGGTCGCTAAAATGATTATGGAATGCACGGGATATTTTTCTGATTTATAGTTACTGTGGTCACGTGACAGGTCAATTTTGATTTGACCTGTAAAGAGCGACAGTTTTCATGGGTCACTGAAGTGATATGCTTGTATATGAGAGCCGTAGGCCATCGAAAATAATATCTCTTAGTCTAGATATTTTCACTGATGTATCTTTTAATAAAATTATTCTACAACCCTGATTAACCTAGCCTCTATATAATATTGCTCATTAACTTCGTAATTCCATCAAAATTTCAAAATTATTTATTTAAAAATCTTCAGTGTATATTCATGATGTTAGCTTAACTTGTTCATTTTTTTTTTTTTTTTACTATATTCAGTCAACATTTTCACTTTCCATCATAATTTTTAAGTTTTTAATAACAATCCAGGCAGCTGTGTAAAGTGGCAAGAGATAAATGTGCGTCACTTCCGGTTTCGCTTGTGACAGGTGCGCGTGACCAAGTGCGTAAAATGTGGATTTTAATTTGCTATAAAAACATCTTTAAGATGAAAATTACCTGCGGAATTTTGTAAAACAGTCATAGTTAGATATATATTTTTCGCTCATATGAAAATTTCTAGGTCAAAAGTTCGTGTCACATGACCATTAAATTGTCATAACTTTCTCATTTATTTATAGATTTGATTCATATGTGGACTAAACAACACTTATGACAAATCCGACATTATGATTATTTCAAGTTTGACCTTGACCTTTAAATGACCTTGACAGTCATGGTCAAATTATTGAATTTTGTTAAAACTGGCCATAATTTTGTTATTTATGGTTGGATTTAAATCAGAGTTGGACAAAACAACAGTTATGACAAAGCCGACAAGATAAATTATTCAAGTTTGACCTTAACCTTAAAATTACCTGACCGTCAAGGTCAAATAATTAAATTTTGCTTAAATTGTCAAAACAACAATTATAACAAAACCAACAGATTGAATAACTCAGGTATGACCATAACCTAAAAATGACCTTGACTGTCAAGGTCAGATGATGGAATTTTACTTAAATTGTCATACCTTTAACATTTATTTATGGATTTGATTCATACTTGGACAAAACAACACTTATGACAAATTCTACATTTTGATTCTTTCAGATATGACCTTGACTCATAAATGACCTTCACCTTCAAGGTAAAATTATTAAGTTTTCCTAAAATTGTCATAACTTTAGTATTTATGGTTGGATTTGATTTATACTTGGACAAAACAACACTTATGACAAAATTGACATGTTGAATAATTCAGATATGACCATGACCTTAAAATGACCTTGACTGTCAAGGTCAGATGATTGAATTTTGCTTAAATTGTCATAACTTTCTCATTTATTTATAGATTTGATTCATATTTGGTCTAAACAACACTTATGACAAATCTGACATTATGATTATTTCAGGTTTGACCTTGACCTTTAAATGACCTTGACAGTCAAGGTAAAATCATTGAATTTCATTAAAACTGGCCATAATTTGGATATGAATCAGACTTGGACAAACTTATGACAAAGCTGGCAAGATAAATTATTCAAGTTTGACCTTAACCTTAAATTTACCATGACCGTCAAGGTCAAATAACTAAATTTTGCTTAAATTGTCATAACTTTGTTGATTATGGTTGGTTTTGATTTATACTTGGACAAAACAACAATTATGACAAAACCGACATATTGAATAACTCAAGTATGACCATAACCTAAAAATTACTTTGACTGTCAAGGCCAGATGATTGAATTTTGCTTAAATTGTCATACCTTTCTCATTTTTTTTATAGATTTGACTCATACTTGGACAAAACAACACTTATGACAAATCCGACATTATGATTCTTTCATGTATCAACTTTATGTTCAAATGACCTTGACCTTCAAGGTCAAATTATAAAATCTTGCTACAATTTGCCATATCTTTGTCATTTATTGTTGGAATTGATTCATACTTGTACAAAACAACACTTGTGACAAAACCGACATGTTTAATAACTCAAGTGTGACCATGACCTAAAAATGATCTTGACAGTCAAGGTCAGATGTTTGAATTTTGCTTAAATTGTCATAACTTTGTCAATTATTGATGGATTTGATTTATACTTGTACAAAACAATACTTTTGACAAATCCAACATTTTGATTTAAGTTTGACCTTGACCTGAAAAAAAACCTTGACTAGCAAGCTCAAATTATTAAATTTTGCTAAGATTTTGTTTGTTTTGGGTTTAATACCGATTTCAACATCTAGGTTATATCTCGGCGGTCAGTCAACCTAATCGGTTTTCCTGGATAACTAACCAGTAATTGCCAATTTCTCCGCAAGTGACTGACTACTGTTCCCACATGATCTACTCTGGATCTGTGGTGAGAGACAAATGAACATTAGACACAATGTCTGAGATCAATTGTCACGGAGAAATTTTGCCCTGCCCAGGGGTAGAACCAACGAGCGATGGATTACTAATCCAGTGCTCTACCTATTGAGCAAAGCGGGCGGCTTGCTAAGATTGGTCATAACTGTGTTATTTATGGTCAGACTTGATTTATACTTGGACAAAACAACACTTTTGACAAAACTTACATGTTAAATAATTCCGATATGATCTTTACCCTAAAATGACCTTGACAGTCAAGGTCCCATTATTGTATTTTGCTTGAATTGTCATAACTGTTGTTTATTTATGGATTTGATTTATACTTTGATAAAACAACAGAACCGACATTTTAATTGATTATAAGAATGACCTTGACCTTTAGATGACCTTGACATTTAAAGTCAAGTTATTGAATTTTGCCTAAAATAGCCAAATTTTTGTGTCGCCCTTTCGAAGATCGGGAAAGGGATCGCTTTGTCCGGCGGTTGGGCGGTTAGGCAGTCTGTCGGTCCGTCACGAAAACTTAACGTTGGCTATAACTTTGCCGTTTCTTAACATTATCTTATCAAACTTTCAAATTGTATTGCTTATGACAACAGGGTCAGGATGATGCCAAGAAATCTTTAGGTCAAGGTCACATTTGACAGAGTTATGCCCCTTTTTGTTCTTGGATTTTGTCATGAAAACTTAATGTTGGCAATAACTTTGCCATTTCTTAACATTTCGTCATCAAACTTTCAAATTATATTGCTTACAACAACAGGGTTGTGATGATGCCAAAATCTGTAGATCAAGGTCACAATTGAGTTATGCCCCTTTTTAACTCACCTGAGCTTTGCTCCAATTGTCACGAAACTTGGTCAGGATGTTTGTCCCAGTTATTACTCGGACAAGTTGGAATATGGGTCATCTGGGGTCAAAAACTAGGTCACATGACCTACAAATAGAAAAATCTTGTTAAGGCTCTAGAGGCTACCGTTTCAGTCCAAATGTCCTTGCAATTTGTCAGAAAGGTTGTTTGGTTGATTTCTAGCCCAAGTTTGAATATGGGTCATGTGGGGTCAGAAACTAGGTCACACAGCCCAAATATGGAAAAACCTTGTTAACACCCTAGAGGTAAGATTTTCAGCCCGAATATCGTGGAAATTTGTCAGAAAGGTTGTTTCCATGATTTCTAGCTCAAGTTCGAATAGGGGTCAAAAACTAGGTCACAGAGCCCAAATATCGAAAAACCTTGTTAATATTTAGAGGTCACATTTTCAGTCCAAATTTCCTTGAAATATGTCAGAAAGTTTATTTGGGTGATTTCTAGCCCATGTTCGAATATGGGTCATCTTGTTAACACTCTAGAGGTAACATTTTCAGCCTAAATATCCTGGAAATATGTCAGAAGGTTATTTGGATGATTTCTAGGTCAAGTTCGAATATAGGTCATCTGGGGTCAAAAACTAGGTCACAGAGCCCAAATATGGAAAAACCTTGTTAACACTTTAGAGGTAACATTTTCAATCCAAATGTCCTTGTAATATGTCAGAAAGGTTATTTGGGTGATTTCTAGCCCAAGTTGGAATAAAAATTGTTAACACTCTAGAGGTAACATTTTCAGCCTAAATATCCTGGAAATATGTCAGAAGGTTATTTGGATGATTTCTAGGTCAAGTTGGAATATGGGTCATCTGGGGTCAAATACTAGGTCACAGAGCCCAAATATGGAAAAACCTTGTTAACACTATAGAGGTAACATTTTCAGCCCAAATATCCTTGATATATATGAGAAAGGTTAATTAGATGATTTCTAGCCCAGGTTCGAATATGGGTCATCTGGGGTCAAAAACTAGGTCACTGAGACAAAATAAGGAAAAACCTTTTTATCACTCTAGAGGTAACATTTTCAGCCCAAATTTCCTGGAATTATGTCAGGAAGGTTGTTTTGATTATTTTTAGCTCAAGTTTGAATATGGGTCATGTGGGGTCAAAAACTAGGTCACACAGCCCAAATACGGTAAAACCTTGTTAACTCTCAAGAGGTAACATTTTTAGCCCAAATTTCCTGAAAAACTGTCAGAAAGCTTGTTAAGGTGATTTCTAGCTCAGGTTGGAATATGGGTCATGTGGGGTCAAAAACTAGGTCACACAGCCTGTATATGGAAAAACCTTGTTTACACTCTAGAGGTAACATTTTCAGCCCAAATATCCTAGAAATATCTCAGATAGGTTGCTTCGATGATTTCTAGGTCAGGTTCGAATATGGGTCATCTGGGGTCAAAAACTAGGTCACACAGCCTGAATATGCAAAAACCTTGTTAACACTCTAGAGGTAACATTTTCAGCCCAAATATCCCGGAAATATGTCAGAAAGGTTGCATCAATGATTTCTAGCCCAAGTTCGAATATGGGTCATCTGGGGTCAAAAACGAGGTCACAGAGCTTAAATTTGGAAAAACCTTGTTTACACTCTACAGGTAACATTTTCAGCCCAAATATTCTGGAAATATGTCAGAAAGGTTATATCAATGGTTTCTAGGTCAAGTTCGAATATGGGTCATCTGGGGTCAAAAACTAGGTCACAGAGCCCAAAAATAGAAATATCTTGTTGAGGCTCTAGAGGCTACTGTTTCAGTCCAAATATCCTGGCAGTTTGTCAGAAAGGTTGTTTGGTTGTTCAAATTATTAGATTAGGTTAAAGCTCACAGAGGCTAAAAATAGATTTATCTGTACCTCATAAAGCCTTCATTTATAGACCAATATCTTTGACATTCAATATATAGGTTCCTTGCATGGACCTCTACCCATGAGTAGGGTTTGAGGTCACTGGGTCAAGGTCAAGGTCACCATAGCTTATAAAAGATATTTCTACTTTCTGTCATAGAACCTTTAATTATTGACTGATATTTTACATATTCAGTTTGTATGCACTTATATATTTTCAATTAAAAATTAAATACTGCTTAACAGCAAACCTACAGCCAAAGTACTCAGGTGAGCGATCCACGGCCATGATGGCCCTCTTGTTGTACTTGGATTTTGTCATGAAAACTTAACATTGGCTATAACTATGCCATTACTTAATATTTCTTCATGAAACTTTCCAATTGTAATACTTACATTTGTATCACTTAAGACAACACCATTTCTCAAGGGCAGATAACCCCCAAATTTATTTTTGCAATGTTATGCCCCTTTTTCAAGTTAAAATTTCTTGGTTAACCTTTTTCTTTATGTCCATGTCTCAAAAAGTGTCAAAGATATTCCATTCAAACTTGGAATACTTAATCACCAGCAAAACCCCTGTAAAGATTGTTGATACCCTTGTCCATGGGGTCAGAGTTAGCCCCACCCCCAGGGGTCACTTGATCTTTCTTATACATATATATAGGAAAAAAACTTCTTAAGCCTAGAAATAAAATATTAACTGACATGATATGGGTAAGTACTCCCCCCCACTGTCCCCTCTGCATGGGGACACCCCTCTCCCCACTCAATTGTTTTTTACACCCCCTGCCCTTTTTAGCTCACCTGCCACGTAGTGACAGAGTGAGCTTTTCTGATCGGTCTTTGTCCGTCGTCCGTCCGCCCGTCTGTCCGTCGTCAACTTTTCATTCAAACGACATCTCCTCTGAAACCAATGGGGCAAATTTAATGAAACTTGCCTGGGATGTTCCTTGCATAAAGCTCTACCAAGATTGTTCAAATGGTTCTGGTCCATTGCATTTCTGGTTCACAGGAGCTAAAAATAGATTTTATAAGTTGGATCTTTAAAAATCTTCTTCTCCGAAACCACAAGGCCTGGAGCTTTGATATTTAGTATGAAGCATCATCTAGTGGACCTCTACCAAGTTTGTTCAAATTATGTCCCTGGGGTCAAAACTGACCACACCCCAGGGGTCAGTTGATTTTACATAGAGTTATATAGGGAAAACTTGAAAATTTTCTTGTCAGAAACAAGAAAGCCTAGAGTTAAGATATTTAGTATGTAGCATTGTCTAGTGGACCTCTACCAAGTTTGTTCAAATCATGACCTCTGGGTCAAAAATGGCCCCGCCCCATGGGTCACATGTTTTACATAGAGTTATATAGGAAAATCTTGAAAAAACTTCTTGTCAGAAACCTTAAGTTGTAGAGTTTAGATATTTGGTGTGTAGCATTGTCTAGTGGACCTCTACCAAGTTTGTTCAAATCATGGCCTCTGGTTGAAAAATGGCCCCTCCCCAGGGGTCACATGTTTTACATAGAGTTATATAGGAAAATCTTAAAAAATCTTCTTGTCATAAACCGTAAGTTATAGAGCTTAGATATTTAGTGTGTAGCATTGTCTTGTGGACCTCTACCAAGTTTGTTCAAATCATGGCCTCTGGGACAAAAATGGGCCCTGCCCCATAGGTCACTTGTTTTACATAGAGTTATATAGGAAAAACTTTAAAAATCTTCTTGTCAGAAACTGTAAGGCATAGAGCTTAGATATTTGGAGTGTAATATTGTCTAGTGGACCTCTACCAAGTTTGTTCAAATCATAACCTCTGGGTCAAAAATGGCCCCTCCCCAGGGGTCACTTGTTTTACATTGAGTTATATAGGAAAATCTTTAAAAAAAAACTTCTTGTCAGAAACCGTAAGTTATAGAGCTTAGATATTTGGTGTGTAGCATTGTCTAGTGGACCTCTACCAAGTTTATTCAAATCATGGCCTCTGGGTCAAAAATGGCCCTGCCCCAGGGGTCACTTGTTTTACAAAGAGTTATATAGGAAAATCTTAAAAAATCTTCTTGTCAGAAACTGTAAGTTATAGAGCTTAGATATTTAGTGTGTAGCATTGTCTAGTGGACCTCTACATAATTTGTTCAAATCATAGCCACTGGGTCAAAATAGGCCCAGCCCTGGGGTCACTTGTTAGCTCACCTGAGCACAAAGTGCTCAAGGTGAGCTTTTGTGATTGCCTGATGTCCGGCGTCCGTCGTCGTCCGTCCGTCCGTGCGTGCGTGCGTCGTCAACTTTTTCTTCAAACAACTTCTTCTCCTGAACTGCTGGGCCAGTCTTGCTGAAACTTGGCAGGAATGTTACTTGCATGAAGCTTTACCAGAATTGTTCAAATGGTTCAGGTCCATTGCATTTCTAGGCCACAGGAGCTAAAATTAGATTTTCAAAGTTGGAACTTTAAAAATCTGCTTCTCCAGAACTACAAGGCCTGGAGCTTAGATATTTGGTATGAAGCATCATCAGGTGGACCTTTACCAAGTTTATTCAAATCATGACCCCTTGGTCAAAAATGGCCTTGTCCCAGGGGTCACTAGTTGTACATAGAATTATATAGGAAAAACTTTAAAAGTCTTCTTGTCTGAAACCACAAGGCCTAGAGTTTAGATATTTGGTGTGCAGCATTGTCCAGTGGACCTCTACCAAGTTTGTTCAAATCATGGCTCCTGGGTCAAAAATGGCCCAGCCCCGGGGGTCACATGTTTTACATAGAGTTATATAGGAAAAACTTTAAAAAATCTTCTTGTCAGAAACTGCAAGGCCTAGAGTTTAGATATTTGGTGTGCAGCATTGTCAAGTGAACCTCTACCAAGTTTGTTCAAATCATGGCTCCTGGGTCAAAAAGACCCCCCCCCCACCCCCCATGGGTCAAATGTTTTATATAGAGTTATATAGGAAAAACTTTTAAAAAATCTTCTTCTCAGAAACCACAAGGCGTAGAGTTTAGATATTTGGTGTGCAGCATTGTCTAGTGGACCTCTATCAAGTTTGTTCAAATCATGTCCCCTGGGTCAAAATTGGCCACGCACCAGGGTTCTATTGATTTACATATAGTTATATAGGAAAACATGAAAAATCATTTTTCTCCGAAACTAATAGGACTAGACCTTACATATTTAGTGTGGAGTATTGTGTTGTGCACCTTTACCAGTATTCTTAATATGTTGGCCCCGGGATCAAAAATGGCCCCGCCCCGGGGGCCTTCAATATGTAAAAAAGGCAATCTTTAAAAATCTTCTTACTGGAAACCTCAATGCCTACAGCTTAGATATTTGGTATGCAGCATTGCCTAGCGGACCTCTACCTAGTTTGTTTGAAAAATGTCACTGGGGTCACTATTGGCCCCGCCCGAGGGGTCATAAGTTTTAAATAGCAGTATAGAAGAAAATCTTTAAAAATCTTCTTGTCTGAAACCACAAGGCCTAGAATTTTAAAATTTGGCATGAAGCAAGCTTTATCAAGCTTTTTGAAATTATAAGTTTAGGTTAAAGGTGATGGAGGCTAAAAATAGATTTATCTACTGTACCTCATAGAGCCTTCATTTATTGACCAATATCTTTGATATTCAGTTTATAGGTTCCTTGCATGGACGTCTACCCATGGGTAGGGTTTGAGGTCACTGGGTCAAGGTCAAGGTCACCATAGCTTATAATAGATATTTCTACTTTCTGTCATAGAGCCTTTATTTATTGACTGATATTTTACATATTTGGTTTGTAGGCACTTACATATTTTCAATAAAAAAATGAAATACTGCTTAGCAGCAAACCTACAGCCAAAAAAACTCAGGTGAGCAATCCAGGGCCATCATGGCCCTCTTGTTAGCTCACCTGAGCACAAAGTGCTGAGGGTGAGCTTTTCTGATCAGTCTTTGTCCGTCCTCAACTTTTCATTCAAATGACATCTCCTGTGAAACTAAAGGGCCAGATTAAATGAAACTTGCCTGGGATGTTCCTTGCATGAAGCTCTACCAAGGTTGTTCAAATGGTTCTGGTCCATTGCATTTCTGGTTCACTGAAACTAAAATTAGATTTTAAAAGTTGGATCTTTAAAAATCTTCTTCTCCGAAACCTCAAGGCCTGGAGCTTAGATATTTGGTATGAAGCATCATCTAGTGGACCTCTACCCAGTATCTTAAAATAATGACCCTGGGGTCAAAACTGACCCCACTCCAGGGGTCAGTTGATTTTACATAGATTTATATAGGGAAAACTTAAAAATCTTCTTGTCAGAAACCACAAGGCCTAGAGTTTAGATATTTGGTGTGCAGCATTGTCCAGTGGACTTTTACCAAGTTTGTTCAAATCATGGCCGCTGGGTAAAAAAATGCCCCCACCCCAGGGGTCACATGTTTTACATAGGTTGTATTGGAAAAACTTTTAAAAATCTTCTTGTCAGAAACTGCAAGGCCTAGAGTTTAGATATTTGGTGTGCAGCATTGTCCAGTGGACCTTTACCAAGTTTGTTCAAATCATGGCTCCTGGGTAAAAAATGGCCCAGCCCCAGGGGTCACATATTTTACATAGAGTTATGTAGGAAAATTTTTAAAAATCTTCTTGTCAGAAACCACAAGGCCTACAGTTTAGATATTTGGTTTGGAGCATTGTCCAGTGGACCTCTACCATGTTTGTTCAAATCATGACCCTGGGGTCAAAACTGGGGGTCATTTGATTTTACACAAAGACTTAAATAGGGAAAACTTTAAAAATTCTGCTGCTCTGAAACACCAAGGCCTATACCTTCAATTGTTCATTGTTGTGTCTCCCCCCCAACCTGCCCTTCTGATGGAGACATATTGTTTTTGCCTTGTCCATGGGTGTTTGTTTGTCTGTCTGTCTTTCACACTTCATTTCCTTTCAATAACATGAGTACCAAAAATTGACCCAAAGCCTTCAAACTTCACAGGGTTATTGCCTTTATTGAGAACAAAAAATCCTTTTTGTGTTTTGGGTCAGTAGGTCAAAGGTCAAGGTCAGAGGGACTTCTAGAGTGAAAACCGTTTCCACTCGATAACAGGATTACCATTTCACCCAGAATCTCCAAATTTCATAGGATGATTGCTTTTAGAAATAGCAGAACCATACTGTTTCTGGGGCTAATATGTCAAAGGTCAGGGTCACAGGGACCTGTAGAGTAAAAACTGTTTCTGCAGAGTAACTGTAGTACCATTACACCAAGAGCCTTCAAACTTTATAGGATAAAAAACAAAGTTTCGGGGGTATATAGGAGTCACCCGGTGGTTGGTCGGTCGGGCGGGTGGTCAGTCGGTCGGGCGGTCGGTCGGGGTGTACCTTGTCCGGAGCATAACTTGAAAACTACAGGTTGGAATTCAATGCAACTTCATACAATGGTCAAGCACAATGAGAGGAAGTGCATTGTCCAAGAATCATAACTGCATCTGCACTATTTATAGAGTTGTTGCCCTTTATTGGTTTTCCTTGTCCAGAGCATAACTTGAAAACTACTGGTTGGAATTCAATGCAACTTCATACAATGGTCAAGCACAATGAGAGGAAGTGCAGTGTCCAAGAATCATAACTCTGTCTTCACTATTTTCAGTGTTATTGCCCTTTATTGGTTTTCCTTGTCCAGAACATAACTTGAAAACTACTGGTTGGAATTCAGTGCAACTTCATACAGTGATCAAGCACAATGAGACAAAATACATTGTATAAGAGCTATAACTCCAGGGTTCAAATTTAGCGGTCGCAAACTCGCAAAATGCGAGCGAAAATGAGAAAATGCGAGTGCAAAATTTTAGCACTCGAAATAATTTGCGAGTGCGCCGGAAAATCGGCAGACATCCCAAGTTCTGACTGATCCAAAAATCCACGTTTGCCGGTGCGTGAACAAATGTCCTTAGCACCGGTCACGTGATCGCTCTACTTGTAGAAGCTTGTTGAATTAATCCAGTATACGTTCATCCGATATTTAAGCGCGTAGATGACTAAGACTATTTGTTTACAGGTATGAAACCACCAATTCAGTCTAATAATGGCGTCTAGAAATAGTTCTCAGTTTTCTTGGCTATTTTTAACATTTTGGCCCTAATCTGTGTATTTTTTGCTGGAATCATTTTGTTTAACTATTTCTGATAGTGTGGTAGCAATTTTATGCTCATATGCATTCAGAATAGAATTCACAATGTGAAATTGTTTCACATACCCCAATCTGAAAATTAGCTCAGATTTTTTGTTAATTTTTTGGGTAAGTTCACATGAGCAGAAATATCTTTCTTGTTTGAAACACAATCCCCACTTTTCTTGCTATTTTTCATTAGTACAGATATAGATCTACAAGATAATGTAAGTTAAAGCTATTTAAAAAAGGTTTTGCTATGTTTTACAGCTCTGAGAACTTTATAAATTTTATATAGAATAAAGAAGGAATCTATTTGGTGGTTTCACACCTACATTTATTTGTCATACAGTCAGTGATACAACTGTTTGTCCGCAACTTTTCACATTTTGTAAATATTGCTTAGCTAGTAGAAAATTGATTTTGCTAGTAGAAAAAATGGTCACTAGCAAACATTTGCCAGTAGACAAAAAAGTTAAATTTGACCCCTGAACTCCATCTTCACTATTTGCAGAGTTATTGCCCTTCCTTGGATTTCCTTTTCCAGAATATAATTTGGAAACTCGTGGTTGGAATACAATGCAACTTCATACAATGGTCAAGCACATTGAGTGGATGTGCAATGTACAAGAGCTATAACTCTGTCTTCACTGTTTGCACAGTTATTGCCCTTTGTTAGTTTTCTTTGTCTGGAGAATAACTTGAAAATTATTTTTTGGGAATTCAGTGCAACTTCATACAATGGTCAAGTGCAGTGAGAGGAAATGCAATGTACAAGAACCACAACTATCTTAAATTGCCCACAACTATAACTCTTTTTCAATTTTATTACGAAGTATTCTGTAAATAAATTGATAACTTCCTCTGTTCTGTAGCGGTGTTTTGGGGGTATTAATCACATTTATACAGTGATAGCTCTAGTTGTATTAGAAGAACCCTCTTGTTTTTAGGGTCCATAGGTCAAAGGTTAAGTTCACAGGGACCTGTAGAGTGAAAACTGTTTCTGCTCAGTAACTGGAGTACCATTTTACCCAGAGCCTTCAAACTTCATAGGATGATTTTCTTTACACAGTGAAAGAACCCAATCATTTTTGGGGTCAGTAGGTCAAAAGTCAAGGTCACAGGGACCTGTAGAGTGAAAACTATTTCTTCTCAGTAACTGGAGTATCATTAACCCCAGAACCTTCAAACTTTGTGGGTAATTATATTGGAAGAACCGTGTTGTTTTTGGGGTCTGTAAGTCAAAGGTCAAAATCACTGGGACCTGTAGAGTAAAACTATTTCTGCTAAAAAATTTGAGTACCATTACACCCAGTCTCCAAACTTATTGCAAACTTATTCAAACTTGCACCCATAAAAACCAATAATGATATTTGTAACATGAGCAGTGAGACTCAGGTGAGCGATTTAGGGCCATCATGGCCCTCTTGTTTAGCTACAGCAATGAAATTTGGACCATGTGCACAGTTTTTCGTTCTGATTTCAAAAATGTCATCGCATGACCTATATTTTTGACCTACTGACCTACTTTGTTTTTGGAGCTATGGCAATGAAATTGGGACCATGTGTACAGTTTTTTTTCCGCTTTCAAAAACATCATAGCATGACCTATATTTTTGACCTGCTAACCTACTTTTTTGTTTTAAAGCTAAGGCAATGAAATTTGGACTGTGTGTACAGCTTTTTGTTCCAATTTCAAAGATGTCGTCTCATGACCTATATTTTGACCTATTGACCTACTCTTTGTTTTTAGAGCCATGACAATGAAATTGCATTGGTCCATTTCTGTGATATGCATCATTACATTCATAAAAATTTCTTTCATCTTTGAACCCAGGTGAGCCCTTTTGGGCTATTGGCCCGCTTGTTGATTATGTGCTAGTGGAGACATGCGTGTTTTTACAAAAACATATAGTTATTAAAAGGTTTCATTTGAAACTAGAAATACATGCATATAATCACAAGGATCTGCTGTGTGACAAGTGGCATAAGTGTGCTAGGCATATTTTCAGAAATATACCCCCTTTCATCTTAGAAATTTTGGTTAAAAGATTTTTAGCTCACCTGAGCACTGCTCAGGGTGAGCTTTTGGGATCGTTGATTGTCCAGAGTGTGTTGGCTTTCGTGGTGCATCGTGTCGTCAACAAGTTGACTTGAACCACTTCTCCTAAACTGCTAAGCCAACATTGACAAAACATGCCTGGGATATTCCTTGCATGAAGCTCTACCAAAGTTGTTCAAAGAATTCAATTCCATCAATACTCTGGTTGCTATGGCAACTGAAAGGAAAAACTTTGAAAATCTTCTTGTCTGAAACCACAAGACCCTGAGCCTTAAGATTTAGTGTGTAGCATTGTCTAGTGGACCTCTACCAAGTTTGTTCAAATTATACCCCTGGGGTCAAATTTGTCCCCGCCCCGGGGGTCAGTTGATTTTTACAAAGGCTTATAAAGCGAAGCTTTGAAAATCTTCTTGTCTGAAACGACAAGGGCCTGAGCCTTAAGATTTGGTATGTAGCATTGTCTAGTAGACCTCTATCAAGTTTGTTGAAATTATGCCCCTGGGGTCAAATTTGGACCCACCCCCGGGGGTCAATTGATTTTACATAGGCTTGTATTGAGAAAACTTTGAAAATCTTCTTGTCTGAAACCACAAGGGCCTAAGTCTTAAGATTTTGTATTAAGCATCATGTAGTGGCCTCAACCAAGTTTGTTCAAACTATACTTCAGGGGTCAAATTTGGCCCCACCCTGGGGTCATTTGTTTTTAGTTCACCTGAACACAACGTGCTCATTGTGAGCTTTTGTGATCCCCCTGTGTCCGTCGTGCATCACCCGTCGTCAACAATTTCTTAAAAACAACATCTCCTCTGAAACCACTGACAGCACAGTCATTAACCAAACTACACAAGAATGATCCTTGGGTGATCCCCTTTCAAAGTTGTTCAAATGGTTCCAGTATGTTGCATAAGTAGGTCACAGGGCCAAAAAAGAAGTTTCAAAAATGCAATTCAAAAAAATCTTTTTGTCAGAAAGTACAAGGCCCAGAGCTTTGATATTTAGTATATGACATCATCTATAGGTCCTCTACCAAAGTTGAAATTATGCCCCTAGTGTCAAAGTTGGCCCCGCCCCAGGGGTCATAGGTTTTCCTTATATGTATATAGTAAAAACTTAAAAAATCTTCTCCTCTGAATTGACAAAGGCTAAAGCTCAGATATTTAGCATGAAACATTGTCTAGTGGACCTCTATCAAAGTTGTTCAAATTATGCCTCTAGTGTAAAAATTGGCCCTACCCCAGGCAGTCACAGTTTTCCTTATATGTATAAACTTAAATGACAAAGGCTAGAGCTTAGATATTTGCCATGAAATATTGTGTAGTGGACCTCTACCAAGTTTGTTCAAATTATAGTCCTGGGGTCAAAATTGGCCCTGCCACGGGGGTCATAGAGTTTCTTTAAAGACATGTAAAAACTTAAAAAATCTTCTCCTCTGAAATGACAAACGCTAGATCTTAGATATTTGGCATGAAACATTGTGTAGTGGACCTCTACTAAGTTTGTTCAAATTATAGTCCTGGGGTCAAAATTGGCCCTGCCACGGGGGTCATAGAATTTCCTTTAATACATGTAGTAAAATCTTAAAAAATCTTCTTCTTTGAAACTGCTAAGGCTAGAGCTTAGATATTTGGCATGAAACATTGTTAAGTTGGCTTCTACAAAGATTGTTCAAATTATAGCCCTAGTATCAAAACTGGTCTTGCCCCATGCAGGGGGGTCATGGGTTTTCCTTATATACATATAGTAAAATCTTTAAAAAATCTTCTGCTTTTAAACTGCAAAGGCTGGAGCTTTGATATTTCACATAAAACATTGTGTACAGGCCCCCTTCAATTATTGTTCATATTATAGCCCAAGGGTTGAAAATGGTCCTGCCCAGATGGGGGTGGGGGTCATAGTTTTCCTTATATACATATAGTAAAAACTTTAGAAAAAAACTTCTTTTCAAAAACAACAAATGCTAGAGGTTTAATATTTGGCATGAAACATTGTCTAGTGAACCTCTACCAAGTTTGTTCAAATTATATCCCTGGGTTGAAAATTTGGCCTGCCCAGGGGTCATAGATTTTCATTATTAGCTCACCTGAGCCTTTGGCTCATAGTGAGCTGTTGTGACTACACTTTGTCCGTCGTCCGTCAACAATTTCATTCAAACGACATCTCAACTGAAACCTCTGGGCCAAATGTGATGAAACTTAGGATGTTCCTTGCATGAAGCTCTACCAAAGTTGTTCAAAGAATTCAATTCCATCAAACTCTGGTTGCTATGGCAGCTTAAAGGAAAAACTTTGAAAACCTTCTTGTCTGAAACCACAAGGCCCTGAGCCTTAAGATTTGGTATATAGCATTGTCTTGTGGACCTCTACCAAGTTTGTTCAAATTATGCTTCTGGGGTCAAATTTGGCCCCTACCCGGGGGTCAATGGATTTTACATAGGCTTATATAGTGAAACTTTAAAAATCTTCTTGTCTGAAACCCAAGGCCCTGAGCCTTAAGATTTGGTACGTAGCATTGTCGTGTGGACCTCTACCAAGTTTGTTCAAATTATGCCTCATGGGTCAAATTTGGCCCCTACCCAGGGGTCATTTGAATTTACATAGGCTTATATAGTAAAACTTTAAAAATCTTGTCTGAAACCACAAGGCCCTGAGATCTGAGATTTGGTATGAAACAAGCTTTATGAAGCTTTTTCGAATTATTAGATTAGGTTAAATGTCACCTTTGCTAAAAATAGGTTTATATACTGTACCTCATAGAGCCTTCATTTAAAGACCAATATCTCTGATATTCAGTATATAGGATCCTTGCATGGACCTCTACCCATGGGTAGGGTTTTAGGTCACTGGGTCAAGGTCACCATAGCTTATGATAGATATTTCTACTTTCTGTCATAGAGCCTTTATTTATTGACTGATATTTTACATATTTGGTTTGTAGGCACTTAACATATTTTCAATTAAAAAATTTATATTTACAAAACTTGCATATTTTCAATTAAAACATGAAATACTGCTTTTAACTGCAAACCTACAGGCAAAATACTCAGGTGAGCGATATAGGGCCATCATGGCACTCTTGTATATATATAGTAAAAACTTTTAAGAAAATTATTCTATGAAGCTTCAAAGGCTAGAGCTTAAAGACATTTGGCATGAAACATTGTGGACCTCTACAAAGATTGTTCAATAATGGCCCTAGGTTCAAAATTTACCCTGCCCTGGTGGTCATTGGTTTTCGTTTTATACATATAAAGTGATCTCTGAAACCAAGAACGCTAGAGTTCAGATGTTTGACATGAAACACTTTCTGGTGGACCTATATCAAGATTATTTAAATTAAAGCTTTGTGTCATACCGCAATGTCCGGTGTTCGTCATGCGGTGTGCGTCGTGAAGCGTCAACAATTTCATTCAAACAACATCTCCTCTGAAACCACTGTGCCAGATTCAATGAAACTTGCATGGGATTTCCTTGCATGTAGCTCTTCCAAAGTTGTTCAAAGAATTCAATTCTATGCAGAACTCTGGTTGCCATGGAAAAAAAAAGAAAAATCTTCTCAAAAACCATAAGGCCTGAAGCTTAGATATTTGGTACGAGGCATCATCTAGTGGACCTCTACTAATTAAGATTGTTCAAATTATGACCCTGGGGTCAGAACTGGCCCCGCCCTGGGGGTCACTTGATTTTACAAAGAGTTACCTAGGGAAAACTTCAAAAATCTTCTTGTCAGAAACTAGAACACTTGGAGCTTAGATATTTGGTATGCAGCATTGTCTAGTAGTCCTCTACCAAGATTGTTCAAATCATGGCCCCTGGGTCAAAACTGGCCCCACCCCAGGTGTCACATGTTTCACATAAAGTTATATAGGAAAAAACATAGTGAGCTTTAATTTGTGATCCCGTGATGTCCGTCCATCCATCCGTCCATCAACATTCGTTCTTATGACATCTCCTCTGAAACTGCTTGGCCAAATTTTCTGAAACTTGCCTAGGATGTTCCTTGCATGAAGCTCTACCAAAGTTGTTCAAAGAATTCAAATTCATGCAGAACTCTGGTTGCTTTGGCAACTTAAAGGAAAAACTTCTTGTCTTAAACCACAAGGCCCTGAGCCTTAAGATTTCGTATGTAGCATTGTTTAGTGAACCTCTACCAAGTTTGTTCAAATTATACCTCTTGGGTCAACTTTGGCCTACCGTATATACTCGGTCAAAAGTCGAGTTTTTAATACCCAGAAAATGGCCTTAAAGTCATTGCTCGACATATGGGCGAGTCAGGTAAAGAAAATGAAAAAAATTACCAAACGTACTTGCCCATATGACACTCATATTTTTTACACTACACGGAGGTAACCCCGTAGCGTAATTACATCATTATTATTCAGCAGGCTTCTCTAATCAATAAAGAACTTATAAAAGGGACTACCTTTGTTTTGTTTTATTAGTCTGTTTGGCAGTATGACAAAGATATTTTCACACATCAAATGTCTTAAAACATACTGCCCGTACCATTTCGGTATAATGAAACTACCGCACACCACTCTATCGACATAGTTGCTTCCCTTTACTGTAGGTACGCAATTTGTACAATTGCATAAAATCTAAAAAATCCAACTCAACGTATGAAAGGGTCTAAGTAAAAATCATCAATTTCAACCTCAAAAACCCCTTCTCGACTAATGGTTGAGTAGACTTTTGGCTGAGTATATAGGGTATATAGTGAAAATTTTAAAATCTTCTTGTCTGAAACCACAAAGCATACATGTGAACTCTCCCGAATCTGGCGGTAGACTACCGATTTTGGGCAATCAAAATCCCCCTCCCGCTCGGGGCTTACATTCTACCGACTTTTTTCATAACATCCAAAAAAAAATTAAATTACAAACACCCGAGTGATGTTGATGAATGTAAACAATATTTTGACTGGTTTACCGATAACGCTACGTGTATCACACTGCTGTATATTGGAAAATGAGACCCAGTCTAATTACACCTTGACCTTAGTATTGGAAAGTTTGTATATTGTCAGTTTGACACTTAAAGCGCTTGCAGTTATGAAGTTGTTAATTGCCAGGCAGATAAGGCACACATCAAAGACACAAGGGAGACTAGAAACTGGTAATTTCTGTACTTCCACTGCCACAAGCAATACAGACCTCAAAATATTGTACTGTACTGTTATATCAAAACTGTCAAAAGTGAAACGAACCATAGCCTGTCGAATAGGACTCTGAATGTATTGTTGTGCATGAAATTCTGTTGCCAACTGTTATGACTTCCATGTGACCAAGGAACTGTGTGGTGTAGTGGAAAAGTCATGTGTCAAAAGGGAGAGTGTGAAGAGTAAAGAGAAAAGGTACCAATGTTCAACTCGAGTGTAAATAAGACAAATTTGACTGTTAACTGATAAAGGTAGAGTGACTATTAAGTGTAAATAATGAATATTTACTGTTTATTTTTTATACATATTAAACCGTTAACAGTTTCTTTCTGTTATCAATACATTTTTTAGCATCTGTACTTGGACCATGCCTGAAATAATGTTGGGTCGGTAAATCTCCCACTTGACAGACCCAATCTCCCTACTTTCTGAGCCAGATCTCCCTACTTGGCGCTGGGAAAAGTTCACATGTATGCCACAAAGCCCTGAACCTAAAGATTTCGTATGTAGCATTGTCTAGTGGACCTCTACCAAGTTTGTTCAAATTATACCCCTGGGGTCAAATTTGGCCACACCCTGGGATCATTGGTTTTACATAGGCTTATATATAGTGAATACTTTGAAAATCTTCTTGTAGAAGGAGAGGTAACATTTTCAGTCCAAATAATCTGGAAATTTGTCAGACAGGTTGTTTCTATGATTTCTAGCTCAGGTTTGAATATGGGTCATCTGGGTTCAAAAACTAGGTCACAGAGCCCAAAAATAGAAAAACCTTGTTAACACCCTAGAGGTTACATTTTCAGTCAAAATATCCCAGAAATTTGTCAGAAAGGTTATTTTGATGATTTCTAGCTCAAGTTTGAATATGGGTCATCTGGGGTCAAAAACTAGGTCACATAGCCCAAATATGGAAAAACCTTGTTAACACACTAGAGGAAACATTTTCAGTCCAAATAACCTGAAAATCTGTCAGAAAGGTTGTTTAAATGATTTCTAGCACAGAATAGAATGAAGGTCATCTGGGGTTAAAAACTAGGTCACAAACCCCAAATATTGAACTCTAGAGGTAACATTTTCAGTCAAAATAATCTTGAAATTTGTCAGAAAGATTGTTTCAATGTTTCTAGTTCAGTTTTGAATATGGGTTATCTGGGGTCAAAAACTAGATCACAGGGCCAAAAAGTAGAAAAACCTTGTTGATGCTCTAGAGGTTACATTTTTCAGTCCAAATATTCTTGAAATTTGTCAGACAGGTTGTTTTGATGATTTCTAGCCCAAGTACTAATATGGGTCATCTTTGGTCAAAAACTAGGTCACAGAGCCCAAATATGGAAAAACCTTGTTAACACTCTAGAGTTAAGATTTTAATTCCAAATAACCTGAAAATTTGTCAGAAAGGTTGCTTCTATGATTTCTAGCTTAAATTTGAATATGGGTCATCTGGATTTAAAAACTAGGTCACAGAGCTCAAATATGGAAAAACTTTGTAAACACTCTAGAGGCTACATTAATTTTTCAGTCCAAATGTCCTGAAAATTTGTCAGAAAGGTTGTTTTGGTGATTTCTAGCTCAAGTTTGGATATGGATTATCTGGGGTCAGAAACTAGGTCACAGAGCCCAAATATTGAAAAACCTTGTTTGCACTCTAGAGGCTACATTTTCAGTCCAAATAACCTGGAAATTTATCAGAAAGTTTGTTTCAATAATTTCTTGGTCAAGTTTGAATATGGATCATCTGGGGTCAATTAACCAGGTCCATAGCAACTTTGTAAAAGGCAGTCATATTCAGGTGGGCGATACAGGGCCATCATGGCCCTCCTTACTAATTTTGTTCAAATGATGACCCTTGGGTCAAAAATGGCCCTGCCCTGGGGGTTACTTGTTAGCTCACCTGAGAAAAGAGTGGCACACAAAACCCAGGTCCGCCGCTCAAAGGTCAGGGTCACACAGGGGTCAGCGCAAAACCTGTGTCCGGAGGGTAACTACTACATGCATGGAGGGATTTTAATATAACTTGTGAAAAATATTCTCCATAGTGAGGCGGAGTGCCGTTCGAAAAATTTAGGTGTTTGTGGCAAAGGTCAAGGTCACACTTAGGGGTCAAAAGTCAAATAACAAAATAAAACATTAATTTGTGAGTTTAACTTCTATATACATGGATGGATTTTAATATAACTTAGCACAAATGTATTTCATGTTGAGATGAGTTGTATCACGCAAAATGAAGGTCAAGGTAGCAAGAGGTCAAAGGTCAAATAAAAATATTAAAATTTGTTTGTTGGCACTGTATCTTGCTTATGCTTTGAAGTATTATGCTTAGTGGTCAGAGGATTTGAAAAATTGAAGTGTCTGTGGCAAAGGTCAAGGTCACATTAAGGGTTCAAAGGTCAAATAACAAAATAAAACATTCATTTGAGAGTATACATATAACTTCTATATACATGGATGGATTTTAATATAACTTTAGCACAAATGTTCTCCATGTTGAGTTGAGTTTTCTTGCGCAAAATGAAGGTCAAGGTCACAAGAGGTTAAAGATCAAATATATTGAATATCAAAATGTTCAAATAACAGGAATTGAGTATTTTAGGCACAAATGTTCATCATGAGACTTCGTGTCATGCACATGAACCAGGTCACTGGATCAGAGGTCAAGGTCACCTAAAATGATGCCACTAAAATTTTGCCTTGGGTATACAGAGGATGTGCTGCGCACATCTCACCTATGTCTCCATCTTTCTCCTTGATCTGAAGCTTTGAATTAAGACGAGCAGGCTCGACATTCTGCCCATGGGCATGTCTTATATACCAAATTTGACAGAAATGTTCCATATATAGCCCTTTTCTAAAATTGCTAAACCTTTCAGCTCCATTGCACATAAGGGCTGCAAAAGCTAAAAGAAGAAAAAATTCAAACAACATGTCTTCAGTGCCAAGTGGAATTTCCACCAAATTTCACAGAAATGTTCCATACATGGCTCTCTACTATGATCGCTTCAAATGACATCTTCTCCAAAACCAGTTGGTCATTTTAAACCAAATTTGAAAGGAATGTTCCTTATATTGCCCTTTTCTAAAATTGCTCAAACCATTCCGCTCCATTGCCCATAAGGGCTGCAAAAGCTAAAAATAGAAAACAAATCAAACAGCATCTCCTCAATGGCAAGGTAATTTTCCATCAAATTTCATGGAAATGTTCCTTACATACCCATGCGTTAAAATTGCTTAAACAGTTCTGCTCCATTGTACAAAATGGCCACTGGAGCTAAAAATAGGTTTTCTCCAATATATGGCTTCAAATTACATCTCCTCAAAAGCTGTTATCATGAAATTGCCTCTCCCCCATGGACTTTTTGTATAAAATATGAGATCTTTGAATATCTTCAGTTAGAAAATGTAATGTTGCATCTGATGTTTGCTTAACAGTAGACCCTCAAGCAAAGTACTCAGGTGAGCGATCCAGGGCCATCATGGTCCTCTTGCGTTACATATAGTTATGTAAGAAAAAGCAAACAACAAACTTCCATAACAACCAATAACGATACTTGTCACTTGAGCAAAGAGACTCAGGTGAGCGATTTAGGGCCATAATGGCTCTCCTGTTGTCATAGAGCCTGTACTGACTGGAAACTGGCCGTGGACAAAAGTGACAATGCATAACCCAGTGAAGTATTCTTGTGTAATGTTACCATTGACTGAAAATACAGAACAAACAATTTATATGCCAAATGCAAAGCTTTCAATATGATAACTGCAGATTGGGAAAAAATTCTGTAACATTCATCTTGTGACAGACATAGAAATTACTTTTAAAGAAGAATCTGCAACATGCACAATTCCAGCGAAATGTATTCTAGAAAACCAGTACGAAAGAGTGACTAGAAACCTTGAATATTAGCAAAAATAAAACTCCCATCGCAAATATTACCCCATCTACAGTATCACATGCAAGTAAACATACAAAATTAACATATAGAAGTCATGAACACTTATAAAAAATTAACATGTATGCATATGAAAGCTGCCAAACAGTCTCGTAATCAGTCAATAATCAATACATGTTATTTAGAAAGTGAAGGCAAATACTGTTAAGTATTTACGTCTTGTATTTGTAATGAATTTCTGCACAGGAAACTATACCTAGAAAGTTTGCTGAATGGGCATGCAACTCTTACATGGCACATGTAACCTTTTATGGTAGGTACTCTCCCTTGGAATTAATCCCTGGCAGCATTCAGCCTAATCAGCATCAAATTCACAAAACAAATGCAGAATATACTGAGTACATGTATTATCTCTTTTCATTTGACACCACATAATTGCTGATTAAGTTACGAAATATTCTCCCTTGAGAACAAGAATGGATGGGGTAAGAGCCACCAAAGGCCTTGTTACGCGCAGTATTTTTCAGACAAAAAACATAACCCTGCATAATAAAAGGAGGTTTGCTTATATTATTACCAGTATAGTGTAGCTGACCACAGGCTCAGTACAAGCAAAAAATGAGCTGGAAACGTTTGCTAACGATCGGCAACCGACATCGTGTTTTGACCTTTTTGCGAAGAAAAAATTCTGACCAGTATCATTGTCATCTATCTTGCGTCCGCAACTGGCGCAACAGAGCCTTTATTTATTGACCAATATTTTAAATACTTGGTTTATAGACACCTCCCATGAACTTCTACCATTCAGTTGGGTTAAGGTTACCATGGCTAAAAATAGTTTTTTCTACTGTTCATCATGAAGTCTTCATTTATTGACTGATATCTTAGTTATTTGTGATGTACATAACCTGTATGCACCACTACCACTGAGTGGGGTTAGAGGTCACTGGGGTAAAGGTCCAAGATGTTAGAAATAAATTGTTTTACAGTACGTTAAAGTGTCGTGCTTGCATTCAACCAAACTTTCACAAAACATTTTTATAAAATAGATCTCATTTCTCTTTCTGCACTCACCTGATCACATCATGGGTTCCAGAGGTTTGGGGGCCAGATTTGCATATTTTGCCACGTCTGCATGATTGTGATTTCACAGCTTTGACAGTCGAACAAACCACAGGTCTAATTACAAAATAAACTAACACAACTATAGTTATAAAACTTGAACAGTTGGACTTGGGTGGGCAATTTAGGGCCATCTTGACCCACTTGTTCAGAGTGTTTGTTCTGAGGATCTCTGGGAGACAATTTGAAACTCAGTGACATTGGGTCATCAACAGATGATAATAACGTGAATACTCGAGAGGTCACATTTTTAGCTTGACTTTTCGAAGAAAAAAATTGAGCTATTGCTACAGTCATGGTGGTGTTGTCGTTACCATTGCTGGTCCCGTTCGAAAACTTTAACATTGAGCATAACTGTTTTATTTCTAAAAAGATTGTCTTCATACTTGGTTACAACAACCCTCTGGAGGAGGCCTTCAAGTAAACTAGACTGAACTTGACCTTCGCTCATAAATGAACTTCTCCTTCAAGGTCAAATTATTGAATTTTGCTAAATTTGGTCAAAACTTCGTTATTTATAGTTGGATTTGATTCAAACTTGGAAAAAACACTTATGACAAAACCAACATGTTGAATAATTAAAGTATAACCTTAACTTTTAAATGACCCAATACATTAAGGTCAAATTGTTGAATTTTGCTTAAATTGTCATAACTTTGTCATTCATTTATGGATTTTATTCATATTTGTACAAAACAACACTCATGATAAAACTGACATGCTGAATAATTCAATCGAATGTGACTTTGACCATAAAATAACCATGACTGTCAAGGTCAAATTATTGAATTTTGCTTAAATATTGTCATCACTTTGTCATTTGTTAACGGATTTGATTCATACTTGGACAAAACAACACTTATGACAAAATTGATAGGTTGAATAATTCAAGTTTGACCTTGACCTTAAAATGGCCTAGATGTTCAAGGCCATATTATTGAATTTTGCTAAAATTGACCTTTATTTGTTTATTTTAGTTGGATTTGAAAAACCGACATGTTGAATAATTCAAGTGTGACTTTGACTGTCAAGGTCAAATTACTGAATTTTGCTTAAGTTGTCATAACTTTGTCATTTATTTACAAATTTGATTCACACTTGTACAAAACAACACTTACAACAGCTCTGACATTTTGATTGATTGACCTGTGACCTTGACCTTTAAATGACCTTGACAAGGTCAAGGTCAAATTATTGAATTTTGCTAAAATTGGCTATAACTTTGTTATTTATGGTTGGTTGCTTTGTCTTTATTAACAGATTTGATTCATACTTAGACAAAACAACACTTACAACAGCTCTGATGGTTTGATTATTCAAGTGTGACCTTGACCTTAAAATGACCTTGACTGTCAAGGTGAAAGTATCGAATTTTACTAAAATAGCCAAAACATTATTTATGGACAGCTTTAATTCATACTGGGAGAAAACAATACTGAGAATAAAACAAACATGTTGAATAATTCAAGTATTACCTTGACCTTTAAATGACCTTGACATTGCTAAAATTTGCCCTGTCTTTGTTATTAGTCCCCTTCCGGTTTAACCGGAGGGGACTATAGGTTTACCCTTCGTCCGTCCATCCATCACAAAACTGGATCCCGTGATAACGCAAAAAGTACTGAAAATATTTTAATGAAACTTGAAATATGGGTAGACGGCAGTCTGGAGATTATGCACGTCTTTTTTTTTCTTCATATGTTGAAAATTTTGGCAAATATAACAATATTTGTGATAACTGAAAAAGTTCTAAGAATAATTCTGTGAAACATAAAAGTGGGTAGGTGATAGTATGGAAATAATGCACCTCAAGGTTCACAACTCTAGCACCAAAATTATTATATTTATCCCCCCTTGAACTTAGAATTTTCATGAAAAAAATTTGGGGTTTTTTTTGTGTAAAACTCAAAAAGTACTGAAAATATTTTTAAGAAACATGAAGTATGGATAGGTCACAGTATGAAGATCATGCACCTCAAGGTTCACAATTCTAGCTTCAAAATTATTAGATTTATCCCCCTTGAACTAAGAAATTTCATGAAAAAATGTGGTTTTTTTTGTATATAACTTCATTATTTCTTAAAGGTCATGTGACACGAATTTTTGACCTCAAAATTTTCATATGAGCGAAAAATGTATATCTAACTATGACTGTTTTACAAAATTCCGCAGGTAATTTTCATCTTAAAGATGTTTTTATAGCAAATTAAAATCCATATTTTACGCACTTGGTTGCGCGCACCTGTCACGAGCAAAACCGGAAGTGACGCACATTTATCCCATGCCACTTTACACAGCTGCCTGGATTGTTGACAAAAACCTTAAAATTATGATGGAAAGTGAATATGTAGACTGAATATAGTAAAAAACAAAATAACAAGTTAAGCTAACATCATGAATTTACATTGAAGATATTTTAAATAAATCATTTGAAATTTTGATGGAATTACAAGGCCAATGAGCAATATTACTTAGATGCTAATTTAATCAGTGTTATAGAATTAAAAGATACATCAGAGAAAATATCTAGACTAAGAGATATTTTTCAAGTAACTGATCCAAAAAGATTTTAGACATGCTTATTTTTATCCGATGCAGTTTGTTGGAAAACTTGACTAACTCCAATCGAGAGATTTTTTTCCAATAAAACAATCTCCTTACAGTGATGTGTTGCTTATTTCTCTGTGGTATATTTGCCTGATGTACGTGTAAGTAATCTTTGACTTGATCTATGATTTTTTTCATTATAAATGCGTATCTTTTTTTGGCTTATTCATTCTACATTTTTTTAAAACAAAACAATAATGATCAAAGAACAAACAATATGAAGAAGCCTAAAAATTATGTCAAAATCATAACACAAAAACATTGTTTTTTTTTTTGTTCTTTGTTTTTTGAATAAATTGTTCACATTTAGAAGTCGAATGATTTTTATTTTCATCATAAATAAATCCATTACATTTAATTATCTAATTAAAATATGTATCTGCATGGAAGCTTCTTAACTAAAAATCATTCAGACATGTTAATTAGAACAAGCTAGTACATAATGTTTTCACAAGTGTGACTGATCAAAAGTAATTGAATCAATTTGTAAGATCACTTGCCATAAAATTTTGCTATTTGTCTCAACTTTTTTATCGACTGGGTCATAAAAAGTTAATTGCTTTGTTTTGACAGCTATGCAGAATATACAAGGGTCCCATTTGGGCAGGTTAATTTGCATAAATCCCACAGAATAATGCGTGATTTATGGATCTTTGACATTTCATTGGATATTGATTTATAAGCAGACACAAATTTCTTCTTGATGGACATGCCATATTATTATTTTTCAAACAATATCCCAAAAATACTGTAGTGTGAATTTCCATTCCAGTGAAACAAATGTTAACACATTAGATCACCTAAATACACTTCAATTTTACTTCACTTAAATGAAAAAGAATTTGTTTATGACGTAAACATCAAATGAGGAAGTGTTACGCAGCATGTAAAAACGTGGAGGAGATAGTTTTATATAGAACCACAACATGGAAGAAATTGGAATATTTATAAATATTTTTAGGTAAAATTACAACCCGTATTCCCGGCACAAAGTTTGAATTTACTTATAAAATCGAGAAGTAATCACATTATTTTATTTGATTTACAATTCATAGCATGTTGTTTAAATAAGTGTCCCTTTATCGTGTTTCTTGCACTTGTGGTTTAGTGTTATTTTTTCATTTAAAAACGGATGTGTTATGACAGTGTAATTCTGCACCGATGCCTGGTACAGTAGGGATAAATCTACGTCACAGCCAAAAATTGTGGCGGAAACTACCGATGTCGAAACGGAAACAGCCGATCATCAAAAACACGTTTTTTCTTATCGAAAGCAATATTTTCATAATTTCGCAGTTAAACCATTTTAATCAGTACATTATGATTATTTTGAATAGACAAATTTGCTATAGTCGTGTCACATGACCTTTAATGTATCTACTTCAGGGCCGGATCCAGAAATTTCTGACTGGGGGGGCTTGGGGGAAGGTACGGAAGGGGGTGACCCCCTTCTGTAGGGGGGGTTTGGGGGGCCTCCCCCAAGAAAATTTTCTAAAAATGTGGAGTAAATGGCTCATTTTGGTGCATTTTAGGCATAAAAATATAATGAAATTTGTGTGAGAATTTAAAAGAAATATACTGGTATTCTTTGAATTGTTCAACTAAAGCAAAAAACATATGACAAGTTTTAATTTTTTCATTTCATATTTATAAAGTCCTCTGAAACAAATAATTTATCAATAAATTAATTGGCATAACAAATAACAACGTCATCACAATATCCAATCTCCTCGGAGTGATCTCCCCTTCATTCTTTGGAAAGATCTCTGCAGACAGGGGTTAACCTTAGCTGGATTTCAGCTATATACACAGGTATGAACTTTTTTTAAGGATTTATTTTTTTCTCTGTTTAGATTAGTTACAATTGGAAATGCATCTAAATATGCCTGGGTGTAATGATATTTAAAAAATGTAACTTGAAAAAAAGTTTAAAATTTTGTTTATTTACTTTCGACCATCATCACGTGACATGACTGTCGGCAGTGATTACTGTCCTGAAAGTATGGAAGAGAAGTAACTTTGCACCATTCGGAACACCTCGGGCGACTTCAATAAGTCTTTATTCGAAGTTGTCGGAAAAGGCCGAGTTGTTGCGATTGGAGTTTAAACAATAGGCAACTGATCATGGTCAGCAGACGCTCATTTAACAACTTTATCAAATACGTCAAGGTTACTAGACGCTTGAAAACTATACATCATGATCAGTCTGGAGAACTCTCGGATAATCCGTGCCACCGAATATACGGTACATTGTGTAATATACACGGCTATAAAGTTGAGAACTCGTTATCAGTTGTTACGCAATATTGCATGACCATTGCAAATTGAAAGGTTGACTGTGCTTCTGTTACGAGTTGAAAAGAGCTGAAAAAATGTTTTAGAGTCTTTAAAAATGAGCCCTTTTATTTTTTTTACAAACGGGCCAGCTGGGGGGGCTTGGGCCCCATAAGCCCCCCCGGTAAATCCGGGCCTGTACTTCAAACTTTAAATGTTGGTTTCTTATCATCACCCACATCATATGTGACAAGGAGCTAAATTGTCAGAATTATCATCCTTGAACTTTGAATTTTTTCTTCCTATGTTGAAAAATTTGGTACATTTATTTCCCTAAAAACTGTATCCAGAGATCAATTTTGAAGTACTTGGAACTTTTCCAACAAATTTACTGAGAATAAAGTAAAGTTGAAACATAAGTTAAACATAGTGATCCTGACAAAATTTAAACATTAGGAACTAGTTTTTCATGGGTTTTCAACAGAGGTCAAGGTAAGATGATAATTGAAACTTAGTATTAAAGATTATGTGCAACTTGTTCCAACTGTGCTACCATCCTGTGACAAGGCAGTGCGGGGTATTAGTCACCATCTGTGACAAAATTCTAGTTTTGCGACCTTCTTTAGTCCCCTACCGGTTTCACTGGAGGGGACTATAGGTTTACCCTCCTTCTGTCAGTCTGTCTGTTGGCAAAAACTGGATCCCGAGATAACGCATAAAGTGCTGAAAATATTTTTATGAAACTTGATATATGGATAGATGGCAGTATGGAGATTATACACGTCTTTTTTTTTCTTCCTATGTTGAGAAATCTGGTTGCTATGGCAACAAATAGACTTAAAATATGGCAAATATAGCAAAATTGGTGATAACTCAAAAAGTACTTCAAATATTTTAATGAAACTTGAAATATGGATAAATGGCAGTATGGAGAATATCCACCACATTTTATTATAAACCTTAAGGAGGAACTGTCCGTCCATTTATCAGTCATTTCCTCTGAAAACTTTACCATTGGCCATATTTTCCTTACTACTGAATGGAATTACTTCAAACTTGGCCACAACAATACCTTGGACAAGACCATTCCAATGAAGTACACTTCTATGACCTTGACCTCTGAATGACCTTGACCTTTAAAGTTTTCTTGTCCAAAAACTATAAGTTTGGCCATAATTTCCTTATTTCTGAACAGAATTACTTTAAACATGGTCACAACAACCCTTCTGATAAGGCCTTTTCAATAACATATATTTCTGTGACCTAAACCTCTAAATGACCTTGACCTATGACGTTTTCTTCTTTGATGATACTTTGTACATGGATAAGGGATTATATGGAGATTATGCATGTCTCAGACAAATTCTTTATAAAGTCAGTTTCCACATATTGGTTGGAGTTAGGGAGATGGACATTGCACCGGTAGGGGACTGTTGCTTTGTCTTTGACAAGCTTTTGTTAATGGATGTTGTGTCTTCATACTTGGACATAACTACCTTTTAGACATTACCTTTAAAGAAGATTGACCTTGACCTTATTTGACCTTGACTTTCAAGGTCAAATTATTGAATATTGCTAAAATTGGCCATAACTGTTATTTATAGATGGATTTGATAATTATATTTCCAAATGATGTTGCCTTTGAAAATCCTTCACCATAATTTGCTTCCTCCGATGTGTTTTTCTTTTGAAATAAGAAAAAGTCGAGTGTGGCCCCTACTTGTGGTGGCTCTTGTTATCCTTAAATAGTTGTCACAAAACTTAGGGAGCACAATTAGGGCCATCATGACCCTCCGGTATTGTCATATTGTTGTTCTAATTCCATTTATTAAATTAGATCAACATTCTATCACCTACATTGTATGTGTCAGTATTTCCTTTTGACATGCAATCTTTTTGCTGCTTTTGCAGCACTTTTTAGTTGTAAATTTCAGCTCTGTCGTATCTGGATTTTGCTTGATCGTGGTAGTTCAATGCAGTGTAGTTTTAATACAAAAATGACATGTGGAAACGTTTTAGCTTCTTATTGGTTCTCACTTCATAATATATTTTGAAGACCTGTGTAGAAAAAAAACATTTGAACTGAGAAAACCCGCATAACAGTTTTGGTTTGATAACTAATAAGATTAAAGGACAAGAAACAACAAAACAAATAATAGACTTATGTAGGATATTTTTATCTCTTTATTATACACTTCTAGACAAATGATTGAACTTGGTAAGGGAGTTGTTGGCATAGCAAAACACATAATTTAACAGAATGATTCAAATTAGAGCCATGTGACTGGATAACATCTTGACACTTTAATACATTTTTAGAGATTATTGATCCACCAGTTCCTTCTAAACTTTTGACATTTTACTGTTTCAGATGCAGCAATTACACCACAAGATGAATCTTATAATGCTCATGTTGATCAAGATTTCACTTTGCCATGGAAGTATGATAATGAGACAAAAATGTTTTCAGTTGAGTGGTCCTTCAAATCTTCTTCTGCATTACTCGGCATAAATATTATGTCACAAAGTCAAGGAGATAGTGCATTTCCTCTGATAGAGAATGTAGAACACATTGGGAATGGAAGAATTAGATTACTCTCAGTCAAAAAAGACAATTCTGGAATCTACCATTGTGAAGTAACTTACGAAGTTTCGTCAGGTCTTCCGTCCGTGACAGGTACAGCAACATTAGCTGTTAAAGGTAAGAGAATTTTATGAACTTTCTTTCTTTACAATTTTGTATGACTGTGCTCAGTGTGAGCTTTTATGATCTCCCTCTGTCTGTCATGCATCATCAATTTTTAGCTCACCTGTCACATAGTGACAGAGTGAGCTTTTCTGATCACCTTTTGTCCGTCGTCCGTCATCCGTCTGTCCGTCCGTCCGTCCACAATTAGTTTGTTAACACTCTAGTGGTCACATTTTTGCCTCAATTGTCATGAAACTTGGTCAGGATGTTTGTCTCATTGATATCTCGGACGAGTTCGAACTTGGGTTATCAGGGTTGGAAAACTAGGTCACAGAGCCCAAATATAGAAAAACCTTGTTAACACTCTAGAGGCTACTTTTTCAGTCCAAATATCCTGGAAATTTGTCAGGAAGGTTCTATTGATGATTTCTAGCTGAAGTTCAAATATGGGTCATCTGGGTTCAAAAACTAGGTCACGGAGCCCAAAAATAGAAAAATCTTGTTAACACTCTAGAGGTTACATTTTCAGCCCAAATAATCTGGAAATTTGTCAGAAAGGTTGCTTTGACAATTTTTGGTTCAGTTTCAAATATAGGTCATCTGGGGTCAAAAACTAGGTCACAGAGCCCAAATATGGAAAAACCTTGTTAACGCTCTAGAGGTTACATTTTCAGCCCAAATAATCTGGAAATTTGTCAGAAAGGTTGCTTTGACAATTTCTAGGTCAAGTTCAAATATGGGTTATCTGGGGTCAAAAACTAGGTCACGGAGCCCAAATATGGAAAAACCTTGTTAACACTCTAGAGGTTACATTTTCAGCCCAAATAATCTGGAAATTTGTCAGAAAGGTTGTTTTGACAATTTCTAGGTCAAGTTCAAATATGGGTCATCTGGGGTCAAAAACTAGGTCACAGAGCCTAAATCTTGAAAAACCTTGTTAACACTCTAGAGGTAACATTTTTAGACCAAATAATCTGGAAATTTGTCAGGAATGTTGCTTCTATGATTTATAGCTCAAGTTCGAATATGGGTCATCTGGGTTCAAAAACTAGGTCACAGAGCCCAAAAAAAGAAAAATCTTGTTAACACTCTAGAGGTTACATTTTTAGCCCAAATAATCTGGAAATTTGTCAGAAAGGTTGCCTTAAGGATCTCTAGATCAAATTTGAATATGGGTCATCTGGGCTGACAAACTAGGTCACAGAGCTCAAATATGGAAAAAAAACTTGTTAACACTCTAGAGGTAACATTTTAATTCCAAATAACCTGGAAATTTGTCAGAAAGCTTAATTCTATGGTTTCTAGCATAAGTTTGAATATGGGTCATCTATGTTCAAAAACTAGGTCACAGATCCCAAATATCGAAAAACTTTGTAAACACTCTAGAGGCTACATTTTCAGTCCAAATGTCCTTGAAATTTGTCAGAAAGGTTGTTTTGATGATTTATAGCTCAAGTTTGGATATGGGTTATCTGGGGTCAAAAACTAGGTCACAGAGCCTAAATATCGAAAAACGTTGTTAACACTCAAGAGGTAACATTTTTAGTACAAATAACCTTGAAATTTGTCAAAGAGATTGTTTCAATTATTTCTAGATCAGGTTTGAATATGGGTCATCTAGGGTCAATTAACCAGGTCCATAGCAACTTTGTTAAAAGCAGTCATACTCAGGTGAGCTATACCGGGCCATCATGGACCTCTTGTTGTAAAACTCGAAAAGTACTGAAAATATTTTTAGGAAACATGAAGTATGGATAGGTGACAGTATGAAGATAATAAACCTCAAGGTTCACAACTCTAGCTCCAAATAATTAGATTCATCTCCCTTGAACTAAGAATTTTCATTAAAAAATGTGGTTTTTTGTATGTAACTTCATTATTTCTTAATGTATCTACTTCAAACTTTAAATATTGGTTTCTTATCATCACCCACATCATATGTGACAAGGTTCATAATTCTAGCACCTAAATTGTCAGAATTATCATCCTTGAACTTTGATTTTTTTTTTCCTATGTTGAAAAATTTAGTACATTTTTCTTTCCCTAAAAACTGTATCCAGAGATCATTTTTGAAGTACCTGGAACTTTTCCAACAAATTTACTGAGAATAAAGTAAAGGTGAAACATAAGTTAAACATAGTGATCCTGACAAAATTTAAACATTAGGAACTAGTTTTTCATGGGTTTTCAACAGAGGTCAAGGTAAGATGATAATTGAAACTTAGTATTAAAGATAATGTGCAACTTGTTCCAACTGTGCTACCATCCTGTGACAAGGCAGTTCGGGGTATTAGTCACCATCTGTGACAAAATTCTAGTTTTGCGACCTTCTTTAGTCCCCTACCTGTTTCACTGGAGGGGACTATAGGTTTACCCTCCTTCTGTCAGTCTGTCTGTTGGCAAAAACTGGATCCCAAGATAACACATAAAGTACTGAAAATATTTTTATGAAACTTGATATATGGATAGATGGCAGTATGGAGATCATACACGTCTTTTTTTTCTTCCTACGTTGAAAAATCTGGTTGCTATGGCAACAAATAGACTTAAAATATGGCAAATATAGCAATGTTTGTGATAACTCAAAAAGTACTTCAAATATTTTTATGCCCCCACAAAGTGGGGAGCATATAGCGTTGCACTTGTCCGTCTGTCCGTACGTCTGTCCGTACGTCCTGAAATCTTGTGAACGCAACTCCTCTTAAACCGGATGGCAGATTTTGCTTAAACTTCCAGGGATGAACAACCTTAATGTGTAGATGGTAGTAAAGGAAAGAATTTTCGCTGTGACCAAATTTAACAGAATTATGGGCCTTTGTTGATTTTTTCACTATATACTCTTGTGAAGGCAACTCCTCTTAAACCGGATGGCAGATTTTGCTTAAACTTTTAGGGATGAACAACCTTAATGTTTAGATGGTAGTAAAGGAAGGAATTTTCGCTGCGACCAAATTTAACAGAATTATGGCCCTTTGTTGATTTTTTCACTATATACTATGTAGAAATTTTGTGAACTCAACTCCTCTTAAACCGGATGGCAGATTTTGCTTAAACTTTTAGGGATGAACAACCTTAATGTGTAGATGGTAGTTAAGAAAGGAATTTTTGCTGCGACCAAATTTAACAGAATTATGGTCCTTTGTTGATTTTTTCACTATATACCATATAGAAATTTTGTGAACGCAACTCCTCTTAAACCGGATGGCAGATTTTGCTTAAACTTCCAGGGATGAACAACCTTAATGTGTAGATGGTAGTAAAGGAAGGAGTTTTTGCTGTGACCATATTTAACAGAATTATGGCCCTTTGTTGATTTTTTCACTATATACCATATTAATAATTGAACATATAAATTTTACATTTGTAATTTAATTTAACATGTACATAAGGTTACCTGTAGATCATTTTAGGTATATGTACAGAAAAAATCTTACATACAGGATATACATGCTCTTGTTTATGAGCACTTATGCATAGTGGGGGCATCCGTGTCCTATGGACACAGTTCTAGTTAGGAAACTTGAAATATGGATAAATGGCAGAATATCCACCTCATTTTTTTATGAACCTAAAGGAGGAACTACCTGTCCGTTTATCAGTCATTTCCTCCGAAAACTTTACCATTGGCCATATTTTCCTTACTACTGAATGGAATTACTTCAAACTTGGCCACAACAATACCTTGAACAAGACTATTCCAATGAAGTACATTTCTGTGACCTTGACCTCTAAATGACCTTGACCTTTAAAGTTTTCTTGTCCAAAAACTATAAGTTTGGCCATAATTTCCTTATTATGCCCCCCATCAAAGATGAGGGGGCATATAGTTTTGCAAATGTCGGTCCGTAGGTCTGTCGGTCGGTCCATCGGTAGACACTTTGTTTCCGATCAATAACTAGAGAATGCTTTGACCTAGGTTCACCAAACTTGGTATGCTGGATGGTAATCACCATTAGATGAACCCTGATTTTGAGGTTATTAGGTCAAAGGTCAAACTCACAGGGACCTTCATCCTAAAAATGTTTTCCAATCAATAGCTAGAGAATGCTTTGACCTAGGTTTACCAAACTTGGTATGCTGGTTGGTCATCACCAGTAGATGTCCCTTATTGACTTTTAGATCATTAGGTCAAAGGTCAAGCTCACAGAGACTGTCATCCTAAAAACTGTTTCCGATCAATAACTATAGAATGCTTTGACCTAGGTTCACCAAACTTGGTAAGCTGGTTGGTCATCACCAGTAGATGACCCCTTTTGATTTTGAGGTCATTAGGTCAAAGGTCAAGCTCACAGGGACCTTCATCCTTAAAACGGTTTTTGATCAATAACTAAAGAACGCTTTGACCTAGGTTCACCAAACTTAGTGCTGGTTGGTCATCACCAGTAGATGACCCCTATTGACTTTGAGGTCATTAGGTCAAAGGTCAAGATCACAGAGACATTCATCATAAAATACGGTTTCCGATCAATAACTAGAGAAGGCTTTGACCTAGGTTCACCAAACTTGGTGTGCTGGTTGGTCATCACCATTAGATGAACCCTATTGATTTTGAGGTCATTTGGTCAAAGGTCAAGCTCACAGAGACTGTCATCCTAAAAACTGTTTCCGATCAATAACTATAGAATGCTTTGACCTAGGTTCACCAAACTTGGTGTGCTGGTTGGTCATCACCATTAGATGACCCCTATTGATTTTGAGGTCATTAGGTCAAAGGTCAAGGCCAAAGGGCCTTGATCCTAAAATTGGTTTCTGATCAGTAACTAGAGAATGCTTAGCCCAACCACAAGCAATTAGGTGCTGCTGGGGGGATATATGTTTTACAAACATTTCTTGTTTCTGAACAGAATTACTTCAAACTTGGTCACAACAACCCCTTCGATAAGACCTTTTCAACAACATATATTTCTGTGACCCTAATCTCTAAATTGACCTTTGACATTTTCTTCTTCGATGATACTTTGTACATGGATAGAGGATCATATGGAGATTATGCATGTCTCAGACAAATTCTTTAGTCAATTTCCACATATGGGTTGGAGTTAGGGAGATGGACATTGCACCGGTAGGGGACTGTTGCTTTGTCTCTGACAAGCTCTTGTTGTATTAGAAGAACCCTATTGTTTTTAGGGTCCATAGGTTAAGATACCACCTTGTTTTTTGTGTTACTCCTTTTTGTCAGATCTGTGGTAGTACGGTTACTGCTTCACAAAACCTTATCTGGAGCACTGCACGGTTGCAATTTCGATTCCCAGCTCCTCCACTTACATTTCTAATTGTCTTTTGGATGAGACATTGAACCAAGGTCTCAGTTCTTATACACTAGGCATGGAAAAGAACCCTGAGTGTCTCTGGAATGAGATGCTTTCTGTACCTTGCACTATTCCCAACAACCTGAATTAACTAACCTCTGCATGTAGGGGGTGTCATTTGTATGGGCAAACTGATTCTGATGATAAATAATCTCATGTTGATAGAGAGATCTGGTGTGATTTTTGGCTCCACCCCTTTACACAAACCTAAATAAAGAAACTCTTAAAATCTTCCTGTCAGTTATAACACTGACGTATGCACAGGATTTTTAGCTCACCTGAGCTGGCTCAGGGTGAGCTATTAGGATCGATGAATGTCCGTCGTCCGTCGTCTGTCGTCCGTCGTCCGTTCACATTTAGTTCGTTAACACTCTACTGGTCACATTTTTGCTCCAATTGTCACGAAACTTGGTCAGGATGTTTGTCTCAATAATTACTCAAACGAGTTCGAATATGAGTCATGTGGGTTCAAAAACTAGGTCACACAGCCTGTATATAGAAAAACCTTGTTAACACTTTAGAGGTCACATTTTCAGTCCAAATTTCCTTGTAATATGTCAGAAAGGTTATTTGGGTGATTTCTAGCCCAAGTTCAAATATGGGTCATCTGGGGTCAAAAACTAGGTCACTGAGCCCAAATATGGAAAAACCTTGTTAACACTTTAGAGGTAACATTTTCAGCCCAAATATCCTTGTAATATGTCAGAAAGGTTATTTGGATGATTTCTAGCCCAGGTTTGAATATGGGTCATCTGAGGTCAAAAACTACTAGTCACTGAGACCAAATATGGAAAAACCTTTTTATCACTCTAGAGGTAAGATTTCCAGCCCAAATATCCTGGAAATATGTCAGAAAGGTTGTTTTGATGATTTCTAGCTCAAGTTTGAATATGGGTCATGTTGGGTCAAAAACTAGGTCACACAGCCCAAATATGGTAAAACCTTGTTAACACTCTAGAGGTAACATTTTTAGCCCAAATTTCCTGAAAAACTGTCAGAAAGCTTGTTAAGATGATTTCTAGCTCAAGTTGGAATATGGGTCATGTGGGGTCAAAAACTAGGTCACACAGCCCAAATATGGTAAAACCTTGTTAACACTCTAGAGGTAATATTTTTAGCCCAAATTTCCTGAAAAACTGTCAGAAAGCTTGTTAAGATGATTTCTAGCTCAAGTTGGAATATGGGTCATGTGGGGTCAAAAACTAGGTCACACAGCCTGAATATGGAAAAACCTTGTTAACACTCTAGAGGTAACATTTTCAGCCCAAATATCCTGGAAATATGTCAGATACAGTAAAAACTCACGATGCGACCAACTCAATATACAGACCAACTCAATATTACGAACATTTTCTTCTGGCCCCGATTTTTTTTGCTATATATTCTGTTGTTAGTTAAACTCAGTAATAAGACCAACTCAATATTGCGTATTGCGACCGCAATTTCCGGTCCAAAATGAAAATACAAACCTTTTTTGAACTCGAAATTATGACCGCGACCAGAACGGAACAAAACGGGCAGCTGTTGACTTTAGCTATTCATCAAAGGTCGAGGTCGGCAAACTTATTTACACAAACATGTACATAATGGGCACCTCGTGTTAATCGGTGTTAATTGATAATTTGACAGGTCAAAAGGATCCATGTGTGGATAATTTACTTTAAGGTTGGTAGTTATCGGTTTAATTGTTTGTGACACCCTTATTAGAGTAGACTGTGGCTTACTGCACGATAAATTTTCTATTGTTATAGTCACTAATTGATGCGCAAATGAATAAATGCAACACTAAAATCCAAAATTTTGTGAGATTTACGTATCACTTTACATTTTAATTTGGTTGAATATGATCTCTTTAGTTAAGAAATACAAACATGATAGCCGAGCAAAAGTTACTAAACAGACTGAAAGAAAAGTATACCCAAACAATATTTTTTGCAATTTATATAGATTTAACCATATATTGACCATTATTCTGATCAAATCATTAGTTATCAAAGTAAGGACAAATAAAACAAATAAGTTATGCTCAGTGACACTACAATTGACGCAAAACACACACTGGGTTGATAAATCTACCATACACCTTCATGTCATCATCTGAACTCAATTTTAGGACCAACTCAATATTAAGACCACTTATTGTTGGTCCCAGAGGTGGTCTCATTATTGAGTTTTTACTGTAGGTTGTTTTGATAATTTCTAGGTCAAGTTCAAATATGGGTCATCTGGGTTCAAAAACTAGGTTACAGAGCTTAAATTTGGAAAAACCTTGTTTACACTCTACAGGTAACATTCTTAGCCCAAATATTCTGGAAATATGTCAGAAAGGTTATTTCGATGATTTCTAGGTCAAGTTCGAATATGGGTCATCCATGGTCAAAAACTAGGTCACAGAGTCCAAAAGTAGAAATATCTTGTTAAGGCTGTAGAGGCTACTGTTTCAGTCCAAATATCTTGGCAGTTTGTCAGAAAGGTTGTTTGGTTGTTCAAATTATTAGATTAAGTTAAAGGTCATGGAGGCTAAAAATAGATTTATCTACTATACCTCATACAGCCTTCATTTATAGACCAATATCTTTGATATTCAATATATAGGTTCCTTGCAAGGATCTCTACCCATGGGTAGGGTTTGAGGTCATGGGTCAAGGTCAAGGTCACCATAGCTTATAATAGATATTTCTACTTTCTGTCATAGAGCCTTTATTTATTGACTGATATTTTACATATTTGGTTTGTAGGCACTTATATATTTTCAATTAAAAAATGAAATACTGCGTAACAGCAAACCTACAGCCAAAGTACTCAGGTGAGCGATCCAGGGCCATCATAGCCCTCTTGTTTAAGTGACCTTTGTGCCATCTTTGTAAGTCCATCATCAACATTTAGCTTGTCATCTGTCATCTTGTCAACATTAATTTGAGACCACTCAGACTCTGGTTGACCCAATCTTCATGAAATGTATTTAGAATATTTGCCCTGATGATATCTTGAAGGAGAGTCAAAATTGGTTTGCATGGAGATAAAAACTAGGACAACAGCTCAAATGTAAAAAAAAAGAAAATATGAATATTCTACAAGCAATTCCTTTTTTAGCTCACCTGTCATGTAGTGACAGAGTGAGCTTTTCTGATCACCTTTTGTCCGTCGTCCGTCATCCATCCATCCGTTAACAATTAATTTGTTAACACTCTAGTGGTCACATTTTTGCCTCAATTGTCATGAAACTTGGTCAGGACGTTTGTCTCATTAATATCTCGGACGAGTTCGAACATGGGTTATCAGCGTTCAACGCTGATTGAAAACTAGGTCACAGAGCTGAAATATAGAAAAACTTTGTTAACACTCTAAAGGCTACTTTTTCAGTCCAAATATCCTGGAAATGTGTCAGAAAGGTTCTATCGATGATTTGTTGCTCAAGTTCAAATATGGGTCATCTGGGTTCAAAAACTAGGTCACAGAGCCCAAAAATAGAAAATCTTGTTAACACTTTAGAGGTTACATTTTCAGCCCAAATAATCTGGAAATTTGTCAGAAAGGTTCTATCAATCATTTCTAGCTCAGGTTCAAATATGGGTCATCTGGGTTCAAAAACTAGGTCACGGAGCCCAAAAATAGAAAAATCTTGTTTACACTCTAGAGGTAACATTTTTAGACCAAATAATCTGGAAATTTGTTAGGAAGGTTGTTTCTATGATTTCTACCGCAAGTTTGAATATGGGTCATCTATGTTCAAAAACTAGGTCACAGAGCCCAAAAACAGAAACGTCTTGTTAACACTCTAGAGGTTACATTTTCAGCCCAAATAATCTGGAAATTTGTCAGAAAGATTGCTTTGACGATTTCTAGCTCAAGTTCAAATATGGGTCATCTGGGTTCAAAAACTAGGTCACAGAGCCCAAATATTGAAAAACCTTGTTAACACTCTAGAGGTAACATGTTTAGACCAAATAATCTGGAAATTTGTCAGGAATGTTGCTTCTATGATTTCTAGCTCAAGATCGAATATGGGTCATCTGGGTTCAAAAACTAGGTCACAGAGCCCAAAAATAGAGAAATTTTGTTAACACTCTAGAGTTACATTTTCAGCCCAAATAATCTGGAAATTTGTCAGAAAGGTTGCTTTGAAGATTTCTAGATCAAGTTTGAATATGGGTCATCTTGGGTCACAAACTAGGTCACAGAGTCCAAATATGGAGAAACCTTGTTAACATTCTAAAGAAAGCTTTTCAGTCCAAATAACCTGGAAATTTGTCAGAAAGCTGAATTCTATGGTTTTTAGGTCAAGTTTGAATTTGGGTCATCTGGAGTCGAAACATCTAGGTCACAGAGCCCAAATATCGAAAAGCTTTGTAAACACTCTAGAGGGTACATTTTCAGTCCAAATGTCCTGGAAATTTGTCAGAAAGGTTGTTTTGATGATTTGTAGCTCAAGTTTGGATATGGGTTATCTGGGGTCAAAAACTAGGTCAAAGAGCCTAAATATCGAAAAAAAACCTTGTTAACACTGTAGAGGCTTCTTTTTCAGTCTAAATATCCTTGAAATTTGTCAGAGAGATTGTTTTGATAATTTCTAGCTCAAGTTTGAATATGGGACATCTAGGTTAAAAAACTAGGTCGTACTCAGGTGAGCGATACAGGGCCATTATGGCCCTCTTGTTTAGCTCACCTGAGCCGTAGGCTCATTGTGAGCTATTAGGATCGATCAATGTCCGTCATCTGTCCACACTTAGTCCGTTAACGCTCTAGCGGTCACATTTTTGCCTCAGTTGTCTTGAAACTTGGTCAGGATGTTTGTCCCAATGATTTCTCGGACGAGTTTGAACATGGGTTATCTGGGTTGAAAAACTAGGTCACAGAGCCCAAATATAGAAAAACCTTGTTAACACTTTAGAGGCTACATTTTCAGTCCAAATATCCTGATAATTTATCAGTTGTATCAATGATTTCTAGCTCAAGTTCGAATATGGGTCATCTAGGGTCAAAAACTAGGTCACAAAGCCCAAATATTGAAAAACCTTGTTAACACTCTAGAGGTAACATTTTCAGCACAAATAATCTGGAAATTTGTCAAAAAGGTTGCTTCTGTCATTTCTAGCTGAAGTTTGGATATGGGTCATCTGGGTTTAAAAACTAGGTCATAGAGCCCAAAAATAGAAAAATCTGATTAACACTCCAGAGGTTACATTTTCAGTCCAATTATCTTGGAAATTTGTCAGAAAGATTGCTTTGATGATTTTTAAGTCAAGTTTGAATATGGGTCATCTGGGTTCAAAAACTAGGTCACAGAGCCCAAATATGGAAAAGTCTTGTTAACACTTTAGAGCCAAGATTTTCTGTTCAAATAACCTAGAAATTTATCAAAAAGATTGTTCAATGATTTCTAGCTCAGTTTTGAATATAGGTTATCTGGGGTCAAAAACTAGGTCACAAAGCCCAAAAGTAGAAAAACCTTGTTAATGCTCTAGAGGTTACATTTTCAGTCCAAATGTCCTTGAAATTTGTCAGAAAGGTTGCTTCTATGATTTCTAGCTCAAGTTCAAATATGGGTCATCCATGGTCAAAAACTAGGTCACAGAGTCCAAATATGGAAAAACCTTGTTAACACTTTAGAAGATACATTTTCAGTCCAAATATCATGGAAATTTGTCAGAAAAGTTGTTTTGATTATTTGTAGCTCAAGTTTGGATATGGGTCATCTTGGGTCAAAAACTAGGTCATATAGCCCAAATATCAAAAAACCTTTTTAACACTCTAGAGGCTACTTTTTCAGTCCAAATACCCTGGAAATTTGTCATAAAGATTGTTTTGATAATTTCTAGCTCAAGTCCGAATATGGGCCATCTAGGTTCAAAAACTAGGTCATAGAGCCCAAATATGAAAAAACCTTGTTAACACTCTAGTGGTAACATTTTTAGTCCTAACAACCTGAAAATTTCTCAGAAAGATTGTTTCAATAATTTCTAGGTCAGGTTTGAAAATGGGTTATCTGGGGTCAGTTAACCAGGTCCATAGCCACTTTTGTAAAAAAAAGTCATACTCAGGTGAGCGATACAGGGCCATCATGGCCCTCTTGTTTTTTGTTCTTGGTTGACTTAAGATCAGATTTATCTAGGCCACTTTGAAACAGATCTGCCATATTCAGATTCCTGGAAACTGTCGTGAACACCTCACAGGTAAAATGTTTGACTAAGCCATTCTGAAACGTAAAAGTATATAGAATTACTGCCTTGTTGATCTTTATAGAACATTTTGTTTTCAGTAAGGACAATGTTACTTAAGTTAAGTATAGGAGATCATCATGACCTTTTGGTTTTAATCTTTCTTGAATTACATATCAAGTATTATATTTCTACTGTTTTTCTATTTTCAGGTGAAAATGGTAAGTCAGTTTCTTGTCATCATATTCTGATAACTTGGTCTTTTTCCCCACTATTCTGTATTAAAATAGCATTACCTGGGTGTCGTATTGATTTAAGTATTACTTTTATCATTTTGGACACATCAGATTAGATGTTATCCACAGAATAAAAAAGTTGCTTGTCCTTAAGTAATTGAATGAATCCATCTTATCGTAATAATTTTAATATTAATGGTAAGGGAGACTTATTTCACTCGATTTTGAAACCAGTCTGAACACCTCGGCTTTTTCAAGGGTAAATAATATTTTGCATGTGCACACCGCCTTCCAGAAAAAACGGCTGCTTCATTACAGTAAGTTTTGCCTATGCTGTTTTTGCTCTTTGTATGTACTTTACAGCTTTGTGATGACATTTTAGGAACGATATTAAGTATTTACATATGGGTCACAATAAACATGGCAACAATAATTCCATGTTATTCCAACATGTATTTCCTAGTGCAGAGGGGGTGGGAAAGACTAGATATACACAAAAATTCTAAACGATGGGAAAATTTTGGCTTTGAAATCAACACTATACTTTTGTTTATGATAGCATCTCTTTTACTGAAGATTTTAATTGTAATTATACATTTTTGTGAGACATTGGACACGTTTTTTCTCCTATTGTTGACTGACCTTTGCAGGGACTCTGATAATGGAATAGTTTACTTAGTGTAACTCAAGGAACAAGATATTTATTATTTTTAATTACCATGGTTCCAGTAAGGTCTGTAGAAGTACTGATTGTATCCAATCCAATTGTTTGGAACTTAAAAATGATCCTAAGTAGACTAAGCTGTAGATTTATATCTCAGTTATTAAAAATGAGTCTCAAAGAAATGTTTGGGTTTGAAATAAATGAAGATCAGGAAATACTGTCATCATACATAATATAAATCTGTGAGTTTCACAACATTGAGGTCAATATAAGAACCACAGCTGATGAACATTCAATAAGAGTGTCAGCAACAGGTATATATTCAAACCTTATCTGAAGGTTTGACATTTTCCCTTTGTAATTTATATTTTTTTAACTTTCAAAGGCACGACTGAAATGTAATTATGCCCCCTATCGAAGATGAGGGGACATATAGTTTTGCAAATGTCTGTCAGTCGTTCCGTCGGTAGACACTTCGTTTCCGATCAATAACTAGAGAATGCTTTGACCTAGGTTCACCAAACTTGGTATGCTGGTTGGTCAACACTAGTAGATGACCCTATTGATTTTGAGGTCATTAGGTCAAAGGTCAAGCTCACAGGGACCTTCATCCTAAAAACAGTTTCCGATCAGTTACTAGAGAACGCTTTGACCTAGGTTCACCAACCTTGGTATGCTGGTTGGTCATCACCAGTAGATGACCCCTATTGATTTTGAGATCATTAGGTGAAAGGTCAAGCTCACAGGGACCTTCATTCTAAAAACAGTTTCCGATCAATACCTAGAGAACGCTTTGACCTAGGTTCACCAAACTTGGTATGCTGGTTGGTCATCACCAGTAGATGACCCCTATTGATTTTAAGGTCATTAGGTCAAAGGTCAAGCTCACAGGGAAGCATAGTAAAAATGCCAGAGACACTGTCTTAACATTGTATAACCGAACTGTCCATAGAGGACAAAATTAAGCTAATTCGTGAATCTGAAGTTCTTCCATTAAACCAACTTTGAAGGTTTGTAAATTATTGTTAAAAGTTTGCTGAGGTGCTTATTATCCCCCCGCCAAAGGCGGAGGGGATATTAGGAATGCCCTTCGTCTGTCCGTGTGTCCGTGCGTCCGTCCGAAACAATTTTGTCAAGAGCATAACTCCAAAACTACTTGAGGGATTTTATTCAAACTTCATACACTGACAGAGCACATTGGTAGGTAGTGCAGTGTGAAAGTGCAATAACTCTACCTTGCCTTTTTTTTAGAGTTATTCCGCTTAACAAATTTACTTGATAAATTTTGTCCGGAGCATAACTCCAAAACTGCCAGAGGGATTTTATTCAAACTTCATACACTGACAGAGCACATTGGTAGGTAGTGCAGTGTGCAAGTCCAATAACTCTACCTTGCCTTTTTTTAGAGTTATTCCGCTTTATCAAATTTACTTGATAAATTTTGTCCGGAGCATAACTCCAAAACTGCCAGAGGGATTTTATTCAAACTTCATACACTGACAGAGCACATTGGTAGGTAGTGCAGTGTGCAAGTCCAATAACTCTACCTTGCCTATTTTTTAGAGTTATTCCCCTTTATCAGATTTACTTGTTTACATTTTAAAAATCCCAGCATATACATTTATATCTAATTCTTGAACTTATTATCCCCCCCGCCAAAGGTGGAGGGGATATTAGAAATGGTCTCTGTCCGTCCGTGTGTCCGTCCGTTCCAGTTTTGTCCGGAGCATAACTCCAAAAGTACTTGAGTGATTTTCTTCAAACTTCATATACTGAAAGAGCACATTTGGAGGAGGTGCATTGTGAAAGAATAATAACTCTACCTTGCCTACTTTTAGAATTATTCCCCTTTATCAGATTTAATTGAAAAACTTAGCCAAAGCATAACTCCAAAAGTGCTTGAGCGATTTTCTTCAAACTTAATACACTGACATAGCACATTGGTAGGAAGTGCAGTTTGCAAGAACAATAATTCTACCTTGCCTATTTTTTGTGGGATTTTCTTCAAACATTATTACATTGAGTGTTTGAAAATACAACCTTCAGGTAGCTTCTTCCCGGCGGGGGGATTAACCATGTGTAACATGGCTCTTGTCATTCTGTTTCCCATGTTGTTGATAACATCTAGAAGTTACTGATGTTAACTCATTAATTCTGTTGTCTGTTTTCTGCTCATTTTTATTGTCAGTTTTTACATCTTTCTGGAAGAGGTTAGTAGTTCTTTTGCACAACATAAGTATAATCAATTATTATCTAAAAATTATTTTATACAGAACTTGAACACAGTTCTTTCATTGAGCATTTACATATACAGGAACTGGGTCAACCTCATTTAAAGTTTTCTAACATGACTTACAAGTAAAAAAAAACAACAAAAAAACATATAATTTATTTTTCATCAAAGAATTGAAAAATATTAAAAGTAAATAACTTCTGTCATTGAACAGAGTTTACTTAAAATAACAATCCTAAAAGTTTACCTTCTTCATTTCCATTCCTTTCAACACTGTCAGATTCCATATTCAAATTCAAAATAAACAGTAAGTGTTAAACTCTTTTTTTGATTGGTGAACATCTCAAAAATCTTTAAGTAGAGAACCAATAAAGATTTCTCACATCTGACAGTTGCTGGTTTAAACAAGTATAAGTCAAGTATATAAGTGACTTATATTTGGAAAATTTGACAAGACTGAAATGACATATAAATGGCTTATACTTATAACAGACTTATACAAATTTTATGTTATTTAGAAGTGACTTATAGGTCACTTATACTTCAAGTATACTTCAAGTATAAGTTGCATATAAGGGACATATAAGTCACTTAAAGTCATTTTGGTAAGGGTAATGATGAAGAGAGAATGGGTGACGAGGCCCTTGTGGGGATGTTTCTGAGTTGGAGGGAGCCTTTGAGTAGGTATGGGATGATAATGTGAAAAATAAACAAATTAAAAAAAAATCCTCTCAGGTGCAAGAACACAGTAGTGTAAAGACAGATAAATGAGGTATTTTATGCAAAACTGCAATTATCTATGAACTATCTTATTTCTTATGAGTAATAACATAATACAGTGGAACTATCGTGGTATTAGACCTAACTCTGAGGAATTATCATTACTTCTATCTCAGTTCAAACCAGTAGCAGTATGTTTCCAAGAAACTTTTCTTAAGAGTACTGATACTTTTTCTGTAAAACGTTATTCTTCTTATCACAAAACACCAAATTATGGTGACAAAGCTTGTGGAGGAGTTTCAATACTCATCAGTAATGCTGTTCCACATAAAGTTTTACCTATTGATACAACTCTGCAGGCACAATCTGTCAGAATCTCCTTATGCAGTACGATTACTATATGCTCCCTTTATCTACCACCAAGTCAGCCAATTAACATTGCTGATCTTGACAAACTCATTTTACAACTTCCTTCCCCATTTATACTGATGGGTGACTTTAAAGGGGCTGTGCTCCAGATGACAAAAAAAGAAAGTTTTCTTGTATTATAAATTTCTTGTAATATTTATGACTAATGCTTAAAAAATAACTTACTGACAAAAAATAAGTCAAATAATTACATTATAAATTGATTTTTTCCCTCTCAAAGTGCTATACCGTAATGCGACGGTATAACTATATCGTATAAGATTTAAAGTAAATATCTTTAAAATCACATGCGGCGATGGTGGTGACAGTTAAAGCGTTGGGAATATTTTGTTAACATGAGGATCCAGAGTTCAAATCAGGCTGGAGCGAAAATATTTTTTTTTTATTCTATTTGACTTTTATAATCAGTTTTGAAGTAAAATATTATGTTGTTAAAATCTCACGGCATCTAAATATATAATTTATGAAAAAATTTTTTTTATGTCAAATCTGGAGTACAGCCTCTTTAACTCCCATAATACTTTATGGGGTTGTTCTGATACAAATCAACATGGCCATCTTATTGTTGAGTGTTTTCTTTATGTTGACGACTTTTGTATCTGCTACAGATCCAAACACGTGTACCATTGAAAGACAATTACAAGTTTTAAATAATTTACACAAATGGCAGGGCTCTCGCTAGACTCAGAATTTTGGGAGAAGTCACTTCGCCCTGGGTTGAAGGTTAGGGAGAAGTGGACAGACTTCAGAGCGAAGTGGATATTGTTTCGTTACTCTTTGTTTCGGACAACGTATGCTTATGTAATAATAAATTTCCCTTAAATAATTGATCCCTTTTATCAACCAGTATTCAGAAACATAATGAAACTAATATCAACTATTGATACCAAGACCTTTTGGAAAACAATGATCGACGATTAAAATGTACTGTAACACTTCCGACGATTGCCGAAATATTGCAATCAAATAGTGGTAATTTATAAACACTGAAATCAGCTAAAAATATCCGACAGGAAACTCATTATTATTCATTACTCAATAGTGCTTTTTTGAAAACTAAATGCTGATTGGTTTATTTCGCCTAAGTGTCGGTATCGAATGTTCTGGTTGAAAAGATATAAATAACATGGGCGGAGTCTTCGCTCTGTACGTCACACATGGCTATAACCCAAGAAATAGCGAGAGGCGGAGTTTTACGGGGATTCCCTAATGAGTGGCTGGCAAGCGATTGTTTATGTGTATTGTAAAAAAACTGTGTATCGTAAAACAACTGCCACATTTTATGACACCATTGACTCTTATCCATGTTTGCCAAGGGCAACTAAATTTTGATAAGGCGACTTGATTTTCGCTTTGATCTTCACGTAAGGCGAAATTTGAGACAGCGAAGCGACGACTTCGCCCGAATCGCCCACTCGCGAGAGCCCTGAAATGGTCAAATGAGAATGGTTTCAAATTTTCAAAAACTAGAACAAAGTGTATGCATTTATAGCTCACCTGAGCACAAAGTGCTCAGGGTGAGCTTTTCTGATCAGTCTTTGTCCGTCGTCCGTCCGTCGTCAACTTTTCATTCAATTGACATCTCCTCTGAAACCAAAGGGCCAAATTAAATGAAACTTGCATGGGATGTTCCTTGCATGAAGCTCTATCAAGATTGTTCAAATGGTTCTGGTCCATTGCATTTCTGGTTCACTGGAGCTAAAATTACATTTTAAAAGTTGGATCTTTAAAAATCTTCTTCTCCAAAACTTCAAGGCCTGGAGCTTAGATATTTAGTATAAAGCATCATCTAGTGGACCTCTACCAAGTTTGTTCAAATTATGACCATGGGGTCAAAACTGACCCGACCCCAGGGGTTAGTTGATTTTACATAGATTTATATAGGGAAAACTTTAAAATCTTCTTGTCAGAAACCACAAGGCCTAGAGTTTAAATATTTGGTGTGCAGCATTGTCCAGTGGACCTTTACCAAGTTTGTTCAAATCATGGCTCCTGGGTCAAAAATGGCCCGTCCCCAGGGATCACTTGTTTTACATATAGTTATATAGAAAAAACTTTTAAAAAATCTTCTAGTCAGAAACTGAAAGGCCTAGAGTTTAGATATTTGGTGTACAGCATTGCCCAGTGGACTTTTACGAAGTTTCTTCAAATCATGGATCCTGGGTCAAAAATGGCCCCGCCCCAGGGGTCACATGTTTTACATAGAGTTATATAGGAAAAACTTTAAAAAATCTTCTTGTCAGAAACAGCAAGGCCTAGAGTTTAGATATTTGGTGTGTAGCATTGTCCATTGAACCTCTACTAAGTTTGTTCGAATCATAGCCACTCGGTCAAAATAGGCCCTGCCCCGGGGTCACTTGTTTACATAGAGTTATACAGGAAAAAGTTTAAAAAGTCTTCACATCAGAAACCAAAAGGCATCGAGCTTAGATATTTTGTATGTAGCATTGTCAAGAGGACCACTACCAAGTTTGTTCAAATCATGGCCCCTGGGTCAAAAATGGCCCCGCCCCAGTGGTCACATGTTTTACATAGAGTTATATAGGAAAAACTTTAAAAATCTTCTATTCAGATACCACAATGCCTAGAGTTAAGATATTTATTTTGGTGTACAGCATTCTCTAGTAGACCTCTACCAAGTTTGTTCAAATCATAGCCCCTGGGTCAAAAGTGGCCTCGCCCCAGGGGTCACATGTTTTACATAGAGTTATATAGGAAAAACATTAAAAATCTTCTTTTCAGATACCACAAGGCCTAGAGTTTAGATATTTGGTTTGCAGCATTGTCTTGTGGACCTCTACCAAGTTTGTTCAAATCATGACCCTGCAGTCAAAACAGGCCCCACCTTGGGGGAGAGGGGGATCATTTGATTTTACACAAGGATTTATATAGGTAAAACTTTAAAAATCTGCTGCTCTGAAACACCAAGGGCTATATCTTTAATTGTTCATTGTTATGACTCCCGCCAACCCCGCCCTTCTGATGGAGACATATTGTTTTTGCCATGTCCATGGGTGTCTGTGTGTGTGTCTTTCACACTTTGTTTCCTTTCAATAACTTGAGTACCAGTTGACCCAAAGCCTTCAAACTTCACAGGGTTATTGCCCTTATTAAGTACAAAAAATCCCATTAGTGTTTTGGGTCAGTAGTCAAAGGTCAAGGTCAGAGGGACCTCTGAAGTGAAAACCGTTTCCACTCAATTTTAGGATTACCATTTCACCCAGAGCCTCCAAACTTCATGGGATGATTGCTTTTACTAAATAGAAAAACCATATTGTTTTTGGGGTAGTATGTCAAAGGTTAGGGTCACAGGGACCTGTAGAGTGAAAACTATTTCTGCAGTGTAACTGTAGTACCTGTACACCCAGAGCCTTCAAATTTTTATAGGATTATTGTATTAGAAGAACCTTATTGTTGTTTAGGGTCCATAGGTCAAAGGTTAAGTTCACAAGGACCTGTAGAGTGAAAACTGTTTCTGCTAAGTAACTGGAGTACCATTTTACCCAGAGCCTTCAAACTTAATAGGATGATTTTCTTTACTCAGTGAAAGAACCCAATCATTTTTGGGGTCAGTAGGTCAAAAGTCAAGGTCACAGGGAGCTGTAGAGTGAAAACTATTTCTTCAAAGTAACTGGAGTATCCTTCAAACTTAATAGGGTAATTATATTAGAAGAACCCTATTGTTTTTGGGGCCTGTAGATTAAAGGTCAAAGTCACTGGGACCTGCAGAGTAAAACTATTTCAGCTAAAAAATTTGAGTACCATTACACCCAGAGTCTTCAAACTTATTGCAAACTTATTCAAACTTGCACCCATAAAATCCAATATCGATATTTGTAACATGAGCAATGAGACCTAGGTGAGTGATTTAGGGCCATCATGGCCCTCTTGTTGTAAACTTCACAAGCTACATCTGGATCCTGATTTAACCCTTGATGGCACACCAGTTAAAGTTGTGAAAGAATTTAAATTTCTTGGTCTTATATTTGATTCAACACTATCTTTTATTTCCCACATCAAGTATCTCTCAGATAAATGCCAAAAACCTCTTAATCTGTTAGGAGTGGTTTCCAGTATGGATTGGGGTGCTGATCGTAAAGTTCTTCTGAGACTTTACAGATCTCTTATAAGATCAAAACTTGACTATGGATGTATAGTGTATGGTTCAGCAAGAAACTCATACATAAAAAAATTAGACACTATTCACCATCAGGGGCTTCGACTGGCACTTGGTGCTTTCAGAACTTCTCCGGTTGCTAGCTTATATGCTGAAGCAAATGAACCATCTGTTTATTTGAGAAGACAAAAACTTGATCTGCAGTATTTTCTTAAACTCAAATCAAATCCAAATAATCCCACTTACAAAACTGTTTTCTATCTTATGTACACAGATCTTTTTCAAAAAAGAGACAAAACCATTCCTCCATTTAGCTTACGAAACAGTCCATTCCTTGAATGTCTAGACATAGACTTAGATAACATAGCAATAACTAAAATACCAAGCACTCCACCATGGACTTGGAAATCTCCACAATTTATTTATGATCTTGCTAAAGATAAGAAAGATACAACCAGTCCTGAAATATTTAAAATTAAATACAATGAAATCCAACAACTATATTGTAATTATGAATACATTTACACAGATGGCTCCAAACAAAACAGCAGTGTAGCTGCTGCAGCTGTAATAGCAGATGAAACTTTTTTATTTCGTCTTCCTGATAATTCTTCAATCTTTTCAGCTGAACATAAAGCAATTGGACAAGCTTTGGAGTATATTGAAACTGATAGTGATTTTAGATATCTTATTTTCACTGACTCTTTATCAGCTGTGCAAGCCCTTCATCATGAAAATATTGACAATCCTCTTGTTGTTGATTTGTTACAACAACTTTCTCATCTTCTTCAGGATTCTGAGATAATATTTTGTTGGCTCCCTAGCCATACTGGAATTCAGGGCAATGAGGCAGCAGATAAAGCTGCCAAAACAGCTCTAAGTACTGAGGTTTTACCTTTCTGTGTTCCTTACAGTGATTTTAAACCCATTGTCAATAGTTTTATACAAAAAGTCTGGCAAACAACTTGGGAAGATCCTATGAATCAAACAAATAAATTGTTTCCTATTAAACCTGTCCTAGGAGAGTGGTTGTTATCTACTAGACCATCACGCAGAGAAGAAATTGTCCTTTGTCTTCTTCGTATTGGACATTCTTACCTTACTCAATCCCATCTTTTGAAAGGGGAACCTGCAGTCCCACAGTGTGTTCCTTGTTTTACAGATCTTACATTTAAACACATTTTTATTGACTGTGTGGACTTTGCTCCAATACGAAATAAATATTTCAATGTACAAAACATATATGAACTGTTTAATTCTGTTTGGCCATACTTAATCTTTAAATCTTTAAAAGATATCAACATTTTTAACAAGATATAATCATTTTGTTTTTTACATATAGAACTTTTAACTACATCATATTTTACATACTATTGATAACTTTTAAACTTTACATCATTGTAACTTTTTAACAAAATAGTTACTTCTTAGTCCATTTTTTATACAGTATTATTTGTGCCCAAAATGACTGTAGTTGTCAACGGGCCATAAAACTCCATTCATCCATTCATTCATTCATATATTATGTCTTTGTTCAATGTTATATCAGACCATTTTAACATTATGTGACTGCTTTAATTTTTCTATGGTATAAAATTTTGTATATTGTGGTTAGACGACATCTTCATGAGTTCGCTATTCTGACCTATGGGTTGATTTCTAATAATTGTTCAGTAATAATTTCAGGTACGTATTCATGATACTTGGTGGTAATGATATTGAAGATGGTTGTGAGCCAAAAGATATAGTTCACTCGATATTAAACATTATACAAGAAATGAAAGAAGCGGGTTTACAAAAAGTATTTGTATCAAGCATAGTGGAACGGGGTTCTTTTCTTCTCAGAACACGTATGAATAGAATGCGGATTAACCAGGTCACAAGAGCTATCAACAATCCCCTAAGAAAAGAATTGAAAGAAGATTTCAAAGAGATTGCTACTGTCTTGAAGTATCCAAGACATAACAGCAGAGATCAGATACATCCAGGTTGGCAAGAAAATGGAATCCATTGGCATTTAAGTGGGAAATACTAGTATCGTCCGGTGCCCTATTTTGACGCTGACCTATTTCGACGCCATTTTTGTTTTTCTTTTGTTTCTGATATAAGCGACTTCCGCTGATGTCATAACTTTACAATATCATAGTAAACTCACTTCACTATCGATCACGTTAATCGAGTGGAAAAAAAGAGATGCAAAGGTAAGAGTTTATGAATTTGATCTCATATAATATGTTCTCGTGTGTTTTTTCTAATGCAAAAAAAAGTGAAACTTCATGCGTCATTTTCTTTGCTAAAATGAGCGTGGGAAAATTGTAAGCCTCTGTCTGCTGCGCTCGCTGTTCCCATTCATCGGTCACGTGACAGTCTTGTGATCAGCCATTTATTTATATGGTTTAGTTCAGTCTTGTGTAATGTGTACGCGTTATAGACATTTTGTCAACAATCTTTTATTAATTGAAATTTAATTGAACGCTTACACTTTTAATTGTAAATTAACATAAGTGATGCCTAAGTTTCAGTATTTCTTATGTATTTCAGGTTCCATGAAGAAATTATGTATAGATGCTACACCACTACATATACTATGGTTAAGGCTCTAGAGATGGTCATGCTGACAGGAGCTCCAATTAAAACCACTGCCAAAGTGTTACATATGCTTTTTTAAACTGAATAAATAAAGCGGCAAACCATATTTATGTGTTGTTATATTGTAGATCCTTGCTGTTGCTGGTATTGGTGGACACCGTAAGTACAAAATTCACAGTGTACTCAGTGCAGTAGAGTGATAGATAAAGCTGTATCGAGGCAGCCAATCAGGGGCGTCATTTTAGGTCACTGTCAAAAAAAATGGCTGCAACCATATGACCTATGATAAATGCTGTTTCCTTAAAAATAAACAACCCTTTTAGTTTTAATGGTGTACGTGCATTGGTCAAAGATATTACTTGATTTAGAATGTTTATGTTTTAACCCATCTGATATGTTGTATTTTCCTATCAGTAAATTGTATCTTAACAGCGTCGAAACTGGTCACTCGAGGATATTTCCCAGGACGGTGGGAAATACAGGGATTTCCCGGGAAATACGGGGAATTCCCGGGAAATAGTGGGAAACTGTGTTGAGGAATGATGAAGCAAACCCTACTATCCTACTTTGACACCTTTATTGATGTTTTTACAACTTTTGACCATTATGGTCTGGTCAGTATTTAAATGCCTGGGGCATTGAGTTCCTCAGACTACCAGTAACTAGTAGTCAAATTATTAGTATTAATCTTCAGTTTTGTCAGTACATGGTCAGTTATTTAGAAATTCATTTTCACTTCATATGCAGTAGCACTCTTGTGTACATCATCATCATGTCAAGGTTCAAACCTAAAGATCCAGCCTGGAATTTTTATGATGTAGTTGAGGAAGGATCTAAGAAAATAGTGACTTGTAAAGACTGTAAAAAAGTGGTCAGTGGCAAAAGTGACCGCCTGAGAGCGCATACATCAAAATGTCCAGGTCCGATTGATGTGCCGAAGACGGTGCTGGTCTGTTGTTATCGCATGCTTCGTGGTAAGGAAGAAATTGACTGGTAAAGTTGTGGCAAAAAATTAAAAGTTACTGGTGCTCAGTCTTGTGATTAAAACTTACAATATTATGACTCTGAAAGCGTAAATATATGAAAGATAATTTTGTGACATAATGCCATTGCTCTGTATGTTATGTATTGCAAGCTGTATGTTATGTATTGCAAGTAATAATATTATATTTTCCAAATATTTGCAATGTATTTGCTGATATTCACTTTTGTACTGATGTTTTCATCACAATAAAATTTAGTATTTCCCACTATTTCCCATTTTTGCTAAATTTAGGGTATTTCCCAGGACGGGAATTACCGGGAAATCCCAGTGGGAATTCCCACGTCCGGGAAATCCCGTCAAATCCATTAATTTAATGGATTGTATGTGTTAAAATCATACATTCAGAACATTCATGAAAACATATGGCTGTTAATAATATGTTTATGTTATGATAATTCATATAATAAATCTGGAAACAATCTTCCTTATTCATTATACCTTGTCTACATTTTCAGTTTGTATGTTTAAAGCCGTTCACTCCAACTTTTTTTTCATTTAAGCAGTGCATTTGTTCATTCTGGATCCATTGTTCACAGTTTTTGTAAATCTTATAGACTGATTGGCTAGCAGTGTAGATATTGATCATACTGTGTAGATGTATATGCTGGTCTGGGTCTACATCGGCCAAATCATAACCATCACTTATAAGAACAAGCTAAAATATTTAACCTGTAGATATTACTTAAAGCATTACATTAATAATTAAGAATGTTTAAAAAAAGTACTGGGAGATAATTAGACATACCTCACACATCAGACATAATTTGATGCAATCTTTCCTGCAGGAACCACATGGAAATTCCTTCCTAAGTGACTTTCCTAAGCGCCATTATTTAAATGCACAATACACACAATACACAACTCTTCAACAGTAGGTTTTAACTGATGAATTCTAAATATTTTAACACTGAACACACTCCAATATCACTTAAGTGAAGAGATAAAATTACACTCAAATAATATATAATACACCCAATAATCTACAATGTTACACATCAAATAACTCAATGAAGCGCGATATATAACTTTGCATAAAAGCTTCAAAATATACAATTGAGGACATTATCCTTCAAGTTTACAGAAGAGTGTTGAACAGGAATTAACACTGATTGGTCATTCACAAATTGCAAATGTTACCAATAATATTGTCGGTTTCATTCCATCAGTAACTACCTGATAAGTAAGTCCTGATTAACTGTTATTAACAGAATACATCATTGTTTGCTGTTAATTGATTTTTTAGTTGACAAGGACAAACAACACCTAATTCAATCATAACACATTAAATAAAAATTAAAAGTGTGACAATAACAGAATTAACAGTTGTGCAAATGTGATTTGATTATTCTTTTGATCTTAAGCAATATATCGGCAAACCATCAGCACCATGTAACTAGATATTGATAATAACATGATTAGCAACTGCGCGTGGTAATAAACATACAGGAAATTTGATAAGAGGTGAGAAATACAAAACAAAAGATGAGACACTTTATCTTATATACAATAAATTGTATCAAATCACCAAAAACAACCCAACATAAATATTTAATTACTAATTAATCTAATAATATTTCTTGATTATCATAGTAATGGAAATCACAATGCTTAAGAGCATAAAAAGAAAATTATATAAAATTAATGTTACTTTTACAGGTCAGTCATAATAAAATGATAATTAATATCATAATAAATAAACCTGTGTTGATTGCCCACACTGCAATTAGTTAAGTCACATATTATGCCCCCCTTTGAAAAAGGGAGGGCATATTGCCTTGCTGCTTTCTGTCTGTTGGTCGGTCTGTCTAATATGTCCACCAACAGTTTCCATTCATTTTCTTTGCAGAGGTTGCAATACTGAAAAAAATTTGATATACAGATTTATCATAAGAATATCTAGGTCAAGTTCTGTTTTATATTGATTGAGCAGTTTTTGACAGAGTTATGCCCCTTGGACTTAGAAAAACTCCAATTATTTGCAGTTTCCATTCATTATGGTCATGGTCAAAATTCCTAGTTTTAATTGGCACTTCATGCACATTCTCATATTTTTGAATGATTCTTTGTAATTCCATTATTGTCCTTTTTATTTAATGGTTTTCCTTCTGAATAATCTCCGTTTTAAGAATTTGGAGATTTGAATTAATCCTACACATTTTCCTTAATTATGCCCCCCATCGAAGATGAGGGGGCATATAGTTTTGCAAATGTCGGTCGGTCCATCGGTAGACACTTCGTTTCCAAACAATAACTAGAGAACGCTTTGACCTAGGTTCACGAAACTTGGTATGCTGGTTGGTCATCACCAGTAGGTGACTCCTATTGATTTTGACGTCATTAGGTCAAAGGTCAAGCTCACAGGGACCTTCATCCTAAAAACGGTTGCCGAACAATAACTAAAAAACGCTTTGACCTAGGTTCACCAAACTTGGTGTGCTGGTTGGTCATCAACAGTAGATGACCCCTATTGATTTTGAGGTCATTAGGTCAAAGATCAAGCTCACAGCAACCTTCATCCTAAAAACAGTTTCCGATCAATAACTAGAGAACGCTTTGACCTAGGTTCACCAAACTATGCTGGTTGGTCATCACTAGTAGATGACCCCTATTGATTTTGAGGTCATTAGGTCAAAGGTCAAGCTCACAGGGACCTTCATCGTAAAAACGGTTTCCGATCAATAACTAGAGAACGCTTTGACCTAAGTTCACCAAACTTGGTATGCTGGTTGGTCATCAACAGTAGATGACCCCTATTGATTTTGGGGTCATTAGGTCAAAGGTCAAGCTCACAGGGACCTTCATCCTAAAAACAGTTTCCGATCAATAACTAGAAAACGCTTTAACCTAAGTTCACCAAACTTGGTATGCTGGTTGGTCATCAACAGTAGATGACCCCTATTGTTTTTGGGGTTATTAGGTCAAAGGTCAAGCTCACAGGGATCTTCATCCTAAAAACGGTTTCTGATCAATAACTAGAGAACGCTTTGATCTAGGTTCACAAAACTTGGTATACTGGTTGGTCATCACCAGTAGATGACCCCTATTGACTTTGAGTTCATTAGGTCAAAGGTCAAGCTCACAGAGACTTTCATCCTAAAAACGGTTTCTGATTAATTACTAGAGAATGCTTTGGCCCAACTACAAGCAATTAGGTGCTGCTGGGGGGCATATATGTTTTACAAACATTTCTTGTTTTTTTCAAATTTTATTTAGTTGTTAACAATATATCATATCTAGAGTTCCAACACATTAGTCCATGAATATTCATAAAAAATGTGCATCATAATAGTACAAAAACCACCAATCAGATATACTCAAAAGGGGGATTACCGTCTACTCTAACTATAGCTGTTGGAGCTACTGTTATGATCACAAAGAATATTGATCATCTTGAGTTCTTGACCATCTAGTAAATGGTGTTGTTGGAAAAGTTGAATTCATATTAGCTTTGATGAACAAAAGCCATTAAAAGGAACAATATTTTTAAAGTTTTCTGATCCAAGCATTGGAAGAGAAACTAAAAAGAGAAGCCCACAACATTCAAGAGACAGTGTACCAATCCAGGCCATCACTGTTACATTCTTAATCACTTCATTATGTCCAGTTCCTGTCGAGAGAACGATGTACCCTTTAGTTTTAGCATTTGACTTAACTGCTCACAAGTTTCAGAAAAGTACTTACACACACTGTATTGCTAACCTCAAACTACCTCCAAACATGAAGTCTGTCATGCAGGGTCATGCTTATACAATGCTCAGCAGAGCAACGTCACGTGATGGTTTGAAGTTGGTCAATTTTACTGCAGACAAAATCAAAGTAAACAAGTTGGCTCTAGTAGAAATGGACAGGCTTCGTGAGCACTGTACTTTCAGTTGGGAACATCCATTTGAAAACTTGGACCCTAATGCAAATGTGCACATAGGTTTTCTCAACATGCGTTCCCTTAAAGCCCACCTATCAGTTTGGCTGCCCAAAGACATATTTCAAGATTGAATGCTCTTTGCTTAACAGAAACTCACACTACAGAAGAATGTTCTTTAGAAGGATTCTGCTGATACTTTAAACCGACACAACATGGTCTAGCAATGTCAACTGATTTTGAAAACGACAGTTCCATCCAGTTTATGTCTAGAATAGTTTCAGACCAAGGTAGAAACTTTCTCATAGATGTTACTTACAGACCACCTCAATTCAACAAAAATGGGTTTTTTTTTACTCTCCTTTCATCTGCCGTCAAGGCTATAGCTAAGTCACAAAATATTATACTTGGTTTAGACTTTAACTTGATGCCTGATGATCCAGTTGTGATTAAGTTTTGTCATGATAATCAACTTCGACAATATGTAGAAAAGCCAACTCATTAGTTGGGAAGAACATTGGACCTGATTTTCGCGTCTGATAACATACAGTGCACTAGTAGAGTGATTCCAGTTTCTTACACCCACCATTTCCTGACTATTTTATCTGTTTTCTAAATGGTTTGTATTGATTTGTATTTGTCCCATTTTGTGGTTTTGAAATAGTGATAACAACTACACAAATATATTTTCTGTTGACACATACACAGGAGTTATTTCATTCTATTTCTTTAATGAATTTCTTGTTGCTTGTGCAGATCTAGCATTGGTCAAGATTTTGCAGTGAAAGTCCAGATCGATACCTCAAACTTTTGAAATACCACAATTTTGTGCTTCATGTAAAACTTCCATTAGTTGGGGGACGTTGGTAACTCTGTTACAAATTCTTGTTTGTTTACATTTTGGGTTGTCAAATGTATGTATGGACGATTCATTGAAGGCTAGTCACTGATTGGTTGAAAAGTAACTGTGGATTTCCCTGTCTAAAAATACAAATATCGTTCTGAAAGTTGAAGTTTAGCAGTGGTAAGAAAGTGAGACATTCGACCGATGCGCAGGAAAGAAAGAGGTCTTAAGTTAGAATCTACCTTGTCCTCAAGGAAATGCTTATAGCAGTGACATCTTATATCGCAAAACTGTACTTTCAGTTTACTCAGCTGTTAATTGGTGTCAGTTACTAGTATTAAGGTAATTTGTTTAAGTGTCTGTGTCTGTCTATGTCCCTAAGTCTAAGTACCAACAGTATGCCTTCTTTTTTTAAGAGTTACATATTGATGTTTTTCTGATCACCTTTTGTACGTCGTCCGTCCGTCTGTCCGTCCGTCCGTCCGTCCGTCCGTTAATAATTGGTTTGTTAACACTCTAGTGGTCACATTTTTGCCTCAATTGTCATGAAACTTGGTCAGGATGTTTGTCTCATTAATATCTCGGACAAGTTCGAACATGGGTTATCAGGATTGGAAAACTAGGTCACAGAGCCCAAATATAGAAAAACCTTGTTAACACTCTAGAGGCTACTTTTTCAGTCCAAATATCCTGGAAATTTGTCAGAAATGTTCTAATGATGATTTCTAGCTCAAGTTCAAATATGGGTTATCTGGGTTCAAAAACTAGGTCACGGAACCCAAAAATAGAAAAATCTTGTTAACACTCTAGTGGTCACATTTTTGCCTCAATTGTCATGAAACTTGGTCAGGATGTTTGTCTCATTAATATCTCGGACAAGTTCGAACATGGGTTATCAGGATTGGAAAACTAGGTCACAGAGCCCAAATATAGAAAAACCTTGTTAACACTCTAGAGGCTACTTTTTCAGTCCAAATATCCTGGAAATTTGTCAGAAATGTTCTAATGATGATTTCTAGCTCAAGTTCAAATATGGGTCATCTGGGGTCAAAAACTAGGTCACAGAGCCCAAATATTGAATAACCTTGTGAACACTCTAGAGCTAACATTTTTAGACCAAATAATCTGGAAATCTGTCAGGAAGGTTGCTTCTATGATTTCTAGCTCAAGTTCAAATATGGGTCATCTTGGTTCAAAAACTAGGTCACAGAGCCCAAAAATAGAAACATGTTGTTAACACTCTAGAGATGACATTTTCAGCCCAAATAATCTGGAAATTTGTCAGAAAGGTTGCTTCAAAGATTTCTAGCAAAAGTTTAAATATGGGTCATCTGGGTTCAAAAACTAGGTCACAAAAATAGAAAAATCTTGTTAACACACTAGAGGTTACATTTTCAGCCCAAATAATCTGGAAATTTGTCAGAAAAATTGCCTGGAGGATTTCTAGAGGAAGTTCGAGTATGGGTCATCTGGGGTCACAAACTAGGTCACAGAGTCCAAATATGGAAAAACCTTGTTAATATTCTAAAGGTAGCATTTTCAGTCCAAATAACCTGGAAATTTGTCAGAAAGATTTTATGGATGATTTCTAGCTCAGTTTTGAATATAGGTTCTCTTGGGTCAAAAACTAGGTCACAGAGCCCGAAAGTAGAAAAACCTTGTAAAAGCTCTAGAGGTTACATTTTTAGTCCAAATGTCCTTGAAATTTGTCAGAAAGGTTGTTTCAATGATTTCTAGCTCAGATTCGGATATGGGTCATCTCGAATCAAAAACTAGGTCACATGGTACAAATATGTAAAAATCTTTTTAACACTCCAGAGGTTACATTTTCAGTCCAAATATCCTAGAAATTTGTCAGACAGGTTTTTTTGATGATTTCTAGCTCAAGTTGGAGTATGGGTTACTTGGGTCAAAAACTAGGTCACAGAGCCCAAATATGGAAAAACCTTGTAAACACTCTAGAGGCTACCTTTTAAGTTCAAATGTCCTGGAAATTTGTCAGATAGGTTGCTTTGATGATTTGTAGCTCATGTTTGGATATGGGTTATCTGGGGTCAAAAACTAGGTCACAGAGCCTAAATATCGAGAAACCTTGTTAACACTCTAGATGCTACTTTTTCAGTCCAAATATCCTAGAAATTTGTCAAAGAGATTGTTTCAATAATTTCTAGGTCAAGTTCGAATATGGGTCATCTGGGGTCAATTAAAAAGGTCCATAGCAACTTTGTTAAAAGCAGTCATACTCAGGTGAGCGATACAGGGCCATCATGGCCCTCTTGTTTATATATTTTTTTCAGGTGATCTTTCTGGTGGGGCAATAGCTGGCATTGTAGTAGCTGTTGTAGTCATTGTACTTGTTGGTATTTTGATTTGGAAGAAGTGTTTTAAATGAATAATTGTAAGTATTTGCAAGTTTTCTAAGTGTTTGATTTCCTTTTTAGCTCACCTGTCACGTAGTGACAGAGTGAGCTTTTCTGATCACCTTTTGTCTGTCCTCTGTCCGTCCGTCCGTCCACAATTAGTTTGTTAACACTCTAGTGGTCACATTTTTTCCTCAATTGTCATGAAACTTGGTCAGGATGTTTGTATTATTAATATCTCGGGCGAGTTCGAACATGGGTTATCAGGGTTGGAAAACTAGGTCACAGAGCCCAAATATAGAAAAACCTGGTTAACACTCTAGAGGCTACTTTTTTTGACCAAATATCCTTGAAATTTGTCGGAAAGGTTCAATTGATGATTTCTAGCTTAAGTTCAAATATGGGTCATCTGGGTTCAAAAACTAGGTCACAGAGCCCAAAAATAGAAAAATCTTGTTAACACTCTAGAGGTTACATTTTCAGCCCAAATAATCTGGAAATTTGTCAGAAAAGTTGCTTTGACGATTTCTGGGTCAAGATTAAATATGGGTCATCTGGGGTCAAAAACTAGGTCACAGAGCCCAAATATTGAAAAACCTTGTTAACACTCTAGAGGTAACATTTTTAGACCAAATAATCTGGAAATTTGTCAGGAAGGTTGTTTCTATGATTTTTAGCTAAAGTTCGAATATGGGTCATCTGGGTTTAAAAACTAGGTCACAGAGCTCAAAAATAGAAAAATCTTGTAAACACTATAGAGGTTACATTTTCAGCCCTAATAATCTGGAAATTTGTCAGAATGGTTGCTTCTAAGATTTCTAGCACAAGTTTAAATATGGGTCATCTGGGTTCAAAAACTAGGTCACAGAGCCCAAAAATAGAAAAATCTTGTTAACACTCTAGAGGTTACATTTTCAGTCCAAATAATGTAGAAATTTGTCAGAAAGGTTGCCTTGAGGTTTTCTAGATCAAGTTCGAATATGGGTCATCTGGGTTCACAAACTAGGTCACAGAGTCCAAATATGGAAAAACCTTGTTAACATTCTAAAGGTAACATTTTCAGTCCAAATAACCTGGACATTTGTCAAAAAGGTTCTATCAATGATTTCTAGCTTAGTTTTGAATATAGGTTTTCTGGGGTCAAAAATTAGGTCACAGAGCCTGAAAGTAGAAAAACCTTGTAAAAGCTCTAGAGGTTACATTTTTAGTCCAAATGTCCTTGAAAATTGTCAGAAAGGTTCTATCAATGATTTCTGGCTCAGTTTTGAATATAGGTTTTCTGGGGTTAAAAAATTAGGTCACAGAGCCTGAAAGTAGAAAAACCTTGTTAATGCTCTAGAGGTTACATTATTAGTCTAAATGTCCTTGAAATTTGTCAGAAAGGTTGTTTCAATGATTTCTAGCTCAAATTTGGATATGTGTCATCTGGGTTCAAAAACTAGGTCACAGAGCCCAAATATGTAAACACCTTTTTAACACTCCAGAGGTTACATTTTCAGTCCAAATATCCTGGAAATTTGTCAGACAGGTTTTTTTGATGATTTCTAGCTCAAGTTTGAGTATGCGTCATCTTGGGTCAAAAACTAGGTCACAGAGCCCAAATATGGAAAAACCTTGTTAACACTCTAGAGGCTACATTTTCAGTCCAAATGTCCTGGAAATTTGTCAGAATGGGTTGTTTTGATGATTTGTAGCTCAAGTTTTGATAAGGGTTATTAGGGTCAAAAACTAGGTCACAGAGCCTAAATAAAACCTTGTTAACACTCTAGAGGCTACTTTTTCAGTCCAAATATCCTGGAAATTTGTCGGAGAGATTGTTTCGATAATTTCTAGCTCAAGTTTGAATATAGGACATCTAGGTTAAAAAACTAGGTCATAGAGCCCAAATATGGAAAAACCTTGTTAACACTCTAGAGGTAAAATTTTCAGTACAAATAACCTTGAAATTTGTCAAAGAGATTGTTTCAAGAATTTCTAAGTCAAGTTCGAATATGGGTCATCTGGGGTCAGTTAACTTTGTTAAAAGCAGTCATACTTAGGTGAGCGATACAGGGCCATCATGGCCCTTTTGTTCCTCTACCATTTGATTAAATTCAATTAAAGTCAGATCTCACATGATTGGAACCAGAACAATAGAAGGCGTCATAATTCGTACATGAAGTTTTTACATAAAGCCTGCTAACATCATGATAATGAATGACCAATGAAATTATCAGTGCCTCTCCACTACTGTATATTGCAAAAATGTATTGCATTTTCCACTACATATAAAGCGTATAAAGATTAAAAAAAACTGTCACAGTCTAACAGATAGACAAGAGTTGAGAGTTTCCACTCAGTAACTTAGTTAGGAAAAGTTATTCAAGGGAAACTGAGTGAAAAATTCAACCAACACCATAATAAAGTTTGTGCATTTATTGTTAAGTTTTGAAAATTTCATGAATATTGAAAGAATATTTACTTAGAAACTCTTAATCAAAAGTAGCAATTTTTCAGTCATCGGTTGACCGATAGAATGCGCCATCTTGTCACGTTACCGTTTAGGTTGTGAAGCCTTTTTTTTTGGTCTAAATTGATAATGACTATGATAGGTAAGATTATCAGAAGAATGCCTGTTTATTGCATGAAAGTAAATAAATTTGCCACTTCTTTTGTATTTTTCCAAAAGAAATCATTCGTATGGATTGTTTCCGCTGAAATTTTTACACTTCAATGATTTAATTACTATGCAAATTATTAAATCCAGTGTAATTATCAAACAATAATTTTATTGCATTTGACAAACACATTTTCAGCAAAGTACAATCTTTTACAAACACTGTAGTAATTTAGAGACCTGCAAATCCCTGTAATCTATGTCTCTGGGTAGTTATAATAGGCATTAACTTCAAGGGTGACTTTGTTAAAAAGCGGTAAAATAAGCAGTAAATTAGTATCATTAATGTAAGGAATAAGAGATTTTGTGTACATTCAGTGAATAGGAGAGATTGATAGATACGTCATCAGTTCCAGTTACTTGTACCACATGGTACACATTTTCAGAAAGGTCGGACAAACACTGATAAGATATTTGTACTACCTCACAGAATAGTTGTTAAACAATGGCAGCATCTAATAAAATGCTGTCCATTGAATTAACATAAAATGATGTTTCTGGGGCTTTTTAGCTTGTAGAGATATTTCAGAGCATTCCATAATGTGAAACTTTATCACTGGTAGAGGTTTAAATACCTCTTTGAATTGACGAGTCCAGAATAAAGAGAGATATTACAAACAGTACCCCTTTTTGGCACAAATTTGAAATTATTTAAGGTAGATTTAACTGTAAAAAATCTCATAATAATTAGCAAAATGGGCATAAATATAAAATGTTCAATATTATTGAATTCATTGGAAGGCCTTCCTAACTAAAAATGTGTTCATACATGTACATACGAACAATGACAGTCAAGCTCTTTATTCGATATGCATTTTTATGCTCCCACAAAGTGGGGAGCATATAGCATTGCACTTGTCCGTCCGTCCGTCCGTACGTCCGTCCGTACATCCCGAAATCTTGTGAACACAACTCCTCTTAAACCGGATGGCAGTTTTTGCTTAAACTTCCAGGGATGAACAACCTTAATGTGTAGATGGTAGTAAAGGAAGGAATTTTTGCTGCGACCAAATTAAACAGAATTATGGCCATTTGTTGATTTTTTCACTAGAAATTTTGTGAACGCAACTCCTCTTAAACCGGATGGCAGATTTTGCTTATTAACTTCCAGGGATGAACAACCTTAATGTGTAGATGGTAGTAAAGCAAGGAATTTTTGCTGTGACCATATTTAACAGAATTATGGCCCTTTGTTGATTTTTTCACTGTATACCATATAAATAATTGAACATATAAATTTTACATTTGTAATTTAATTTAACATGTACATAAGGTTACCTGTAGATCATTTTAGGTATATGTACAGAAAAAATCTTACATACAGGATATACATGCACTTATGCATAGTGGGGGCATCCGTGTCCTATGGACACAGTTCTAGTTCTTTTGTAATTTCATGATTTAATTTGTATATAAGAATATCCACTTACTGCAACTGTATTAGTTGTTATTATATTGTCACACACCATCATAGATATAATGACTACCACATACTTTATATGATGGAACACACTGGTACACTTAATTCTTAAGAGGCATGTTAAGTATATTTTAGTAAAATGAATTTCAATACAAAATATAAGGTCTGAAGATAAATGCTTATATTGTAATGATTGTTTCAATCAATCAGTCAGTCAGTCAAGCAGTCAATCAATAAGGTTAGATTGTAATGATCGAGATGAGCCTGAAGTTAACTTGTCCAGGTGTTATATCAGTATCCATATACACTAGATCAATTAAAACAAATGTTAATTTCTATATATTGATTTAAATATTAATTTAAATCTTTGATTTCATTTGCAGGTGAAAGACATGCAGTAGGTAAACTGTTGTGAGCCCATCTGGGAAAGAAAAGACATGATTATCTTTTGCACCAAAAACTACAAAGTAGACCTATTAAAAGTTTCTGTCAATATTCCATGGAATCGGCAAGAATAGGCCAAATTAATATGCCACAAGTCACTGTAAAAATTACTTTCTAGTGTTACTGAAAAAGTAAGTTTAGTCATCATTAGTCATCATTTATTGAAGGATTGTAACTATCTACAGGTGTGACACATGTAATTTAGGTTAATATTTGCAAGGTCTAGGTCACTAGAGATGATTAAATGTACAAAAAATTTTTAATATTGTCCAGAGCATATCTTCTACTTGCATGGAGGAATTTTAATGTTACTTTATAGAATTGTTCACCGCCATGAGACGTTGTGCCCTGCACATGAACCAGGTCTGTAGGTTAAAGGTCACGGCCACAGATATTTTTGAAAAACACTCGTCCAGAGCAAAACTTCTACATGCATTGAGGGATTTTAGTATAACTTTGCACAAATGTTCATCATTGTGAGGACTGGAGTGTCATGCATAAAATTCAGGTCCTTGAGACCAAGGTCAAGGTCACACATAGAGGTAAAATTTCAGATGAAAATAAGAATTATAGGGACCATTTAGTTATCTATTGAGGGATTGTAAACAAAATGGTCACTATCATGTGCTCAGGGTGAGCTTTTCTGATCGGTCTTTGTCTGTCGTCTGTCCGTCCATCCGTCCGTCTGTCGTCAACTTTTCATTTAAATGACATCTCCTCTGAAACCAAACAGCCATATTAAATGAAACTTGCCTGGGATGTTCCTTGCATGAAGCTCTACCAAAATTGTTCAAATGGTTCTGGTCCATTGCATTTCTGGTTCACTGGAGCTAAAATAAGATTTTAAAAGTTGGATCTTTAAAAATCTTCTTCTCCGAAACCTCAAGGCCTGGAGCTTAGATATTTGGTATGAAGCATCACCTAGTGGACCTCTACCAAATTTGTTCAAATTATGACGGTCGGGTCAAAACTGACCCCACCCCAGGGGTCACATGTTTTACATAGAGTTATATAGGGAAAACTTAAAAATCTTCTTGTCAGAAACCACAAGGCCTAGAGTTTAGATATTTGGTGTGCAGCATTGTCCGGTGGACCTTTACTAAGTATGTTCAAGTCATGGCTCCTGGGTCAAAAATGGCTCCGCCCCAGGGGTCACATGTTTTACATAGAGTTATATAGGAAAAACTTTTAAAAATCTTCTTGTCAGAAATTGCAAGTCTTCGAGTTAAGATATTTGGTGTGCAGCATTGTCCAGTGGACCTCTACTAAGTTTGTTCAAATCATGGATCCTGGGTCAAAAATGGCCCCGCCCCAGGGGTCACATGTTTTACATAGAGTTATATAGGAAAAACTTTAAAAAGTCTTCTTGTCAGAAACCGCAAGGCCTAAAGTTTAGATATTTGGTGTGCAGCATTGTACAGTGGACCTTTACCAAGTTTGTTCAAATCATGGCTCCTGGGTCAAAAATGGCCCCGGCCCAGGGGTCACATATTTTACATAGAGTAATATAGGAAAAACTTTAAAAAATCTTCTTGTCAGAAACCGCAAGGCCTAGAGTTAAGATATTAAGTGTGTAGCATTGTCCAGTGGACCTCTACTAAGTTTGCTCAAATCATAGCCACTGGGTCAAAATAGGCCCTGCCCCGGGGGTCACTTGTTTACATAGAGTTATATAGGAAAAACTTTAAAAAAAACTTTTAAAAATCTTCTTGTCAGAAACTGCAAGGCCTAGAGTTTAGATATTTGGTGTGCAGCCTTTTTCAGTTGACCTTTACCAACTTTGTTCAAATCATGGCTCCTGGGTCAAAATAGGTCCTGCGCTAGCGGTCACTTGTTTACATAGAGTTGTATAGAAAAAGTTTAAAAAGTCTTCACATCAGAAACCAAAAGGCATAGAGTTCAGATATTTTGTATGTAGCATTGTCAAGAGGACCTCTACCAAGTTTGTTCAAATCATGGCCCCTGGGTCAAATATGGCTTTAAAAACTTTAAAAATCTTCTTTTCAGATACCACAAGTCCTAGAGTTAAGAATGATATTTGGTGTACGGCATTGTCTACTAGACCTCTACTAAGTTTTTTCAAATCATAGCCGCTGGGTTAAAAAAGGCCCCGCCCCAGGGGTCACATGTTTTACATAGAGTTATATAGGAAAAGTTTTAAAAATCTTCTTGTCAGAAACCAAGAGGCCTAGGGTTTAGATATTTGGTTTGAAGCATTGTCTAGTGGACCTCTACCAAGTTTGTTCAAATCATGACCCTGGAGTCAAAACTGGCCCCACCTGAGGGGTCATTCAATTTGACACAAGGATTTATATAGGGAAAACTTTAAAAACCTGCTGCTCTGTAAAAAATTTGAGTACCATTACACCCAGAGTCTTCAACTTATTGCAAACTTATTCAAACTTGCACCCATAAAAACCGATAACGATATTTGTAACATGAGCAATGAGACTCAGGTGAGCGTATTTAGCTTATAATAACAAACGTGAGATCAAAATATAATGTTATTTCATGGCTCCTGTTATGAATATATATGGTAAGAGAGTTGTGATGTTTATTTTTTTTCGAAAATTTCCATTTCTTAGAAAGTGGTTTTCATTTGGATGAAAAATAGTTTTACATTTATAAAAATGAAATTTTAGTCTCATTTGCAACTGCCTTTATTATGATAATTTGTCTTACAAAATGGTCAGTACCTGAACAAAGCAGTTAATTTACCTGCATTTTCATTGCTAGAAACCAGTATTTTGTTAGTAGAACATTTAAAACCCAGACAATATTGATTATGGTTACTAGAGGCTTATTGAAGATATGTATACAATGTATGACCATGAAAAAATAATGGTGTGATTTTGATATTTCATATAAATGAAAGATTTTTTATAAGCACTTTTGGATTATTCATTAAATGTTTATATGAATGTTCTTTTTATCAACTGAATGTAATGACTGCTAAGTTTTATGAAGATGTTGCTATATGTTTATTCACATTTATTTATGTGTGCAAATGCTTATGTCTCAGTTTTATTCCTTCCGTACTCTTTGCCTTGTTGGTGTAAAATATTGAAAATGAAAGAAGATAGGTTAGTTAAGAAATGTTATTTTATGATGAAATGCTTGGATAATTTGGGACAAACCAATTGGGTTTCAGGTGTCAGAAAACTGTTCAAATGGATTTGGTTATGTTTGGTTTGATCAAAATGTAAGTCAGGAAAATATCTTTATATCGAAATTTGTACAATGTTTCAAGGATCAGTGTTTTCAAGGATGGCTTGAGACAATTACAAATAGCTCAAAATTGTATTCTTATAGTCAGTATAAGTTTCAGCTTATTCATGAAACGTACTTGAACTGTGTCAGGATAAGAAAATTTAGACATTCATTATCAAAAATGCGGTCTTCTTCACATAACCTTGAAATAGAACGTGGTAGATATAATGATACTCCAAAGTTTAACCGAATTTGTAAATTATGTCATACAGCGATTGAAACTGAGTTCCATTTTGTTTAAGTTTGCTCAAAGTTGTTAAAGATATTATTAAGATAAAAATATATACGGAAGAAATACTTTAGTAATACAAATGAGCATGAATTCAATATTTTAATGAGTAGTAACTCGGAAAAAGTCCTATTAAATCTAGCAATGTATACATATTATGCATTCAAAGAAAGGCAGTTGATGTTGATACACTGCAGACTGGCTGAACAATAACAAACCATTAATCAGATTAAACACAAGATGTGTAAAATGGTTTATTTGTTTCCTGCATATAAAATGTTATTATCACTTATGTTTAACACATTATAAAGTATCCCTGTGTTTTATACAAGTTTATCCATTGTATCAATTGTAAAATGATTAATATATGTTTCTTTGATCTTTGTCATTGCTGTCAAATTCCCCTAAATTTCTGATAATTATTATTACTCGGTTTTGCTGGTCTCTCTTTGATCTTCTGTCACATCTGTGTTGAGCAGGGAAATATTAAGAAAGGGGACTCATAAGGAGACATTAGTTCCCTTGTAACCTTACGTCTCCTTGTAAATCCAACAAACAAAACTTCAAATTAAATCGTTTAATTAGCTCAGAGCGCTTGAGAGAATGCAAAACAAGTATTAACTCAACAATAACATAGTAATACCAAAAACTATAATATACAGCTGTGGCAATAATATATTGTATTGCATTAAAGGTACTGTAACGCACATTTACTGATAAATTGGAAATACAATCTTATAAAAATAAAGAAAACGTGTAAACAGTATGCTCTCTCAACGCTGAATGATTTCTATAATACCTATATGTGGGAAATACTGAAATCCCGTGCAAACGACAAGCTCCCCCTAGGAGCTGGGATACTACAAATTCAAGGGAAATAAATTTTCTACTAATTCAAAATTTCAAACGTAGAAAATGATATTTATATTGAGTTTTATTACCCTTCCAGATTTTTTTCTCCTTTTTGATTGGCTATTGATCCGCCGAAAGAAATTGATATAACCGAGCTAGTTTATCTAAACTTTGTTAGCACCCTTTAAACTTTTTGTATTTGTGTACTTACTATTACCTTTTAATTTGATAAATATTTGTTGTCATGTGATAATATTCATATGTTCCTCTTTTTGATTTTAAAGAGGCTGAACTCCAGATTTGACATAAAAAAAATTTTTCCATAAATTATATATTTAGATGACGTGAGATTATAACAACATAATATTTTACTTCAAAACTGATTATAAAAGTCAAAATAGAATAAAAAAAATATTTTCGCTCCAGCCTGATTTGAACTCTGGACCCTCATGTTAACAAAATATTTCCAACGCTTTTACTGTCACCACCATCGCCGCATGTTATATTACAGATATTTACTTTAAATCTTATACGATATAGTTATACCGTCGCGTTACGGTATAGCACTTTGAAAGGGAAAAAAATCAATTTATAATGTAATTATTTGACTTATTTTTTGTCAGTAGGTTATTTTTATGCATTAATCATAAATATTACAAGAAATTTATAATACATGAAAACTTTCTTTTTTTCGTCATCTGGAGCACAGCCCCTTTAAGCATTGTTTTTAGACTACGCAGATGGTAAGATTAGCATATTTCTCATAGCTTTTATATTTAATAATTATTTTTTCTTATTTGTAGCTGTTGTACATTTGTTAAAATTATACTTGGGTTATATAGTCAGTTAAAAAAGCTCTAAATAGTTTATGTTAATTGTATATGTCTTGCCGACTCAAAATAAATCTTATCTTTATCTTATCTTATCTTAGTGATATATGTGGATATATTACCTGCCAAGATAAAACATCACCCTCGCCTGACGGTTCAGGTGATATAAAATCTTGGCAGGTAATATAATCCACATATATCACTCAAAAACCCAAATATCAGATAATATTGAGAAGGGAAAAAAGACCTTTTTAATTCACAACATTTAGATTGGACAAACAACATAACACATAATCAATATTTGCAATACGAGGGGTGATTCAAAAGTTCGCGGAATTGCTTTATTACTAGAACGGAAAAGACAATACAAACACAAAAATTACATCACTCGATACGTTTACTCAATACTAAAGCAGAGCCGTAATCTCATTGAAATACATTTACTAATAAATCGTTTGTACATATTTGAATTGTATACATGACCGGCACTTGACGCACGCCATCACGACGTCGACGTCACTAACGGTCAAATTCTAGCGTACGATTCACCTTCTCGACGTAATCGCCGCCCGTCGCTACACACTTCCTATGCCTTTGTACCCATTGCATAAATGTTACCTTAAACCAATCCTGACTGAATGAAGAGATTACTTCACGAGCCTTATTGCGTAGCTCTAATGTTGTTTCAAATCTCTGGCCTCTGAGTTCCCTCTTCATATCTGGAAACAGACGAAAGTCCATCGGTGCTAGATCCGGGCTGTACGGCGGATGTGGTAAGAGACTGAAACCAAGCAGTGAAATCTCTAACTCTGTACTCTGTGCCCGATGTGCTGGAGCGTTGTCATGATGGAGTATAACATCATCCAGTACCAACAGGGGGCGCTTGCGGCGCAGAGCCTGTATCAGATCGCGTCTAAGCACCTGAAGTCAAACAAACAAACGGGAAAACATGAAATAATTTAAGTTTAAGAAAGTAAAAAGCGGCACATTTTAAATAATATTTTTATATATTTTGTTATTTGAAACAATACATACTGTAAAATATTAGTTTGTTATAAAAATAATATATAAGTGTTGATCGTTTGTATGACTAAAATGCGGCATACCTTTGAATAATAGTCGGCATTTACGGTACATCCGTCGCGCACCTTGTGTTGAAGCAAAAGCCCTTGTCTATCCATGAAGAAGATGAACATTTCCTTTTTGCAGCTGCGTGTTGTCCTGGCCTTTTTTGGTGGAGGTGTGTCTGGTGACTTCCAGACGGACGACTGCTGTTTCGACTCTGGATCATAATGGTATAACCATGTCTCGTCTGTCGTGATGATTTTGTCCAAAAACTCGTCACCCTGTGCGTCGTACAGATCCAGAAATTGCTGAGAACATTCTAACCTCCGCTGCTTGTTTTCATCAGTCAGAAGTCTGGGCACCCAACGCGCAGATACTTTGGACATATTTAGCTCTTCTGTAAGAATTCGTTGCACAGTAGAATACGATAGGGAGAGTTCCTCTGCAATACCCCTAACCGTTAAGCGCCGGTCGTTGTCCAAAAGCTCTCTCACTAACGTTGCGTTGCTCGTCGTCATAGCGGATGCTGGTCTACCTGCTCTATCGTCATCAAGTACCGATTTTCTGCCGTTCCGAAATCGCTCATGCCATTTGTAGACAAACGATTTACCACAAGGTTGTAATGTATGCGAGTTTTTAATTTGATTCAACGTCTCAACTGGTGTAAGTTTGAGTCCAACACAAAATTTCACAACTGCGCGTAGCTCCAATTCACTTGTTGACGTCGCGGAAGAAGTTGAAGACATGGCGACAACTCGCTGCTGTGGAGTAACGGTTCAACGTAATGTAATCAAAATTATAGGAAATGACGTCAACACGTCATTCTAACGTCAGTTACGTTCGCGCCAAAATTGAGCAACATTTGAAAACATACTATCGTCTGAAGTGAATTAGTAAAACGAAATATTTTGGCCTGCTTCAAGTCACCTAACCGTGGTTGCTATGGAGACCATTTATATTCTTCCGGTTACACATATTCCATAAACTAAACGAAAATGTTAGTTAAAATACGTTGAATTATATTTATGCGAAATTTAATGTGATTCGGTGAAAAAATAAATGATTTAGAGATAAATTCCGCGAACTTTTGAATCACCCCTCGTACATTTGCTTTTCAAATAAAACACCCTAATCATTTAATTGAACCATGGTAAATTAAAAGATAATTCTTATCACCAATGGGTTTACCACTGAGGGGGTTTCGACCACCCTTTTATTTCTACCAAGAGGGTTTTTTTGGATGGGGTGGTGGGTATTGACCACCATGACATTTTTTGACCAAGGGGGTTTTGATATACACTAGGTAAACATAACTGATTCAGTTTTGGGATTATCGTTAACTTCCTTTATAAAATATATTAGACATGTATTACTTTCATTAAATATAAGTAATAAACAGGAAAAAAGGAATTTACATACCTGGGTGACATGACTTTGCCCTGAGCCTTAAGATGTGGTATGTAGCATAGTCTAGTGGACCTCTAGCAAGTTTGTTCAAATTATGCCCCTGGGGTCAAATTTGGCCCTGCCCCAGAGGTCAACTGATTTTACATAGGCTTATATAGAGAAAACTTTGAAAATCTTCTTGTCTGAAATGACAAGGGCCTAAGCCTTAAGATTTGGTATGTAACATTGTCTAGTGGACCTTTAGCAAGTTTGTTCAAATTATACCCTTGGGGTCAAATTTGGCCCCACCTGTGGGTCATTGGTTTTATATAGGCTTATATAGTGAAAACTTTGAAAATCTTCTTGTAGAAGGAGAGGTAACATTTTCTGTCCAAATAATCTGGAAATTTGTCAGAAAGGTTGTTTCTGTGATTTTTAGCTCAAGTTCGAATATGGGTCATCTGGGTTTAAAACTAGGTCACATGGCCAAAAAGTAGAAAAACCTTGTTAATACTCTAGAGGTAACATTTTCAGTCCAAATATCCTTGAAATTTGTCAGAAAGGTTGTTTTGATGATTTCTAGCTCATATTTGGATATGAGTCATCTAGGTTCAAAAACTAGGTCACAGACCCCAAAAATGTGAAAACCTTTTTAACTCTCCAAAGGTTACATTTTCAGTACAAATATCCTGGAAATTTGTCAGAAAGGTTGCTTTGATGATTTTTTGCTCAAGTTCAAAATCGGTCATCTGGGGTCAATAACTAGGTCACAGAGCCCAAATATGGCAAAACATTGTTAACACTCTAGAGGTAATATTTCTTTTTATGCCCCAACGTGATAATGGCGAGCGGGCATATAGTGTTTATCCCGTGTGTGTGTGTGTGTGTTTGTGGGCACCTTGGCTGGGCACTTTGTCCAGGTCATAACTAGTTAGGTATTGAAGACATTAACTTGAAACTGTATAGGTGAATAGATATCACTGTGGAGAGGTGCAGTGCCCAAAAACCATAACTCTCTTTCGCATATTTGTTTTATTTATTGTCTTTTGTATTTTTCATACTTAATTCTTGTCCGGGGCATAACTTGAAAGGTGTTGAAGATATTAACTTGAAACTTCATAGGTGAATAGATCTCATTGTGGAAAGGTGCAGTGCCCAAGGACTATAACTCTCTTTTGCATATTTGTTTTGGTATAGTATTTACATGTATACCACTGGTAGTTTGGTTTCCGTTTGTACATGCTAATACATGCTCAGTATTACATTCACAAATTCAAAGTAGATAAATTTACAGGATAGGAGACGGGGTTCTTCCAGTAAGTACCCTTAAGGGCTGAAATTGCACCTAACACCAGCTTTCCGTTTGCTACGATTGAAATACTAAGAGTGCTTCTCATTAAGTTGATCATAGTCTTTGACATCATCCATGCCAGTCCTTTTTTGTTTAAATTGACATGCATGTATTATCTTTATTCATACAAATGTGTTATATGCATTATTAATTGATCAACAAATTTTTTGTATGTGTTTTATTTATTGTACACAATATAATTTTACAAATACATGTTTTTATTTAATGTTCATACCAAAAACATCGTTACAAGTTATATTTTACAAAGGTTGGTTATTTCAATAAAGATATTCTAAATATACCTTCTTGTGATTATTTTTGGATTCACTTCAAAATTGAACACAGCCCCCTTTGGACAAGACCTTCAAACTGACCTATATTTATGTGACCTTGACACCAAATGACCTTTATCTTTAAAGCCCAGTTGTCAAAATACGTAATTTTGCCTTAACGCACTTATTGTTAAACAACTTTAATTCAATTTTGCAAATAACATCCCTTTTGGAAAGATATTCCAAATGACATGTTTTTACCTTGACCTCTAAATGGCATTGACTTTGCGATCAAATTGTCCAAAAACATAATTTTGATTTACAATTTTCTTCTTTTATCCTCAGCTTTATTGTCAAAGCACCACTTTGTCATCTTTCCATTACAGTTCTTGTTCGATATAAGTCTATTTCAAACAAATGACCTCTAAGCTGATATTTTAAAATCGATATGAACTAAATAGGAATCACATGTAGAGACCTGAACAATCAACATGACTTGCTGTAACTCACAATGTTTTGTAGTGACCCAATGTTACCATTGATAAATTGTAACTCAATATTAGCATTGTGTTTTGAGACTGAATATTGCAAACAAAACTACACAAATACTTGGATTAGAAGTAAAGCAATAAATTTCTGTTGTTAGGGAAGACATAGAATCTATTTTACATGCAGTAACTATGCGATTGACAAGAAAAAACGACAAAATCTCGATACGGGACCCAATATTACCCTAATTTCATGGGACGAAATTCCTCGCTTCAAAATTTTGCACAAGGTAATTGCGAAAACTAAGACGTATGCATATTAAAGTTATACATCAAATGAAGCAGAAACTAGATGGTAAGGATATAGGCTATTTAAGATATGCATAGATATCTTCAAAAAGCCTAAATCGATGATAGAATGTGTACTTACATGGGCGCGGCCATCTTGAGACCCAATAATACCGTCACGTGATTCCCCCCTCTGTATATCAGAGGGGGGAATCACGTGACGGTATTATTGAGTCTCAAGATGGCGGCGCCCATGTAAGTACACATTTTTTCATCGATTTTGGCTTTTTAAAGATATTTCTGCATAAATCATATAGCCTATATCCTAGCCATCTAATTTCTGCTTCATATGATGTATAACTTTGATCTGTATACGCAATAGTTTTTGTAATTACCTTGTGCAAAATTTTGAAGCGAGGAATTTTGTCCCAAAAAGTTAAGGTAATATTGGGTCCCATATCAAGATTTTGTCGTTTTTCTTGTCATTCGCATAGTAATTTCATGTGAAAATAGATTCTATGTTTTCCTAAACGATAGATATTTATTGCTTTACCACTAATTCAAGTATTTGTAAAGTTTTGTTTGCAATATTCGGCTTAAAAACGCAGTGATAATATTGGGTTACAGTTTATCGATGGTAACATTGGGTCACCATTACAGAAGATTATGAGTTACAAAAGTCATGTTGATTGTTCTGGTCCCTATGTGTGATTCCTATTACTTTAATAAAATAATTTAGTTAATTAACGATCAGATGTGTTTACTTTAGACTTCCTTTTGTTTCTGATAAACTTTGTCATCTGGCGTTATAACTGAACAGTATAATTTATCAAAGTATGATTTTTTAAATATAGCCACATGCGAACATTCGCACGATTACGACCATATATCTTATCTGTTTTGATTTTTCAGAAAGTTCTGTTACTGCACTTCGAAAAATAAGGTAAAATGACACGGTGGATGAAGCTTGCGAAGAAACTGCCCTGTATGGTAATAGGTGGGTTAGTCAGATATATCGCATCAGTGCCTTGCCAGACCGGATTCAGACAAGGTATGAATATAATAGAAGTATAGTATATTAGAGACCGTGATATTCTTTCACAGACAATCTCATGATCATGTTTATGACTTGTTTTATCTACTGCGAAGTTACATATAGCAAATATTTACTATAGATCAGCCATCACACGAGCCAGTATGTAATATATAATGCTTATCTTTATATACAAACAAACAGGGATCATGCTTTTGATATGCGGAGCAGACTTACTGAAACCTCTGAACCATGTGTCATCAGAAAGAAATGCAGTACTTATGGGCTCACCAGGCGTAAGCTTGGAAAGGAATGCACAAACTACAGCAAAATGTCGCCAGCAAAACATATGGGTTTATAGTTAAACATAAGTTATGCAGTCGGCTAGAGACTAACTGTTTTATTTAAACGCTTGACAACAAGTGCAGTCAAGCTATCGTAACGTTTGCTATCAGATACTGCATGCAGGTTCCATACAAAACTCGTTTGTATAGAATTGTTCTACAAAAAGTAACTTAGCCTTACTGATATCTGTATCAAGTAAACACAGCTATGTTTTAAATTTTTTACGTGAAATTTTGTTCAGTGTTTATCAACAACTGCATTTGGCAATAACTGTAACGTGGTGTTATAGTAAATGGACAGTGTTTTCAGTGCTTATCAACAATTGTATTTAGCATTTACTGTGAAGTAGCGTTGCTAGAGATGAAGAGTATTTTCAGCGCTTATTTACAATAGGATTTTCTCATTAAAACCTACTGTGAGTCAGTATTATAGTTAATACATTTTGTTTTCAGAGTTACAGAATTACTGGTTTAACTTACTATGAAATTGTATTGTCGTCCGTAAATAGATATTATATCAGTTCGCTGTAACTACTGTTCTAAACAGATATGGTGATTTTAGTTTTGTCACTGTCATGGTACCATAAATGATAAGCGAACTACAACGTCTAAGTAAACCGGTTAAATTGTTCTTGGCAACGCTCAATTTTCTCTCGGTACTATAGCTTACAAAAACATAACATCAATAATTTGTACAATTGTGTATGTACCTCATCCTATTTTAAAGCGAATTGTTCATTGTGTTGAACCTATGCAGTAAGGCCAAATGTCAAAAGAAATAATCACAAGAAAGCTAAACTTTGAGATATTTATTGTAAAACATAATTTGTTATCCTGTTTCTGGTATGAAAATTTACCAAAACACACATTTGTTAAAATGATAAAGTCGTCCTGAACTGTGAAACAATAAATAAACACATCAGACATTTGTGTTGTTTAATTATTGTAAAAAAAATGACAGGGACGAATGATGTCAAACACTATTATCAGCGGATATGTAATCAGAAGCACTTTAAGTATTTCAGTCATAATAGAAGGTGAAGTATTAACGGGAAGCTGGTGTTGGGTGAAACTCCAGCCCTTAAATGTAATAAGTGGAAGGGTCCCGTCGTGTGCCTTAATCTGCTTTGAATTTGTCAATGTAATATTGAGCATGTATTCCCATGTACAACTGGAAACCAAACAACCAGTTATTAATATAAAATCACGAAACCAAAACATTATGCAGAACCAGGAGATATTTGAGATCATTATAGATTAAAGAGATAAAAGTTATAAATGGTTAAAATGTAGCATGGCTAGAACTGCAACAAAAATCAGATCATCAAATCATCATCATAAAACAGTTAGTCTCTAGCCGACTGCATAACTTATGTTCAACTATAAACCCATATGTTTTGTTCGCGACATTTTGCTGTAGTTTGTGCATTCCTTTCCAAGCTTACGCCTGGTGACCCCATAAGTCCTGCATTTCTTTCTGATGACACATGGTCCAGAGGTTTCAGTAAGTCTTCTCCGCTGTGGCATATCAAAAGTATGATCCCTGTTTGTATATGAAGAAAAGCGTTATATGTTACATACTGGCTCGTGTGATGGCTGATCTATAGTAAATATTTGCTATATATAACTTTGCAGTAGATGATACAAGTCATAAACATGATCATGAGATTGTCTGTGAAAGAATATTACGGTTTCTAATATACTATATTTCTATTATATTAATACATTGTCTGAATCCGGTCTGGCAAGGCATTGATATATATTACTAACCCACCTATTACTATACAGGGCAGTTTCTTCGCAAGCTTCATCCACCGTGTCATTATACCTTATTTTTCGAAATGCAGTACTTTCTGAAAAATCAAACAGATAAGATATATGGTCGTAATCGTGCGAATGTTCGCATGTGGCTTTATTAAAAAAAATCATACCTTGATAAATGATACTGTTCAGTTATAACGCCAGATGACAAAGTTTATCAGAAACAAAAGGAAATCTAAGTAAACACATCTGATCGTTAATTAACTAAATTATTTTACTAAAGTAATATGAATCACACATAGGGACCAGAACAATCAACATGACTTTTGTAACTCATAATGTTCTGTTATGGTGACCCAATGTTACCATCGATAAATTGTAACCCAATATTATCATTGCGTTTGTAAGCCGAAAATTGCAAACAAAACTGTACAAATACTTGAATTAGTGGTGAAGCAATAAATATCTATCGTTTAGGAAAACATAGAATCTATTTTCACATGAAATTACTATGCGAATGACAAGAAAAACGACAAAATCTTGATATGGGACCCAATATTACCTTAACTTTTTGGGACAAAATTCCTAGCTTCAAAATTTTGCACAAGGTAATTACAAAAACTATTGCGTATACAGATCAAAGTTATACATCATATGAAGCAGAAATTAGATGGCTAGGATATAGGCTATATGATTTATGCAGAAATATCTTTAAAAAGCCAAAATCGATGAAAAAATGTGTACTTACATGGGCGCCGCCATCTTGAGACTCAATAATACCGTCACGTGATTCCCCCCTCTGTATATGCACACATCATTAATATGCACCCTGTAATTGACTGGTGTGGTACATGGTCCCAAAAGGAGTAAACAAGCAGATCTCTTGAAAGTAATTATGTCTCCCCCCAAAAATGGGGGAGACATTGTTTTTCCCCCGGTTGTCTGTCCGTCCGTCACAAAATCGTGTCCGTTCTGTATCTTTCAAAGACCTTGAAGGATTTTTATTAAACTTGGGTCAGATGTTCACATCATCAAGGCGATGTGCAGAACCCACTTTGCGGGTGTGGTGTCTCAAGGTCAAGGTCACACTTGGAGGTTAAATGGCAAATGCCACAAAATCATTTCCACTCTGTATCTTCAAAAGCCCTTGAAGGATTTTTATGAAACTTGGGTCAAATGTTCACCTGATCAAGGCAACGTGCAGAACCCACTTTGCGGGTGTGGTGTCTCAAGGTCAAGGTCACACTTGGAGGTTAAATGTCAAATGCCACAAAATCGTGTCCGCTCTGTATCTTCAAAAGCCCTTGAAGAATGTTTATGAAACTTGGGTCAGATGTTCACTTCATCAAGGCAACGTGCAGAACCCACTTTGCGGGTGTGGTGTCTCAAGGTCAAGGTCACACTTGGAGGTTAAATGTCAAATGCCACAAAATCGTGTCCACTCTTTATCTTCAAAAGCCCTTGAAGGATTTTTATTAAACTTGGGTCAGATGTTCACATCATCAAGGCAACGTGCAGAACCCACTTTGCGGGTGTGGTGTCTCAAGGTCAAGGTCACACTTGGAGGTTAAATGTCAAATGCCACAAAATCGTGTCCGCTCTGTATCTTCAAAAGCCCTTGAAGGATTTTTATTATATATGCAAACATTCGGAACAACAACAACACAGAGCCTCTATGAACAACTGATTCCAAATTCCATCTCTGTTTGATACTTTAAACTACTTCTGATCAAACTCCTCGCCCTGGTTATGTTTTGCTTTGCTACTTTAACCACTGCCACAAGTATAACCCACGTGACGATAGGTTATCATGTGACTAAAACAATCTACTTCAGTATTTTTACGAAATATTCTTTTTTTTTACATTTATTTTTTTACCTTTCGGTAGATAAAGCATAACAATTAAATTAAAGAAAACTAAAGTGATAGAAAGTATAAACATTTCAAATTAAAAGTGAAAAAAATATATTCGGCTCTGTGACGACCTAATTTACTTATGGCGGCAGTGGTTTCTGTACTGATCAGGGGAAGTAACCGCTGCGGGGAGTTTGACTTCTGTTGTCACTAGGTAACCAATATCTTTTCCTTTTGATTGTAAAAACATGAAGTATTTTCTCATTTCCACATATCACTTTTCAGCTTCACCTTCATCTATTAAATCTGTTAAAACCATCTGCAAGTAAGGTTTTGACTTTCACCCTGTATACCAAAAACATGGAGGTGTTCCATCCTTAGAGTACATAGGGGGGAGACATATGTTTTTGTAACAAAAACCCCTTCTAGTTATTAATGTTGTTAGCATAAACTGTTCAGTTTTGGGCTGAAAGGTGGGGCATTTCCTTAGACTAGCAAGCAGAAAACCAGTTTGTATGCATCTGAACCCATTAATGTTAACTCATAACTAGATAAAAATGAAAAAAGGAAATAACAAAATAAACTTCAAAGTATAACACATTTTGCACAAATCTCTACTTTCGTTTTCAGGAACAGCTCTAAAATTCACGGAAATTCAAAATTATGATAAAGTTTATACTTACATGTACTTCTGGTTGTTGCTTACATCTTTTCCTCCTCAAATCATCAATTTGTTCACGTCTTTTTCTATGTTTTTACATGCAAATGTTTATTTAATGTTTACATGTTTCGGATCACCGAAAAGCGGTCTGAATTTAAGGGAGGTAACTCTCATAGTCGTACAAAAACTAGCAGACGTTTTTTGTCCAATATTTTGCAAAATATAAGTGGTAACGCAGAAATACCTTATGAGTGAATTTTCTTTTATCATTTCTAATCAAAACTAATACGTTAAGATCAAGTTTCAATTTTACAACATCCATGCGCGAAATCTGCGCAGAACACTCAAATTCGTCACAAGAGGACCACCTTAACAGGTTATCCTGTGTTATATATTATGTCAGTCACATGCCAGTTTGTATCATGATGGTGAACTATGTTTCTGTGGATTTATGCCATTTGTAAAAATTGTTAAGTTGTGACATATAATATATATTTACACAAATAAAACTGTCTATGATTCTTATCGCATGCTTAGTATGTGCAGACCAGTGACAAAGAACAATTTCCACACATTTAAACTTTCGCTTCTGAAAGTAGTCTCAGTGCTTTGATTTTCTTATATATAACAGAATCTTTCACTTCAGTAGTTGTTATGTCAAAGATAGGGAAGTGTAAAGTAATTACATAACAGCAAAGCAAAACAGAGCCAATAAAATTCATGTATTTGTCACTGTGGCCCCTTGGGTGGTTGCTGGGTGTGCCGCTCTGGCGTGGGCAACTGCTGCTTAAGGCCTCACAGGGTGTACCAGTGAATTGGAGAATAGTGGGTAGAGCCCCTGTGAGTTACTGAGCTTAAGTTATCCCAGCCTAGTGACTGTGGGGATAGCTCCAGACAGTTGAGCATAAATGTCCAAAACAGATGATAAATCCAAGATGTGTTTTCGAGTTGTTTAATTTTCATCTCACAAAATAACAATTAGTATAAAAACGTTCAAATTTGTAGAATAATAAATTTTCAATGTTTTTAACAGATAACTTTGTAAGACTTTAATAATTCAACGTTCTTGTTCTTTAGGCAGACTAATAATATTTTTAGTCAAAATTATGTCTGTGTGGCTAAGTTATGCCACTAGAACATTTTACTTCTTTTCTTTTTGAAAGTTAAAATCCAAGTCCCTAATATTTAAAAAAATATGACTTACATAGAAAATCATTTGAAAAAACAAGAGGGCCATGATGGCCCTGTATCGCTCACCTGAGTATGACTGCTTTTCACAAAGTTGATATGGACCTGGTTAATTGACCCCAGAAAATCCATATTCGAACTAGACCTAGAAATTATTGAAATAATCTTTCTGACAAATATCAGGTTAATTAGACTGGAAATTTAGCCTCTAGAGTGTTAACAAGGTCTTTCAATATTTGGGCACTGTGACCTAGTTTTTGACACCAGATGACCCATATCCAAACATGAGCTACAAATCATCAAAACAACCTTTCTGAAAATTTTCCAGGACATTTAGACGGAAAATAAAGCCTCTAGAGTGTTTACAAAGTTTTTCGATATTTGGACTCAGTGACCTAGTTTTTGATCCCAGATGACCTATATTCGAATCTAAGCTAGTAATCATTGAAACAACCTTTCTGACAAATTTCCAGATTATTTGGAATTAAAACGAGTTTGAAATCGGGCGTGTGCGTGTTTAGTCCTGGGAGTGGCGGGTTGTGTAAAGAGTGTGAGAAAAAAAGAGGAGTATAGAGGAATAGGGGGAAAATGGAGTTGAAATAATGTAGAAAGGGAGTGGGTAATGGTAGGAAAATGCATGTACAAAGACTGTACAAATACTGTAGAAAGACTGTAGAAAGTGGAAAAATATCGATGAGATGGAAGTGGATGAACTAATTCGTTCAATAGTGAAAACTGTTAGTGAGTGTGGACACGAAACAGTGAATATCGAGTGTGTAGGAATGAGCGATAGTTTGTTCGCTTAAAAAAACGTAAAAAATGTATACGAGCATGTAAGAGAAAGTTATTTAGAACTATCCATTTTTCACGAATGCTGTTCTTCGGAGAGAATGCATCAGCCTCAAGGTCGAGTGACGTCACAGGTCGTTTGGAAGAGTGTAGACGTTTAGACCCCTTGTCACCTAGACCCCTTTAAATTTAAAATTGAAGGAGACACTTAGACCCCTTGAAGACACTTAGACCCCTTATTTTGAATTTTGACAATATAAAGTATGTTTGATGATATTTTTCTCATATTTATTCGATATAATTTGTTTGTTATTTTTATCAGTTTGATGATTACTACTTATAATAATTAATAAATGAAATCCAAACTATTAATAAAAGTAATACCAAAAATCAATTTCAAAGTACCAAAAAATTTCAGTTAGCATATAGACAAGGAATGGATTAAAGAAATAATGCATGTATTTTTATAATAAACATGACTTGCCTATTTTTAAAGCAAGACCAATCAAAAGTCATTGCAACTGAGAGATACCATCATTTACCAATGAAATATAATTTAACATATGAAAAATTAAATTAGGAAAAGTGATATAATAACTAATTATTTCTCAATTTGCCCTTTGTTTATATTTCTTATAAAAGAAACAACAAATAATTACAGGTGACATACATTATAAATTGTAAATTTGATAAAATAGGTTAAATAGTTCAAAATTAGAACAAATAAAAGTGACTTTTACAAACATATGGTATATATATCCAATCCAAGATATACGGAAAAAGTAATTAAAAGAGAATATCAATAATTAATTGTATTCACTTCTAAGTCTTTTTGAGGGTGCTTACCCAGAAAACTGTTGGGTAGCACTTCTTTAATCAGAATATTTTAAACTCTTACACATGACTCTAAACATCTAAGTTAAATCAATTATTATTAGTCGCGCTCGGTCATGTGGCTTAGGCCAGTACCGAGGATAAACAACCCTAATCAGTCAGTCAGTCAGCATAGGTGATCAATTGGCTTCAAAGTAACGGTGGTGTTTCCAAGTTAGAAGCAAACTGGCAAACACCAGTCCACGTTAAATAATCCTATCAAATAAAGAAATGACTATCATTTGATCTAGTCTTGCAAATTTTGCAACACTTAAAAAATATGCAATAATTTAACGTTAATTATTTAATACTTACTACAATCTTTAACACCTCTCCTGATATTTAACACCTCTCCTGATAGTTTTTCCCCATGAAATTAAGTTTCTTTTTGTTCTTAATTCTTTTCAATCAAATTTTACCAAAAATCATTACTTTACTGCTGTAATATCAAATAAAAATATCAAATATTATAATAATAAAATCAATCTCATGTCTAAATGAATATAATTAAACATTCCTTAAATAATATAATTAAACATTCCTTAAATAAGGGGTCTACGTGTCTTTTTAAATAAAATCAGATTAGGGGTCTAGGTGTCTTAGGGGTCTAAGTGCCATCTGCAATTGAAAAGGATCTAATTGTCAAGGGGTCTAACTGTCTTGCTCCCGTTTGGAGAAGAAGATGAAAATGGCTGAACGATTGAACCACAGGAGCTTGGAACTGAGTTTTTAGTCCTTCAAGATTCAAAATGTATTTGTGGCTTCTACTCTGTATATACAACATACAGAAAAAGAAGCTAGATTAACAGTTTTGTCTCTTGAATGACTAAAAATACAATTTCAAGCTCCTGTGATTGAACGGCGTTGGATAGATTTGGGCTGGTATATGATTGAAAACGAAGGAAGAAGGAGTGATAGTTGTGTTTAAAATGTGTGGAAGTGTTTGATTACGGATAGCGAAGTGATATTTTAGGATGGAATGGATGATTTGGGCGAGTAAGGTAAGAGAAATTTTGTTGTGTTATGAGTTCGCGATTTTTCCGAGTGATTTCGTAGCGATAACGATTTTGATACGTTTTGACTTGATTTGAATTGTTGAGACCAGTGGAAATCATTGAAATATGTTCAATTTGAATGAATACGAGCATGATTATCAGCGTAGATTGTTACCTTTGGCCGTTATTTGAGAACTTTGAAATCGCTAGCATCGAAGCGTTTTGGGAAAACTGACATTGGTGACAGCATGCCTATTTTTAGCGAAACGAGTCTGGGCATGTTGTTTTGTTGAAATGGATGTGTTTTGCAGCGGTTTTTACTGAAATCTTGTTATAATGGTACTGAAATGACTGAAAGCTTGTATAGATTTAATTTCGTTAAACCAGGAAAAGGTGATTTGACTTTTGAAAGCTGTTGTTCTAACTTTCTTCAGGCTGTAATAATGAGTAGAAAACATGTGAAAGTTTCAGGCTGAAGTGGTGAGACGGAAACAGGTAAAACTGGTGTCTATGCACAAGTGAATGGCTGTGGAAACTTGGTGTATGAAAGAAAGGTAAAAGAATTTTCAACAGTTTCAGTTCTCGTAATCTGTGACTTAAACTGTTTGACACATTAGAGTGGCAGATAATTTCAGTGCAGTTGAAAATTTAAAGCAGATCTCTCTGCCCACTATACAAACATGCAATTTTAACTGTGTTGACATTTCACTTTCTTACTGCTGAAAGATATATCAAATGTCAGCAGAGAGTATCAATTTTCATAGTGCTGTTGCACCAATCTGACTAAAGTACATATCCTTATTGCCGCTACGCTAACATAGGATCTGAACGGGACCGATAGAGGGTCACCTTCTGTGACCTTTGAATCATCCAATCGGCGCCAAGATTTCATTTTTTTGAAGTCAATCGAGTTCTATTTTTAAACCGCTGGGAAACCAAAATTGTTTACGTGATTTTCATAAGATAGAAATATTACGGGTGAACAAGTATGGCCGCGTTTATCGAGCAAGGTTAAATTTCAACTGTTTTCGTCGTCAACAACGCTACATTAAACTAAAATTCCATTGAAAATGGCAGATTCAGTCACACCACGAAAGGAACATTTGAAAGACCAATGTATTATTTGTTCATTGCTTTTTTCCACAGTAGAATTAACGCCATCAGGGAGAAAAATTAAAGTGGACATAAATGTCAATAAAAAATTGAAATGTACGTCGCAGATCATTCATGAACTTCAAAGTGTTATTGGGTCCCATGTTGCAGTCAGTGCTAATGACGGTATTTGCGTTAAATGCAGTCGGCAATTAAAAAGCATTTTGAAAAAAGAAGAAGAACTGAACATTTATAAAGAAGCAGTTAAAACATCAGTCATGAAATCTGTATCGAGTAAACAATCTACAGTAAAGCGGCTTCTTAAATCACCGGAATCACAACCCATGAAGAAAGTTTTCAGCCCAAAAGTACAGATGTGGCTCAAAACTAAATTGAAAAGTTCATCAGAGTTAAAGGTAAGCCTCAATGTTATATTTTAAGAATATTAGTCCTATTAAGTTGCTAAGAGATGTTTATCTACTGGGGCAAAGCAATGTTTGTGCTTTCCCAAAATAAAATAAAACAGGCACAAATGTCTATTATTTTACTAAGTTTTTCACTTTTAATTTAGACAAAATGTACTAGAAAATAAAAAAAATGACATGTTCAAGATACTGATAATTCTTGTCCAATACTAGAATGATTAAGTCAGTGTTATTAATTATGAGTGTTACTTATTGTGATGATGACTGATTTTCAAGCTTGGATTTATATTTCAGTCTGGAAACACATTGTCTCCATTAACTGGATCTGTTCAATCCACGAAACCAAATGTTTCATTTAAACAAATAAACCTAATGTGTAGTGATGTTTTATCTTTGAACATTTATTTTTTCAGGTGTCATTGATCGTGTGGTAGTAGAAAAAATATGGATAACACTGTTAAGTCAGTGGACAGTATGTCACCTGCAGACTTCATACCATCTGTTGCTGACATTGGTCAATTAAGAAAAGAACTAACATTTATTGTTGCCAGATCTATCATAGAAAACAACCAACAAATGAATGCACTCCTGGGAGCTTATTATCCAGACCATTTAGAACATCAATACAGTCATGAAGCTGGAAAGAAAACATCACAGGTTATAATTTGGACATCTTTGGCAAGCAACATATATATTGATTGTTTTAAATTTAATTTAAGTACCCATAGTCCAAATTCTTTATTTACTAGATTAGTAGTTCACCAGATTTGTTTCAATTTAAATTACTCTTCCAGCAGAATGGGAGTGCCACTTGCAGTCCCCTTGCTTGCAAGTCAGATGTTACAATGAATAAATTTCATATTTAATACGGATCTGATTTTAACCAATTTGCTTTTAAACCAGTTTGTGTTTTATTTGTTATTAATACAATAGGATAATGATCTTGCAGCATACAAATGAAACACCTATTTTTTCTTTTATCAGTATTCATTGGGGTTGTTTGATTGTGATGAGAAAAAAAACAACTGATGTCATTAAGCTGCTGAAGCAGTTGTCGCAGGAATATGTTCCACAGGAAGATGGAGAAATCATTGAAGAAGTGTTCTTTGGAGGTACATAGTTATTTCTGCTAATGTCCTGGTAGCCAGCCATGTTTGGTTATGAGATAATTTCTTGTTTCATTTACAGGTTCAGGCACCAGAATGTTATTTCCACCACTGTTTAGAACTAATTTGTGATTTCAGTTGCTGTTTTAACACTGTGCTTCATTTTAAATTTGTATCATGACAAACTTCGCTACCGGGGGCATATGTGTTTTCTGAACACAGCTTCTTGTGTGACTTAGAATTACAGAGTTTTTGGTGTCAGTAGGTCAAAGGCCAGTGCAATAACAACTTTCAGTCATTGGGCTGCTGCCTCTAGAACATTTACCAATCACCTTGTTTTTAATTTAATTTATGATATAAATAACAGAAGAAATTAAAAATATTGATACTAAACAGCAGTGATTTTGTAGCAAGTTTGTAAAATTTACTTTAATTACTATAGGAGACCGGCTGACAGATGAGAGGATTCAGGTCGCACAGCAAGCTATGAGTAATGCAGACAATAGCTTTGAGAGACTAGAAGGCTTTATATCCAAAATTGAAGACTTTCATCGTTTAATGAATTTCTTGGAGGTACAGCAAAATATTTGTTAAGTTTAAATTTTGACTGAATTCTGTAAGTCTTTGGGTCCTTCAGATGTTGATATTCATCATACTGCGGAGTAACATTCATCATTTTCTTGGTAATTTTTCAAGAGAGCTCACTGACTATCCTAGAATTATGTTGTGCATAAAGCATTATCATGATTTTAAGGTACATTTAATTTGTTGACAATAAACTTTCAGCCGGCCAGGGGCAAATGTTTATGCCTTGATGACAAATGCACACTTAGAGCAGTTTTATTCGATTTACTAGTTAATCTCTAAACGAAGACCTCCCGCTTCTTGAGACCATGGTAGACTGTAGACAGGTTTGACCGTCTTGTAAGCTCACAGTGTTATTGTTTATTTCAGGCAATACACAGACTGACCTTCAACACTGGGTCTTCAAGAGACCGAGGGACTATGTATTATTACAGGAATATGTTAAATGCAAGGAATGTGAAGGGCAATGTGAAAAATGCTTATAGAGCATACAAACATCTTTATCATACAGTGTTTGATGCTATATGTATTGTACTATTCCTCAAGCTATTCAATATTGAAAATCTAGACTCTAATATTCCTGTACCCGTAGAATTTAATGATTGGACCAAAGATCAGAAAATTGGCTGGATTAACAAACATTGTAAGAACATTGTTACAGAAATGTTCAGTGATGATTTATTTGAAGAATTAAGAAATGTTCTTTCAAACCCAGACCATGAAGAAAATTACTGGGTCAGTTCAAGGCAAAATGATAAATTCAGGTGTCATTTCTGTCAGAACATGTACTCATATGTAGCATCCTTAAAAATGCATGAAAAAACAAAACATGGTGTAGAACCAACAGTTTCCAATCTTCCAGAAAGTGAACAGGCTGATGAAGTATATAATTATATTGTAGCATTATTCCGCCTAACAGCACTCCATAAAAATTTGGATAGTAGCGTTGATATGGGTGATGGACCTAGAGCTGTATGGAGTGCAAAATTTGAAACACCCATTTATCACAAAACAAACAAAACTAAATATTTGATTAGAAGTGTCCACCTTACAGCTCTAGTGTCTGGTACTCTTTCAGCTCATCAGACAGAACGTCTGATTGCCAACAGGTTTATAAATATATCTGGTGGCCAAAATAATAACATTTCCCTTGATGAATATGTTGAAATTCTAAACAGGGATACTAAAAACACCACATCTGGATTTCAATCAAAGGAAAGCATAATTCAGCACTCTAAAGAGTTTCCCCAACTGGTCAATTTAGTGAAACATGTAGATGGTATTTTTAATGTGCAAGCAAGGAAGGGGTTCCACAAACTACCATCTTATAAAGATGATGTCCAGAAAGTTGTAGCTGATTTGATTTGTATAGAAGGGCTGAATGAGCATCAGGGTCGTAAACTCTGTTGTCGAAAACTTGTGCAGAAAAGTAGCAACCCTTTTAGTGACTGTTATAAGGGTTTATCTGAAATGATAACAAGGCACAGGCCTGAGCTGCCCTTTAGGAGGTTAAGAAACAAGCATATCTAATCACTGGTCAGTATGGGAGAAAATAAGACATGTCTGGGTTAGCAAGGCTACAAAAAAGCTTACTTCCTTGTAATTGCATGTAATGGCAAAAATGTCTTTTCTTTTTTACGCTTCTAGGAATAGATTAACTCTATTATTTGGGTGTAAAAGTTCAAGGTCATTATGAGTGTCAGTGTGAAAGTCATTCTAACTCTATAACTTTGACACACACTGCTCTCAAACTTCATTATTGTGGCTTATAATATTGATGATATGGCTCTAGGTCAAGTTCAAGTTCACAATGACTGAAACTAAAACTACCTTTTCAGCATGAATTAATATGGGGCTTCCTCATTTGCAATCTGACTGAAGTTCACGATCTCCCTACGGTTAGATCTGAAGACAGCCCATTCAATTTTGTCTCCTTGATAAACGGGATTTCCAATATTGTTATATATATCCCAGCCAATCGGAGCGCGTGTAATATATGCTTGTCGGCTGTTCTTTCAAAATGGCGGAAATGCAATGTGCGATTGAATCTGTTTTGAAAAAATGTAAAATAAACAAGCTTAAATCGAAACAGACAGAGATTTTGAAATGCTTAATGAACAGACAGGATTGTTTAGCAATTCTTCAAACTGCGTATGGCAAGTCTTTGCCACACCAGCTCTTTATACCAATAAAGAAAGCTTTGGGAGCAAAGCAGGAAAGGGTGATAGTGTGCTGTCCGTTAGTATCGCTCATGGAAGATCAAGTTTCAAGGATGTCAAAGTTTGAAGATGTCAGAGCTGCATTAAGAGGTTTGTTTCATTTTATGTTTTGGGGTAGTTCGTAAAAATCAAATGATTTATTAAACTAATTTCAGTAGTTAAAACAAATACAGGATTCACCCTTACATTTTATATAGTTTGCCCTCAAGTACAACATTAACGTGTAATCATATTTTGCGAGCTGGGTACTGTACACTGGTTACTGTAGACACAGCACAGCCCATGACTATGAAGACATATCTTTACACCCTCTTTTTCTGCAAATATACAAATTTATGCCATAACAATATCATGATATGAAGATCACTCCATTATCTGAGGTTCATATCAATATAATTTATCAGTTTATTGTTAAATATATCACTTTTCAGGTAAAGACTAAGAGACAGACTCTCTTATTGAAGATGGATATTATGACGTAGTTTTTGCATCCCCAGAATCATTGATTGAGGATTGGGTCAGAAATATCCAGAATGTATCGTTGATAGTAGTTGATGAATGCCATACAGTCGCAACATGGTGTGTAATTTAAAATAAAAGTGCTAATCAGTTGTAACATAGATAATGTATTGTCAGATGGTAACCAGTGTATATTTCATAATCATTAGTAAAAAAAAATAAGAAACACTTGAATCAGATGACTGTACATGCCAATAAAGGGTGCATACATTTAGCTTGGTTTTTATGTAAGAACTATAATATTAGCCTGCTATGGCTCCCAAGATTTATTTAAAATAATTATGGCCATGCAATTGCCTCTCATTTTTCTTTGCACAATTGATGGAACAATAAGTGGAATACTCTCTACTCCAGTTGAATGTGCTTGAGCTGGTTTATTAATTGATTTTAATGTGGTTTTCTATGGAAAGAAAAATAACTTTGGAATTTTTGTATTTATTTCAGGGGAGGACTTGGTGAAGATGAACAAAAAGCTTTTAGAAAGTGTTTTCGGTACATTGGGGTGTTGCGATCATTGTTTTCAGAGGCAACTGTGTTGGCACTTAGTGCGACATGTACATTGAGAATGAAAAAGCAGATAAGTGATTCCTTGAATTTGAACACTGCAACTATAATTGAAGTGTCACCAAATAGAGACAGTATTAAATATATTGTAACAAGGATTCCAACAGAAATTGAACAAGCGTTCTTTTGGCTTGTGGAAGGACTATCAGAATTAAAAAACAACTTTCCTAGGACATTAATTTATTGTAATTCGATACAAGATGCTGGTAAGATTTATCATTATTTGACATCAGAACTAAACCACAATGATTTTGTTGAAATGTATCATTCTGAAACTCCTTTGGAAAAGAAAAATTATATTGTGGAACAGTTAAGAATGAAGTATGACTTAAAGGTGATAATTGCAACCAGTGCCCTAGGCATGGGCATTGATGTTCAAGATTGTAATGGAATCATCTTATATGGACCCCCAGCAGATGTTGTTGATCTTTTACAAGAAACTGGTAGATGTGGACGGGATGGGACTATGTCAGTTGCAGTTATTTTTTGCAACAGGTATCAGTTAAGCCATGTAAGTGAGGAAGTAAAAGACATCATCAGATGCACTGACTGCAGAAGGAAGCATATAATGAAAAACTTTACCACTGAAGAGCATTTGATGAAAACACCACATTTCTGTTGTGATTTGTGTGCCACAAAATGTGCTTGTGGCTCATGTGTTAACCTTCCCCTTGAGAATTTAACAAGAAATATTTCTGTTAAAGAGATTGGGGAGGACAGTGTCAGTAGTGACAGTGATACTATTTCATATGAGTATGAATCAGATCCAGAAAAAGTGTAAACCTGGGGAGAAATGGGAAAAAATGTATACAGCAAATCAGATTGTACATTTTATTACACTGCAGATTAACACAATTAATATTAAAATAATCTTATTACTCATCTGAAATTGTTCTAGTTATCTTTTTTCATGTACCACAGTCAATAAATTTTACATAAATTTGCAGTACATGTGTATTTCTATTTTTTTTACATATTGTGCCATCCAGTATAATTATATCAACAACCAGAGATGTGTTAAATGCAGTATTTCAGTACAAGATATACATGTAGGTCATATTAAGTGTATTTGCAATAACTCTAGCATATGTCTGAATGTTATAATGCCCTTTTTCTCTGAATTGGTTATACTCTAAGATAAGTTATAGTAACCATGTAGTAACATCAATATCTAACAGTCCAAAATATTCAGAACAACTCCTCTCTTTGTACCGACTAATATCCTTTTGACCAAAGAATGCCACTTTTTACTTATTTGTCAAACTTTGAGTTTCATTTTAAAACAAAAATACATAAAAATCAATCAAGATTTCCAGTAAAAAATTCGGTTGACTTGTATATTTTACTTCTAAATTGTTTGATATTGAAATATTCATCTAATGGAAACCGGCAATAAGCAAAGTAATGATTTTTAGATTCATTCATTTGATAGTTAGCCAACAAAGATTATGCTTAAAGTAAATGATAGTCATACAGTGTTGGTGTTCAGTACAAAATAAGCTCAAAATCATAATACATGTACCTTGTAGAAATAAAGATGTCTTCCCTGAAGTTAGTTTAGTAGTGTTTTTGGTCCACAGTTTGTAGTTTGCTTTGTGATAAAAGTATGTTGGATAATAGAGTTTAAACTGATTTAAATACAAACATGTATATGTAACATGACTAATAATTGTAGTTGAAGCTGCAAATTTCTGTTGCTATTTTAAACAATCAAGAGAAAATGCTGTAAAAATGGGAATTTGGGAATTATTGATGTGTATTCACTGGAATCATTCTCCAACATAATTACAACAGAAACTGTAAGCAATGCTATGAGAGAAACTGATAAATGAGTATGCAATAATAAATGTAAATGAGCTCTCATTTTACACAAATGAATATAAAGTTCAGTGCAGTGTTCAGGATGTGTTCACGCCTAAATAACATATGCCTACTCCACATTCCATGAAACTATAGTTTGCATGGTACAGATAAATTATGTTTACTTTATCCATTTTGGTGAGGTTTTTCTGAGACAAAACTCTACTGGGACACAATCCAAGAAAACTTTTTATTAGCTTGACTTTTTTTGAAGAAACAGTTGGATCAGTTACAAACACAACTAGTCAGCCCCAAACCTGATATTAGCTCTAAGGGCACATTGGTAAATTGCCTATATAGACTCTAAGGACTCATTTGGTCAATTATGAAGGGGTCCTATAGCATAATTATTATGCAGTTTCCAAGGTCATTAATCATACTTTGATATTGAATGGAAAATCAAATAAGCACAGGATCATTATTCTGTAAAGAAGCAATACCAGCCATGGGTTATGAAACATGGTCAGGCTGGTGTAGAAAACATCCACCTTCATGTTTATTTTCATTTCAGCATGTTAAAATGAAACACATTTAACTTTGAGTTTCAAGGAAGAAATAAGTCTGCTTTTTCAAGACGGTCACTTTGTAATATGCTTACCTGGACTTTATATACAAAAATACAAAAGTAGTGAAAATACACATCATTAATTTCCAAATTAAGTGATAATATCACAAATTTGATAATGACAAAGATGATTCATATGTACTGCTGTATGACATAAATGATATAAACGTTAGACAGTAAAATGTAACAAATGAGGCAATCTGACTAAAGTACATATCCTTATTGCCGCTACGCTAACATAGGATCTGAACGGGACCGATAGAGGGTCACCTTCTGTGACCTTTGAATCATCCAATCGGCGCCAAGATTTCATTTTTTTGAAGTCAATCGAGTTCTATTTTTAAACCGCTGGGAAACCAAAATTGTTTACGTGATTTTCATAAGATAGAAATATTACGGGTGAACAAGTATGGCCGCGTTTATCGAGCAAGGTTAAATTTCAACTGTTTTCGTCGTCAACAACGCTACATTAAACTAAAATTCCATTGAAAATGGCAGATTCAGTCACACCACGAAAGGAACATTTGAAAGACCAATGTATTATTTGTTCATTGCTTTTTTCCACAGTAGAATTAACGCCATCGGGGAGAAAAATTAAAGTGGACATAAATGTCAATAAAAAATTGAAATGTACGTCGCAGATCATTCATGAACTTCAAAGTGTTATTGGGTCCCATGTTGCAGTCAGTGCTAATGACGGTATTTGCGTTAAATGCAGTCGGCAATTAAAAGCATTTTGAAAAAAGAAGAAGAACTGAACATTTATAAAGAAGCAGTTAAAACATCAGTCATGAAATCTGTATCGAGTAAACAATCTACAGTAAAGCGGCTTCTTAAATCACCGGAATCACAACCCATGAAGAAAGTTTTCAGCCCAAAAGTACAGATGTGGCTCAAAACTAAATTGAAAAGTTCATCAGAGTTAAAGGTAAGCCTCAATGTTATATTTTAAGAATATTAGTCCTATTAAGTTGCTAAGAGATGTTTATCTACTGGGGCAAAGCAATGTTTGTGCTTTCCCAAAATAAAATAAAACAGGCACAAATGTCTATTATTTTACTAAGCCTCTCACCTTTAATTTAGACAAAATGTACTAGAAAATAAAAAAATGACATGTTCAAGATACTGATAATTCTTGTCCAATACTAGAATGATTAAGTCAGTGTTATTAATTATGAGTGTTACTTATTGTGATGATGACTGATTTTCAAGCTTGGATTTATATTTCAGTCTGGAAACACATTGTCTCCATTAACTGGATCTGAAAAGTGATATATTTAACAATAAACTGATAAATTATATTGATATGAACCTCAGATAATGGAGTGATCTTCATATCATGATATTGTTATGGCATAAATTTGTATATTTGCAGAAAAAGAGGATGTAAAGATATGTCTTCATAGTCATGGGCTGTGCTGTGTCTACAGTAACCAGTGTACAGTACCCAGCTCGCAAAATATGATTACACGTTAATGTTGTACTTGAGGGCAAACTATATAAAATGTAAGGGTGAATCCTGTATTTGTTTTAACTACTGAAATTAGTTAAATAAATCATTTGATTTTTACGAACTACCCCAAAACATAAAATGAAACAAACCTCTTAATGCAGCTCTGACATCTTCAAACTTTGACATCCTTGAAACTTGATCTTCCATGAGCGATACTAACGGACAGCACACTATCACCCTTTCCTGCTTTGCTCCCAAAGCTTTCTTTATTGGTATAAAGAGCTGGTGTGGCAAAGACTTGCCATACGCAGTTGGAAGAATTGCTAAACAATCCTGTCTGTTCATTAAGCATTTCAAAATCTCTGTCTGTTTCGATTTAAGCTTGTTTTTTTTACATTTTTTCAAAACAGATTCAATCGCACATTGCATTTCCGCCATTTTGAAAGAACAGCCGACAAGCATATATTACACGCGCTCCGATTGGCTGGGATATATATAACAATATTGGAATCCCGTTTATCAAGGAGACAAAATTGAATGGGCCGTCTTCAGATCTAACCGTAGGGAGATCGTGAACCTCAGTCAGATTGGCTGTTGCACATGCATGTTTGTTTTTCTATTTTGTAGTTTGTGTATGAACAGGTGCTCGGCGCGTTGATTGGTCAGTAAACTGAAGATTTTTCATCTAAAATAGGTTTAACTATTTATTATATGACTGCCATACAATTTTCTTCTCTTCCAAAAAAATTTTTTATATGTGCATAAGGAATATTGAAAATGTTAATGTACAAAATGTCAAGCAGCAGTGTCTGAGAAAAGTCAGCAATATTTGAGTCTATAAAACCTTCTCTTCCATTTTGATCAGTGTTACCAGTGTAAATCATTTTCAGTATTGTTAAGTGCCATTGTTTGGATAAACTTAGTACATCGATGGCTTTTTGTAAATTGGTGTTATTAAAGCTTAGACACTAGTCTGAGACAAATGTGCACTGTTTCACTTGTTGCTTTTCAGAGATGGAAACTGATGTGTATGAAATGAGCTAGATATAGGACATGAGATGATGTATGTAGTCTGGGGAAAATTGAATGATTGGTAAGTTTAAAAGGCTAGTGACTTCAAGGTGGTTAAATTTAAAAGAGATCTCTAAGCAGTATTTTGTTTCAATGCTTAAAATGAATGTGATAGATAAATTGTGACACATCTGATAAATTTGCACAAATAATGAAAAACAACTTTGAATTTGTAATCATTTTGTCTTGACAAAAATTGAGACATATGAGATGGATGTGCTACTCTTACATCTACGTCATAATATAGACTGTACCATGCTATGAATATCTTGCATTGTTTCAGGTATGGAATTTGACTGAGGCCTGTGTACATCTTTTTGTAGCTAACAAGACCAACTACATTACTGCAAGAAGAGGTATCAATAGACCTAATGCAGTATGATACACTTCATTGTTGCCCTTATGAGAAATGAAAATCTGTTTCTGATAGTAGATTCTTAGACACAGAATTTTGCCAAATGCTGACTGGTGTTGCTGTACAACTATAGTTAAAAATTATTGTCTTTGTGCATTGCACTTTTTCTCATTCTTGAGTTAAATCACAAGAGAAATGTTTCACTTTGTGCAAGAGCACTGCCTGACAAAATTTGTCATTCAAAACACTTATTATACAAGTGTTATTTCACTGGCTGCGAAGAACAGGAGAAATTGAGCACACACACTCACACACACAAGATAAAGTTTACAGTCATTGCAGAGAACTAAACTGTTTTTTACAATGCAAAAAAATACAAACACTTTGGTTGCACATGTCTGCAAACTCAAGTACTGTTTAAGTTTATGGAAACACATAGACACAACTTCAGGTCATTTACAATCAACAATTGCTATTAGATGATGAGATACTGCTCACACTACTAGGATAATTTGTCAGTTTGTTCATATAATGAAAAGCAAGTTCTCTCTTGCTAATCACATAACAGCTTGTATGTACTATTTCACCAAAAAGTCAAATCATGATTCACATATTACTTTATTTCAGATTTCTGAGACAGAGATGTTAGAAAACTGCCTGGCTGTAAACCAGAAACAGAGCAGTGTACATGGCTGTGAGTTTAAGTTAAATCAGGTACACAGTTATCAGTATACTTTGTCATTAAGTCGATGTTTTCTAACTAAACAAACAGCACTCTATCAACTAAATACATTAATGTTCTATTCTACAAACTTTTGTCAGATAGCCATGATGTAAAGTATCAAATTAGCTCATTGCATTCAGCTAGTCTTGTCACAAGGGTCTTATTAATATCATAGAGTAAGATGAACAGTGCCTTTTCATGTGTTGACACAAGTGAAGAACAATTCTTGATGTATATTACAGCATTTGTTGTTTTGATCAGTGTATGTTTTCAAATGAATTGTTAAAGGCATACTCTAGGAAATTGCATGACCACATCTTGTGCCAGGTTGGAAACAAGTTCATATATCTCTTAACATGACCTGTTTTGATTTCAGATTACACGGTAAGATGAAAGACACCTGGCTGAAGTGAATATGATACAGAGAACAGAGACAAAAGTTTTTCAAACAGGTAGCCACAAATACAGATAATCTCAGTAAGTTTTCTAGTGCTCAGTAAATGACCTGTGCAAAAATGACATGTTTGTTATCTTGATTCAAACCAAGCCCGAAGCTATTTCTATAATACTTTACTATAGCTGTGCACAAATAAGTCACATTATACTGTATCAGACAAGTACAGACTGAACAGTGACTGCATTTAATGTTCATGGAACAAGGTTGTCTGTGCAGTCTAAACATTTGAAGTAGCTTTCTGACAACTAGTAGCTTTCTGACAACTTCTCTTCAGACATGAATAGCAAAAAATCACTGAAATACACTTTACTTTTATTAGTTGTAGATGGATAGTTTTTCCATGCACACTTTTCAGATAGCATGGCATACTCTGACAGGTAGAGTATTGAACAAGGTCAATTATGGTGTCACTCAGAATCTTGAGACTTAGAATAACAGAAAACAAATACTAGTATTTCAAGTTCATTCAGTTTATTAACAATATGCTAGCAAGGCGAATACATTAACAAACATATTTACTATCTATATGAAAACAACAACAATTGTAGAATGCTTTACGTTTTACATTCAGTAAACTGCAAGAACCAAGATACCAAAAATATACTACTAGTGATTCTGTCCATTTGTATCGCGACGAAACAAAAACACATAATTCCTTGGGGGAAAATGTTTTGAGATGTGTGTGTAAAAGAGCTCTAATCATTTTTGCCAATAACATATGGATTCATAAAAAATAAACTGATACAAATTATATGAAGATGAAGCTTATGAGATAGACTGCATGGTGCTAATTTTTGACTGAAAATGGAGTTATAACTTTGGAGAAATTAGGAAAATATATGATTTTTTTGTCTTTCCTTTGTTCACATTTGGATACCTTGAGATCAAGATTAGGATTATACTGGATTGTTAAATAGCCTGGAGAATACAAAACAACACAATAGAAAAAAGTGCAGTCATCAGTATTGGATTATAAATACCATTGTGCTGTTAACAACAACAACAACAACAACAACACAACCTTTTATTATCTCAGAGCTGCATAAAAATATACATGCTATATGAGAATACAAAGCATAATTGTATTTAAAACGATAAGCATTGCTGTAAAGTCTTCATGATATTTATGCAAACATGTTGATAATTTGGCTTTAGTTTTTCCACAGCAATGTTTATCATTTTATTGTTCATTAAATTTGCATTCACGTGACATGTTGAAAAATTTAATAACAGGGGAAAAATAATGATTAATTTCAAGAGAGAGAGAGAAAAAAAATTACAAACTCACAAAACAGAAATAACTAAAAATTAAAACAAACGAACACTATAAACACTAAGGTTACATGTAACAGGGGAAACTTCAAAATAGACTATAGATCCTGTAACTATTATGCAAATTTGTGTAATTTGATTGGTTATTTAATCGGTGTGAATGAGGCTAGACACGTGCGTTTTACTCACTTATTTCATTCAAATTTGGATATATTAGTAACTATTTCAAGAATGTGTCTACAAATTAATAAAACTTAAATGACTTTGTGTGTATATATCTAGAAGAAATGTTCCATTCTTTATTATTTTGGATTTAAAGCAGTTTTGTTGTTATTGAAAAGAAGACAATTTTGTGTATCTTGGATTATTTACGGGTATGGCTATTATCGGGTGACCTACTTCAGGGTGAGTAACCTAGATATCATTTGCAAATTGTATGTCAAGTAGACGAAATCGATAAGCTTCGTCCACAGGAGTCTGAATTTTTGAGAACTGTAAAATATATCATCTATATGTAAAATCACATACTAGATAATTTTAACGAATGTTATGTAAGATTATACAATATTTCTTATCATCAAATATTATATATGAAATAATTACAGTAGCATTGTCATTATAATGCATGCTGGTAACAGTAACCACAAAACACGTGTGCTTAAGAAAACAACAGGGAAAAGCGTAAAAATTGATATAAATCCATGTCAATAAAGTAATAAAAGGAAAGATGAAAAAAAAAAAACTGACAGATGGTGATTACTTAAGAAATAATTGATTACTGTTAACAAAATAAAAGGCGAGGTAAAAAATTATCACTGGGTGATTTAGTAAAGAATTGTGCTTCTATAATAAACTTGTCGATTAGCTAATAATATTAACTGATTAATAAATGGCAATATCAAAATTTACTGGAGGATGCTTGGTCGCTTTACATATTCTCGTTTACTGGTAATAAGTAAATTGTTAAACAAAGAATGCAATTTAGCTCATACTTTAATGTTATTTGATCACAGTCAGCAATATTCTTATTAGTTTACAGAGTTGTGAGAGTTGCTTATTTGAAGTCGTAGTGAGAATTTCTCTGTATTTGATAGAATTTGGTCTTGTGTAGTAGTATTTCTTTAAGTATTGTTTTCTTTCCTGATTAAAAAAGGGACACTTTAATAAATAGTGAAACTCATCACCCACGTCCCCAGTATCACATAGAAGGCATAATCTCTCAGATACATTAATGTTTTCCCACCTTCCTCTTTCACAGGGAAAGAAGTGGTTGCCAGTTCTAAATTTAAGAAGGTACATATATTCAGATTTTTTAAGATTCAGTAAATATGGCTCTAGAGATATACTTTCTTTATATATGGAATAATTTAGTCCTTTTGTTGAGTTTTGAAGCGAGGCATGCCAGTTTTGAAGATTTTGATCTATTAAAATAGGTTTGATAAGTGTCTTCAATGATTGGGTATAAATATGGTCTTGATTTTCCCAAAGGTCAAATCGTCCAACTTCTGTTAAAATAGATTTAATATATTTGATCCACTTGGATTCAAAATGTGGTAAATGAAGCATATATTTGTAAATGAGAAAAGAAATTTTATTGTGACCTCCAGTAATTAGTCTATTCCAAAAGTTAATCATTCTGCTTTTAATCAGGATATTTAAAGGGTATCGACCAAATTCTGCATATAAACAGTATAGTGGAGTTGACTTTCTAAGATTATTGATTTTTCTTAAGAATTCAGTATGAATTCTTTCTAAGATGGTAGTATCTTCATACCCCCAGATTTCTGAAGAATATAAAAGGATTGGTACTATGGTATGATCAAAAAGTTTCAAAATTAGGTCTATGGGTAGATTAAGATTCGTGATTCTCTTATTTAATAAAAACATTGCTTTTCTTGCTTGTTGGGCTAAATGTTTCCTAGTTATTAGGAAATTACCTGACTTTGCAAACAAAACCCCTAAATATTTATATGAAGACACTATTTCAATTGGTGTACCATTGATAGTAAATGAAAAATTTACATCACTCCTTGAACCAAAGATCATTGCTTTAGTTTTATTAATATTAATGTTTAGTTTCCAGATTCTGCAATAGTCTATAAAATCATTTAGACATTCTTGGAGTTTTTCAGGGTCATCTGAAATGAGGACTGTGTCATCTGCATAAAGCAAAACTATTATTTTCAAAAAAGTATCTAAAACATTGTCTAATTCACTAAAGTTGATTCCATTATGACCTTTGGATTCTAAATAACTTTCTAGATCATTTAAAAACAGTGAGAATAAAATAGGTGACAAATTTTCACCCTGACGAACCCCACAATTACAAGAGAAAAAAGGCGAATTGATATTATTTTGAGAAATACAAGATTTGACATTCGAATACATATTCCTAATAACTCTAAAAAAAATTCCGTTTACATTTGATGCTAAAATCTTTTTCCACATGCCTACTCTCCAGACTGAATCAAATGCCTGACTAAAGTCAATAAACAAACAGAAAATTTTCTTTTTATAGTGCCTTAAAATTTCAATTATGGAATTTAATGTGAAAATATGATCAGATGTTGAATATTCTTTCCTAAATCCTGCTTGAGTTTCAGACAAGATATTGTTAACTGATAGAAATTTATTTAGCCTTTCATTTAAAACAGAAGTAAATAATTTGCTGACACAGCTAAGTAATGTAATTGGCCTGTAATTGTCCGGTGACTTAGGGTCTCCCTTATTTTTATAAATTGGTATTATTATTCCCTCTGACCACTGTGTAGGTAATATTCCAGTTTCAAGTATTATGTTAAATAAACTGACATAAATTTGTATCATTTTATCTTTAGAGCTTTTAATGTACTCATTTAAGATTTGGTCTATCCCAGCTGATTTGTTATTTTTTAGTAATTTTATACACTTTTCAATTTCATCTCTTGTTATATTACAATTTAGGATATTGTTGCTATCAGACAGATCTATTTCGTTTAATATATCTTGTTCATTTGTGTCAAGATCTGGCCTATTGTTTACATTCTTAAAGAAATCAAACAAGTCATTTATATCTGGTTGTTCAGTCATTTTCGAGTCGTTTAGTTTATTAATAAATCTCCAGTAATCCTTTGGTTGCTTTTTACTCATATGTCTTAACTTTTTAACATTATCAAAATTAAACTTGTTAATATATTTATTCATTATATTTTTATACTTTTTACAACTATCTTTATACATAATCCTGTTATATTCAGATGGGTACCTATTGTATTTTTTCTTTGCTTTATTGTACACTTTTCTAGCCATTTTACAATCTTGGCCAAACCATGGTTTATGTTTATTAAATTCTGTTCTGGGACTATAATTGTTTTGTGGAAAACTTTTTTGTGCACTATTAAGAAAACTTAATGACAGTTTGTTTGCAATTTCATCAACTGCACATTGATCAATCTGAGACTGGTTCATACAAATTTCATTTAAATGTGATTCTATCTCTTCTGTTCTTATATTTTCAACAAAAACTCTAGATTTTTGCTCATTCCATTTAGGCTTGCTTTTATTCTGAAAAACTTCTTGTTCCCTTCTGATAGATTTAAACTTTAATGTAAATTTCAATAAAGCATGTCCATCTGAAAACAACCTATCTACCTCTTCAATTTCAAAATCGGAGAGTAGTAAATAAGCTGGTAACGATATGGTAAGATAATCAATAATAGAAATATTCCTGAAAGTCATTCTGCCCATTCTATCTTTATTTGATCTACCATTGATAATACTCAAATTTGTATTTTTGAGAAGTTCAATTAATTTAAAACCATGGTTATTTTTCTTTTTATCTTGTGATACTCTCTTGATAGGAATTTTTAAAATTTCCATTTGTGATTTCTGATCAAGATAGTTTGTGGTCTGCGAATCTAAATCAAAGTAATCAGCCAAAAACTCATCACTTTCGGTATAATCTACCAGATCAGCAGTTTGAGCATTGAAGTCTCCAAAAATGTAGAGATAATCATATAAATTGCAAAAAGATGCTATTTCAGTTTCAAATCTATCGAATTCGTCCTCATTATAGAACCTTGACTGCAATGGTGGAACATAAACAATACCTAATATAATATCTTGGTCCGTTTTAGTAAATGATTTCTTGATTCTTAACCACATTATATATTCAGATTGATTATTAATTGTTTCACAGTATTTAAATATGTCAGTTTTTATGAAGGCTCCTATACCTCCAGATTTTCTTTTATATTTCTGTTTTCTTGGTTGGTTTATAAACTGATAGCCTTTTACTGTTATTATATCGTGTTCGTCTAATTTTGTCTCTACTACTCCCAAAATATCATACTTATTAACAAGAGAAGAGAATTCAGGATACAATGTCCTCCTTTTGAGACCACAAACATTTAACACTGAAATTTGAAAAAGACTATAGGTGTTACCGATAATTGTGTCATTATGGTCTGTTCTTGTATTGTTCAAGTTAGATTGTAGTTCACTATAGTTTGTTTCACAATTTTGCACATTTCCCCCAATATCCTATTGAGAGCGTTGAGTGACTACGCCTGATCCCGTGGATTTGTTCGTGTTTTTATCTGGTGATAGCTTGTTTGTAGCCAAGTTGAGGGGTGTGCTACACGATTCCGGAGTAAGGATTCGCCCGGCGCATTTTTCAAGTTTACGCATCTCTTGTGTGTAATTGTCTGGTGAAGACTCTTCGTCCGAAATATTGTCCGACACGTCAGAGTCAGAGCATTCAGACTCCATAAGTACCTCGAACATATTCTCGGTTGATACACTGGCGCATGCCATATTTGCATCTGGCTCGGCTGCCTTTTCAGGGAATACAGTCCTCGGTTTCTTCATTATTTCTCTCCAGTCGGGGAACTCGTCCCGTATAACCTTTTTGTTGACTATGAGCTTAGCTGGGTAGCCTATAAATACAGCACCCTTTTTCTTGTTTTCTGACTTCTTTTTCTTATAGAGTGGCCAGAGCCTGGACCTAGCTTGTACTATCTCAGGAGGGTAGTCTCTATTGACTCCATAATTAGTCCCTGATAATTTATACGCGTTTGACAGTATTTGTTCCACTTCTTTTATACTTGAAAAGTTACAAATGATAGGTCTTATTTTGCCTTCAGATGGAGCACCAACCCTATGCACTGAATTTACAAATATTTCAGAAACATCGATTTCGAGAAAGTCTTCAATAAAGTCTGCTAAGACGTGTTCAGTATTTTCATGTAACAACAACTCAGGAATGTTTCGGAAAATTAAATTGTTCCTGCGACTTCTGGCCTCACTGTCAATGCTTTTATATTGTAAGACCTTAATTTTGTCATTTATACAATTGTTTTCTGTCACAAGATTATCCATCATGTGTTCAACTTTTTGGACCCGTGACGTCACACCGTTCATACAAGACATCATATCAAAAAGAGCAACAAGCTTATCATCAGTGCTCAGTGCCTTAAAATGTTCCTTTGAAATATTGTTAGTTGGGATTTGTTCAAAATGCCCACCTGAATCCGATGCACCGCCTGTTGACATTCTTTTTCTTTTATAAGGCACCTTTTCCCATTCACTAGTCCGATTTTGACCGCCATTTTCTTTGTTTTGACCACCTGACCGCTCAGGTATGCTAGCGTTTTTCTTGAATGTACGGTTGTTTTTTCCCATTTTGTGATTAGCACTTCCAACGAAAAGAACAAAGCATTCAAAGTTTGTACAAAATGCCGACAAAAAAGATATCCAGATTAACTATATATCCAATTTTTATCGAATTTTATCAGAGCTCGGAAATTTCGATGCATACACATGTCACGTGATTACTCATTGTTTAGGGTGCTGTTTAGGGTTTTATGGTTGAATGGTGATAATAATAGTTTATTAATAGCCAGAAGGAGTTGTTAGGATTATGAAGAAATGACATTTGGACAAAATCATGATTAACAGGTAGACTGTGAGAAAGTTATATAGATAGGTCAAGGTTAAATTTGTCAGTGAAAACTAAATCAAAGCACTTAAGAGACTATAGTTACAATAAAGTGACATGAGTTCAAAAGGTGTAGGTACAGCTGCTGGCTCGGGTCAGAGTCAGGGTCAATGTCAAGGTGGAGCAAAAAGGTCAACCAAACCCTTATTGAAATCACAACAAACACAAAACAAAACAGGACAGCAACCAGCAAAACAAGCAAAAAGAACACCGTCAGAACTTAGTGACACCAGCAATGACAGCATGAACTTGTCAGTGATACAAAACCAGCTTGATATAATGCAGGAGTCAATGCTTAGAAAGGAAGACATAGAGACATTTATAACAAACACGATCACCCAGATTATGAATAGAATGGAAGAGAAAATTTTAGAGACAGTTAGCTCCAAAGTAGAAGAAAAACCCAGCGACTTACAAGATCAGATAACCACCCTGAGATATGATTATGATAACCTGAAAGATAAATTTGATAAAAAGAATGAGGAAAACAACAAGAAAATAGAAGAATTAGAGGAGAAAATGCAGAAATCTGATGAAATGTGCATAGAGGTCAGCAGAAAGGCAAAAAGAAATGAACAATATTCAAGAAAAAATAATATAAAAATTTATGGCATTACAGAAGATGATCATGAATCTCAGATAACACTCACAGAAAAAGTACAGGACATTCTTAAAAAGGTGAATGTGGAAATAAGAAAGGAAGATATTATGGCCATACACAGATTACCAACCAAACCAGGACAGATAAGACCTATTATTATTAAAACAATTAATAATAATGCAAAAACAGCAATAATGAGAAAGAGGAAGGATATGAAGGATGCCGGGCATAGAATCGCAGACGATGTTACAGTCATGAACCCTGGGCTCATTAACAGGCTAACACTCCATAGTGATATAACATCATATGGTTCTTCAATGGATCAGTTTATGGTGAAATAATGACTGGAGAACGAGTAAAATTTGATGTGTTTGACAATATTGATGAGATTGTGCGAACATTTCGCATGAAGAAACAAGCTGACAGAAGAAGAGGATCAGAGGCACGGAGTGCTTCCAGAAGATAATTAAATGGACATGGCATAGAAGTATATGTGTGTTTTGCCATTTCTGAAAGTCCTGGATGTAAACATGAAAGTGTAGAATTATTCTTTGTCATTTGTACAATATCTTTACAGCACGAGATATAAAAAAAATTGTATAATGTATAAGGTTACTTTTTGGTTATTTTCTTTCTATATTAGAAACATTGGCTTGCCTTATTTTAACTCTTGAATCCGGTGTCATATAGCTGTATGAAGGTGGAGTGACTAGGATCGGGCTTGCATGCGTGGATGCGGTTGGGTGGGGTGAGGTGATATGTTATAGATCCTTAAGTACTGTTGTTGTGGGTTACATCGTAGTCTATGATACTTTATTTGTATCGTGATATTGTATCGAAATGATATATCTTTAAATAATATAGTTATTTATGTATTCATATATAATTGGGCAGAATGAGTGCACAGGCAGTCATGGTGTTCTTCACGTTTTACTTATTTTGTTTTTCTTTCTTTTGTTGTATATTAAGGTGTTCATTTATACAGTTGCATTATAATGGAACTTGTGATAGTACAAATGTATTTAGAAGCAGACAGATGTGGATTGTTTTCTACAGTAGTATTAGTAAGTTATTTACCAATCTTTTTCAGTATGAGTAATATGAAATTTGTCTCTTACAACTGCCGGGGTTTAAATAATAATAGTAAAAGAATGGATGTTTTTCATTTCCTGAAAAAACAGAATGCTGACTTTTACTGTTTACAAGATTGCCATTTTACAGATAGTTTAGAAAAAATAATTTACTCTCAATGGGATGGGGACTGCTATTTTTTCTCATGGAACTTCAAATTCTAGAGGTGTTTGCATATTATTAAAAAAGAATACGCCAGTTGTTGTATACTCAGTAGAGCGAGATACTACTGGTAACTGTCTATTGTTAGATGTTAGTTATGATGGAAATAGATTTACTTTATGTAATATTTATGGTCCAAATACTGATAAACCTAGTTTCTACTCTGATGTTTTTAACTTGATAGATACAATTGGTAATGACACTTATATAGTTTGTGGAGATTATAACCTTGTATTAGATGTTAATAAAGATTATATGAATTACATGTCGGTGGATAATAATAGAAAAGCTAGAGAAAAACTTTGTACAATTATAAGGGAGCGTAATAAAGGCGGCGGATGAATCACACACAGCAAGGTAGACTAGACTTTTTCCTTACATCGGGAAACTTGCTGTCTAAAATTAAAGAGTCCAATATCGGAATTTCATATCAGTCTGATCACTCTGTTGTATGTTTACAATTAATACTTAAGGATATTGAACATGGTAAACCTTTATGGAAATTTAATAACTCCTTGTTGTATGATAAAGATTACATAGACTGCATAAATGATAAAATTGATGAGATTAAAAAGCAGTACTGTTGACCTGTATATTGTTTAGAGAATGTAGCTGACATAGACAATAATGATATTCAATTTGTTATTAATGACCAGTTATTTTTTTAAACATTGTTAATGGAAATTAGGGGGAAAACTATTGCATATTCTAGTTATAAGAAAAAACAAAGAAAATTTAAGTAAACAAAATAGGAAATATAGAAAAGAATTTAGATGAGAATAACAAAGAACAGTTGCTGACATTACAAAATGAATTGCAAACACTGAGGGCAGAAGGTTATATAATAAGATCTAGAGCAAAATTCATAGATGATGGCGAGAAACCCTCAAGCTATTTTTGTAATTTAGAGAAACAGTATTCTGCAAGCAAAGTTATTCCATTCATAGAAAATGAGGATGGTTGTCAAATCAGACTGATGTTTTAAATGAAGCATGTACAGTATATTACCACCTTACGACCACGCCGAAATTAAGACCACGCCGCTATTACGGGCACTTTTGAAAAGAACCAAACATTTTTATTCTTGTCCTATTACAGGTATTTATCAGAATTAAGACCACGCCGCTAATCCGGTAATGCGACCATCTTGTCAAGATCATTTTGTATATTTTCTTCTTATTGTAATGCCTCGATTACGACCACTCAAAATTAGTGCCCCCCCCCGGGCATGTCATCATTATCAGTTGAGTACATGGCCATGTTTACGACACTGCTTTACGACAGCTGCATGTGTAAACAAAAGAAAGTCTGTGCTGTGAAAAACAAATTTTCTTCAGGTGATTACTGAAAGTAAGGATAGTAAAGGATGATATAAGTGTTAGTTAAAATTGATTCAATTACAACTTAATTGCGACACGAGTAAATAATTGGGAAGGGAACTGAATCCTCGGGGGTATAACAAGTTTTCAGTTTGCTGGGGTTCAAAGCAAAATATAATCTTAGAGTTAGATCGCTTACCTATGTTGATTGAAAAAGAAATGCTTTTAGTTGGTTGAATAAAATACTGAGTTAATTTAATTAAGGGTTAATTCTGTTAAAAAACGTAAGATCTTATTTTGAAATTTATTCGAACTTCAAAACTCAGAATATTTACAATTTTAATTGTGTCAGACAAATCCCCAGCATGGAAAAAAACGAAAATGAAATTATTGAAATGCTTATTCATTATTGAAATGTTTAATTATTGAATATAATAACATCATATTGAAGAATAATGTATTTTGCTCTGTCTAAATAATGCTCTTTTTTCCCCTTATGAACTTGCTTAATTATGTAAGTCATATGTTGCCGAGGTCTCAACCCAGTATTAAGACCAACTCACAATTAAGACCACTTCCCTTTATACCCAACAGTGGTCTTAATAGAGGAATTTTACTGTACATTCTATAAAAATATGTATGCCAAAAATGTGTGTGAAAAGTCATATGATATTGAAAATGATTTAAGAGATATTACTGTTGAAGGATTGTCGAGGGAAGAAACAGATAGCTTAGAAGGTCTGTTACCTTATGGTGAAATGCTCAACACATGGAAAAATATGAAAAATGACAAGTCTCCAGGATCAGATGGATTTACTGTAGAATTTTTAAAGTTTTTTTTTGGATGAAACTTGGTCATTTTATTGTTAGATCTGTTTATCATGCATATACTATTGGTTCCCTTTCTGTAACACAAAAAACAAGGAATAATAACATATATCCCAAAAGAAAATAAGCCCAGAAAATTTTTGAAAAATCTTAGACCTATTACATTGTTTAATGTTATTTATAAGTTACCTTCTGGGTCTATTGCAAATAGATTGATGTCTGTACTGCCAAAATTATTAAGTCATGACCAGACTGGTTTTATTAAGGGTAGATATATAGGCGAAAATACTAGGTTGCTGTATGATATATTGAAAATAACAGAAGAAAGGAAAATTTCTGGGCTGTTGATCACAGTAGAATATGAGAAAGCATTTGATACATTATCTTTTAATTTTATTGAAAAAAAACTTGAATTTTTTAACTTTGGAACAATATTCAGGAAATGGATTAGTTTATTTTTACATAATACTATGACTACAGTACAACTTAATGGATTCCTGTCAGATTTTTTTCAAAGTAGAACGAGGTTGCCGACAAGAGAATCCTATCAGACCTTATATTTTTATCTTATATGCTGAGATAGTTGCTATTAAAATAGGAAATTGTGAAAAAATTAAGGGTATTACTATTGATGGAGTTGAGTATAAAATATCACAATTTGCTGATGACACATCTCTGCTGTTAGATGGCTCAGAAGAGTCTTTAAATGCTACTAGGTATGTTACATGAATTTTCATTTTATTCTGGTTTAAAGGTTAATTTTGAGAAGACTAATGTTATATGGATAGGTGCAATGAAATACAGTACACGGTCAATAAAAACAAAATACAAACTTTCGTGGAACACTACAAGGTTTAAAGTACTGGGTGTCATCTTTGATGTAGATATTGATAGCATGATATTGCTTAATTTCACTGACAAGTTAGAAAAGGTTAAAAAGATGATATCTTACTGGAATCGAAGAATACTTACTCTTGTTGGAAAAATTACTGTAGTGAAATCATTATTAGTTCTTCTCTTTACACCTTTGTTTATCATGTTACCGACACCACCTGTTATGTTTATGGATAAGTTAAATAAATTATTATATGACTTTGTATGGAATGGTCCATATAAGATAAAGTGCTCTGTAATTGTAAAGAATTTTGAAGAAGGAGGTTTGAAAATGGTAGATATTAATAAATATGAACAGAGTATGAAAATATCATGGATAAGGAAAGCTTAAGAGGTACTGGAAAGTGTTACTTGTTGCAAAATTCCTTATTTGACTTACATAAAATGGTTAATTTTGGAAAATTGTATTGGGAAAACATAATGAAGGTAGTAAAGAACAAATTCTGGTGTGAAGTGTTAAGAAGTTATATTTCTTACATGGATAAGTTACCTATAAAAACCGAAGAGGATGTTTTTGCAATGCCACTATGTTATAAAAGCTGTTTTAAAATAGGTAACAAAGGGGTATTTGACAAAAGTATGTATGATAGAGGTATAAGATTTGTCGGTGATCTAATAACAGTTGCAGGTGATTCTGTTGATATTTCGCATGTAGAACAATGCATTGGTAAAAAGTTGAATTTTGTATTTTATGAAGGTTTAAAAAGTACCATAAAATCATTTTTAAGAATATGTAACATAAAAATAATCGGTAAATGTAGTAGTTATGAACCTGTTATCTCATGTTATGCTTCAAAAGTTTTATTTTCTAATGAAAGTAAGCATGTGTATAATGTTTTGATTGCAAACAATGACATTCCTACCAGTCAGTTAAAATGGAACCATTATTTCAATGGTATTAACTGGAATTATGCTTACAAAGCAGTATTTTTGTTCACAAGGGATTCTTATATTCAGTGATTACAATTACGAATACTCCATAGAATTATTGGTACTAAATCTTTATTATGTCATATGAATATTGTAACTGATAATCTTTGTACATTTTGTAAAGAGGAAGAAGAGACAATCGTACATATGTTTTGGTCTTGTACTTGTATTCAAAACTAACTACAAGAAGTGAGAACTGTTCTAGCAAATAATGGAATTACGGTACAGATAACATGTGAAGACTTTATTATAGGAAAAAGTGAAAAACTTGCACTTCCAAAACTGTGCAAGTCCAATAACTCTGCCTTGCCTATTTTTAGAATTATTCCCCTTTATCAGAATTACTTGATAAATTTTGTCCAGAGCATAACTCTAAAACTACTTGAGGGATTTTATTCAAATTTCATACACTGACAGGGCACATTGGTAGGTAGTGCAGTGTGCAAGAACAATAACTCTACCTTGCCTATTTTTAGTGTTATTCCCCTTTATCAGAATTACTTGATAAATTTTGTCCAGAGCATAACTCCAAAACTACTTGAGGGATTTTATTCAAATTTCATACACTGACAGAGCACATTGGTAGGTAGTGCAGTGTGCAAGTCCAATAACTCTACCTTGCCTATTTTTAAGAGTTATTCCCCTTTATCAGAATTACTTGTTAACATTTTAAAAATCTCAGCATATACATGTATATTCTTGAATTCTTGAACTTATTATCCCCCGCCAAAGGCGGAGGGGATATTAGAAATGGTCTCTGTCCGTCCGTGCGTGCGTCCATTCCAGTTTTGTCCGGGCATAACTCCAAAAGTACTTGAGTGATTTTCTTCAAACTTCATATACTGAAAGAGCACATTTGGAGTAGGTGCAGTGTGTAAGAATAATAACTCTACCTTGCCTACTTTTAGAATCATTCCCCTTTATCAGGTTTAATTGAAAAACTTTGTCCGAAGCATAACTCTAAAAGTGCTTGAGCGATTTTCTTCAAACTTAATACACTGACATAGCACATTGGTAGGAAGTTCAGTTTGCAAGAACAATAACTATACCTTGCCTATTTTTTGTGGGATATTCTTCAAACATTGTTACATTGAGTGTTTGAAAGTACAACCTTCAGGAAGCTTCTTCCCGGCGGGGGGATTAACCATGTGTAACATGGCTCTTGTTTTGGCTTTGGGACGTATGTCTCTCTCCATTCGATTCTACCATCAGCGCAGGCAAACGGTTAATGTGGCCGTACGGCTCGCCACCATGTCTCGTTGACATTTGGGCGAACATGGTGCAATTGGTTTGCCTGTCAACTGCTGCGATTTGTCTAAAACAGTTTCAATCCACAATGCTCCGTCTGGGACCACGCGCTTTACCTCTATCGTTGCAAAGTGTGCAATAAGATTTTCAGATTGACCAATCTGCTGGGTAAACAGATTGGGCAGTGGGCTGGAATTGGTTTGCCAATACTGATGGTAGAGCTTTTGAGTTTGTTTGGCTTCCGATATCTGCCTGTGCAAAAGGAGAGACATATGAATAAAACTTGTTGTACTTAAATCTTTCTTGCGACATGACGGTTGAAATTTTACCATCACGTCCAAAACATGATGCTCTGCTCTCATTTCCTTTTGGCTCTTAACAAATACTGAGCGACGGGTGGTATGGAGCCAGTTTGTACGGACAAGCTCTTGGTATTCGAAATCGGTGGTCAATAGAATACCAAGGGAACCGCCATCCATTCACCACGATGATACGTGTTTCCATCTATGCCACTTACGTACACTGTAGAGGGGTTTGGCCTTGGTACTCGCGTAAATGGGTGTGCGCTAGACAGTTTCGCCGTCATTCCCGAGCTGGTCTGGGCCATGGAAACACGTTACTTATAGTAAATTTAAACCAAAATTGTCATTGTTTACCATTGAGAGCAAACAATCTGACTCGAATCTTTGTGACAGACGACCGAAATTTTAAGTATGCTTGCGACCGAAACTAGTCGCGAACAGTTGCAAGCCTGTTAACAATACGAGCAGAAATTCGGTTGTCGCTCACAAGATTTGGGCAAACTAATCTGTGAAAAATATGGTATAACTGTACCAAAGATTAGTATTCCTGAATAACAACATGATGTCTCTGTTCAAACTTGGAGCATCATGCAATTGGCTAGAAGTACATTTTTATCGAGACATGACTGCACACAGAAACCTAAAACTCTAAACTGTCTCGATAAGTATATATTCTTGGATTTTGACTCGTCACAAGTTGTGCATACAGATGCACTAGTTATGTCTCCCCCCAAAAATGGGGGAGACCTATTGTTTTTCCCCCGGTTGTCTGTCCGTCCGACCGTCTGTCTGTCCGTCACAAAATCGTGTCCGCTCTGTATCTTCCAAAGCCCTTGAAGGATTTTTATGAAACTTGGGTCAGATGTTCACCTCACCAAGGCGACGTGCAGAACCCACTTTGCGGTAGTGGTCTGTTAAGGTCAAGGTCACACTTGGAGGTTAAATGTCAAATGCCACAAAATCGTGTCCGCTCTGTATCTTCAAAAGCCCTTGAAGGATTTTTATGAATCTTGGGTCAGATGTTCACCTCCCAATAGGCATTTTACATTGGACCGATATTGGACCGATATGGTTTTTAATATCGGTCCAATATCTGATTCCAATATCTGTGCGTCATCGGTTTTGCAAAGTGAATGCTATATCGGTATGATGTCGTTTCAAACATCGAGCCAACATAGGACCTACATAATAACAATGTTGAGCCGATGTCAGTATGCCTATATTGGACCGATATAAAATTGCATTTATTGGACCTGCAATATTTTTTCCACTACTGGTCCCATCTGCAGGACTTGTGCAATAACAAGTTAACCACTATCACCCTCTATCTGTAATCCAATACACCTGGAAAAGACTGGTTCAACTCTAAGTAATATTAAGTATCCATAAATCATAGTAATAATACATAATGGTGTTTTATTTAAAATAATATGATTTGTTGCCAGAATTATGTGGTTAATTTTATACTGAAATCATTGTAAACTCGTGTCTTTTGTTATTTTAAATGGCAGTTGGGAGATATGTCCCCAATTAAAATTGTCTGCTCAGTTTAGTTCTTCGCTCCATTTTATTTTTTAATTCGGATGAACATTTTTCCTCAAACTATAATCTAAATGTTTCTACATCCTTTCTTTTGTTTGTTAATTATTTTTATTATCAATGGTTGTAATGGTGAGATTTCTTTTTTAGAGTCGTGTGTGAAAGTAAAATTTGCTAAAAAGCTTTTAAAAGACTCTATTATGCTGTAATATTGCAAATATTCGTATTACCATTATATTTTCTTAAAAATTTATTGAAGGGCAAGAATATTCCTTCTTCGTTCAAAAAATCATTCATCATTATTCCTGCATTAACATATCTATTATAACAAAAACTGTTTCCGTGTATTTTAAACATAGAATTATGCCAAACAGGTAAAGAGCAGAATTCACTCTGGACAGTTTCTTGGACTCAGTCTATTCAGATGAAATAAACCAACTAGAACATCTTTACAAAACTGGTTTTGAACTGTATTGATAACATTCTTTAGGAAATCACTGGCGAGATACAATCGACATCTCTCTCTAGTCTGAAAACTCCCACGTTTCACAGTGTAGAAACTATTACGTTCAAAACATCCATTTAAATTCTATCTACTCATTCTCATCTTATATCCCTCTTCTCTTTTTTGTTGTTGTATAAAAGCACATTGATATTTGAAAAAAAAAACTTTTATTATTCAGTATGACAACGATTACCTAAATGCACCTTAGTACGTTACCTGAGAATGTGTGAGTATCACCATGTAATGTTTAAAGGCAAAGCCTGGCAAATTCGTGAAGTATAACTGGTAGGCATCGTTGAATGATTCCATCACTTCGTTTATAGATAATTAAATGGCGAAGCTCAATTCTTCTGTAATTATATTGGCTTACCATAGAAATTTGCTTGGAATATCAAAAAGTGATTGCCAAAAGTTAACTTAGCAAGTTCACTTTCTTTGCAGTTTTGTTACTTTATGTTTCCTCTGTCGTGATTCATTAAAACTTTTTCAGAAGTGTTCCCCGAGTTCTTTCAAAGAAAAAATCTAATTATAATTTCAAACGTTTGAATATTGCACAAATTGTGAATACACAATACAGTTCTGTGTTTGTATACCAAGCTAGAAAATAATTTGTCGAACACTTGACAAAGGGCTTCTTTGAGGTACTTGCATCACAATATAAAATAATATACACAAGAAGCTGTGACTGCCGTATAGTCAAACGACGGACAGATAAAGACCAACCATATACTTTTTACCTGTAATCAAGACACTATCTCTGAAAGCACCTGACTTGAAGGAGTAAATTTATCATACCTATACAAACTTAATTTCTTGGAGAAGGCAGGTTTAAAAGAGTCAGATTATTATTTTTCTATTATTATTATTTTATTTTTTGTTTTGCTTTGTTATTTTTTGAATGTCATTGTTTTGTTTAATTACTTTTGATGGACACTATCGTTAGAATAAAAGAACAAAACTCTTACAAAGAACAGTGAGTGAAACAGAATCACTTCGACTTGAAGTATAACCACCAGTGACATCTTCTGTAGCCGTACATGTGAACTGTTTCCTAGAATCTTTTTTTACAATGTTTAACAGCGTCAGTGTGTCTCTGTTTGTAGAGTAGTGTATCTAGGCCCACTAGCATTGTCTGTATTGTCAACTATTCAGCTGTATTTTATACCAAGACTGTGGTTGCTAGGTTTGGTGGTTGGATTACTTGAACAAAATAAAATTGTACTTTCTCTAACTGACGTGTTTTTGTTAACCTGCAGTGTTGGTTTTATAGGAGTTCCTACAATGTATATACAAACAAAAATAAAAAAAAACAATGGAGTTAATTAAAAAAATCATTTAAAATTGTTTTGTGTTTATGCTTATCTTAATCTTCAAACGTGATGAACATGGCTTCAAACAGCTAAGAAAGATACATTTTTATTGCTGTCGGTACGCTACACACTAAAATATTCCAATGAACTATGATTTAAACTTACCTGAATCTAGAACTTAAACTAGTATGCTATAAAGTTTTGCCGTAGAAACATATCTTTTACCTGTAGTTCACGAGAACTTTCTGTAAATGCCGACAATTATACTTTTAAACCTGATACAAATTGTGTTAACTGACAAAATACTGTTTTCACGTAGTAAACTACCAAAAACTTCAACATGAACAACAACAACGACGTGAAAATGTTTAAAGGTTTAGTAATTCTTTATAAAAACAGTGTTGTAATGTGATCATGTTCTTTTATACAAAGTGAAGACAAAGGAAGTCATTGTTTTACTTAAATTATCGTGACTTGTAAAGCATGTGTGAGTATTTACAGTTATTTAAAAAATGATCGATTGATCATATGTAAGACAAAGGGCTATCAAATTCAGATTATGTTTAGATCCGATTACTTTCTTCATCTTTCATGTTCTGGTTAGCAGGTCGTACGACATAAAATAATATTCAGAAATGAGCGATATTTTGTGTTATGCCTTTTATTGAGAGTGCATTTTACTGAAACTTTCGTTTTACAAAAACGTTAGGAATGGTTCCTTTCAATAGATTAAAATTCAGACCATGTTTAAATGCAGGAGAACTAGTGATTGCTTTAAATTAGAATAGATATGTCGTCAGAAATTATCCACTATTGGCGTATTAATAATTTAAACGGCTTTTGAATGTGTCAATACATTTCTGGATTATAGAATAATAAACAAATTAAACTTCTACTAAGAAGATAATCATACCTAGTTTATACAAGCAGCTACTTCTGGTTGGAGTATTGGGTGAAGTTATGTAATAAATCCCTGCATCAGCTGTTTCCACATTCTCTTTTGTAAGCCAAACATTTCCCGACATGTCAGCCATTATATCCACACTAGGAAGTTTATCGTAAGTGATGTCACCTTTGTTGTAGTTTGCCAAGGCTAGTGTAGGCCCATTATGATATTTGATATAGAGAGTACTGGAAGTCTGTTGGCATATCCTGACAAGTCAAACAGTAGTACTGCCTCAGTGTTCTTGCGGCTGTAAACTTTTCCTACTGTTGATTCACATGACCGTCCCTTAACTGAAACATATTATTAGCTTATAACAATCATAACATTCTAACAATATTAGACATCTTGGATCTGACTTATTACTTGATGTTCATTATTGTGTTGTTGTCTTTAGACTGTCGGCGCCAGTCTTTTCTGCACACAGATGCACCATATATTTACAGTAAAACAGGGAATTCGGAATCTAAAAAAAATCATGCTGATATATGTCGTTGAATCTTATGTTTCATGAAGAACATGATCATGATTATGCTGTTTCATTTTTAATTTTTTAATTTTCTTTTGTTCAGAAACACAAACTTTGCACAAAATCAAAATAACACACCAACTTTAATACTAAGAACGATTTACCTGTGTGTAAACAGAATGAATTAGTCTATGATAATGAACTAGTGCTCAGTAAAGAAAAATGTAATAGTTCTTGCAGTAACATGGTTAAAAAGTAATGCGAATTGAACATTTATCACTTAACCAGTTGAAAACAAACATTTTGACTTTTTTTATCAATATATTTTTTGTGTTTTGTTTTTGTTTTGTTATTCATTTTACAGTTTGTTTGTTTCACAGTAGGTACATTTTAACAAATTGTCACAACCATTTACTAGGAAAAGCAAATCAGGACATATTTTAAATGATTTATATTGTACTCCTTAAGGCAACGGAATGACGGTCGGATTATGTTATGCTTCATTTAAGGAAGAGTCATTGCAATCTTAAATTATCTGTGTTGATTTCTTTAGTTGTCAGGAAGTAAACGACCTTTTTTATTTTTAGTTTTGTTTGTTTGTTTGTTTGTTGTTTTATTAATGCTTGTTTCTGTCTTCAGGTCTTATTAGTTTATCCTGAATAATAATAATAATAATCATTATTATAATGTATCAATAGAACATTTTCAGTGAGCGAACTAAAAGATAAATAATTTATTGTTTGAATGAGGGACATTCCTGGTAACAAATTACCTCCCTTACTCAGATAACATCAAAAGTAGACAAAATAGCACATTGGTCCTTTCAGTTGGAATCCTTTATCCTTGTTTCTAATTGTGATGGTCTTGACGTTTATTTGTGAAAATTGTCACTTACATATTAAATAGAAAGGTAGGATTATCAAAAAACAAAGATAATGGTGTTAACAAAATATGTTACTCAACTTAATGTGTAATTTGACTACCACTGTTGCAAAAAATTAGGCTTAATTATCACCATTCCAAAAGAGAAAATAGCAATAAATGCAGCGGAATCCAAATGGAAGGACCAATGTAATGTCAGAGAGTATTCAGGGTAGATAATCCACTAATTTCCCCCATTAATTTCATTCCGTGGCCATTTGAATGCAAGTGCGAACATGTACATCAAAAACTAACATTCCGCTGCTTTGAAGACTTTGATACTTTGGGCTAGGGTTAAAATTAAATCGAAAGCAGAATCCCCGACATGAACCTTCGCTTCCTATCCAGTCGACAAGCCTTTCAGTGCCTTTAACGCTTTGATTTTATAATTACCAGGGTTAACTTCTGCACAGACATGTTTCAGCGCATCATCTCGAAAGAAATTCTAACTTTCTGTTAACAGTTGTAGCGCCGATATATGTCCAAACGTCGAAAAATGTCCAAACGACGATAAATGTCCAAAAATTGACGATAAATGTCTCAATCGCCGATAAATGTCCAAAACTCCTTTAACGATAAATGTCCAAAAATTAACGAAAAATGTCGCAACAAATTTGGTGCTCATAAATGTCCAAATCGGTTAACGATAAATGTCTCAACTTTTCATATGTTAATTGCATTTATTTCTATGACCAACAGTAATGCATCAGTCAGTTATAAAGGTTTCCATAGGGATTAAAAGTACCGATTTAAGTAGCGTTCTCACCAGCATCCCGGCAAAGCCCAGGACCACCCCAGACGATCCGGGATGAAAATATTGTTGCAGTCTCACTAACCCCGATAGCACTACGGCGATACCCAATTTCCATACTTATAACAACCAGGATGAACTCCGGACCATCCATGCAGAGTCCAGGTGAAACTACGGATAATGCAGATAGTAAATGGACGACGGATGACCTAACACGACATTCAAACGCTGTTAAGTCTTCGATCAAAGAGATCATAAAAGCTGAGATCGATGCTAGCACAGCCCCGGATGATGTCGGCAGAGTCCCGGATCATCCCGGCAGAGCCCCGGAACGGTCAGATAGAGTGCCGACAGTCACCGGTAGAGCCCCGGATCATCCCGGACGTTTGCCGACAGAGTTACGGACGTACCCCGGTCGTTCCTGGATCACCCGACCGACCACCGGGACTCTAGCGGGATGCTTGTAAGACTGTAAAAAAGTTTTAAAAATGTATTGGAAAATAAGTTGATTGTTGGATACAGTCTATCTCCCTTACCATTAAAAGGGAAAAAAGAAATAAGTTATTAAATGTAGCGGATCCGTGGTCCAGTGGTAACGCGCTGGCTTACCAATCCAGGGGTCGCTGGTTCGATCCCCCGCTGCACCACTAACTTTCTTACTTGTCTTTCGAATGAGACGTTAAACCGACGTGCAGTGTACTGGTGCTTTACACCGGGCACTTAAAAGAACCAGGGTCGCCTCTGGAACGGGGCGTCTTCTGTATCATGCACTATCCCCCGAAAAATAATATACTAACAATCTTCAGGGGGCGTTGGTCATATGGGCAACCGGTAACAACGATAAAAAAATCAAATAAAATAAGTTATTAACATCTGCATTGCGCTACTCTACACTAATGGCTATATTCAGAGTCGTCACTCGAACTCAACCTCTACTCAAACTCGGGAAAGGCTTTCTTAAGGAAGACTTGAGGACGCCTTGGTCAAGGTGAACTCAAGTGTAGAATTGGTATTCATAGTTGAAAGTCTTCCTCGACTTACCCGAGGAAGGTTTGAGTAGCAAATCACCCGTAAAATCAATGTTATAGGTGATCTGTTCAATAAAATATACAATAATTACATAATTCATTATGTATATCAATTGGATTTCAAGATAATTATTGATTTGAAAGTATCATAAATATGAGTTTGGTACAGACATCATTTGTACATGTACTTTTGAAAATGATTTGCAGAATAAAACGTTGACTAATGAGCAAGTGGTCTGTGTACAATAATAATTCATGTATATTTAAATTATATTCTTGCTTCTACCATCAAATTGCAGAAGTCTATCGACAGAATTAATTTATTCTACGTTTTTTAAAAATGTATTAATCAGGTTTTGAGTTATTTTCACGACTAAAGCGCAGTTTGATTAATAGTGAACAGTAATATAACTTGAAAATGTGAAACATTTTGGACAGAAAAAGAGGTATGCTTATTTCAACCATATTCATTTATTCAGTTGATGCACATAAACTAATATTTTTCTTAACAGTTGATGAATTTGTCTTTACGTACAAAAATGGTTGTTACTATTAGATTGGTACTTTTGAATATTCATAGAATTGTGTCTTGAAATCTCTTGCCAGATAGAGTTGCATATTTTTCTTAACTTTTGACCACTTATTGTTATTGGCTTGATTTCCCTAGGTTGGTAGTATTTCAAATTCTCTATTTCGTTTCTGCATAGCTTTCATGATAGTCTGTCTTTGGTTATTATGCATCGACGCGTAGAGGATTGATCGGCACTGCGGGCACGCTGTCACGTATGAAAATGGTGTTTTGAGCTTAAAGGAGCGCTTCGCCATCGACGGTTATCAACTAATGATGTCGATGTACCGGGTTATTAGTGTACTGTTTGTGACCTGTCTGTCAAATTTGGCCAAGCAAATTGACTTATGGTTTTCAGATTATAATGAATGGCTGCGGCGCTGATTCTTCTCATATTAACAAAATTCCAAACAAATGTTGATCATTTAAAAGGAATGAAAACAAACAAAATATAGAAATCAGCAGACTCGGTTTCATTGAGTCTGTTTAAAGACAGTAAAGGAATATGCAACACTGTCCACGCCCCTATAGCGTTCACAAACTTTCGGGACGGACACTTGGACACTCGGACGGACAAGGGCAACACTATATGGGGCACAAAAGTATTGAAGAACACAAACAATGCTAAAATGTATTGCTTCGGTGAGTTAAGAAGGCACATGCCCCCCCCGCCCCATCCAGATCTGCAACTGGCCACGCACAATAATGTATGATACATTGTACGTCGGGGGTAAACCAGAGGGTAAAATCACGGGTTAGTTGGATAGACTGTTACAGTATCCAAGAATCGACGTTTTTCCAATACAATAAATAACAAATTAACATATGAAAAGTTGAGACATTTATCGTTAACCGATTTGGACATTAATGAGCACCTAATTTGTTGCGACATTTTTCGTTAATTTTTGGACATTTATCGTTAAAGGAGTTTTGGACATTTATCGGCGATTGAGACATTTATCGTCAATTTTTGGACATTTATCGTCGTTTGGACATTTTTCGACGTTTGGACATATATCGGCGCTACAACAGTGCAGCAAAAAATCACAATAGAAACGAAGGAAAATAAGGGTGTGATGGTTAAAGTAAATTGAAGTTCAGTTTTCAGACCATTCGAAGCCACTTCGTTTGGATACTAAACATCAAGCATCCAGACGAACGTAAGTCCTTGAAGATATGGCTTCTCTTGCTTTAAAATGTTATTTATCCAAATTTATCTACTGTTATTTATACTGTTGATGACAAGGTACGGTCGAACCGCATGGAAACAACTAATCTGATCATTTTTTAGGTGACCATATTTCTTTTCACTAGAATTTCACTAGGACTGAAATCTACTTACCCACAGATTTAAGATTAAACATTCTTTTCTTCAAAATACTACTTCCAAAACATAATTTTATGCTTCTATATGACTTGGAATGGGAAGATAAAAGCATGACGGAATTTGAGCATCTGCTTCAGTAAAATGATTTGATGTGAATTATCAAAACGTCTTTGTCCAATGACTGACTGGGTAAAATATATGAATCAAAGCACTGAAGGTACTGGTTGAAGTTTTGTAAAATTATTAGGTTTTAAACACACTGAGTCAAGGCAAAAAAAGAGTCAATCCATCTATCTTTCTTTTTTCTTTTCTTTCTTTCTTTGTTTCATTCTTTGTTTGTTTGTTCCTATTTTTATTTTCCTTTTAATCTTGCTTATTTCTACACGTTTCGTCCATTCATTAATCGAACTAACGAATGAATTAGTGTCATAAGCTGGCTTTCATTTTTACCGATTACCTTAATCTAGGCAAATTATCTAGTGAAGTGTTACTTTGGCAGTTTGTACATACGTCTATTTGAGGCAGAGCCTGACTCGATACTACTGTAAAATAAACATCTAGATTAGTAGGTCTATTCAAGTTTGTACATACGTCTATTTTACTCCAAAACTGCTCTGTTGCGGCCCTTTTTTGCAAAACACATTCACGCATGAACCACAACTTTTTTAAGCTATTCATGTCATTTGCTGATGGTGACAAGAGAATAAACAAATAAAATGATAAAAAAACAAGAAGAAAAACATTTCCAAAATGATATACATATAGCAACGCTCCCAAAGTGTCAGATGCAAAGTTTTGATGCGTTTTTTTTTCAGATTATTAAACTAAAATTTCTATTTGTAAGATATTATATAAATAGTTTCTTTTTTCTGTATTGGCGAACGATTTGTGAGTCCGCCGCTTAAACCTACTAATCTAGATGTTTATTTCACAGTAGTATCGAGTCAGGCTCTGCCTCAAACTCAAAACACAGATCACAAGCACTAGATCACATGGTGTTCTCAGTGAATTTTATAACATCGCGCACAGAGTGCTGGAAGATAACTAATTTTACAATCTACAAATAGTTTGATATTTCAATAAAAGTTTTCTAAACATGGCTGATTGTACATGTACCAAAACCCCAATAAAAATTCTAAGATCATGTATTCTATTTTACCTTTAAAAGAATTCTATAGCTCATATCCTTCGAACGACTGACACTTTTGCAAGTATTTTCCTAGAGACCCCCTACCTCCAAGTTAAGTCTCTCAGTCCGATTGGGCACTAAACTGGGATATTTTAACCTTATGAAAATGTGATTTAGTGGTATGTGACATAAATTCGCGCGTAAGAGCTCGTGATTCTAGGAAGTGACGCCACGCGCAGGGCGTCAAGCCAATGTATGCTCGGCCAACTTAAAAAAAAAATATATAAAAAATGGAAGGAATGATCCAGTTTCAGTGAATCCAGCATGCATAGCTTTGTCTCTCTCCTCTACCTTGAATGTTCATCTTTTCGAAAAATACAACATTTCGGCAGGACAAGTCACGTGACACGCACCTGCTCAGAAACATGTGTTGGCGGTAGAAGTCAAATTTTCCATTTTTTCGAATTTGCACGGACATACGTTTTTAAATGGATACAGCGGTGTCCAAAATTCGTCCTTGACCTTGATCACGTGACATCCCGTGCCATCTTCGCGGTTACGTTTTATGACCTTTGATTCTAATACTTACAGTAACAGACTTTTCTTGAAGCAAAATTCTTATGGACGAGATTTTCTCGAGGCATATTTCAGGTCGTGGTGTTGCGCTTTGACATAATTCAGGCTTTCAATTGAGAAAGTTGTTTCTTTTGAAATATGGGGGCAAACCTGTTGTTAGGGTCTAGTGCATACCTTCCTATAATTGTATAAATACAAACTCTGACAACTGCGTCAGGGAATCGATTCTTTGGCTCAGTGGTTTGAGAGTTGGCCTTCGATGCGCTAAGATCGGGGGTTGTGTATTGTAAGATGCATTGCATCTTTTTGTTGCCGACTTTCTTGTCCGTAAGACTGTACAGTGGTGAATTTTGTGATAAACCCTTATACTCGAACAGGTCTGGACGTTCTGACCTATTTCAGACTGGAACGGCTACTTTCACGTATAAAGCTCTACTTTATAGAAGACAAGATTTAGTATGAAATAGATAACTGATAAATATTCATCAGCACTATTTCTGTATAAATTCAGTAACACAATTACATCATTCGCCGAAATCTGTAAATGGAAGAGTTTACATTTTAGATGATTGTTTAAAATCCTTAAAATGAAAACAAAAGATATATATCTTTGCAACGAGTGTATCTTACATCTTTGTCCATGGCGTCTATGTGCAGTGCAATGTCTACGTCGTCCATGGCCTTTCTCAGCTTCCGTAGTTTGCAGTAACATTTCGACCGTCCGACTAAACTTTTCAGGTCATCCGGCACGTGACGCAGAGCCTACATTTAAAAAAAGGTGGTGCTCACTTTTATTTTTCACCATGTCTATTTATGTTAAAACATTGCTCTGGTTTGTGTTTTCCTACAGAGCCCCTAAAGTGACATGATGCACTATTATTTTTTGTTGTCACCTTTATTTTATTTCGTTTAAACGAATTATTATTTCGTTTAAAACGAATTATTATTTCGTTTAAAACGAATTATTATTTCGTTTTAAACGAATTATTATTTTGTATAATCGACAATTTAATTCGTGTAAACGAAATTTTATTTCGTTTAATTTTATTTCGTTTAAAATAATATTTCGTTTAAAAGAAATAGAATAAGTGTGACAACAACAAAAATAAGCGTGTATCATGTCACTTCAGTGGCTCCGTATTTGCCCGTGTACACAATCTCAATACAATAATGTTGATAGACTTACTTAGGTCAGATTTTTTCGCAAGTGATTACCTATCGATATTCTAAAAATGAAAAAAATATTAAACAACCTACGGAATATACAGATATCAGCTGTCCAATTATAAAATTTCTATAATTGACTTGTCCGTCATTTGATTTGGACAGACTCCTATATAAATTATAGTGAAGGCAATTGCAGTTCCCTGTTACACAGTTTCCGAGTGTAGTAGACTCCCTCTAAACCGAACCCCTTCCGGGCCGGTCCGAACGTCCGGTTTTCAGAGGGTTTTGGTTTATCTAGAGTATGTGGTCCTGGAACCGGACCACCCTCTTTATATTGTGTTTTATCAGTTTTGCTTGGTGTTGGGGCTTAAACAAGGATAATAATTACTATTTGTTTTATTATCAACTTTTGTTGAAAATTGATTTTCACATTGACTGTCATATTGTCGCAAACATACCTTCAGTGATAGTTTTGGATGTGTCTGTGAGTCATTTTTCAACTTTATTTTGTCCTCAGGAGACAGTTCAAGCCTTCTTCTTTTACCAGGAGCATCGAGTTCATTCAGTATAGATCCCAGGAGCAGAACGAAGGGATATATCAATTTGTTAGGAGAAATGAGAAGGAAAAACTTTGGGACCAAAAAAAAGGTTCGGTATAGAGATATTCTGGTATTCTGAGGGTTCGGTATAGAGAGATTCCGGAATTCTGAGGGTTCGGTTTAGAGAGTATTCCGGTATTCTGATGGTTCGGTTTAGAGAGTATTCCGGTATTCTGAGGGTTCGGTTTAGAGAGTATTCCGGTATTCTGAAGGTTCGGTTTAGAGAGTATTCCGGTATTTTGAGGGTTCGGTTTGGAGGGAGTCTACTGTATATTGAAACTTATCGTTTGTCCTTTTTTCATTTACCGAAACGAAAAACTGCATCGCCTTTCGTCCATTGATAAGATCATTCATAATCAGTTGAACTTTTGGATAATTGGGCATTCTTTCAGTTATATTATTAGATAAAGATTTACACAAATATAAACTAATTTCTTCTTTGAATCTACACCGTGGGTCTCTGTATTTGATACATACCTCGGTATAGGCTCGCAGTGCTTTCGGATACTTTTGTTTACTAAAACTGTCATCTCCTTTTCTGTTCAGTTCCAACAACAGTAGTTCCTTTCTGGTGTAAACGTCTTCACTAAGCAACATTTTCAGTTTGAAGATCTAAAGGTTGTCAATCCATCATTTTGTAAATCCATGTCAATTTAAATATTTTCCGAGGTAAATGGATCTTTTGTGATGTCCTCAATCGCTTACATTCATTGAACATAAATGAGACAATTTCACATAATGGTATGCGTGTTAAAAATTAACGTCACAGAAGACGTTTTCCCTTTCTTATTTGGGACGCTACGTCTTTTGCTTTATTTGCTACTATTTCCATAAATCACATAAATTTCTTTTTTACTCATTTCACAAACTTAATTTCTATACTGTATCCATTTTCTTTCAACGAATAAAACGCAGAAAGAATGGTAATTTACTTTTCTTGTCGATCGAAACCGAATAAACTCTTAAGTGGAATGTTTTGCTTACTGAGTGCCTAACACTTTCCGTTCATGTCACAAACACTTAAAACAAATCATTTATCAATCAACAAAATACTCTAAAATAAATATTTGGTTGAGAAGAAAAAATGTCTCAATCTTAACTGTTCACTTTTACGTGGATATTTTATCAAAGAAAAATGTATTATTTCATTCAGAATCACAAATAACAATATTTTGTTGATCTTACAGAAAAGTTATTCAAATCAATGTGAAGTCAAATCAGAATTCCCGTATATTAAAAAAAACGTCAAACTTTTTTTTTTCATTTTTGAAACATATCTGCAATGCTTTCTTTATCCACAGTGACCGAAATAATTATTTTGCGTCAATGTTTCAATATTCATTAGGTTACAAATGCAACGGATTAGTTTATTCAATGAAAAATATTTAATCCGCAAACAATTGCAAAAACCTTTAATCTTTAAAGCTCCAATACACTTAGTTTTTTGTTGATTTAACATCAATGATGAATGTTTTAAAACCTTGTAGATAACCCCCTTTTTAAAAGGAAGTCTTATCGTTCCCTTTATCAAAGATTTTGTATGTACATAGGTTGAAATGTTCTCACTTTAAGAATTGTGTATGCACTCACCGTGCATGTACATATAAACAATTTCGGAGGACTTTTAATTTTTACGCATACCCTGTTTTTTTCTCTCTCTCTAAGGATATAAACTACAACAACAACAACAACAACATTTATTTGCAGAAAACTTTCAAATTACCTTTTTTTCATATCAATAGACAAAAGGAAATATTTTTGAGTTAACACTGAAAAAAACAGTGTTTAATGTCTTATTTGTAAAAAATGAACACATTTTCTAATTATTTCTTGAAAATAATAGTCATTTTTATAGGTGTTTCATGGGCTATGTATGTTAAAGGATTTGTAGCTTTTATTCTATTGATTAATGAAAGAACGTGCATTCGAATGAAAAAAACGGGCGGGAGGAAGAATGAAATACCGAAAGAACAAAGGAATAAATGAATGAAAGAATTTATTAATTAAAAGTCAAATGAATTGAGCTACGTTTAACACATCACACACAAAAACACATCGGCTAAAAATTTTTAATCGCTTGGTAAAGAAAGAAGAATAAAAACGTGCCTTTGTCACATCTGTAAGCTCGGTATTCAAGCATGATGATTAAATATAATCATTTTATATTTCGTTAATTCTTTTTCAACTTTCATTTCTCATAATCACCAAAAGTAAAGATATCAGTACAATTAAGTTCCTATAAGAGTTAGATTGATAACGAACTAAGGTATATGCTAAAGTAAGCTTAATGTATTATATATATATAACGTGCTCTGCGTACAGCTTACTGGTAGCTTTTCTAAAGTTTTAGCAGAGACATAGAAGTTATCTTAAGTCTCTAATTTTACAAGCGTATTCCTCTTCAAAGTGTGCCTTAGTAGGCGAAACATACACTGGGAAATTTATAGCCAGTCTAAAATGCATTCTTCTACTGTTAGACGGCTTACAGTGTGCTTTTCTTATTTTAAAGACACCCACCCATCGCTTAATCAGTGACATCTACTTTATTGGTTCATTTGCTATAAAATGTAAAAAATGATAATTTGAAGAACATTTAAAGAAATAAATTATTAAGGTATTTGTACATGTAGAAAGAGATCATATTGAATAACTTGCTAATCCACCCCTCCCCCCGCCCCACAAAAAAAAAAAAAAAAAAAAAAAAAAAAAAAAAAAAAACTCTCTATATAAAGACTGATATTCTTCTATAAAGTGTTCTTGTTGAACTGTCACATTGACACCGTGTTATATTCACATTTACATGAAAGTAAATACTCTAGTTGAGGGTTTGAAAACCTATACGTTACGTAAAATTTTTCCATTGATTCAAATTATTACAACAGCGTTGTGTGATTTGGACCAAACGATCTGTGACTTTTTGACAGATCATGTGACTTCCGACCTTCGAAGTATTGCTTACACGTATTTTTAACGGTAAATCTTTACCAGTCCGAGACTCGCTCACTAAAACACGGGAAAACATGGCATTTATGAGTGACCTTGTTGGTTTTTCCCCGTCTTTTAGAGGCCATTGCTTGAATTTGCAGAAGTACAAGGTACAACTGTGGATGTGTTAATGTTTCGTTTGCTTTCGTCGCGATGAAACATTAGAAAGGTAAAATCTTTTAATTATTGTAAAATAAATTTTTTTCAGACTTAAGTTGTACCAAATTGCACTTTTTAAGTACACACCACGTATCATCGCTGAAAAAACTTCTTTGTCTAAATTCAATGATACGTTTCATCTCAATTTGACGTAACCCTTTATTTGTTTTTTAGTGTTATAACCTTACAAATTTCCGGTGCCGATTTTCGTTGAGAAGCAGTTTGCTTTTGTTTTTGTGTAAGCCCATACTGGAGAAAATTTCACCATGACACTTGGATGGGCTCGAGTCAAATTACATTCTGGCATCAGAATCAAGATTATATTTGGATTTATAAGCCATGGAAACATGTTATATATTTTTTTCTATTGTATTTAGGTACGAAATTGGAGCGGACGAACATGGCGACACGGCAAATAGTCGAAAACGCTGTAACAACGGTGGGGACAGAGGGAAAGACACGTGGGTGGCTTCATTAAGACTGGGAAAAGGCGCTGTGACAGGAGTGGAAAGATGATATTTGACCAGTTACGTCCAGGTAAGACATTTAGAGCCACGATGGCATTCTTGTTACTTGACAATTTTAACTTCAATTTTTATTTTGCTCATTGGCAATAAGATTTTGCCCATCGATAATAAGTCACTGAACATACGTGCATTTTGGAAATCTATAAGTATCTACAAATACTAATGGTATGTTTGGCCTTGTTCACAAATGATGTGCAAAGCAAGTATATGTGCTTTGCAAAAATAATTACAATTGATACAGAAATAGATTAAAGCAAATACACAAAAATATGTACTGGTATTGAGAAAGTATTATAACAACGTAATATTAAGGGTGGGTAGTGACCCACTGGGCAAAGTTCAAAGTCACTGGGGGCTTGCACTCCTAGAAAACAGAATCTGATTAATTGATCAAACTTAACCAAAGACCCGTTGACCTTTCAGGATGTTTAAGCACAATGAGTTTATGAACCCTATGGATTTGAAAGCAAATGGCAATAGGTCAAGCTCACAGGGACCTGCATTTTGAGAATTGTTGCTTACCAGTCACTCAAGCATAACTTCAGGACCCTTAAACTTAAAAGATGGTTAGGCATGCCTTTTTTTGTATCTTCCATTGAACAATTTTATACTCTTTACTTTAAGATATTCATCATCTTCAAACATGGATGACACTGGACCTAATGGATCATGGTTGTAGATGTGGAAGCTAGCTTGTGTGAATTCAGCGAAAAATAATACAGAAACAACATACAATGGCTGATTTTCAGGTAATCTTTTAGCAATGGAATTCACATATTTTACTTACAATTTGAGTGCGATTTCCATAGACAACATACCATCAAGTGAATCATATTTTAGGTCATGGGTTACTGAATAAAGTTGACTGCTTGAATTGTTTTATAGATGAAGCTTTGTTTTAGTCCAGTTTTAGCTGACCTAAGCACAGTTTACAGATGGTGAGCTATTGTGACCATCTTGTGTTCGTCTAACGTCGTCCATCGTGCATTGTCAACGTTTGCTCACAACAACATTTAATGAAGACAAACTCTCCACCCTCTTTTTCATACGACATCTTATGTGCTGTTTGCTGTTTTCGCACTATGACTTCCCCATACATGTATTTCTTTTTAATTTAAATTTTACACAACCGTTTCCCATAGCTTAAGAAAGTGTCCGTATGTATGTCTGTCTGTCACAGTCTGTGTTGTAAACTTTCCTACTACAATCAGTTAACTTTAAACCAATGGTTAGCCATGTCTTAAGCTGTTCACATGAGGATATGAGATCGTCCGTCCAGCCGTCTGTCTGTCTGTATCTGCATGTGGTGAAAACAGAGGTTTGCATGTTGTGAACAGAGTAATTTCCCTTCACTTAATTGGGCATGAAATGTTGTGTAGTCTTATTCCAGTTGTCTCCCCTTATTAGAGTTTTTTGTACATAACCTCATTTTCGCTTCTACGTTTTATTAAGTTCATGAGCAACATATATTTTATCCACAAAACTGGCAGAGGACTTTGCATTGCCTTGCAGTATTCTATTTCTTTGTACTGTGCATTTCTTTAATTCTTGGAGTGGTCATGAAAACAAATATTTTTGACACACATTTGTTATAAAAGTAAAAATGATGTTGTACATTAGGTTAGAGGTTACTAAATGAACATTTCCTGTATGGATAAGTCCATTCTGTGTGAGACATACTCTTATAAAATTGTTTGGTTAGTAAGATACATAATGATGAAAAATGGTAACTTCAACATACGTTTTGCTGATTTATTGTTAATATATTTTTGAAAAGTTAGGAAGAAAATATTTCATGTATTTGATATAAGAAAACATGTTTGCAAAAATGATGTAAACGATCTGATTTATAATATGATTATAAAAACAATGTATTTCATCATTAATTATATGTTTTAACAATAAAGATGTTTATTTTAGCCTGGTCAAGTGGAATTGTTACTGAGGCAGACAGTCAATGGTTTGGTTGCCGTGGGCCAGTGCATTTATGTTGAAAACTGGTGTCGAAGGTAAATACTATTTTGTTTTCGAACATCCCTGAAAGTGCCATAACATGTGACTTTTTTAAGATGACTTTTGTCGTAATAAGAAAAGAACTATAAAACGTTGTTTTGAAGGGCACACTTCAAAAAAAGATGTTGTTCTGTGGCGGTCAGTCAAACTGGGGAAACAATTAAAAGGCAGGTTTGGCAATCTGTAATAAAATTGTTTATAATATTAGTTGATAAAGTACTGCTGCTATTAAACTACTGACTTAGATTAAGCCTTCTGAACCAATTTAGTTATTATTCTTAAACAAAACTTGCAACAGTTTTGGATTTTTTTCCGAAGCATATTTCAGACAAGATGAGTGATGTTTACAAAACAACTACAATAAATCTAGAGTTAGTAAGCATTTGTAACTTCAACCTCTTTCGAGGATTAAGTTAGCCGTATCTTTTTAAAATATTTCATGTTGAGCATTTTAAGAATCTCTCAGAAGAAAATGTAGTTTTGGGTAAATACATTAACAGAACACACAGAGGGTGAAGTCATATAATGTTAACCAGTGGAAAAGTTCTATTTTACCTGCTTTAGAAATAATAAAAATAAAGGTTCAGAGTAAACTTTTTTTTGTTGATATTATTGATTAAAAAAATACAAATACATATAAATTATGATATGAATTTTAGAAGAAATTGATAACGGTAAAAAGAAACTGATAGTCAACAATTTGTTTCTTATTTTGAAAAATATTCTTCTTAAAAATACTAAGTAATAATTATAATGATTAAAACTTAGAGTAATATTTCTTTATTTGAAAAATAATGATAATAATAGTAAAGATGATTATGATGACGACGATGATGATGATGATTATAATGATTTATCTAATCATATGTAATGAATGATAAAATATTGATAATTATAAAAATGATTATTGTTATAAATGATAATAAAAATATAATTATAACATTTTTAGGAAAAATGATAGTACAAATATTTAAAAATATTTACAACAAAAAATGATAACGTATTGATGGTTGTGCTGCCTCGATATGCTTTTAACTTATTGTCGTGAAAGCTTTTAATATGTAAAGTCGTGATACTTTAGGAGGCTATGATGGTGTTGTTTGTCGTTGTGTTGTGTTAAATGTTGGGTAATTTCGATTGTTATGCCCCCTCTTCAAAGAAGTGGGGGTATATTGCTTTGCATTTGTCTGTCGGTCGGTCCGTAGACCAAATGGTTTCCGATCAATAACTAAAGAATGCTTAGGCCTAGGAACTTCAAACTTGGTAGAATGATTGTCCATCACCAGTAGATAACCCCTATTGATTTTGGGGTCAAGGGGTCAAAGGTCAAGGTCACATTGACCTTGTAGGTAGAAACGGTTTCCGACCAATAACTAAAGAACGCTTAGGCCTAGGAACTTCAAACTTGGTAGAATGATTGTCCATCACCAGTAGATGATCCCTATTGATTTTGGGGTCAAGGGGTCAAAGGTCAAGGTCACATTGACCTTGTAGGTAGAAATGGTTTCCGATCAATAACTAGAGAACGCTTTGACCTAGGTTCACCAAACTTGGTATGCTGGTTGGTCATCACCAGTAGATGACCCTATTGACTTTTAGGTCAAAGGTCAAGCTCACAGGGATATTCATCCTAAATACGGTTTCTGATCATTAACTAGAGAACGCTTTGACCTAGGTTCACCAAACTTGGTATACTGGTAGGTCATTACTAGTAGATGACCCCTACTGACTTTGAGGTCATTAGGTCAAAGGTCAAGATCACAGAGACTCTCATCTTAAAAACGGTTTCCGATCAATAACTAGAGAACTCTTTGACCTAGGTTCACCAAACTTGGTATGCTGGTTGGTCATCACCAGTAGATGACCCCCTTTTGGTTTTTAAGTCATTAGGTCAAAGGTCAAGCTCACAGAGACTTTGACTTTAAAAACGGTTTCCGATCAATAACTAGAGAATGCTTTGACCTAGGTTCACCAAACTTGGTATGCTGGTTGGTCATGACCAGTAAATGACCCCTATTGATTTTGAGGTCATTAGGTCAAAGGTCAAGGCCACAGGACCTTGATCCTAAAAACGGTTTCTGATCAATAACTAGAGAACGCTTTGGCCCAACCACAAGCAATAAGGTGCTGCCGGGGGGCATTTATGTTTTACAAACATTTCTTGTTTTTAACAGTGTTGTTGGACTTGTTGTGTTGAATGATTAATAGGCCTGTAGTTTTCATTTACTTACTATGCTGATGGATATGACCTGGGTGTTGTTGTTGTGGATCTTGTCGTCTAACTGTCTTTATTTTTCTTCATCCTGTTTACGTCCTTATGTTCTAAAAGGTTATAGTGTAATGCTGGTCTAGGTTTTGTCATAGTTGCAGTAAAGTCAAACGCTCTAAATGGTCATTGTTTATTATGATCTTTAAATACGTGCTGCTTTGATGCTTGTGATTTCTTGAGGAACTTGGTCATTGTATCCTGATTGCTTTAATTAATTTTGATTTTCTTTTTTTTTCAAGTTTTCTCTTGTTGGTTGTGGTGTCTTGATGATCTTAATAGCAAGTTGATTAACTGGTTTTTGGCGATCTTAAAGACTGCATGGTCTTAGATGTCACAGGGTTTCAGTGATAGTATTGTTGTATTGATATTTATAGTGCTGATGGTTGTGTTGTCATTTTGTTTTTAGTGGTGGCAGTGTAAGTAACGTCAACGTTATTTGATGGTCCTGGCGTCCCATTCGTTTAAATGGATATACTGTTTGAACTGATTGTGTTGTTTCGACTGACATAGTATCGATCTCTGTGATCGTGGTGTCGTACTGGTCTTAGTAGTTAAGTAGTTTCTACTGTGGTAGTAATGTTCTGACCCGTGTGGTCATTGTACCATAATTGTCTTGGTAGCTGAGATGTTTCGGCTATAATAGTGTTGTGTCTTTATGGGTGGTTGTGCCAGTATGGTTTCGGTAGATATAATGTTTCGGCTGTCAGTGTTGTATCTTTGTGGGTCGTGGTGTCTTTGTGGCTGAGTTTTTGTGGCTGTCAGGGTGTTGTATCGTAATTGTTGTATCATAATGGTCTAAATGTTTTAGTTGTTTTGCTTCATAGTGTTATGTCTTTCTGGTCGTGGTGTCATAATGGTCTTTGTGGATGAGTTGTTTCGCTGTAATAGTGTTGTTATGTCTTTCTGGTCGTGGTGTCAAAATGGTCTTTGTGGATGAGTTGTTTCGCTGTCATAGTGTTGTTGTGTCATTCTGGTCGTGGTGTCATAATGGTCTTTGTGGATGAGTTGTTTCGCTATCATATTGTTGTTAAGTCTTTCTGGTCGTGATGTCACAATGGTCTTTGTGGATGAGTTGTTTCGCTTTCATAGTGTTGTTATGTCTTTCTGGTCGTGGTGTCACAATGGTATTTGTGGATGAGTTGTTTCGCTATCATGGTGTTGTTATGTCTTTCTGTTCGTGATGTCACAATGGTCTTTGTGGATGAGTTGTTTCGCTATCATAGTGTTGTTATGTCTTTCTGTTCGTGGTGTCATAATGGTCTTTGTGGATGAGTTGTTTCGCTGTCATAGTGTTGCTGTGTCATTCTGGTCGTGGTGTCATGATGGTCTTTGTGGTTGAGTTGTTTCGCTATCATATTGTTGTTATGTCTTTCTGGTCGTGGTGTCACAATGGTATTTGTGGATGAGTTGTTTCGCTATCATAGTGTTGTTATGTCTTTCTGGTCGTGGTGTCATGATGGTCTTTGTGGATGAGTTGTTTCGCTTTCATAGTGTCGTTATGTCTTTCTGGTCGTGGTGTCACAATGGTCTTTGTGGATGAGTTGTTTCGCTATCATAGTGTTGTTATGTCTTTCTGGTCGTGATGTCACAATGGTCTTTGTGGTTGAGTTGTTTCGCTATCATAGTGTTGTTATGTCTTTCTGGTCGTGGTGTCACAATGGTCTTTGTGGATGAGTTGTTTCGCTTTCATAGTGTTGTTATGTCTTTCTGGTCGTGGTGTCACAATGGTATTTGTGGATGAGTTGTTTCGCTATCATAGTGTTGTTGTGTCATTCCGGTCGTGGTGTCATAATGGTCTTTGTGGATGAGTTGTTTCGCTATCATATTGTTGTTAAGTCTTTCTGGTCGTGATGTCACAATGGTCTTTGTGGATGAGTTGTTTCGCTTTCATAGTGTTGTTATGTCTTTCTGGTCGTGGTGTCACAATGGTATTTGTGGATGAGTTGTTTCGCTATCATGGTGTTGTTATGTCTTTCTGTTCGTGATGTCACAATGGTCTTTGTGGATGAGTTGTTTCGCTGTAATAGTGTTGTTGTGTCTTTCTGGTCGTGGTGTCATAATGGTCTTTGTGGATGAGTTGTTTCGCTGTAATAGTGTTGTTATGTCTTTCTGGTCGTGGTGTCAAAATGGTCTTTGTGGATGAGTTGTTTCGCTGTCATAGTGTTGTTGTGTCATTCTGGTCGTGGTGTCATAATGGTCTTTGTGGATGAGTTGTTTCGCTATCATATTGTTGTTAAGTCTTTCTGGTCGTGATGTCACAATGGTCTTTGTGGATGAGTTGTTTCGCTTTCATAGTGTTGTTATGTCTTTCTGGTCGTGGTGTCACAATGGTATTTGTGGATGAGTTGTTTCGCTATCATGGTGTTGTTATGTCTTTCTGTTCGTGATGTCACAATGGTCTTTGTGGATGAGTTGTTTCGCTATCATAGTGTTGTTATGTCTTTCTGTTCGTGGTGTCATAATGGTCTTTGTGGATGAGTTGTTTCGCTGTCATAGTGTTGCTGTGTCATTCTGGTCGTGGTGTCATGATGGTCTTTGTGGTTGGTTTGTTTCGCTATCATATTGTTGTTATGTCTTTCTGGTCGTGGTGTCACAATGGTCTTTGTGGATGAGTTGTTTCGCTATCATAGTGTTGTTATGTCTTTCTGGTCGTGGTGTCATGATGGTCTTTGTGGATGAGTTGTTTCGCTTTCATAGTGTCGTTATGTCTTTCTGGTCGTGGTGTCACAATGGTCTTTGTGGATGAGTTGTTTCGCTATCTTAGTGTTGTTATGTCTTTCTGGTCGTGATGTCACAATGGTCTTTGTGGTTGAGTTGTTTCGCTATCATAGTGTTGTTATGTCTTTCTGGTCGTGGTGTCACAATGGTCTTTGTGGATGAGTTGTTTCGCTTTCATATGGTTGTTATGTCTTTCTGTTCGTGATGTCATAATGGTTGTTTCGCTATCATAGTGTTGTTGTGTCCTTCTGGTCGTGGTGTCACAATGGTCTTTGTGGTTGAGTTGTTTCGCTTTCATAAAGCTCTTGTGTCTTTCTGGTCGTGGTGTCACAATGGTCTTTGCTGATAAGTTGTTTCGCTGTCATAGTGCTTTTGTGTCTTTATGGTCGTGATGTCTTAATGGTCTTAGTGGTTGAGTTTTTGCGGCTGTTATAGCGTTGTATCTAGGTAGTTGTGGTGTCATAATGGTCTTAGTGGTTGAGTTTTTGCAGCTGTCATAGCGTTGTTTCTTGGTAGTTGTTGTGTCATAATGGTCTTAGTGGTTGAGTTTTTGGGCTGTCATAGCGTTGTATCTTGGTAGTTGTGGTGTCATCATGGTCTAAGTGGTTGAGTTTTTGCGGCTGTCATAGCGTTGTATCTAGGTAGTTGTGGTGTCACAATGGTCTAAGTGGTTGAGTTTTGCGGCTGTCATAGCGTTGTATCTAGGTAGTCGTGGTGTCATAATGGTCTTAGTGGTTGCGTTTGGTGGCTGTCATAGTGTTGTATCTAGGTAGTTGTGGTGTCATAATGGTCTTAGTGGTTGAGTTTTTTCGACTGTCATAGTGTTGTCTCTAGGTAGTTGCGGTGTCATAATGGTCTTTGTGGTTGAATTTTTGCGGCTGTCATAGCGTTGTATCTAGGTAGTTGTGGTGGCATAATGGTCTTTGTGGTTGAGTTTTTGCGGCTGTCATAGTGCTGTATCTTGGTAGTTGTGGTGTCAAAATGGTCTTAGTGGTTGAGTTTTTGCGGCTGTCATAGTGTTGTATCTTGGTAGTTGTGGTGTCAGAATGGTCTTTGTTGTTGAGTTTTTGCGGCTGTCATTGTGTTGTATATTTGTATCTGTGGTGTCATAATGTTCTTGGTAGTTGAGATGTTTCATGTTTATGGTGACGTATTTAGTGTTGGTTGTCGTAGCTGCGGTGTTGATTATCGTCGTGGTGTTGTATTTGTTCTCGTGGATGAGTTTTGTTTTTGTTTTTGTGTCTGTGGTGTTGCAGTGATCTTGTCTGTTTTATTTATTTATTTATTTATTTATTTATTTATTTATTTATTTATTTATTTATTTATGATAATCATTTGGTCATGGGCATTTTTAGTTATTTCGTTGCCTGTTTTTTTTTTTTTTTTTTTTTTTTTTTTGTAATTGTTATGTTATAGTGATGGTTGTTAGAATTGTAGTTGTAATATCACTGTTGTCATGTTCTTGTTCTTTCATCTTGTCATATATTATGTTATAGTATAACTCAAAATATTTCTAAATGACGAGTGAATGATTATAATAATAATGACGAAGATAAAAGAAATTATCTTAGAACAACTGTAGATTGTAAGAAAGATATGAAATCCTAACCTTTCACGTTTTTCTTCAATGTTTCCTAGAATGCTAAAAATGTGCAGAACACAGTAACATAAATTGGAAGTTATCTTACCGGTAAAGGGTAAAACGAATAGACTTCAGAAAACATACTTTACAAACAATGTATAATGAGCAACGAAAGTTGACAAAGTCACAGACTAGTAAGATAGTACTTTTCTTGAAAGCACTAGTGATCCCTCTGTAACACTTTGGCAAAAGGTGGTATTTTTTAGCTGTAACAACTGTCTCAAAAATCGTGAATCCATATAAGTCATTTTTATCTGAAACAGTACAACACATTCTTTTGAAATAGCTTAATATCTTTTTAAATAATTGATTGTTTTCTTCTGAAGTAGCTAAACTTGCTTAACGTTTTCTTCTAAAATAGCTGAACGTTTAAGAAAAATTTTTCAAGAAAAATATTCACATGGACGACGTCACCACTCTAAAGGCAAATAATTAAAATTTATTTTGATAAGAAGATATTGTCTCTTGCTTTGCTTTGCTTTTTTATTTCTTTTAAATTTTCCAGATTCAGCTGCAGATTATGAAGAAAAAGAATTTTCCAAGAAAAAACACTATAGATAAATAGATAAGATAATAATCTAATTTGGATGGGTAGAAGGAGTTAGAGGTTATACGTAAATGCAAGAGTTTTTTATGATGCACATGATATTAAATAGAGGTTATTTCACGAGGTTATTAAATAGAGGTTATTTCACGAGGTTATTAAATAGAGGTTATTTCACGAGGTTATTAGATAAGCTCCATTGATAGGTCCATTCTGTATCAGAGTTACTCTTGTAATGAAGGATTTTATTTATTAGAAACATGCAGATGAAATTATTACTTCAATATAGGTTTGCTGATTGATGTTTCAGAAGTTTTAGATGTAGAAATAGAGAATAATAGGTAAGTGTCTTAATATGAGAAAGTTTATCTGGCAAGGCGTAGGAATTTATCGGGTGAGCCGAAGGCGAACCCGATAAATTCCGCAGCCGAGCCGAATAAACTTTCTCATTTAAGACACTAACCTATTATTCTATTTATCCTGTCACATCTGGCATTTGTCAGTAAATTACTAGGATATTGAAAACCTATCTTTAAAGTGTTTCAAATGTCAAGGTTATCCGCCAGGTGAACATATACACAAAAAATTGTTCCAAAATTTCGATATTTTTTTCCTTAAATGATCATGCTATATTATAAGATCTAGATATTGAAATATTTAATTTTTATTAAAGTAGTCTCTGTTTGTAATAACCACCATTTAATCACTTCCTTCTGATTATAAACACAAAAGTAGTCCATGACGTAGCATGTGCCGTATAAAGCAAAATTTATACGACCCCCCTTTATCGGGTCGGATATGAAATAATTGACAGGATAAAGGAAATTATTAAATGTATTTAATTTGAGCTCACTTGCTGGAAAGAAAAAAAAAGATGTACATAATTCAAAAAATAATATTGTCATATACTTTATCTTTAATTATATAATATTTAAACATTGAAAAAAATCCTTTTAGGTAGATGGCGTAGAATTGCCACTGAGGCTGAATCAGTTGTTTGGTTTGGTCGTCGGCCAGTGCATTTATGTTGAGAACCGATGTCTTCCACTTTAAGGTAAATATAATTTTGTTTTCGAAAATCTCTGAAAGTGGCATGATTCTAAGATAACATTTTATCGTGGTAAGAAAAGACCATATAAAGTACATTTAGGAAAACAGTGTGGTACAGGAGAGGTATTACAAAAAGCAAAAAAGGTAAGTTCCTGTAATTTTAACAGAATTGTATTAGTCTGATCTTAGTTTGGTTAATCATGCTGCTATTAGAATTACTGCTGCAGGTTAAGTCTGTTGGCCCAGTTTTGTTATTAGTCTTAAACAAAACTGACATTAATATTTTTCCTGGCAGTTTTTCAGACAATATACCTGATGGAAAAGAACACATTAATAAATGACAAGATAGTAAGCTTTTGCAACTTTGACGTTTTTGGCATGAAGATAAAGTCGGATTTTTTTAGGACTCTATATGTTGACCATATGTTAAATCTTTCAGAAGGAAATGCGGAATTCTGGGTAAACTGTTTTAACAGCAACAATAAATAAAAATAGATACTTTTGGAACCGCTGCTTCAGAAAAAAATGTGATCTTAATATTAGCGATCAAAACAGAAATTTACAGATGAATATACATTGTAGTTTATAATAAGAATATGGAGAAAGAAATATAATAATGTAAAAAGAGAAATTGTAAGCAAACAATTTGTTACTGTTTTGTCTAATCTAATCAAGTATAATCGTTAAGATAGTTACTGTGATAATAAACCTAAGAGTAATATTTCTAAATTTTACAGCAAATTACAGAACAAGTATCTAAAAATAATCATAAAATGAATACAGTGTGTTATCTGAAGTAAATGATTGTTTATTTGATAATGTAAGAAAAAGGAAAATCGGAAATGTTCAGTCTTTGGAAGTAACACTGCTATGTAATGACAAAATTGAAAACATTGTATGATTTGTAAAATTCTGACCATTAGTATACAGTTATTCTTTCTAACAATAATACTACTAATAATAAAAATGATAATAATAATAATGATAATAATAATGATAAAAATAATAATGCTATTAATGATGATGACAATGATGATGATGATGATGCTGATGATTTTATTACTTGAAGCAAATGATAAAGTAATGAATGTAATAATAAATGCTATCGATGATAATAAAGATATAATTGTAATAATTTTAGGAAAAATGATGTAATAAAATGATAATGATTATATAATATCAACATCGTAAAGGAGATAATGCTTTCGTCAAAATATCGTGATAGTTTTGGCATTTTTGATGGTTTTGTAAGAGTTGTGATGAATGTGTGATAGTTTTGACAGTTATCATGGGTCTTTGTTCGTTGTGTTGTGATGAATGTGTTATAGTTTCGAGGGTTGTCGTGGAGTTGTTGGTCGCTGTGTTGTAGTTTCAACGATTATCACGATGATGTCGCTCGTTGTGTTGTAATGGATGTGTGATAAATTCGACGATTATCATCCTGTTGTTAGTCGTTGTGTTGTGGTACATCTGTGTTAGTTTCGACGACCGTGACAGTGTTGTTGGTGGATGAGTTGTGATAAATGTGTGGTAGTTTCGACGGCTGTGGTGGTGTTGTTGGTCGTTGTGTTGTGATAAATGTATGGTAGTTTCAGTTGTTGTGAAAGTGTTGTTGGTCATTGTGTTGTGATAAATGTATGATAGTTTCAGTTGTTGTGAAAGTCTTGTTGGTCATTGTGTTGTGATAAATGTATGGTAGTTTCAGTTGTTGTGAAAGTGTTGTTAGTCATTGTGCTGTGATAATTTTATGGTAGTTTAAGTTGTTGTGACAGTGTTGTTGGTCGTTGTGTTGTGATAAAGGTATAGTAGTTTCGACGGCTGTGGTGTGTTGTTGGTCATTGTGTTGTGATAAATGTATGGTCGTTTCGACGGTTGTGATGGTGTTGTTGGTCTTTGTGTTGTGATAAATGTATGGTATTTTTGACTGTTCTGATGGTGTTGTCGGTCCTTGTGTTGTGATAAATGTATGGTAGTTTCGACGGCTGTGGTGGTGTTGTTGGTGGTTGTGTTTTGATGAATGTATGGTAGTTTCAGTTGTTGTGAAAGTGTTGTTGGTCATTGTGTTGTGATAAATGTATGGTACTTTCAGTTGTGACAGTGTTGTTGGTCGTTGTGTTGTGATAAATGAATGGTAGTTTTGACTGTTCTCATGGTGTTGTTGGTCCTTGTGTTGTGATAAATGTATGGTAGTTTCGACGGCTGTGGTGGTGTTGTTGGTGGTTGTGTTTTGATGAATGTATGGTAGTTTCAGTTGTTGTGAAAGTGTTGTTGGTCATTGTGTTGTGATAAATGTATGGTAGTTTCAGTTGTGACAGTGTTGTTGGTCCTTGTGTTGTGATAAATGTATGGTAGTTTCAGTTGTGACAGTGTTGTTGGTCTTTGTGTTGTGATAAATGTATGGTCGTTTCGATAGTTGTGATTGTGTTGTTGGTCCTTGTGTTGTGATAAATGTATGGTCGTTTCGATAGTTCTGATGGTGTTGTTGGTCGTTGTGTTGTGATAAATGTATGAAAGTTTTGACTGTTCTGATGGTGTTGTTGGTCTTTGTGTTGTGATAAATGTATGGTAGTTTTGACTGTTCTGATGGTGTTGTTGGTCTTTGTGTTGTGATAAATGTATGGTCGTTTTGACTGTTTTGATGGTGTTGTTAGTCTTTGTGTTGTGATAAATGTATGGTAGTTTTGACTGTTCTGATGGTGTTGTTGGTCTTTGTGTTGTGATAAATGTATGGTCGTTTCGACGGTTGTGATGGTGTTGTTGGTCTTTGTGTTGTGATAAATGTATGGTATTTTTGACTGTTCTGATGGTGTTGTTGGTCCTTGTGTTGTGATAAATGTATGGTAGTTTCGACGGCTGTGGTGGTGTTGTTGGCGGTTGTGTTTTGATATATGTATGGTAGTTTCAGTTGTTGTGAAAGTGTTGTTGGTCATTGTGTTGTGATAAATGTATGGTAGTTTCAGTTGTGACAGTGTTGTTGGTCCTTGTGTTGTGATAAATGTATGGTAGTTTCAGTTGTTGTGACAGTGTTGTTGGTCTTTGTGTTGTGATAAATGTATGGTCGTTTTGACTGTTCTGATGGTGTTGTTGGTCGTTGTGTTGTGATAAATGTATGGTAGTTTTGACTGTTCTGATGGTGTTGTTGGTCCTTGTGTTGTGATAAATGTATGGTAGTTTTGACTGTTCTGATGGTGTTGTTGGTCCTTGTGTTGTGATAAATGTATGGTAGTTTTGACTGTTCTGATTGTGTTGTTGGTCTTTGTGTTGTGATAAATGTATGGTCGTTTTGACTGTTCTGATGGTGTTGTTGGTCTTTGTGTTGTGATAAATGTATGGTCGTTTTGACTGTTCTGATGGTGTTGTTGGTCTTTGTGTTGTGATAAATGTATGGTCGTTTTGACTGTTCTGATGGTGTTGTTGGTCTTTGTGTTGTGATAAATGTATGGTAGTTTTGACTGTTCTGATGGTGTTGTTGGTCTTTGTGTTGTGATAAATGTATGGTCGTTTTGACTGTTCTGATGGTGTTGTTGGTCGTTGTGTTGTGATAAATGTATGGTAGTTTTGACTGTTCTGATGTTGTTGTTGGTCTTTGTGTTGTGATAAAATATTTTAGTTTTGACTGTTCCGATGGTGTTGTTAGTCGTTGTTTTGTGATAAATGTATTACAGTTTTGACTCTTCTGGTGGTGGTGTTAGTCGTTGTGTTGTGATAAATGTATGGTCGTTTCGATAGTTGTGATTGTGTTGTTGGTCTTTGTGTTGTGATAAATGTATGGTCGGTTTTTCTCTTCTGATAGTGTTGTTGGTCGTTGTGTTGTGATAAATGTATGGTAGTTTTGACTCTTCTGATGGTGTTGTTGATCGTTTTGTTGTGATATATTTATGGTAGTTTCGACAGTTTTGATGGTGTTGTTGGTCTTTGTGTTATGATAAATGTATGGTAGTTTTGACTGTTCTGATAGTGTTGTTGGTCTTTGTGTTGTGATAAATGTATGGTAGTTCGACTGTTCTGATGGTGTTGTTGATCGTTGTGTTATGATTAATGTATGGTAGCTTCAATTGTTCTGATGGTGTTGTTGATCGTTGTGTTGTGATAAATTTATGGTAGCTTCAATTATTGTGACAGTGTTGTTGGTCGTTGTGTTGTCATAAATGTATGTTAGTTTTGACTGCTCTGATGGTGTTGTTGATCGCTGTGTTGTGTTAAATGTATGGTCGTTTCGACAGTTGTGATGGTGTTGTTGGTCTTTGTGTTGTGATAAATGTATGGTCGTTTCGACGGTTGTGATGGTGTTGTTGGTCTTTGTGTTGTGATAAATGTATGGTCGTTTCGACAGTTGTGATGGTGTTGCTGGTCTTTGTGTTGTGATAAATGTATGGTCGTTTCGACGGTTGTGATGGTGTTGTTGGTCTTTGTGTTGTGATAAATGTATGGTCGTTTAGACGGTTTTGATGGTGTTGTTGGTCTTTGTGTTGTGATAAATGTATGGTCGTTTCAACAGTTGTGATGGTGTTGTTGGTCTTTGTGTTGTGATAAATGTATGGTCGTTTCGACGGTTGTAATGGTGGTGTTGGTCTTTGTGTTGTGATAAATGTATGGTCGTTTCGACGGTTGTGAAAGTGTTGTAGATCGTTGTGTTGAATGTGTGATAGTGTCGATATGTACATGTGTTTGTTGTTTTAATGGTTGTGATGTCCAGATGTCTTGATGTACTTGGTGGCTGTTATATCCTGTTTGCTTTTGTGCCCATGGTGTTTCGATGATATGTTGTTGTATCGACTAGGGTTGCGATGTCGTGATGGTTTCAGTAGTAAATTATAAGGAAGGTTGAGTTGTCGCTCTTGTGTTTGTCATCTTAAAGTCTTTATTGTCTTAGATGTCAAGGTTGCTGTTGTTTTTATTTTAGTAGTCCGGATGGTTGTGTTTTCATATTGCTAGTAGTGTTGGCAGTGTATTGACGTCTTTGATAGTCATAACGTTGCATCAGGTTTGGTGGACATAATAGTTTAAGAGGTCGGGTTGCATGTATTTTATCTCCGTCGTTGTGGTTGTGTATAAGTGGATATCATTATTTATTTAGTGTTTATTTTTGTAGGTGTGGTGTTAAAAAGTTTTAAATTTTTGTGATGTTTACATGGTCATGGTGACTCATTAAGTCTTTGTGGTCGTAACTATAAACATGTTGTCTTTTTAATCGTGGTTGTAGTATTTCCACTGGTTGTGGCTTCTTGTTGGTTTCGTCATGTCTTTGACTGCTGTAAAGCTTTAATGGTTATTGTATTGTGTATTGTGATGATGCTAGAAATGTAGTCTTAAAATCATTGTCATATTCTTGTTTTTTTTCGGCTAGTCATATCTTACTTGTTATGGTAAAGTATAAGTAAAACATTTCTAAATGATGAAATGCATAATAAAAATAATGAAGAACAAAAAACGAAATGGGTCTTGTAACAACTCTACTAGGTTTTAATAAATCAAAATATTGTAAAAAGTTGACGGTAATATAAATTGTGCTTTTTGAGATGTAAACTCCTCCTCTTTCATAATTGTTTTAAAGGTAAAAACAAATTGGCATTTTCTTGAAAGTTTCTCAAAAGAAATTAATGTGAAGAAATAATCTATAACATAGTATGCAAGCAAACTCACTAGATAAACATAAAAGCAAACATTTTAAATGATTATAAAATGAGCAAAATAAATGACAGTCACGGACCACCTATTTTCTTGGTCAGATTAGTAACTTGTAACACGCTGGCAAAATGTGGTGTGTGTTGTTATTTCTTTTGTTGTTGTTGTTTTTTCGATGTAGCAGTCTAACTTTAATTTTTACCTAATTGCACATCTTCTATCGGAAGATATGCTTATACTCAGTCAAAGATAGCTACGAACCATTGCCTGTTGGGATGATAAATAGCTTAGATATACGCTTCATATTAACGCAATGTTAATGAAGTGTCCTGCCTTCGATAGTTACATTCTTGTTTTATCAAAACACTTTTCGTTCTTGTTTCGGGTCGAACGTAAATATATGCACCATATAATCGCTAGTGGTTAACACATTCTCTCTTATTTTTGCATTAATGCCATTTATCGTTTATAAAGGTGCTTTTTGTTTCAGTTGTCAACTGTCTCGAAAAATCTTGAATACTTATACGTCAAAGGCTTCAGAGTTTCTTCTGAAATAGCTTAACGTTTGGGAGAAAAACAAACTACTCAAGAAAGAAATCGCCTGCCTGACGCCATCAGTTTAAAAATTAATAAATATGATTTATTTTGCTAAGGAAATATTATATTTGTTTTCTTTGTTTTCTGTCCTTGTTTTCTGTTTTTCAGGTCATGCTGAAAATAAGTGAGTTTTGTTCCTTAACGATGACGTGTTTCTTTTCATTGAAACACCTTCAAACTAATAGTGACTAAAAAAAGACGGCAAGTGTACTGCCCCCTAACCTATCACATCATTACACAGGGAAATGACGCAAAGTTGACCTTACTTAAAAGGTAAGAGTCCCTTTACCTATGACGTTATTACCAAGGGAAATTACTCCAAGTTGATTATAAATAAGTGCACATCAGGTTAGGGGTTGTTAAATGGAAGTGACCTGCATAGATAGTGCAATTCTGAAACAGAATAACTCAGATAAAAGGTTTCTAATATGTTCGAAAGAAAAAAAGATAGATGAATTTGATTTGAGATAACATGTTGAAAGCAAAACGTGTATGATTTACTAGACACTATGCTCATATATTTTGTCTTTATTTATGTGTTTTAACAATAAAGAATTTATTTTAGCTATGTCGAGCTTTTATACTTACCCTGGCGTCGTGATCGGTATTGGCGTCGGCGATTTCACACTGGAGCTATTCATCTTACCCTGGCGTCATTGTTGGTATCGGCGTCGGCGATGTCACACTGGAGTTAAGGTTTTGCACTTACTATCATGTATCTATCTTAGGTACCAGCAGTATTGATTTAATACTTCACTTATGTCTTCACAGGCCTTAAACAAACACGTTAAATAACTCTAGGCCAAATTTAAGGCAAATTTGACTATTTTTACTAAGAAATCTTGGTCAGCATACTAACAATTAATTTCTCAGCAATCATATATTGGATTGACTTGAAACTTCAAAAAAATATTTGGAACATCAGTCCTCCAAGTAAAATAACTCTTTGCAGAATTTATTGTAAATTATTTCCCCTTTTAACCTTAGAAATTTTGGTTAAGGTTATGTTTGCAAAAAAATCATTATGCATGTACATTGTAATTATCTATGATTTATATATTTCTATAGGCAGATATGATTATTGTTTTGATATTTCTCTGAGGTTTCAGGAGAATCAAACCAGCAAGCTAGATAAATCGAACTGATGACCAAATTTAATACAAATGACCTTTTTTGACTTGGGCAATTTTCATTAAAATTTTGTATGCAACCATGTAGTCGTGCATATATCTTAGGAAGCAGATACGTTTATTATAACCCACTGCAACTAATGTATGAGGGTAAACTGGAATTAGCTTGTCCGTCTGTCTGTCCGTCCGTGAACACAGTCGTATCCGGATCATAAATTGCTCACCTTATAATCTACCCACCTAAAACCTTACACATGTACTTCAACGCAATCAAGGATGATCCATATTGATTTTGAGGCCACACTGTCAAAGGTCAAGGTGACGGTGGGTCGACAAAAAAAACAACAAAATTTGTCATGCCAAATACAGAATTTTAAATTTGATCATGAAATTATGGGTGCTCACTTGAAGTAATACTGTTATATTATGAACAATTTGCAGAGATTTTATGATTTGCGAACTAATGACCACCCATTATACAAGTGTACTTCCTAATAAAAATAATAATAATAATAAATTTATTTTGTAATAAATTATACAATATAGATAATAATAACGATAATAAATTTTATGTTTGATTATAAAAATGTAATAAATGAAAGGACAGTGATTTTATAAATAGAGGATATTTGTTTGTTTCATTGAAATATCGATTTTATTTCACGAGTGAAGACCAAAAAAAAAACAGATATATTCACGAATGGCGTAGTTTCTATTTATCTTATGTTTTCTTGGCAAACTAAAACTTTGAATTTATTGTTCCCTGTGCAGGGCCCCAAATAATAGCCGCTACATTTCCAATCTGTATTGATAAAGTAATAGAAAATAGTTCTGACATTTATTTCAGATACAAGTACTTCAGACATCTTATCTATCTATATCATCTAAAGAAACTGAAAAAAAAACAATACACTTTAGTTAAATTTACGCAATTGTCAAATCTGCTCTTCGTCTCGCCATGAATGGCGGAGAAATACACACACCAATCAGCTGTCATTCGATTCAAAAGTCCGCCATCTTGTAAAACTATGGAAACACAACTTTTACAAGTTGGATTTATTTGTGTATTTTAAATTACTTAATTGCCGTCACTATCAATTATCTACCTGATTCCCTTTTTGGAGGACGAGCTAAAATTATGAGACTCTTGTGTAGAACATGTGACAAATGTAACAAAGGGAGTTTATAAGTTTAAAAAAGTAGTTCGGCAAAAACAGTGAAAATAAAAATGGTATTCCACAGTTTTAAAACAATAGATTTTCTATTTTATTTCATTGAGAAAACTCAATTTAATGGAAAACAAACAAAAGATAATTGATTATTTTAAAATATATCAAAAAATGAGGCACTTTTGAAGTTGAACTGAAAAAAAATGATGAAAATCGATCGAAGATGTAGTTTCTGATGTTGTGGTGTCTGGTTTTAGTGGTCAAAGTGTTTTGGCTGTTGTAGTATTGTATTCATCTTTGTAATCCTTGTGTCATGATAGTAAAAGTGGTCGAGGTTTTGTTTTTTGTTTTGCCTGCCGTCGTGTTATGTTGTTCTCTGATGTCGTGGTGTTATAATAAGTTTTGTGGTCGACTTGTTTGGGATGTGTTGTATAAATCGCTATGGTTGTGGTATTGTAATGGTTTTAATGGTTGAATTGTTTCGGCTGTCGTAGTGTAGTATTGATCCTTTTGGTCCTGGGACCGGTTGCTCAAAACATTAATGGTCTGTTAAACTGACGGTCGGTTAAATTTTGATCCAAAATAACTTTATTTTTTTTAAATATCTTATTCAAATTTCTTTTTTATTTTAAAAAAATCACTCAGTTATGTCTTTTTGCATGGAGATACTTTCTTGAAATAGTGAGTCAATTTCTTAGAAAACTGACTCAAAATTTAACCGACTGTTAGTTTAACAGATTGTTAAAGTTTTGAGCAACCGGCCACTGGTGTTGTAATTATTTAAGTGATAGAGGTGTTTCGGCTGTCATAGTGTTGTATTGATCTTTGCGATTCCTGTGTCTTAATGGCTTTAGTGGTCGAAGTGTTGTGCATGTCGTAGTGATATTTCGATCTCTGATGTCGTGGTATCGTAATAGTTTTAGTAGTCGACTTGTTAGGGTTGTAGTAGTGTTGTAATGATCTCTATGGTCGTGGTATTGTAATAGTTTTAATGGTTGATTTGTTTCGGCTGTCGTAGAGTAGTCTTCATCTCTATGGTCCAGGTGTCGTAATGGTTTTATTTAGTTGAGTTGTTTCGGCTGTCAGTGGTGTTGTATTGATCTTTGATGTTATGGTGTCCTAAAGTTTTTAGTGGTCCAGTTGTTACGGTTTCTGTAGTGTTTTATTGATCTTTTGGGTCGTAATGGTCGAATTGTTTCGGCTGTCGTAGTGTTGTATTCATCTCTGGAGTCGTGGTTTCTTGATTGTTTTACTGGTCAAATTATTTCGGTTTTCGTTTTATTTGCCTTTTTATTTTGGCTATGTAGTGATCGCTATGGTCCTGGCTTCGTAATGGTTTTAGTGGTCCAGTTGTTTCGGTTGTTATAGTTTTTTAGTGATCTCTGTTGTTTCTGTGCCGTAATGGTTTTAACTGTCGAATTGCTTGGGTTATCATAGTGTTGTATTGATCTCCGTGGTCTTGATGGTGTAATCGATTTTTTTCGGCTGTCATTGTGTTGTTTTTTATCTTTGTGGTCGCAGTGTCATTATGGTATAAATGGACGAATTGTTTTTACTTCCATTGATTTGTATTTATCTCTGTGATCATCGTGTCATAAGGTTCTTAGTGGTTGTGATATTTCAGTGGTCTTGCTGACTTAATTAGTCTTAATTGTCGAAGTTGTAGAATTGTTTTTTTTTGTTGTACTGGTTTAAGTGTGCCATTTTGGTGCTTTTCATGTATTTCTGATTATCATTTTGGTCATGATCATTTTTGTGCGTCATTTCGCCGACGGCTGTTTTTTGTTGTTGTTTCTATTTTGTATTGATATATTACAGATATTTCGTTTATTTATTTATGAAAAAATCTCTTCCTATCACGCATTTGCAAAAAGATAGTTAAATTTCTAGTTTCTAACAGCCTGTGATGTTTAAACGTTGTGAAAATATTAATAGCAAGTTTTATTGAGCAAATCGGCAATACAAATTGCCTATGGCCAAAAACATTTACATGTATTTTATAAACACAAAACATTGTGAAAATGACAAGGAATAAGTAATTCAAATACACTGACAAAGAAAGACAAATAAGCAAGTAAAATATTCAAAACAAGCAGACAGACAAACAAAAAGACAAGCAAAAATCAAACAAACAAAAAAAAAAACAATACGAAAAAAGACACTGAAGCAAAGAAAGAAAATACTGAAACAGTTTTAGTTATTATCCAGAGTGTTGTTGCGACGAGAAAAAGCATCTTTTAGATATTTAGCTAGTTTCAATAATTTACTTTTATTGTTACTGGACATAATCGAAACAAATTTTGCTAAAGAGGGCCATGCAGTAGTTCTCAAGTATTTTTTCCGATTATCAGTGTAGTAGTTACAGCACAATAAGAAATGCTATTCAGATTCAATAACATGTTGATTACACAATCTACATAAACGATTTTCCCTATCAATACCAAAATATCTTCCCGTTTCTATGTCTTACGAATGTGAACAAAAAAATTGGCGTAATATGTCATCCTTTATCACATTAAAATAATGTTGATAGTTGTATCAATTGTAATCATAATATCAGTTCTCGTGTCCTCTTTATAGCGTGTTAAATTTTGTTTGTTATAGTAAATAGCAAGTCCGAATTGTCTTAAATGATGTACTAAATAATAAAACCAATGTAAAGGTAAAATGAATTAAACTTATAACAACTATAAATTTTATTCAAATTAAATTAAAATGGCTAAAACAGTTATTTGTAGCATTATGATATATATATATAAGATACTGAGAACTTTTTTCATCTTTTTAAAAGGTAAAATGAAATCGATATTTCGTTGAAAGTTATTGAACGGGAATTAATGCAAAACTCTAAACTATTATCTAATAATCTCACCAGTAAAAGGTAAATAGGAAAGACGCAAGTATTCAATTAGTTGAAATGAATAACAAGAGCTGTCTGTAAGACGACTGTTTTCTGTAAAGCTACTTGCGAAACATATGCAAACATTGTGATAAAAATGCCTTAGCACATTGACCTTGACCTTTGGACCCCAAAAGCAGATGGAAACTTACTTGATGTTGGGGAAGTCCAAGAAAAAGTTTTCATGCAGGTAGGAGATAAGGAAATCAAGTTAATGTCCTCAAAAGGTTTCCTTATTTTTTGGGATATTGTGACCTTGAACTTTGATGTTTTGACGCCAAATCAATATGGATCATCCTTGATTGGGTGGAAGTTTACATGCAAGTAGATGATAATGGGAGCAATTTTTGGTCCTGAAACGATTGTGTCTTATGACAGACAGACAGAGAAACGTAAAAGCTAATTCCAGTATACCCCAAACAACTTCGTTGCAGATGGGTATTATAATCTTGGCTGTTTTCAGAGATGTATGCACGACAGTAGGTTCCATACAAAACTTTAATCAAAATTTTCAAATAAAAAATCATTATTTGCATTAAATTTGGTCAAAAGTTATCAAGTTTGTTCGAATGTCCTTGAAGTCTCTAGTGAAGAATTAAAACAACAATCATAGCTGATTATAGGAATATAAGCATCATAGTAAAATATATGCAAAACTGTAGTCATTTTTTGCACGCAAAACCTTAAACATTTCTAAGTTTGAAAGAGGCAAAAGTTTACAATAAATTCTGCCAAGAATTATAAAACTTGGAGGTCTGATGTCCCTCAATATCTTTTTTTTAGTTGCAAGTCAATCCAATTAATGATTGCTTAGGAATAGGCATGAGAGCATGTTGCATGCAAAAATTGTGTAATGCCCTTGAAGAGATTAGTGAAGTATTCAGTAGGTATTATTGGTTAATAAGATATATGCATGATACTAGGTTGCAAGCAAAACCTTAACCAAGGTGTGACGTCGCCGATGCTTGATACTTACTTTATAATCAGGCTGAAAATTGAGTAACAGAAGTTTGCAAAATCAAAGACCTTATACGCTTCATTTTAAAAAAAAAAACTCTTCTTAAGAAGATTTACATTTTCTTATTAAGTAGCTTAACATTTTATTCTGAAATAGCTGTACGTTTGGGAGAAAATCTTTGCTCGATGCCATCACAATAATGTAAATAAATATAATTTATCTTGATTAGCAAATATGGAATTTTAATTTGCTTTCCGTCCTTGTTTTTTTTTCTATATTTCAGGTCCAGCCGAAGACTCTGAGAAAAACATGTCTTAACAGAAAAGGCTATAAATAGATTGTTCCTTTACCCATGACGTTAAAACCCACTATAATAACTCCAAGTTCATTATAGTTAAGATGTAAAAGTGTTGTCCTTTTTAGTGTTCACTCAATGGAAATTTTCTGCATTGATTGGTTTATTATGAATCAGACTTAATCCTTAACCTGCTGGAAGCGAAAGTGATTAGCCTTCGTCACCAGTATAGAGCCAGGCCAATCTGACCAGGCTCTATACTGTTGGTAGCTCATTTTTTGTATTTTGATGTTGAAATCCCTTAAACTTTGAATGGACAATTCCAAATTCAAAGCTGGGCAAATCCATTACAAAAATCAAGCAGGTTAAGTGTTAATCAAATGATAAAGGATTTGATTGATAAGAAACATAGTTTTCAAAAATGATGACTTCAAGATACGCTTTGCTGACTGTTGTTTAAAACTTTGAAACAATAGAAAGAAAATATTAATGTTTTGATTTAAGGTAACATGTTGTAATGAAACATTTGATGTACAAGATTAATAGATAATATATTCATATACTTAATCTGCTTAACACTGGAATTCTTTTTAGGTAGATTGCGTGAAATTATCACTGAGGCAGTCAATGGTTTTTGTTTTGTCGGCCACCAGTGCACTTCTGTTGAGAACCGATGTCTGCCACTTTAAGTAAATATAATTTTGTTTTCAAACATCTTTCAAAGTGACATTGGATGTGTTTGTTACAGAGACATTTTATCGCGGAAATAAAAGGCGTGCAAAGCTTGTCTTGATAGTGCAACTTGGAAGATCAGCAATGTGGTACAAGGGAGGTAACTCAACATGAAAACAAAAAACGCGGAAACAGATTCCATCAATCTGTGGGTTTAGTACAAAACTGTTAAAGTGTGATCTTAGTTTGAGAAAGGACTGCTGCTGTTAAAATAACTGACGCAAACCAAGCCCGATGACTTAGGTTAGTTAATATTGTTAGGCAAAACTTTTATTTTGAATTTCTTGTAGTAGGCATTTTGCAGGCATGAGGCGTGACGCTTTACAGAAAACAATAAGCGTCTTGTAATATTTTACCTCTTTTGCACGAGGATTAAGAACTGATCCTGTACGTTGGTCATTTTAGTTTAGTCTCTCAGAAGAAATCGGAGGTCTAACAGAACCAGCAGAGGGAAAAGTCTTATGATGTTATCCTAGAGAGACAGGAAACTTTGTTATAACATTTAACACCATTATTGATTATGATAAAGTGTATGCTTTTTTTATCATTATCGAGAATTGGAACAGAAATTTACAAATACATAATATTTCATGATATGAATATTATTATAAAGAATTTGATAACTGAAAGAAGGAACATGTAAGTCAACAATTTATCTTTTTGTGAAAATATACATCTTAAAAATAGTAATTATAAAAATAAAACTTAAAGAAATATTTCTATATTTACAGTTGAATAAAAAATCAAGTATTGAGCATTATTATGAAATGCATACAATTTGCTAAATAAAACAAATGATTGTTAATTTGATAATGAGAAAAAAAGAGGGAAATAAACAACTGTTCAGTCTTCGGTAGTTACAATAATTTTATGAAAAGATTGAAAACTGTTTTTATTTATAGAATGATGAGCATAAACTATGCAAGTCTAATATGTTATAAATGATAACAATACAATAGTCTAATTTTAGTATTAATGTTAGTATTCTTTTTTTGATAATTATCTGAAGATATTTTAACAACAGAACCACGTTCTAAAGCTGGATTAACTAAAAAAGAGATGACAGCCGAATGAACACGTAATGATAGACGTCACATCAATGTGTAATGGCATGTAACCCTTGATGCATTGCCGTGATTGCTTTTAATATGTCATCATGATGTCGTGTTTGTTTATGTAGTGATGAATGTGTGCTTTCAGTGCTTGTGATGGTGTTGTTAGTCTTTCTTTTGTGATGAATGTGTATTTCTTTGGACGGTTGTGATGATGTTGTTGGTCGTTATTTTGTGATGGATATGTATTGGTGCTGTTGGTCGCTCTCTTGTGATGAATGTATATTTCTCCCGACGGTTGTGATGGTGTTGTTGGTCGCTCTGTTGTGAAGAATATACAAAATGTATATTTCTCTCGACGGTTGTGATGGTGTTGTTGGTCGCTCTGTTGTGATGAATGTGTATTTCTCCCGACGGTTGTGATGGTGTTGTTAGTCGCTCTGTTGTGATGAATGGTTATTACTTTTGATGGTTGTGATTGAGTTGTTGGTCGTTTTGAAGTGATGAATCTATCTTAGTTTTGACATTTGCAATGGTGTTGTTGGTCGATTGTTGTAGTTAATGTGTGACAGTTTCGACGGTTGTAATGGTGTTGTTGGTCGATTGTTGTTATAAATGTGTCTTGGTTTCTTCCTTTGTGAAGATGTTGTTGGCTGAAGTGAATCAGTGACAGTTCCGACGGTAGTGATTGTGTTGTTGGTCGTTCTGTTGTGAGAAATATTAGATAATTTCGACGGTTGTGATAGTGTTGTTGGTCATTCTGTTGTTGTAAATTTGTAATAAGTTCGACGTTGTGATGGTGGTTTTGGTTGTTGTTCTGTGATGAATGTTGTGTAGTGATAAAGTTGACGAATATAATCAGTGTGTGGTTGTTTTTTTATCTTGCAGTTTTAGTGTCGTAATTGCCTATACAAATAGAGTGATTTTGTTTTCTAAAGGTCGTCTTATTTTGATGGTATAGTGTTGTAATGGTTAAGAAGTAATGGTCATTGTGGCATAATTTTCTGTATGCATGTGTTGTTATAATGCTTGTGACGTCTTGATATACTTGGCTATCTTTGTATCCTGTTTGTTTAAGTTTCCGAGGTGTTTTGATGGTTATTTTGTTGAATCGGTCTTGGTGATGGTTGTATTAGCAAATTGTTTGAAAAGTTGAGTTTTCATACTGGTCTTTGTGATTTTAAGGTATGTATGGTCTTCGATTTCAATTTGTTGTAGAGGTAGTTTTGTTGTTTTGATTTTTGTGGTACTGATATATTTGTTGTCGTAATTTTCTCAGGGTGGCAGTGCATTGGCCATCTTCGCTTTTTAATGATGCTGGCATCGTGTCAAAGTCGGCTGACATAATTATTTTTGTGGTCGAATTGTTTCAGCTGTCATAGTCTTGTATTGGTATCAGTTGTTTTTCGTGGTGTGATACTGGTTTTAGTAGTTTTGTTGTTTCGTCTTTCATAGTTTTGTATTGATCTTTGTAGTCGTAGAGTTGTAATGGCCTTAGTGGTTGAGTGGTTTCAGCTGCCATAGTGTTGTTTTAATCTCAGTTGTCATGGTGCTGTAATGGTTTTAGTTGTCGAGTTGCTTCGACAGTCATAGTGTTGTATTGTTCTCTGATGTCGTGGTGCCGTAGTGGTTTTAGTGGTCGAGTTGCTTCTGCTGTTATAGTCTTGTATTGATCTTAAATGCTGTGATGCCGTAATGGCTTTAGTGGTTGAGATTCTTTGGTTGCCATAATGTTGTGTTTATTGATATTGCCGTGGTGTTGTAATGGTCTTAGTGATCGAATGGTTTCGGTATTGTCATGGTATAGTTTGAATCTCTATTATCACGGTGTCGTAATGGTCTTATGTGTTGAGTTGTTTCGGCTGTTGTATTTATCTCTGTGGTCGAGTTGTAATATTGATTATTGTTGTTGATTTGTTTTAATGGTCGTGGTAAAATTATTTGATGTTGCTGACCGTATTTGTGTTGATGATTGTTTTTGTGCCATTTTATTTTTCTTGGCTGTAGCGGGTTTTTTTTCTGGTCGTGGTTTCTTGTTGTTCTTCTTTTAATTTTGTCATGGTAGTCATTTGGTCGTTGTCATTGTTTTCGTAATCCCGTTGATTGTTACTAAAGATCTGTCGCTGTCGTGGTGCTGCGATGGGTTTTAGGATTATAGTCATATTATCACTCTTGTCATGTTTTTGTTTTAACCTTGTAATTTTTTGGTCTGTAACGGTAGACTTTAACTCGAAAACTTTGTAAATGATGGAGTGAATAATGAAAATGAAGAAGAAAACCAAATTTATCTGATGACAATTATTGTTTTTAATCAGTTGAAAAGGGTAAAAGCTATCTGTTGCATAAAATATATGTATCATTTGAAACCCTTCTCTTTTATCTTTTGGATGGTACAATCTGATTAATATTTCCTAGAAAGTTAACTCAACAGAAATTAATGTGAAAAGCCTTATATATAATGCGGCCAATCTCAGCACTAAAATGTAAAAAGAACAGACGTCAGAAAACAAAGATTTCAATTGAATTCAAAATGAGTAAGAGAAGTTGACAAAGGTAATCTTTTTTGACCAGACTATTGATTCCTCTGTAATACTTCGACAAACGGCGTTGTATTTTTTCGGCTGTAGAGAAAATCTATTCATGAAAAAACGCATGCCTCACGTTATCACTACAAAGGCAAAACTTTTCCTGCTTAGCAAATATCATTTTTTGTTTTACTTTGCTGTCTGTCCTTGTTTTCTATATTTCAGGTGTATCTGAAGAATCATCAAAGAAAACAAAACGCTTAAGATTAACTTAGCTGTTATAATTCATTGATAAAAAAAGTAAATAACCATTGATTTGTCGGTACAAGTAAAGGTTTTCAAATGTTTACCTAGTGATTGAGTGAATTACAGAGTTGAGAAATGCATAAAACTATGACATCATTAAACATAAAGTAGATCACTTCCAGTTTACTGAAAATAAAAGGGTGAGATTCGTGTCCTCTTAAATAGGACGTCAAGTAATTCAGAAAGTAAAACGAGTTGCCTCCCCTTACCTGTGACATCGCGCAAGGAAAAAGCCACATTCGGCTATAAATAAGATTAACGTTAAAGTATTTTCACTTTAACTTCATCATCTAGTTCAATATCCCATTTAATGAATCAAAGATATCCGTATTTTGTTCTTGTAGATTTCTTTGCTTATTCAATAGAGTTTTATTGATTCATATCGGTATTATCAACTAGGTATATTACGGTATTTTTACAATAACAATAATAATAATAATGTTTCCTGCTCCTAGTGCGATAATGCCTCAATGGTACAAAACTGAAGACTGTTAACGTACTGACTCAATATCTCTAACTTGACATTAAGATATTAGAGTAATATATTGATCTATAAAGTCACCATTAAGAAAAAGAACCCCATGTTGTCTATTGATTAATAATTAGCAAGAGTATTGTTCCTTTAAATAACATTAGCTTGAGTATGAAAAAGATAAGTATTGTTGCCTTACATATAACGTCATAACGATGGAGAGTAAAATCACAGCGTAATGCTCCTTAACCATGACATCATTATCAAAAAGAAATAACTATCACTTGACAAAGTAAGACCAAAGAGTACTGTCCCCCTTATCTATGACGTCATCAGCAAAGGGAAATTACACCAACATGATAAAAATAAGATGTTTGAGTACTGTCCTCTTACCTCTGACGTCATCAGCAAAGGGATATAACTACAACTTGACAAAAAATATTCAATAGTATTGTCACTTCATATGACGACATCAACAAAGCGAAATAACTCCAACTTTCCTTAAATGAGTTAAAAAAACAGTATTTTCCTCTTGCCTATGACGTCATTCTCAAAGAAACAATAGCTCCAACTTGACTAAAAATAAGATATTGCTATTGTTTATCCCTCATCTGACGTCATCATCAAAGCGAAATAACTCAAAATTGACAAAGTGAAATGTTAGAGTGCTATAATTTTACTATGAAGTCATCTTCAAAGCGAACTAACTTCAACCACTTAGAGATAGATGTTAAGAGTACTGTCCCCTTAAGGATCTCTGACGTCATCATCAAAGAGTAATAACTACAGCTTGACTTAGAATAAGATGTAAGATTTTTGTCCCCCTACCTATGACGTCATCATCAAAGGAAAATCACTATAACGATTTAGAATTGGATGTAAGAGTACTTTCCCCTCACCTGTTAAGTCAACATAAAGAGAAATAACCACAGCTTCACTCTTAAGATGTAAGAGAACAGTCCCCTAACGTGTGACGTCATCATCAAAGGGAAATAACTCCAATGACTACAGCTTGACTGAACAAGATTGAGTACAGTCCCCTTACAGATAACGTCTTCGTCTAAGGGAAATAACTAGAGCTTGACTTTTTATAAGATGTAAGGGCACAGTCTCCTTTCATATGACGTCATCATCTAAGGGAAATAACAACAGCTTGACTGAACAAGTAAGAGTACAGTCCCCTTACAGATGACGTCATCATCTAAGGGAAATAACTATAACTTGATCTTTTATAAGATGTAAGAGTTCAGTCCCCTTACAGATGACGTCATCATCTAAGGGAAATAACTATAGCTTGACCTTTTATATGATGAAAGAGTACAGTCCCCTTACATATAACGTCATCATCTAAGGGAAATAACTATAGCTTGACGTTTATAAGATGTAAGAGTACAGTCCCCTTACAGATGACGTCATCATCAAAGGGAAATAACTCCAATGACTACAGCTTGACTGAACAAGATTGAGTACAGTCCCCTTACAGATAACGTCTTCGTCTAAGGGAAATAACTACAGCTTGACTTTTTATAGGATGTAAGGGTACAGTCCCCTTTCATATGACGTCATCATCTAAGGGAAATAACAACAGCTTGACTGAACAAGTAAGAGTACAGTCCCCTTACAGATGACGTCATCATCTAAGGGAAATAACTATAACTTGATCTTTTATAAGGTGTAAGAGTTCAGTACCCTTACAGATGACGTCATCATCTAAGGGAAATAACTATAGCTTGACCTTTGATGTAATAGTACAGTCCCCTTACAGATGACATCATCATCTAAGGGAAATAACTATAGCTTGACCTTTATAAGATGTAAGAGTACAGTCCCGTTACAGATGACGTCATCATCTAAGGGAAATAACTATAGCTTGACCTTTATAAGATGTAAGAGTACAGTCCCCTTACAGAAGACGTCATCATCTAAGGGAAATAACTATAGCTTGACCTTTATAAGATGTAAGAGTACAGTCCCCTTACAGAAGACGTCATCATCTAAGGGAAATAACTATAGCTTGACCTTTATAAGATGTAAGAGTACAGTCCCCTTACAGATGACGTCATCATCTAAGGGAAATAACTATAGCTTGACCTTTATAAGATGTAAGAGTACAGTCCCCTTACAGATGACGTCATCATCTAAGGGAAATAACTACAGCTTGACCATTATAAGATGAAAGAGTACAGTCCCCTTACAGATGACGTCATCATCTAAGGGAAATAACTATAGCTTGACCTTTATAAGATGTAAGAGTACAGTCCCCCTTACAGATGACGTCATCATCTAAGGGAAATAACTATAGTTTGACCTTTATAAGATGTAAGAGTACAGTCCCCTTACAGATGACGTCATCATCTAAGGGAAATAACTACAGCTTGACCATTATAAGATGAAAGAGTACAGTCCCCTTACAGATGACGCCATCATCTAAGGGAAATAACTACAGCTTGACCTTTATAAGATGTAAGAGTACAGTCCCCTTACAGATGACGTCACCATCTAAGGGAAATAACTATAGCTTGACCATTATAAGGTGTAATAGTTCAGTCCCCTTACAGATGACGTCATTATCAAAGGGAAATAACTATAGCTTGACCTTTATAAGATGTAAGAGTACAGTCCCCTTACAGATGACGTCATCATCTAAGGGAAATAACTATAACTTGACCATTATAAGATGAAAGAGTACAGTCCCCTTACAGATGACGTCATTATCTAAGGAAAATAACTATAGCTTGACCTTTATAAGATGTAAGAGTACAGTCCACTTACAGATGACGTCATCACCTCAGGGAAATAACTATAGCTTGACATTTTATAAGATGTAAGAGTACAGTCCCCTTACAGATGACGTCATTATCTAAGGGAACTAACTATATATAGCTTGACTCTAAGTAAGATGTAAGAGTACAGTTCCCTTGCATATGATGTCATAATTTAAGGGAAATAACTATAGCTTGACTCTTCATAAGATGGAAGAGTGCAGTCCCCTTACGTGTGACGTCATCATCAAAGGGAAATAACTCCATAAACTACAGCTTGACCGAACAAGATGTAAGAGTACAGGCCCCTTACAGATGACGTCATCATCTAAGGGAAATAACTATAGCTTGACTCTGAGTAAGATGTAAGAGTACAGTCCCCCTTCATATGACGTCATAATGTAAGCAAAATAATTACAGCTTGACTGTTAAATTGATGTAAGGGTACAGTTCCCTTACGTGTAATGTCATCATCAAAAGGAAATAACTCCAATAACTACAGCTTGACTGAACAAATTGTAAGAGTACAATCCCCTTACAGATGTCGTCATAATCGAAGGGAAATAACTCCAACTTGACATAAAATTATATGTAAGAGTACTCTCCCCTTACCTATGACGTCATCATCAAAGGCAAATAACTCAATCTTAACTTATAATTTAATTTAAGAGTCCGGTCACCCTACCTATTTAGATACCATAAAGGGAAATAATAACTGCTTTATTCAGAATAAGACTTGAGAGTACAGTCCCCTTACATATGACGTCATCATCTAAGGGAAACAACCAGTTTGACTGCTAATAAGATGTAAGAGTACAGTCCCATTACGTGTGACGTCATCAGAGGGAAATAACAACAGCTTGTCTCTTAATTAGACGTGAGTACTGTCCCCTTACCGATGACGTCAAAATCAAAGGGAAGTAACTTTTCAACTTGACCAAAATAAAATGACAATTTTGTCCCTTACCTATGACGTCATCAGCTAAGGAAAATAACTGCAACGAAAAAAATAAGAAACAAGAGTATTGTCCCTTTATTTAGTGAACTCATCATCAAAGGGAAATAACTCCAACTTGATTTAAAATTTGATGAAAGGGTATTGTCTCCTAAACTATGACGTCATCAAAAAGGAAAATAACTACAGCTTGACTTTGAGGAAGATGAAACAGTAAAGTCCCCTTACCTATGTCAAAGGGAAATAATTACACTGACTCTGAATTAGATGTAAGAGTACTTTCCCCTTACTAATGACGTCATTATCAAAGGTCAGTTACCCTAACTTGACTTAAATTAAATGTAAAGGTACTGATCCTTTACCTTTGACGTCATCATCAGAGAGAAATAACTAGAACTTGACTTTAAAAAGGATTTAAGAGTACTGTTCCTTTACCTATGACGTCATCATCAAAGGCAAATAATTCCATTTTGACAAATATAATGTAGAACTTTATTGTATATTTTCTTTTGACGTCATCATCAAACGGAAATAGCTCCAACTTGACTTAAAATTAGATGTAAGAGCACTGTTTCTTATCTATAACGTCATAAGCAAAGAGAAATATCTCCACATTGACAGACAATAACATGCAAGAGTATTGTCCCTTTACTTATGACGTCATCATTAAAGGGAAATGACTCCAACTTTACTTTATTGTGATGGAACAGTATGAATCCAAATTTACAAAAATAAGATGAAAGAGTATTGTCCCCTTTACAAATGACGTCATCAGTAAAGGGAAATAACTTCAAATTGATTAAAAATAATATGTAAGAGTACTGTACCCTATCTTTGTCGTCATTATCAAAGCGAAATAACTCCAACTTGACAAAAAAATAGATGTAAGACTATGTCTCCTTACCTATGACGTCATCATCAATGGAAAATAACAACAAATTGACTAAAAAGAAAGATGTTAGAGTACGGTCTCCTTACTTATCAAGCTTAATTTTCTTAAGTATGAGTAGTGTCCTCATACCAAAGATTATGAAAAAGGTAAATCACTTTGTTTATTAAGACAGGAGTATTATCTGCTTCTATATTACGTCATACACAAGAGAGAAAAAATCTCCAACTCTACTAGAAATAAACTGTTAGAATATTTCCCTTACCTATGACGTCACAATCAAAGGAAATAATTCACTCTTAACAAAATAGAAAAAGAGTTCCTTTGCCAGTGACGTCATAATCAAGGAAAATAACTAGGTTGGCTTTTAATTAAATATGAGTTATGAGGTAAGCCAGACTATGATTCAAATTAGCTCGTTTTCAGCTTTGAACATAGGTATGAATTTGTTGCATCGATTTTAAATGTCTGGAAGTTAAAAATTAAAAGAAAAACAGTTTAACTCTTTTTTATTTACTTCCGACCTGTACTTTAAGGGAAGTAACTACTGCATGAGGTTTCTGATCTATGTCATCATAGCTAGGAAAAATAACTCCAGGCTGAAAATAAGATGAAGAGTAATGTCCCCTTACATATGACGTAATCACCTAATGAATTAACTCCAACTCGACTAAAATGAAATAGTAGTGTGGGTTAACCTATGACGCCGTCATCATGGATATTATTTATCCTGACTGAGAATATAATGAAGCGTATTGTTCCCTTTCCATGAGTTTGATCATCTTGGGAATTACCTCCAGGTTGGCTATAAAATTTCACAGAATTGCCCCCTTATCTATGATGTTATGAGCAATGGAAATAAGTCCAGACTGACTTCAGTTAAGATGTAATCATAATGAAGGTATATCACTCCAAGTTGACTTTTGATTATATACTGTTCACAAAACGTAGGGGATATTGTTATTGCGAGTAATTAAGAAAACCCTTACCTTTTGGTGTTTATTTAATCAATTAAACAAATTCATTCACACATATTTATCGAAATTTAGCTTTAGTTCATTACGTTATCATCATTTTCACACGTCATCAACGTGTTAGACCACCTCTGTTGCCACAACAAGCTATGCAATGACGTCTCATACTCTCAATAAAACAACTGATGATGTACTGAGGGATTCTGTCCCACTTTTCCTGCAGCGCTGCACCGAGCTCACGTAACGTTCTGGGTGTAGGATCACATCTTCGGACACATTTTCCAAGAATGCCTCTTTGAATGCTGCTCTTCCAGGAACTCAGTGAAAAGTCTTGTTCTATGGGCCCTAGCGTTCTCATCCTAGAAGATGAATTATTGGCCATGACGTTGAGAAAACGAGACAACATGCGGAACTAACGTTGACGTTCCATTAGACGTCTCATAATTCCAGTTGCAAATTTGATTGTGAATTTGTGTTCGACAGCTACACAACAATATTTTGAGAGTTTGCTCAACTAAAGTCACAATTACCATGATTTCGGTCAATGTTAAAATCCGCGTGCTACCCCTCTCGTCTTAAAGTTGCACGTGCAGCACAAATTTGAACGAGATTTCTATACCTACAGATGAACGACCATTGTAAAAATATACGATGATAGCCTGTAAAGAGTAGGTTTCCCATATCATAACAAAACAGCACAATGTCCCCTACTTTTCTTGAACAGCATATTACCTACTTCTGTATCTACTGTTTAAATACATTACGCTAGGTACCAGACTAACCACAAGTTACATGTATGATGACTTTTCTCTTAGTAGGACATCATCAAAAGAAGTAACTTTTTGCTTATTAGCAATCTCCTCACAGTGATCTCCCCTTCTTTCTTCGGACAAGATTACTATACTGTAAGGGAAGTAACCGCTGCGTGGTTTGGTTTATTTGTTGCAATAGTTGCACCCCCTTAAAACGATTAAGAAATATTAACTTTAAGTATTGAAAATCGTGGAAAAAGCAAAGAAAGTGGTTCTTTACTCGACGGTTAGGCCTCTAACTTTACGAACATAGATTTTTGCCTCAAAGACCTTACTGTTTTCACCTTGTTTCGAAATTTATTTTGGACAATCTCAAGAAATATCTTTTTTAAAAGGTATTGGGCATTGGTGGGATTTTTTTATATATTTTTTGTTTCTTTCTTTTTACAAATACCTAAAATACCTGATCTTTGTTGTTGTTGTTTTTTTGTAATACAAAGTCTGCAAAACTCTTAATAGAATTCCTCGGTTTTACTTTGTCATGAGTATTGCATAATCAGTTGACATATCTTTATTAATAAGCACCATCAGTTCTGCAAGCCCGAGTCTCGCAATTATAATTTTCACAATCCAGATAATTATGTTGAAAATATGTTAGTATACTCAAAACATTTCCGGCTAATGAAAATATAAGTATTACAGATATTTTGTTATTCAATTCAGTCTAAAGATAAAAAAGAAATATGGTGGAAACCTAGTTGATAACTATTAAACAAACATTTTTGCTTGCTAAATTTCAGGATGAAAGTACATTGTATTTCTTAAGATATGTTTGTTAGGTATAGCCGATGAAAATCAAAGCACTTCTGTTGAAAAAATGCATATTTGGCAAAAATAAAGCTACACGTGCTGCACAGAATCACTGTGGTGATTTTCCTTTGACTACTCTGAAACGACTTGAAAATATATCTATTTAATTGAAATAATAGTAAATAAAAATCAGCTATCGTCCTCTTTTATAGAATTTTCATTTTCTGATTGTTGCAGATCGCCTTTGGAAGGACTGACGTCTATAGTAATATCAAGGTCTGTCCGTCTGTACCGCTCCGGATAAAATATGAGAAGTGGTAGCGCAACAACTGCTGACCCCAGTAGCGCCTCATTCATCCAGGAACGACCTGTAAAGGGAAGTAACTCCAAATAAAGCTCATTTTAGTACAGATTTTGTTGGTTTTGTGTAGTTTTCCATTAATATTGAATTACAATTAAGTAAGCAAACATAAGTCACAGTCACCGACCCTGGGCAGTACTAGTCTAAAATAACTTTCAACTACCTAACACAATTAACTAGAAGTCGGTAGCTTAGCGTTTCCGGCAATGAAAGATCGGAAAGCTTTCTAAACCAGCAATAACACGCTGACGCTGGCAGTTAAAGAAAATACGATTTGCACCAAAGAATTAGTTGATATGAGAGTTATTCTGTCATGATTTAACAATACAACGGTAATTTGACAGGAAATTAAAATGTAAAAAGTAATGCACATTGACATGAAGTCAAACCATCGACATTTTGATAGCAGGATGGACACTTTGCCAAGCATCCGTTTGGTCACAGTGTAATTTATTATAACAGTAGGTTCCTTTCTAGATAATACAATTAAACTACACTGTTTTAGAATACAACTTCTTAAACACACTTCTCATTTTTTAAGACAAAACAGTTTCTTTTCTTACCTATGTTTGGTATTAACAGGACACAGAGGAAACAAATACCGACAATGTTATTGAGCAATGTTAGTAGACCCCCTGTGACCCCTTCAGCCACGGGGTAGCTGGCCTCACAGGCTATCTCGAAGAACAGCGGGATCCCACCGTTAATAAATGCACCAGTGAGTATGCAAGCGGTATACATGGAAACTGAAATAAAGAATATAAATTCACATGATTTGAGAATTCGTCTCCGTTTTGAAATGTCCCTGGTTCGAATCCGGAGTCCGTACAAAAAGCAGAGTAAAATGCTGGTCATTAGTCAAACAAAACCTGATTGATACGAAGCAAAGTTCAACCATGTTTAAATCAGGTATTAAAGGAGCAGGCATTACTGCAACAAGTCATCTTTTCAAACATACATTTTTATCAGCTAAACTATAGACGTAAATCACTTTAATGAAGGAGAGATAATGATAAGTGTCAGCACCGTAATGGCGGACAGGAAGATATTCAAGGGAGGTAATCAAGGATAAACTTATTTAGTCAAAACAAGCACTACTTACTTAAATCTAAAGGTATATATTCTTCCCACAATAGAAAGAACCACGTGGTTGAGGCCACAGCCCCTATAAACAATGAAATCAGAAATAATTTCATCCGCTTCATGAACATATCTGAAAATCTAAGAAAAGATAAGACAATTTGAATCGTAAAATTACGTAATATTTCACACAATTGTTGGAGTTGCGTCGTTTTAAATTTGTAGTTTTTATGTTGTTGTTTTTTGAACACGCATACCCTAGAATATAGAGTATTTCATTTTCTTTGAAATAGGGTAAAGGTAAATGCTATTGAATGGATAATTACCCGATGTCAAGGTGTCGGTCGAAAATTTTAAGTACAACAAGAAAAATCTATATTGACGTTTATAAATTTATATAGATAGTTGTTGTTGTTACATTTCTGGATGAACAGCCATTTATGCCGAATGAACACTTTCTAAGTGTCTAAGTACCTAAAGGTAAAAAATGAACGTATGTTTATTTTTAGATTATCCAGTTTTATTTTTTATTTTGTTGCGAATGAGCTAATAAAAATTGATATGCGGTATGTCGTCATTTAATTGTAGGGTAAATCCCTTTTAAAGTCATATATTATTTATCTGCGAGTGTTCATAGTATATAAATACTACAAAATAACTGGACATAAAACTGTTTTAATTTTTCTAATCACAGTTCTAATTGTTGCCTTACACATGCAAGACTCACATTATTCATTTTTGAAGATTTTGTGACCTTTGGCTGAATACACGTCATACATTTTTTCCAACTTTGTAGAAGTCAAATAAGAAAAACAATCAAGAAAATTATTATGACAAGTGTGTGTCATTTTCAGTTTGTGTTTTGAACAAGCACTGAAAAAAAGGTTTCATACCTCGCTATTACAAGCCCTGACAAGCATCCGGCCACTGTTTGCCAAAATCCCATATACCCGGCTGTGTTCTGGCAACGTGAAATAGAAAAGTAAAATCAACGCCCCCAAACTCTTTTGTCTAAAATGCACTATTGCAAAATGTCTAAACTTGGTTTTAAATATTAATGCTATTTTTCCAAGGAGAAAAAAGTGGTAAATTATTTCGATTTCTTAGTATGTCGCAAATCATTTTGTAGATAAACACAAACAAAAAATTGTAAACAGGGGTTTGTCTCATATGTATCGAACCTTATTGATAGCACATACTAATATCTGTTTTATAGATCCAGTTTCACTATTAAAAATAGTTTTAAGTGACGTCTTGAGCACATTCTGAGATACTTTTGTTTTATGTCAGAATCTCAGTATAGTTTTAACACGTATGTAAATCCGGTTCGTTTGATATACTTTATATTTGCACGTGAAACTGGACGTTATAGGTCTGAAAGGCGAGTATCATTTCAATATAGAGTCACTGGGTATTAAACATTGCAATACAAAGACAATTTATACCTGAGATATGTGGCGAGGTTTGAGGTTAACAACAAGAAGAGATTGCCACACTTGAAGCACCCCGGTTGGAATGGCACAAGCCAACACAATGAGCCATACCGCACCATTCCTAAATGGCAAAACGATAGGCATATTATTTAGCTTGAATTTATTAAGCTGAATATAGTGAACTCAATCAGATCAGACTGAACGTTTTTTCTCGTGGCTTACTGTACGCAGGTTGTTAGAAGCGGCTTTTTTTACCTCTGGCACTTGGTAACGTCATGAGCAAAACTTAGCAGGTGATTTTAACATAAACAACTACAAATCATCAAGATTTGTCGGGGAATTTTGTCAACAAGATCGATTTTGAATGAATTTTCGTTATTATTTGATATAACAGTTTAGTGTGGAGTGTGCTTCAATATGAAACTATTCTGTCACTCGAAACTTTAGCACCATTTCACATCTGCTTTCCACTTACAACCACAAAGGCACTCGGAGCCTGTACTTGACCTTGAACTTTTGATCTCGGCGGATCTCACGTTCACAAATCTACCCATCACTTACCCAATCGCAACAACTCGGCCTTTTCCGACAACTTCGTAAAAATACTTACTGAAGTCGCCCGAGGTGTTCCGAATGATCACTTACCTTGCCTGGATTACCTGCACGTTACACTACGTATCAGGTATGACGGGAACCAGACCATCACTTACCGGACTAACTGTGATAACCCGTCTATATAATCAGTGCGTTTGATGGACGCAGATGAACTTGGTGGTTTTGGTGGCTTGTCAGGAAAATATACAACGACAAGGACAAAGAATAGAACCCCAACACTTGCCTCTGTAAAAAAAAGTGTTTTTTTTTTGTTGAAGAAACAGCTGTTCGTGAATGTTAAACTATTAGCAAAAAACAACAACAACAAAAGTAACATAACCTCAATAACAGGTCAGACGAACTCGGAAAATGGCAGACTGAAACTCGTTTCATACTGAAAAGTGACGAAAAATGATTTATCACTGTTTGATTTTCATTATTATAATAATAATAATAATAATAATAATATAAGTAGTAGTAGTAGCAGCAGCAGTATTTTATCATTGTCATTATTGTTTTTATTATAATAAGTTATAATTATTCATTTGTTTATTATTATTATTATTATTATTATTATTATTTTATCATTATCATTCATATTGTTCTTCTTTTTATTATTATAACTATTATTACTATTACTTTTTTATAGATTTTTCTTTCGCAAACTCTTTTCGCCACTCCAGTGCAACAGGTATTGCGATCCTATCTGAGAGTCGATCTTTCTTAAAATCTAACGTAATCAGCATGAAACCTCTGCAATCCTTTGTCTAATTCATCCTAAAATCAGGTGAACAAACAAATGGCAGATAGTAAAAAAGTAAATGTAATTGAAGTACTCACGTACATACAGAAAATGTCTAATATCAGATTCTAGTCTGGATTTATTCATTACCTCTGAAAAGTAAACAGAAAGTGGTCAAAATAAATACAGAACAAATACTATTACTTCGCTGCAGTTAAATTAGTAATAAACCGAGAAATTAACATTTAAACAAACATTGTATTTGGATATTTTATATATATATTATGCCACACGTGGTTTTAAAAAAATACAACTGGGGATCGAAAGAATACTGTCTAGCGGTGTCAATCAAACACAAATACATTCTGCATGCGTTTAAAGAATTATACTATTTCACTTTGACCTGCATTTAGATTTCGGTAAGTGCCGTTTCAGTCAGAAAAAAAGAACGGATCTACGCGGCCAGAATTCGGACTGCAACGTGTAATAGGAGTCTGACATCTATATAACTGTGTCAGACTATCAGCAAAATTTAGACGGTTACTTTAAACAGACAGAAATACAAAAAAATAGTTACAGGTTATAAATAATCTTACCACTGCTAGTTGTATTGCTATTACCAGATGCATTCCGTAACTCCTCAAAAATTGTATCGTTCATATTTCCGGTTGAGCTTGAATTTCTGTACTGCGGACTTGAGACAATCTGCGGTCCTGAAATAAGATGCGGCAATTTTCTGTGTTAAAAACAAGAAAATGCTAAATTCTAAGTAGGACAAAGAAGTTTTCGTACAAAATCTATTAAAATATCACTCACCTAATATGAAAGACAAAGCAAAGCCTATATAATTGCAGAACGAGACAATGGCCGTTGCTGTCGCGCGCTGATCGGACGGAAACCAGACGGATGATATAGCCGAGGATCCGGCAAAAGGAACGGTACCACCAACACCGTTTAATACGGCACAGATGTTTGCCAACCTATGGAAAAAAGATGGCAAAAATTGCTTCACCAGTTTAGTGTTCATAATTTCCATAGAAAGGTATTCACTGAAAATTTTACCCCTACAGAAAAAAAGAATTGTAACGAAAAGACGATCTTTTCATGTTAATTAAAACTTTGAAATTGAAATATTATTGTTAATGCTCATTCTGAAAGAAAAACGTGAAAAATATCAATGCCGTATTTAAAGATACAAGTTAATCTTTTATAAAAGCACTAGGGGACAGATAGTTTGTATTCTGGTCTTTGTCGACCAACATGTACTGACCAGGTGGCCGGAACCGGATCCAGTGAGAAACACCTTGAAACTGTACCTAACATTATCAAAAAGCTACACATGAGAAGGGACAATCGTAATCCTGAAATGAAAATAAATGTTATTAATCTTTAACCTTATATGGACAATTGTATATTGAAGAGTAACAAATAGTGTTATAAACCGTTAAACCTTATGTAAGCAATTGTAGATAAACAGTTAAATGTTATCATCTTTAAAGTTATGAGGGAAATAGAGGTGACAGTAAATATTATTCTAAACATTGACGTATTTTCGGTCAGTTATTTGATATGTAATTTGAAAACGGGTTGCCAGTAAATGGCATTATGCAATGATTGGCTCGCACTGAATTTTCTTCCAAGTTTTAAGAATCAATGCCGATTATTTGTTGTTTTTTTTTAAATTTTGAGTTTTGTCCGAATACTCCGAATCATACTGACCTTTGACATCCATGAAGTAACACATAGGAAGTACGGCAACCATGTATGCGATGTTGCCATAGTTACCAAGCATACCAATCTGGACATCTTCCCAATCAAAAATAACCTCAGCCGACTCAGTGATTGGACCATAAGTATTCCAGACAAAAGCCTGTAAAAACGAGATCCCTAGTTCATTTCTTCTGCACTGTATTTTACACATGTAACAATACAAAAGGGAACAGAAAATTCCCTTGCAACTTGGAGTCTGTCTTTACAAAAAAGGTTAGGAATAGGTACGAGGCTGATATTTTAAGAAAAAAGGTAAAAAATAAAAATAAAGAAAAAAAGAATACTAAGAACGTTTAATCATTTGTTTCCCTTTATAGAAAAACATATCTTCTATCATTCAGAGTAGCCAAGGAAACAATCATCAAAACCTATTTGTTTAACACTATCTTCAGTAGTCAACAGCTTGTGAAATTAAGTTTGCCCTTTAAAGGGTTAAATTATTTCCAACTTGCATTGCTTCATGTAACAGAGTGGATGAGTAAACTAATTTGCCAAAAGATGCAACCGTGGACTTGTAAAAGGTCATAGGTTCGAGCCCAGTTTCCAACTTGACGATTTAGTGTGGGAGAACTGGAGGTTTCTAATAACGACACTTCCAGGGAAAGGATGAGACAGTTTGCCTGCACTATAATCTGTACCGATTTTGAAGATATGGTGGCCAAAATTTGCCATGGCGCGCATTTGCCTGGCTCAACAGTACAATAGCGAAAATACGACAGGCTGAAAACACAACGTGGCAGAAACCCACCTAAACATGGAAGGGACTAAAAGGACAAAAAAGAATAAAAAAATAATAAATGCAGTATTACCTGACTCACGCTACCTAGACAGAAGACGAACAAAACATACCACCTTCTACCATACACCTCTGTTTCTGTGACGACGGGACCTCCATTTACTTGGGTCAATATCGGCAGTCTTTCTGTGACGTCATCGGATATCATAACTTTCTCTAACTCCTGAAAATGAAAAATACAATATGTACTGCGTGCCAGAAAGGAAACACGAATCGCATTTAACAGGTTCAAAAAAGGGCAAACAATTTGCAATAGTAAATATTTTGATACCCGTGTAATATAATACCCAAAATTAAAACATTAAAATGTAAGAGTTTATCTAAGATCTCTATCCCCTTTCGCTTTTGAGTTTTCATATTCCGCAAATGTCGGCAACAGTCGGCGAAACTTACAAAAGAAAACCTAACTCTTTTGCGTTTGTTGTTTATTTTTTCAAAAAGAAATCAGTTTGAAGCAAATAAAATCGAATTTCATTGAGAAATAATTGGTACTACCTTTGTAATACAGTTGCAGTATTAATTTGTCCAAGTGATTAAGAATTAAGCCTGATCCAAATGAATAAGAATTTATCCTTTGATCACCATTAGCATTTTCCATGCTTATCCGTAAGACTACATTTTAAACTGTGAAGTAAATTAGTAAAACCTCTGTATAACGCTATTATACACAAACAGGTTTTAACTCTCGCCCTGAGAAAGCTAGAAAATCTCGTGCATTTTGTGTAAGATTTTCTTTCTCATGCACGATTTAAAAAAAAAAACATTTATACATATCAATTACTTGTAACAGTATTTTAGCTGGGTTAAAGTTTAAGCCAAACATTTCAGGATAATATTATGAGTGGAAATGTGAAAACTCAAAAACTATACTTGCCTTTTAAAGAATTTGATATCTGTCTTTAAAACGTATACTTTTTGTCTTCATAAATGTCCGTTTTGGTCACTTTTGCTTATATTTTAAAGTTTTATTTTTTGGTATTATATTACCCGGGTATCAACATATTTACGATTGCAAATTATTTGCAGTTTTTGAACCTGTTAAATGCGATTATACATCTATTTACATTCAGTTATATTATCAAAATCAGACAATTTTATCAAACTCGGTGAATAAATCAAGTTATCTTTAAGTGATAGAGAAAGTTAATCTGTTTTATAAATGCCCGCTGTACCTTTTATCATTCAAACTTTGCCTGACAGGAAATTTGAAAACATATTTTTGTATTAATTTGTTTTGATAAATAGTTATTGGTGTTTTAAGTACTTTTCTGTTCGCTTAATTATATTAAATCCGCAAGGGTTTGCCGGCACAGGACCAACTGCTGAGCCACCAACTATTTCAAGACTGTCGAAAGTTTTTTCTGTCCTGTCCATTCCTCACTGACTACTTACTATACAGCAGAACTGACTTGACCAGAACAAAATAGACAAAACACAACTACAGAGCTACGCTAATTTGAGCTAAGCTAAGCTGAGCTGACCAGACCAGATCTAACAAGACCTGATCTGGCTTGGTCTGACCTGACCTGACCTGACCTGACTAGACTAGACCAGACCACACCAGACCAGATCAAATTTAACAACACCGGACCGGACCAGACCAGACCTGAACTGATATGACAAGACTTGACCGGACCGGACCAGACCAAACGAGAGCAAAGGTAAGCAAAATAGCACAGAACAGGTCCAGAACAAAAGGCGAAACCTCAAAATTATATATGATCTAGTGTGCAGCCAGTGTTTGATGATTAATACTTATCCACCTACCCACAGCAAGATGGCGTGAAAACATATGTCGCCAAGTAGATGTTGACACACGCAGTTGAATAAATAAGTTTCTGTCATCTGTAAGATTTACTCAATGATAAGATGTTAACTGCAACTTTAATCATTTTTCTATAAAACCTACTTGCTGATGTTGATTTTGAAAACTTTGTCCGTCTTTCTTTCATCACTTCAAAACTTTTACACTCAACAGTCGAATGGAACTTTATATACATACACGAGTGAAAGTGATGGAAGACGTTTGACGAAAATGAAGCCCTGAGAGACAAACAGACAGACAGTTACAGACACAGACCTTCACATACAGAAAGAGACACCTGCACACAGCACACAGGAAGACACACTAAAAGACAAGCAAACATACACATACAGACACCTACAGACAATCAAATAGACAGACAGACTGACTTACCGACAGGATGGCAGGCACAAACAGGAAGATAGACAGACTTCATGCAGGCAGGAATGCAGACTGTTGAACATGTATGCTAAATATGCAAAAAGGCGTGATATCAAAACTTCATATTTTAAATTTTTAGTTCAGACCTAGTTTCACTGAATTGAAATGTTCAGTTAACCTAAATATTATTTTAACTGGGGTCGAAAGTATAATGGATGAAGATCAGAAGTATAATGGATTAACACTTATCTATACAGGAAAAAAGACCAACGTCTTTATGACTCATTTTGTAGCGACATGAATAGAATGTATGGACAAAACACATGTTACCAAAATCTCGTTGACACAAGCGATAACTTAAATCAATTTCTGTCAGATCCGTTTTAATGATAAAACTTTTAAACAATATCCTTAGTCATTTTCAAGCAGATAACTTTGTATATATTGATTCTGGTAAGACACTTCAGTCTATTTATCCATTGTTATTTTATCTGTTGTCGGTACCGGTTGCCCATCTCACCTACGCCCTCTCAAGAATTAAGTTATTTTTAGTTCTTGTGGGGACTATTCTTGATACAGAAGCAACCCATTCTAGAGACACTCTTGGTTCTTTTACATGCTCAGTTTATAGCAAATGTTTATAGGACCTCGGTATAAAATCTCCTCTCTCAAGACGATAGGTGTTAGCAGAGAAACGGCGGACCGCACCTGAGACCCCTGACTAGCATGTGCATTACCACTGGACCTCTGGATCCGTGTTCCGTCGACGGGTTTCTTGAATTGTAGCATAAAGTTAGAGTAAAAAAACTTCTGACGTTCATGTAGTCCTGTATCTTAGGTCCGTATGTCACATGAAGCTAGATTATCTATTGCAACAGAACTATGCTGTGAAAGTATAAGCGTAACAGCAATTTCCATGGCAACATCATTCCGTGATACTGTTGGCTTCACACCCACGTAAGCTTCCCACATTGTGAATCTTGTGTATAACTGTACGTTATGTTAACACATATGTAAATGTTTCACAAAACCGTAAGTAATCTGTACATGTAGTATATTTGAGAAAATCTATGAATCATACGTATGAACTTTTTTTGTATTTCACACATTTCAAGTGGCAGAATAAAGTTGTCAGTATTGGATGAGGGATGGGGTAATAACTACTGTAAACCTAGAAACGCCTTTGCGTGTTTTAAGTTAGCGACTTTCGCGGATGGTAGTTTTTGTCGCCGCGAAATCGGCAACAGTATGAAAAACGCGAAATAAAGTATCAGCTAAGGTTTCTTGGTTTACACCAGTTTGTCGACATCTTTTTGTTGTGAGTGTGTGTGTGTGTTTTTTTCTCTCGCTCTATTTTACTCGGGATGGGGGATAGTTTTATACAAGAAGGAAAATAATACAGATTTAGATTGGAGTAAGGAACACTATATAGAAGTGGCAATCGAAATTTGACAGTGAGGTTTCCTGTCAAGATAGTCAGACGGGTTAGAGGAAACAGGGATAAAAGAATCCATAAATATAGTTCGCCTTTACCCCCGGTGTACGACAATTTACTTCCACCCCTCTCTATTGTCCCCATGAAAGTTTGTTTTTATCATATAAAATGAAAAATGTGAAAATTACGAAATGAATGTTCATCTACAAAACGTGTCTTGTAACACGCGTACGCACCCATGAATGTCACGTGTAAATCTCTCGTAAAATTATACACAAGCGTCAAGCCGTGTGAAATTTACACGCGTACGAAGTTTACACAAGTGTAAAGCTTATACCTCACATGGTCAAGATGATCTGGTCCGGAAACTAGTCTAAGTACCTCGTTGTTAAATAACTAAGCGCTTTATTTGGTACATACAAACTGAGTGAAAAACAATTACAATTTCAGGCAGGAATAGGTATCTGCTAAAGAGGGTATCATTGAAATAAAGGATGCCATTTTCATACCACCCATGCGTTTCTGTAAATGACCATACCAACAATAACAACAACAACAACAATAAAAATATTTCTCATATTAATTAGAGAATAAAAACCATTGAGAAGGTTACAAGGGAAGACAAGCAGCAAAAGTACTCGAAACAGTTTGTGCCTAACAAACCTTAATCACAACCTTAACCCATTAATTGTTTTAATTTCTTTCGTGTTTAACAACATAATTATTTTTATGTCATTTCCTGATAGACCTTAATAGTATTATTACCCTTTGATGTGATCAACTATTGAAGTTTTTTTGTGACCAATTTCTTTGGAAAATATTGTTTCCTTGTAGAAGTTAGGCTATAGGATGGAATGATAATATAGAACTATTCCGTTATTAAGAGTTCGCTCTCTAGGCACACAAAAAATTCAATTATTCGATAATATTATTAAATAATAAAGAGATATCTTACCATAACTTGAACTTTTCCTATCCTTGGCATTTTGAAATATTTTCTGATACACAAGTAGAAAGAAAACTAAATTAATGTTTAATATATTTTCCTGGCAGTATAAAGTCATATTTCATTTTCAAATCCAATATCACTTGCAAGATGTCTCATATGACTAATGTACATAATAGGATTAACCTAACATGTATACTAGAATAGGGAACATGGAATACATCAGCTGTTTCCACGCGCTTTCAGATTTGTGGTTCATTTAATTTGCAGACGACAAACAAAATGTCAATTACTGAGTTACTTTACGAAAAAAGTAATTTCTTTTATAATAACTACGTATGCTGCTGTTACAGTTTTCTTCGTGATTTCGTCCCTTCTTTATTTGGCAACCTTGTCCACGTGATTTCTTTGTGTGATAATTACATGAACTCGCCAACTTACATTTTTGTTGTTGTTGTTGTTGTTTTTTATTGGGATTAAATACCAGTTTCAATCTCTTTTCGGTCATTCCGGCGGTCAGTTCACTTGACAAGAGTTCCTGGGCATCCAACCAGTTTACTGAGCAACTGTCCGCAAGCGACTGACTGTTTCCTTACTTGAATCAAAAGTGTTATCACGCAGAAATTTGGCCGGTCCTGGTGGGGTCTGAATTGAGAACCGCTCTTTAAGTTAACATTTTTGTAACCGATGTTCTACTAACTGAGATAACCGAAGTATTTGATGGTGTAAGCGTAATACCTTTATAAGCTTCACACATTTTGGAAATCTTACGAATATTACTCTTTTTGTACGTAAGATTCACATACAGACATTTTTTTATCAGCTTATATGTACCACTAAAGTCGCTAGTGGTTGAAGGGTTGGGAAATAACAAATTGCCTGATTTTGTTACTTTTATCTATTCCTGAAACATTGATTCTTAGTAGAAGTTAGGTTATAGGAAGACATGGAAGAATAAAATATTGCGTTTGTTAGTCTGTACACTCAGTAAAGGGTTCAAGCCGAGATCAATATATATCTGCTTACCACGAACTTTGGCTATCCTCTTTTTCTCTCTTTTTTAAACTCCTTGATACGTAAGAAAACTAATTTTTTATTCAGTATATTCTTCTAAACGGTATATATTCATGTTTCGTTTTCAAATTCACTATTGCTTGTTTTAATTCTTACATGACATTAAAAGGATTACATAGGATTAGGTAACACGGAAAACCTTAGAAGCTACCAATCACTTTCAGATTTGTGGACCATTTGATTTTAGGACGAACAAACAAAATGTCAGCTACTTTGTTACGTCATGAAAATAGTAATCTGTGTTTAATTACTACGTATTACAATCCTGACCATGTGACTACCTGACACCTCTATACTTTGTGATTTAACAAACACGTAATATCTTAATTCCAGACGTAAACATTAAAACATATTTTTGATATTTAATGTATTTATAAATGTTTTAGGGTTAGACTGAATTTATAGTTACTACATTGCTATTTCTATTTTCACAGATAGCTGCAATGAGTATATGATATAATCAAATTTGATTAAATTTATCTGAATGTCACTCGGGATAAGAGCCGCTCCCTACAATCTGGGGCAAAGGTAAGGGTTTAATTCTAGTCCCATAAGCATGTATACAGAACATAAACACCAAGGCTCTTATTGAATTCCTGTGAAGTTTATTTGCAATAAACTATGTAGTTTTAACAGTGACGTCAATGGATCTTACATGTCCAACTTTTCGAGCCCTAACGTGGACCAGCATCGCTAACCAATAAACTAGGGATGCAAACGGTAACTTTTTCATTTACCGGTTAACCTGACGCTGTTACCGGTAAATTTACCGGTTAACCGATAAACAATGAAAATAATTTCGTGCCTACTAGTCACTGTTTATGATATATACACTTTTAAAGCGAAACCGGAAGTTGATGGGATAGTGTTTACTATTCGGATCCTGCGGGCCAAAAGAGTATTGTGATCGCTTATTATATACATATGCGTTCTCCTCGTAATTTCTTACTGCTTTAAATTCATTTAAAAAATGATCGTTGTCGGTAATATTAACGTTTTCAATCTGTTTTTGTTTTAATGTTTCATTCTTATAATGAAATGTATTGCATTAGATCTACCTACATAAAATAAATAAATAAATAAATAAATAAAAAAAAAACAGCAAAGACTTTGATCTTTTATTTAATTACTCATTTAAGTCTTATTATCGAAAAACAAATTAATAACAGATTACATAAATTGCAACTGCTTCGAAAAACGTGTTAATTGTTGAGAAATCATCAATGGCGATCTTCCTTTAGTCTCAATTTAAGTTTTTAGCGAGTAGGAAACAAACAATAAACCAATACCTTTCAGATAACAAATCCAAGTGGAGGACTCTACGCCATGGCGAACGATCTTATGTTTGCAAATCTGGCACCGTATCGGTCGATGAATTTATGTTGGGATAGCGTTCTTTTCAACATCTATGAAATTGAATTACTTTTCCATAAAATATAGTTGCGTTGGTAACATACACTACATTAAACTCTCTTCTGGATAGACTGAAGTCAAACAGAAGTGATCTGTAATAATTCTGTCTGTGGAAATTTATAAATGGCTGGTATACACGTGAAAATCTGAAAACATTTCTTTTTTTATTATCTGGATTTACTTTATCTCGTTTGAAAATAAATTTACGCCTTTGCAATTAAAGCAGGTCAACTCATTCTCCAAATCCCTTTAGTCTAGGTGACATTTGAGCATCGCGCCCCACGTGAAAATTATTTGTCGTGTGTAATAAAATATAATAAACGCGATACTTTGAAACAGTGTCAAGTAGATAAATTGTTCAAAATGTTGTTCGAGTTTTTGTCATGCTGTTGTATCTTTATTTTAAATTAAATAAGAAAAATTGAAACAAAATGTGCAGTATAATATAAGAAAATGCACATGTGCTTGTATCAGATTGGTCAGAAACGTCAGTTTTTAAAAAGTACGTATGTATTTTTTCGATCAAATTGATGTTTTTGACCAATCTGATACCAGCACATGTGAGAAAAAGTGCATAATATTTAAGATTTTCTTCCACTGAGTGACCTCCCAATCAGGCCTCAACAGTCTTCGGATTCGGTGCTTCAATGTTTCTGGGCTTACATTTACATCCGTTGGAAGTCTGTGAAGTTGGCAAGTCTGTGAAGTTGGCAGTGGGATCAACATTCGACATTCGACATTCAATGTCCCGCAGTGCATTGGACATTCAGCAGGACATTCGATTTGATGCATGTTTTTGAATGTCCAGCAGTGCATTGGACATTCAGCAGGACATTAGATTTCATGCATGTTTTTGAATGTCCAGCAGTGGATTCGACATTCGGCAGGACATTCGATTGAATGCATGTTTTTGAATGTCCTGCAGTGCATTCGACATTGGGCAGGACATTCGATTTCATGCATGTTCTTGAGTGTCCTGCAGTGCATTCGACATTCAGCAGGACATTCGATTTCATGCATGTTTTTGAATGTCCACCAGTGCATTCGACATTGGGCAGGCCATTCGACTTCATGCATGTTTTTGAATGTCCCGCAGTGCATTGGACATTCAGCAGGACATTCGATTTGATGCACGTTTTTGAATGTCCAGCAGTGCATTCGACATTGGGCAGGACATTCGACTTCATGCATGTTTTTGAATGTCCCGCAGTGCATTCGACATTCAGCAGGACATTCGATTTCATGCATGTTTTTGAATGTCCCGCAGTGCATTGGACATTCAGCAGGACATTCGATTTCATGCATGTTTTTGAAGGTCCAGCAGTGCATTCGACATTCAGCAGGATATTTGATTTCATGCATGTTTTTGAATGTCCAGCAGTGCATTCGACATTCAGCAGGACATTCGATTTCATGCATGTTTTTGAATGTCCCGCAGTGCATTGGACATTCAGCAGGACATTAGATTTCATGCATGTTTTTGAATGTCCAGCAGTGCATTCGACATTCAGCAGGACATTCGATTTCATGCATGTTTTTGAATGTCCAGCAGTGCATTTGACATTGGGCAGGACATTCGATTAAATGCATGAAATCGAATGTCCAGCCGAATGTCGAATGCACTGCTGGACATTCAAAAACATGCATGAAATCGAATGTCCTGCTGAATGTCGAATGCACTGCAGGACATTCAAAAACATGCATCAAATCGAATGTCCTACCCAATGTCGAATGCACTGCTGGACATTCAAAAACATGCATTAAATCGAATGTCCTGCTGAATGTCGAATGCACTGCAGAACATTCAAAAACATGCATGAAGTCGAATGTCGTGCCAAATGTCGAATGCACTGCGGGAGATTCAAAAACATGCATCAAATCGAATGTCCTGCTGAATGTCGAATGCACTGCAGGACATTCAAAAACATGCATCAAATCGAATGTCCTGCCCAATCTCAAATGCACTGCTGGACATTAAAAACATGCATTAAATCGAATGTCCTGCTGAATGTCGAATGCATTGCTGGACATTCAAAAACATGCCTTAAATTGAATGTCGTGCCGAATGTCGAATGCACTGCAGGACATTCAAAAACATGCATGAAATCGAATGTCCTGCTGAATGTCGAATGCACTGCAGGACATTCAAAAACATGCATTAAATTGAATGTCCTGCTGAATGTCGAATGCACTGCAGGACATTCAAAAGCATGCATCAAATCGAATGTCCTGCCCAATGTCGAATGCACTGGTGGACATTCAAAAACATGCATGAAATCGAAAGTCCTGCTGAATGTCGAATGCACTGCAGAACATTGAAAAACATGCATGAAATCGAATGTCCTGCCCAATGTCGAATGCACTGCGGGACATTCAAAAACATGCATCAAATCGAATGTCCTGCTGAATGTCCAATGCACTGCTGGACATTCAAAAACATGCATCAAATCGAATGTCCTGCTGAATGTCCAATGCACTGCTGGACATTCAAAAACATGCATGAAATCGAATGTGCTGCCCAATGTCGAATGCACTGCTGGACATTCAAAATCATGCATGAAATCGAATGTCCTGCTGAATGTCCAATGCACTGCTGGACATTCAAAAACATGCATGAAATCGAATGTGCTGCCCAATGTCGAATGCACTGCTAGACATTCAAAATCATGCATGAAATCGAATGTCCTGCTGAATGTCCAATGCACTGCAGAACATTCAAAAACATGCATGAAATCGAATGTCCTGCCGAATGTCGAATGCACCGGGGGACATTCAAAAACATGCATGAAATCGAATGTCCTGCTGAATGTCGAATGCACTGCTGGACATTCAAAAACATGTATCAAATCGAATGTCCTGCTGAATGTCCAATGCACTGCGGGACATTGAATGTCGAATGTTGATCCCACAGCCAACTTCACAGACTTATCCGTTGGAGTCTGTAGAACGTCACAAGTCAGAGTCGCGGAAAACAATAATATTCCTGAATTAAGTATTCTACTTAATATTTTATAAGCGTCTGGAATACATGATGGTGTAACTGAAAGGTTACACACAACCAAATCAAATCCTATAGTAGTTCATTGTACACATAGCATCTTTCATCATTCATGAAAAACAATATCATTCAAATATTTCTTCATAGCATGTCCTGTCAACTTTTACGGTATTTCGTCCCAAAGGAGATCACCCTAGTCACTTCGGTATTTTTTGTTACAATCTCTAAAAATTTGCTGTTAAACTTAAAGCGACGATAAATAGCCAAGAATTGTCAAGTACACTTGTGCCTATTTTCAGTTTGTTATTCAATATATGTGTTCTTTTCAAGTAAAATGATTTTCAGAACAACTTTTCCATTTTTGACAAATCAGACAGCTTTGTCATCTTATAGCTCCACACAAACCCTTCACAAAATTGACTTGTTCTCGACAACACTGATTTGGTGGTGTATAACCTATAATAGCATGTCTTGTTTAGTGATCATAACTCAATAAAATTATACAACTACCTCTTCTGTATTCAAATAGAACTTTAATTTTCATTTACTGTCCTTTTGAATAAAAATTAACCTCTAAAATACTTAAGGTCAGTGTCAATATTGATGATCGTCTTATATTTTTTTTTCTTGAAATAGTGTGTTCTATCAATGAATATTTGACGAACATCTGTTCTGCCTTGTTTCAACGAGGACAAAAACAATTTTATTCTGGTATGGAGTCTACTAAAGGTAGGTGTTGTTCAGAGATGTATATTTCTCTTATGTTACGCAAACTTTACTATTTATTTACCCCATCCCCTCCAAAAATAAAGAAATACTGAATTAATTGATAGACAGTAATCTGGTAGGTCATTTCTATAATAAAAAGATGGAAGTCTATAGGCACATAGAAGGAGAGGTTAAATTCTACTAAAAGAAACAAAATATTTTTGCATATTTTCCGTTATTTTTGACAAAACTGGTTTTCAAAATGGTGCCCTGGCGGTCGGAAAAAACAGAAATATCTCGTCTTGCAGTTCATTGTTTACCTGTTTTTCGAATCAGCTAAAATGATTTGTATTTATATAACCTTTCCGCTTTTTTTAGAAAGACATTATAAACTTTGGAGGCATTTGAGACTAGGGTGATCTTCTTCGAGACGATATAGCGGAAAAGTTGACTGGTCATGTTATGAACTAAATCTGAAAGAAATTGTTTCTCATGATTGATTCCTTCCAGAAATCAACAAAGGTAGCATCTTCAGAAGCTAATAAAGTGAGATAGGGACTTGATGAGATAGGGACTTATGTTATAATGAATTAGTGTTGGATTTGATTTAGTTGTGTGTAACCTAAAATTTGTAAACACCACCAAATCAGTGTTGTCGGGAACAAGGGATTGTGCGGAGCTATAAGATGACAAAGCTGTCTGACTGGTCAAAAATGGAAAGGTTGTTCTGAAAATCATTTTACTTGAAAATAACACATATACTGAAAAAAAAAATTGAAATTAGGTATAAGTGTGCCGGACAATTCTTGGCTTTTTTTGTCGTTTTAAAATAAACAGTAAATTTCGACAGAGTGTAATAAAAGTACCGAATTGACTGGGGTGACATCCGAGAGATAAGTTGACTAGTATTTGATTTAGTTGTGTGTTGTCAGTAACTGCTTGAACAAATTTGTTGTCAAATCTGTGAATCACTAATAGTGAATGAGAGGACAAACTATATACAAACATTCAACAGCAGTTTGATATTATGTTCTAACTGTGATATGCACCGTGATTTAATGACTCTCGTTTAAAAGCCCCTTTGCGTATAATTATTTACATTATTTATAAATTGTCGAATTAACATTTCATAAATAAGAATTTATCACACATTTTTACTGCAGTATTAAGCCGTATTGCTAGATATTCGTCTTACTTTATTCATACAATGGCATGTATTTAAAAATGTTAACAAAGTCTGAACTATTCAAAATTAATGTGTGGAAAAGAAACCAAGAGGAACGGTATTATTTTGTCAAAGAAACTTAATAGGTTTTAGTATTTTTCTACAAGAATATTTTTAAACAACACTCGAGTGAGGGAATATGACAGAATGTGTGTTTACCGAATAGGTGACTCTAACAGAATTTAGCTGTATTTTTCTCTTTACAATTTAAGAGAAGTTAATATAATATGGAAAAAAACATAAAAAATTTTTTCTATACACCATGAAAACTGGAAAAAAAAAAAGTTTTGACTTTATCAGGATTCGAACCCATGCCCTTTTGGCCAATAAAATATAGAGAAATGATCTACACCACTGAGCCTCAGAGACCAGTCATCAAAGTTCGTCAACATTAATAATATAAGTTATGTGTCTACCCCGTGACACGGGGTAAATTTTTTACTGATAAAAGTATGTAAAACTTTATATTTTGATGTTTTTCTTTAACCAAAAATGAGTCAGTAACTTAGTTTAGATATGTTCTTCACAATAACAGCTAGAATTTCTAGATGTATGAACATTTTTTTTCCATCGTCGGCCCATCTGTGGTTCAGTCGCTTTAAAGAGGCACTTTAAACTAACATAATGTCATGTTACATAGAGAATACGTAACAGTTATTCGTCAAAACAATGTCTGTTTGACGAATTGAAAAGATATTTTAATGGAGCGACTGTATGATTGACATGACAGTTTGACATCGCGACTGTATGATTGACAGAATAGATAAACAGAGACTGTATGATTGACAAAATAGATAAACAGTGTCTGTATGATCGACAAAATAGTTTAACAGAGTCTGTATGATTGACAAAATAGTTTAACAGAGACTGTATGAATTACAAAATAGATAAACAAAGACTGTATGATTAACAAAATAGTTTAACAGAGACTGTATGAATTACAAAATAGATAAACAAAGACTGTATGATTAACAAAATAGATAAACAGAAACTGTATGATTGACAAAAATATGATTGACAAAAACAGTTAAACAAAGACTGCGTGATTGACAAGATAGATCGACAGAGTGACTGTATGATTGTCAAAAATGTTTGACAGAGCGACTGTATGATTGACAAGATAAATTGACATAGCGACTGTACGATTAGCAAAACAGTTTCACAGAAATACTGTTTGATTAACAAAATAATTTGACAGAGTGACCGGATGATTGACAAAAAAGCTTGACAGTGCGACTGTATGATTGACAAAATAGTTTCACAGGGTGACTGTATGATTGACAAGATAGTTTGACAGAGACGTTTGACTGACAAGATAGTTTGACAGAGTGACTGCATGATTGGCAAAATAGTTTGACAGAGACGCATGACTGACAACATAGTTTGACAGAGTGACTGTATGATTGGCACAATACTTTGACAGAGACGTATGACTGACAAGATAGTTTGACAGAGTGACTGTATGATTGGAAAATAAGTTTGACAGAGACGTACGACTGACAAGATAGTTTGACAGAGTGACTGTATGAATGGCAAAATAAATTTACAGAGTGACTGTATGATAAACAATAAGTTTGACAGAGTCACAGTATGAATGACAAAATAGTTTAAAATAGCGACTGTATGATTCACAAAAAAGTTTGAAAGAGTGACTGTATGACTGACGAAATAGTTTGACATAGCGATGTATGCCTGATGAAATAGTTTGACAGAGTGACTGTATGACTAACGAAATAGTTTGAAAAAGCGACTGTATGATTCAAAAAATAGTTTGACAAAGTGACTGTTTGACTGACGAAATAGTTTGAAATAGAGACTGTATGACTGACGAAATAGTTTGACAGCGTGACTGTATGACTGACGTAATAGCTTGAAATAGTGACTGTATGACTGACGAAATAGTTTGAAATATCGATGTATGACTGACGAGATAGTTTAATAGACTGACTGTATGACTGACGAAATAGTTTTACAGAGTGACTGTATGACTGAGGAAATAGTTTGAAATAGCGACTTTATGACTGACGAAATAGTTTGACAGAGTGACTATATGACTGACGAAATAGTTTGACAGAGTGACTGTATGACTGACGAAATAGTTTGAAATAGCGACTGTATGACTAACAAAATACTTTGAAATAGCGACTGTATGACTGACGAAATAGTTTGACAGAATGACTGTATGACTGACAAAATAGTTTGAAATAGCGACTGTATGACTAACGAAATAGTTTGAAATAGCAACTGAATGACTGACGAAATAGTTTGACAGAGTGACTGTATGACTGACGAAATAGTTTGAAATAGCGACCGAATGACTGACGAAATAGTTTGACAGAGTGACTGTATGACTGATGAAATAGTTTGAAATAGCGTCTGTATGGCTGACGAAATAGTTTGAATTAGTGACTGTATGACTAACGAAATAGTTTGACAGAGTGACTGTATGACTGACGAAATAGTTTGAAAAAGCGACTGTATGACTGACGAAATAGTTTTAATAGCGATGTATGACTGACGAAATAGTTTGACAGAGTGACTGTATGACTGACGAAATAGTTTTAAAAAGCGACTGTATGACTGACAAAATAGTTTTAATAGCGATGTATGACTGACGAAATAGTTTGACAGAGTGACTGTATGACTGACAAAATAGTTTGACATGGCGATGTATGACTGACAAAATAGTTTGACAGAATGACTATATCATTATCAATTAGTTTTACAAAGTGACTGTATGATTGACAAAATAGTTTGAAATAGCGACTGTATGATTCAGAAAATAGTTTGACAGAGTGACTGTATGATTGACGAAATAGTTTGACATATTCGGTATGATTTACAGCTTATGGAAAAGGAAAGCATGATCTTATCAATGTGAAATTTCTGCTGTTGACTTTGCCTGAAGAAAATGATAACAAGGACTTTACGACAGATATGTATATTTGTCTAATGTTAGACAGTTGGCACAAAGATATACTCGTGACTGAACTTTTTAGAATGTGACAGACGGATATTATATATCTCTAAATATTTTCAGTGGCACGCCATTGTTTGAATAAAATGAGCAAGTCTTACCAAATATTCAGCAAGAAGTGGGTCCGACTCCTCCATTTCGTCCATCTCCATTTCAAACATAACTAAATTATTATATAAAAGAATTATCTAAAATAAAATATACAGATCCTTTTTCACAAAAGACATGTTTGTATTGAAAGAGCTATACACGACTGAAGGAAACATAACTTTATTGACTTCATTATAGCGTAAGAGACCACAAGTGTTTGTACCACGGAGAGAAACATATTGACTTCATTCACATGATTAAATTTGCCTTTTATGAGAAAATTCAACATCTTGCGCATTCAGGCTAGGCAAATAAGCTTTAGTGTTATATGAATGTATGTCAATAATTGCGAGTATCTTTCAAGAATAACGACATGTTGCACAACTATTAATTCTCTGTAAACTTGATTTGAACGGTAACCCATGCACATCTGTGGTATTATTAAACCCGATCTTGTTTTAACAGAAATACAGGTGTACCTTGGTAAAGCGTCAAACGCTTGACCAGGATGTTGTGAGTCAGAACTTTCAACTTCAATAGTATAACCAGTTTTTTTGCTCACAGAAGACAGAGAAGGTAATATAGTTAAACTATGTTAATTCTATAATTGATGAAAACTTAGTCTGAATTGAATTTTCATGTCAGGTTTGGTACCCGCACGAGGACCTTGTGGTTTGAGCTCCGCGATAGAACTCTTGATATTTTTTTTACATATCTCAGTGACAAAATATTTTTAGGATAGTCCTTTGCAATAAAAGATACTTCTTTTATTAATTTTACCACCTTTCAGAAATAATGCAGTTTTTGATGACTCATGCGACACATTTCAGAGCAGAGCGTTAGTACAAATCCATGCATATATAGTCACTTACGAGACATGTAAATAGACATACACTAAATACCTAGCTTGCTTGATGTATTGTTTATGTTTTTCTGTTCACATGATTATTTAAGAAAAACAAAAAGAGAAACTAAGGCGGATTAAATATGACTTCAGCTCCACAATTTACATAAGGTAAGAACTTAAGTTAATACCAGATATTCCGAAAGAAGAGGTTCCGCCTCAGTTTCCTCCATTTCATTCATTATGTCTAAAATAACAGTTCGGTGAAATGGTTTATACAAAATATCATTCGGAACACCTCGGGCGACTTCAGTAAGTCACCTCGGAAATAATATGGTAGCCGCCATATTGGACTATTTTGTAACACAAATGGTGTCTGCTTTATTGAAGGCATTTCTTAAAGCTTCTACCTGTTCATGCTTGAAATTAAATTTATTTTCATTTTTTCTACTCCATAAGACAAATTTAACATTGCTTGAATTCTGCCATGTTTGTTTATAATTTTATTAAAGCCGAGGCGAATTACCATTTGGTGTATTCATACACTTACATACAAGGTATTTTTACGAAGTTGTCGGAAAAGGCCGAGTTTTTACGATTGACAAAATATAAGACAATTACAAAATGACAATATGTACGAAACTGCACAAGAAATTATCGATTATGTCACGAAATGTAGGCTTCAACTAGAAAATATTGCTATACTGTGTTTAATTCGCATTGATCTTTAATCTTGTTTTATCTTGAAATCTGACTGCTATCATATTACAGTGACAGGTTGTTTCGGATATCAAATTATCATACGCCGGGCCTGGGACTTACTGTTACCATAGATATACAATCCCAGGACAGGCGGTGATTCTAAAATGATAAAACAAATACGTATTTCCATTTTTCGGAGTAGCTGTATTAAAATCGATTTTGACCTACATTTGTAACAAATGAAATTGTTAGATACAAAAATAAATCTTCAGCTGAATGACGTTTGCCATTGGTTAAAAGTGTTGTTGTTATGAAACTTTAGGGCACATTTCGTAAAATGTTAGTTTGAATGTTTCTGAATATATGCAATAATAATAATAACATTAATACAGCCGTTAATGAAATATCAAAACGTTTTAACCATGAAATAATATACTAAATGAAATAAATATATAATAGTTTTGACTAAATGTTTAATTTATTTCTTTGAAAATGATATTGACACTTTTAGCATTAGTCTCAACATTTTTTTGTTTATGGCCTAATTTGTTATAAAAATAGGACATTCCATGACAATACGCGTTAAATATTTGCGAATGTCCAAAAACTGTACATTATGGGGTATTAATTTTGTTGCTTAAACATTTCCTGTTTTAGCTATTTCCTTTGTTTTGAGTCAGTGTATATTTCAGATATACCATGAAGGTATATCCAGTTGTGCTTTAAACCATTAATGCCCAGCGTCTGCAAAATAAGACAAAGGCAAACAGTGCAGACTCAGATCAGACAGCGCAAGAATAAAATTGAACATTTATACCAGAAACCCTTTTAACTGAAAATGGACTCGTCTAACTAATACGGATGGCATAATCCATTGGGTATAAATGGGTTAACTACAGAATTCGTCAGTTATAACACGGTGCGTGAGTATAACTGTAATATACATATATGCGAGAAAACCATGCCATTGATATGTGCTTGTATTTTCAAACGCGTGTTATAAACATGTAACTGCAAAACATCAATTGTGTGTATTTACTTATAGTTATTATTCCTACGAAATGCTTTTTCATATTGACTATACATGTAATTATCTATTTTTCTTCTGATATGTTAGATGTTTAAACGATGTCCCATCTGTCGGTGCAGTACAATGAACATGGAACTGAATCATGGGTGTCTCTTAAATGGGATACTTTAAGTTCCTTGCACTTTCCCCAACAACCTGTAAAAAAGTCTTTTCAGTGGCCTCCGTAAAATGGGCAAATGGGAAAGACGATAAATAAACTAAAGTAATTAGACATAACCAGGGTATGAGATAATATTGCCGGATACTGAGAAAAGAGCTGTGATGGCTGTAAATCTTCAGCCTTGGCGTAAGTGTGATAACAAAGTTCTTTCTTTAAAATATAATACTATTTAATATTTCTATAAAAGTGGTATGTTTTGGCACTTCATAACAAAATTTCATAAAAGAAATGCAACAAAATATATCAACAGCAATACGACAAGACTTTGAACATAAACACAGTCAATTTTGAAAGAGAAAAATGAAGTTTCATAAAAAAATATGACAAAAAAATGAACTTGCAAAATTGTATAGCATCGTCGACAAAATGATTTTTAGAAAAAATTCAGTGAATGTATGTTAGTTCACTTAATAACATTTCTCATTTTTCTTTGGAATCTCTGCAGATATTTTTCGTCCTTTACTGCCGGCGGCTGGGGTGCGTATTTCTGTTGTGGCACGGAAGGTAGCTGCAATTTTCTGTCATCACCATCTGACGTCAGGGCCACCATGTTGTTATTCCCCATGTTGACTGCGGGAAGGATTACGTAATCACTTTCATATTTCTCCCTACTTTTGTAACTGCATGGTCCATCAATTTCATGGCTCTTTTCTTTAACTATAGAGGGCAGGTATACTTCTTCTTTACCTGTTGTGTTCTTGTGGTTTTCTAAGGTTGCTTTAATATTTGCAAGCTCTGTGTCATACCAGTTCGACTTTTTCTGTAGACGCTTGCTTCTATTTTCTTCATTTTCAAGCAAGCGCTTGGACGATTCATATTTTTCTATTACTTCTAGTGTTATGCAATCTTCAAGTCCCTTCTTTTGCTGGACTTCATATTCTTTCGTCAACCTTTTCTTCTGCTTTTTCAGATCTCGGTTGAGTTGGTCCTCTGCGACATACTTCAATAAACTTGTTTCTGCTAAAGCCGCCTTGTGTCTAATTTCCCATCTATAACCTTCCGTTTCCCCTTCCATGCGGCTTACTTCTGATTTCTTCCATTTTGTGTTATCGTAGTCCTGCTGTCGGTTTGACTTTATGTTTCCTAGAAGCCTGTAAGACAAGCAAAAGATATTTAAGCATTGTTTTAATGATCTCTTTCCAGTTTCAATTAAGATTCTCTGTTAAAACAAACGTTCAAATTATTTCTGAGATTTCTAAAGAATCTGACTTTTTCCAACAGTCTTTTAAAATCAAGCAACTTTTATAAGTACATCTGAGACATGTTTCAAAGTGCCCAGATATAAAGACTTATTAGACGCATCTAACAATAATACAATAAAAAAGAGTTTTTTACACGTGTCAAAACATTTGCAGTTCTAAAATTATGGCTTATTTAGCTTGAAAAAAAATAAACTGCTGTATATGGACATATTGGATGATGTTCAAACATTGCATAATATCTAGGGAAACGGGTACATAAGTGGATATCACGAACATTTCTACGTCACAAAAATAAGACATTTTACAATAAAACAAATGTGACATTTTTTTATTTCATATGTAATTCTTAAAAATTACTTTAAAAAGGCAAACAATTTTGGTAAACATGAGTCATTTTTTATCTTCAAATATAGTTCTTCAAAATTATTTTTTAAATCAATGAATTAACCGATGATTTAGTTATGATATAAAAAATAAACGGAATCACTTACTCTCTGTTCCTGATATATTTATCGTCCTCATGTTTAAGATACTGTCTCTGGTTGACCATATGTTTGAACAGGAAGTTAATGTTGTAGTCATAGTCTGCCTGGTTCCATTCTGTTGGGTCTTTTGAAACAAAACAACAAACATCGAATTACTTTGTTGTAATACAATTATTTTCGAAATTACATTTTTGTTTTCTCTTATGAAATAAATACGAACTTACAATTTTCAAACAAAAGCAAATTGGAAAGCAAACACAAAACAGCAACTGAACATGTAATTAATGCGCAAATGGATGCAAAAAGTCAATAATTGACAGAAAAGAAAACCGGAACTTAAGATTTTTACTGGCTTTGTCTTTTTCTGTTCAATAGCATGTTAGCATGAAATAATTCTCCTGCGCTAAGACATGATGTTAAAGATGACACTGAGACAGAAAAAAATAGTTTACCTTTGTATATTCAATCACAGTGATATATGTAATAATCTTCGTGTGATATGTTATTTGTAACAATCTTCGTTATTTGTAAGTTAAATATGTAATAACCTTCTCTAAATCTAGCTAAAAGCCTTCGTTAAATGGTATTGTCTGCACTAACCTTCATTTAAATGTGTGTTACCTGTACTTACCTTCGCTAAAAGTAGGTTTCCCTATGTATTTCGCATTAGAGACGTTGGATTTTGATGATTTTATGGAAGGCAACTGCAGGTTTGAACATATGCTGCGGTCAGTACAATCTCCTCTCGCGCCGACAGAATCGGGCAAGGATCTCGGATTGCTCCTGTTTGTCAACTGCGGTGAAAGGGTTTGTCTGGGGGAAAAGAAGAAAATATACATTAATCACTTTCCGATGAAACTGAAAATGATAAAAAAACATTAAGTTTAATTAATCCATTATCAATCTATGTACATATATTATATATTGAGCTTCAAAATGACAAAGATGGATTACAGTCTAGAAAAATGCTGAAAATAATTTTTGACAATAGTAATAACATTCATAACATAACATAAAAATGATGATGATGATTTTTACTATTATTATTATTATTATTATTATAAAACTGTTGATGGTGAAGATAATGGCAGTGGTTGTGGTGGTGATGATAATGATGATTATGATTATGAAGACGACAGTAACAACAACGATGATGATGATGTTGGGGTTTGTGGTGATGATGTTTATGATGATTATGATGACGACAACAACAACGATGATGATGGTGTTTGTGGTGGTGATGATTATGATGATTATGATTATGATGACGTCAATAACAACTATGATGATGATGATGATGTCAATGAAAAGTAAGAGAAAGAAAATCTTCATCACCATAATCATCATAGGAAACGCTTATCATGAAGACGAAAATGATGATTATTAGAAAAAAAATATGTTACAGCTACAAAGAGTGATTTCAGTGTGACCTGTTTAATTCATCAACATATCAATTACTGCAATGCTCGTATATTAATGAAAACACAGTGAACATTCAGAAATTATGGTAATCACTTGTATCAAATACTTCTTTATATATAGGAAATAAAGAAATTAAAAAGAAATAGAAATAGATGTATATTTACAATCCGGCATATTTGCATATTCAATTTGACTAGGCCAGTTTTGTTGTTGTTGTTGTTTTTCAATCCTTGACACATGTAATTTGAGTACGCCGACATCAAAAGCAATATTACACATTTAGCTTAGCACTGCCTTTTCCTGTTTTGCATGATAAAACTTATGTCCAATAACTTTTAGAGCAAATTTAACTTACTTGTCATGATAACTTTCCTCTAGAGTCATTATATATATATATATATTAAAAACGTTAAAGAATAAGAATAGCTTTGAATACGCGATCCTGTTGCTATGAACGTTGTGGAATTGACCTTACGTCAATATGACGTTAAAAGGTCACGGTATTGTTACGTCATAGCTTAAATTTTGACCAATGACTAGGCTTTATTCTTGAACTATCGCCACAAGCGGCCAAATCAAATATGAACATTTTTGGCACTGCCTTAAGTTAATAGAACTGTCCTGGATGTGCGCGTTTTAGGAAAGAATTTCAGTGATGATTCAATCATGTTTATAGCCAAACTGATGGCGGCTTAGACTATTACTTAAAACATTGAAATAAATGAAAATAGATAAAAAAAGACATTAGATATTAAAAGAAGCGTAAATGGTTTGAAGTCAGACGTTTTGCTACAAAATGAACTAGTTGATATCAGAGTGGAGACAGAAAGGCGAAATAGACAAGGAACGAAGTTAAGAAGTTAAGAAATACTTCAGTCAACCATAATAAGAAATGAAAAACACAACAGAAAGTTTAAGACGAAACAGTGACAGAAAGTCAGAAAGACAGTTTCAGAAATTCTACCGATAAACGTTATAGAATAATAAAAAGGAATAAATTAAGGATGATAACTCTGTCCAAGTATAAAAGGGCAAAATAAGTTTAAAAAAATGATCTGATCATCAGAAATTTTGGACAGCTTTTATTCAGGAAAAGTTGAAGAGAGAAAATATTTCAGTCACAAAATTATCTCTGTAATTCCAACGATTGCGTAGCATAAACTTGACATCGAGCACAAGTATTTTTAATTCAAAACTGCATATGAAATGTATTGCCTAAAATAGGGCCGTAAGTCTGTAAGAGTAGTTTGTCACATTATCAAAAAAAATAAAAATGAAAAAAGACACAGTTCTTAAGTAACGACACAACTTCTCAATACTTTAAGGTACATAACTTTTACCTTTTGTAAAAATGCTATTATTATCTCCTGTAAACACTGAAACATGATAAATTAAGAACTTTTAAAATGTCTAAGGATAACCTCTACAATCTAAAAAAAACTATAATATAAGAATTTAATGTCAATCAAACATCACAAAATAAGAGTAAAATACAAATCGTATATAACACTGCTAACTTTCACTTTCAGATAAGAACTAAACTATTACACGTGAAGAAAATTATTATATAGAACAGAACATAACAGAATTTTTATTCTAAAACAATGGAACTGTACCGTAGTTCTTTTCCCATACATGCATTCAAATAAATACAAGGTCAATAATGATTTCAATCACATAAACAATATTATCAAAAGATAAAAATGAAAAAAAAAATCAATATGAATCGAAACAACGACAAAGATATCCTGAAAATGCCTCTAATGCTTTTACATTTATGCATGGATATCTTATTTTGAATGTTTTCAATAAAAATTCCTCAAGTCTGGATAATGTCTATTTATTTTCGGATTGCAGAAGCACAATAAATTTCGCCATGCCTAGTCTTTTTCAAATCTATGAATATGCTGTTCCGTAATATCCTTAAACTTTTCGCATGAAAAAGCAAAATGGAATTCGTTTTCGATTTCGTTCGGCACTTCACACATAACACACAGTCTCTCAGTCTTGTCAACACATATCTTTGATTTCTTCGAACACAGTTCAAGTAATTTTCATATCTAAACTCAGTTTCGAAATACTTATACAGTGTAGACAACACTGTATTAGTTTGTAGAAATTCAGACCATTCCTGATTGAAAACATCAATGAGTCTGTGTTTGATAAATAAAACATACTGTTTTTCATTGATAATTTCAGGGTTGTACCATACATAATTGAAACCATTCGCATATAAAAACCTTTTTATTTGGCTACACGAGTAAGATTTACCCATATTCACATCGTTTAATAATGTAGATTCTAACACGATCTGAAATATTTACTACATAAACATATAGGAAAACCAGTTGTTTTTTATTCTACGATAAAATATGGCTGTTACATTGTGCGACCACCTATTCCACACTGCACATAGTTTGATCGTATTTTCTCTTTTTGTCGTAAACTTAGTATAATTTCATTTCTTAAATGTGACAGTACAAAAAAATAAACCCCTTTTCAGGTAAACAAATAAAGCGTTTTAAGTATACAATCATCAGTTCGTAAAAGCTTGAACCAATACTTAATAGCACGTGCATAACGCGTGAGGTACAGTGGAAATCTCCCTGGTTCCCTGTAGACACTTGAATTGCTGATGCGTGTTTTAACATTTAAAATTCTTTTGCACTGCTTATTCTTTGAGGAACTTATTATCACTGTGCCTGCTTATTTCAATGATTTCCTTCGTCAATTTATTTCTTAATTCTTTCCCAATCATCACTTTATCTTATTTTTCGTCATTGATATCTATTAAATCGGCATTCTATATGACAATATCCATGTTTTTCTTGTGGCATTCATTTATTTGCTAATTTATCTATATCGATAATTATTACTTATTATTATTCTTATCAGTTATAGTATTAAAAATGAGATCAGGCAAGACTAAGTTTTCCATTTCTAAATATACACAACAAGCAGGGAACTCGTGTTTTGCAAACTAATTTAACTGTCTATGTTACGGTAATTTTTATACGCCATAACCATTTGCCAATATCTTACGTCTTTCTTATAAAAATGCCCTATTTTACGCTATAAAATTTGTGTCCGTTGTCTTTTAAACTAAAGAAAACTTACTTGTCGTGAAAACTTTCCTTCGGAAGCATTTTAATTATCAAAATCTTTGAAAATAAGAGAAGCTGTGAATGTTGCGATCTGGTTGCTATGAACTGCCTGGGCTTTACGTAACGTCAATGTAACGTTGAAAGGTCACGGTATTGTTACGTCATTGCAGAAGTTTGGACCAATGACTGAGCTTTATTCTTAAGCCCCGGAACACGGGGTCAAATCAAACATGATTTCTCTCTAGCACTACCTAAATTACAAATTTAGTTTTGTTCGGAATATTTATATTTCAGGAAAGAAAACTGTAAGAATTTAGATTGATTTTTCCTTCAGAATTTAAGATAATAATTCAGTGACAAAATTTACAGGGGTACAGATGACTAAAAGACATAGAAACTATAAAGTGCGTACACACTTTTCTTATTTCTGTGCATAGAAATATTTTTTATATGTTTGATTGTAAAAATAATCCCGTTAAAACGATCTTTTTAAATTATGCACATATATTTAAAAGTGAGCGAACAGAACAGAATGATACACGACCCAGAAGATGATTTCAGAAATTATAATTTTTCAGAAAAACATAGTGAAAACAAGAAGCAAATCAAAGATAAACAGATAATTATGATATAGCGTGTGTGTGTGTGTGTGTGGTGGGGGGGGGGGGTGTCAGACAGTATCAAATTTGTAAATTAGTCACCATAACTTTATATAAGCCGAATGAATGCTAGCATCAGCCTCAAGAACTTGAAGATATCCGAGCAATAAAGATATTGGTATTATCTATTCAGGCAAATATGTCAATGATATTAAATATGCCAGCTACCGATACACTACGTATTGTGAACATCAAAAAAAATTCTGGTAATATTACCAATTTTTTTTTACGTTTTGCATTATGAATTTGGCGACACAGCTGCTTGAACGTAGCGGCCTAACGGTATTAAATACATATAGAATATTATTATAAGGATGAACACAACAATTCAGAAGTCATTTCTAAACAAATAACAAGAAGCAACGAGAGGGGTCGACTATTTCGAAATAAATTGCCAGCGACCTACACTTATCAAACATCATTTTTGGATTCCAGAATTCAAACAAGAGGCACATATTGGCCTGATACTGCCCACTTGAGTGCCACCAGTTAAAACAGTAAGGTCAAACAGGGAATCAAGGTAAGTTCACCAAATGTTGAAGTTGAAATCTATATGAAAAATTGTACATCTGGTCAAAATTTCATAAACACAGCCTCAAAAACAGAAAGTAGGTCAGTAGTGTAAGGTCAATGTCGGCTAAGGTCACCGCTGAATTTTATATTCAAAATTATGAGTATGGGCCAAATATCATACTCTAGCTGCAAAAACTAAAAGTTGGTCAAAGTCAGCGTCGGCTAAGTTCAAAGTTGAATTTTAAATCCACAATTATAGGTAAAGCTAAATTTCCGTAGTTTAGCTGCAAAAACAAGAAAGTAGGTCAGCAGATCAAGATAAAAATCGAGGCCACATTAAGATCAAGGACTTAGCTAAATGTGTTTACCTGAAGATTCCTTAAAGTCATTAGGGAACTTGTTTTTTTATAAGTCTATTAAAATTAAACCATCCTCCTCCTCCGGTGCTGGGTAAATTTCGATCCAAGGTAGATAATTTGGATAATCTTTGTAAAGGTCAACTATACTATGCTACATACCAAATATAGAGGTTCTACCGCCTACAATTTTTGACAAAAAGATTTTCAAAGATTTTGTATTTTACATAAAAAGCGACGCACGGGCAGGGCCAAATTTGACCAGAGGAACATAATTGGAACTACATGTATTCTGGTGGAGGTCTACCAAACAGTGCTTCATACAGAATTTCTTAACTCTAGGCATACAGTTTCAGACAGGAAGATTTTCAAAGTTTTCCCTATATAACCCCCCCCCCCCCCCACCTCCCCTTCCCCCTGTAGGGTAATAATTTGAACAGTCTCTGCAGAGGTAAGCCATACAATGCTACAGACCAAATATCTAAGATCTAGGGCTTATGGTTTTTGACAAGAGGATTTTAAAGTTTTAAACAAATTGACCCTCGGGTCGGGGTCAGTTATGTCCCTAGGACCATAATTTGTACATTCTTGGTAGAAGACTTCTAGATGATGCTCATGCAAAATATCTAAGCCCTAGGCTTAGTTATTTCAGAGGAAAATATTAGCAAAATTTACCCTAAATCAGCTGAAGTTCAATTAAGCGACTCGCAGAGCAAGGCCATTAACGACCGAATGGGAAATAATTTGAATAATTTTACACGAATTTCGCCCCCGGTTGCATTTTGAGTCAAGGAGCATAATCTATAAAAAAAATTGTTAGAGGACCCCTCGCATTATATGTAAATTCTAGGCCTTATGGTTTCAGGCAAGAATATTTTTTAAGTCTTCCCTATATATGCTGATGTAAAATCAAGTGACCTCTGGGGCAGAACCATTTTTTACTCCGGGGACATCATCCGAATACTCCTGTTTCAACAAATACGCAAAATATTTGAGTTATATTCCTTGTGATTTCAGATAAGAAGATTTTCAATGTTTTTCCTTTCTGTTGCCATAGGAATTCAATTCTTGAACAACTTTGGTAGAGATTCATGCAAGGAACATTCCTGCAAAGTTTCATTCACTTTGGCCTGGTGATTTCAGAGGAGAAGTCGTTTGAATCAAAAGTTGTTGCACCCATTAACGCACAGGCGCAGGATGTGCATCATGCGGTCATAAAAGCTTCCCTTGAGCACGTCGTTTGGGATGACATTACAGGAGAACTCACAGTTTCACGAAAAGAAGTAATTGTTATCTGAATTTGGCCTTTAACTTCCTTTACAGAGCAACTTCTTTTTTTCCCAGAAAAGATTTTTGTAGCCATCAATTTTGCGTAAAATTAGTGTTGCATAAAGGTTTAAAACAACAAATATTACTTACTTTTCAAGAAAGAAATTATCTCGATCCATTTATCGGTTTCAGTTTTGAAAAAAGCAAATAGATCTGTTTCGTCAACTGTCTTGCACTGATGCGGTTGCTATATTGACCTTAGTAGTTAAGACGTTACGGCGTCACAAACGTCAGAAATACTATTACGTCACAACTTCGAAAACATATCAAGTTGTTATCCTTATTTTCTATTAAGATGTTATTTCCCTCTTTACTGAACGATTATGAAACGAAATTAAAAGCTATCAGCACGTAGTCCTGTATCGTCTGTCAACCATCAAACGTGAAATTAACGTTGGAAAACCCTCTTTGTAAGTTACGGTGTTCTGAAGTTGTATTCATATCACATCATATCATATCAGCGGTAAGGCAAAAATGACAAACACGTTAATGCAAGACTTGCAAAACAATTTTTAGAAAAAACTTTTATGACTTTATTCTCATAAAATATTAATTTCATTAACATACAAAAGACTGTTTCAAGGAATTCAATATTGCACACTTTTTTATGGTCTACTGAATTTGAACTATAAAAGAATATATAACATCCTACATGTTCATGGTATCGCACGGAAACTAACATATAAATAATTTATGAATTTCTTCGTTTTTAGTGATTAGTACTATTACATTTTAATTAACCCAAATTGCTAGTACTTTTTTTATAATCAATAGTATCATTGGTTTTCGCGACGATATATGAAACTGCACATTACTTCCACTTTAAACTGCAGAATACTGAATGTAAGTATCATTTCCCCGTATACTCTGTTCTGTCAGAAATGTTTTAAATAATTCTCTAGTTTCAAACTGGCAGTTATACTCGTACTCTCGACATAAAATGTAACCCGTTTTTCAATCATCATTAGGTACATAAAGCTAATCGCAATCCACTTCCTCCCGGATTTAAGAACAAGTGAATTTCTTCACTTACCGAGAGGTAAACTGATTTAGGGTTATATTTTGTCAAGCTACCCCTACACTGAGCATACTTCGTTCACACGTTTGAATTGAAGTAGTGGAAAAAGAACTTATATTGCATACATTACTGAAAACATATACAAGATTCAAAGAACAGTAAAAGAAAGACTTAAAAGTATCACAAAAGCTCAGAACCCCAAAATGTCAAAAATACTGTACATAGTTTAAAAAGTTCATATCACGTGATCGAAAAAAGAGAACTTTTTCATATCAATAATATCACTGGTTTTCGCGACCGCCTATGAAACTACTCCATTTATTCCTTCTTCCGTTTCTTCTGAAACAACTGAAGTCTGAAGATCGCCTGTTTTTGGGCTAATGTCAATAGTTATATCAAGGTCAGTACGTCGGTATCTTTCTGGAAACACAAAAAGCAACGGCAACGCCAGTACGGCCGACCCTAGAAGTACCTCATTCATCCAGGATTGACCTGAAATACAAATATTTAGACGTGATAAAAAGAGAACATTTTCATGACTCAGTATGTACTACTGACAAATACATTAGCATTCGGTAAAGTAGTTAAAACTGGTAGTTAACCCGATTAAAACAGCAGACGTACTGTTCTGTCAAATTAATATAAACTGGACGCTATGAAAGCACAAAAAGATCAAAAGCATATAATCGCTTGCAGTCACGTATAATTTATTTACATAATATTTCTAACTCAAGGCTACTGCTGTCAAAAAATAAGTACTAATAGGAGAACTTTCAAATAATTTCAATAATCAGCCTCAATATAAGTACAGACCATGATCAACCTCAACATAAGTGCAGACCATGTACATTGGTATAGACCATGATTAGCTTCAACATATATACAGAGTACAGACCATGATCAGCCTGAACATATGTACAGACCATGTAAATAGGTACAGACCATGATCAGCCTCAACATATGTACAGACCATGTAAATAGGTATAGACCATGATCAACCTAAACATATGTACAGACCATGTAAATAGGTACAGACCATGATCAGCCTGAACATATGTACAGACCATGTAAATAGGTACAGACCATGATCAGCCTCAACATATGTACAGACCATGTAAATAGGTATAGACCATGATCAACCTAAACATATGTATAGACCATGATCAGCCTCAACATATGTACAGACCATGTAAATAGGTACAGACCATGATCAGCTTCAACATGTGTACAGTCCATGTAAATAGGTACAGACTAAGATCAGCCGCAACACATGTACAGACCATGTAAATAGGTACAGACCATGATCAGCCTCAACATAGGTACAGTCCATGATCAGACAGTACAGATGTCACGTGAGACCAACTACAATATATAGTCTGTCTTCGTTAAGGGGACAGAAAAATGTAAAACTTACGGAATATTTCAAAATATGTGAAGGAATGACGTAATTGCATAGGTCAAGGATCTTACCAATGTTTGGAATCAACATCACAAATAGGAAGCAGATTCCAATAATATTGTTGATGAGAGTTAGAAACCCCCCTGTGACCCCTTCTGCCACGGGGTAGCTCGCTTCACACGCAATCTCGTAGAAAAGTGGTATACCTCCGTTGATGAGTATACCAATTAGAATACAGGCAGTGTAGAGTGAGACTGAAAGAAAATTATGCAGACTATAAAACATTGTAAGACACCCTTAAATTTCAGTTTCGACAATTTGGGAAAATCAGCTTAATCATATAGCAATAAATCTGCAACCAGCGTAACACAAGATTCGTTTCCACCATGTCGATTTGAATTTGAGAGTTGTAGAAAAATAAGACAACAATGTTTTTAAGGTTTATAGTTCATATTACAAGTTTTTTTAGTTAAGTGTTGATTTAAAAAAATTCCACGAGCAGAAGCTGACAGATTTCAAGCTGGCATTTTTATAAAAACACACAGTGTTAACCAGCCCGTTACATAAATTCTATCTAAAATGACCAATTTTTATATGGTTGTGCTTAACAAAAAGTGTTGTTTTTTTAGTACAGATATAAGAAATGGGTCGGATATCGAGCAGAACGTTACTTACTTAAATTAAATGGAATATATTTTTGCCAAAGAATGAAGAACCACGCGGACGCAGCAACAGCCCCTAGGAACAGTGTAATCAGAAACAATTTCATTCTTCTCATAAATATATCAGCAAATCTGAAATTGATTAAAGAAAAGGTAAATGTATTTGCGTACAATTTTATCTTAACAAAGTGTAATTAGAATTACATGTAATGCGAACATCGGTAATGAAATTCGTAGTCACGGTTTTAGATATGGTTTTGTATTTTAATTGCTTGTTTTTATTCAGGTTTAACGCCAGTTTCAACCTGGTCATATGCCGGCAGTGCGTTCTACTAACAAGTCTTCCTAGGTGTCCAACCAACTAACCTATTTCCCTACATAAAACTGACTGCTTTCTCACTTGAATCAGGTGACCAACTGAGTTAGCTGGATCAGGTGTTTTGTATTTATTTTCTTTCCAGTTTCCCTTTGTTTTATGCTTTTTAAAAAGTATTGCAGTTACTTTAGAATACAGCTATATCTACCATCGCAAAGTACAAGATATAGACACAACAAAAACGACAACTTTCTCACATAAACTGTTACGTTAGGTAACTAGGCTCGAATCAATGACTCAACCTTTAACAAGTGACTCATCGTGTCCATTTGGTCTGAGTATGTCTTAAAGGTCAGGTAACAAATGTTAAGGAAGTTAATTTTTCTTTTACTCATTTCTCTTTTTGATGTTCTTGTACTATCTTGTGTTTTTTTTTGTCTATTTAAAATGGCGATTCTCAATATCTCAAAGACTTAAAACATAGAAAGTCAGGAAGTGCTGGACTAGTAATCCAGGAGCCACGAGTTCAATCCCCCGCTCCTCCACTAGCATTACTAATTGTCTTTCGAATATGATGTTAAACTGAAGTCCCTGTATGAGTGTTATAAACTGAGCACTCTCCAGGGGGCGTCAGTCATATTGGCAACGGGTACCGACGATAGATAAACTCAAAATGTATAAACAAAATATTTACCTGGCAATAATCAGTCCAGATGTACACCCAGCCAGGGTCTGCCAAAATCCCATATACCCTGCTGTGTTCTGGGATATACCAAGGGGTTTAAGGTTCACATCCAGAACTGACTGCCACACCCCTAGGATACCTGTGGGTATTGCATACGCCAAAACTATCAGCCACACTGACCCGTTACTGAAACAAAAATTCAAGTGTTGAAAACCTGAAGATAAAGTAAACTTTGAAACAAAAATATTACATACTTCTGCGAATTAAAGTCATCTATGGTATTTTGTTATCTAATATATTCAAAATCAACAATAACAAATCATCATCATCATGTTATCATCATCGCCGGCGTCTCTATCATCTTCGTCGTCAACATCATCATCACCAGATGTCGTCTTCATAATCATCATCATCTGTTTCATCATCATCATTGTCGTACCTATCATCATTTTCGTTGTCAACATCGTCATCACTACCATCATCCTCATATTATTTTAATTCTCGTCGTCATCTCTTTCATCATCCTCGCCGTCATCATTATCATCATTATCATCATCTTTATTTCCTTCTTCCACTAAACAGTGCTGGAAAGCAACGTATATTAATGAACGAATTTGTACAAACAAGACTCAACATACCAAAGGAGTCGTGAAAGACCTTTGACATATTCTGTACGTTTTATGGAAGCCGACGCACTTGGTGGTTTTGGTGGTCTAGCAGGAAAGTATATGACAACAAGAATGAACAATAACACACCCAGACCAGCTTCTGTAAAATAAATATATATAAATATAAATATATAAATATACCTTTGTATTGAAGCTGCCTAGAACGAACATTTATGGAATGAACAGTTTTTATTTGCTGAAGAGATATTGTTGTGTCAGAGCCAGAGACGGAATAAAATGTCTGTTTTTAAAGACAGATGTGTACGCTTCACTCTGGTGCCTTTTAGATAGATTATTATTTATAAATGTGAATAAAGTTTTCATAATGTATATAAACAGATCAAGATATTGTTCCAGTTTTTAATATAAAAAAAATATGTAAATACCAAATATAGAATTGTTGTTGTTAATTTCGTTTACAAGGACTCGTGATAAAGTATCATAATCAGAGATTTGTGATTCAGAATACTTACGTAAATATAAATAATTCTTTATATCAGATTCAAGTGTTGACATGTTCATTACTTCTGAAACGAGAGGGAACATCTCAAGTGTACCAAAGTGTGATAGAACATGCGCCGTAAACGTGTGTTACAATATACAACAAGTATAAGTCAAAACACTCCATAATAACGCAGTTGACAAAGCGATAGGCACGTTTGAAGTGCTGTTATTACGTACAGAGAATTATCAATACGAGGCGACCTTACTAACTTGACTATTTAAATACATCTACTTAAAAATATGAAACCAGTAGTTTGTCAGACCTAGCCAAGGCTAGGGCTCAAAGTGCTAACACAATATAACGAAACACACTTCATGTTACGTCACTGTTTGATTATATTTTTTATACCTCTATGAGATGAGTTTATATATTCACTTCCATACAACGACGGCACGTGGAAACTTCTAGACACGTGACCACTCCGGAGGACAGGGACCATCTCAAAAGCGTTGGTTACATTTTCCGTGGAGTTTACAGTTTTATATGCCGGACTAGAAACCATCTGCGGACCTGAAAGAAAACAGAAGTATTATAATTTTGCTAAAATTCGTCTAAGAAAATGACATAACCATTTAAGAAGTTTAAAAAACAATCTCTCTCTCTCTTTCTCTCTCTAAACTTAGTGAATGTTTGATCTAAATGGCAGAAAATTCACAATTGTTTATTCTTTGAAAATCATTTGCTAGAAGTCAATACATGTAATAACACCTACTGGAAGAAACTAGTGTTCAGACCTTATAATATATCCAAAAAGTAATGTCAATACACGTTGGTAAAATGTTGTTGTTGTTTTTTTAATCCCGTTATACAATATATGTCACATTAACCAAATGTATTCGTGTTTATACTTGATAAAAAATATGGTGATAAGTTTACAAAAAATCTGTTTTCTATTAGGTGTTATTTTCTTACCTATAATGAAAGACAACGACACGCCCATATAGTTAGCAAAGGACACGATAGCCGTTGCCGTCGCCCTCTGGTCTGGTGGAAACCATACCGACGACAGTGCCGCCGGCCCGGCGAAAGGAACAGTTCCACCAATACCATTAAGAACTGCACAAATATTTGCTAACCTGAGAAAAAGGCAGGAGTGTTGTTTTATCCATTGCTCTAATGTCTCTTGTTAATGTCTAGATCGGAAACAACGAAGATTGACGAAAAATACGAGTATTTGTACGCAAAGAGGCACCGAAAGGGTTTAATGTAAAGAAAATTGTAATAAAATTAAGTCAGTCATACATACATATATTTATAGTAACTTATTAGAGGCCTTGGTTTTATAGACGTTAAAAATATTTTATTCTTTGAGAATAATTTCATTATAAGTTAACATAATTTATGGTCAAGCTTAACTCACCATGTGGCGGGGCCAGGGTCAAGGGTTATACATCTCATGACGGTACCGGTCATGACGAGAAATGAACAGATCAGTAGAGACACCCGTAATCCTGGAAACAATATAGTATGTATAAAGGGCTAGTTGCAATGTTGTGCAATATAGTAAATATGCACAGCACAATTTTCACGTGTTTCATCAACGAACTAACGGGGTCAATGTATTTTTTAAACTTTTCCATGTTTTGTAAAGTCTTGAAACCGCCTATATTTCCTTACTTTCTTTTATGCACGCGAGCTTCTTAATGTAACACCTTCTTGTTTACAAATACACTTTCATAATGACCACTGATCATTGGCCACGATTTTGTTTGGAATGTTAGAATATCCATAGCACAGATTCCAGTCTGAAACAATTCTTGGTGAAAAGAAGATTTTTTTTTAGATTCTTTCAACATTAATTCGTTTTTAATTCTTTCGATTTTATTTTTTAATTTTGAAAATAATTCTTGTTTATGTTCATTTATTTTGCCATGTTTTAGCGGGTGATGTGCTTTATATAGGTCACGCATGCGCATAGATAAAAAAATAGAAATGCAGAGACATAGAAATTCTTTCGCGGTATACTTACCTTTGACATCCATGAAGTAACACATTGGAAGCACAGTAAACATGAAGGCTATGTTTCCATAGTTTGCTAACATCCCAATATTACTGTCCTGCCATTTTAACACTATCTCGGCAGACTCGGTGATTGGGCCCCATGTATTCCATACCAAAGCCTGCAGAAACAAAGACAACAATATGCGATCAGCAGTTTTCTGTATAGAACAAAAAGGCTAATTTTCCCTTAATATGCAGTCCTTATATATGATTTACATCTCCGGATAAGGAGCGAAAGTTCCTCCCTTCTACATATTTTTGCGACTGTGAAGGTGGTAACTCCAGAGTGATTAAACATTGTCGCCATAACTTCACAATATATCGAAAGTAAGCAGTGACCAGTTTTAGTGATAGTTAGACTACATGTGCTGTCAGACTTCATTTTCTCACTTCCAGGTGTCTGCATACATGTATTTGCAACTAGTCTAAAACGAAACAATTAATTCGAATTTTTTGGCTTGCAGTACTGTCATTGTTGTTTTCCCTGAACACTGGTCAAAATGTTAAAAATCAATGTTCCAGATAATCTGAAACAGTCTATAGTAACGTATGCATATTCATTTAACATACACGCTCGTATGCAGATATGAAACATTCTAAATATAACCTTATCAGAAAGACTTTTATTCAAATGCATACAATCACTCTTTTCATATCTTGATCAGATCACCTTCTTATGATAACAATAAATGAGCCACGCTACGCAAAAACCAACACTATTTTATTTGCTCTAACATACAATAAATATAAAACTCCTAGGGGCATTACAATAGTGTTTCATTCTATTTCACGTCACAAAGTGCTTTTAGGTACTCCTATTAAACAGTTAAAACTTTATAATTCATAATTCATTTTAAACGTGTCTGTATGTTGTAGATGGTCAACAACGAAACTTAAAAGTGACCAAACATAACCTTGCAACCAACTTCTCAAATAGACCTCGGAATTTTCAAAAATGATATAATTGATAGCAGTCGTTACCTGGCAAAAGCTTCCGAGACAGAAGACGATAAGCACGTACCACCTCCGGGCGTATACTGCTGTCGCTGCCCCTTCCTCACTCTCCCTGGTGTGACCGAGGATTGGCAACCTCTCTGCAACCTCCTCCGGCACTTCCATCTTGTCAATGTCCTGTTAAATACCAAAAAGTCCAATCAAACCTTTCTATCTATGTGTCATTGACTGACGAGTTCATAACTGACCAACCAACCCTATGTCTGAGCAACTGACTGACCAAAAACGACAGTATCGTACAGCTTCCTTCCCTCGTGCTTTTCTTCCTTCCCTCCCTGTCCCCTCCTTTCATTCATTCATTTATTCATGCATTCATTCATTCATCCTTTTTTCATTCCTTCCTTTCTTCTTCCTTCCTTTATTCTGTCTGTCAGTCTGTCTGTCATCCATTCATTCATTCATCCTTTCTTTCCTTCCTTCCTTTCTTCTTCCTTCCTTTATTCTGTCTGTCAGTCTGTCTGTCATTCATTCATTCATTCATTCATTCATTCATTCATCCTTCTTTCCTTCCTTCCTTTCTTCTTCCTTCCTTTATTCTGTCTGTCTGTCTGTCTGTCTGTCTGTCTGTCTGACTGTCTGTCATTCATTCATTCATTCATTCATTCATTCATTCATTCATTCATTCAGCAGCTAATAAATCTTCATCCTCGTCTTCATCTCTTTGACATTTTAATCAACATTCACACAAGATTTCTAAAAAATTATTACTCAATGGTCAAAACTTTAAACAAGGTCATCATCAATTTCGTCGCCATTTTTATCATCATCATCAATAACATCACCATTATGATCCGACATTATGAATAAGCATTAAAATGAGAAGTATGAATAACGTTAGAAGGAAAAATCACTTTACCTTTGTCATATTCCTTCAATTTTGACGTTTATTCTTGAAATCAGCTGATGATAACTGTATAAAATATTCATGAAAATACGCCGCATTTTATGCATAATGTGCATTCGACAGCAACGTTCACCTTTCCATATAAAGTGCTGCAGATAGTTAAATTCCACAGTTAAAATTTTACATACAGTAGTTCTGCATTTAATCTTCTGTGTTCAGTGAGTTAGCTTTTATCAGTTAATCACATAATTAATAGTCAAGAACAAATTATTTTAGCCACACATCAATATCTGATGTTATCTTCCGTAAGTCGAGTATCACATGAGTGTTTGTAACTGACATAGATCTATAACACAAAGAAAACATCCAAAATAGAAAATAATGTTTACCTGTAAATTCCTTCATGTGTGTATTCACTGCCCGGGCACAGACATGTGTAGAAATGTAACGTTATCTTTTAAACCCATTGTAAATGCATGAAACATGAACCTATGCAAATGTCTAATCAATCGTGTGAAAATAACGGGTTTTCGGCCATTTTAAATATTGAAAAGGGTCGAAAAATATAACGCAAGTACGGGAAATAAATCAAATTATTCTGATTGTCAAGAGGGTACACGAGTTGTCGAACTTTATTATTGAAAAGGGAAAGATTTACAAACTACACATGTACTTTGAGGTCCGTAATATAATCTAATCAAGAGTTTATTTATTCATTCTGTCTTTTAAAACTATCCCACATCAAAACGTATTCATCTTTACTTAAAATTTTGTTCATTTTTAAATGCAATTTCGATCAATTTGAGAGAGAGAGAAAACAGATTTCGAGAAAAAGAGATCAAAAGGTTGTTGTCCTGTTGAAAAAAATGGCGCATAAACTTGGACAACGTAACGTTCAAAGTGACGTCATATCCGTTGTATTGAAAAGAGTGTTGCCGTCGGAGGGCGCCAGTTAACTGCAAAGTGAGGCAAGTTGTATCAGAAACAAAAATATTTTATTTATAAATTAAATTGCTGATAATTTCCTGATCTGTTTATTTTTTCTGTTGTTTTTTTTTATATATATTTTACAAATTATCTCTGTGTATGAAATTTGTTGAGAGTAGGCTAGACCTATATTGATCTTTGTCAAGTTATTCATCTTTAAAAACAAAAAACGTTTATAGTATTCAAAACTATCGCTATCTAAATTTTTATTGAATTTTCATAAATCATCTTTTCTATAAAATAGGCTAAACATGGACGAACAAAACAAAACTATTGGAAGAAATTAACTAGTTTAAAAGTCTGTACAGCTATATGTTTTCATATTTCTAGCCTTTCACAGGATTTCATACATTTGTATTTTTATTCCAGAATGTATCGCAGCCAACAAGTAACAGAGTTTGACATTGTCAGAGTAGCACCGCACGTGGATCTCGTGCTTTTTGACAATGTTATTAGCTGTTACCCGTGCGACAGAGACATTACAGCCAACTACACCCTGGGACAAGATGTGACGTAAGTGCTGTAATAATTATAATAATTAATAATTCTGAAATTCAGAATTCTAATCAAATTATCTTAACCAACAACATAGTCATCATTTTTTTCTTCGTCATTGACATCATCTGTTCAGTATCTGCATCCATCTGATCATCACAATCACATCCTCATCGTAGTCTTCATCGTCATCATTATTTATATAGCGCCATCATCAGCGCCATCATGGCTGTCATCATAATCATCATTATCTTTATCATCATCGTCTTCGTCAGTGTCATCATTTATTATTGTCTACATCTTTGTTATCATCACAATCACCAAAATACTATAAAAATAATGAAGAAATATCTCAATTAATAAATTAACTATTTGGTACTTATTTCAAAATTTTTGAACAATTATTCGAACACGTATACAATAAACCTGAATATGGAGTTAGGTCGTGCATTAATCGGTTATATTGCATCAGTTTAAAGCAAAGACATTAGCAATGTAGGAATTTTCTGTCACTCTTCCAAAAAGGCCACCCGCTAAATCCGTTTCTTTATCATTTTATTTATTTATTTTCGTATTTTAGGCCATCAACGTGGGACTGGATTGGAATTTTCCGAACAGATTGGCGTTACCTCGGCGAGTACACAGCATACCGCTGGGCCCAGGTCCGAGCCACAGACTGCACTGCCCCAAAACGGCGAGCTGTTGTCTTTCCACGAAGCATTCATCAGGTAATAAGTCATGTTGACGCTACTTTGTGTTGTGCCTCTTTCAGAATATTGGAGCAATATGATAATTAGATATGAAACAAATTTAAATTTCCTAAATTTTGAAAGTCTTGTTCATAAAGAGATGATTCAATGTTGCCTTTGGTTTAAAACAATAATGGCTACACTAAGGACAGTTTGTTGTGTTTCTACATGGAACTTTTCACAATGTTACAGAGCATTGATTTAAAACACTTAATGGATTGGAAAAAAATGTAAACAGAATTGTATAATTTATTAAAGAAAAATACAATCTAGAATTTTTTACCCATATCAAATGGTTTGATGAAGCCATCGTTTTCTGAATATATTCATACATTAATATCCTCGTATTTCCTTTCTCTATTCTTTCAAAGATTCCAGCAAATGACCATGACTTGTACCAATTTCTCTATGTGTCACGTGGTAACCACGTGGTCGGTGTCAGTATCCCATTCAAAGTCACGGACGCAGAAGAGTTACCGGACTTTTGTATTGCCACATTGTTCAAAGAACCTTCTTTCACTTTGTTACCGGAGAAATCAAGAGCAAGGAAAGGTAAATATTTCTTGATTTTGTTTGTTTTAGATAGAAGAACAAGTAAGTCATACTTCAAATCAAACATGGTGGAAGTAAGCTGCCAACTGTACATCTATAAATGATTAAAAGCAAAAGATACAGCTGTTTTTAAAACCAATCAACGGACAAAAGTAATGTCTTAACTTTATTGCATGCCTTCTGTAAAATAAGAACAGTGTTGTAAAATTACTATTCAAAATTCAGAACTCCTTTCACTATGCATCTGTGTTTCCAATTAAGTTGTACAGTAAAGTTCCTCTATTAAAAAAACTTTGACTGTTTCAAAACACTCTAAAGTCAGCAATGTCAAAGAACTAAAAGTCTAAAATTTAGAGTTAAAAGGTCCGTTATTTAAGCCGATTTGTTACTAAAACCTCTTTTTCACGCCGTATTAGCTGATCTATACTGTAACGATGTTCTGTGAGAGGGTATCCATATATTCGAAAACAGAACCAAAGAAATCAGTTGTTTATAATTGAACCGTAGAAAATTGTCATCACCTGTAACCTTTTTTGAAAAAAAATTCTGATCATTTTCTTCTTAAAACAGCAAGACTTCCTTTATGTGACACTTACGAAATTATAAACGAGTTACCTTGCCCCTCAACACCGAAACGCCGCGCCAGAAGGAAGGAGAAAGTAACCACCGTCTACCGCGACACAAACACCCTTGTCAGCATTGAAAACTTTGGTAATGTATTTATGGACATATCGTTGCCATGCCTTTACATTCCTGAGAAATTCTACAACCGCGAGTGTTTATGGTCGCTCTTATGTACCCTACCCCGTCAGCAGTATGATTCTATGACATTGTACAATTTCAGGTCTAGGTCCGACTTTTCCATCAGTAGACTAAATTATCATGTGTTTTGATGAATATTCTCTCAGGAATTTAAGAATTTTCAATACGTGAACGTTAGATATGGTCTTTTATATATGGTTCACACAAGTACGTCAGTACTTAAATGTCTTCCATTTTGAAGAACTTCATTTAGACACTTCTGATACACGTGTAAATCTGAGCTTTTATGAATAACAGTTTGTCTTTCGCTATCCATATTTTTGATAAAAATATTTTTCAGATTTCGCAGAAAGGCTAAAGTTCGTAAATGTTCACCCTGTTGTAAAGGAATTTACTGTGTCAACCACGGTTCCACAACATGACAAACAACTGAAAGTCTACGATATAACATGGTCAAAGCAGCAGACGCCTTCAGCATCAACTTTTGATACGCCATCTATAGAATATCCGGTACTGCAAAAGCTCAAAGCTGGTCCCTTGTCCTTCCTGCTGTCCTTCCGAGAAAACGGAAGTAGATGTTTGAACTGTCACGTCGCGAAGACGCTTGTGCAAGATCTTGTTGAAAGAGATGCTTTACAGGAAGAGAAAATGCGTTACATGAAAATGAAGATGGACGCCATGTTTGTAGCAAAAACCGGAAAAGAGGTATAGTATAATCACCTTTATCAAATGTAATGATTTTATACTCATTAATTTTACATCGATTGCGATACAAGTTCTTACAACTTAGATTCATCACGCCCGATGACTGCTTCCTGGGTTCCATACCAGTATTCGCGCAGCGTGGAGGAATGTGAGAGAATCTCGCCTCTGACGATCTGTACTTCCCTAAGTGTTAATTTCTTTGCTCATAAATAAAGACAAAGACAAATGATCATGTTTATTCCACACAACTTTAAGTTGACATCATCATCTGAAATGGTTCAGAATGTTGAAGGCTGTAACAAGTGAGACTTTTCACGTGCATTCGAAAACAAATTCATATTGTAGCTAAATACCTAAACAACAAAAGACTGGCACCTTGTGCAAATTTTACAAAATCTCGATCAGAGTTTCGATAAAAATCTTCTTTTTTTTCAAAATAAGACTTTTTTATGCAGAAATGGTAATTTTTTTACAACTATGTTTTCTAATTAAGTGAGCTTTTTACACAATCTTTGGCGTTAATTTCAGGAGGGTCCGGCCACAGCTGTAGGTTTACTAGACTTGGCACTCAATCAGCTACAGGCTGATAACAAATCCCTAAGGCAACGTATAGACGAACTCCAGGAACTGTTAGCAGAGGCTCGATCCCAACAACAAGAAAGGCCTAAAACCGGAAGTGCCCTAACGCATGTCACCGATGACGACCAAGGATCATGGATGATACGAGATCCGAAAAGAATTGGTAAGTTCTTTCGTACACCTACGCCTATATCCCCACAACAATACAAAAGGGTATTTAAACGATCAAACACAGGAATTGTTCCTTGTAGCGGTATGGTTGAAAACAATCAAACATAGTGAATTGTTCCATGTAGTGGTACGGTTGAAAACAATCACATGGTGCATTGTTCCATGTAGTGGTATGGTTGAAAACAATCACACATGGTGCATTGTTCCATGTAGTGACAATCAAATATAGTGAATTGTTCCATGTAGTGACAATCAAATATAGTGAATTGTTCCATGTAGTGACAATCAAATATAGTGAATTGATGTAGTGGTATGGTTGAAAACAATCACACATGGTGCATTGTTCCATGTAGTGGTATGGTTGAAAACAATCACACATGGTGCATTGTTCCATGTAGTGGTATGGTTGAAACAATCACACATGGTGCATTGTTCCATGTAGTGACAATCAAACATAGTGAATTGTTCAATGTAATGGTATGGTTGAAAACAATCAAACATAGTGAATTGTCACATGTAGTGGTATGACTGAAAACAATCAAACATAGTGAATTGATCCATGTAGTGGCATGATTGAAAATAATCAAACATAGTGAATTGTTCCATGTAGTGGTATGATTGAAAATAATCAAACAAGGTGAATTGTTCCAAGTAGTGGTATGATTGAAAATAATCAAACATAGTGCATTGTTCCATGTTGTGGTATGATTGAAAACAATCAAACATAGTGAATGGTTCCATGTAGTGGTATGACTGAAAACAATCAACCATAGTGAATTGTTCCATGTAGTGGTTCGATTGAAAACAATCAAACATAGTAAATTGTTCCATGTAGCGGTTCGATTGAAAACAATCAAACATAGTGAATGGCTCCAAGTAGTGGTATGATTGAAAATAATCAAACATAGTGAATTGTTCCATGTAGTGGTATGATTGAAAATAATCAAACATGGTGAATTGTTCCAAGTAGTGGTATGATTGAAAATAATCAAACATAGTGCATTGTTCCATGTTGTGGTATGACTGAAAACAATCAAACATAGTGAATGGTTCCATGTAGTGGTATGACTGAAAATAATCAAACATGGTGAATTGTTCCATGTAGTGGTATGATTGAAAATAATCAAACATGGTGAATTGTTCCATGTAGTGGTATGATTGAAAATAATCAAACATGGTGAATTGTTCCATGTAGTGGTATGATTGAAAATAATCAAACATAGTGAATTGTTCCATGTAGTGGTATGATTGAAAATAATCAAACATGGTGAATTGTTCCATGTATTGGTATGATTGAAAATAATCAAACATAGTGAATTGTTCCATGTTGTGGTATGACTGAAAACAATCAACCATAGTGAATTGTTCCATGTAGCGGTTCGATTGAAAACAATCAAACATAGTGAATTGTTCCATGTAGCGGTTCGATTGAAAACAATCAAACATGGTGAATTGTTCCATGTAGCGGTTCGATTGAAAACAATCAAACATAGTGAATTGTTCCATGTAGTGGTATGACTGAAAACAATCAAACATAGTGAATTGTTCCATGTAGCGGTTCGATTGATAACAATCAAACATAGTGAATTGTTCCATGTAGCGGTTCGATTGAAAACAATCAACCATAGTGAATTGTTCCATGTAGCGGTTCGATTGAAAACAATCAACCATAGTGAATTGTTCCATGTAGCGGTTCGATTGAAAACAATCAAACATAGTGAATTGTTCCATGTAGTGGTATGACTGAAAACAATCAAACATAGTGAATTGTTCCATGTAGTGGTATGATTGAAAATAATCAAACATGGTGAATTGTTCCATGTAGTGGTATGACTGAAAACAATCAACCATAGTGAATTGTTCCATGTAGCGTTTCGATTGAAAACAATCAAACATAGTGAATTGTTCCATGTAGTGGTATGACTGAAAACAATCAAACATAGTGAATTGTTCCATGTAGCGGTTCGATTGAAAACAATCAACCATAGTGAATTGTTCCATGTAGCGGTTCGATTGAAAACAATCAACCATAGTGAATTGTTCCATGTAGCGGTTCGATTGAAAACAATCAAACATAGTGAATTGTTCCATGTAGCGGTTCGATTGAAAACAATCAAACATAGTGAATTGTTCCATGTAGTGGTATGACTGAAAACAATCAAACATAGTGAATTGTTCCATGTAGTGGTATGACTGAAAACAATCAAACAAAGTACATTTTTCCATGAACTTGCATGATAAAAAATGTAATGAAAACACGAAATCTTTTAATGTGATTTATACGTAAACTGTCATTTAAAAGGGTTTACTTTTATAAAAGTTTAAAACTCCGTGTTATTTGAGTAACTTCTATTTATCAGAGGAACTGACATTTTTCGTAAAATGCTGTGGAAAATGAAAGAAAATGAGAAAAAGAACTGGATGTCACAATATCAATTTTTCCCAACAAAGAATTTTAAGAAACAAACAACATCTGTATTCCGTATGTTATCGAATGTAATGTTCATGTTCAAACCTGCCAATACTGCATTATTTTTAGCGCGTATAAAGAAGGTTCTAGGACGACAGAGCAGGACAGTCCAGGTTCTGAGACAATGCAACGAAACCAAACAGAGGCAGATAGAAGGGCTTCAGTCTGAGAACGCTCGTCTGAGAAAACTTGTGCAGGTAAATATACACTGCCAAGATGCTGATTCATGTCTGATAAATTAAAAACTTTTATCTTTGGGGTTTAAGACAACTTCGATTAGGTAGTCAACCCTTCGCTTTACGGTTTTAAACATATCTTTTTGAAATCGAAATGACGTTGGTTTTTTTTATTTTAAAGTACGTGTATACATAAAATTACAAGAGTTAAGCTTACATACCGTATTTTGTTTTCTAACGTTTGTCGTTTCAGAATGCGTTCAACACCAGCGACAAGTTTAGGGAGATAGCTGAAGAGATGCAGGTTCGAATCAAGACCGTGTTGGCTGAGAGGGCCAAAGATCATACCAACGAATGGAGACAGTATTTCCGAACAGTGCAGGTTTGTACAGTTTAACAATTATGGTGTTCTCATATTCAGAATGCTGTCTGCTATATCAGATGTTTTTTCTGAAGTAATTTATAATCATTATTGAATCTGTAGATAAACCTCCGTTCATTTGTTGTTCCATGGTCATATGATTCATGATAAAATTTTGGAATGATTCAAAAGGCGGAGCAAAAGCAGTTATACCCTTGTTCGATATTTTCTTTATCAAGGTCGATAAATTTTCATATCGTCTTCACTAAAAAGCTATAATTTTATAGTATCTGCAAATATTTTAGCGCGTTTTAGAGCATAAAACCATAGTGTGTCTCGGCCTTAAAAGCTGAGTTTTTGAAAGAGGACAATAAAAATGGCTTTTATGAAGGTTAAAGTTTCGACGAGCAATTCTAAAGTATGCGCTGTCAAAGACTTGGTGCTCACAGAGGTATTTTTAAGCTCGCAATGAATGCATAGATAATTTTTGGAAAAACAACATCTTCGAAAAATTACATCTTTACTGTTTATGTACTCAGCGAGTAACCTCAAGGCCAATATACGGTGATTTAATATTTGACCCTTACTCTACTGGAACCGATTGTCTCTGCCTTCACATCCAAGCAGTCTGATCTTGGTCTGCACTATTCGCCATTCAGTCAGGAAATTTTCAATCAGCACCCCGATAAACAGTTAATGGATCTGTCCAAATTGAAAGATGGAAAAGTCCATTTTATGTATTTAGCGTGGTAAGGGCTAAATGATAAGGACTTTTATATTTTTTAGGAGACTCACACACAAACTACTACTGAAGCCAAAGTAGACAAATCCACTTCATCAGACAGTCCGAGCCCCAGTGGCAGTAACGCCAGCAGCGCCAGTAGCAGCAGCGGAGTTCGAGACCTACCCAGGCATCAGCTCCGAAACAAGCAGATCTCCAAGGTTCTAAAGTCTGAGAAACAACCACGGTCTAAGCTGCACAAGGAGCGTTCCCAGGCGGAGCAGTGCCCGACCTGTGGACTTAAGTTCTCAAAGAAAACGGACCGCCGTGTTATAGAGGAGCATATTGTGTTTCACGACAGAATGAAGTGTTAATTGATCTAGAGCCTATACACCTTTCCATTGTTTTTCAGAGCAGCAATTTGTGTTTCAAAACAAATGAAGTATTTATAGAGCATATACGGCCTTTTGCTGTGTTTCTGAGCACCATTTTCTGTTTCACGGCAAAATTTTTTGTTTGTAGAGCACGATTCAACTTTTCCATCTTGCAGAAAATGCTTTAAACCACCATAATAACAATATCAATTTATACTTTATCTCAAACACGACGTTAACATATTTCATCTTCGAATTTGTCTGAATAAACCCTCTTGTAAACAATTAAGTATTCGAACTTTTTTTACACTCTTAAATATGTTGTTCCTTTTACATGTTTAGAACAATCTGACATTTTTATGCTTCCGCAATATCCTTTTTTAATGTTTCATTGTCTTACATGTTTCTGTTTAAGTTCATGAGAATTCAATAAACTATTCAACGTTCTCGTATTCTTTTATATTGTTATGGCTCTTTTTCAAGGTTCGGTCAACTTTTTATTTCTTTTCTTGAGTTGGACTTTTTCAATTTCTTATTTCAATTTCAAATTTCAGTTAAAAGATATTTGAAAATTACCTTGAAAAGAAATAGAAAAAGACACTTGTAGACAAGTAAGGACTCACTTCACTTTCTTAACCCCTTCATTTTGTAATTGTGAACCAATAGGATCAGGTGCTAATAAACCGTCTAAACTACAACATGCTATTCTATTCTATTCTTTTCTATTCTATTCTATTCTATTCTATTCTATTCTATTCTATTCTATCAAGTATCAAAACAGACCAGTGACGGTAGACAAAAAAAAATAAGAATCTCATGTCACAAAGGTACGAATCGGCTGATTGGCTCGATAGCAATTGTAATATCGTGGGAAAGAGGCTCTGCAGAGTTTCCGCCAAATACAGTTGCTTGTGGGCCGGGTTGCCTGATCGACATGGAATACATTAATGATGCTTTTAGCATGCAATATTTGTTATGTCAATATTTTTTTGTACAAAATGTTTTTCAGTTTACTCTCATTTTTCAATTTATTTCATAGATCGTTCGGGACACATAGCTGATGACGTCAATTTGACGTCATTATGTCTTCTATCCCAGTCGATTTAAAACAAGTCCTTTTATGTTCCAAAATGGCGCTTCTCGCAAAGCGAGGTAACTATGTAAAGACAACAGCAAAAATATTTGACAAACGAAATTATCAATTGCAATATTTTTATTTATTTTATTTTTTTGAACATACGGGAGTTTTCAAGTATCCGTAGCATGTTCTATATTTTGCTATTTTTATGGATATTTTTATACTTTTGTATAGCATTTGAACCCATTCGTTGTTGTTGTTCGTTTTTGTTGTTGTTGTCTTTTGTCTGTCAGCTGAAAACAAACACCACATGTAAATATTCATGAGCGAAAAAAAGAGAAAAAATACAACTGTACACCTACTGAAAAATATTTCTTTGAGCACCACAAAAACTAACCTTTAATGTTCTTTCTGTATTTAAAAAATACATACTAAACATTGATTTTCTCGCCAACAGTCAGATTTATAAAACAGCCATGCTTAAGGTTTGGTTTCATAATATACTTCTAATGCAGAAGACTATAATTAACTTTGAACACAGTTTTTCTTTAATCTGTCTCAAATTTCAAGAATAAATTTTACTTACTTTAAGAAAATAACTGTGAACGAAAAGACACTATTTCTTGTGACCCACATTTCCCAAAACTCCATTTCCATTGCTTGGGAACAAAACTTGTATCAGAAATATGAACAGAAAGACTAGAAAAATAAAAATAAAAAACATGAAAAATATATATATACATGTACGTAAAAACACGAAAAGGATAGTTATAAAAACAAAATCTAATAGATAAATAATTTCTAATAGAATCTCAATGAAAAGAAAATATGATTAGATATTTTTAAAAAAATGTCTGTCATAGGTTAGATGGAATCAGTTTTTTAGTAACAATAACGAAAAGTAATGTAATTATGATTATTCTCATAATTATATGATAAATCTATATATCTATGCCTTGAAACCAACATGGTCATTGTACGAATCTGCTTGGTGAAAATTATTTACAAAAGTTTATTTTTATCTGACATTAGAATAACCAACATTTCTTTTACTGTCTAAAAACTGCAACATTTTACTTACCCTGAATCAACATTTCAAACAGACCCCCACCGGAACCCCCAAACATGCCCAGACTGGAACCGGAAGTTTGGTACGCAGGATGATATCCGAAACCTCCGAATCCGGCGTTATTCATGACGACACTTCCGTAGCATAATGTCATCCCAATACATGAGCATACAGCGAAAAGTCCAAGAAGAATTGTGTTCTTCATTTTCGCTGTGAAAAAATGGAAACAAAATCAATTTTTACTTTAGCTGAATCAGAATTACAGTGTATATTCATCTTGTTAAATATACAAAGATATTCTAAGGAGGAAACTTTCTAAAATGTAGTTGGCAAACACACTTCACCCATTTCCATTACAGTTCCTATCACAGTTTTGAAATTTCTGAACAGTCTACTATACATAAGTCAACAATACACTTACTTTATTTATCTTCCAACCCACGGGTCACCACTGGACACTTTTTGTCGTTGAGATCGAATGCGTCTTTATTCCAGCAACCCATTGCACTCGTGATAATTATATACCTTTCTTTCAAGCTGTAGAATATGCTCATGGCTGGACAATAGGTACATGTGTGAACAGAAAAATATGATATAATTTCCGGTGTTCCGGCACTGGAAGTGGTTTTGCGGAAGAAAAAATAAGGAAATATATATGAAACTACACCTTTTTTACATATTCCCGATTAGCTAGCTTATTGATATGTGTTTTCATCATAATGACTAATACTGTACCGTGTGTCTTACAAAAATACATCTTAACCACAAAATTTTGACTTTTTGATTTTATTTGTAAAAGCGGTATGCTAATGGTCAGCTGTTTTTTACGCTATCACAACAAGTATTGCATCGATATTTGTCATTTGAAAACAAAATACCAATCTGACAAATGGCAGAAAAGAAAAACTAGTAAAACAAATGAACGATATAACATTCTATTCCAAGTACACATTGGATCGAATATTCGTTTTAGTTTATTTGTATGGGTTTTAACATCTAGGTTATATCTCGGCGGTCAGTCCACCTAACCGGTATTCCTGGATAACTAACCAGTAATTACCAAATTCTCCGCAAGTGACTAACTACTTTCCCAATGATCTACTCTGAATCAGCAGTGAGAGACAAATGAACATTAGACACAATGTCCGAGATCAGTTTTCACGGAGAAATTTTGCCCTGCCCAAGGATAGAACCAACGGCCCATGGATTACTAATCCAGTACTCTCTACCTATTGAGTTAAGCGGGCGGGCCATTCGTTTAAGTTATCCAATATGCTGCACCATGTTTTGATGTCAAAGTCACACTTGCAGACATTATATTTTTATCAAAAACGCATCTTGTCAAAAGTTCATATATTAAAATCTTCTACCAATTGAGTCTTTATTTCTGTATAGTTAATAAATGCAGTTTTCCTATACTTGGAATGGGGACTCATCACTCTTGGCTCCGTGATCAATACCATTGTCTCTCTAAATATTTTTCCCTGAATCCCTTGAGAGATCTGGAGTTTATATTCTTGTCACACGGAGATATATTTACTGCTGACACTTTGGTTTAAGAAGACAGACGGGGACTTTTTCTCTTCTTTTTTTTTTCAAGAATCGAATAGTTATTGTCTTAGCTTTGTTGTTGTTGTTGTGCCCGCTCGAAGCACTTGTGCTGTGTCCTAATTATCTATAACAATGCACCATGTTCTTAAATAAAATTGTAGCAAGACATACAAGAATAGAAAAAAACTGTAATCCACCAAATAACTTTAATTTTTAAAATGTTTGTTTCCAGTATCTGATTATGGGTTTCATCAGCTTTGCATCAGTATTTCAAAAATAAGTGTTTAACAGTTTGAGTTCTAATAAGTCTGTATGCGACTCCTTCATTTGCTTCACTACCTAGGGTTCGATCCAAAAGGTTGGTGTGTGTCTATGGGTACGACATTTTACGCCTAACTTACCTCAAAATAAGAACTGGTAGCAAAAAATAGTTATTAAAAAAATCAATCCTGAAAAGAAAAGAAAAACGAATTTGTTTACATGTATACCGTCTCCGTGGCCTAGTGGTTAAGGCGTCCACTTACAGAGGTTGAAGGTTCGAGTCTCGTTAGGCGGGTTGGTGAGCATGCAGCCAGCAAGATAAAGAATAGTTACAGATTGCCTGTCTGCCTGGTACTATGGATAAGGGGTCGAGGGGTAAAATGTGTTCAACAATAGAGGTGTCTCATAAACTCGGGAGGCTGGTCCTTTCAGAAGGGGTGACACTTTAAAAGATGTGGCTATTTTAGATAAGGAAGTACTTAATCTCATCACAGGAATATAGCTGACAGATAAAATTTTCAAACCAGGATTATTGTTTTGAAACTATTATTGTCAATATAAAAACTAAATTTCTGATTTCGTTAATATGCACTTTGTGACCTCACTTCAAAATAAACTTGATTATTGGAAAAATATCGGCAATATATTTTATATTAATCACTCCTTCATGTATTGGTTTTATCTATTTTAAGGCATATTTTAGTAATATGTAGATAATTAATATGAACATACTTTTTTACATGATGCACGCTGTTACGTCACGCTCACCAAACGAAAAGGATGGGATTTTCCGCTTCCGTCCCTGGTTTGAATCCCTATATATAGGGTCTGAAAAAGGGTTTAAGGTAGCAATTACTTGTTTGTCTTTCAACCTGACAACCAAAGCAACGCAGGAATACCAAATATTACCTTTTCACTCGGAAGCTTTACAGTAAATCAAGAACAAGTAAGTGTTTTGACGTTTATAATTGAAAACAAAAACTTCTTGTACTTTTAGTTAATTTTATTTTTGTTTTAATCGTTATTACAATGTATTTGTTCATTATTGGAAAAGGAAAATTAATGCTTTTGACGTAACCCAATTTCTGACGCAACATTTAACGTCGTTTTACCTGATTTTCAGCTATGAACACACTGACATTTCTCGGAGGTTTGGCTCTCGCCTCATGCATCGGAATGGCTCTTGGCTACGGAAAAATGATGGCAATGACTCCAAAGGTCACAGGTTATCCATTTATGGCAAACACGGGTTCTCTTGGCTATAGCGGCTATGGCTATATGCCGGCCATGGGAACTTCCGGATTTGGGGGATTTCTAGGAGGTGGTGGCGTTTCGTCTGGCGGTATGGGTGGAGTATTTGGAAACATCATCCAACGTACGTAATAAAAAATCAATAATAATCACTACAAATTAAAATTAATGATGTGTTTTGTGAAGCATTGTTAAGATGGGGAAAACAACTTCAAACTTTTTGTCGTTATATTCTTAGTTTGTCTACAGTACCATGCATTCGCATGTACACGGTTCAAGCCTTGGACAAACGAAAGTTTCACACTAGTAAGAAATATAAAAAAGGAAATTGTTGTTGTTGTTGTTGTTGTTTTCAACAAATGGAAGAAACAGAAGAAAACTGGTTAAGATTAATGTAAAATAAAAAAAACGGACTACTATAACACTAGACTCCAGTTAACTTGTATAAAATGTGAATAATTTCAGTCCAGTTTTAAACTTTACACAAATATCCTACAAACTTATATTTCTGTAGCATAGTTGACACAAAACAACGTTTTAAGTCTCTTTCATGTATATCTGCAAATAATTAGGCTTTATTATCACCATACCAAAAAAGAAAATAACATGAAAGTAAAAAATCCAGATGGAAGGACCAATGTAATATCAGAGAGTATTCAGGGTAGATAATCCGCTAATGTCTCCCATTTGTCTGTTTCATCTTTTCAGTGTTCATCTTTATATTTGTTATCAACCTGTTGTTCTCAAGCACTGGTATAGGATCAGGTGGTATCGGGTCCGGAGGTCTTAACATCATGGGCAAAAGATCCAGACATGCTGGCTCGGACTACGACTATAGCGATACCTATTAAAAAAGACGACCTTTACATTTAAGTACATGTAAGTTTGGTTTTCTTTACTTCTGTTCATCGACATTTTTTGTCAGTTACACAGGATTTAAAAAAAAAAGAAACGAAAAAAAAACTATTTTAGTTTAAGGCCAGAATCAAGAACTTTGGGTAGAGGGAGTGCATGGGGTAGGAGCTTGGTTTAAAATTAGAACGACATTTTCAACACTAAGAAGGCGGAGGGGTAGGGGTGCACCCTACCCTGCTGGAATCGGGCCTCATTTTTACATTTCGATTTTATTATTATTATTATTATTATTATTATTATTATTATTATTATTATTACTCATATAGACAGTTAATGTAGACATGACTCGAACAAGTGCTTAAAGAACGCAACCCGGTTTGCAGTTCATCAAACATGCAATCCGGAAATTTACTTAATTGCAATCATATAGTTTGGAACTAGACAATTTTCTAAATTGGAGGGGGGGGGGGGGGGTAGATCTATTATTATGAGCGTTATTATTATCATTATTATTATTATTATTGTTAATGTCACCAACATCATTTCAAAGAGATCCATTTCAAATGGTTTTTTTTCTAAAGTCCCTGAATAAATGCATGTTGTATTTTAATTAGATGTTTCACATAAACTACGGAAATATTACATCCTCCTTTAAATTTTGTTGCTTATTTTTCAGGGAGCGAAAAGCTAAAGGTAGTACCGCCTAAATCAACCAAATGATGTTGCAATTTGTGATGAACTATGATGATTATTCCTGCGTTGTTTAAAGAAATAAACAATGAAGTTTTATACATGTACTTTTTTATTATTATTGAGCAAGGGAGACAATACATTATTTTTTAGATTTCCCTCCCTTTATACGTCCCAAATTTGTACTCTGGTAAGCTAGGTACCAGAGAATAGTTTAAACACAGCTGGACTGAAAATGATCTTTTTTGTAAAGGAAATAAATATCAAACCGAAAGAATAGATCCTATTTAGTTTAAATTCAATCCTTATCGCTGAAGTTTAATTAACTGTGCTGACACAGGGTCTTTCAAATAGCTATTTGAAAGACCCCGACTGACGTAAAATCAAACTGGGTTGAGCAAAGCGCAAGGTATTTAATAGTCGTAAACATTTATCCACATAGTAAAGTAGGCGAATTTTACTTTTTATCGAGTTGAACTATAGAGAAAAACGCAGACGAATTTCAGTAAAATTCTAGTTTCATTTTGTTTGTTGTAGTCAACAACATATTGGAGGTCCCAAGCATTACCTCCCCTGAGTAATATTGATTTCCAGTACATAATTTACTTTATATACTACATAAAACTGTATGTGTACAACTCAGCGCGCTTAGCCGTGATCGTATAGTGGTTAGTACTTCGCGTTGTGGCCGCGACAACCCAGGTTCGAATCCTGGTCACGGCAGGTCTGTGATCGTCGCTGTCTCGGCACTGCTGAGTGTTTTTTTTTTTTTATTTTTTCGAAAATATAAAACTTATATAAATGATATAAGAAAGTTGGTAAAACCCCAATTTTTTACACAGCTAAGGCGTTATTCAACTGAAGATTTCTTTTCAATCAATTCAAATGTTGGGCAGTTATGTATACAATTCTAGGCGCTGTTAACATGAATTCGTCTGAGCTGTGTTTTTTCTCGATCCTTTCTGTTATCACAAAAACAATTCATAGAAATTGATAAAAATAAATACAAATTCAATAAACTTCATTGAGGACAAGAAGAGAGTTCTCTCTTGTCTTGCTTGTTTATCTAAGGCTGAAAATGATCGGGAAATGCTTGTGTTTTGAAAAGTACGAACAAATCCAGGACGATGTGTGGATCCTAATAAATTTCTTTTTTTTCTCATCTGTGATATCCAATATTTTTTGTCACAATATCTTAGTGTCCTTCAAGACCAACGAATTTACATGCATAATGTTAGGCATCTCAGAGGAGACACATAATTCATAATGCATACACACTTATGGTATATTATACACGCTACAATGATGCCTAGACCTGAAATCTGTCTCTTCGAGTTTATTCATCAATGTACCTGGCTGTCACTATTTTCATCACCAACTAAGGTGGGTTAGAGTCTTTGTTTTTGCTTGATTTCGATGAAAACGGCCCAAGCCTTTTCAAATCAATCAGTAGACAATCATAATCCTAGAGGGAACCAATCGTTTAAGAAAAGAGACACTAATATTAGTACTCACCACTGGTACAAGGTCACAGCAGGTTGGAATGAGACACGTTTGGCTAAGGTGTCCTTGGCCATGGACTCACCGACTAAGATTAATCAGGACTCTTTCGAACCGGTACCGCTTGTCCACTTTGCTATGGAGGGTTACTCTAAGGGGCGAAGTTTGGACGAGTTTAGATTCTTGGATTTAAAGAAAAAGCTGCAAGATACAATTTTCGTCCCAGATTCAGAGACACCCGAGTTCTTCTACATGCTCAGTATTTGTTGCTATGCATAGAGTCCCGGTTAAATGTCTCATTCATAGGACCATACGTAATGTAAGCAGAAAAATGGAGATCAAACCTTAGATATCTGGATTCGCAGTATAAATCTAACTTTTTAACCACAGATATGCTTGTTCTCCTGTATAAGACAAAGAAATAACTTAAGTGACTTTACAAACATACCTGTTCATATGAAATCAGTCAAAAATAACGTTAGATTTTTAAAATATTGAAAAAGAGAAAAAGATATTTGTCAGCGATTTTAGGGAAACTGGCGATTGCTCGCCCAAAGAGAAATCGAAACCTTTAAGGACGGTTTCTACCTGAAAGAACATTTAACAGTATCTAACCCTTTCTGCTCTGATGTGTGTGTTTGTTTATTTGTTGTTTTGTTTTGTTGTTGTTGTTGTTTTGGACAAAACATATAGCAGACAGAAAACAAAATGAGAAACAGATGAAATGAGACCAAAAAAGTACACAGTAACTTACTACAGGTGGTAAAGGATTAAAGAACTTTGTGTCACTCCCAATAAATTGCCAGTGATTTTATGCAAATATAATATTTTACATCATTATACTTATACACTATCTCGAAAAATGAAAATTTTTTATGACATTTTTCTAGGGCAATTAGTTACGGCAACGAAGTAATACCTTTCTAACGTTTTATCCAGTCCTGATGTCGTCTGCATTTTTATGACATACGATGTTGTCACATTAGGTAATAAAACTTCAGGTTATGAAGCGTGGTTATCTGTCGTACGGATTTTTACGAGACCTAGCTTTAATGTACATGCCCTTTTTATGATGTTAAAATTTCAAATCTTACATTTCATTTTTTGTAAAAAAAAAAAGACAGAAAATCCTAAAAAGATGTGGTCGTTGACTATTTTTCTGCAATTTTGATCAGTATTACTTTATCTCTGACAGAATCAGAACAAAATATTTCTTTGGTTCCTATTTTATTGGCTCATTTCGAAGAATAATATCTCTATCTGGATTTACTGATTTAGAAAAAAATGTCGTTTGGAGGTTATTTGGTTATTAAAAGTTTTGATCCAGATCTCACAACATCTAATATACAAGTCCGTGAAACATGCATGCTATGTTCTGACATATTTTGAAATAAAATGTATATGTGTAATGGTGTATTGCTACGCCTACAGCATACCTCTGTATGTTGTGTAATGTTGTATTGCTACGCCTACAGCATACCTCTGTATTTTGTGTAATGTTGTATTGCTACGTCTACAGCATACCTCTGTATGTTGTGTAATGTTGTATTGCTACGCCTACAGCACACCTCTGTATGTTGTGTAATGTTGTATTGCTACGCCTACAGCATACCTCTGTATGTTGTGTAATGTGAGGTGTCCTCCTCTTGCGTCATTTTAACGCTTGATTAAGACGCCGTTACACGAATATGTCTATGCAAGTATATATAACATATGAAAACTCACACATTTACCCGTTCTATTTCTCAAATTCATGTTTCACATAAGTATGTGGCCACATATACGTTTTAGGCTGTCTAGTATAAATGTTTCACATTTATATAATGTTCCTATCAGCTTACCTACAGAGACGAACGAAATGCATAATTTGTGACTGTAACATGTTGTAAAAACATCTTTTACGAATATAAAGATACTAGCTCTAAGAAAATAGACTGTGGACTTAGCACTTTCAGACAAGTTTGATCAAACCTGCGGCCCAAAGATCAAGTTATGCGTTGTTACGGGAGGACAAAAGTTATAAATTTCCAAGTGAACTGCGTAACATTCGATTCAACCTCCCAAGAGCATTAATTTCTGCGCATTGCAATGATTAAAATAAGTAATGAAGTGAAATCTAACAAGAAACAAATGAGATTGAAAACGCTTCACACGTTTGGGCACATATCTTCGCGACTCGATCAGACGAGAGATAAATTTTGCTCCATTGAACACTGTAATGTCAGTGGTTTCACTTCTCCGATCTCCGTTATTACCATAAATAAACAAAGTCATGAAGTATAATACCTTGTTTGTATTTTTAAACGCGTACTATAATTGACAAGTTCACTTTTAATCAGACATGTGTAAACAAAGGTGACTCGAGTAAGCCACTCGAAAACGCCAAAGGGGGCACCTGATTCTTTACATAAATATTTACTTTTTAGAAGAATGGCTTTATACGGAATGAAACTAAATGTTCCTTTGTATGACAAAGTCAAACACTGGTGTCAGATTGAGATGAAAATTTAAAATTATGATAGTCATGTTTTGTGGGGATCATTAAAAGCTACTATTTGACATTTACGGAAATCACTTATACTAATTACAGACTAATTCCTTCAAGTATTTAACATTATGACCAAGGACATTTTTTAACAGGCAAGTGCGTTATTTAGAGCGAGAGGTCTTTCACGTTTCCTACAATGAAAATGCCGTTTTCTGTTCAGTAACTTCTGATAGAAAGTCTTTTTCACGATAAAAGAAACTAGAAAGGAAGTCTTTCGCTACTTAAATTGTTTCGTGTCCTCCTGTGAAGAATAAACGAAAAATAGAAAGAAGAAGAAAGAAAAAACAAAAACACAGCGAGAGGGAGGGAGAAGACTGAAATAAGAGAGAAAAATAGAAAGAAAGGGAAGAAAAGGGGAAAGAAAGAAAGAAAAATAGAAAGAAAAAAGAGAGGAAAAAGGAGAAAAAGAAAGAACGAAGAAAAATAGAAAGAAAAAGAAAGATAGAAAGAAAAAAGAAAGATAACAAATATATATTACACGCAACCTCGTGTCTTACTAAGAAGTGTATTGTCAATTTTTGTTCATGATCTTGCAAATAATTGAAATGATTTCGGTCTTTCCGTTGTTTGTTGACTTACATAATTATGTGTGGGCTCTGACGGGATCGTTAATGATTTCTACAAAGATTTATTTTGTCAATATTTGATTTACTAAATCATTCTTTTGAACCAAATTCGTGTCTTTTTCAAATAAGTAGTGAATGATATAATTTCATTCTTTATTACCTTCTATATACCGTAGCCCATGTTTCTTGAAAGCGCACTATTCAGGAAATTATTTCGTCCGGTATTTAAACCCAACATTAAATTTATCTTTCAACAATCGCTTGAACGTGCACCCACGTTGCAGACCTAAAATCACGTGAATAATTAAGAACCATGTCGCACACGCAAGGTCATGTTTTAATTTCGACGCGTGCATGTTACTACGTTAGTTTACATCTGCTGTTGGCTTGCAAAAGGTAACGCCCTGTGCATGGCATGCGTCTGCAGCGTAGCAACCTATTCTCTTCCCTATTTTTCAAAATGTACACTGATCTGAAAAAAATTTAAAACCAATCCGTTCAGTCTAAAGGTCAACGTTTTAGGTGAATCCGTCGGGTTGATCTATGGTGGGCTTTTAGAGACAGAGGCTGCACCAGACACTTTGATCTGTATTAATATAATGTTAATAATTAAGTGTTTTCATAATGGCTTAGTTAGTGGGCAGAAGATAGTCATATTAGCCTGAGCAAGTGTTTGTCTGTAATAAAAGAGTGAGTGTCGGAGGCCGTGTTTGTCTGTGATAAAAGAGTGCATGTCGGAGACTGTGTTTATCTGTGATAAAACAGTACGTGCCGGAGACTGTGTTTATCTGTGATAAAAGAGTGAGTGTCGGAGACTTTGTTTATCTATAATAAAAGAGTAAGTGTCGGAGACTGTGTTTGTCTGTGATAAAAGAGTGAGTGTCGGAGACTGTGTTTGTCTGTGATAAAAGAGTGAGTGTCGGAGACTTTGTTTATCTATAATAAAAGAGTAAGTGTCGGAGACTGTGTTTGTCTGTGATAAAAGAGTACGTGCCGTTACTGTGTTTATCTGTGATAAAAGAGTGAGTGTCGGAGACTTTGTTTATCTATAATAAAAGAGTAAGTGTCGGAGACTGTGTTTGTCTGTGATAAAAGGGTGAAAGTAGGAGACTGTGTTTATCTGTGATAAAAGAGTGTGTTTATCTGTGATAAAAGAGTGAGAGCTGGAGACTGTGTTCATCTGTGATAAAAGAGTGAGTGTTGGAGACTGTGTTCATCTGTGATAAAAGAGTGAGTGTTGGAGACTGTGTTTATCTGTGATAAAAGAGTGAGTGTTGGAGACTGTGTTTATCTGTGATAAAAGAGTGAGAGTCGGAGACTGCGTTCATCTGTGATAAAAGAGTGAGTGTTTGAGACTGTGCTCATCTGTGATAAAAGAGTGAGTGTTGGATACTGTGTTTATCTGTGATAATAGAGTGAGTGTTGGATACTGTGTTTATCTGTGATAAAAGAGTGAGTGTTGGAGACTGTGTTTATCTGTGATAAAAAAGTGAGTGTTGGAGACTGTGTTTATCTGTGATAAAAGAGTGAGTGTGGAAGACTGTGTTTATCTGTGATACAAGAGCGAGTGTCGAAGACTGTGTTTATCTGTGATACAAGAGTGAGTGTTGGAGACTGTATTTATCTGTGATAAACCAAACAGTGACGGAGACTGCAAATTGACTTCATTGCAGTTCTAGTCTTTTTCAGCCTTATTCACTAGGTTGTAGCAAGTCCTACCTAGCTCTTGACAAGATTCAAACCCGCGGTATCAGGCTGTAGAACCGCATGTCCCGCCTTGTAAAGCATTCAAGAATGAAATAAATGTGTTTTACTTTATCCACTTTTATAATTTTATCTACCTTTATACATATTCATTCATTATCAAGGTGAGATTTGTTAACTGAAACTTACAAAAACTGCATGTTTTGCACACTGCGTTAGCTATTTACTCATTCTCACAATTCTCAATATATTATTCATTAATCATCAACAATTACGACAGTTTACCTGTGCCACAATATTATCGTATGATTATGTAAAGTAGGCTCTGTACTTTGTTGTATCTGTCTGTCCGTCTGTTTGTCTGCCTTGTCTGTCTGCCTTGTCTGTCTGCCTGCCTGCATGCCTTGTCTGTTTGTGCCCCTCTGTGTCTGTCTGTCCTTACTAAGTTGGCTTGAAGGCATTAAATGATCGCTCTGTATTATTCAAAACAGAAAGGTTTTATAGTGTCATTTTGCTATATAAAAATTATGTCAAGGTTTTTCATCAGTTTGTTACGATCACCAAGGTCATCTCATACTTTGATTTTATTTACATTGAGTTAAAACGCTTGTTACGTCACATCTTAAAGGATCGAAGTGTTACGTATTTCTATATATGGTCATTGCCCAAATATTATCATTGCGCCTTTTTGTACTCCTTGCACAATGTGAAAACCATTGAAATCTGGCTGACAAGCTAAAAAAACAAAAGGCTGTATGTATTTTTTATCATTTAATTGCCTTGTGTTTTACAGTGTAAAATTTGCATAATTTACATGATGAATCTGTCTGCGTTCGCAGGTTGACGGATCTGACATAAATCAAAGATGCAGTTAACTGTTTCAAAATTATAAATCTATAAGCAAGTACAGAAACGAGAATCTTTTATGAGACATTTGTACCATTATTTTATTTGGTAGTGTTGCATCTGTATTGAAATTCGCGAAATTAAACATTTCCGTTCAATCAAAGCTATAAAACTGTATGTCACAAAGGTAAATGGTCACGTGACAAATACCGACGAATCAAATCAAAGTCTCGTTCTGGATGAGATTCTTTTTCCATTATACTGATTTTCTTTCATGAATATGCTAACGTCGGGAATGTGATGTTGACGTTAAAAAATAAGAAAAGCAATTTCGGACAAGCACCCTTCTGTAAGCATCATTAATTCACTTCTTTTGAATGAAAAGTAGATAAGGTAGATCTAGTTAATGGTAAGCGTCTTTGAACACTGCATAATCAAAGCACAGAAAGCACATCTACGCTGGGACAATAATTTTGGGTAAATTTTCTTTTTAAGGCGTAAATGCCTTTTTATTTAGATATACAAAGTATCAAGGACATAGTCTTATGATAATGTGCCCAAAATATCTACTTAAAAAGTTTCTCTTAAATACATGCAATGTTAGAAATAATTAATTTTTTTCAGGTTCGCTTGTCTCAAAACAACATGTTGAGGTCTGTAGGTATTTTATCTTTGTATTGTATTATATCATTTAAGTTATGCCCATGAATAATCATCCTACCGTATATTGAATGGTTATGTAATACGTTATATGCCAGGCTTGAATTCTCTTTCTTAACAAATCTATTTTGAATTTGAAATTGCATTTTTTGCCAGTTCATTGCACTTTTGCTGCAACCAGGGTTGTTCAAATATGCAAATTCAACATTATTTGCTTTTTCAGCGGATAAAGAAAGGTGGACAGCTAAATACATCGGGAAAAATGATACAAAAAATGTTAATACTAGAACTGTTGCATAAATGCTGCGTGAAATGTTACATGAAGAAGAGCCAAAAATCGCTGTTCAAGATTGTCGCAACATGTGTAATATGATACCGCTGTTCAAGATGGTCGTTACATGTGTAATATGATACCGCTGTTCAAGATGGTCGTAACATGTGTAATATGATACCACTGTTCAAGATGGTCGTAACATGTGTAATACGATACCGCTGATCAAGATGGTCGAAACATGTGTTTTACGATACCACTGTTCAAGATGGTCGAAACATGTGTTATACGATATCACTGTTCTAGATGGTCGTAACACGTGTAATACGATGCATCTAAATGGTGCAAAAGTCAGCTCAGAGCTTGCGTATACGTTCGGAATTAACAGTTTAAGCTCAGCTAATGCTACTTAAGCTGTTTATCAAGGTTCTCGGTATGGTTAAAGGAGTAGAAAATTAACAAAAGTGGCAAACAAGAGGGCCATGATGGCCCTGTATCGCTCACCTGAGTATGACTGCTTTTAACAAAGTTGCTATGGACCTGGTTAATTGACCCCAGATGACCCATATTCGAACTTGACCTAGAAATTATTGAAAAAGTCACTTTGACAAATTTCCAGAATATTTGGACTGAAAAAGTAGCATCTAGAGTGTTAACGAGGTTTCTCGATATTTAGGCTCTGTGGCCTAGTTTTTGACCCCAGATAACCCATACCCAAACTTGTGCTACAAATCATCAAAACAACTATCTGACAAATTTCCAGGACATTTGGACTTAAGATGTAGCCTCTAGAGTGTTTACAAAGTTTTTCCATATTTGGGCTCTGTGACCTAGTTTTTGACCCAAGATGACCCATGCTCCAATTTAAGCTTGAAATCATCAAAAAAACCTGTCTGACGAATTTCCAGGATATTTGGACTGAAAGTGTTAAAAACATGGAGTGTTAAAATTTTTTTTACATATTTGTACCATGTGACCTAGTTTTTAATCCCAGATGACCCATATCCAAATTTGAGCTAGAAATCATTAAAACAACCTTTCTGACTAATTTCAAGGACATTTGGACTAAAAATATAACCTCTAGAGCTTTTACAAGGTTTTTCTACTTTCGGGCTCTGTGACCTAGTTTTTGACCCAAGAAAACCTATATTCAAAACTGAGCTAGAAATCATCCATAGAATCTTTCTGACAAATTTCCAGGTTATTTGGACTGAAAATGCTACCTTTAGACTATTAACAAGGTTTTTCCATATTTGGACTCTGTGACCTAGTTTGTGACCCCAGATGACCCATACGCGAACTTGATCTAGAAATCCTCAAGGCAATTTTTCTGACAAATTTCCAGATTATTTGGGCTGAAAATGTAACCTCTAGAGTGTTAACAAGATTTTTCTATTTTTGGTTTCTGTGACCTAGTTTATAAACCCAGATGACCCATATTTGAACTTATGCTAGAAATCTTTGAAGCAACCTTTCTGACAAATTTCTAGATTATTTGTGCTGAAAATGTAATCTCTAGAGCGTTAACAAGATGTTTCTATTTTTGGGCTCTGTGACATAGTTTTTGAACCAAGATGACCCATATTTGATCTTGAGCTAGAAATCATAGAAGCAACCTTCCTGACAGATTTCCAGATTATTTGGTCTAAAAATGTTACCTCTAGAGTGTTAACAATGTTTTTCAATATTTGGGCTCTGTGACCTAGTTTTTGACCCCAGATGATCTATATTTGAACTTGACCTAGAAATCATCAGAGCAACTTTTCTGACAAATTTCCTGATTATTTGGGCTGAAAATGTAACCTCTAAAGTGTTAACAAGATTTTTCTATTTTTGGGCTCTGTGACCTAGTTTTTGAACCCAGATGACCCATATTTGAACTTGAGCTAGAAATCATCATTAGAACATTTCTGACAAATTTCCAGGATATTTGGACTGAAAAAGTAGCCTCTAGAGTGTTAACAAGGTTTTTCTATATTTGGGCTCTGTGACCTAGTTTTCCAACCCTGATAACCCATGTTCAAACTCGTCCGAGATATTAATGAGACAAACATCCTGACCAAGTTTCATGACAATTGAGTCAAAAATGTGACCACTAGAGTGTTTACAAACCAATTGTTAACGGACGGACGGACGGACGACGGACAAAAGGTGATCAGAAAAGCTCACTCTGTGACAGGTGAGCTAAAAAGGGGTCAAAGGCCACAGAATAGCTAAAATATCAAAACAAGGTAATTGTAAAAAACATTGAAAAATGTCCAAAAGAATAAAAATGGGAAGAAATTATCAATAATGGGAAAAAACTGATCTGAAGTATCGAAAAAGAGTCAAAAAAATACGGGAATAATCTAAGAGTTAACATTGCATTTTTATTTCTCTGCATTACTTTAGTGAAGTTCATAAATCAGCCGGTATAAAATGGCATTTATGAATTTGCATTGCATTTTTAAGTACGTTCAACAATATTTTCATTTCACTGACAGCATTTTGAAAACTGCAATGCATCAGCGTCAAAAACCAAACAAAAAAAGAAAAGAATGTAGCGAAAAGTGCATTAACTCTTTTTGTTGCTGTCTAACTTCGGTGCAGTTTTAACTGATGTTCACTTTCAACAGACAAAAAGGCAGATGTTATAATTTAAACGTCAGTCTAATTAAGTTTTTCTTTGAAGTTTTTTTAACCATACTGAAACTAACAGCTGTTTTCGATATAACGTAGGCTGGAAGTCGTCAATGACATTAAGGTTTCGTTTTGCACGAACTTGCAGTAAAATTGAGTGAGACCAGACCATCCTACATTTCAAAGACATGGCAGTTTATAGCCTAGGATAGGTTGAATTCCCTTTTATATATTAAACATAGAACCAAGCTTTCTTTTTCATACTTTTCAGAATTTTGATCGACGCCTTAACAACCTGAATGATATAAACCATGTCCTTTTTTTTCAAACAAAAAAAATGATAGTATTTTTTTCTCCTTTAAAATCGTAGGATGGTGCTTTGCAGTAAATCACTCTATATTGATAATCGAACCCACTTCGACTTTTTATATGTCGAACTGAAGTGGAAAAAAAACCCCAAATAAGTCTTTGAAAATAAAAAATACGTCTTTTGAAGGAAGTAATTATTGAGGACACATGTTCTGAATTCTACAGTTCAAACAATTCTTCGTTATATATGCAACCCATTTCTCTATTTAAGGCGTGATAAAGCACACGAGAACTTCGTTATATAAAGCCATATTTACCCCTTAAAGAAAAGATAAAATTCAAATGTTTAAACCTTCATACATTAGGTTTTATGTTTAAACTCGCTGTAACGCATTAAAACTTTTTAAAAAGCCGATGATGTGAATATCAACAAAGCTCTTTGATGTGGTGAATGAAAAAAGAACTTGAAACGTGAATGTACATTTCATATCATTTATTATGACTGAAAATGAAAGACATTAAACGTATTTTTTGCAGCAATTTGATTAACAAAACATAAAAAAGGATAGATAAAACTATATTCCTTTACAGGAGATTTGTCGAGGAATTACAAATTTTAGAGCAGTTGAACACAGCTGAACAACTTCCCATAGTGTTGCTGTTTAATTAAATTACAACTGTATGTCATTCAAACAAAATCTGAGGCGAAATTACAAATCTAAGAACAAATTACAGCTTAGTTAATTCGTGTTCATACACGTGTAATTGTAATGCGAAAATAAACTCGTGTAATTAAGTCTGTCGCCTTTAAATGAAACATGCTATAAAATTAGAAATTCCAGAGCAAAGCTGAAATGATAGTCACTTCCTTGTTATAAAATTGTAATCAAGAGGAGTTTGTGTAATTAAAACACATTATATTTACAAGAACTTCTGTGAAATTTCAAATTTAAAAAGTAATTTTGCTACAGATTTTCCAACGTTATCGTGATAAATGTGGTAATTATATAACTTTACTCATCTGAACAAGATCTGACATCAAAAACAACAACAACTTTGTGAACAATGGAGATATTACAATGCTTTACGGTACCATAGTGATGTTTTCCAATGAAATACGTCACTTCTATATATATCTGCAGTGTTATAACAAATTTTGGAACAAAAAGTTTAGTAGATTTGTTTCTAATTTTTACTTCATAAACGTTGGAACAAAAAGCTGAGTAGATTATTTCTCGTGTTACTGTTTCTAATTTTTACTTCTTAAACGTGATTTCAAAAACGACAAAATGTAAACGGAATATTATAAACATAAAATACGGAAAACGCAAAATAATCCAACCATGGTTGTCTGGTACCATTCGTAACTTTTCAAGGTACAAAAACGTTTTTAAATAAAAAGACGTACTCAGTAACCTTTTAAATAAGAAACCGATCAAATTCAATAAGTTAAAAAGAATTAAAAATTTTCCATTAATTGTCTAACACCATAACTGGGTCATATAACAAAGCTGTGAATATTCGGAGATGACGTCTGTATTTGAATAGTTAAGTTCTGTTTGCAAACAAGATGCAAATTGTCATACCTAAACGTAATAAATCCTTTGCAATGCAATTAATAATACAAAACCTTTTCGACTAACATTTCCGTTACGTCGTAAAAACCAAAAACCATAACGCAGTTGCTTTGCAACGCTACAATTTGTGGAAATATGTTTTAATGGAAAAATTGTTGTTTGTCATAGTTCATTCTGATAAGATCACCAAGAAGTCTGTTGTGTGAACCAGGCTTGCCTACCCTGTAAGGGTCCATGTACACTGGCGTCGGCTGCGGCGCAAGAACTGGTTTATTTCGCGACTGCCGCGACGACAACGAACTACTTGAATTAGAGTTCGAAGGAAATTTATACATTTCCCTATCTTCGTCTGATAATGACTTATAAACTCTACAGTCAAATGACTTGCTTCTCTGATACTGTTGCTTTTTGGTCTTACTTCCGGTTTTTTCTTTCGACTTTTTGTTTTTTACAAAAACTTTTGATTTTAAGGTCAAAGGATCTGTTTCCGGTGCAGAAACTGAGCGTTCCAAACTTACGTGTTTTTCTTTGTCTTTCTCACGCGACGCTGTAGAATCGTCCAAGCACTCGTAATATCCACTACTGTCGTCTGACGCCGACCTATCAGCCGACACGTCACTGATATGGCTTGCAGCAGACGAATATTCAGAAAGACTAGAAACATAGGTCATAGAGTCAAGGTCACTTTTGTCTTGATCTTCAATACCATGTGTCATCGACTCGATGTCTTGCACCATTTTACGAACATTATGTTTGAGTTGTAGATTTGACTCTATTTTTGACAAATACAGTTCATAATCTCCTTTCTCGCTCGTGCGTGAATGGTCACTTTCACCGGAAGTGCTGAGATCGAATTCATAATTTGTTTCAGTTCCATCTAATGGATCTTTACTGTGACGAGAAGTATTTAAATCTTTAAGTCTAGCATTGACTGACTTACATATTGGGTCAGTACAATCTTTTGACAGATCGCCTGTAACATCTTCCACCATATTAGCTATTGCACATGATTCGGATCTCTCCGATAAGGTATCGGGCGTTCTCGCGAAAGAACCTGGCGATCCCGTCAAAGTCCGTGAATTACTATCATTACTTGGAGAATCACTGAAAATTCTTGACTCACATTCATTGCTTTGAGCACCATTTGTAAATGAACACAAGTCAGATCGCTGGTTTTTGTCAACTGAACACACTTGTTGTAAATTTGAAGCCTCGCTTAACCCAGTTTTTGATTTAACACACCTAGTAAGCACTATCTTCGAGTCTCTAATAATATCAGCACCACGTGTAGAAGTATCCCATGCATTTGATCCTAGTCGTGATAACACACATTCTGAACACTCGGCTTTGTTACAATTGCACAATCCAGGAACATTTTCTTCATTTTCACTTACTTCATTAATATCCTTTTTAAATACTTCAACGTCACCTTTTGAATCTTTCGTGTTAACTATTGGCACAATAAGATATGGTCCAACTTCTATTGCATTTTGTAAATCCACGCGGGGATCGTTGGACGCACGTGTATCTTTTATCAAATCGGATTCATTAGCCGAATTCGTTTGTCCAAAATTAAGTCTAGTTCTTACGCAATGTTCCGGAATTTCGTCATATATGTGGTTTGACGTCTCCGTATTTTGAACCGGTGTGGGCATTCGAGCTCTGTAATGGAATCTACAAAAGCTCTGCGGATAAACCAGCGTCGTTTCATTGTCTTTAATGATTACCGAATGACCATTTTCGGTTTCTTGAAGTATGATATGTTTCTTTCTGAAGCCGTAGTCGTCCTCAACCTTTTCTTTCCTTTCATGTTTCGATTTCTTCTTTTCCTTCAGCCATCGAAACATTTTGCTGAAGTTGTGATTGAGCCCCGTCATTCGGATACCTTTGGACTTTATTCATGTAGCAAATGTTAGTTCAACCTGAAAATAGTAACAAGGAAATGTTACCTTATGTTTGCTTTAAAAAGTAATTGATAAACTGCAGTATGCGAGGTACTTCGTTGCTGTTAAGTCAACATTTTATTCTCCAAAGAACATACAAGACATTTTAAGATAAAATCAAGGCTTACGACAGAATTATTCAATTATTCAATATGCTTTAGTAAAAGTTTGTATCTTTTGATCACGCTTAATGCATCCCAAGTTTAAAAAAAAATGCAGATAATCAATGACTTGGTGAAAATCAACATGGCGTCCCGCTGTCATTTTCCTTTTATCTCGAGCTTTTTTTTCACGACTTCCGACAAATCCGTTTTCAGTTTTCTCACTTTAAATGTAGAAACAATTTGCTTTTGATTACGATCGACCCGCGTGCAAGTCAAAAGTAGTTTATAATTGTTTTGATATGTATGGAAACTATGAAAGTGTCTTTTTCTTTCTCTCCATATTTTGTTCGACCAATGAGAAAGCCAGACCAATAAATTTATTTTCTGTAGGTCCTTTGTATTGTTAGCACATTAAAGTACAAACAGATAAGATTCAGAAAGGTGTAAGTCAGTGGCCCAGTGTCGCTAAAGCTTGCTCGCACACAGCAACGCGACACTGACAGGCCATTTGAACGGGGATACATTAATTTCAATGACAGGTGCTTACGTCCCACCTATAAAAATAAGACGTACAGACGTGTTAATGTTTGTATCTATTTATTTTATAGAAGTGTTCATGAGTAGACTCGAACTCGGGTAGGAGCGTGACCACATGGATTTGCATTTAAACTCCGTGCCAAATGTTCGTATGACTGCGGAAAAGCAATTAATCTGCATATATCAACGACTAAAGGCTGGTTATAATAATAATTGTAGAATTTCATGTTTATATTTTCAATTTATTTTTTGCAAACCAGTATGGGAATGGCGTGATAGATTTTACCTTAACGACACGCGAAAACAGTATGAAGATAGTTATCTATGTGTTGTAGCCGGCTTAGTGTTAATTTTTCATCCGTTTTTAAGCAAACAGATAAAAACGCAGATAAGGGCACATCGCCTTGTGGGTGTCACGCAATCTAATTCGTTTGCCACAGCCATCATATCTGTAGATTGCAATGGTCTAATTGACTTGCCCATTGTCAATATCCGGGTCCACAATTAATATGGCCTTCATTCAGCCCTTTGCTAATTGGCTTTGAACAAACAGCCAAGACTATAACAAAGTGCTGACTTCATAAAATACTGATACGAATCTTTGAAGATACGAAACTATACAACAGATAAAAACATGATACCTAACAAATGGTTCATGCATTAAAACAAGGAATATAAAAAAAACAATCAATTCATTTAAGGTTTATGAACACCTTGCAGACTCAACGTCTATGTTGTCAAAGAGCGTCTCTATGTATCTGGTGTGCTAACATTATTTAATAGGTCTTCGCGACCTTAAAGACTGGATCATATCGAAGCCATAAAAGAAAATAATTCAAAAGAAGCTATAGAAATGGTCTTTGAAGCGTAAGATAAAGTCAATAGTTAAGGTGATAAGGATTAAGGAGCGTTTGATATCAATTAATCACGAGAACTTATCAGATGACGGTGTCGATAAGCAGAGACCTTGTCTCAAAGGAAATTAGACAATTGTAGCACTGTTCGTGCTTTGATGAACTGTAATGGTGTTCCCATTATCACGGACTGGTAATGAACGGGCAATATGATTGCATGATCCATCACCAGTTGCTCAGAGGACTAAAAATCTGACAGATAATTGCAGAAAAGTAAACAATGTGAACAGACCGGATTTAGGTTAAAGTGCTAGCTACAATTAGATTGATTTCAACACAATTGGTTCACCGTAATATCTTATCTATCATAACGATAAGTGAAATATTTATTTATAGCGTACAACGCCTTCGAAAAGTTTTTCTATGGTCCAGTTTTCAGATTACTGATCAATCACTCCTTGAAAGTGCAGCCGTGTGCAAACACTTGACCTCTGCTTTGTAGAAAAAGACATAACCAATACAAATATTTAGATATTCCTTGATTTGAAGCTTTTTTTTCGAAACGGTTAATTCTTTATAGTCAAATCGACAATAAAACTTGATCCAGTGTCTTGAAAAATGAACAGTATACTTTCATGACTAGGCTTTACATGTTCAACCTATGCGGTAGTCTTTATAATAAAATGCAGGAAATTTAAAATGAAGATTTTTATGATACTAAAAACAGTGAAATATTTTCCTTTTGTGTGCAACTGAAAATGATATGATTTTTAGAAGAAAAAGAAAACAAACAAATTTTCCAAACCTTTTGCGTCTAACCAATTTTGCTAACCGAAATAATACTTAAACGTTTCCTTTTCTCTCATATAATGATTAACACTTAAGAAAGTACAGCTTTAACTTTTATAAAGTATTAACATTATAAAGTCAATAACAGCTAAATTCATAAGCTTTCTGTATATTCTCTATATATATCAGATTGAGACAATGTGTTTTAATACAAGAACTATTGCTACCTTGTTAGATATAAATCCACATTTATCAAAATCCACTGGCTTTTTTATCTTTCTTTTTTCATCTGAAAACCACGTTCGACAAACAGACCTCAATAAGTCTGGCGGCATTGAACTAACATTTAAAAGGCTTTTCAGTAATATTTGCACATATCATATAACCTCACTGCAATCCCACTTGAATATCCTTGCGAGATTCATTTACTATCATTTATTCTCAATGTTAATGTTCGAAGATTAATCCGAGCATTGCACTAGCGATATGTTTGGCTAAAACGTTAGCAAGGTATTTTTAAAACCACAACTACATTATAAAAATGTATACGGTGAAACAAAAAATGAATAGCGTTTTTGTTTAGTAGCCAATATGTAAAGCCTCTCGCTTTATCACTATGCAAACATCGTTTTTAAATCCTCTCTTGTTTGAAAAATAAGATTTTGTTATTGCAAATAAAAAAAATCTCTAGCACTTGAAATAACACACCTTGCTTTAATAAAAATTTTGACAGAACTGTTTAGTCGAGTCTCGCCAGATAACGTGACAGCGCGTGACCTCGCGATGTTACAATATTATCCAATTAGACAAGGACCGTGATCTACGATCTTATCATTTCAATGCGCTTCGTCGCATCTCGGAAAGCCATACAATCGGTGTCAAACGGCTTATACGCATTCATTATGCATAAACTTTAAAAAAAATTAATTCATGATATCTTACATTTTCCTCTCAATTACAATTTTTCAGCGGCTTGAATTTCTGTAATTTACTTAAAATATGTGTTCTTAAAATAAACACGAAACTAATGCTTCGTTTTGCAAGTCAAGTACAAAATTGTATACGTGTAACGTTGAGTAAAGGGGGGAAAAAACAATTCCTTAACATTTAAAATCTTAATTAGTTTTCTAAGGTGGCAGATATAAGTTTATTTATGCAGCTAGAGGTCGTGTCAACAAATACCTGCTTTTCTAATTACAATAATATAACTTTGTCTGAAAACCAACAACAAATTATTGTATTATTTAGCAGAGACACCTGTTATATTCAGGTGTTTTTTTTACAATTAATGTGCAGTGTTATTATTTCAAGAAGGAACGAAATATATGCAAGATATATTCACTCTTACAAATGGTACCTACTTGTCACTAGGCCTTTGTGTTCGAAAATGCAACTTTTGTCATGGCTTTGACTCGAACTCAAAGCCTGTGAAATTTAAAACTGATCGGAGTTTGATAGAATTTCATCGAGGCTGCACATAAATCTCAATGTACATGTATGTTTAGAAAATCTATGTTTGCTTTGTTACCAGTACTTTTATTAACACTGAGGAAAATCTCTAGCCTTACAAAACAGTGAAAGCTGAGCTAAACCTCATCTCCGTTAAAACAGGTGTTTAACACTTTTCAAGCCTTGTTAAAACAAAACCATAATACCAGCCTTTTCAATGAAACTCATTACATGGTGGGGTCACAACAAGGGGCATGGGAAGAAAGTTACAACAAATATAGAAACGAAAGATTTTCAGATAATCCCTTTAAATCTTACGTGTTTTATCAATAAATATACTTCAAAGAAAAAATAACTTACCTGTTTTAAATCAGTAAAATTAATGTTTTCATGATTTGTAAGTACCACTTATTAACAGATATAAAATAGGTCGATTTACTTCAGAACATCTCCTTCGTCAAAAGACAATCACCAAAAAATAGTGTTTCAGACTAGGCAACTGCAATTTTTGTGAGAAATAAGATAAGTTTGATGGAATTAACTTGCTCTTTTGAACATTGAAAAAAAGGTTTCTTATAAAAGTCGTTTATGTATACACATATAATTTCGTGACACTTTGGATATATTCCTTTTCAATTCGGAACGTGAACTGGCTTTTACTGGCATTTACTTATTTTTGGTGTAAACATTTTTTGGCGAGAAGAGTAGATAAAGTACAAAAAATGCAAAATATAAAGATCGTGGACCTAAGAGATAAGAAGATAGCGCGGTTTAGAAACAAACACGGGGATCATGATAATACATAAACTGTTATGTCAAAATTTACGACTTTTTTCCTCAATGACACAAGAGATGTCATCTCGTTTAAACGCTGTCATGGTTACCGTCCAAAATAACTTGGTGAAAAAACAACAACAACAACGATATATTGTTCCGAAGTCCTATATCACTGAAATATGCTGAATAAGTTGTAAAATGACAAAGCTACATCCTGCACCAATGACAGCTTCTTTAGAGAGAAAAAATCGCAGATTGCTTTTATCATTCTTTCACATTGGGCGCGCACAAAACGCCCATTCTGGACAGATTTTAGAACAGTTTTTTCGAACACTCTGACGCAGGAGGTCGATAACTGGCAAGATGCTGGTCAATGGTTCAATAATGCATTGAGTAAATCTGTTCTAAACAGTCTCCGTGAGCGTTTGGCCTTAGGAACAGCTGCTCATAACATCCAGAACATAGCTCACAGAGTGTACACCCGGCAGCTAATCAATGCCATAAGCGATTAAGTTTAGAAGGCGGAAAATGGAACGATTCTGCGTCAGTCTTGATTGTAGTTATGGCAGCAAGCTTCATACCCTGACGAAACGGAATCCCATTCTACAGTCTTAGATAATCTCACAGAAAGAAATGTTGAACACTTTTGAAACTATCCTCGATTATGAAGGAAATTTTCTGTTGCTAAAGAAACATGCATGGCTATGTAACCAAGACTTAAAATAAGTAAATTGTCTACTACTTAGAGAGAAAATAAAGTATCGTGTATTACTGAGATTTTAAATAAGTCAGTTGTCAATTATTTGCGAGAAGGAAATTCAGTAGAATACTTGTAAGAAATAAAGAGCACTTTTAAGATAACATTGACCACAGTGTGATGTAAATGCACCCGCTAATGACGGGCGTTATCAAAATACAAACCGAAAACAAGATTGCACAAGGTATCACTTCAAGTAAAAACGCAACAACAACATCACGTGAAAGTTTTTAAAATGCAACGCAAGGCATACTAGAAATAATTAAGCAGACCACATAATAAACAAATAAAACTTGAGGAGATCACAGAAGGTTTCGGAAGATCTTTGCACTTGCCCCGCCAGATACGTGAAATTTCCAAACATGAATATCAACAAGAAAACAACAACAACAACAACAAAATCATCGTCAAGAAAAACAGCGACAAAGCGAACAAATGAAAGAGTGTCTCTTAAATAAAAAGGCCAGATTTAGGGCATTTTTGCAGCAGTCGGTAAAAACGGTAAAAAAGGCCCCCAAAAAAGCAAAGGTTATTCTGTAACAGATTATGTGAAAGATGAGACCATGTTTGGATGAAGTGTTGAAACGGAAGCAAAATACGATGCATATCTGATCCCTGTATTGTTGACATGGGAGAAAAATATTAACCGTTCATCATGAAAGAACCGATGAAAAATGATCTACGTGCGAAAATAGCGAGGTTCGTTTTATCAAAGACATATATCTGTTAACATATGAGGTGTATTACTGATATATATGAACGAAAAGGTAGTTTTAACCTGACATGAAACGCTACATTAGAGCAAACTTTACTTCTTTAACAGACCAAACAAATCTTTTTATTATCTCTTAGCCATAAACTTTAGATGTATCTTCTGGGTAACATTGTTGACATTTCTCGTACATGTTCTTTAAATAACAAAATATGTGACTTTATGTCATATAATATTTAGCATATTTTTAGCCGGTTATTTCGTAAAAGAAATAGATTTAAATCAATATGTATTGTTAGATATGAAATTTTACACTTTGTTCAGAAAATTACATGAAAGCGTATGACAGATTGTATTATTCAGTTTTATAACGTCACTGAACATAGTGACGCAACAACAACAACTGCAACTACAACAACAACAAAAAAACCAAATACATGTCTAGCATGTCCGAAATTTGTTACACACCTGGTGTAGACACTATTCTACAATTGAACCTCTAAATACATATCAAATGTAGTCAACAAACGTTGATTTTGTTTTTAATAAATAAATCTTTAAAAAATAGCATCTCGATGCTCGTTTTATACTCTAACAGTTTAAAAACAATGTTACAAAATGAATATAGTTTAAATGGAGCCTCTGTGACGTAGGGACATGACGTCAGGCTTCTGACGAGGAAGTTACAAGTTTGAATCTAGACAGTGGGCTTTACTCGCGACATAACTATACCGTTCCAAGAGAAAATACACATCATATGACGTTCACTGAATGTAAAGTCCGTTGTCATCAGGTGTGGTTATAACAAGAAGCTAACATTAAATAAACATCCGATGTGAAATAAACAATGAACTTAGAAATAAATTATTCAAATTGAATCGTCACTTGAGAAAATTTATAAACTGTACATATTTTAGGGAAAGGTTATCAAAGTTAACTTATATGCATTATCTAATAAATATTTCGTCGTTTGGATAAATATGTTAAAAAATTTAGAACTTACTGATCAAAGAGGCAACTTTAAATACTGATTATCGACTAAGTTATTTCTTTTCAAAGACAGACACAGTAAAATTTGGCGGCGACAAGACTTTTCATCGGACACGCCTGAAACTGTTTAAGTCAGAGATGTAATTAGATATGTAAGTCATAAATATTTGACCAGACAGTAAAAATTATGGGAGATAAATGAAAACTTTAAAAAGAGTGAGATTTTTATCGGATTGTGAGTAAAATACGACCCAGGTTCGAGCCCCCGGGTGTTACCACTGTATGATATATAGTACCGCTGACAGTGATAAAATCTTACTGACCCTTTTTGATGTTTTGCGTGTCATTAACTTTTATCTTTTTAATTTGAACGCCGACAAAAGAACAACAACAACAAAGGTACTTTCAGGTCGATAACGGAGAACCGCTTTTAATACTTAAATAGTTCGAGTTCAAGAGATGCAAAGTTTGGTCCTTGGCAACATTTTTCAGGGAATGTGATATGTACTGAACTGCCTTGTGATAATTAAAAAGTTTTATATATGTATACGGTCTGCTAAAAAACTAAATAAATAGATATTTGCCACATGTGTCATTATATCAAAAATATTAGTCAGAGAACTTCATAAATAACGATCAAATGACAGCCGGAAAAAATCTTTCTCGTGCGTGTAGGACTTTAATTTTCAACTCAATTTACCTTTGCTATTATATTTTCTTAATTTTCATTTCCACCAAATAATTTTAAAGGGTATGTTCATAATCTATTATATCTACATTATCGTTTATATATCGTATTGTAAAAGGTGTCTTCAACATAGATTTGCTTTGATAATAGTAAATTTACGGTTACATTAACTAATAGCCTTACTAACTTGAGGCCAGAGAATGAATCATTAAGTTAGAAATAAAAACATGAATTGCTTTATACATGTTTATCTTACACTTATCAATTGCTGCATGACATTCCATTGTTATGATACATTAACTGTAATGATTGATTCAGAAATATACATGTATCTGTACATGTATATACTAGTACATGTATATAATTGTGTACTTAAAATACGTAAAATGGAATCAGACAAAGCCGTCTATAGATTTAAAAAACAATGAAGCCGAAAACAACAATTTATCGTAATCATCATGTTCTTCTTCTTCTTCATCATCATCATCATTATTATTATTATCATCATCATCATCATCACCATCACCACCACCACCAACAACAACAACAACAGCAACTCCATTATAAAAATCGTCACAATTATGAAAACTTTCTTAAGTGTTTCTAATGATTAAGTCTTTTTCCAAACAAGCTGGATTTATGGTTGTTACTGGGTAATTCAACACTTGTTTCCTACGCAATTAAGTTAAAGTCGATGAAAAGTAAACGTTTGTCTCTTCGATTTTTTATCAAATATGGCAATTAGATTGACATCGTAAATAGTTTCATTGTGAATATCGATTTGTGAAACAAACTGTAATAAAACAAGAGGGCCATGATGGCCCTGGATCGCTCACCTGAGTACTATGGCTGTAGGTTTGCTGTTAAGCAGTATTTCATTTTTTAATTGAAAATATGTAAGTGCCTACAAACAAATTATGTAAAATATCAGTCAGTAAATAAAGGTTCTATGACAGAAAGTAGAAATATCTATTATAAGCTATGGTGACCTTGACCCAGTGACCTCAAACCCTACCCATGGGTAGAGGTCCATGCAAGAAACCTATATATCGAATATCAAAGATATTGGTCAATAAATGAAGGCTTTATGAGGTACAGAAGATAAATCTATTCTTAGCCTCCGTGACCTTTAACCTTACCTAATAATTTGAACAACCAAACAACCTTTCTGACAAACTGCCAGGATATTTGGACTGAAACAGTAGCCTCTAAAGCCTTAACAAGATATTTCTTTTTTTGGGCTCTGTGACCTAGTTTATGATCCCAGATGACCCATATTCGAACTTGACCTAGAAACCATAGAAATAACCTTTCTGACATATTTCCAGAATATTTGGGCTGAAAATGTTACATGTAGAGTGTAAACAAGGTTTTTCCAAATTTAAGCTCTGTGACCTAATTTTTGACCCCAGATGACCCATATTCAAACTTGGGCTAGAAGTCATCGATTCAACCTTTCTGACATATTTCCAAGATATTTGAGCTGAAAATTTTACCTCTAGAGTGTTAACAAGGTTTTTCCATATACAGGCTGTGTGACCTAGTTTTTGACCCCACATGACCCATATTCCAACTTGACCTAGAAATCATCTTAACAAGCTTTCTGACAGTTTTTCAGGAAATTTGGGCTAAAAATGTTACCTCTAGAGTGTTAACAAGGTTTTTCCATATTTGGGCTGTGTGACCTAGTTTTTGACCCCACATGACCCATATTTAAACTAGAGCTAGAAATCATCAAAGCAACCTTTCTGACATATTTCCAGGATATTTGGGCTGAAAATGTTACCTCTAGAGTGATAAAAAGGTTTTTCCATATTTGGTCTCAGTGACCTAGTTTTTGACCCCAGATGACCCATATTCAAACTTGTGCTAGAAATCATTGATACAACCTTTCTGACATATTTCCAGGATATTTGGGCTGAAAATGTTACCTCTAGAGTGTTAACAAGGTTTTTCCATATTTGGGCCCTGTGACCTAGATTTTGACCCCAGATGACCCATATTTGAACTTGAGCTAGAAATCATGGAAAAAACTTTTCTGACATATTTCCAGGATATTTGGGCTGAAAATCTTACCTCTAGGGTGTTAACAAGGTTTTTCCATATACAGGCTGTGTGACCTTGTTTTTGACCCCACATGACCCATATTCGAACTCGTCCGAGTAATTACTGGGACAAACATCCTGACCAAGTTTCGTGACAATTTGAGCAAAAATGTGACCAGTAGAGTGTTAACGAACTAAATGTGAACGGACGACGGACGACGGACGACAGACGACGGACGACGGACGACGGACATTCATCGATCCTAATAGCTCACCCTGAGCCAGCTCAGGTGAGCTAAAAAAGCTCTGCTTCTAAGACCACAATGTTTTTTGATCTAAAACAATAACAAATGATGATGATTATTATGACGATGATGTAATCGATGACGATTTACTGATGACTTTGTATTATGTGTTTTACTGATGATTTTGTATTTTATTCTGTGTTGTTATTGTTTTTTTATGATGACGTTACAGTGAGATAACGATGATGATGTATGTTGTTGTTTTTATTGATGTTGATAATGATGTGGTGGTATCGATGATGATGAGATGATTATGATGATGTTGTTAATGATGTTGTTGATGAGGGTGATGGTGATGTTGATAATAATGTCGGTGATGATGAAAATAATGATGGTGATGATGATCACGACTGTGGTGTCAGAGATGATGACGATGAAGACTATGATGATGAATAAGAAGATAATGATGTAGGTGGTGATAATGATCGGAAAGATAAGTATTTTGATAAAAATATGAATTTTTTTAAAGTTCTGAGATCTTTTTGTAGTCTAATGTTAAAGCATTGACCTTTTATTTCAAATGAATAAATTCCTCATTTATGCACCAATAAAAGCAGAAAGCGTTAACAGTTTTATTGTTCGATTATCTGCAGTCAATAAGTCTTTTGATCTGGCAGGTAGAGATTTTAATATGGACACTACTGCGTAAGGGGAATCTTTTTAGAACTGAGACCTGAATGTTGAAATTAGAAAATCAGTTCAATTTATCGTTTGTGTACATGCGATGTAAATTAGGTTACTAAAATTAGTTTGATTAATAAACTATCAAATATTTTAACTTGCTTGAAAATACAGAAAAAGACCCGAAATGCCGTTTAAAACAAAAAACATATTCTGTAACTTTTAAGATGAACAGGAAACAGTTGATCTAACACACGAACAATTACCGGTGCTAAAGTCTGTCCCAATTTTCCATCGAGCCCTGGGTAACATGTGAAGGTTTCCCAGTCCTATTGGCCTGTCTAATTTCTTTCTGTTAAGCAAAAACTTGCAAATTTGCAGCTCTAATACAGATCGCTTGTTCGAAGAGGTATCTTTAGCACTTAGTAGGACTAATAAATGAATTTTTACATAGGAGTTAATTACCTTGGCCTAGAACATGGACTCAAATCTTAAAGAATCAATCTTAAAAAAAAAAACAAAAAAACATTATATAGAAAGTGTAGATGAATGACTCTTTTCTCAAGTCCCTTTGGTTGCAACACACTGGATACGCGTCATCTAGCACAATGATAAGTATATGTTACTTCATTGATATATTTCTTTCATTTTGTTGATGTTGTTCTTTTCTCTATTTAATTTTTAGCGAAAAAAATGAGTGCTTACTTTTTTTAGTTAAACTTTCTTTCAACTCATACCAGATAATGACAAAAACTTTATAAGTGTAAGCTCATTTCCGTCTTCAAAGTGCATTTAGAAAATTATGACGTTGTATTTTTCAACCGACGATGCTTATGAAAGATGCAATTAGCGAAGTACCTGTGCGCGTAAATGCAATAAACTTAATGAACCTGCGATATTTTAACCTGTAACGCCCAGGTTTAAACGCGTAAGTGCAGTAATCGGAGAAAGTTCGTTAAAAAAAAATGATACCGCTGTACTTAGTCCAAATAAAGTACCCGGTTTCAAAAAGAATAGATGGAACTGTGTTGCGATGAACTCAGTAACCGCGAAAACGGGTGAAATAAACTTCAAATTATAATTAAAGTTAATTTGACGCTTTTAAACTTTGGCTAATGACGTTAGGTTGCGTTTTTATGACTTTAAAAGAACGTGGACCTAAAAAAATATGTTGATGTAATGTTGCAAAACAGAAACTTGTTTCATCTTCTTAAATTGGGTGGACATTTTGTAAAGCGGTACAATATGTTTTTAAATCTCGGAAAGAAATTTGAAACCAGTAAGGCATGCGATTTATCAGTGCATAAAGAATACTATTAAATGTAGAAGTAACTATTTTCCATGGCCAGGGCAGATCAAAGAAGTCTTAGCTCTTAACTTAGCTCTAAGAATCAATCATTACAGAACTTAGTTGTGATCAGGGCCTTAATTGAGGCCCTGTTGTGATATACTAATCTTACTGTCTTGTATAAACCATAATCTGTACAAGATAACTTAGTGGCTTGGTCATAACCAGTTCAGTAGAGCCCATATTAAATTCCCATCTAAAATAATTCATAAGGTATGCCATTTTGGCACAGCACTTGACCCAACATGGGTTTCAATCAATTTTGGAAGTATAAGTGATTAAAAATAACTGGTTTATTTTAGTCATATGAATAATCAGGTGATATGATAAAATATGAGTAGTGTCTCAAAAAGATGAATGTATGTCAGGGTAACTTGTCTCGTAACTGAGCCCAAGTTCTAATGTTGTCACCATACTAAAACAAAATACTCTACCCAAAATGGTTTGATTGACATGAATTACCACTCGAAATTATTCTTTTAAAAAGCATTTAGCAACCATGATAAAGTGAAAAGCTTATCTGAGCAGCTATTTACAATGTTGCTTTATTACATGGATTGTGCCCTTTGACCTCGCACTCACTGTGGCCAAAAGTTGTCTCGCTTAAAAAAACACTTCATGAATTATGTAAACTAAAAACAGCCCCTGTAATTATATCTCTTAAATATAAAACCAAAAAAATACATGGCTAAATAGAAATGTCATTCAATCAAAAACCAACACATCGTGCAGACGTCTGTATACGCGTGAGTCGCTTAATTAGAGGACACGGAAAGTAACACCGACTGGTGTACCACAAGGAGGTATATTGTACCCTATCTCGTTCTATTTAATGAAAGGTTCTATAGTTTTCGTGGGGGTTTCTCTGTCAATTCAGTACAGTATCAAGCGGTGAAACTTAAGACCCGATGAAAACAACACTGTCTCATTTCGTCGCCCTTATGGATCAAAGTTTCTGCAGTACATCAATCATTCTGAAATGCCAGATTTATTTTTGAATCCATTATCTCCTAATTGCGTCGGAAAAGTACAGGTACAAAAAAAAGATGATTACAACATACCGATGCATATCTTCATGCCCATTATGCACACTGGTAAAATTTTCTACGTGTCATCAATCAGTTATAGGTACATGTCTGTACATTATTTCTTAAAATAGAATCTGAAAAAAGCGATGCATCTTACCTCAGTAACAAAGAAGTCTAAACGAAAATTCTAAATCCATGATTTATTTACATCTGAAGTAAACAATCAAACTCTGCCCATGTTTCAACATCGCCTACCATGTTTTACATCCCTCTACGTTTGACTTTACAAACACTGACAATATTGTGAATATGTTGAACAAAAACATTAATTTTATGGTCTACGTCGTTAAAGCAACTTTTAAAGCCAGTTTTATTATCATGTGCTTTTATAATGGTTTAAGGGTTTCTTTGCTCTGCACTTAAGGCAAAAAGACGGAGAATATCTTAATCTTCTATCTACGAAAAGAGATTAAGTTGCGGCCACATGTGCATTGGTACTTAAGAACAAAGCGGAAGCCGGTACTTTTGCGTATAAACACAGAGGGGACAATTGTTACAATTACCGCCACAGGATTAGCGGAGAAAATCCTTTCCCCCAAGGAATAAAGATTGGCCCTTTTTAATAATATTTAGTTAAATATTATTGTTAAAAAAAGAGGTGAAGAATCCATCACTTGGTTGTGAAAATATAATTTATGCAAGCGTCAAAAATCAATCTCCGTAGCAATGACTTTAATTACCAGCGTAAAGTATAACACTGTATGATTTCATTATTAAATTATATAAAAGGCTGTCGTATTAATATCTTTTTTGCATAGGTTGACAGGTTATGTCACCTTGCGTTTTCTCTAAATTTAGAGTTCTTTGCAAATAATAGTAATACATAAACCTATCGTTTAAGAATACATGTACATCTGTTTTAAAATAGGTGATTTTACTTTCTATTTTCAACTTTTCATTTCTTAATTTTGGATACTTTGTCGGGTTTTTCGTAAATGTGGTTAGCTGTCAGCTAACAAGGTCAGTAAAACTTTCCTCCCTAATGTGGACAAGTAAATGTAGACCTTCATCAGACCAGCAAATGTCAGAAACCTTTGGTCGCTTTTGAAAGCGTCATTTCTTTAAAGGTCGATCGTCGCATAAGATGCTAAGCTGCGAAATCTTGAAAAGTCGTGTGAAATTGTGCTTCAGCCATCGACCACGCTAATCCCGAGTTAATAGACTACTTTTCTATCAGATAAATTCGCTTCATCGAATCAAACGAGCTAATTTAATTGGATTAAATTATTCAAGGCAATTTTCCACAACAAAGGCTACTCTGCAGTCGTTTCAATAACGCTCTCTCTAGGGAATCTGGTCCGGTTAAAATAACGGCCACAGTCCAGGAAATATCCTACGACGAAAACATGACGGGTCAGCAATGGTTGACAATGGACAAGCACGGGAAGAAAACATAAACCTCTCCTCTGTAAAGGTCAGGCAATCAAGTTGAAATTTCTTTTCTTGTCAACGAAGATCTTAACAATAACCCTGAATGTTGATCCACGTGTTTGGCTAAAAAAGGGGCAGAAACGGGATTTCTTTGGATATTGTGTTTCCTGCAGATTAGATAGGCGTTGCATGTGACTGAATTACTGTTACAGGACATTGGACAATAAGGAGCTAGTAAAGACACATGCATGCAAGGTTTCAAGATGGGGTCAGTGGCCCTTAGTTGCCTTTACATTTTGATGATCACAGTCGTTGCTGGAAAAAAATAGGTCGTCAAAACTGTAGAAGTGAAAGCTTTCAAAGAAGCCCTTTTAATTAAAGATAAGATATAAATAGCCATCGATTTCACATCATAGTCTTTCGTTCCTTATTGAAACACTCCATATTTGGTTTTACTTTCACCTTTTAACGTCATCGTAAACAACATATTGTTTGCAGATGTGATTTGCACAGTCAATATTGGAAACAAACACTTGATGTTTACGTGAGCACCCCAGTGTCATTCGGCCGTTTGAACACACTTGTTGAAGCAAATATGTATTATACGAAATAATCTAAAAACAAATACTCTTCTCTGAGAACAGTGACAGTGCAAATGTGAGGCTCAATTTTCACTGATCAATATGGCCGTATCTTTGAAGAGGAAAATGGGATCCGTTTTGTGATATGATTACCGACCACCTATCGTCTGCCTTTTTCAATTTATGTCTTCTGCATAAAAGAGTTTAAAGAGATAAATTGAACGTGTGGCCGGTCGATCGTTCAATACTTGTATCGAGTTTGATATGAAAATTTTAGTGTTGGGAAAGATTTCTCTAACGTTATCAACTGTTGTTATTGTTGTCGTTCGTTCGTCATTGAGATTTCTGTAAGTCTTGTTTGCCCATGTCGCCCTGAATTAATATTAGTTATGTCCTGAGACATTCTTTGACCTCCTCCCAAAAGACTTTGGAATTCTTAAGGTGTTTCGGCCAAAGCTGAAAACCAGATTTTTCAATTTGACGAAAATAGAGATTTTTTAAAATAAAGTTCTTTTTCAGTGAAATATCAGTACTGTTTATTTCAGTTTTACCACAAAAAGAATTGCTTAGGTCTTCAGTCAGGCCTGGACTTTACTATAAATATACGGCCCCTGGTCAGGCCAAACGCGTATTAACGGAAGAATAAGATCACGGTGTTTTGAGTCAGAACTTACTACTTGAACGGTGACACTGTAATGTGTTCGACCTAAAAGCCGTCCTAAATCCGGATTTCTTCGAATGACAAAGCTGATTTTACAACGAATACAAGTCCAAGGCCCTCTTGCTATAAGACAATATTTCTTTGAAATACAGAAATAACATTCGTCAATGCACGCATCTTTTATTTAATTCCAAACCACTAATATGTCTTCGGTTCAAGAGCCTTTCGAATAACTGTGCTACTTTGTCAAAAATATGCTCGTCTTTCTTTTATATTTGAAAAAGAGGTGTTGAATCACTTGAAGTAAAATCAACACACTTCAAGCTTAGAACGCTGAAAGGAAATTCTTTAATTTAACGGTCCATTAACCGGGGAATTAGAAAACTGCAAACATGGCAAATCTCTTAAAAAGGGTTTCAAAAATAGTCACGTCTTACCTATTTACATAAATTTATCTTTACCCCTTTTTATGACCATGAGATTTCTGAATCAATATCAATTAACAGAAGGCCTGTGGTTACCAAATGCCACCCCTCGGGTAGATCCAACCTCATAAAAAGATGACCAGTTATTTAACTGTCACTATTTTAGACATCTATACGAACCTTTGACACGACGGTGAATCGTTTTATTACCTTAACATGAAAATAAAATTATTTGACTATGACACCGTCAAATATTTTGAAGGACTGGTGTCGTCTGCAGACATAACTCAAGCATTGCTGGTAAATGTTTGGGGTACCAATGTTTTGCAGGGCAATTTGCAAATCAAATATTTAAAAAGGGTTTAGACGATAAATATCCGTTTCCGGTCTAGGCTTGTCGAAAAAAATGTGGAAACGAAACAGAGATGTTCAACTTAAAATCAGATTAGCACAATGAAGATAAGTTGAGCTGCGGGTAAGATTGTGGAAGATGGTCGGCACGTGTGTTCTGAGAAAAGTGAACTCGTTGAAAATACCTTTCTTTTCTCTATCGTCCAGAAAAAAGCAAAAGTTTTTGTTTCACAGCAATGCCAAACCGCAAGTCATAAAGTATCGTGTACGCTCATTTTTTTGGTTAAATATTCATTATCGCTCAATTTTTCGTTTTGGCGTTAAAAATAACACCATGTGTCAATGTTTTACTTAAATTTTCTATCAGTTCAAGGAGCACGTACAAAAACAGCATGTTCAAATGTAACTAGTCCACCATGTTTGTATCATTATCTTTACATTTTATGTGGTCTAAATCTATTAGCTCGAAAATGAGATTTTTATAAAAAAAAATTTCCCACGTCCTTTTCTTTTTAAGGTTCAACGTCTTCCAAATCTTCGTGAATGTGAAATATTGAACAGAAAAATGATCAAAACACAGTTTTGTGAGCCTAGTGTGCAGTTCAATATAGACCTACAACCCTTTTGAGCCGAAGATGAATTCATTTGGTCAATAATGCACGCGCCGTGGGAGATAAGGGTTTAATTTCCATTTTCTCAGATAACACCAAACCCTTCAGAATTTTTTTTTCAAACTGTGATACTATCAAGTAATGCTTAATAAACATGATTGATAAATAATATAAAAATATTTTAAAGGTGTACGTTTATAATAGCGATGCGGTAACACTACGTGTTGGCACGAACTATTTACTGATCATTTAGCAATGTCGAATTAAAAAGTCCTGAGTTATTAGCTACCTTAAAATAGCCAAAAAATTATATTCACTGAATTGAAAACATGTTCAAAAAATGGCAGGGATTAATTTAACCATATGCTGAAAATGACATAGATTTTATATGTAACATCAATAAAAGTTAAGAACGCTTTTATGTCGCTATAAAGATGTAAAATCAGATAGAGAGTACACTAAGGATCAAGGAACTGTTATCATAATTATGTTTTTATGTGTCTGTGTCTGTCCATCTGTCTGTCTGTCTAACTGTCTGTCTGAATGACTGACTGACTGACTGACTGTTATAATAATCATGTTTGTCTGCGTCTCTGTTAGTCTGTGTGTTTGTCAATGTATCTATATGTCAGTCAGTCAGTCAGTCAGTCAGTCTGTCTGTCTGTCTGTCTGTCTGTCTGTCTGACTGACTGTTATAATAAGCATGTATGTCTGCGTCTGTGTTAGTCTGTGTACTCGTCAATGTGTCTGTCTGTCGGTCGGTCGGTCGGTCTGTCTGTCTGTCTGTCTGTCTGTCTGTCTGTCTGTCTGACTGACTGACTGACTGACTGACTGACTGAATGACTGACTGAATGACTGACTGTTATAATAATCATGTATGTCTGCGTCTGTGTTAGTCTGTGTGCTTGTCAATGTGTCTGTCTGTCTGTCTGGGTTTAGAGAGACATAAAAACAGCGCTTATTTAAGCATGCACATTTACAAACGTATAGGTTCTTCCTTTTCAAATGAACAAAGCTCATGAATGCATTTATAAATGCATAACACTGCATGTTCATAGACTATTTGTACAAACTGGTTGAAATAATGAAATTTGTTTGGCGTTCCTTTTCAGCGTTCGAAAACAATGTTTTTTTTTACTTTGGGGGTAAAAAACCAACTTTAAATTATAAATTGTACAGATGGAGACCTCAAACATGACAGTTATCTTTATTTATTGCGTAGTTTCCACGTACATTATTATATTTCAGTAACATCAGCAGGTGCAAAGATATACATCGTTTGTGCCTTTTTTGCCGAAAACACAGGTGTTTGCCTGTTTACATGCATGCTCTCGCGTATAACCCTATAATAACAACGATAACTTGCAGCTCCAACAATTTCCTAATGGAAACTTGCAATTATCATGACCAAATGAGAGTTTCTTTTTCCTTGATAATGCTAATTAATGGATTTCCCTGCCCTTTGATATTCTTGCTTGGTGACTTTAACGTAAATCTAGGGTTATGTTTAAAAAGATGACGACTGCAATGTCAATCAATCATCGTTGTCATCATTGGTGTGTCAAAATCGTTAAATCTCCACTTACACGCTTTATAAACACAGAAATTACTCAGGTACGGAGTTTATCCAAAGATTTGATTTAGAAAGTTCTGATGCACGAGTAGAGAGGTAACTAAGGTATAAATTTAATGTCAAAATAAACACATCGTTTGAAGATCATGGCGATAAACTTATAAAAGTTTTGAAGATACTTTGGGTGTCATGTTTCAGTATTTTGAATATAAAAATGGTTAGCCCGACATATGCTCTTCGTGAAAGCGGCCAAAGTTTGACTTGGATATTATACAAAATCAAAATGCATGTTTAAACGTTTTGATCAGATAAAGTTAATATCCTCTTTTTAACTGAAATATATCAAATATCAAAAGAAAATACGAAAGTGCACAATGGGGGTTGTGTGCTCGAAGTTCTTTTTGTCAACACTGTCCATGATTTTTATGCATTTAAGAGTGCTGACAAGTAGACCGATAAGATCTCGGCGAACGTGAATTTAGTAGTTTTGAACCTGGCACTTGCCAAACCCTACAGCAGTAGAAAAATATCGTGCTTCTTTTCTATTCAAGAAACCTTAAAATGGATAAAAATGTAACTGCAAAAATTTTGATATCTTTAAAACGAATGAGATGTTGATGACAATGATGAAAATTAATGATTAAGATGATGATTTTGATGAGGATGGATGTACACGTACAACTTTGATGATGATTATGATCACGATGATGATTACACGACGACAATGATGGTGATGATGACGGTAACTTATACACGTATTATGTTTATTAATATAATATTGGCTGTTGTAAGGGTTATATAATTGCTTGGGATGATAACGATGATTCGGTAAATTATTGACCCTTTAATTATGATAATGACAGGGTATGATGATGATGATGATGATATGATGATGATGGTGGTGGTGGTGATGATGACGATGATGATGATTATTATTATTATTATTATTATTTTCAAACTGCTCTTGTTAACGCTCTGACATGTTAGACTCTCCCTTAGTATAGCGAAACTATCGTATTGGTAATATAATTTTTACTTTTAATGCAATCACTCAAAAAAAATTTATTATTGCAGCAAAATGTGTTTGCAGATGGGAAGTAATAAACACTCCTATTTTACAATCCCATTTTAAAAAAAGGCTTATGACAAAAACGTCCAACATTAAAGGATATTAAACAGATGTTCACATAAAGAGAAATGTAGGTATAAATAAACTTACCCGGGTAGAATACAATAAAGCCTGTATAATGTTTTACAAAGTAATATCAACATAAACTTAAACAAAATCCTTTTTTCCGAAATGATACTGTACACTGTACAGAAATTACTCCCACGCTTCATTTCTTGTGGGCGGAGTTATGATTCAATTGTCCAATCAAATTAATTGAAACTGCCGATAGCCAAGTGCAGTGTGCACTTTTGTACTTTCATGAATGCAGACAAAACTGACAATATTATTATATATGTTTGTTCATTTTTAGTAGTTTTTTTTTTCTTGCAATAATATGTTAATTATGAAAAGAGACGTAACATTATTTTTCGTTTAAAATGCATGTTTTAAACTTCTGTAATTTATAGGTTATAGAATTGCCTGAAAGGTCTTTGGACTGTGTCACTGTCGTAGAAGCACGAAGTCGTATGTCTTATTGTATGGCAAGTCGTAAGTGTCTGCTTTGTAACTTGAGTAATTTAGCGTGTCTGTCGTTTTGTAACAAAGGTCGTTCGGTCGGTCGTTTTTCAACAGTCGTAAGTATATTTCAAGTTGTATCAGCCGGTTAGCGTTGGTGTGCTCTCGTTTAGAAGTCCTGTGCGCTTTCTTAGACCAGAATTTGTGTATTTGCTACTAAGGGTCGTAAGTGCTAAACCTTTTGTACAAAACAAAGAAGAAAAAAAATTTAGTACAATTTGTCGTTAGTTTATTAAAGAAATAAAAAATGCGACTGAATGGCAGGGTTTGTGCCAGACTATTTCTTAGGTTATATCTTTTTAGATGAATGCCTTTCCATCACAGAACTTAATCTCAAAACTACATATTAAAAAGAGGGTGTGATGAGGGGGTGGGGGTTCATGTGATGTTTTATCAACTATTTTAGCCCTATTTCTAGTGTAAACAAAGATCATTTACTCCAAATTTGTCTAAAAATGAAACAATGAAAATAACTTTTAAGTATTTCATAACCGACTGATAAAATAATGAGAAAAGAAAAAAATAAGAAAATTCACACAACCTTCGCGATAAAAATTCCTACTTAAGTATAAGAAGGCGTATGTTTTCTGTTTAACATGTGGGCCATCGAATTTAGGGTTTTGTTGGCTTTGGAACTTTTTCTCAAAAGATAAATTCACAACCCTGGCCTGTTCTGTCTATCTCCCCGTTCAGACTTTTAATTAATGTTGTAAATCAGGCAAATTTATCCACTATAAGGTCGATGTTAGAGCATATACCTAGAGATTAGAAAGCACAGATTCAAGTCTGATCAATTTTGAATGACACTCGATAGCCTCGGAGATTTCCTGCTATCTTTTCACTAAAGCCCCCTATTATAAAGTCTGTTTACCCATTCATTTAATAAAGCGGAGAAATAAATATTTTGAGATAACCTTAGCTAATAGATTTTACAAGCTGATAAACGTTTTAAACTGATTGCTATAAATATGCACACACGTATCAGAGTTTTCGTGTCAATAAAGAATAAATAGTTCTTTGATTAAATTGGACCGTGTACACTTCTGATAAATGTCTGGGAAGAAAACATGAATGTAAAATAAGACATTAGTTAATAGAAAAATTGGCCTTAAAGTCTTTTTAGGCCTATTTTAATAAAGTTATATAAGAAGCTTTCAAAACATTATACACAGATTTTTTTTCAATAAAAATACTTTATAAAGGGAGCGATTATATTGCAAATATACTATTCTCTCGTCTAAAGTCAACCGCTATCCGGGTGCAGGCAACATGACATGTAAGCGCCACTATCAAATGAGTACACTAACCTCTTAGTCCAAATAATTGTACACCATTAATATCTATATTGTCATGGAGGGCACCACAAACTTATATTGAATGAGCGTACCACTAACCTATACTTTCATAAAGCACTACAAACTTATATTGAATGAGCGCATCACTAACCTTTACTTTCATACAGCACCACAAACTTATATTGAATGAGCGCACCACTAACCTATACTTTTATAAAGCATCACAAACTTATATTGAATGAGCGCACCACTAACCTATACTTTCATAAAGCATCACAAACTTATATTGAATGAGCGCATCACTAACCTTTACTTTCATAAAGCACCACAAACTTATATTGAATCAGCGTACCACTAACTTATATTTTCATAACGCACCACAAACTTATATTGAATGAGCGCACCACTATCCTTTACTTTCATAAAGCAGCAAAAATTATATTAAATGAGCGCACCACTAACTTTACTTTCATAAAGCACCACAAACTTATATTGAATGAGCGCACCACTAATCTTTATTATCAGAAAGCAACAAAAACTTATATTGAATGAGACAACCACTAACCTTTACTTTCATAAAGCAACAAAAACTTATATTGAATGAGACAACCACTAACCTTTACTTTCATAAAGCAACAAAAACTTATATTGAATGAGCGCACTACTAACCTTTACTTTCATAAAGTAACAAAAACTTATATTGAATGAGCGCACCACTAACTTATATTTTCATAAAACACCACAATCTTATATGGAATGAGCGACCACTAATCTATACTTTCATAAAGCACCACAAACTTATATTGAATGAGCGCACCACTAACTTATATTTTCATAAAGCACCACAAACCTATATTGAATGAGCGCACCACTAACCTTTATTGTCATGAATGCAACACAGACTCAGATTTAATGAGACAACCACTAACCTATATATTGTCATTAGTGCAACACAAACTTAATATTGAATGAGCGCATCACTAACCTGTATTGTTATAAGTGCAACACAAACTTATATTGTTATGGGTGCACCACTTTTATATTTTCATGAGTGCAATACAAACTTATATGGAATGACCGTACCACTAACCTTTATTTTTATGAGCGCACCACATTAACAAACTTATATTGAATGAGCGCACCACTAACCTATATTGTCATGAGTGCAACACAAACCTTTATAGATAGAGCGCTCTACTAACCTAGATTGTAACGAGTGCAACACAAACATATATTGAATGAGTTCATCACTAACCTATATTGTTATAATTGCAACACAAACTTATATTGTTATGAGTGCACAACTAACCCCCATATTGTCATAAGCGGACCACTAGCTTATACTGTTATGAGCGCACAACTAGCCTATATTGTCATGATTGCATCAATAACCTGCACTGTCATCGCACCAAGAACCTTTATTGGAGAGCAAACTTTCATTCAGGAATTTTACATTTGTAGAAAACTTTCACAGATGATTTACAACCTAAAAATCTGTGGCATTTAAAGTTGCTCTTTTCAAAATCACTGTTTATGTGGACTAGGGGTTGCAAATTGACAACTTTAAAACGTTCAGGTAGAAATATTTTTTTGAAGTATTAAGAAACGTTAATAAAGGTTTACGAGTCATAAAATATGCGCATTACAGTCTAACAATTTCCAGCCTTTGAACCTGATACTACTCATAACCGAACGCTCCTTATTCATTTGTGGTTATAGACATTTGTGAAACAGTACACAGTTACCACAAGGTCATTGTAAAATGTGATTAAATAATTTAACGCTAGTTCACTTATATGCCTCACGGTGAAAAAAAGCAGACTGTTGTGGCAACATATTCCGCTGAAAAATGGCCCGTCAAAATCTTCACTGGGCACGCAGAATGACAAATTACAGTGTCGCTTTGGAAATGATTTATTGTCAAAAACATACAATGTACACGGGTTTTTTTTTTCTTATTTGAATATATTTTTGCCATTTCATAACCAAAACGAAACAATTATAACGCGTTTTAACATTTTGTATTGCATGCCAACCCATTGCACTCGAAACGATATAAGTACAAAGATGTGAAGAAACATGCTTTCTATATTTTGCAACTAAATTGTCTTGGTGATGCAGCGCTGAGCTATGACAGGAAATTCTCAGGTGTGAAAGTATGTTGAAATCTCATTCTTCCTTGTGAGGACTCAGTGGACGTTCGAGTACCGAGTCATACAGACTAGGGGTCGAGGGATCGCAGAGGGCAGTTGGGATTTTAAATTGACTGTTAGCATTCGGTTTGGAAAATTGTCGATTTTTTAAGCTGAAATGTGAAATGTCAGTAGCTAAAGAGATATATTATCCGTCACAATAAACCAGAGACGTCTAATATCAAATCTCTCTGCAATAAACGTTTAAACATTCTTAAAAATTGTAAATGAAATTCCTTTACAGTTCAAATTCGGTTCATTTAATATCGTTAACCAGTGTAGTCCCTGAAGTGATATTTGCTGTCGCAGTACTTTTTTGTCCTCTGTAATATCGATTCCTTGTAGTTCTGTAATCAATCAATATAGTCGTCTGCAATCAATTGAAGTTTATAGATTAAATTTATATACTCATTTAAATTCCTCGTGCATTTCGTAACTGGCCGCGTGGCCTAATGGATAAGGTGTCTGACTTCGGATCAGAAGATTGCGAGTTCGAATCTCGTCGCGGTCGAAGTTTTCTTTACTACCCAGAAAGTACAATGAATTGACAAATATCGTTGTGACAGGTGTTTGCGGTTAATCACTCCACTCGCTACACTTTAAATGTGCAATTTTTGATGTCTTCATCGATAAATTCGTGTTTTGACTAAGTTTAAGCGGAAATGAACAAATATTACACGTGAGGTAAGCGAAGTCAATTTTTACAGTGACAAAACGTGTTGTTTTTAATGTTTGTTCTGTTTAAAAGATTCCAAGAAAAAGCCTAACATAATTCATCGGATTAACCAAAACGAAACCCCTATCCCCTGTGCAAAAGTGACAAGTTCTTCACACAACAGTCGGGCAGCGGAAGGATTCTTAATTTTACAACTGAGTGACCTTGCGCTTGACCACGGAGGAATACTGTCGCGTGCTACCTCCGTGGCAAGTTTTACTCCATATTTATCATTATTGATCAAAGCGGTTAATTTTCCATGAGTAAATTTATTAACTGTGTTTCAGTACTTGATAGGTTATAGATAAAAGGCACTATCCCGCTAGTTTTGGAATTCATAGTTATTTGATGAAATTCTGACCATATGTTTCTTAAGTGGACAAACAGACTTGTTTTGACCCCAAACAGTTGTAACAACCAGCTACCCAATTCGCTTAATTATCTCACCTTATCAAATCTTTGGACAAATGTTTACTGATAATAAATTATATTTAAGTGTAATAAATGGTAACTTAATAAGGAAATAGAGGTATTCTTACGTCGGATTACTGATGAACTGTAGATTCCAGTCCGGCATATCAGCACTTTGACATGATAAGGTACGCGTCATATGAGATTCAGGAATGCATTCTAAGGTGTACATAATCACAAATGTATATTTACTTTAGAGTAGATTTGTTTTTACGTAATAATGTAAAAAGGTGAAGATATAAAAGTTAGCTCCAGTAAGATAAAGGTGAAATAAAAGAAAGAAAGGAGGAAAGAAAGAAAGAAAGAAAGAAAGAAAGAAAGAATGAATGAATGAATGAATGAATGAATGAATGAATGAAATTAGAACTTGCGAACGAATGAATGAAGAAGCTCTTAATGAATACAAGTAACCTTACTTCTGTGTCCTGAAGTTCTTTTGCAATGGCTAAAATCCCTGTAAATTATCCAACAGATGCTGAAAATCTTCTAATTCTAGGTCTATCTATCTACACTTCTACTTTTTGTGCATTTTTCGTCATTTCACAATAGTGTATGAAGTTAAGTGTGGGAAAATGCACGCGCCAGCAGTCACTTTTTGACACCTTTCTCAACACTGGTTGATTGGCACATTGTGTCGAAATGAGCTGTCGCCAAATTGCCATCCTTTACGTTTTACCTGCTAATCAGGCAGAATGTCCGGTAATCAGAGTCATTATACGGCATTCAGGACAACAATGGATGGTAATGGTCGTCATTTTGTTTGATCTTCTTGGAAAATTATAGATTTATCGATTTTACCAAAATAACAGTTTTAAAAAGCAAATGTCTGATCATTAAATTTTTTATGCAGTATATTTTGGCTGTGTTCTTCCTTTTTGCATTTATCCTTAAAGAGATACTACAACGTGTTTTTCACTGAATTGTTTAGAAAAAAAAAATTAGGAAACGCATTCCAGATTTTGTAAATGTCTCTTGCGACAAATGTGCGGAATGGCTTTTTTCGGGGGGGGGGGGGGGGGGGGGGGGGAAGTGTTTGATCTATTCTGTACTGTTCTCTGTCTGTTTGAGTTTAATTATCGCCGGTACTGGTTGTCCTTATCACCGACGCCCCCTGCAATGCTTTAAGGTACTTTAGGTTGTGTGTGTGTGTTGAGGAAGGGGGCGGCGGAGGGGGGAACGGGAATAGAGAAAGATACAATAAGCATCCCAGTCCAGAGACATTCCTGGTTCTTCTTTATGCTAGGTGAATTGATAACTGGGAGCTTAGTTTAACATCTCATTCGAAAGACAATTAGCATCGTTAGTGTTGGAGCACTGAATCGAACTCGCGACCCGTGTATTACAAGTTCATTACCTTAGCCCTGGACACTTGGTAAGCCCCTTCTGTATTGTTGTTTTATGACAAAGCAAAGGAACTTAGACAGTATGTCTACCGCGGCCCCTTTGAAGAACTAGACTTTGAATTACCCGTGAATACCAGACATACAGTTCTTAAAAACGCTTTTAACACCTTATGATTTAATCAGTTCAATGTATACACTTGATGATAAGATCTTCACAGTTTGTTAGATAATCATTTGAGAACTAAACTTAGCGAACAACATGTTGCATTAAGAACGATAAGATAGGGACAACTGGTTGAACCCCGACCTCTAGACACCTTAATCCAAATCTTGCTAATCGTGTTTGCTTTTTTCTAGGACCGATACCTGTTGCTCACTTGAACACTCATCCCCTGAGAAATGTCTTTTTTCTTAAGATATGGCGGAAAATAACAGACTTCTTCGGTATTTTTTCTATCTGTATGCCAGACGTATTTGCACCGTTAAACTAGACCCTGGAGCAGTGTCACCAGCAAATAGTACTGGTTTTCGATATGTGAGATCCTCAAACTAGAACAGCGTTATACGATACTTCAGGCCGAAAGGCTAAATTTTCTGCAAAATCTTTTTCTTTTCTCACTATTATTAAAACATTTTGTATAATATACTAGGAATATTGCAAGGGAGACAAACTATCGATATACGCAATGCATTATCATCTATGATAACGCCCCTTTCCACTTCTACTTGGTACTCCCGGGCAATCAATATTGACTATATCTGGGAGGCTTTTATCTATATTCTGAGGCACGGCTTGTTGTCATTTTTCTTTTTACCTGAAATTATTTATCGTTGGAAACAGTTATCCTTATGACCGACACTCTCAACAGAGTTTGATTATTAAGTTTTTCTGGAAGGGTGTGGGAAGAGAGAGGGGGATAATGCATTATAAGAAATCATCCCATTCTAGACAGGATCCTGGACCTCCTACTAATATATAATTATAGCACCGATATATGGGACCTCGGAGCGGATCAGTGGTCTAGTGTTAATACGCTGGACTGGTAACACAGGGGTCGCAAGACCGATCCCCCGCTCCTCCACTAACATTTCTAATTGTCTTTCGGTTGAGACGTTAAACCGAGGTCCCATGTATCAGTGCTGTACACCGAGCATGCAAAAGAACCAGGGGTGTCTCTGGAATGGTATGCTTTCTTATCTTGCACTATCCCCCACGACACAAAATAACTAATCTCTGCAGGAGGGCGTGGATTATATGGGCATATGGACTGGTAACAAAGGCGCCCGCTTCTTCACTTACTTTAGGATGAGACTTAAACCGCGGTCCCATGTATCAGTGCTGTACACTGAGCATGCAAAAGAACCAGAAGCATCTCTGGAATGGGATGTTTTCTGTATCCTGCACAATTCCCCACGACACAAAATAAATAATCTCTGCAGGGGGCATCAGTCATATGTGCAACCATAGGAGCACCAGGATTGTATCTTTTCGGTGGAATTTTGCTTTATTTCCCTTGCAGAAGAATAGAAATGAAATGTTCTGTCCTGTTTAAGCGAAATCTCAACTTAAAAAAAATACCCCTTGATCCGATATTTCTGGTCAAAAGTGTGTTAAACGTCTCATTTGAATGCAAGTGTAAGGGGAAAAGCGGGGGATCAGACTTGCAATCACTGGATTTCAAGTCCTGTGCGTTTCCAGCAGACTAGGTTTACTGATCTACGTTGCCTTTTGCAAGAAGGTCCGTAGTTCATCAAGTGTAAAGAAAGTGAAACGTGTGTCTTCCGTTAAAGGTAACGTCAGCAAATGCAAATCTCCGTCAATATAGGCTTTGTGAAAACTTTACAATAAATGATTTGTTTGGTTATAATTTGTGAAAATAAAGATTGTAGTCTTTTTTATCATATATTTTTGCAACCTTGCTAAATGAAAACCTGCTGAGAAGACATGCCAAAATAAAGCTTATGCATTTCACCATGTGTAACGGATGAGTCTGCGTTAGGTATTTCAAATTCAAAATTTGATCTTAAAGAGGCTGTACTCCAGATTTGACATAGAAAAAATTTTTTTTCATAAATTATATTTTTAGATGCCGTGAGATTATAACAACATAATATTTTACTTCAAAACTGATTATAAAAGTCAAAATAGAATAAAAAAAAATATTTTCGCTCCAGCCTGATTTGAACTCTGGACCGTCATGTTAACAAAATATTTCCAACGCTTTTACTGTCACCACCATCGCCGCAAGAGATCTTTCAGATATTTATTTTAAATCTTATACGATATAGTTATACCGTCGCGTTACGGTATAGCACTTTGAAAGGGAAAAAAATCAATTTATAATGTAATTATTTGACTTATTTTTTGTCAGTAGGTTATTTTTTAAGCATTAATCATAAATATTACAAGAAATTTATAATACAAGAAAACTTTCTTTTTTTGTCATCTGGAGCACAGCCCCTTTAAGCAAGCTTTACAAGTATCATCGCTTTATTGTTAATTTTTAGATGTGCCCGTCTTTATACAGCAGTATTAATATTTTGGTGGCCTTAAATGCCATCAACAGATAAGCTACCTACAGATTTATCATAAATCTCTTGCCTTACTAAAGATATTGTTCAATGAAGAAAGAAAACTATTTTTAGAAACAGTGACCTTTACCCTTAATGACTATGAATGCGGTTTCATTTACAGCAATTTCCAAGTGGTTTTAATAACCTTACCAAAGTGTTAAAGCTAGCCACAAAATACATGGGCAATTTTATCACGACTTTTGTTTAATTTGAAATACTCATGTTTAACACAGATATAAGTATACACATAGGCATAAATTACATTCTCCTTTTCTGATAAAATAGGTAAGTGTACAGTTTTATACTAAGAAACTTATTTTTGTTTGGGATTAACACCAGTTTCAATCGAATTTTTGTCATATCCTGACGGCCAGTTCGACCTTTCAAAACCAGTTTACTAACCAATCTCTCCCCAAGCGACTGACTGCATCCTCACTCAAGTGACCTATGCCCAAGATTAATTATTACAGATATTAAGCCGTCGATGGAGTTTGAACTGAGAGCCATGATTGACAATCCAATGCCCTACCAACCAAGTTTAAGCTAGTCGGGCTGGCAAATGATTCCGTAAAAGTACATTCTTACAGAATTTCTTTGAAACTGGCAGAAAGGCGAAGGAACAGATAAACGTAAAAATATTTAGTGATGGACGAAAGTTGATCATGTGACTGCCTCTGTTAACTGCCAAGGTCAGCAATAAATAATATTAAACATTGAAGACCTTGGTAAGATCAGCAAAGCAATAAAAACAAAGACATTGTTAAGTGCATCATGTTATATTTTTGTTCTGCATAATAACTACATCAATATGTCCCTTTGGACTCGGGGAATAGAAATACACCCAACATGATAACAGAAAACACATGAAAATAAAAATCAGTGAAAAAGTATAACAACAAAAACACAGTTTTACCACCTTAAGCGTTTAAATTTCTCATATAATAATAAGTTTAAAATCCGTGTTACCTTAACATGTGTTTTAAATTATCTTTTCATCAACCTGGTATATCACAAAAATACTTAAAGCAAAATGTAAAATGAATATGTGTGGCTTTGAGACACACTGACATGGGGGTCTAGGGGCTGCATGAAGGGTCATGGGGTAAAGTGTTGTCTAAGACTTTATTAAGGGTCTGAAGATGTATAATAAAGGTCGGAGACTGCATGTTTAAGCAATTCATTAGGGATCCATGAATTCAACATACGATAACAGATATTACATCTGTCTAAAATGTTTGTCTGTTTGTTTTAAAGGGTTTTATGGCACATTTAAGGTCATATCGTGCTGGAAATCAAAATGTACATTGAACCATTTTTGATCAGTCCTGTGTAACTCTGTTGTACCTACATTGTGTATTTCAACAAATTCTCAACCAATTCTAACTAAAGGATAGATGTGAACTTTTAAGACAAATTCAAAACGAGAGGTAAATTTTCATTTCTTGGTTAATCCATTTTACACGCAAGACTGATACATTTCAGACAACTTTAAAACTTGCATTCCTCTATTAAGAACATCAAAACTTAACGACGCCATTTTAGGAACATTTTGTGGAATCAGGAAAAAAATGTAAGATAGGTGAAGATAAAAGCTATAAATTAATTTGTTGTCAAGTGTTGTTTATTTTTACACTTTTGGTTTCTAAACATTATAGGAAATATTTTTACGTCATCTTAACTTATTATATAAATACTCTTTTTACCATTACTGCAAAGCATAAAATAAATGACAGAATTTTTTTTTTTTTTACATCCATCCAAAGGAATAAGAATTTCTCCACGGAAAGTTCTTTACAAAAGTCATGTAAAGTCAACAGCTAGCTGTTAATTTTTCCAATACTGTCATGTTTTCTTGTTGGCAAATGGAAAAGAAAAATGTTCAAAATAAAACTGATTGTGCAAAACTATCATGCCTTTAATTTTACATTGTCAAACTAAGTTTAAAAAAGGCTTTGCACTAACCTTACAAATTTGTTAAAAATTTCGGTGAGATTCAAAATGTATAAAAAAAAAGTAAAAATTTTGATTATGCTAAACATATGACTCAAGACTGAAGATTTAAAAAACATCTATGAGAACCCTTTCCACTTGTACAGGAGATCTGTTTTCAAGGCATTGCCTGATTTTTTTTACAAAAATTTATTTAAACTAAAGTACTCGTGCTCATGGTGACAGGTAAATGTTCATCCTTTTTAAAGAGGAGAATCCTAAAATCTAGAGCATTCCATTTTCCTTAAAATGATGTAAATTTTGAATGATTTCGAAAGAATGATTACCTCACGTCAAGGTGTCAGTCAGAAAACTCCAAGTACAAGTGGTACACAGAATAAGTTTCTGTAAGTATTTATATAGATGGCTGTTGTACCATTATGGGTAGATAGCCATTCAAATGAATGCTTTCCAAGTGTCTAAAGGAAAACAAAAAAATCAACATATCTTCTTTAAATTGTTAAGTTATTTTGCATTCTCAAGACAATTCTAAAACTTGCATCAGTGTAATAAGAACATCGAAATTTAATGATGCCATTTTACAGAAATAGTTTATCGAGTTTGAAATTGACGTGTAAAACTATTTTGATACTTGATACAGTGCAGATGTTTGTGTGAAATGTTTACCACTGGAGTGACAGGTCAACAACTACGTGAAATGTACATGACTTTGTATAATGTACTTGACTGACTGGTAAAGTGTACATGACTAGATGAAATGTAAGTGTCCTGGTGAAATGTACATATTATGAACCTGTAGAAATGTATGTCTTGGTGAAATGTGCGAGCATCTGCAAAATGAATTCATGTTATAACAAGTACATCTCCAGATGAAATGTCTGTATCTTTGTTAAATGTACACATATTTGAAAATGAACATGGTTTATGTAAATGTATGGTATTGCAGACTTGTACTTTACTCGATGAAAAGTACAATTTTGTGAAATGTTCTCAACTGGGTGATGTGTAAACTTTATGATGTATTGTATTGGACTATGTGAAATGTACATAAGTTACCTGAATGTACATCGATTTCTTTGTAAAAATGTACAAAACTTCTTCAAGGCAACAAAATAAGTACAGCTGTACTTAATAAATAACAAGAATGCCAGTAAACTTGGAAGAAACAGCCACAATGACCCAGGTGACTGTCTGAAAATAAATAAAAGAAATTCTGCGATTGTATTGACTGGTCTGCAGGTATATAAAGATGAACTTAATTTATTTTCATGGATTACTCTGTAAAAGTTTCCTGCAGTCTGTAATGAAGTCATGTCCAGCTAAACAACCAAACAGTTTGTGAATCCCCTGGAGCACATGAATGTTTCTGAAACCGTTTTTAACTTGTTCAGAACATAAAGAAGGGAGGTAACTCTATTGCCTAATGTAAAATTTAAAACAGTGCCAAGGTGTGAAAGCTATCTGCCTCAGTGTTTCCAAATTTTCAAATAGTGACACTTCTGACCAGTCCAAGGCTGAAATGTGAAATCAGATGAAAGTTACTAACAGTATAAATAAACTTTCTTGTAGAACATTTTACACCCAGACATATGTAGTGTGCCATTTTTCAAACTTGCTAGCAAGACCCTGGTTTACAAATTCATACATTTTTCACACAAGATGGTCATAAGTAATTTACAGCAAACATGTATATTGCACAAAATGAACAGTTCAGAACTATAACTACTATTGCAGAAAGAAACAAGTGTGCAAACAAAGTTAACACTATACTGCAGAGTGCAATGAAGAAGAAAAAAAACTTTGAAGAAATCTAATCATTCTGAGAAATCTAAAAACCTGTGAAACATAGAAAAAAACTCTTTTTTTCAGTTTGTGTTCAACTTTAATCTCTACACAAATAGTGAAAATACGCATGTTCCTTTTTTAAATTATCACTGGTCTTGGACACAAGAGGAAAATCATACTTTAAACAAGAGGTTGAACCAAATTTTGACATGTAGTGCAGTTAAAGGGAATGAACTCAGCAAAGTTCTTTAATAACCTCAAGTCAAGGGAATGAACTCAGCAAAGTTCTTTAATATCCTCAAGTCAATGGAATGAACTCAGCAAAGTTCTTTAATATCCTCAAGTCAAGGGAATGAACTCAGCAAATATCTTAAATACCCTGTAATGAAAAACAGTAAGAGCTGTGGAGAAGTTGCGTGTATCACTAGCTTCTTAACCAGTCCAGTAGTACTGAGTTCTGATTGGCTAGTAAAGAAATCACTTCTGAAACTAACCAATCAAGGCAAAGAGATTACAGACTGGTGTTCACAATTAAGTTAATGATAAAATACCCTATTTTCAAACAGTCAAAAGTACAGTCAGTCAGGTTATCAAAACTGGAAGCAAAATTCATCATTAAACAAACATCAAGAAACATGTATTTATGTATACAAAGATAATACTTCTACAGAAAGGCACACAATTCTCAACTTGTCTATTTAAAACCGTGTTTAACAACTGCCAACAGTACATCCGTATTGCATTTTCATAAACACGTATAACTAGGGAAAACGTACTTCCTGAAAACTTGGATTAAAAAGTTCATTGCTAATAATAATTGTGGAAATAAACTTACTTATACATTTCTGCCAATCAAATTACACTTGAATATCTTGAAGCTTCTATCCACTGTAGTTTTACTACAAAAGTTGACCACCACTTGTTATTAATGTATACTTACGAAATCAAATGTAACCCAGCCTCGGAAAATGTTTTAAAACATTAGCTTCACTAACATACAGGATAAGATAACAAATTTTTTTTTATATTAAAGATACTTCCGAACCACAGTGTACACATTCGCATAAAGCAATTACAACTAAAGAAGTATTAAGTTTTATCCAGATGCAATTTAATTAAGTGGTTCTTTGGTTCACAATTTTCATTCTGATGTCTAAAAAACTTGCCTTTTAAAATTAAAATTTTAATTCATACTTCAAAAAGGTGAATACCATTCATGTGAATACTTCAATAGGTAAATGAAAATTTCACCAGAAACAGACACCAGAGAAAGTTTCTGAAAAACAGTTTTCTTACTACTGCTGAGAAATAGCCGAGTCGGAAAGCCAGGTAAAACTTTAACTTAGCATTGTAAAATTCACCGAGATGAATTTAATGTTAAAAACTTTATTTAATGCACAATTTGTTTCTAATCACTAGTCTTGTATTCAACCATTTTTCACAATGTGTGAATATTATGAAATGTCATGAAGTGCATCGACATGTATTTCACAACACGTTTCTGTGACAACACGTTTCTGTGACAACAGGCTACCACATGTAAATGAGACTAGAACACTCAAAACATGAAGTATTCGTAAGAATTTTGTCATCTGTGCAAAATTAACTTCTAAACTAGTAAGGTTTGCGATACAAGTTTGAAACAGTTTGCTAAATGCCCAGTCTGTGTAAAATGATTTTATTACTTTTTGGTAAATGTATATTTCCAATGCCCCAAGTCAGTATCAAAGTCAGTTTTGCCTGTATCATACTTAGCATTTTTAAACATGTAAAAATATATTTGGTGAGCAAATTCAAGCCGTTTGCCTAATGTATAAATATCAAGAGCTTGGTACAAATTATGGTATCTTTTTTCATTCCAACAATTTTGCACCAAACCATTGATATGTTTAAAGGAAGTTTATAATTAATAATTTTAAGCAACACTTCTGTAACACTGCATGTGACACACGCATGAAAGTGTGCATTAGTGTGTCCATATTTCTTATCTGACAAATAAAATAAACAATAAAACTTTGATTCATATATAAAAATAACAACAGAATTTTTTTTCCTAAACAGTCAACACATTTTGTTTTCTTTTTAATTTAAGTAGTCTACGAAGTTCTAGATGTGCGAGTCCGATATATTTTCTACCAGCCGTAATCGGTAACTGGTATTAGAATGTGATTCGAGAACTTTGCTGGCCTGGTGGCTGTCTGCGAACACGGCATACACATGCGTGCTCGGTGATGATATGGTTTGATTGTTCACACTAATGTCACCAAGGTGTAAAACAGAATCTGCAGTTGAGAACTGGATATCTGCTCCTGCAGTAATAAGTTCATGAAGAATTTTCTCATAATCCGACTTTCGCAGTGATTTTGGCAGGTCACATATTTCCAATACATTACTGATAACCACCCCATTGCCACTGCCTGCAAAATAAAGTCACACAATCAAATTTATTTACTGCCTTAAACTCATCCATACAAACTGTGACAAAATGAAATTACTACAAACTACAGAAATTATTTCAAATCCTTCAGTTTGTTTCATTATAAACGAAAGATGAGATATTAAAGAGATGAGACTTTAAAAAAGAAAAAGCTGGGACATTGTTGATTCCCAGCATCACGTTTAAATCATTTTTCTTCCAAACTAACAAATAACACATCTATATTTTTTCTAACTGTTCAATCTTAAAATGCAACATTCAGTCTCCAAGAAGGGGACTATCACTGAAGAAACACGAGCTATCACTAAACGTGATAAATGCCCCTAGATACCCCCTTGACATAGCATTTTTTTTATCTATACAGTCAACTTTCCTTTTCGTTTAAAAAAAAAAAAAAATCAAAGGTCCATAATTCAGTGAAAAATCATGGCAGCAGATACCGCCAGAACATGACCAACTAGGGTAAGTACTTATGGTTCTTGCAAAGAATTATTAAAATCTGAATAACAGTTGATGAGAAACAGTCTGGACAAACTGATGTGTAACAAAACAACAAAGGGCCATAACTCAATGAAAAATCATCAGAGTGGAACGTGACAATAATATGCACAACTAAGCTTCCAACTAATGACTCTAGCAAAGTATTATTAAAATCTGAGTAATAGCTGATGAGAAACAGTCCGGACAAATTTTGTCTATGGACAACCGGACTACTGACAGTCCAATGCACATGAATTCAAAATAGTCTCCCGATATTCCATCTTTGAGGTATAATTACGGCAGTCAGCTTTCTTGTTTTATATGGTATATATCAACATTAATTTACACTGCCAACTATAACCAAAGCACTGGTCAGCATCGGTGTCCAAACAGTCCCCAACAGAAACAAAACATAAATTAAGCTAAATACCAGTTTTCTTAAATGTTCTTTATAAACCAGTAATAGGCTCATTCATGCTATTTCGAACAGGCATAAATGCTTGAAAAAAAAAATTAACAAACATCCTATCTAAATTTTCTAATATAATAGTAATGCAATTCTTAGTAATACTTTTGTCAAAAATCTTTTTGTTTGATTTAAGTAACAGTATACGATGTACAATCACAAAATGTACCTTGAGCTCAGTGCATTGTACACTAACAAAATTTAAAAAAAAAATCTCATTCAATTGACAAAATATCACATCAAAGTTAAAGATAGTACCTCAGTTGGGTAAAATTATTTACCATAAGGGTTTCTAAGGAGTTACCAATTACAAACACTCAGTTTCAACCATTAAGTATATTCTCTTGATTTCTTCACATCAACAAGTTCATGAGTAATATTGCAGAATGTACACCATTTGCTGATTAATATTTAACAGATACCCATTTATAGACACCTTAAGGAAATAATCCTCAAGTAAACTTACAGTAATACTTTCTTACAAGTCTCAGAATATACTAATTTCTTTGGAGCTTACCTGCGAAAACTTAACAATGATGAACGCACAACATGGAACTTTGAAATATTTACATTATATACTGTAACAAGATGTGACGATGCAGTTCGACTGTTTCAGGCAATTTGCATTAAAACTTTAAGTCAAAGACTGCATACTCAGTACTCGTTTCTTTAAATGGCCAAACCCCAAAATGAACCGATGACATACCATGTACCGTAAAAATTCTATTTATAGCCCATCCTCTAATAGACGCCCACCCCCCATATTTTGGACAAAGGACAGCCATTTTTCAGCCCAAAGTTGAAAAATCAACTGCCCCTATTTAACGCCCATCCCCCGATTTGAGCAAAATTGAGCTTACCTTTACAATTCAAGATTACTTATTTCCTTTTTATTTTACTTTTATTTCCCTTATTTTTGCCGTAAGAAAGTAATATAGATTATGCACAAGGCTTATTTTTTATTCCCATACTAGGCAAACTTTCACACATACCAGACTCTACATGTATGGTAATAGCGGAAATTAACAGATTTTAGCGTTGTCTGCAATAAGTCAACACACGCTCTTTCTCTGGACTCGATTTCTTCTTGTAATTATGAGGGGCGAGTGGATTTACAAAGCCCTGCTTAGAAAATTGGTCTGTCTTGTGAAGATATGTCTCCAATTAACCCCTATCCCCAACTTTCAAACAATCCATGATTCTAATAAAAGCCTGGGCTATAAATAGAATTTTTACGGTATGTGTTTTATAACCTCATTCTCTATAAGAGGAAGAATAACTGATAATCAAAAGATATGTTCAATTTTTTTTTCCTTATATAGACATATAGACAATAAGCAAGTGTTCATTTGTAAAACTGGTAATACATTTTCTTCACTTTAAACAAATACTTAATAAGCACACATTAACCACTACCCAAAAAACTCATTTTTATAAGCTTATAGCAAACACTCAGACCTAAAGTCTTCAAAGTTATCATTATCCGTTTTAAATTGGTGAAAACTTTCTAAAATTATCCCAATGATTAGAATGTACTCGTTAAATACAAGTGCAATTTCCGAATACTCACTACTCATTTTACAGTGAAACAAATACTTGCCTAAACTCTAAACAGTACCTGTATCAGACTGCTGAGAATGCTGACTATCTCTACTTCGGAGTTTTTTAGTTCGCTGAGGTTTTGGTGCCGTGGGACTACTAGGGAAAGAGTAAACAGAAAAAATGTGAGAGAGCACTGTAAAAGCTTGTGACACAGCCAAACTGAATGAAATAGGGCATTCATCCGAATATCTCAAAGTATGTAAAATACTGAGGACTGAGTCATAAACAATTGTATATAAATGAATCAGGTGATACAGTTTCTTGCTAAACATTTCATAAATCTGTTGAAATAAAGGTGTAAAGTTTTTGAATGAGCAGGTGAGATAACTCTGGTTAAAACTCTCTATCAACAACTAAGGTTATATCCGCCATTCAGAACAGGCTTAATCAGGGATTGAATCAGGATCTCCTGAAATGTGGTCAGACTGGCTTGCCATAAGGTCACCGAAGGCAGCCCAAGAAGTTTTTGAACTGAGTTTTACATTCTATCTGTCATAGGCAATAAAAGAGTTACTGTGTTACCAGTGCTGGCATTTTTGCACAACCTAATTCAAATAGCCATTACTTTTTTTCAGATAGGCTTAATTCTGTTGGGCTAACTTTTCTTTGCCTTCATTTTACAACCTGGTTTTCCGATATTTTAAATGTTTTTTTAGGCTATGAAAAATATAATCCAGATTTCATTTCCTTCCTTGGATTGTTCATCCAGTTTGACTGTATTCAAAATAAACACAGCACAGAAAAGCATAAAAGTTCAAAAGTAAACTTTCGACAATATACAAGAAATACTGGGAAAACGTGAAGTGCTTAAGAAAATCCCCTTAGATTTGTCACTGTAGCAAATATTTACAGACTTGATTTCAGCCCTAAGTAATAAGTCTTGTACATTTGTAAGGAATTGTTTAACAGGCAATAAATTTTAAAACTGCTTCATACTACCGGATGAATCTTTATTTTTTTTTTTTTAGGAAATATGAAGTATGGGTACCATGGCCACATGTGTAAATAATATAAACATAACTGCAGCTAATGATAATCCTAATTCTAATTTCCATTTATTTAATCAGAAGAAATTAAATAGTGAGACAAAAGTTATGTCGAAGCATCATTAATGTTGAAGGACTGAGTAGAATTCTTGTTTGTGGAACCCGTTTATGCCTAGACTCTGAGACTGAGCTAGTCACCAGTCTGGCAACAGTTCAGCCAGATTTTTCACTTTCACGCCATTTAAATGCCTGTTAATCATACTGAAAATCTTCGAAACACAAAAATGTGCTGCAAACAATTTGCACTGGTGTAAAATATTTAAAATTACTGTGCACTGAAAGTGACTATACACAGAACGCATGTAACTTAACACAGAATGTGGATCTGAAGCAGACAATTTAAAAAGCTACATGTAAACATAAACATGCCACCAACATCCACCCCCCACCCCACACTATGTTTAAAGCTTTTCAGTCTGACCTACCATCATGTACTACACAAACAGTTTTACGTCAGCCTTCTTTTCTATCAAGGAAAAGTTGAATACAAGATCTAAGAATTTCCAACCGATGTGGCAACCATTTCTGTTTGGTGCCTTGATTTTATTTTTTAATTTAGCGGTTGAATACAAAACAAACAAAAAAAACAATTGAACATGTAGCAAAAGTTACAAGTAGCTTGGTACCAACATGGGAGAAAACTGTACATGAAAGCTGTCTTCACAAAATATTGAGAAAATATAGTGCAGACAAAAAGCTGTGAGATATATATACCTTCTGTTTGCCTGCTGTTGCGACTGTTGAGAGAATTGCACAGTTTGTACCTGAGGTCTATGGGGCTGATACTGCAGTCGTATCTCTGCAATGAAAAAGGGCATCAAGAGATCTCATGCACCATTAAACCAAATCTGTATTTTAACTTGTCTATGTAGTGTTGTGCTAAAAATGTGGCGTTATTGCAGAATGTTACCAAAAATCAGTTCAACTGAGAGAAAGAAATTGGTTTATTTATATGCTAAATAGGGCATTTGAATGCATAGGCCACTTCTGTAATTAAAACTGAATTTGAGATCGTTAAACAGTTTTTATAGCCTAATGCCATCACCAAACAGCCTTTCTCATGTTTAAGCATTTCGAATGAGTTTGCCTCAAGTGAAATATCATTAGACTAAGTGTATTTCATTCTTAACAATTATTATTAAAGCCTACCTGGATTTGGGGCATGAGGCCTAAAGGCAGAATTAGCCATCTGCACATCCACTGCGACTGCTTCACAACTCTCACCACTTCCGTTTTCAACCTTGCCAACACCCGAGCTTGATTCCACTGACAACCCTTTAGCACTGACTGTAACATGTTGCGTAGGAGTTTGTGCTGTCTTGTTTACTGCTGACACAACCAATGGTTGTTGTTGTTGCTGAATCTGGGGCTGTTGGTGGAGAACCTGCATAGGCATTTGCATATTGGGTCGGTACATACCATGGAACGTCTGAGCCGGTGCCGCATGACCTTGCACTGGTACGCCTTGCACTGGCACCAGCTGAGGCGCAACAGGGCGTATAGGGGAAGTGAATGATTGTGGGTGGTGGAACTGTTGTGTGTGATGCATGGTGGGGTGAGATGCTTGAAATGATGAAATATACGGCGAACTCTGAGAGGGACCTGCATTTCCCATCACAGCTGATCCCTGCATGACCCCTTGGGGCTGCTGAGATCCAATATTCACAGCACTTACAGTGTTCATGTTAACAGGTTGTGCACCTACAGTGTTCAACTGTACATTTGGAGTCACAGTGGTGTTTTGACTAGGAGGAGTGCTTGTCTGATATGTCGTCCCTTGCTGTCCACTATACACAAAACCCTGTGGTACAGGGCCTTGAGATGATTGTTGATTTTGAACAGTATAAAACATTTGAGATTGATTTGGTGCAACCATTGTCTGTTGCTGACTGAATGGCACTGGGTAAGTTACTCCATTACTTCCTTGTCCACTTTGGCCCTCTATAGGGCTTGTTACTCCAAAGCCGCACTGATAGTTCACATCACTTTGACCGTGACCTAATGTCTGACCTTGAGAGGTCATTGGATACATTTGGTTGCTATGGAAACCCTGTATGAACTGTTGACAATATTGGTGGGAGGGGTACTGTTGCCCCTGGTTACTTCCCTCCATCTGAATGGTCTGCATGGAGGTGTACCCTTGAGGGGTTTGAACACCAGCACTTGGAACACCATAAGAACACATATATCTAACTGCAGGCTGACCTGGAACTGTCGGGGAGCCTGGATAATAAACACCCTGCAAACAAAACAGTAGATTAGAATAATTTATACCAAATATACAGCTAACATACCTACTGTGATAAGAGTGTATCAGCAAATTTAAACTGGAAGCGTTTAAAATACTTCAAAAACCATAGTAACATGTAATTTAGTAGCATTTCAGTCTTTTAAGTTGATTCTTACTTTAAATGCAGAAACGTTTTTTGATCTGTATTTCTGTATAAATGTTTAGCAAGTGAAGTTTGCTCAACTTACTTTAAGACTTCTTTAGAAAAGGTTACCACAACCACAGAAGAATGATTGATAGCATACAGTGAGGTGATCAATTCATTACGCCCTTACATTTTGACCTTTATGTCCTGTCAGTGAAATTTTCCATGCAGTTCTTAAAAGGTCAAAGCATTCTATCATGATCAAATTTAAAGGTTCGAAGAATTCACAGTGAGAAAAACACAAACAGACTTCTGAAATCTCTACAGAGCAGTCTTTATACATAATATATATAATTTTAACAGTTTTCATAAAACAGCTTAGGTATAGTTTCATGTTATTCACTGGAAATAAAGTTGCATCTATTACAGAGTGCTTTAGCTAAATGCTAGTTTATCATTTCTGGTGATGGAAAAAGTACACTTTGTATAACGGGGATCTCTTTTGTTGTCAAAAGTGCAATTAAGAGAAGTTTTACTTTCTTTCTCTCAAAACAGCATTTTATGTAATAATTCAACTGTTTACCGTTACCTGTGTCTGTCCACCTGATATTTGCTGTGGGGTATACACCTGTTGTGTTTGTTGTATGTTTTGATTAATCATCATCGGTTGCTGTTGTTGTGTGGGAGCAGTCACCACTGTATTGTCCCCACCAGCCCCTGTACTCTCCAGAGAAGACTGAGGAGTCAAACGCATCACTGATAATTGCTGGACCATCTCTTGTTGTGATGACTGCAAGTCCTATAAGAGTAATAGTATTTTTCATGCTGTACAATAACTTTGCTTCAATTTCTATCAATTCAACTTCTGACAACTGCATTATTAAAGAAAGGATTCTTTGACCTGGTGGTCCAGAGGTTTGGTATTTCATTTTAATTATGACCCAACAGGCGCTGAGTTCCAATCCAATAGGGACTGGTATTTGATGTGATACACTGCATCTTTGTGTTATGGAAGCTGTATGTTTGATTATATAAGAATATTACAAACACCACCATGACAATCAAACAGAATGAAACATTAGTATATGACTTCACATTAGCAATTCTTCTCACCTTCTGGAAAAGGCATTATCTAGGAAATGGTTCACAAAATTTATGAAACATCAAGAAGCATCTAAAATCTCTAGTGATCTCTAAGATCTCTGTCAGAAATGAAAATTTGTCTCGATCCATCTTTTTTTAACACAGAAAGACATACCTGACTGATCTGCGAGGTGAATTCTTGCTGTACTTGATAAACTTGTGGTTGAGGGCTCTGTGGATAATGAGGGCCCGGCTGAGGCAGGGGCTGTCCTGGCATGTACTTGTAAGGCGTTCCATCTGGGTTCATATATGGTGCTCCTGCAGGAAAGATGTCAAACAGTACAATGTATTAAGTATTTAATATCAAATGTCTTTATACAGCAGGGGGAGGGTGGTGGTGGTGGGGGTTTGCAAGGAAACAGAGAGATTTAACAGACTTGTAACTACTTTATTGTCTTACATCTGTCTTCAAAGGAAGAAATTTTTCAGCAAAGAAACACTGAAGTTTAATAGCACTGATGGTTTTATCGCTGTTTCCTGCTTCACAGTACACTGACAAGACCCCTCCTTGACAAATACCTTAATGGGCTTTTGCTCCTGGAAAGTTACACCGCTACAAACCCATGCTCAGTGTATAGCATTGTCACATGGGAGTCACTTTAAAAAGGCATACCCTAAATTTAGAGTATTCCATTTTCTTCAAAATTGTGTAAAAGTAAATGGTTTTGATTTAATCATTACTCAATGTCAAGATGTCAGTCAAATATGGACCATGGAGACGGGTCCACTATTTTTAGATGCATAATATGAAAGGAACTGAGAATCAAACCTGCAGCCCTTGCAAGTTATCAGCTTTTTATGAAAGAATTCCTTCATAACAGTTTATTACATGAATGACAGCTTGGATACAGTACCTGTCTGTGGATTGATTACTATGCTGCCTGCAGGTATTGAATTGAGATCCGATGCCACCCAGTACACTTTCTGACCTGTAACATAAAATTGAATAAATCTTTAACTATAATAATCGAATTTAGTACAGCAAAAATGATACACCCACCCAACAACAATGCTTTTGATTTGAAATAACCTCTTCAATACTGTTCACTCATTAATTCTTCTCCAAAACTATAAAAGAATGAAAAGCCGAATTAGAGCTCTGTTTATAACTTCTAGCTCTGAATTCTTTAACTTACTGTTCAATTTGTTTAATATACAGAACTGACTTTGTTTAAATGAATACTGTTGTAACTATATTCCTACATATTTTATAATTTTAATTAGTGATTGAAATTGTATTTTGTCCAATCAAATTGCAGTATTTTTCAAATTTGTTGACAGTTCTTTGTTTATCAGCATTCACCACTGGCTCCTGGCTCATGAATCAAACATAGTCAGCAGATACAATATAATTTAACCAGGTAGTGTTTGTAAGTATGCATTAACGAAATAAAATTTGTTCACAAGGCTCTGAAATGACTACCAAAATATGACCAATAAAAACAATTCACTATCTATATATTATATTGTATAGCACAAAATGTAAGAAAAAAATATATATTAAACTCAATCAATGGGGTTCTAGTTCTACTTAAAACTTCTAAATGTCATCTTCATGTGATGACAGCAAAAACATTACCTCGGAAGTTTGTAAAAAATAAAGTCAAGGAAGTTAAAATGATACGTAAAATGTGAAAAGTCACCACACACCATGTCATATAAAAGCCTCAATCATGTTACCTCTAGACTTTCTTCTATTTTCAATTATTTCTAGTTTATTTTCATCATTTTCTCTTCCACTTACTATGTAATTCTAGGAATGTATTCCATTAATGAAAAGGTTAGCTATAACAAACTGCTTAAAAAGTCATGTAACAAAGAAAATCTAGATGTAACAAGACCAAACGTCTACATAAAGCTTCACCATACAGTAATATATACTAAAGCAACCTCTACCATACAGTAAAATATAAAACCTGTAAATACTGCAAAAAAAAGGGCAAAAATCAAAGAGTTTACATTGCAAGTAACAGGAGATTGTATATTCTAATAAAAGCTAGAAAATGAAATTCAAGCACAGCATTCTATAACACATCCCTATTTACACTTTTGTATTTAAATCTGAGACTTTCATTTCTGAAGGCAGTTAACAATTTTCAAAAGGGAAATTTTTTTTTAACCCTTAACCTGCTGGAACCGAAATTGATTAGCCTTTGCCACCACTATAGAGCCAGGCCAGCCTGCACATCCATGCAGTCTGACTAGGCTCTATACTGTTGGTAGCTCCATTTTTGTATTTTGATATTGAAATCCCTTAAACTTTGAATGGACTGTTCCAAATTCAAAGCTGGAAAAATCCATTACAAAAATTCAGCAGGTTCAGTGTTAAAATCTGAAATCATCTCATATTAAACTTGTACTTCATATTCTCTATCAGATAAAATAATTTTGATCAAAACTGGTTAATTCTTAACATTTAGAATGACTTAACATTATATTCAGTTGATTTTTATTTTTGGTGTCAAATCAATGCTTTTACCAACTGACCAGTTGGTACCATTAGCATTTAAGAAGATAGCAGAACATAATTAATAAAATGCAGGCCATGATAGCCCTTAGGGCCAAAACAAGATCAAGAAGTAACGAATTAATATACCTTGTAACTTGAACCTTTGCAGTAAAGCAAAAGACATAGATTTCTCTCAGATATAAAACTTAGTTTCAATGCAAAAACCATTTTCCATGAATTTAACCAATGTTACCTCATCTATTTCTTTTTTCATACAGGCTTACAGAAGGGATGTGTTATAAGGTTTTCTAGGTAACTAGGTGTCACACGCTTTGTTGTCTACCTGTATTACCCTGCTGGGGCGATGGTGCAAGACCAGATGAACTGCTCCCAGACAGGGAGGAATTATCTGATTGGCTACAAGTAGGTGATGACATCATATATGGTCTGACCAATGAACTGTAATTTGGCTGAATCATACAGGCTCCCATGCTCATTGAGTCTATGCATCCAAAGAATAAAGTGGTATCATTTAACACAATATTTTTCTCAAAGTTACTCTCTGAAACTGTTATAACCCTTACCATGCTGAATATCTAAAACGGACTTGTCCCTCTTTCAATTGGGACAGATCCATTAATAGTGCGAATAGTGCAGACCATGATCAGACTGCATGGATGTGCAGGCTGATCTTCCTCTGCACTGGTCGCAAAGACAGATTCAGTTGCCTCCAGCTGGGTAAGGGTTAAATGAGAACAATCAAATCAACAGCCTTTAACAACAGTCTAAATCAGGACTGAAGTCTGTATTAAAGTAAAAATCTGACATACTAGCTCTCGGCACTAACAATAAAAACTATCACCCAATTAATTACAGCATCAAGTATATGACTTTGATTTCCTCTTTATCAATGAATCTTGGAAAACCCTGTAAATTTGACCTTAAATCTTCCCTTAAACTTGACCTTAATTGTTTAGAATTTGTACAGAATGTGTTGTCAGTGCTACCGAGTGTCTGACCTGACACCTAATAGAAAATTAACTCTAACACATTAAAGGAATGTTTTTATCATTATGTGACCTTGACCTAGTCCCTCACCATGGAGGTAGTTTGAAAAAAAAACCATTGACCTTCAAGTATGACCTTCAAATTAATTCATGGCCTTAGAGATGTTAAATGCAAGAAGCATACCCCAATGTCCTCTTGTGAAGAACATAATGCAGAGAACAAGATATCAGTCTAGAAAATACTACAAGACTACCTATGCCTTTAGAGAAAAAGATTTAAAATGGCCTTGAAATACAGTCTGAGACAGTTTACCCAGCATAACAAATAATGCCCAAGGAATTCAATACCGAAGTTTATTTCCTATTCTTTATTGTTGAAACTCCTTCCCTATGATAAAAGAGTTAAACAAACCACCTTTAAATTCAAGCACTGGTTCATGTTGAGTTTCAAGATTAGTTCCAAGTCTATGATATATCTAGTTGTAATAAAACTAGCTAAGTTACACTATAACAGAAATACAAAATCCATCAACTATTTTCACCTAAAATAGTCTTGAACCTACATGTACATAAGGTAGTGTATTATAATTTTACCAGAACGGCTCCTACAACCTATGCTAACTTTCACCAAACTCTATTTAATAGATGGATGTCAAACACTGCAAACTGTTACAGTTTTCACACATCATATATTTAGTTACTATTGGTAACAAACCACAGAACAAGAGTCTTTCCCCATTAAATATATTCAAAAAATAGCCTAACATTTCTGAATTGTTGGTGGACATGACAGCAGAGTTATAGAACTACATTTCAGTATAAAACTTTCGTAACAGTTAATGTGATAATGCATTAAGTGTCACCAAAATATGACCAAATGAGATTTGTACAGGATTTTTTTTTTTTTTTTTAAAGATAATCTGCATACAAAAACCCCTGTTTTTTGGGGGGAAAAAATCTGCTGACGAAAACTCTTTTTTAGAAAAAGACAATATGCAAACAAAAACTCCATTTTTTTTTTTTTTTTTTTTTAGGAAAAAGGCAATTGTAGACGAAAACTCTGTTATCTTTTCTTTAGATAAAAAGACAATCTGCTGACAAAAACTCCCTGTCTTTTTAGGAAAAATACAATCTGCTGACAAAAACTCCGTCTTTTTAGGAAAAAGACAATCGGCTGACAAAAACTCCCCGTCTTTTTAGGAAAAAGACAATCGGCGGACAAAAACTCCCCGTCTTTTTAGGAAAAATACATTCTGCTGACAAAAACTCCCTGTCTTTTTAGGAAAAAGACAATCTGCTGACAAAAACTCCCCGTCTTTTTAGGAAAAAGACAATCTGCTGACAAAAAACTCCCTGTCTTTTTAGGAAAATAGAGAATAATAGGTAAGTGTCTTAATATGAGAAAGTTTATCTGGCAAGGCGTAGGAATTTATCGGGTGAGCCGAAGGCGAACCTGATAAATACCGCAGCCGAGCCGGATAAACTTTCTCATTTAAGACACATACCTATTATTCTATTTATCCTGTCACATCTGGCATTTGTCAATAAATTACTATGATATTGGAAACCTATCTTTAAAGTGTTTCAAATGTCAAGGTTATCCGTCAGGTGAACATATACACAAAAAATAGTTCCAAAATTTCGATATTGTTTTCCTTAAATGACCATGCTATATTATAAGATCTAGATATTGAAATATTTAATTTTTATTCAAGTAGTCTCTGTTTGTAATAACAACCATTTAATCACTTCCTTCTGATTATTTATAATATTGTTTATAAACGCAAAACTAGTCCATGACGTCACCAGTGATGACGTAGCATGTGCCGTATAAAGCAAAATTTATACGACCCCCCCTTTATCGGGTCGGATATGAAATAATTGACAGGATAAAATACATTCTGCTGACAAAAACTGAAAAAGGCAATATGCCCAGAAAAATTCTCTGTTTTCCAGGAAAGAATATCTGCAGAGAAAAACTCATATTTATATCAAAATATAGACCAAATCTCATGTCATGTGATTGGTTACCAATGTGACACTACAGTCCTCAGTGTTCAACTATATCTTCTTTTATTACCTTCCTCTGTCTGTGGTTCTTCTGTTTATAAAATCCATAATTAATTGTCTGTTTTTTATTAATTACTATCTTACAACCTGCACCAATCTTCGCCATGCATAAACAAGGAAATTCACAACTATTGCTTGGCACTAACTCTCAATTAATTGTAAAATACTTAAACTACAGTGTATTAAAAAAAATCATTCCACTTTATTAACTGTATTTTTTATAAGTTGTTACTGTTTAAAAAAAAAAAAAAAAAAAAAAAAAAAAAAAAGTTTTAATTTCTACAGGGAAGTTATCCTCCAGTTATTATAAAACATAAAATCTAGATATGATAAAAAAATGGTGCCCTAGACTCTAAATATGTTATATCATGTATTCCTTTTTATCAACTCATATTTCTCACAATCATTTTGATATAGTTAATTTTACTAGTATAGCAAATCAAAATACATTTACTCTTTTTCAGTTGCATAAGAAACATATGTCTTGCAATGAGATGACCAAACCTCCATACCACAGACAATTACTACAACCTTACCTGCTACATGTGTAACCCTATATCAGTGAACTCTACTCATTCAAATTAACCAATCATCTGGGGTCTAACAACTGTCACAGTCGAAAACCATTTTTATACACACAGTCTTTCCATCCCATCCCTTGCTAATATTCTCCCGAATTTCACATTCAACACACTTCACCTAATTTTCTCTAATTAATTATATAATTAATTATTCTTCTTCGACCAATCGGAGAAAAATGTCTATACAGACAGCTGACATCGTATAAACCCAATATAAAATATCCAAAACAGTACTGTGACTATGATACAACCCTTCAATTTGACCGTCACAAGTTTTTTCTTCTAAAATCAAAGTTTTAACTACCTGCTTTAGAAAGGCTGCCACCTCTCATTGGAGATTTCGAATGTTGTAGAACGAACGTCTGCGTTCCACCGAAACTGTTCGCCTTTGGTACGAGAATGCGTGTCACCTTTCCTGCACTGTCCATACTCCCATAGCCACTTGACTCGGTACTACTCCAGGGGTTCTCATCTTTACTTCCAAGGCTGATTGGGCGTTCAATCTTCTTCCTTTAAATAAAGTAAGATTTTACAATAAAGTAACAAGCCACATATAATTTGAACCACTTTACTAATAGCATTTTTCAAACCAAGACCAAAAACACAATACAGAGTTACTGAATAATTATGGTGACTGACATCACCTCTACCTTTGTTACATCTACACATAATATTATGATCTGGTCTGGTTTACATTTAAACAACTCCTTTTTGCCAAGTCCTGTCAGATTATTTCACAACAGACCTGATTTACATTTCAACAAATTTGCTTTCTGTACACTGCAAATATAGACGTTTCTAGGATTCGACAGAAGAGGTGACTTCCACAAAAGTCAATCTCTTTAAAGGGATATAAAAGAAGATTAATTAACAATTTCGTGACTCCAAAGACTTTCTCTACAGAATATTCCCTATCCCTTTCTATCTGAACAATTCTAACTTTTGCAAATTGTGTGTTTTAACTGGAGTTCCTGAATAAGTGTTAAGATATCTGACAGGGTGTAGTCCTGCTCAACAGCAGAGTGACTCAATTTTAACAAACTGTAAGGGCAGTAAGATTTTGTCATTTTGCAGCAACTGGTGATAATGGCTAAAGTCTAACAGTATACAGGGCTTGGTTCAATTCCCTACATGTCTGTTACAATATGAAAATGTTAAGGCTTTTATTCTTTTTCTGGGAATATAAATATGACACAAACAAGAATGTTCTCCAACACTGAACTTCAATTAGAAGCAAGAAATTAAAAGCTTTTAGTTTTTTTAAATACCTGAAATACTTTATTATCATTAAATTTAATATTCCACTCCATCTGGAATACACTCATTTCAGATCATTAACCTTTTAGGTCTGTTTGTAAAATGATGTTAGGCAAACAATATCTTCAAGTGTACTGAGACATAAACCAAGGAATTGCAATATTTTACTGTGAGGCAACTGTATCATTTCACCTTAAACAAAAAACACTGCTCTATCTTAAAATCAACATTTTTCTTTGATTAACAAGACTTTCTTTTGATATGGGTGTAAACTGTTTTCTGAAATACAATGTGCATAAACATAAACCTAGATTTTCATATTTCCAAACAGACCTAAGATACCACAAGACATTTCAGCCAAGTTTTCCTTAACTCTATAATATAAACGCTAAACCAAACCAGTTCACAGAGGGCAACAGAACTTACACAATCCCTGTTATTTTAGGATCCTCCTGACAATATCCGGTTGGCTGCACCTGAAAAAAACAAATCAAATATGAAGGCCATAAACAGAGTAAAAATAATCACAATAAAACCAACTAATCTGTCACAGTCTAGATTTTCGTCTTACAGTTCATAGGTCTCAAAGGACCAATAGACTTGTTTGTACATACGTTTCCCAATAACAACTTGTGCTACTGACTTTGAATACTCATAATAAGAATACTTGTTTTACACTCAGACTTCAGCATTTATTCAAAAAGTAGACTGGTCCAGTCTTCATTTTGGACAAGACTATTTATAGATTTTAACAGCGCATTGTACAGATTTATCATGATGAAACAACTACGCTTGAAAAAGGACAGAACAAAATTACCATTTACTACAAAAAATTACCCCAGTTCTTTCAGTAATATTTGCTCAGAACAAAAAAAAAGTGATTCTACATAAAAGAAAGACCAAGTCTTGCCCCATTCAAATAATAACATTCTGACAGTTCTGATAACTTATACAAGAAGAAATGTTTACTTTGGACTTGGAATGTATTCAAGAATCTCTTTAACAAGGAGGAAGACATGCATGTTTAAGATATATATCTTCTATGCAGTCAAGTGATCATTCTAAAATATGGTGCAAGCATGGTAAGAATACACAAACTCAGGGAGGTGGATAAGTAATGATCCCTATAGTCATGTATGTAGGACTTGTTTATGTATCACCATCACAAATATCTTAATCTTCCGTTCTGGTAAGTTTACAAGCAAAACTGCATTTCTAGGAAAAACAAGAAAAAAATTGGAAAACTAAGTTTTTACTCTGGATTTAGATTTGGACTTCAATTATCAGCTCTAAAACGTGCCATATCTTATTTGGAATACAAATAAAAGAGACCTGCCACGACACAGTAAAGGTACCACATTATGACCTCGCTTACCTCAATTTGTTCATCGCCAGTGAAAATTCTACTTCTAACCTCTTCATACACCTGCTGTCGTTCTTCTAGTGACCTTGCCCTAGTTGAATCCAGGCTAGGTTTCTGTAGGTTTCGTGACTGTAAGATATACAACACTCAATTACTGTAAGGAATTATTAAAGAGCTGACTTACACACTGTCCGCAGAGATCTGACATTGTTCAGTCTGCTACAATAACAGGCGGACTGCCAGACACTTAAAATTAACAAGTTAATACAAGGAGAGAGACACATTCCTGTAATGGCAACAAGGTAACTGCTTACAGCTCAAATATAGCATCAGGTCAAAAGCTGGGTTTGAACTCAATGAATTCAGTCAACGATGGGTCATTAAGGTACACAAGCTAGCTCCCTTGACCATATTACTGTCAGACATTCTCCCATTCATTTCAGAAAATGACATATCACTTGAAATTGTCTGACATACCTTGGCGACACTCTTGCCTTGCCATAAACATCAGTGGTCAAATGATTACACACAAGACTTGTAATCCCAAGTCCTTCAGTTCGATTCCCTACTCTTCCAGTTATGCTACTTATAGTCTTTTAGATACAATGTTAATTTGTGGTCCCATGTATCAGTGCCAAACTGTGACACTGAACATATAAAGCATTCAGTAGTATCTCTGGAATAGTCACGTTCTGTATCCTTTAAAATCCCCCAAAACCTAATATAAATATAGTCTTCAGGGGGCATCACTGGCAATAGGCACCGACGAAAAACAAAATAATTATACGCACCATTTGAATTGTATCAATTCTGAATAAAAATTTCAAGGTAACATCCACTATGATTAAATCATGTATCAAAACTTGTATCACAAAGGATACAAACTAAAAAGAAGTTGCATACCGAAAGCTCATCATAACTCCCACCGCCTCTTGTTAACAATTTCTTCGGTTTGGACTCATCCCCATTATTTATGTGCTCTTGGAAAGTAAAATCAGGTCTGAAATCATAGTAAAAAAACCAATATTACAAGTCTTTATCACTCTCTACATATGTATGTATTATAATAACAAATACAGCTATCACTAAATATGATTAATACCCCCAACAATATCGCCTTGTCAGAGGCAAACGGGGAAATATCAAAGAACTAAATGATAGATCACAAAAAAGGACTGAAATTCTCTGTTTTCAACCAAGTGAAATCTCTCCTGTATACTGCTGTTTAGAAATATTGTTAAAGTAAACAACAATTGATTGTTTGTCGGGAGTTTAGTAATAACAGACTGAATTGTTACAAGGGTGTCACAGTAACAAAATAATGTCACAAAAGCTTTTGGTGAAGATATGGGCATAATGGATAAAAAGAGGTGTTAGCAGGGAAGCAATTTTGACTATTCCTAGAGCCGGATACTGAAAAATACATTTTAAATGTAAATGAAGATTAATTAGTATATATATGAGTCCAAGAAAGGGAATAATTGCAATGAAAATTGACATTTGGACAAAACTGTAAGCATGGATTTATACAAGGTCTGAAGTACATTAAATTATACAGGGGCTTGAATTTTGCACATGGCACTCTGTCTGATAATGATGAATATTTGTGCAAATCTAAATTACAATTCCTCAATGCATGTGGACATTCATTCTTGTTTCACACTGGCCTAAATTACCGATAAGCTTCAGTACTGAGATGGTACAAGCATAAGTGAAACTGTGCAACCAAAGAAAGTAATGCTTTATTTAAAACCAGAAGGTTATAATTGAAGAACTAGTACAATGAACATATATTTGTTGAAGTAATTATTTCATGCACTTTTGATAAATGTGTGAAATGCATGACCAGACGAAAATATGTACACAAACAGAATAATGACATTTTAGTAAATCTGTGTCATCTGGACAATGGATTATCGGTGTTTTGCTAAGTCTCATGATGGTGAACATTTGTGATAGAATCCCTTAATTCAAGATGACTAAATGGTCTGTAAACGCATTCTCATACTTTTATCTGACCTTTGACCTCTACGTGTGACCTTGACCTTTGCCACAGAGACCTGAATTTTGTGTTACACTCTACCTCACGATGGTGAACATTTGTGCCAAGTTATATTAAAATACCTCAATGCATCTGACCTCTGTGACCTTGAGCTTTGACCTAAAGACACGGATCATGCCCGCCACAATAAGTCTTATGAGAGTGAACACTTGTATCAAGTAACACTAAAATCCCACCATACATGTAGAAGATTATGTCCCATAGTAGGTAATGCTGGTATAATCGATAATCCTTTCCAAGTTCTACACGTTTCTTTATATTTGTTTTACAATTTCGAGGTCCAGCGTTCAATCCCTTGTCAAGCAACATATTTTGGTGAGATCCTCTACACTAAAAGGACCTAAGAGTGGAAACACAAATGGTTCCTAAAAGGTTTAAGGATTGGAGAACTGATTTAGCTTAATTGTTTTAATCAAACAGACCTATGCAGTAGAATATTCTTTTAAACATTGTCTTTAAATACATTTGTACCCTGTCAAATAATACATTTTTTCTAAAATACTCTCTTTACAGTTTCAGAATACTTTGTTTGTACTTATAGCACAAGATACTATGATCATATTATCGAGAAGGCACTTCTAGTACTCACATTCTCGTGTTTGCAGTTTTGTTCACTATTACACACTTGCCCGTCTGGTCAACATTATGGTCAAGACCAAAAAATGCCGCTATTCGATGGACTAACATACGATCATATGATGACATCTGTGGAAATTTTAGATAATGGTGCCTGCAATGGAGATTATATTTTTATAACAAAATTCAAACTAAACCTATCATATATACAAAATGTTTACTCACAAAATATAACACACTAGTCCACTCAAATTTTCTTTCTAAATCTATGCCCAGCTAAAGATATTTATGAATTTTTATCTATATTTTATATTGAGGTAAACTTCACTAGTGTCCTAGCAGCTATGATTAAATGTTATTGGTACTATGCCCTTGGCAAACTAATTGTCACAAAAATTGCTGCTGCCTTCATAATTTCTTGTAAAAAAATTAATGTGCATCAAGATGTATTCCACTGATTTGAGGTTTTTTTATAGCTTTTTCTGGTTCACAGCCTTCAACAGTACTTCAAACACATGTATGCAAATAGATAACCAGTCCACCATTCTTTGCAGACAGATGACTGGTTCAACATTTTTTGCAAACATGAAACCAGTATACCATTCCTTGTAAAAAGATTACTGATTCCATCATTCCTTGCAGACAGTTGACCAGTCAACCATTCCATGCATTCGTATCACCAGCCCACCAACCCTTGCAGACAGATGACTACAGTATCATTCCATGTAGACAGGTGACCAGTCAACCATTCTTTGCTGACATATCACCAGTCCACCAACCCTTGCACACAGATGTCTAGAATATAATTCCATGCAGACAGGTGATCAGTTAACCATTCTTTGCAGACAAATGACCAGCTCATGATTCTTTGCAGACAGATCACTAGTTCACCATTGCTTGCTGACAGATGACTGGTTCATCATTCTTCGTAAACATATAAGCAGTTTGTCATTCCTGGCTGACAGATGGCTGGTTAACCATTCCTTGCAGACAGATGACTACAGATCTATAACCAGTCAATAGGTTATCAGACTCGTGGACAGTTTACCAGTCTAAAGTTCTTGCCAACATATTACCAGTCCACTCTTTCTTGCAGATAGGTTACTACTTTACCATTCCTTGCTGACAGTGAACCAGTCTACCATTCCTTGCAGACAGTGAACCAGTCTACCATTCCTTGCAGTCAACCATTCTTCTGCAGTATAAATTCTTGACCTTGGTCAAATACCCATGACCAATTGGTGGATAAAAGTATTCAACCATGGAGACAGGCTTAGTAATTTGAGAGTAACTTACTTTGGTTCTCTTATAAACTTTATGAGATCCACCTCCAATTTGATCAACATGCTTCGATCTTTTGGTGTTTTGTTGAGCGTCTTCTTGATAAAATCTTCCAGGTCAATGCCTGTCGAGTCTTTGTATGGTGTATCTACGCTCGAATCTGCAAAGTATGCAGTGAAAACTTTAACACTTCTATTTATCAACAATCAAGTTTCAAAGCATTGCTGCAGCACTAAAATAGTTTACAGAATGAAACCTGGTGCAACTCAACAGCCACTTTTTACAGTCCCTGTTAAATTTCTTATCACAAAAGCTATATTCTAAAGATTTCTGTTTTCATAACGGTTTTTTTCTGTGGTGAAAAGCTGTTTTGCATGTGAAATCTGCCATTTTATTGAAGACAGCATTGGTTCAACCAGGTTGAATATTGTTTTTGTCAATGCAAGCATTTCACACTTGTGAATGCAGCTTACACTGATAACAATAACACATTATCTTTTACCAACAGCGTGTTTCTAAAGATAAAATTTCAATAGGAATGAGTAGTTTTTAGACTGGTTCACACATTCAGGAAAGTAAACAATCTGCTACAATTGCAAGAATCTGGACTGGTTCTAGGAATAATACACAATTTTTTTTTCCACAAATATTTAATTCAAAAGATAAAAATCAATAAAAATTGCTGACAGGAAAACGTTCTATGATACCTATGAAATGCATTCATCAACAGGTTTTGTATCATTTTTTATTCTACTAAATAAAGATTTCACTTTATAACAAAGTATTCATAAAACATGAGAAAGTTATTACCTTTCTTTCATTTTAATTTTAACAATACAAAGAATATTGCTTTCGTGAACAGAGCTAGGCTTATCTGCACTTAAACTACACCATGGCCTGGCTCAAATAAATCAATATAGTTTCTCCCACTTTAAAAATACTACCTAATATCTTGTAACAGAAAACGGGAATTGTGTGGTCTGTGGAGGAGCTATGGTTCAGGGGTTTATGAGCACCAGACTCCAGATCCGGAGACTGCTGGTTCGCATTGCATCAGGGATGGGAGTCTCTAATGACTTTTCCCATTCCACACTTACGGTGTGAGAACTGGTTTGAACCCAGGAAGCCGTCATCAAGAGGGATTAATATAAGCTGCAAGAACTTGCTTCCCAATCAGTCTATTTCATAGTACTGTTTAAAAATTAAATACTGATATTTCAAATTATGCTGATGAAAATTAATGTATTTTAGAGAATTGTGTATTTTAACATTTTCCCAATGACATGTTTCTTCATTCAGCTCTGAAAGGAGTAGGTCTATATCCTCTACATTTCTTACATTGCATGTCTGGAAAATAACTTTACCACTGGCTCATATAACTTTCACTCTGCACGGACCACTTCCTCTCGCCTCGACCTCCTTTAATTCCCATGGCAGGGAAACCAATGGAAGTTAGCCCTACATCCTAGACATTAAGGTGCTATGTCAATTTTATCAGGACGGAGACAGGCGATCACAATTTCAAACGTGTTCAACTGAACCATAGTGAAAACTATACCTCTATGGGGACCATTCCTAGATTACTTTTAATCTTGAATGTCAATGGGTGACCAATCTCAGAGATTAAAAGTATCATAAAATATTATGCCATGGCATTAGAATGACTTTAAACTCTCCAATGAAATCATGTCATACATGATAGAACCTTCACAGATCTATGAGTTGGTTATTAATTATCAGAAACAAGGGGAATGACTCGGCACTTTTATAGACGTTTAAAGCCTACAGGAGTCTTTCTTGACCTGGATCTACAACACACTTCTAGAACTAGGTGGGCTTCTGGTATCCTATTCCTAGCACATACTTTTACAGCTTATTCAAATGTTTAGAACAGACAAAGATTTTATCACAATTTTAAAGCTGATAGAGAATCTGCATGTTCTTTATGAAATATTTTCAAAAATCGTGTCACACATTCTGAATTATTCAGCAAACAGTCAACAACATGATCAGCAAAAGCATCTAGATGCTAAATAAAGGTACAGAATGAAAGCATTTCCTCTACAGTACGGGCCGACAATTCACTGCCAAAACAGTTTTGTATACATCATTATTCCAAAAAAAGGACATCTCTTAAATCTATTTCCAATCAATTAGCAAGTTTAGATTTAACTAAATGTTGATTATTCCAAATAAGGGACATCTCTTAAATCTATTTCCAATCAATTAGCAAGTTTAGATTTAACTAAATGTTCATTATTCCAAATAAGGGACATCTCTTAAATCTATTTCCAATCAATTTCCATGTTTAAATTTAACTAAATGATCTATTACTTGTCAACAATTTTGAATACAAAAACAAGCATGTGACATATTTAAAAGGTAACCTTGACTTTTACAGGAAACAGAACAAATATCATTCACTGAAACCCTCTTTCCACCCAAAACTTTCACCTTAAACAGACAAACACCAAACATCTTTGGATGTAACAGCCAAGACTAGTGCCATCAGAACTACAGACATGACAGGGAAAAAAAAGGAGAGAGAGAGAAAGGCATGCTTTATTTAGCCAAGAAAACATGGGTCATACTACATGAAAACCTATCAGTTTTGAATAATTAATGATTTAGTCTGTGCACTCAAATGCAGACATTACACCATGTGGTTATTACTTTTGTACATTGAAAAACACATTTCGAGACAGAAATACGTCACTCCAGAGACGGAAAAATTGCAGTAATAAATTGACAAATTACGAAACTTTCTTCATTTTGTCCATGAAGAAATAAAAGTTTTATACACTGAAGACTGCTGACCTCAAACTCAGGACCCCAAATCACTGCAAAGTTAAAACTGTCAATTTATCATTATCAGTCATCCTAAACATTAAGCTATGAAGGCTGATACCACTTTTTAGAAAACAAAGGTACCAAAAGTACTGAATATACAGTCAATAATGTGTTAAGATATGCTGCTATCATAATAACCTTTGCCTTACTACATTTCCAAAATGGACGTGCCTGTCATTCATTTTGGATGGACCCATTATCAGTTATAGGGGTATTAGTTCTTAAACGTTTTGACTGAACTGAAAACAATGCAGACCATGAAAAGACTGCATCAATTCACAGACTGTTCATGGTCTGTACTAGCAGGAACAGCTAATACAATTGCAGCCAGCAACATAAGGTTACTGTTTTACCTTCTGCTAAGGTATACACTTTTACCTTAAAACAAGACTTATTCTGTTACCTATAGGTAAGATTGTTTTCCCTCTAAGTATCGTTTATCTTTCTATCCCTAAGAAAGACATCATTTAACCTCAAGATGAATTTTAGTGTTTTACAGGCTTATTATCTTACTAAAGGTTTAAAGTTTTATGCCTTTGTAAGTTTTACTGTTTTACCTCTAGGCAGAGTTCAAAATTAAGCTTGCATACTTGCAAAATGCTAGTAAAATCTAACAAAAGTGCCATGATGGCCCTTGATCACTCACCTGAGTACTTTGGCTGAAAGATGGCTGTTAAGCAAATATAAGAAGCAGTATTTCATTTTCAAACTGAAGATATGTAGGTGCCTACAAACCAAATATCTAACATATCAGTCAATAAATAAAGGCTCTATGACAGAAAGTGGAAATATCTATTATTTGCTATGGTGACCTTGACCCAGTGACCTGAAACCCCACCTACAGGTACAGGTCTATGCAAGGAACCTAAATAACAAACATTAAAGATATTGGTCTATAAATGAAGCCTATATGATGTAAAGTAGATAAATTTATTTTTAGCCTCAGTGACCTTTACCCCAATCTAATAATTTGAACAAGCTTGGTAAAGGTCCACCAGACAATGCTTCATGCCAACTTTTAAAATTCTAGACCTTATGGTTTCAGACAAGAAGATTTTCAAAGATTTTCTTCGATATTGCTATGTATAACTTGTGACCCCCTTGGACCCCAGGGACATTATTTGAGCAAAAAACACAGGGTGATCACAAAAGCTCACCTTGAGCACAAAGTGCTCAGGTGAGCTAAAAAAATGTGACTTTCCCTGTAACTCCAAACAAAATTTGAGTTGCCTTCACCAAATGAACAGGAAATACCGTGCACCTGTTTAATCCCCGAGATTTGCCAAATTCTAACCCTGCTAGGTAAGGCTTACTGTTTTACCTCTTGGTAAGGTTTACTGTTTTACCTCTAGGTGAGGTTTACTGATTAACCTATAGGTATGGTTTTCCGTTTAACCTGTAGGTAAGGTTTACTGTTTAGCTTGTATGTAAGGTTTCCCATTTACCCTGTAGGTAAGGTTTACTGTTTTACCTGTAGGTAAGGTTTACTGTTTTACCTCTATGTAAGGTTTACTGTTTTAACTCCAGGTAAGGTATACTGTTTCACCTCTAGGTAAGGTATACTGTTTTACCTCTAGGTAAGGTTTTCTGTTTTACTATTCGATAAAGCTTATTGTTTTACCTCTAGAGAGACTTGAGGATGTGCCAGCTTCTGAGCTTTGTGAACCATCTTTTTCCAGCCGACCATGGAAAGAACTGCCCGATATTGAACCAGAGGTCTGGAATTAAAAATTTAAATAATAAAGGTACTACAGGTATAATATGATTCGAATATCGTTTTTCATCAACCTCATATATACTGTCTTTCACCAATGTCAGTAAGAACCTTCTTTACATCAAAATATAATACACACATTATGACAACAAGTCAAGTAAATGTATAGCCGTGCAAAAATCATCCACTAAGGTTGAAAGGATTCAAAACCACACTTTCAATTTTAATAAACATCGTTCCTATTAAAATGCACTTAACAAACCTATTCATGCCTTAATATCAAGTACAAGAAGATCTCAAATTTTGTAACAATAAAATGACATGAATATACGAGCTCAGGTGTTATTAAATTCAAAAACAATTCTATGTAAAGTATTGTGAGGAAACCACAGTAAATCACAAAGTCTATCACATAAAAAACCATTTGAATCACTTCCACTTCCTCTAAATAAATGCCATTTTTATCCAAAAAGATGGGAATGTTTGCAGAATGGAATGTTTGGAGCAGTCTGGCTTAGTTCTATATTTGCTGTTTGAAGCCTTTTCTAAGGCTTTGTCAAAGGACAGTACTGTAACAGCAGTATTATTGCATTTTTCAGTGGAATATCCTAGCAGACAAGGTTTATCACTGAACACTCGGTTCACCTTTTTTCTTTCTAAACCTACTGCAGACTGTTCCCGTTTCAAACTATTCTTAATGACTGTTCTTAAGTATTCTGATGAGCACAACTGCTGGAAAAAAGTAAGAACTGAAGATATCATGGTCAAATACTATGGGGACTGAGGATAAATGGCAAATTTTCTATAAGGACTAAGGATATCATGGCAAAACTACAAGGACTGAAGATATTGAGGCCATATTCTATAAGGATATTGCAAAACTGTAAGGACTGAGGATATTTAGGCCATATTCTATAAGGATATGGTAAAACTATAAGGACTGAAGATATTATCACAAAATTCTGTAAGGACTAAGGATATGGCAAAACTATAAGGACTGAGAATATTTAGGCCATATTCTTTAAGGATATTGCAAAACTGTAAGGACTGAGGATATTTAGGCCATATTCTTTAAGGATATGGTAAAACTATAAGGACTGAAGATATTATCACAAAATTCTGTAAGGACTAAGGATATTGCAAAACTGTAAGGACTGAGGATATTTAGGCCATATTCTATAAGGATATGGTAAAACTATAAGGACTGAAGATATTATCACAAAATTCTGTAAGGACTAAGGATATGGCAAAACTATAAGGATTGAGAATATTTAGGCCATATTCTTTAAGGATATGGCCAAACAATAAGGACTGAGGATATTTAGGCCATATTCTTTAAGGATATGGTAAAACTATAAGGACTGAAGATATTATCACAAAATTCTGTAAGGACTAAGGATATGGCAAATCTATAAGGACTGAGGATATTTAGGCCATATTCTTTAAGGATATGGTAAAACTATAAGGACTGAAGATATTATCACAAAATTCTGTAAGGACTAAGGATATGGCAAAACTATAAGGACTGAGGATATTTAGGCCATATTCTTTAAGGATATGGTAAAACTATAAGGACTGAAGATATTATCACAAAATTCTGTAAGGACTAAGGATATGGCAAAACTATAAGGACTGAGGATATTTAGGCCATATTCTTTAAGGATATGGTAAAACTATAAGGACTGAAGATATTATCACAAAATTCTGTAAGGACTAAGGATATGGCAAAACTATAAGGACTGAGGATATTTAGGCCATATTCTTTAAGGATATGGTAAAACTATAAGGACTGAAGATATTATCACAAAATTCTGTAAGGACTAAGGATATGGCAAAACTATAAGGACTGAGGATATTTAGGCCATATTCTTTAAGGATATGGTAAAACTATAAGGACTGAAGATATTATCACAAAATTCTGTAAGGACTAAGGATATGGCAAAACTATAAGGACTGAGAATATTTAGGCCATATTCTTTAAGGATATTGCAAAACTGTAAGGACTGAGGATATTTAGGCCATATTCTTTAAGGATATGGTAAAACTGTAAGGACTGAAGATATTATCACAAAATTCTGTAAGGACTAAGGATATTGATAAACTGTAAGGACTGAGGATATTTAGGCCATATTCTATAAGGATATGGTAAAACTATAAGGACTGAAGATATTATCACAAAATTCTGTAAGGACTAAGGATATGGCAAAACTATAAGGACTGAGAATATTTAGGCCATATTCTTTAAGGATTTTGCCAAACAATAAGGACTGAGGATATTTAGGCCATATTCTTTAAGGATATGGTAAAACTATAAGGACTGAAGATATTATCACAAAATTCTGTAAGGACTAAGGATATGGCAAAACTATAAGGACTGAGGATATTTAGGCCATATTCTTTAAGGATATGGTAAAACTATAAGGACTGAAGATATTATCACAAAATTCTGTAAGGACTAAGGATATGGCAAAACTATAAGGACTGAGGATATTTAGGCCATATTCTTTAAGGATATGGTAAAACTATAAGGACTGAAGATATTATCACAAAATTCTGTAAGGACTAAAGATATGGCAAAACTATAAGGACTGAGGATATTTAGGCCATATTCTTTAAGGATATGGTAAAACTATAAGGACTGAAGATATTATCACAAAATTCTGTAAGGACTAAGGATATGGCAAAACTATAAGGACTGAGGATATTTAGGCCATATTCTTTAAGGATATGGTAAAACTATTAGGACTGAAGATATTATCACAAAATTCTGTAAGGACTAAGGATATGGCAAAACTATAAGGACTGAGGATATTTAGGCCATATTCTATAAGGATATGGCAAAACTATAAGGACTGAGGATATTTAGGCCATATTCTTTAAGGATATGGTAAAACTAGAAGGACTGAAGATATTATCACAAAATTCTGTAAGGACTAAGGATATGGCAAAACTATAAGGACTGAGGATATTTAGGCCATATTCTTCAAGGATATGGCAAAACTATAAGGACTGAGGATATTTAGGCCATATTCTTTAAGGACATGGCCAAACAATAAGGACTGAGGATATTTAGGCCATATTCTTTTAGGATATGGCAAAACTATAAGGACTGAGGATATTATCACACAATTCTGTAAGGACTAAGGATATTATATATAAAGGACTAAGGATATTATGGTCAAGTTCTATAAGAACTGAGGATAATATGGCAAAATTCTATAAGGAGTAAGGATATATGAGTGGGTTTTCAACCCTATTCCATGTTATGTGTCCAACATCCTATCTTTAAATTATCACATCATTCTTCAAAGAACTTAAGAGACAGACTAGATTCAAGGCAAAACATGTGTGTTAATGCACAATGGAGCGTGAATAGTTACATTTTTTTTGTGCTTGAAGAAGACAAGGTCTTTGAATAAGGATCACTTTGTCAAAACACACAGCAAACTAAATCATCAGTATGTCCAGACGCTTCATCAAACCTTAAGCAATCTATCACCCAAGGTGATTCACTTTTTCTACCAAACTAACGCCTTAGACGACCTGTCTTGTCCGGCCTGCATTTTGAATGACCATTACTTAGGAATTGGCATTACCATACTCGAATAACTAAGCATGTGAGAAGTGGCATATTAACAGGGAGACTGCTGAGAATTCTTCATGTGACCCTGAGGTATTGTTTATTATATCTAATCCTCTTACTTATTAAGTTATAATAAACTTATGACCAACTGTCACAAAACTAGGCTAAGGTTAAGATCAATAATTTATAATAAATCGGATTAAACATATGATGATGAGAGGACAAATTGGTGACTGTCAGACTAGCTATAGATTTAGTTCTGACAATAATTTTGCTAACAGCACACTTGCTTTCAAAGGTGTTGGATTAGAGTATTTGAGTCTTTTAAAATGGAAGCTACTAGCTGCTAGCAGAGTTTGACCCTGATTTCCACAATCCATCCCTTCTTTCATTGAAACAAATGTTCAGAACTCAAGGGAGTATTTGTTTACTGAAGTAGTCAAGTAAAGAGATTTATTCTGTTGTTCAAATTGTTCCATGACTATCTTCAGAATCTTCAAAACTTGAAGTACCTTTTTCATACAAGCAAACTAGAAGAATTTATTCTATAATGAAACTTTCATTCATATTTTATAATTTAATATCTACCCAGAAATGTAAATAACCTTATTGACTGAAATGATCAAAAACAGTAGATCATGGGGGTTTTGTGATTACGATGACATGAGTGACATTTAAGATATTAAGTAAACAGAAGTTATGTATACTTGCAAAATAAAGGCTTCAGACATTAAGGCATGCATGACCATCCGTAGACAAACCTAAACATGGTCATGTAAAAGTTAAAAATAAAACAACTTAAGGCCATTCTAGACAAACCATATATGGGCAATGAAAATCTTTATAAATTGAAAACAGCATTCTAGACAGACTAATTAGAAACAATAGATGTTTATTAAACTATTATATAACCCAGTCTAACAGATGAAATACAATACTGTTGGGACCTTAATTACTCCCAAACTAATTTCAAAAACATTTCAACAAGTCATATTCAAGCACAGGCTTTTATTTCGTTCCCTGAAGGACTTACAATGGAGGATTTAGTTCCTATACCACTAGAGCTACTGTCTGAGCTGCATGTGCTTGCTGTACTCTTTAGGGGGTCTAGCGGTGGCGACGCACATTCTTCACAGAGCGCCTCGCTACGTGTTAACTGTTTTAACTTTGGTGATATCTGAAAATAGAGCATTGCAGAAACTGAAATATACATGTATCTGTCCTCAGTAATAAGAATTACTAATTACATTGAGGATGATCAATATGCCTCACTGTTAAAAGATACATAAGGTTGCAAAAGAAAACTCATCAAAAATGCTGCCATGTACCCCAACAATTGGTTTCGAAATAAATGGTAAAACAAGAGCACCGCTGGTCGGAGCATTATATGCCCGAAGGGTGTTTTTTCTAAGTATGATGCATTTGGGATATAAAGGAGGAAACCATAGGCTTTGGGATTAAATGATTTGCTTTAAATTTTGCATTTTTTTGTTTTTTATCTATAATATTTTGATTTTTCACATTTTATTACTTTAATTTTGGAGTTTTATAGATCTTTATCATATCTGAATTTTAGCTTTTATAATTTGCATAAATGTCAGTCTTTCAGAGGTTATGATGCTCATGCAGAAATATTGATTGTTTAGCTGACTGTCACATTGACCTTGATCTTTGACCTACTGATCCCAAAAATCAACAGGGGTCATCCACTTAATATGTGCAATCTTAATTGATATAAAGAACAAAAAAAGAGTGAGCCTCAAACTTGCATACAATGAATGCAAATAATCTGAGGACTCATATAATTTTATATCTGGTGGAACGAAAATACAAATCCAAACTGAAATTTTCTGTTTTGGAAAAAATACATTCATAATCAGTAATCAAAAAGCCACATACATGATTATGTTTACGTTGGGATGTTGGTGAAGGTTTGAGATCATCATCTGGTGAACCTGACTCAGGGGTCCCTTCTGTCACCTGTGGTGTTTCTGTTCCTAAAAATGGAAAACATAGCATACTGAAAACAATCATAAAATTCAAAAAACAGATAAAAAATAATAGCAACAGTCATAATTCTGTTTTTATTAATAAACAAGTCTTCTAAATTTAAGTTTCAAAGATCTGGATCTGTTATCACGTACCATTCAACATTACTAAGCTAGTCAAATTAGCGATAAATCTAGCAAGACCAGTAATAGTCCCAACCACAGAGTCCTACTGTTCAGAATAGATGACATTCTCATTTTTAGGTGGAGGCACTGGTTTGAACCCAGGAAGCAGCCATCAAGAGGAATTTATATAAGTTGCAAGAACTTATTTCCTACTAAAAGAAAAATAATTAATTTTAAACTAAGTTAAATCAATCTAAAACGTGAGAACTACATCTGGTGGGAGGTGGTTGTTTCAACAAATAAGTAACATCAATTTCTGCACAAAATACTTAAAAGTCATAAAAGGACATTTGGGATTTTGAAAAAAAAAATCCTGAAGTTAGATTAGTTTCTGCAAGATAAGCCTGAGATATAGAAAATGACAACTGAACCTAATGACTGTTCAGAAAACATCACATCTGGACGCCCAAGTGATTCTCTCAGGCATGAAATTAATTAAGAAGGAAGACTTGTAGGGTGGTAATGTTACGAAACTTCCACCCACTTCTCTTGCTTTTACCCCAAAAAAGCGTATCACTCACGCCCATAATCTTAAATGCACCTGAGAACATACTAGCAACACAAAATGTTAAGCATGAAAAATCTTCCTGCAAAGGTCAAAGTTTCTCAAATGTTCAGGAACAGCAAATGTCAAATGAAATCTCCTTTTAGACTTAATTCCATTTTGTTGACGTCTGCCTCCTTGATCTTACAACTAATATCATAGTGGTTTCTTTCTTGAAAATGTCATTTTCAGTGAGGCATCATAAACCACATACAAATTATTCCTTTTACAGATATTTAGCTTTACTTGGTGATGTAGCCAACAGCAGAAAGAACATGCAGAGGTGGATGACAAACTTGGCTTAATACAAATATGTTTTTGTTTTTGTTGCTTTGCCTTTTTTCAGATCAGCCAGTAAAACTATATTACAGATGCAACTTCTTCCAAGGAACTACTATTAAATCCACTTAGTATCATATTGCCTTCAAGGCAAAAATAAAAACAAATACCAAAATATTCCTAAATACCATTTAAAACATCCACCCCCTTTACCTCCTAATCTTTAAGTTATTATTAAGTCAAAAGGTTCTTAGTGCCAAACAGATATAGTTATGACTTTTGAAGCCGCCCCCAGTTACACTACCAAATTATCTCATGAAATCACAGAGGTATTAAAAATACCTTCCTGACGTACGTGTTTACAGAAGTCCATTTTATTTAGCCAGAATCAATTAAGGTCTGTTTTTGCGAGTAGGATATTAATAATTGTAGTCAGTATTTATGTATACAACTGTCATATAACCTTTATCAATATCCTTATATAGAAAACATCATATTTTAAGCTTTTTTTCCTAAAAGCACTTACCTCAGACATGATATTTGATTGCTCACTTTGACAGGCAAAGATGATAACATCTTATAGGTTAATAACTAACCTTATACAGTAATGATGGTACCAGTTAATGTTTCATCTGCAGGAACCGAAAGTGATTAGCCTTTGCCACCAGTATAGAGCCAGGCCAGCCTGCACATCCGTGCAGTCTGACCAGGCTCTATACTGTTGGTAGCTCCATTTTTTGTATTTTAATATTGAAATCCCTTAAACTTTGAATGGACTGTTCCAAATTCAAAGCTGGGCAAATCCATTACAAAATTTCAGCATGTTCAGGGTTAAGCGTTCACTTGCAATAATGTTAACCTCACTCTGTCTGATTAAATCTTTACCTGAATAGAAAGTTGTACCTTACTGGATAAAGACTTACATGCAGTAATGGTTTTATTTGGTTGGTCAGTTAAGTTTTCATCTGCAAAGGTGGCACCTGACCTGCATAAATGATGGAACTTGATAGGTCAATTTGGCAGGAGCAGATGTGGTCCAGTGGTAACGTGCTGGACTGGTAACATTAACATTATTATTAGTAGTATTAACATTACTAATAGTCTTTCGGATGAGACATTAAACCAAGGTCACCATGTATCACTGAGCATGCAAAATAACCAGGGCTTTCTCTGGAAAGGGATGCTTTCTGTATCTTGCACTACCCCCACAACATAAAATAACTAAACTCTTCAAGGGCATCAGTCATACTGGCAACCAGTACCAACGATAAACTAGATGTTTTTTGTGAAAACCGCATGTCTCCCCCCCGCACCCGATGGAAGCAAGGCCAAGGAAGATGTATCACCTTCCTGAAACAGAAGCCTCTGTCATTTATTATGGTATAAAGAACATTAAATGTATATATACGGTTGACGTCACCTGACATCACAGTTGAACTGTTTGTATCAACGGCAGTGTGGAAGACTCACGATGATACCTGATTGGTCAGTATGCTCACCTGCAGTATTCATGATACTTGACAGGTCATTCGGTCACTATCAGGTCAGTCTGATACTCACCTGCAGTAATTATGGTACTTGATTGGTCAGAGTCTGGACTGGTATCCTGATACTCACCTGCAGTAATCGTGGTACTTGATTGGTCAGAGTCTGGACTGGTATCCTCCTCATCTACTTCTTCAATCTCTGGCTGTTTACGAAGCAGTGCAGATCTCAGGGGTCGAGCTGAACTGACAGGAGGGGAGTCTTTCACCTCAGTCCCAGACATCTTCACTCTAAAAAATAGAGCACAAAAACTTAGTTGCAATCAAACTCAGTGGCAGTACACTTAAGGGGACAGTCTAACTCATAGCTTAGGCAGTCATGTACAGATCAATAAATGGGAAGATCGCAAACAGAATTATGTGCATGTTAAAAGAGCAGAGCAAAACATGAGCTATGAAATTAAAATCAAGAAACTGACCGGCAAATAAAGAAGCAGAACAGACTACATATAAAATAATTCTGCAGTTCTTATTGATACATTTATTCATAATTTTATTTGCTCACTTCCTTACTCACCCATGATGCTAATCCATCCCCTCAATTATTCATGTGTACTTTTACTTAAATACTAAATCAGCTGAATTTTCAATATTTGACTGCACTTTTCAATTCCTTATCTTTCATAACTTTATTTAATATGTTTATTAGTTTTAACAAATTATATTCTCTCTCTATTCATTTTCCTCATAAATAAAATCTAAATAGCCAATTAATGTACAGTACACGGAAGTCCCATTTGATATTCCTATAATTCTATTTTTATAGATACATTATAATGAAAATGTTTTCATGCTCATTAATTTCACTATCTGTGTCAAAAATACAACTGACGACAATATTTCATACCTTGTTTAATGACCACAGGAAACTAATATATTTCCAGCAGCATCGCTTTATCTATTAGAGTTTTCCCTAAATGAACAGCGCAGTAAAACTACAGTATCCACAAACATAAGAAATAGAGCCTGCTGGTGAAAAAACTGTGCTACAAGTCAACTGCGTGGGAGTGTACTAATAAACATCGAGCAGTTTCTGATCAAATTTTCCAATACAAGCCATCTCGATCTACATGTTCAATATCTGGTTAGGTTTCTTACTGGCATTGCCTTCTCTCTTGAAATGCTGTTCTTGAAAATTATGAATGTTTACTTTACATCAGAAATGCAGTTCATTTAACCTGCCCTTGTGGGATGTGGACCAAGAACCTCTGAATTAAGTTCCTTAAAAAAAAAAAATGTTTGTTTCTTTGGACTGTTTCATCTTCTATGTTTGAGGAATATGTCCTTCACAGCAAAAGACTTCATTATGTCAAACTCCAAATCCTATATGCAGTGACGTTAGAGCAAAAATTCATCTACAGCAATGTCAATACAACTAGATGTTATCGTAAAATGTTACTGTAAGTTTTCAAGGTAAACAGGAGTGAAGGATGTATTTTTTAGAAAAAAAAAAATCACCATAATAAACATTTTTCAATAAGCGATGCCATGCCAATGTGTCAATCTTATCCTCTCTGTGTAAGCAACAAGTTTCAACAACTATGTAGGTGAAATTAAAATATTAATTTCAATCTCAATGTCAGTGTACTCATGCAACCTGTTTCAACAATCTATGTAATCAAAATAGTTTAACCACCAGGTCTGAGTGAAATCAACAATTTTTTAACACAAAGTCAGTGAAATCTATGTATTCTTAAATTGGCACAATGTCACTGCATAACTAAGACCTTTCAACAATTAAGTGTAGTAAACAACAGTTTCTGAAAAAAATGTTCAACAAACCTATTTCAGTAACTATGACAGCTTTTTAAGTAAGTTTCAAATAATTATGGTGTCAGCTTCATCAACAAATTTCAACAATCACGTCAGTTTCATCGATAAATTTCAACAATCATATCAGTTTCATCGATAAATTTCAACAATCGTATCATTTTCATCGATAAATTTCAACAATCAAATCAGTTTCATCGTTAAATTTCAACAATCGTATCATTTTCATCGATAAATTTCAACAATCGTATCATTTTCATCGATAAATTTCAACAATCGTATCAGTTTCATCGATAAATTTCAACAATCGTATCAGTTTCATCAATAAATTTCAGCAATCATGTCAGTTTAACAACCAACTTCAATAATCATGTCCATTTTGCATCAACAAGTTTCAACAATAATGTCACTGTTCCATCAACATTTTTTCAGCATCAATACTGTCTAATGCCAACAACTGTATCAGATCAATCACTGTCCACATATGTTTGAGTAACATGTTCTTAAGGTATGTATTTCCAGGTTAACGTGTTCCAGTAATTTGATTCAACTATTATTGTAACATATCTATGATCTTTTGGCTGTATAGCTAATGATTCTATCTGCCAATTCCTAGCCCAAAATAGCTTCAATTTCAATTAAGACAATGAAGGAAAACATTAATCATGGTAGAAGTATGACTTGCACTCTCAGCACACAACTTCAAACATATTGTCCTTAACAGTTGACTGATCACATCAGTTATTCAGACTGATATGATGGAACAGAAAAAAGCTATAAACCATTGGCACCAGTCTGGCCACCTTCAAACAGAAACCAGTCAAGTTTGACTTCAAATATGTATCACAAACCAAAAATATTCACAATCAGTTTTCAGAGAAATATAATGATTTATCTTCAGTAACCTTCATGAACTTGAGAATTATGGTTTTTATTTGGATCTTAAAAACCTAATCTGGGTAATAAGCCAGACCATAAAGTTCCTTCATTGTTGCAGAGTACAAGCTTGTCTCTTCTGGCGCCATATTCGACAGTAGCAAAGCCATACATAATCACTCAGCTCAACAATTTATCTTTTATTTCATGCATTAATTCCACATTGATTTTTCCTTTGTTCCCCCATAAAACATGTTTGACATAATAAACGACATTAGATAACATTATGACTGGTACATATTTTGTTCTATCTCCTTTGGGTTCCATTAACTGGGTGGTTATTGGTGAAATCTCCTGGAACCAGTCAATTTGTGCTGCCTGTCAGAGCTCTGATTGAACAAAATGGGGCACTTCAAGTTAATCAGGTTTTGTTTCTGTTTGTGAAGATCAACTGGCCTATTTAAAAACTGTGCTTCACATTAAGAAAGTGGTATTCATCTTCACAATCAAGTACAGAATATTACATTTATCACATATACAGAAATAGATGTACAATTTTAATTTTGAAAAAGCTTACTGACCAGGCCCCTACCGCTAACATTCCCTCGACCCTTGGGAAATCATGTGCTTGCTTCAATATACACTTAAACCTGAAGCCTTACCTTCAAACAGCTTCGAGGACTGAGCTTGAACCTTTGTCTAAGGAAGTTCTTCTTTTCATCCACAAATTAAATTAACTCTTTATTGCCGATTGTTAAGCATATATAAAATAAGCCTATACTGTCTTATCACATGTGCTGAAAATGGTATCTTACCAATCAGCAAAACAAATATTTTTCATACTTCTTACAACTTACCTCTTATATCAATTCTACATGCAATTCAAATTTGATACTTGAGCTATCACTAAATGTGATTAATACCCCTGCAAGACTGCTTCAGAACTGAGGAAGTTATTAGTAACAGAATAGTTTGTAAAAGAATTGAAATAGAGTTATGGTTGTGGGCAATTAAAGATATTGTGCTTCTTGTACATTGCATTTCCTTTCACTGTGGTTGATCATTATATGAAGTTGCGCTGAATTCCAACCATTAGTTTTCAAGTTATGCTCCGGACAAGGAAAACCAACAAAGGGCAATAACTCTGCAAATACTGAAGACAGAGTTATGGCTCTTGTATATTGCACTTCCTCTCATTGTGCTTGACCATTGTATGAAGTCCATTGAATTCAAACCATTAGTTTTCGAGTTATACTCTGGACAAGGAAATATCAATAGACCGACCGACCGACTGCCTGACCGACTGACCAACCAACCACCAGGTGACTCCTATACATCCCCTCAAACTTTGTTTGGGTGGTGGGGGGAGTATAATAATCAGAAAGCCACTTACATTCAGCATTTAAAAAAAATCCATCATTCTACATTCGAAACTGTGTCAGTTATATATATTAGGAAACTAGTATAACTGCAAACTTACATGACAAAAATCAATAAATTTTCAAAAGCCTCATGCACACAGTTGCCTGTGTTCTAATTGCACAGGCCCTAGTCTTAAGAATTCTGTTTCAGAATTGTTAATTAAAGAATGCTTTAAGCCAAGTGTATGGCATGACCTTAAGGTAAATTCATGACAATAAACATTCAACTTCAAGTTACAATAGATCAATATTGCTTCACGTCTAGGCAGAATTTCAAATTTTCATGCACTGAGGTGAGACTGCAGAATCTCTTTGGCTAGTTTTGCTGTTGTTTTTAAGAAAGATTAGACATGTTATTACGCAAGTGCTGCAAGTATTTTATTGTTTTAAGTAGAGTTTTGTGATATTTTGTGAGTATATCTGTAAATCTGCAGTAAAAGCTTCCAAGCTTAACTGATACACAAAATATTATCGAAGATAAAACAAGAATAAGTATGTAAAACCCAAAGACACTTCTGAAATTCTTAACACATAGCTAACTTTTTGAGCTTACTGTTGAAAATATCTCGTAGTTTTAAAGGGATAGAAAATATTAAGTCTATATCCTACTTTCACCCGAGACAACCAAATGATGGTGAAAAATTGTCTCAAATTATCTGTTAAGTTTAACTCACAGTTGCTGTAAAAATGCCCATAACCGTATACTAAATAACCACTTGCAACAGAATTAAATGGCAAATAACTCTTTCATTATGGTACTGAGGCTTCAATATTTTTCCTGAATTTAAGCCAATCTATGCTTTACAGATAGGTAACAGTCACAGCCTAATAGCAAAATCGGCACAGTTAAGTTAATTAACTAAAGGGCTTATTATGTGGTAAGAAACCACAACCAAAACTCATAAAGGCAATGTTAAGGTACAACAACTCTTCTTGTATTTTCTTAGCTTCTCAAAAAGTTTTGTTGAATTTAAGTAGCTAGATAGGAAGAAAGTATGACAGAAGAATGACTGAAAAGATGGACAGAAATTGCAGCAACTATAATCGGTTGTTTTTTTTTTGAGGTCTTTTATTCACATGAACAAAACAGATAAATGCAACCTTGTTTTGTTCTGGTGCATTTTGTTCCAAAACAATTTTTTGTCTCGACAGAAATATCAAAACTTGTTACAGCCACTTACACTTTTCTGCCGTCTGCCCAAGTATTTCAAAGTAATAGTACAGCTTCTACGTCATAGAAATTTCTGTGAATGCAATTTACAAATGCAACACCGTCTCCTGGAATGTTTCTCATTCATAAACGCCATCATCGACAACTTTCATTCATAACTCTCAATACACAATGGCAAATGGCAAATTGTAGTATACAAATCTAAATACAGACTTTTGTTTAGATCAATTGCTTGATTTGTTCCCAAGAGCCTGAATATATTATTACTTCAGCGTGAGTCAGATTCTTGTGTCGGGGAAATAATAAGTTTTAAAGCTTCATGAAATCTCATGGGATGTAAAAAAAAATTAAATATGCCACTTTTTTTCTCTTTAAAACAAAAGGACTTGAAATCATCATCATCAGTTATGTTGTTTGTTTATTCTTCTTCGATTTTAGCCCAATTCAGTAAACTAAAAACTCAGGTCTGTACAGAAATTGGTACCAATTCCAACATACGACACTATAATACACCTTGCTTATTTATAGCACTCTGTTTACAGCAATCATCTAATACTACCCACACTTTGCTGCAAAGAAATTCACAAAACAGTTTTATTGGTAGCAGTATTGTTTTTTTGTGTTGTTGAACATTTGTGTTTCTTTTAGTTATGCTTTTTTCCCTCCCATTCATGCTCCAAGGCTGTGACGTAACTTCAATGACTGCTTCACATCAGATGTAAACACATCTTACGGTCTGTCTAAAACAATTCATCAGTCTGAATTCAAGCAACTCAGTTTAATCAATCATACACGAAAATGTAGGCAAATCTACAAATGAAATCTCTGGAAGTGCTTTTTTTTCTTTCCTTTCCGTTTTCCTCAAACACTTTAGCATCGTCCAATCAATAGCAGCATTGTCCGATAGCAAGTTTCATTCAGTTTTGTCTTTGTCGATTTCTAGCACTGGACTAAAAGTCTAGAAAATATTCACAACTTCTCAAGAAACTCGGTTAAGTGTGGGTGTAGCTTTTTTGCGTGCTATCAATTCTTATTTAATCTGAAAAGGATTATAAAGAATTGCTTCCTACATCACTCTAGATTCTTTCAATTATATTAGGTGAAAATAATCAAGACAATTTTGAAATGCGTCAAGTCTTGCGTGAAGAAGCATGTTTGGTAAACTTTTTTTTATAAAATTTAATGAAATGCTTTTCAAACATTTCTATCTTTTATTCAATCTAGAGAAACTTTTATATATATTATGTCATTTCCAGTTTTATAATTATACACGAGGGCCAACCTAGCTCCATGATGCACCTGTAAGTTCTCTAACTGCAAGATCTTATCTTACGGAGACCAATGTGATTGACAAACACACAATAGGGAAGCGAAACATTATCTTCGATGGTTATGATTTTAAAGCACATGAATATTAAATTTTCATGAGTTTTCATGGAAACAGAAATTTATATGAGATTATTTTAAAACGTGATGAAGGATTATTTTTTTTCAGGTCTCTGTATAATTCACTCTTTGCAATCTTTATTGGTCTCTTGGCAATATTTATTTTACAGGGTTCATACAGACATGCAATGCCATAATTCAAGCACTTTTAAGCACATTTTTAGCATGTTTTCCATTTTTCAAGCACTTTTGTAGCTCATGTATCACTTACTACAAAGTGACTTTAACCCTGTTTCACCAAAATTGCCAATGTTGATTATTTTGTTGCATGTGTGACACCTTGCTTTTCTCTTGTCACCACAATCTTCAACCCAGGGATACGCAAGCACCCATTTATTGTTAAAAACACATTTGCCCAATGCCATTTTCTGGACAACTAAGGGGTGCAATGATGGCATATTCGTACCTATACTAGTTCAAACCGATTGCAATATTTTGGCAATCTTTATTTAACTTTTGGCAATCTTTATTTAACTTTTGCCAATCTTTATTTTACTCTTGGTCATCTTTGTTTTACTTTATTGGTCACTGCTTTATTGGTCTCTATAATTTACTTTTGGCAATCTTTATTTAACTTTTGGCAATCTTTATTTAACTTTTGGCAATCTTTATTTAACTTTTGCCAATCTTTATTTAACTTTTGGCAATCTTTATTTAACTTTTGGCAATCTTTATTTAACTTTTGGCAATCTTTATTTAACTTTTGGCCATCTTTATTTAACTTTTGGCAATCTTTATTTAACTTTTGGCAATCTTTATTGGTCTCTATAATTTACTTTTGGCAATCTTTATTTAACTTTTGGCAATCTTTATTTAACTTTTGGCAATCTTTATTTAACTTTTGGCAATCTTTATTTAACTTTTGCCAATCTTTATTGGTCTCTATAATTTACTTTAGGCAATCTTTATTTAACTTTTGGCAATCTTTATTTAACTTTTGCCAATCTTTATTTTACTCTTGGTCATCTTTGTTTTACTTTATTGGTCACTGCTTTATTGGTCTCTATAATTTACTTTTGGCAATCTTTATTTAACTTTTGGCAATCTTTATTTAACTTTTGGCCATCTTTATTTAACTTTTGGCAATCTTTATTTAACTTTTGGCAATCTTTATTTAACTTTTGGCAATCTTTATTTAACTTTTGGCAATCTTTATTGGTCTCTATAATTAACTTTTGGCAATCTTTATTTAACTTTTGGCAATCTTTATTTAACTTTTGCCAATCTTTATTGGTCTCTATAGTTTACTTTAGGCAATCTTTATTTAACTTTTACCAATCTTTATTTAACTTTTGGCCATCTTTGTTTTACTTTATTGGTCACTGCTTTTGGCAATCTTTATTTCACTTTTAGCAATCTTTATTTCACTCTTAGCCATAAATGACATTTAGGTTTGGATCATGAACAGGAGATTTGTGGAAAATCGCCGGGCTTTTGGACATCACAACGGGGAAAAAAGGAAAACCAAAAAACATGTGTTTCTGACGTCATACATGGTACTTTATTCAACATAGTGTAACAACAATCAGGTTTATGACGTGTCATCTTGTTGCAAAAATAAATTACGTTAATCAGGCGCCAAGTATTACCCCGGGCAATGACCAGATGTTACTGACAATTAACACTAAACCTCGTAAGAAAGAGCTGACTTTCATCACATAATCAACCAATTATCGATCTCACGTGTCTAGGTTTTGACTTGGTATATTCAAACTTGGACTTAAGTGTGTTCAACGAATTTTATGGATTTTTTTTTTTCTTTCAAGACAAAAAGTTGATTTATCGGGAAGTTTGGGTGCTTCGCCTGGGCGCCGGGGTAAGGGTCTAAATATCGGGAGAACCCAGCGAGTAACGAGAGAACGGCATATATGCTCTTAGCTATCTTTATTTTACTTTTGGCAATCTTTATTTGACTCTTAGCAATCTTTATTTTATTCTTAGCACTCTTCATTGGTCTCTGTATAATTTACTTCTGGCAATCTTTATTTTCAAAAGGGCATATGAGGAAGCAATCACATGATCTTCACAAAAACACACTTACAAATCAAGCTAAAAACAGTTCAGAGGTGTTGTCTTTTAATTTAGCCTAAATTATTTTAACTTTGAAAATAACAGAAATATTTTGGTGGGTTTTCTTGTTATAATTAATGCCATACCAAACATGTAAAATATAAATGGGAGATCACTTGAACAATCTAGGATAATAACATCCATGATTTTAACCAAGTAAAACATTTAAATGTATGCATAGGCATTTTTTATGAGACTGTTAAGAACAGTAATCTCATTTCCCAAACATCGGCAATAATTTTTTTTTCTGTTCGAACGTACCAGTCTTTGTCTACCAGTATAAATAAATGATAGATCTGATTTAAGTCTATACATGTTTTATAAACTCAATGATTTCAAACACACATAAAACATCTTTTAATTACCTTACCTTGATGTACAGTCAATTTTTCTCAAAGCCATTTTTTGTCCAATCTGTTTTACAATATTCACATTTTTCACTTATTTTAAACCTCAGATAAATTATACGAGCTATTATTATCTATTACTCATTCAAACAACAATAAGTTTTTTTTTTATTTCCACACTGTTCTCAGTAACTGTTTTTTGTACTATCAAGAACTAACAGTCATATTCCATCGTCTTTCACCACTGAATCAGGAACATGTGACTATTGGTTCAAACAATAACAACTAGGTGACACTAACTGGTCCAAACACTTACGCGAAATAATTTCCAATACATTACTTAAAGGTCTGGGACGTTGTGGCTTTTTTTCTAGACTCCCCGTCAAAGAACATCAAATCTATACCAGAGCAAGCAGAAATGTCAATAAAGACCTTTTATCTAGTTAACCAATTCATATTTATCAACAACACAGGATAGAACGCTTTGTGGAATGCAAGTTTGCAAAAATCTCTATTGCCTAACTGTTCCGAGAAAACGTCAATATTATTGAACCAATTACAGTGTCTGTTGGAACAACTACACATGCACTGCTTTAATTATACGGCCTTGTCAAAGCAGTAACTTCCTACAGCCAATGTCAGGTGCAATTTTCTATGTTATCATTCCTCAATTATTTCCTGCATGATCATACTGTTCATTCCTTTGTTATACATGTACATTATCTTGTTATTTTTCATCTATTTATGTAATACTTTTTCTCTGATTCAATCCTCTATATTTCTTCATGTCACTCAAATTGAAACTTGATTTAACATCAAAAATTTCAGCAAAAGCAGTTTTTATAGTATTTGTTTTTCCTTATAAACACTACCAGGCTGTAACATGCGAATCAATGAGAATGTAACATGAGTTACACCTGGTCATCCGGCACCAAATTAAGGGACCATTACATGCACTGAGAAGCTTTCTTAAATATACACTGTTCAACTACCTACTGATTGTTCTAGACACAAGAAACTGGCTCAGTCTGAATTAATATATTCAGGCTTCTAGGATAAAATCAAGCAGCTGATCTAAAACAAGGCGATCAGTAAAACCGACATATGCTCCCCGAAGCAGGAGCCAAAGGGACATGTGCAAGGCAAAAACATACAAGCAAAGTCATACAGTGGGCAAATTTTTGACATTGCACTTCACCTCAATGCCCTCTACCATGCACTGTGTGCAGTTTAAACAAATTATGTCCAAGGGTTTCCAGATTATGCCCCGGAAAAGATTTTTCTAAAAGGGGAGATAATTCAAAAACTGGGCAAAAAGAGTTATGGTTCTTTGGCACTGCACTCCTCCTCAATGCCCTCTACCACTGTGTGCAGTTTAAACAAATTATGTCCAAGGGTTTTCAGGTTATGCTCCGAACAAGATTTTTTCTAAAAGGGGAGATAATTCAAAAACGGGGCATAACACAGTTATGTTTCTTTGGCACTGCAGTCCGCCTCAATGCCCTCTACCCCTGTGTGCAGTATAAACAAATTATGTCCAAGGGTTTTCAGGTTCAGATCCGACTGACACCAAACAATCCAAAGCTAGGTTTCCATGCAAGGGTGCTGGTGCTATATACCAAGTTTCATTAAGATTGGCCAATCCAAACTAAAGTTATTGAATGGAAACCATAAAATTGACACCCACCCACTGGCCATACCCCTATCTAATAACCAGGTTTCAACTTTGTTGAAAACCTGGATAAAAAATTATAAAAAAATTTTGGTGGTGGGAGGAAGAGAGAACCTACACATCTCATCATCCCATGTAAGTAAATAGTTTAGTTCTAGGCTTTTGTGCTTTGGCATAAAAAGTATTTTCCTATATAAGTCTAATCAAAACCAAGTGACCCCTGGAGTGGAGCTAATTTTGACCCCAGGGACATGGGTACCAACAATCGTGGTCGGGGTCTTGAAGGTGATCAAGAGTTTCAAGTCTGAAAGGAATACTTTTGACGCTTTTTGGGAAATGGACCTTAACAAACAAGGTAACCAAGAAATTGTAAGTTAAAAGGGAGGTATAACTTTGCAAAAATAATTATTAGGGTTATCTGCCCTTTAGAAATGGTGTTATATTTTGACAGTGACAAGTATTTCAAATTTGGAGAGGAAAGCTTTGATAGTTTCTGAGAAATGGACCATAACAAAAAGGTTAACCAATGCCGACACTGACGAGTGGGTCATGACAAAAGCTCCACTTTTTTTCTTCGAAAAGTTGAGCTAATGACTGAATGACATTAAAAATAAGATTTGCACATCTACACATCCTGGTTATTTATACAAGTACGAGCCACTTACTTTTCATTTAAAGTATGCTGAAAAGACAAGCTCACCAAAGGTCGCAGCTCATAATTTTACTAACCTGAAGGGCATCGGTTCGAATCCTGTTGAAATCAAATTCTTTTTTCTTCAGTTTTTATATAATGTAAACAGCATATTGCTTTTCTTTTTCATAGTATATTAGCTTCTCTTTAATTTTAAAGTAAAGGTCTTTCATTCCAAATCTTATTAAAACTATTTTCTTTTCTTTTTTTTAATTCAAAGGATGAAAGAACCTTATTCTCTTCTTCATTTCCTAAAGTATAACATTAAACAAATAAGTAAAAAACATTAATGTTTTTCTTAACTATACTGTTACCGCAGACAGATTAGAAATCCGATGTTATGTCTGTATTTCCTCTGTTTAAACAAATACTGAAATAACACAAATTTATCTAAATGCAAATATTTTGTTTTGTTTAATGTTTGCTTATATTTCAGTAAATTTCATGTTAAAAACATGTTTCTATTCTTTCTATGGACCAAACTCTTCCTGAGACTGTATAGCCTTAAATCCTTTAAATATTAACTATCTAAGAATCCATTTTCAAGTAGACAAATTACAGCATGACTTTTTTACCTGAAAGCCAAACTGGATTAAATCAAACTAATGTAATAAAAGCTAAAAGCAGCTGCAAGTTTACAAAATTATATCTCATTTCTGCGTCATCAATTTGTAAACTCTGCTCAACTCCCACACGCTGCAACCAAATTGGTCGCCGAGAGTCCTTTTCTCAGCAAAATCAAATGAATGACGTCATTTTACTACAAGTCAGCTTCGTAAACAAGCTCCCGAGTAGCAGGACACGATATTTCCATTCATCCAACACATACTAAATCAGATCATGAAACTGTCATGATTTTCAAGACCCGTTGCCATGCCAACATTACAAGATGAGACTTGATTGGTTTAGGTCGTTACAAACATGGCTGATGTAATTTTCTTTCTATTGATTATATATTAGGACACTGAACAGTGAGTTGGCGGACTTAAATTATTTGCTATGAAATGAAGTGGCTTTCAGACTGTCAAGCATGAAATTTCCCACGTATGGCTATTTTCCTCAATGTCATGCAGGTCAAATGTGTGACAAGGTTGGCAAATATAAAAATTGTGTTTTCATTCAGAAAATCCCACATCTAATGCAGTTGTTTCAGCCATATGTAATTGGCATAGAGCTTATAGACACTAGTTAAGAAGGAAATGAAGACAACTGGAGTGAAAACAACTTGATATTAAGTATAATTTAAGTAACTCCTTGATTTGAGCAAAGACAAATGCTTATTCAGCATACTTAGTGATTTTCATAATTTTAGAAAGTGTAATATTTCTGTTAATTATTTGCTTAAACTTAAAGAGACATAATCCACACTAATAAACAACTAGAAATGGGTTTTTGATTGAACAAAAACATATGTCTCCCCCCAGCCAGTTGCTGCAGGTAGAATTGAGTCAGACGATTGTAAAATTTGACATTTAACCTCCAAGTGTGACCTTGAGACACCGCACCCGCAAAGTGGGTTCTGCACGTCACCTTGATGAGGTGAACATCTGACCCAAGTTTCATAAAAATCCTTCAAGGGCTATTGAAGATACAGAGCGGACATGATTTTGTGGCATTTGACATTTAACCTCCAAGTGTGACCTTGACCTTGAGACACCACACTAGCAAAGTGGGTTCTGCATGTCGCCTTGATGAGGTGAACATCTGACCCAAGTTTCATAAAAATCCTTCAAGGGCTTTTGAAGATACAGAGCGGACACAATTTTGTGGCATTTGACATTTAACCTCCAAGTGTGACCTTGACCTTGAGACACCACACCCACAAAGTGTGTTCTGCACGTCGCCTTGATGAGGTGAGCATCTGACCCAAGTTTCATAAAAATCCTTCAAGGGCTTTGGAAGATACAGAGCGGACACGATTTTGTGGCATTTGACATTTAACCTCCAAGTGTGACCTTGCCCTTGAGACACCACACCCGCAAAGTGGGTTCTGCACGTCGCCTTGATGAGGTGAACATCTGACCCAAGTTTCATAAAAATCCTTCAAGGGCTATTGAAGATTCAGAGCGGACATGATTTTGTGGCATTTGACATTTAACCTCCAAGTGTGACCTTGACCTTGAGACACCACACTAGCAAAGTGGGTTCTGCATGTCGCCTTGATGAGGTGAACATCTGACCCAAGTTTCATAAAAATCCTTCAAGGGCTTTTGAAGATAAAGAGCGGACACAATTTTGTGGCATTTGACATTTAACCTCCAAGTGTGACCTTGACCTTGAGACACCACACCCACAAAGTGTGTTCTGCACGTCGCCTTGATGAGGTGAACATCTGACCCAAGTTTCATAAAAATCCTTCAAGGGCTTTGGAAGATACAGAGCGGACACGATTTTGTGGAATTTGACATTTAACCTCCAAGTGTGACCTTGCCCTTGAGACACCACACCCGCAAAGTGGGTTCTGCACGTCGCCTTGATGAGGTGAACATCTGACCCAAGTTTCATAAAAATCCTTCAAGGGCTTTGGAAGATACAGAGTGGACACGATTTTGTGACGGACGGACGGACGGACAACCAGGGGAAAAACAATATGTCTCCCCCATTTTTGGGGGGAGACATAATGATATATTGCCTGTCTACTTAATAGGCTAATTACATAAAATGAAAAACAATTGATAATTACACTCCTTCAATGTCATTCTCATTCACAGAGATTTGCATTAAATTAAGAAATAGGTCAGCTTTATAGTGTGACCTTGACAGGGTCAAAATCTTACATTTATGCAAAGATTCTGAGAAAGATCTAAAATTTTCCAGCAACTTTTTATAAATGGTACCAATGGCTAATAAAATGACTTTCTATCAATGGTAACATAGCTAACAGAGTTTCTATCAATGGTACTACAGTACGCGCCAGGAGGAACTCTCGTTTTCCTCGAGGTTGTCGCGGACTACCCATTCCTTAAAACGCGACCAAATCCGCCGCATTTCGAGGATCACCGCCGCGGACATGGTCACCAAATATCGCGACGGACGTCCGCTAAATGGTTCCGCGAACTTTTTCACAGGTAAGAATTGACGTATCGAGGCTCACAAAGTTCCTCATTACACGCATTTCGGCGGATTTTACGCTTAACAATATAATTTAAATGTATTAAACTCTCATTCTGATGCATTTGTTTACGAATGCTCGTATTTGTTAACGGAAGGAATGACAATTCAAAACCGAAAGTAATTGTTGCTTCTCGGAACAGCTGACCCTATTTTCAGAAAATAAATTGACTGGTTTCCGAATTACACGTGGTAAAACTGCATTTCTATATTGAAAGAAAACATACAACATGTAAACCATACTGCGACATCTGTATCGTCTATGCGCTTGACAAAATTATTGATCGATTTTACTATACAATAACGAGCGCTTTCAACGACGTAAGCACAGCAAATGTATTAGAAATTTGGTTTTAATTTTACCAAATGTCACAGAATTGGCAGACGTAAAATGCACAGTTTCATTACGGTCATTTCACTAAATGTTCAGCTTATCCAGGTGAGTTATGACCCTAATTATTTTCGCGCTGGTCGTCAAATATCGCCGAGATATTTCGCGATGTCGAGACATCGAGGAATTCCGTTTTTTTCCTCGATGTCGCAGCGGATATTTTTTTTTCCGCGTCCGCGAAATAAAGCGGAAAATGTGAGTTCCTCCTGGCGCGTACTGTACCAATAGCTAAGACTTTCTATCAATGGTATCGTTCGCTAAAAATCTAAGACTTTCTATCAATGGCACCAATGGCTAATAATCTAAAACTTTCTATCAATGGTACTACCAATGGCTAATAATCTAAGAGTTTCTATCAATGGTACTACCACTAGCTAAGACTTTCTATCAATGGTATCGATGGCTAATAATCTAAGACTTTCTATCAATGGTATCGATCGCTAATAATCTAAGACTTTCTATCAATGGTACCAATGGCTAAAAATCTAAAACTTTCTATCAATGGTACCAATGGCTAATAATTTAAGACTTTCTATCAATGGTATTACCAATGGCTAATAATCTAAGACTTTCTATCAATGGCACCAATGGCTAATAATCTTAGACTTTCTATCAATGGTACCAATGGCTAGCAATCTAAGACTTTTTATCTAAAGTATCAATGGCTAGCAATCTAAGACTTGCTATCTAAAGTATCAATGGCTAGCAATCTAAGACTTTCTATCTAAAGTATCAATGTCTAGCAATCTAAGACTTTCTATCTAAAGTATCAATGGCTAGCAAACTAAGACTTTCTATCTACAGTATCAATGGCTAGCAATCTAAGACTTTCTATCTACAGTATCAATGGCTAGCAATCTAAGACTTTCTATCTAAAGTATCAATGTCTAGCAATCTAAGACTATCTAAAGTATCAATGGCAAGCAATCTAAGACTTTCGATCTAAAGTATCAATGGCTAGAAATCTAGGACTTTTTATAAATGGTACCAATGGCTAATAAAATGACTTTCTATCAATGGTAACATAGCTAACAGAGTTTCAATCAATGGTACTACCACTAGCTAAGACTTTCTATCAATGGTATCGATGGCTAATAATCTAAGACTTTCTATCAATGGTATCGATGGCTTATAAGCTAAGACTTTCTATCAATGGTACCGATGGCTAATAATCTAAAACTTTCTATCAATGGTACCGATGGCTATAGCAATCTAAGATTTTCTATCAATGGTACGAATAGGTTAACAATCTTAGATCACAACTCAATTAATCCCAACATAAAGTCAAAACAAATTTGCTCTGCCAGACAAAATCTGAACTTGATTCTTTCACTCAATTATTGAATTATTAAACAGAATTATCTTTCAGGTTTTTATAATGTAATAAAAACAGAACCTTTGCCGATTCTCTTGTGACAATATGTAAGATCTTATAAATCTTTAACCGCCCACACATCAAGCAATTTAGACGATTCACTCTTCATTGCATTCAACCACCTGATCATGCTTTGATAATACATCAGGACACAAAATGTCATCTATCGACTGGGGGATTCTGGTTAAACAGTTTTGTATCATCCCTGTTTTATCTAGAATTTTTTTGGTCATGATTTCTCAGGAAATCGTATTAAGATACCAATATAATGCTTAGATGGTGAAGATATTTATGACTAGGGAAAATATTTATGATTATCAAAAGACCAAAAGATAGTCTCTGAAAGACAGAACTTAAAGATATCTACACAATCTACTGCATTAAAAAGAAATAACTTACTTTAAAGAGACTGTATGACAGAAAGGTGTTTACAGTTGACTAGAACTATGGATATCATCTCCATCCTCTACCTGAAAATATATAGATATAAAAAATAGAAATATTCGTCTGTAAAAAGGTGATTCAATATTATGCAGCTCTTATATCAAGAGCAATTTATATGTTATATTAGTACCAGCTAATACCCTAAACCAGAAAACCTATTAAGACATACAGACAAAATTATTTTACAGACAAAGTTATCTAAAGGGGCATAACTCTGCCAAAATATACCGATAATAAACAATTGATTCAAAAACTGCACAATGTGTTTGAGAATCAGAAAGAAGTTTATTGGTGTAATGACGTCTAAATTTGAGCGGGGAAACATGGGTCACTTTACCAGTTAGATGATCAAATCTTGAAATATGATACCGCATAATATTTCCCTTTATGCATTCAATATTCTTTTAGCATGCATTATTTTTGATAAAGTATCTTCCAGATATACAACAGACTGGACCAAGGGCAGTGCCTAGCTTGATTTACAAGGGGTAGGGTGTAAGCTCAAGATAATTGCACAACAGAACTAAAGAACTTCTTGTCTACAGAAAATTAAGTGGAAGCTGAAACCTGTTACTGAAAAGCTGGCAGCAATACTGTGATACCATAATAACATCGAACAAGAGGACGGAAGAACTTTCTGACAGTGTTTTTAGCAGTGGAATAATGACATGTGACAAAGCTGTGTGGTGTACTCATACACCTGATCTTTGTTTAAAATTCCTGGATTGATTATTCTCAAGTAACTGAATGAAGAAACTTATGAAAACAGGCCCCTGGGAACATATCATTGGATGTAGTGCAAAAATCATGAAATCAAGCTGACTGCTCTACACATGCACAACCATCCCAGAAAATTTATGAGCGATCTATGTTTAGCCTTTCTTGAATTATACATTAGAAACTATTTTCTGTCATTTTGAGCTTGGACCCTGTGGGCCCAAAAACTATCCCTGTATTCTACTGATCATACCTAACCATCCTGGTGAGTTTAAATTCTTGGGAGTAGTTTTTAGAGTTCTTGACCAAAAAACATTTTAAATGGGCAGAGCCTTGGACTTTGACCCTTGATCCTTTAGGCCAAAAAATAAAAGGGATGATCTATTTATCATGCAACATCATCTAAAGTTTGAAGGTCCAGAGAGAAGTTCTTACACAGTTATTGAGTAAAAGCCATTTCACACTGAAGGCTCCTGTGAATTTAACCTTTTACAGTTACTGATTGGACACCATTTTGAAAGCACTGCATAGCCCATGATAGCTTGATCCATGACCTTGTAGACCAAAAACAACAGCCTTCATCATTTTATTTCTCATGTCAATTCATGTAAAATTTTAAAGGCCTAGGTTACTTTACTGTTTCATCAAACACTGTTTTCAAAGTGCAGACCCCTGTGAGCTTTAACTTTGACTCTATGGACCCCATAACAATAAGAGTCATCTATTCATCATGCTCCTACCCTGTAAAGTTTGAAAGTCTTAAGAGCAGTTGTTCTTTAGTTACTGATCAAAAACCATTTCATACCGAAGGCCCCTGTGAACTTAACCTTTGACCTAGACTGCCAAAAAAACAACAGGGTTCATTTTCACATGATGCCCAACATACCAGCAAATCATTTTCAAACAGGTATAACTAAGATTGTTACAAACAGCAGTCTAATATAGGCAACAACCATGTAACATGGATCATTTGTTTAGTTAGAATTAGGACAGAAGACTGTCTGTCCGTTGTGTTAACTGCACTTCACTATATACCATCAATCATAAAAACAATGAAAACTTCGGAGGTATAATAGTCTTCTATATCATACTGTGTTAAAACTGCACTGTTTTTAACCACATTGACATCACTCTGAAGATAAAAACACAATAAATCCATAACAAAGCCATCATAGTACATAGTACATATCATATTAATTGCTCACAGTCCATAACCTTAAAACACCTTAACATAAGCTAAATGAGGATGTAGGCAAATTTTGTAAAAACTAGAGATGTGTCCAATATATAGGACACAGATGCCCGCAACATTTTGCTGTACTGTCACAAAAAATCCTGTACAATTACAGGTGTGTAAAAAGTATTCATATGCTTTTTTCTTTTAGCTTTATCAGGGGGCATAACTATAATGTATAATTATGTCATCTCCAATAAATTTGCTTCAAACTACCCAGGTGCCTAACTTCACATGCTGACAACTTTTCTTAAAAAGTTTCATGTTTCTAGCAGTTACCATTTGAAGTAACATGCTACACAGGTCTAAAAATGCTATTTTTGGCTTAATAAGGGGGCATATCTCTGCTGATTTCCACTAAATTTGCATCAAAATAACCCAGGTGCATAATTTCACAAGCTGACGATTTTTCCTAGAAAGTTTCATATGGCTCTAGCAGTAATACATTTAGATTTACACACAAAACAAACTGGCCTACGTATGGACAGCCTGACCATGCGACAGCCAGACGAAGGCAAATCTATATCCCCCACCACTCTCAAAGTGGTGGGAGCACAAAAAAAATGTGTTGCATGCACAAATTAAGACTTTGACACAGAGCGTCTGTCAAAACCTAATAAATCTTTAAATTAAAACAAGTGTGTGTCAGAAGTACTAATCCATTCGATCTGAACAAATGTTGTGTAACATGTGATTAAACTTCAAATAAAACTTAAATACATTTCACAAATACTTAACCCCTCAATTAAAAATAACTGTGTGTCACATGTACCAAACACATGAAATAACTGTGCCCCTTAAGCACGGGGCCACCTAAGCCTTGGATTAATATTTAATGTATTCAGTCCTTAAATCTTAACAAAATGCGACTGAGTCACAAGTCCTCACTCAGGAAAATATTGAAGTAAATGTATTTTGCATGTACAAATCTCATATTGAAAATAAGATCATGTGTCAGACTGTATTTTTGCTATTATCTAAAGTGCTAAATCATTAAATCTTAAGTGTATCACAAGAAAAAATTCCTTCAATTTAGTTTAATTTCTTTACATTTTGTTTGGGAAGCAAGTTCTTGCAATTTATATTAATCCCTCTTGATGACTGCTTCCTGGGTTCAAACCAGTACTCACACCGTAAGTGTGGAATGTGGAAAGTCACTGGAGACTCTCATCCCTGATGGGATTTGAACCAGCAACCTCTGGAGCAGAAGTCCTGCGCTCTCACCCCTAGACCACTGCTCCTCCACTTAAGTTCTTCAATTAAGTGAGTGTCATTCACAGTCTTACCGAAACTCAAAAAAAATTTACTGGACAGGAGGTCCTGTGAAGCTCAAAATTTTACTGGACCTCACACAAGTTTACTGGACCGGAGAAGTACATCCAGTACCTAATTTACAGCAAAAATCAATAATGAAATATTTTAGTGCTTTTTATTTCTGACTGACAGTATCATAGTACAGTGCTAAAGAAGCTTTAACTACATTCATTCACAGCGCAAAAACTGCATAATTTTCTGGAAGTTATCTTCCTCTTGCTGAAAGTCAGAACTGTAGTAACTGTCATTGTCATCTTTCCCATAAATTGAATTCAGAATTTCAACGTCTTCCTGTATGTCATCAGATTCAGTAACCTCTGGTTCCACTACACTTCCTGTTTGATCTGTATCAATTTCAGTGAAATATAACAAAATAAGAGATTTTGAAACGAAACCGAAACTCTGAAATGACCTTTGTTAACCTCTGCATTGCATCATGTCGATTCCCCGCGTTCGTAGCGTATAGGCATGTAAACAGGAACCAGTGTGAACCACCGATAACACTACGTCATCAAAAACTGCTTTCTGGTAAAATCGCATCATTGGAATTTCAGATAATAACGAAAGTAGGACATAATTCTGTTTTAAAACTGTCAGGAAACCAGATTTTTTAAACGGACCTGCGGTCTTGTGTTCTGCTTCATTTAATCGGACCTACAGATTTTTTACCGGACAGGTCCAAAGGTCCGACGGAGTTTCGGTAAGACTGCATTCAACATAAACTACATCGCTGTGTCTGACATGTGGCAGATCCCTGTATCTAACACGTGTCACATGTACTTCATCCTTAAATTTAAATGCAATATGTATCATATGTACTTAATTCTTAAAACAAAATGAAAATGTATCACATATTGAACTTTAATTTAAATGCAAAATGTCACAATCATGTACTGAACTATGCATTTAAATGCAGTATGTGTCACAATCATGTACTTCATCCTAAATTCAATTTAAATGCAATGTGTGTCAGATGTACTTCATCCTTTATTCACTCTAAATGCAATATGTTCAACATATACTTCATTCTTAATTCACACTAAATGCAATATGTGTCAAATGTACTTCATCATTAATTCACTCTAAATGCAATGTGTGTCACATGTACTTCATCCTTCATTCAACTGAAATGCAATGTGTGTCACATGTACTTCATCCTTAATTCAATTGAAATGCAATGTGTGTCACATGTACTTCATCCTTAAATTAATGTAGATGTAATATGTGTCTTATGTACTAAGTTCTTCAATTTAAATGTATTATGTGTCACATGACTGTGCTAAATCCTTCAATTTTAGCAACTATAAATTTCTAGAATCTAAAGAACATTCCCTGATGCATAAAAAAGAAAATGTTTATAAATATAGAAATTCTAATTGTATTTGTTAAGAACAAATCAAAACTCAATTACCGACTTGGTCCGTTTTTGGTCACAAAAACATAAGAACAGTTTTTTCATAATTGTAAATATTTTACCATATTAGTCACAGGGTGAAGACTAAATACATTAAGAACAATATTAAGACAAGGTTCTGTGGTGCAAAATCCTTCAATTCCAACAACATGTGTTTATATATAGTATGAACCAGCTACATCCTTGAATTTAAACCAGAATGTATCAAAACTACATTTGTGCAGTATGAACAATATCCTGGAATCTAAACTGAAATCCAACAAAACTCATATCCTTGTAAACATTTTGATTCAATTCCTGTAGACAACATGTACGATTCTTGAACTTTCGATGCAGTTAACTTAATCCTTGGATTTTAACTCAATGTGTGTCACCTGCACTAAATCCTTGAATCTAATGTAACTGAAATACAAGCACATCATTCTAATGATAAACAAAATGTGACAAATGAATATTTTCTTTTTAGTCGAATCAAAAGGACATGTCTAAAAACATTATGTACTAAAACCTAAACTATAACTCTTTTATTATAAGTAATGTAAGCTGTAATATATATAGCAAATATGATTCATGTGTATCAAAAGTTTGTACTTAAGTAACTGACAACTTCCTTATGTGGGAGGTCTCTCAAAATATTCAGTACTGAAAATAGAACCAAAAATACCATTCCATTGTTTGTAAAGCATATTTTAGTCTTTACTATGACAGTTCACTGCACATAATTTATAAGCTATGGAAATGATATGTAACCAATGATATAAATTATTTATTCATCACCTTTCTATCTTTAGTTGTAGAAAACAATCCATTACAGCTGTGCAATGTTTGATTGTGTTTCATAGAACTGAACGATTTCTCACAACTCATCCTTTATTCCTATAAAAGCCCTGAGTTATTATTTATTCATACAAATTTATTAATATATTGACCTGATAACACTTATTTATTACAAAACATTATCACAATGGAATTCAGTCATTCATAAATAATATGACTGAAGGTTTTTATCATGTTACACCCTAAACCAAGCCTGTATTTTGTCCCAATAAATGTGACAAAGTTTTCATTAACTGGCACTGGTTCATAGAACTGTTTGCTAGGATTTATAGTAACCTTATATTATATACTTAAACCTAAGATAAATACAGACGACTGACCAATACCTCCGTTGAACACAGTGTTAAAAAAACAAACAAGAAATGTATCCAGAGGACATGTGAGCCCCCAGGGTGGGGTCAGTTCTCAAGGCAGGGGGTGGGGCAACTGCTTTGTCAAGGTATCTCTAGGCTGAAAAACCTCAGAAGCCAATTTCACTTGCTGATATATATCTCTATGAAGTTCCATGACCCCGGGTGCAACAGTTTTGGCTAAGAACAAAACACAAACTTTTTGGTAGCTTTTTTCACTAAATCGAGGGCCATAACTCAGCGACCATAAATTTGGGACCATAACTGCTTTCCCTACATGGAGAGGGAACGAAAAACCCCACTTTCACATGCTGATCTATATCCCTGTGAAGTTTCATGACTCTTCGCGTAGAAGTGTTGGCTGAGCACCTGATATAAACTTTCTGACTGACAGACAAACAAGAGCAAATGTAATTAAGTGCCCCCATAATGGAGGCACAAAAAACAAAAAGTAAAGAAAGAAATTTGGCTTAACTTGGGATTGAAACCACGACCTTCAGAAAAACATCTCATTAATATAAATTAATGGAACTGAGTACTCTTCAGATACTGCCTTACACTCTCACTACCTTACATTCTTATCACTTCCCATTAACATCTTTCTATATATGAACTTTAAGCTTCTGCAAAACTGACGTTCACTTTTGTGTACTAATATATGGTACCAAGTCTGGTCATCAAACAGGAAACTCATCCCCAAATCTAGATCTAAAGACAAACACTGACAATATAAAGACAATTAAAAACAGAGTGAGAATGTTAAGAAATGCAATACCTTTCACAGACATTTCCCTCAGTATCAACCCACCATTTTGTATCACCAACACTTGTACATAACAAGAGGGCCATGATGGCCCTATATCACTCACCTGAATATGACTACTTTTAACAAAGTTGCTATGGACCTGGTTAATTGACCCCAGATGACCCATATTCAAACTTGGCCTAGAAATTATTGAAACAATCTTTCTGACAAATTTCAAGGTTATTTGGTCTGAAAGTGTAGCCTCTAGAGTGTTAACAAAATTTTTCCATATTTGGGCTCTGTGACCTAGTTTTTGACCCCAGATGATCCATATCCAAACCTGAGCTAGAAATCATCAAAACAACCTTTCTGACAAATTTCCAGGACATTTGGACTGAAAATGTAGCCTCGAGTGTTTACAAAGTTTTTTGATATTTAGGCTCTGTGACCTAGTTTTTTAATCCAGATGACCCATATTCAAAGTTGAGCTGGAAATCATAGAAAGAACCTTTCTGACAAATTTTCAGGTTATTTGGAAATAAAATCTTAACTCTTAGAGTGTTAACAAGGTTATTCCATATTTGGTCTCTGTGACCTAGTTTTTGACAAAAGATGACCCATATTAGTACTTGAGCTAGAAATCATCAAATCAACCCGTCTGACAAATTTCCAGGACATTTAGACTGAAAATGTAACTTCTGGAGTGTTAAAATGGTTTATACATTTTAGGGCTCTGTGACCTAGTTTTTGATTCCAGATGACCCATATCCTAATCTGGGCTAGAAATCATTGAAACAACCTTTCTGACAAATTTCAAGGACATTTGGACTGAAAATGTAACCTCTAGAGCATAAACAAGGATTTTTTACTTTTTGGCCCTGTGTCCTAGTTTTTGACCCCACATAACCCATATTCAAAACTGGGCTAGAAATCATTAAAACAATCTTTCTGACAAATTTCAAGGTTATTTGAACTGAAAATGTTACCTCAATGCGTGTTAACAAGGTTTTTCCATATCTGGGGTCTGTGACCTTGTTTTTGACCCCAGATGACCTTTATTCGAATCTGAGCAAGAAATCATTAAAACATTTTTTGTGACAAATTTCGAGAATATTTGGACTGAAAAGTAGCTTCTAGAGTGTTAAGAAGTTTTTTTCTATTTCTGGGCTCTGTGACCTAGTTTTTGATTTCAGATGACACATATTCATATTTAACCTAGAAATCATTGAAACAACCTTTCTGACAGATTCCAGGTTATTTGGACTGAAAATGTTACCTCTAGAGTGTTAACAAGGTTTTTCAATATTTGAGCCCTGTGACCTAGTTTTTGACCCCAGGTGACCCATATTTACACTTGACCTAGAAATCGTCAAAGCAACCTTTCTGACAAATTTCCAGATTATTTGGGCTGAAAATGTAACCTCTAGAGTGTTAACAAGATTTTTCTATTTTTGGGCTCTGTGACCTAGTTTTTTTACCCCAGATGACCCAATTTTGAACTTGAGCTAAAAATCATCAAAACAACTTTTCTGACAAATTTCCAGAATATTTGGACTGAAAATGCAACCTCTAGAGTGTTAACAAGGTTTTTCTATTTTTGGGCTCTGTGACCTAGTTTTTGAACCAAGATGACCCATATTCGAACTTGAGCTAGAAATCATAGAAACAACCTGTCTGACAAATTTCCAGATTATTTGGACTGAAAATGTTACTTCTCCTTCTACAAGAAGTTTTTCAAAGTTTTCACTATATAAGCCTATGGAAATCCAATGACGCCGGGGTGGGGCCAAATTTGACTCTAGGGGTATAATTGGAACAAACTTGGTAGAGGTCCACTAGACAATGCTACATACTTAATCTTAAGGCTCAGGGCCTTGTGGTTTCAGACAAGAAGATTTTCGAAGTTTTTCCTATATAAGCCTTTGTAAAACCAATGACCCCAGGGTGGGGCCAAATTTGACCCCAGAGGTATAATTTGAACAAACTTGGTAGAAGTCCACTAGACAATGCTACATACCAAATATCTAAGCTTTATGCCTTACGGTTTCTGACAAGAAGATTTTTAAAGTTTTTCCTATATAAGTCTATGTAAAACAAGTTACCCCTGGGGCGGGGCCATTTTGGACCCAGAGGCCATGATTTGAACAAACTTGGTAGTGGTCCACTAGACAATGCTGCACACCAAATAACTTAGCTCTATGCCTTATGGTTTCTGACAAGAAGATTTTTAAAGTTTTTCCTATATAACTCTATGTAAAACAAGTTACCCCTGGGGCGGGGCCATTTTTGACCCCAGGATCATAATTTGAACAAACTTGGTAGAGGTCCACTAGATGATGCTTTATACCAAATATCAAAGCTCCAGGTCTTGTGCTTTCTGACAAGAAGATTTTTAAAGATCCAACTTTTAAAATCTGTTTTTAGCTCCTGTGACCCAGAAATGCAATGAACCGGAACCATTTGAACAAACTTCGTAGAGCTTCATGCAAGGAACATTCAAGGCAAGTTTCATTAAATTTTGCCCAGTGGTTTCAGAGGAGATGTCGTTTGAATGAATTGTGGACGACGGACGGACGGACGGACGGACGCCGGACAATCAAGGATCCTAAAAGCTCACATGAGCATGCTCAGGTGAGCTAAAAATCCACACTTCTACACATACAACTGCACAGTACATTCTCAAAAATATCTTACTTCCATGAAATCACTCAGTCATAACTATTATAAAATTACCCTATTAAACCCTATCAGTTCATATTATACTCTTTTTTTTCAACAATTTATATCTGTCAAACACACCCACGACGACAACAGAGGTTGTCAAGCCACATTAATTTGTAATTAAATGACAATTAATACACTATTAACAAGAATTTCAATCTACTACCACAAACTGACATCAAAGTCAATGTGTATGAAGTTGAGACAAATATTACTCTGTTCACTGAGTGAAAAACCTTTTGTTAAACCGTTCAGGAAACTGACATTATAAATATATTGTTTTTAGAATTCTTTTTAGTTACTTTCTGCTAAGATACAAAATTTTTCAGCACAGCATTTTTTATCATTTCAGATGAAATAATAAACAAATATAAGATCTCTAAAATTCAATGAAAACTTTTTACTTCCCAAACTTATTACCATCATTATCCAAATATAAGCCAATCAGGGTTGTGCGTATTAGGACAGGTACGGTCAATCAATTAATCAATCAGTCAACTAATCAATTTTCTTAATACAACAACATATACATATGAAAAATATGATTTCTTTCATATATTGCTATCATTGCCAAACATGCATTATTCAGTAATTTCATAGTGCTAATTTATTCAGTAGGCCTACACAGTACCCATGACAGCCGTTTGTAATGGATTTTGCTTTATGAAGTGTTAGAGTCCATATTGTCAGATCTACTCCTTAAATATGAAGAGACCTTTGAGACCCAGAATATTATCTGTAAATCCAGCGTCTTACTTTCATATCTTAGCACTGCTGTTTTATTCACAGGGATTGTCATACGCTTGGAAATTTAGAAGTTTTTTCACTTACTTTGCAACATGGTGGAAAAGTTCACAATTCATCATAAGGCTTGATACAACATTACTCAAAAAGACATGAGACCAATTTACTGAGAATTATCAAAACAAGAGGGTCATCATGGCCCTGGATCGCTTACCTAAGTAGTTTGCTGTGGGTCTGCTGTGAAGCAAACATCAGAAGCAATATTACATTTTTCTAATCTAATTGAAGACTTTCAAAGATGAACACCAAGAGCAGCACCAATGCGTGTCTGTTTTATATAATTATTAAAAAGTTGAAACGAGATTACATTTCTATAAAGTAAGATGAAAAATAGCATAGCCGTTTGTGACAAGATGACATTTGAAGTCAAATATTGATGGAAATCTATTTTTAGCTGTGGTGGCTATTTTGTGCAATGGAACAGAACGATTTGAGCAATTTTAATAGAGGGCTATGTAAGGAACATTTCTGTGAAATTTGGTGGAAAATGACACTGCAGCTTACGAAGTGATTTTGTTTGAATTTTTTGTCTATACTGTAAACACTTGAATATAATACGCACTTTTTTTCAAGAATTTTCACTATCCACAAAGGGGTGCATATTATACACGAGGGTGGGCCGTCAGACAATTTTTTCCAGCTTGAAAACCCGTAAAACACCGGCCAAAAGTCAATAATTTCTGTCCAAATGATCATGTTTTCTTTTTTGGTGCACCTTCTTTTTAGAAAGCGTTATTAAGGGGAGAAAACCAATGTCATCACTACTGAAAGTACGGTATCGTAAAAGCCGTTATAATGCCGTTTTTTTGTTGTTTTTGTTGTTGTTGTTGTTTTTTGTTTTTTTTTTCTCTAAATGTATAACTGCTAAAGATAATCATATAACCAATGCTTACTGGTATTATGCCCGTCAATATTTGCGCTCAGACAATTATGGACCAATTAATTGGATAAAGGAGTCGTCCGTATATTGTTAAACAAACATAATGATAAGTGTCGTCTGATGATTGAGAAGGTGTTGACACTCTGAGATAATGCCATGTTTATTCGATATTTCCGAAATAAATAGTTTCTAGCGCTAATTGTCCTTCATGAAATAAATAGTTAAATGCAACCGTAGCACTTTTCACGCGATGTAATTGTTATGCGCACTGACAATGGCCGCTTCCTGAACGAAAAACATAGACAAATGGTAACTCTATTTCCAGACAAAATTTGTGTGCATATTATATTCTAATGCAAGCTTTTTTTCCCAGATCTTGAGGCCAGACCAGGGGTGCGTTTTATACATGCTAGCATACAATATTCGAGCGTTTACTGTAATTTAGCTTTTGTAGCTCTTATGTGAAATGGAGTTGAACAGTTTGAGCATCATCAATATAAGGATTATTTCTGTAAAGCTTGGTTCAAAATAGCATATGGACCTGTAAGATGTCGTTTGAAGACAAATATTGATGAGACTATTTTTAGCTCTGGTGGCCATTTTGTGCAACAAAGCAGAACCACCTGAGCAATTTTAACAGAGGTTTATATTTTCATTCTATGGGGAAATTCCTGTGAAATTTTGTAAAAAATGACCTTGCCATTCACAAAGAGATGTTCTTTGAATTTTTTTTCAATTTTTAGCTTTTGCAGCCCTTATGTGCAATGAAGCGGAACAGAAAAATTGAGTTATTTAAGACAAGGAACATTTCTGTCAAGTTTGGTTAAAAATGGCCTAGAGGTTTTGGATGGGATGTCATTTGAAGCAAAATATTAATGAAAATCTATTTTTAGCTCTGGTGACCATTTTGTGCAATGGAGCAGAACCATTTGAGCAAATTTAATAGATGGGCATATAAGGAACATTTCTGTGAAATATGGTGGAAAAATGAGCAAGCAGTTTAGAAGATGTTGTTTGAAATATTTTTAGTTAGTAGCTTTAAAAGCCCTTGTATGCAATGGAGCTGAACGTTTCAGCAATTTTAGACAAGAAATCGGTAGAACCGATGGATGCTCCCCGAATAAAAGCCAATTCCAAAAGGGCTATTGTTTAATATGTATTTTTTTTAAAGTATGAAAAATAACAAAGGACAATAATTTCTAAATTATGCAAAATAGAGTAACTTTTCTTGCACACTGCACTTCTCCTCATAGAGATCTATCTACCAATAAAGTTTCATGTTAATATCTCTTATACTTTGTGAGATATGCCCCGGACAAAAAATAAGTGTGAGAAATTTTAAAGGGCAATAACTCAAAAATTAAGAAAGCAAGAGTTATGGTTCTTGTGCACTGCACTGCTCATCAATGAGATCTATCTACTTATAAAGTTTCAAGTTGATAACTCTTATACTTTGTGAGATATGCCAAGGACAAAAAATAAGTATGAGAAATTTCAAAGGGCAATAACTCAAAAATTAATAAAGCAAGAGTTATGGTTCTTGTGCACTGCACTGCTCCTTAATGAGATCTAACTACCTATGAAGTTTGGTCTTGATATCTCTCATAGTTTTTGTGTTATGCTCCAGACAAAATTATGACGGACAAACGAACGGACGAACGCATGATTGGACGGACTGGATGGACGGACACACAAAGCAGCAACTATATGCTCGCCCTTTGGGGAGCATAATTATCTCCAAGGGTTTTCAGGTTATGCTCCGGACAAGATTTTTCTAGAAAGGGAGATAATTCAAAAAAGGGGCAAATAGAGTTATGGTTCTTTGGTATTGCACTCCGCCTCAATGCCCTCTGCCACTGTGTGCAGTTTAAAGAAATTATGTCCAGGGGTTTTCAGGTTATGCTCTGGACAAGATTTTTCTTAAAAGGGAAATAATTAAAAAACGGGGCAAAATATAGTTATGGTTCTTTGGCACTGCACTCCATGTCAATGCCCTCTACCATAGTGTGCAGGTTAAACAAATTATGTCCAAGGGTTTTCAAGTTATGCTCCGGACAAATTTTGATGGACGGACAAAGCGGCAACTATATGCTCGCCCTTCGGGGAGCATAAACAGGGAAAAATAAGGACCATTTCTGTTTGGTTACAAACAGCCTTGTGGTTTTGGAGATGTCATTTGAAGTAAAATGTTGATGACACAACAGAGGCCAGACACAGGGTGATCCCAATAGCTCACCCTCACCCTGAGCATTTGCTCAGGTGAGCTAACAAAAGGTTTACCTCCATATTGCTCCACAAAATGAGTTCACATAACCCTGTTATACCAACACTCTGTATGAACTGTGAAACAACTCTGGAACAGTTAGACTCAGAAAAATGTGATTAAGAATTCTGGAAGGGTGACAAGGTTATTAGGCAGAAAATTCAATTCTGATCATAAGACAGTAGTGCAGTAAAAAGCTAACAAATTTCTCATTGATTTAAAAATAAAGCAGACTTAAGTTAATTTCCTACACCTTAAATTCAATCTGAAATTTGAAGTCTGTTAATTAGAGAAGACTGCACCTGTATTTAATCAAAGCAATCTTACGAGTAAAAATCACCTTTTCCTTTTCTTAGAAGTATGGCCATAATACTGGTTCTATCTATCTAAAGCTAATTGGAGAGGTCATCAGACCTCTCCACAGTGTTGGCTTTAATTGCTGGCGGCATTCATTTTTGCGTATCAAATTTTAGTTAATGATCTCATATTAAGCCTAAAATCATGAAAACCAGTTTACAAAGATAGTTATGCGCATGCTCCGAATCAAAATACGAATTTATTTAAACGAAACCAAAATTTAACATCGGGTCCAAATGGCCCATGGTTAAAACGGCCCATTATGAACAGAACATACAGAATAATTTTGTATGCCCTTAACTAAACACAAAAAAATACAATTATAGGGATGCATTTCTTATATTGCATGCTACTTTTTAAAACCTACAAATTCTAAAATGCATTTTTTTTCTGAGAAACTCATCAGCCTGTTGAACCAATTAATATTTAGCCATTGTCATGAAAAAATGGTAAATATTTTTTACGAATTTCAGTGCATTTTTGACAAGTCCATTTCCTCGATTTGGATCAAATTTACGCCCATTTAATATTTAGTCCAGCTTAACAGATACTATCGCTGATCATTTTGTAAAACATTTGGACTAAGAAAGGTGTAACATTTGAAATAACTAAATTATAGTCAGTTTCAGTCATTTTGCCTAATAAGGTATTAACTATTAATAATAGTTAGGTTACTAGTTTTTATAATTATTTAAGTCACAGAATGTTAAAAAATTGAAAATGATGATCTTGGAAACAAGTAGATTCATTCTTTCAGTGACGACAGCTGCTGACCTCTCTTTGGCTTACTTTTTAAAGATAGCCAACTTGTTCATCCTTGCTACCAGTTTCCCACATGACTGACAGAGCTTGGGATGTGTTGTTCTGCAATCAGACTTAAATATATCATATGACCAGTCATAACCAATGTAAACGACTGTCAAATGGTCCTTTTATTTTTTCTTCTTCAATCTTCAAAAATTTTTATGCATACAGTGGAATGGAGATTTATCAGTTCTCCTGGAAGAAATTAATTTGAAAATAAGAGGGCAGATGATGGCCCTATGCATACATCGGAATCGAGATTTATCAGTTCTGCTGGAAGAAAATTATTTAATAATTAAGAGGGCCGATGATGGCCCTATATCGCGCACTTGAGAACCATTGTAGATATTGTTCAATTATTTTGTTTGCTGAAACAGTAACTGTTGCACTTCCAAAAATAGAACACAGGTCAGTATGACAAGGTTAAACTCTGATTTCAATTTGTCTATGTTTAACTCAACTCAAATACAAATGATAATGGAAATCATAGGAAAATTTCTGTTTAACTTTAAAATCTGGCCAAAGGTTTCTGCAGAGAAGATTTTCCAGTTTTCCATATAATCATATTGTAGTGAAAACTTGCCCAACCACTGTCTGTTTTATTAAGAACCAACACAGCTTGATGGAATCTGATAAAAGGCCACAACAGGAACATTTCTGTGGAAGTATTCTGAAACTTGGCCAGGGATTTCCGAGGAGATTTTCAAAGTTTTCCATATAGTCATGCTTGTTTTTTTTTATTTACAAGCCAGCATATAACTCAAAGGAATTTGATAAAGAACCAGCAGTTTCTGAGAGTAAAATTTTCCAAGCTTTTCATATAGTCATAACGTGAAAACAGGCACCACCCTCTGTCAGCTATGTTTTTTAAGGACCGTGGCATGAAGGAATTTGATTTAGGGCGACATAGGAAATTTCTGTAAAATATGTTGAAATCATTATGAGTAGCCATTTCTGAGGATAAGTTTTCCATACTTTTCCATACTGTCTCGCCTTGTCTTTAGAACAATTAGTTTTTAAAGGACCAAATTGCTTGAAGGAATTTGATAAAGGGCCTCAGGAACCTTTTTGTAAAATTATTTTGAAATCAGGTATGTGGTTTCTGAAGAGAAGATTTTCAAAGTTTTACCTTAAGTTCAGTATGAAACCATTTATGATTTAATTCTACTGAATTTGAAAAGTACCAATAATTATGAAGGGACATTTCTCTGAAGTTTGGTTACAGCTGGTGCAGTGGTTTATGAGGAAAAGCTGTTTACGTCTGAAAACCCTCGGCATGAGGACTGAGTTATTTGGGATAACAGTTAAATATATAAATTTTGCACAAAAATACAAACTGATTCAAAAACTTGCAAGCTAGGTGCTGATTGGCTGACTGAAAGGTCATGAGTAGACCTTAAGCTTCTTTTGGTGGCATTCAGATTTGAGATTCAGATTCTAATTTTAATCAAATTGAAGAAACACTTTAGATGTTAGGGTATGGTTTTTAAAAGGAGGTGCAGCCTCAGGTTGAAAGAAACAGAGCACCTGAGATCACCCAGGTTTCACTATGGTTTCACTCAATATTTATTAGTAGAGTTTGCATACCACAACGCCATACAGGCTCTTGGCCTTCAAGTGTGTGGTCCAATCCCAATAGTATTTCATTATACAGAGTTTAAATTTTCTTCTCAAACTCAAAATATAAAAGGATAAGGATATGTGTAAACTGCTCAAATATAATTTTTCTTCAAGTACAATAATTTAATACATAATGATTTCCTATACTCAGACTAAATCTTCATAATTCTAATGTTCATGCAGTGAAAAGCCCATTAGCCAATTTACCTTGCTAAAACAAAAACACAAAATCTGATCCATTTTGAACAGTTCCATGTCTGATTTCTTTTCTGCTAGACCTTGATTTTTTTTTCAATTAAACAAAACATCCTTTCAGAGAGAAGAATCTTGCATGATAAAGTTTTATGATCAATTTCTAAAAGTAGAAGCAAAATATGATTACTTGGAAAATGTATATTTGAAAAGATGAAACATGAGTTTCAGATCTTTATCATTCATCTGTGTACTGATGTTCTAATATTGTAACTATTATGGTCAAATGTTATCAGCATATTGTGATTAGAGTATTAGGCAAGTTTAATTTACAACCTTTTTTTTAATTCTGGCAGCTAAATTTTATATATTTCAATCAATCAATAAAATCATTCTTAATATTCTCTAGCATCATTTTTGTGCTTGTGACCTAATTTCTGACCCTTTACCATTGATCCTTTACATAAATATCCAGACCCAGGGATTTCCCCAGGCGCTTTTAGCGCATGAATGTCGATGCGCTTAAATTTCAAAACCTGAAAACCCTATGTGCTTAAAATTCTGTTAGCGTCAATGTTTCTTTCACTTGCCTATAATTTCATGACATATTAGCTCGATTAAACTAGTCCACATGTATCGCATGTGAAGAATATTGCACTGGATGAATACACTGCTGTTTTAGGATGCCTTACACTTTCATCTTTAACTGGCTCTTAAATATAAGATATGACCTTAAACACCGAGCGTAAGAAATTTTTCATAAAATTCCCCCAACTGATATTCATATGACGTCACTTAACATTTAGCTTCAGACACCATGTTGTCTTTAAGTGGGAACTACACCTCATGTACCAAACTTTTTCCATGAAAATCGATTAAATTAATGCACGTTTACTGAATGAGATTTTAATATCTATATATATGACTTTAATTTAAACAATGTTGATGTCAAAAAATTTGGTTTTTCATGATTACATCATTTATACTGAATGCATGAAACAGGGTATTTGTAGAAATGGAGTACACTACTAATTACGAATAGATTTATATCAAAACTTTTCAACACCTACTTGTCATCTCGTTAATTAACTTAAATTGCTGCGATTTAGGTATTTTCAAATCTTTAATTCATGCCGTGCCGGCAATAATCCATCCACAAATAAACTACAAACAAAGACGTAACAGATCTAATTTAAACCGTCAAATTACGAACAAATGTATTAGCAAAACACTCTACATGTATGTTCTTGATGAAAGCATTTCACATGTATAAATTTTATCATTTTTACATATTTAAAATAGGAAATATTTTGTCAAAACTCTGGTGATGAAGCATGAGAATATTCACAGAGAATCTCCATGGGAATGCTCTTACACTCTTAAAAATGCAGCAATTACAGTACGCGCCAGGAGGAACTTACATTTTCCACTTAATTTAGCGGACGCGAAAAAAAATATCTGCCGCGACATAGAGGAAAAAACGGATTTCCTCGATGTCTCAACATCGCGAAATATCTCGGCGATATTTGACGACCAGCGCGAAAATAATTAGAGTCATAACTCACCTGGATAAGCTGAACATTTAATGAAATGACTGTAATGAAACTGTGCATTTTACGTCTGCCAATTATGTGACATTTGGTAAAATTAAAACCAAAATTTCTCATACATTTGCTGTGTAGGTTTATGTGTACTTCCGTCGTTGAAAACGCTCGTTACTGAATAGCAAAATCGATCAATAATTTTGTCAAGCGCACAGACGATACAGATGTCGCAGTAGGGTTTACATGATGTATGTTTTCTTTAAATATAGGAAAGCAGTTTTAACACGTGTAAATCGAAAACCAGTCAATTTATTTTCTGAAAATAGGGTCAGCTGTTCCGAGAAGCAATTACTTTCGGTTTTGAATTGTCATTCCTTCCGTTAACAAATACGAGCATTCGTTAACAAATGATGCATCAGAATGAGAGTTCTATGAGAGTTTTATACATTTAAATGATATTTTAAAGCGTAAAATTCGCCAAAATGTGTGTAATCAGAAACTTTGTGAGCCTCGATACGTCAATTCTTACCTGTGAAAAAGTTCGCGGAACCATTTAGCGGACGTCCGCCGCGATATTTGGTGACCATGTCCGCAGCGGTCGTCCTCGAAATGCAGCGGATTTGGTCGCGTTTTAAGGAATGGGTAGTCCGCGACAACCTCGAGGAAAACGAGAGTTCCTCCTGGCACGTACTGTATATGTAACCGTAAATCACAGAGATTCTGAGCATTTTTTTTTCAAGAAAAAACTCCATCGATTTCAGGAGTATTTATTTTCATCATATACAATGATGAAAATAAATTATTCTCCTGTTGTTTTATTCAAATTATAAAAACAACCCACAGAGCTGCATTTTTAACCCTAAATTGCAAAAATTTTCAACACCCACCCCCATCCTGATAATTATAGCGCTTAAAGATATTCCTGGGGAAATCCCTTTGACCAATACTAGTGAAACTGGTCACAAACTCTAATCTTGAAGGTATTTAATTAATATTGTTTTCCACTTATTTGAGTTGTGGACTTGTTTGTTTCATTGGTTTTTTTTTTTCACCATAAACATTAAAAATTATTCAAGACAAACATTCTGACTGATTTTCAAGATTGGGGCTAACCACTGTGACCTATACAGCAGGGCTCCCGAAATCCAATTTGTCGGTTTTGACCGAATTTTATCTCTATGGCCCGATTTCGATATCCAAAAGTCCTTAAAAAATCGGTCTAGATAATTTCCAAAAAAAAAAAAAAATCTGTCTAACTTTTCATAAAACAGTCAAAATCTCACACCAAAACCTCAATTGATCGCTTCACACCTATCATAAAACCATAAAACTGTCACCGCTGCCCGCGGCAATTATCGCCAATTAACTTGTAAACAAGTAAAAGTGTGCTTGATTTGCAGCCGACCAATTGATTAAAGTTGACCGGCTCAAACTGTGAAATAAAATTTCATCGAAATCAAACTCCCCGCAGCGGTTACTTCCCCTGATCAGTACAGAAAACAGTTAAAGATGAAAAGCGTGACGTAACCGGTGCGAGAAGATTTCATCGAAATAGGCGATAACTGTCATCTGCTTAATTTCATTAAGGGCTTAATAGTAATTGTAGTGGCTAGCTGCAGCACAAAGCACACTTTAAAATATCAGTGACTAGTTTGACGTTGTAAAATTAGCTCTAATTCTACTTTCGCTTTAAACACATATTTTTGCGACGTCAACACTATCATAACTCAAATTGTTCTTCTTTGCCCTTAAATCGTTTCTATTTTTTTGTTGGTTTGATTTTAGGCTGGTCTGAGATAGTGACCTAGAGAACTGTTTGTTCATATGTGACCCAATTTCAAAATTACCACAGTTATATTCAAAACAAACAATATGTTTTCCACTGACCTGGGCTGATGAACTTGTTTCCCCCCCCCCCCCCCCCCACAAGACTAGCTTAGAAAATATAAAAGAGATAATGAAAATGAACATTCTAACCAAGTTTAATAAAGATTGCATAAAAATGTTAACTATAAACAGAGTAACAAGTAATAATATTTCATAATAATCGAAGCTGGTGATCTAGTTTTAGACTATACATTGCAATTAGTAAAAAGTTCCACCTACAAGTGAATAAATTAACAATCTGACCAAGTTTGATATAGGTATAATAAAAACTGTGAACTTTAAAAATTGTCTACTGATGTGAACTAGTGACTGGTTTTAATGACCTTGACATGACCCAGTATCACACTCATTCACGAAATTCTCAAACATTATCAGGAATTTTCATGAAGATTGGATTGAAATGACCTCTAAAGCATTTACAATTAGGTTTTTCTATTGATCTGAGCTGGTGACCTTGGATCTGACCCCATGTGACCCAGAGCAATGGAGATAAATTGAAATTGTGATATCAAGTGTTCACAAGCTTTCACTGGTGACCTGATTTATGAACCCACCTAATAAAGTTTTGACTATCGGGCAAATATTCTGAGAAAAAATATTCTGAGAAAAATTCATAATGGATGGATAAAAATGTGTTCAGGTTAAATCTGATAAGACACTTGTAATAGACAAAGGTCAGTCAACAAGGTCAGTCTGTGCTTAACTGAACTTAAGATAGCAGATCAACACTGGAAAAGGTTTTTTCACTGATTCCAGCTGATGATCTAGTTTTGACCCTACATTCTGTGCAAGTTTCATGAAGACTGGGTCAAAAAGCGTGTGTTCAAAAGCTAAGATAATGACAAAGTATGAACAAAAGCTTACCATGAAATGTAAATGTGCAGTGAAACTTAGAGAAACCTTCCCTGAAATCACACTCAGTTTTGAACAGAGATATTTTTGATTCAAAAAAGATAATTTTGTCAGAGAAAACATTCAAAATCCCAATTATCATACCAGAATCAATAATTCTAGACTGAAAGATGAACTAGATACCAGACATGAACACATAGTTGCTTAAAGAAATGGAGTAGTAAATGACAAATTCAATGCAGATGTGTGGGCAGAAAATAGGCCGATGAGTGTCTTTTGGTGGGGGGAGGGGGGGTTATATAATTATGTAAATTATGTAAAAAAAACGTGAATTACTATGTAGTTTGAAATCACTGATAAGTGGCATCCGCATATGATTTAGATTTCATAAAACAGGAGAAATGGGTGAAAATAGTAACAGGATATTGACACAAGGGAGTAGAAAAGCGGAAGGACTGAAACAGGACATATCAGGAAGACAGACAGAAAGGAAAAATACAGGAAATAAAAAATAGAAACTTTTATAACTTTTAGAAACTTTTTAAACCAATTTATTTTACACACACAGGGAAACTTTGAAACTTGGTAAATTGTTAGATGTAGAAAGAAAATATTTTGAACAGAGTAACAAGCTTAATTATTTAACTGTAATAACATAATACCAAGTGGGAGGAAGCAATAGAAATCCATCTGTTCTAGATTATCTATAAAAACAAGAGCCAAGTCCTGCTTTCAGACACAACACTAGGAACTCTAACATCTGATCAATTGATCAATATTACCTCTAGAAAATCTTGCCAGAAAAATAAAAACCTACACAGAGTTTTCTGTTCCTCTGCTCTCTAAAATGGCATGTAGTTTTACTTGCAATGGTTGATAAGGCTTTGAATTTCTCTGGTAAAGTCTTAATAACATTTCCCTGATGAAGTTTAAACTTAGTGAAATCATTTTATAACACCAGCATTTAAACAGGCTACCTGTATTACTCAATGACACCTGGCAAAAAAATTGATTACAATTTTTTCTACAAAAATCAACCTTATTTTATGATATATAAACAATTAAACAATTTTTCGAAGGCCTAGGCTCTTGAAAATTCACAGGCCTGAACAATAACAACATAGGTCTTGAAGCTAAATTCTTACCTGTCCACTGGTATTGTAAAGTTGTAGGCTCCAGCAGAACTTTAACAATTCTTAGACCAATGTAAATAAAGGCTCAATTGGTCATATGGAAATTGCTCTCCAATTCAGTATAAAATTTTATGAGTGCTTCAAGACAACTAATCTTAATTCAAACTTAATATCACATGCTTTCACATAAGAAAAATACAGCATTTACTCAAAAACAGTCTCAAAATGGCAAAAAAACATTAGAAAGTATTAAAAATAACATGAACAGTTAGTCAAGAGAAACAGTCATAATATAAATGAGTAATTAAAAATATGTCCAGGATGACTGATTAATAAAGCAATATAATATATGCAAGCTTAATTGCTGTTGTGATCAGCAGTAACCTATGCAATAAATATGTCAACATGAACAAGTCTTTCTGCTGAATGTGTGATATTATTACATCGTTTAACATTTAAGTCATGTCTCCTGATCTTACAGTGACCAATCAGAGAACTCAATGTGCTGGTGTTATGGTCAAAATAGCATTCTAATAAAAAAATTACTAAGAACAACATTCAGATCCGTGTCCTGTGAGTACTTCTGTTCTGAACACTGAAAGAATGATATATATAGCAGGAAACCTGAGTAAAACCCCTCAGCTGAGCATACAAAATGGATTTGGTTTAGTTAGGTTTTAATGATTTAAATGCCTTTGTAAAGGCAATTTAGTCATTTCACAGCCATAGATGGTTTTAATGATTTAAATGCCTTTGTAAAGGCAATTTAGTCATTTCACAGCCATAGATGGTTTTAATGATTTAAATGCCTTTGTAAAGGCAATTTAGTCATTTCACAGCCATAGATGGTATAAGTGCTCAAACCAAAGACGTGCAACTAATTCTATTAATCAGTAAGGAACCTGAACAGTTCTTTTCACAGATGTGCATTTTTAATCCTAATGCAACTTTTTTTCTTAGATAAAGTACTGACAGGACAAAAGAATGATTTCTAAGTAACACTGTCCTTTTATTAAATTTTCAAGGACTTGATTGCATTTTGCGTGTAGTTGTGAAAAGAAACCAGAGTTATCACTGAATGTGATTATTACCCCCTCAATACTACCTTGTCAGAGGAAAAGGGAAAATACAGAAAGCGTCACAATCATCTACACCAAATGACCTTGACGGGTTGTAAAACTGCAGCGTGCTCACTGGCGAGCATGAAAAACACTTTATGCACATCTACACTAACTTGTGAACATGCACATCAAGTTTCAAAATCAATAGTCTTAGAAATGTTGAAGAAGTTCATGTCACTAGATTTTGCTATGACAGGTGGTAAAACCACAGAGCAGGCATTACGAGGCCTCCATGTAAAATCCCATCATGCATATCTACACTAATTAAAGAAGTGTAAATTGATAAACATGCACACCAAGTTTTAAACAGACAGTCCCTGAAATGTGGATGTAGTTCGCATCACAAGACTTCTACAATGGACCAGCAAACCTCCTATTTACCACTGCAAACAAAGTTTCATGGGGTATAATCAGAGGTTCCACTATGTTTCAGAATCACAAACCAGAGATAAGTTTTACATAAAGCGTATGATCAAAACTTTTGTTCATGGACCTAAAATCATTTACATGGTATTATTTCATAGTATTTCAAATTAAAGTGAATACATTACCCTTTCAAACAAATCTCTGAACTCATTTAAAAATTATGTCTTCAGTGCAATACCACCATTTACTCCTAATTTCACATTAAAGCACTATTCGCCCTATAAATTCTAGGAGAAGAAATACACACACTAATTCTCCAGAAATATAATCAAATCCATCTCAATCTTATTGTTCTAGCTGTAAAACTTCCATGGTATCTGTGTCATGTGCAAAGGTCAAACAGGCACTTCACTCCTACTCACTGATGTAACCTGCTTATCACATCTAATACTGCAGAATCAGACAGACAGAAATCACCCTAAACAAAACAAAATGACTCCTACTGCAGTTACCTGGAGAAAAAAGTCTCACATGTTTATATCAAGTACCATACTGTCTCCAATCAGAACAGCTCTTCACAAACATTTAACCTTCCTTACTTTCATGTTTATCTTGAAGTTCATCAATGGATATTCTTGCATTATATCCAACATGAAAACTCTTGCATTTTTTACATCAGACAAGCATGGCTTATCAAATATAAACTATACAAGGGTATTACTTTCAGAAAATGTTGTCTATCTGGGGTATATTTTACTATAACTTATAACAATGTAAACACCTGTAGTACTCTAATTTCAAAACAAGTTCATATTTCTGAAATAACATAAATTCTATAAACTCGCTCTGCTCCCAAATGTTGTGGAGTCAGAAAAATCATAATTATACCCTTTGTGGGACTCCAACAATGACACCCCACTTGCAAATCAGGTGCTGTCCCGATCTGTGCCATTTTGTAAGACCACTATATTCAAAAACTCTCTTCTTCACATTAACACTCATGCAACACTGAACATAACCATGCAATAACATAGATTTATTTCCTACCAAAAATTTTTTTTCCTGAAAACACTTCACAGACATTTATTTTCTTATAAAACCTACTGACAGCTATGAATACTACAAAAACAAAAACCTCTACTGCTGTTGAAACCTCTGTTAATATTTTATACTGATCAATCTCATTACAATTAAACATTTCTAGTAAATTTATACAGAAATACTTTTATCTTGTATTCTAAAGCCACTGATTTTTTTCACAGTCTGTATTCTTTAATTCTATTACAGGACTTGACAAAATTTGTGGAAGCAACTCGTCCTGCATGGGCAGCTTAGAATTTTCACTCATCCTGCTGCAATTATGTACTTGTCCTGATGTTCATTAAAGGAAAATACAACTGGATGTTTTTTGTAAAAAAACACATGTCTCCCCCAGTGCATAATTGAAACAGGGGCACAGAAGAGATGACAGAGTTTGGCTAGGAGGAGGAAGAGACCCAAATCAACAGGCTTCTTCTTCTCAACAATGACATCATACTATTAAGTTTGAAGACTCTGGGTCAAAGAGAACTCTAGTGAGCGGAAATCATTTTCATATTAATGGTCACTTTGACATTGACCTTTGATCAGCTGACCCCAAAAAAACAATAGGCTTCTTCTACTCAGCAAGAACAATCATCCTATGAAGTTTGAAGACTCTGGGTCAAACAGAACTCAAGTTATTGAGCGGAAACCAATTTCAAGTTAAAGATGACTGTGACCTTGACCTTTCACTGGCTGACCCCAAATCAATAGGCTTCTTCTACTCATTAAGGACAATCATCCCATAAAGTTTGAAGACCCTGGGTCAAATAAAACTCAAAGTTATTGAGTGGAAACCATTTTCAAGTTAAAGATCACTGTGACCTTGACCTTTGACAGGGTGACCCCAAAATCAATAGGCTTCTTCTCATTAAGAACAATCATTATAAGAAGTTTCAAGACTCTCTGCCAAATGAAACCCCATTTATTGAGTGGAAACCAATTTTTACATATAAGGTCACTGTGACCTTGTCCTTTGACCGGCTGACCCTAAAATGGCGCTGTGACATTTTTTAAATTTTTCTGAGACTCTCACGTGAACAGACATCTTTTTTAAGGTAGTAAAATTTGGTGTGTGCAGTACATACTGGAGTCTCTGCAGCAGGCTTTTAGCTTATGTGTATGCAATAAATCAACATCCGGTTAGTGCATCAAATATGGAAACTATGTTATGTTCTGTTTTAAATGTGTTAAAAACTTGTTAATTTGATTATTTGCCAATTTCTACTTGTAATTACCAGCGGACACGTGGATTTATCGAGCCCTATATTACCTTCTTTTAAGTATTCGTACAGGACAGCAAATGAGAATCAAAAACTTATGGTAAGCAGTTTATAGCCCATATAAAACATTACAAAATAAATTAAAGCTGGATCAAATTTGTGAGATGTCTCCCATTTAAAAATGCTTCAGGAAAAAAAGAACAACTAATAAATAACAAGTTTCTCTCTGATACTCAGGAATCATGTAACATGAATACGACAGGGTTTAATTTCATGAAGCAGTTAGGGTATTGATTTTACAGTAGAAATATCTTAAAACTTACACTGCATCTAATAATATTGCAATGCAACTTTAAAGCTTGACAGGCTTGTCTTTTTCTTGGTTTAACAAAATTCTTTTCCAATTCTTTTAAATTTACAAATAAGGACTAACCTGCATACTTAATTTATTAAGAAATGACTGGGTGTAATAGGGTCATTTCAGCTCAACTGATTGCCATGGTCAATATGACCTTGGCCTTAGGACAAGTCACAATACTCTTTAAGACTTGCATTGGTTCCAATCAAATCTGATGATTTTGAAATAATGCCCCGTTTAACTTTAGTTTCCTTAAAAAAAAGTTTCTTAATATTCAAACCTCCTACACGATAACCATATTCCATCTGAACTGACCATAAGGGAAGTCTAACAGCTGTATTGAAGACATGTTAAATTTGAAACTGTCGCAATAATCTTTAAAAACTTTTGAGAGCTTTTCTTTTAAATCCTGAAATGTGCCACCACAATTTCGTAGGCATTTTTTTAAATTATATTAAAAATGCTGAAAGACTTAATGTCAAATAGGGGTCTCATCAGTGTCATATTTTAAAATTTCTGAAAAGGACAGTCATTAATATCCTAATCATTTTTGTACAGATATTTTTCCATGCAGTATCCTGTAATATGAATATCTACACACACAATGGTCATATTTTCCAAGAAAACTATATTTGGAAACATGAAAATCAAATTTCAGAGGGCTCATTGAAATTCAGAACATCATCTTCCCATCCAGATAAGGCAAAACTAAATGCTTCAGCTTTGAACGAATTATTTAAATGAGCATTCTGAAACCATATTTAACTAAGAATATTTCTCTTGATAGAACTTTGAAAAGATAAGGGGAGATTTAGAATGCACTAAAAGTTTGTACAACAACATGAATGACTTTCTGTATGAGAAACATTTCTCTCTCAGGCTTGTCTACAATAAACTCAAACCTGCAGCCGAAATGAGGTCACAGAGTGCACAGGACACAGGCAAAAAGACAGATTAACAAAAAACAAAAAAATCTTAGATTATATATGACAAAAATACTGGGCATTGTACAGTGAGGCCAAAGAACCAACTTGTTAAATTTCACACTGCTTTAAACCTAACTAATCACTAGTAAACATTCTCTTGGGTTCAGATCAAAACCTAACACAGGGTTTTCATAAGCTCACATTTCATTTGAAATAAAGAAAATGGTCTTTTCATAAATCAATGTCACAAGTCCTGTCTGGAACCCATTTATTATGATCACCATAATAACTGTCATAATTTTCTGATATATTATTGGAAATGTTGAGTTCATTAACCAAGATCAGTCAACAAATATCTTTTCTCCAGAAAATGGCAAACTAGGTCAGAAACAAATAAATTGTTTCTGTATCAGGGGGTTACAGGCCACTTACAAAAATAAAAGCAAATATTTTTTTAAGGAAAATAAGGTGGTTTCACAAAACAATTGAAGAAAAATAACAAAATGTATACAAGCTGCATGTTGATATTTCACCTGCACTTTCATTATTCTATTTCTGGATATGATTTTTCTTTTTTTCTTTTCCATATACAAGTAAATGATATACATTTTCTGCAAAGTACCAAGATCACCCAAATAATAAATCTTCAACTTCTTAAAAACAAATTACATTTTACTCAAATATCTATAACAACTTCCAGTGCAACTTTTGCTGTACTCCTGTAAATACTATATAATGCAACAGTCTTAGAAAGATCTTAATTCATTATCATTTTATGCATCTCAACTTTTTCAATAAAAATCAATACAACTGTGTTTAGCTGAAGTGATTAGAGAATCCATATCACTGTGTATAAATCTCTAAAAGATCAGAAAAAAGGGGTCTTATAATTACATTGTATTTATTATTTACTTTCTTTGTCTTAAATTTGTAGCACTTCATACACATGATGTGAACCCCTAGTAAGGATCATACCAGGACAATACATGTATTCATGTTCAAGATACCACTTCAAACATTTTTAACACCAGTTACAGGGCGCTCGGTTCGCAAAATCTGGGGCTGAATATTGGCCCCATAAGGACGGTGAAATGGAAACTGTGGGAAGATAATGATGGAAGGACAAGGCAGGCCTATACAATGTCTCTTTCAGGGAGCCTAACAAATGTATCACAGTATTTTCAAATTCTTCCATGCATGGAGAAGTAATGACCCAAACAAGGTCTATCATCAACATTTTGGACCTTTGAGCTGTCACTGTGACCTTGACCTCTGAGAACGCGACACACCACCTCATCAAGGTGAAGAAATGTGCCAAGGTATTTTAAAATCCTTCCATGCTGGGAGAAGTTATGGCCCGGACAAGGTCTATCATCAAAGTTTTGGACCTGGCACTGTGACCTTGACTTTTGAGCTGGGAACTTTGCTCTTGCACGCAGCACACCGTCTCATTAAAGAGATTAAAACAAGAGGGCCATGATGGCTCACCTGAGTACCTTGGCTGTGGGTTTGCTGTTAAGATAAGAAGCAGTATTTCATTTTCTAACTGAAAATTTGTAGGTGCCTTTAAAACAACATACCTAAAATATCAGTCAATAAGTAAAGGCTCTATGACACAAAGTAGAAATATCTATTATTAGCTATGGTGACCTTGACCATGACCCAGTGATCTCAAACCCCACCTATGGGTAGAGGTCCAAGCAAGGAACCTACATATTAAACATCAAAGATTTTGGTCTATAAAAGATTCTATGATTGAGGTAAAGTAGAATATCTATTTTTAACCTTGGTGACCTTTACCCCAACCTAATAATTTGAACATGCTCCACTAGATAATGCTTCTTGCTATGTAAAACTTGTGAATCCTCGGATGGGACCAACAGTGATCCCAGGGACATTATTTGAATAAACTTACTAGAGGTCCACTAGACAATGCCACATGCCATATTTTAAAACTCTAGGCCTTGTGGTTTCAGACAAGAAGATTTTTAAAGATTTTCTTGCTATGTAAAACTTGTGACCAATAGTGACCCCAGGGACATTATTTGAATAAACTAGGCAGAGGTCCACTAGACAATGCTACATACAAAATTTCAGACCTCTGGGCTCAGTAGTTTTAGACAAGAAGATTTTCAAAGTTTTTCATTCTTGTTGCCATGGCAACCACAATTCTTCATCGAATGGAAGGACAATCTTTTTCTGCAAAGTTTTAACATCTGTCACCTAGTGATTTAGGAGGAGATGTTGTTTAAAGTAAAAAGCTGACGCATGATGGACACAGGGCGATCATAAAAGTCTACTTAAGCACAAAGTGCTCAATAAGCTAAAAATGATTTGGGAACATTTGCAACATGTTAAATTCCTTGATACTTCAAAATAATGCAGAAAACATACTGAAAATCATGTCTATTCACAAACCATTAAAACTCTGCTTTCTGACTTAAGTTTCAAATCTGTTTTATTACCTCCAAAACACTAACATATTCATGATCAATTCCTACCAACAGATTTGCCTTTTAAGTTCAACTACATAGTGTACCATAATGCTGAACCTAAGGCACTACTGCTCATATATTTGTGTTTGTGCATCATCTGATTACATCCTAAATCATACCAATATGTGTAAAAAGATATGATTAGTATACATATAAAAACAACTGCTAAACAACTTTCATGCATGAATGAAATATCTTTCAAAAAGCTGTGTTTGTCACCTGTCTTTACAAGACTGTGAACTTTTATTTGAATGTATAAAGCAGCATTTCACAAATAAATGAAAATATTTTTTGTGATGACAGAAAGTTATTATTAGCATTTAGATAACCCATTTTTCCAGTATCAGCTTAAATTTGAACAGTATTTGTTCAGAAATAATGACTTTAAAGGGGAAATCCCTCCACACCACTAAAGTTTGTATACGAACTTTTAACATGCTAAAGAGTACTAAATTTAGTTCCCACATGCGCTTAGGCTACCAGACTGTCTCTGGAAAAACCAGGTAGAATAATTGCAAAACAACTTAATGATCTGCAACTCGACGCCATGTTTGTTGATTTTCTTGCTGTTCGAACGTATCCCAATAATCCAAAGACGGGGTTTCATATGTTAACAAAAATTTTACTTTCTTTTCCGCAATAATGAGGTCAAAGTTGTTAATGTTTACAAAAAGGTTTTTTTTTCATTTTGCACCAAAATAGGAACACAATTAGACATGAAATACCTTTTATTCAGGAAACAGAGATAGTTTTATTTTTATTAAATTTGCAAAATGTTGCTTCAAATATTTATTTTATCACTGACAAGTGTGAACCTAAATAGTAATATATATGCACATCTTAAATTGCCAAACCTCTCATTCATATAAAAATCATAATCTTCAATTACAGATGACCACCAGGCTTAAATACTAAGTGTTCACAAACTGCGAAAAGGCCTTAACCCTTGCCAGGGTTTTCATTTGATATGAGGCCTCGGGTTTTGATGCAAGAAAATCCTCAAAAACACTTATTCGACACATGGCTAAATTGGTTTACAGGTCAATTTTGACCTGCAGCTATTTTAAGTGATGCATCAATAATCATGTAAAAAGACAGTCCATTTATTTTATTAATTAGTAATGAAAAACACACTGCCAATTGGCTGAAATTACTCAGAAGATCGCTTACACCACACCTCCCTATCATAAGAGGTGTGAAAGGAAGTGATATCTGAAGCATGGTACTGCGCCTATTCCCTTTAATATGCAACATTGAACTCTAAATCAACAACCTGGTTACAAAAGACAATTATCTGAGAACATTGGATTAAGGTATTAGAATATTAAAAACATATAGACAATATAAGACACTTTTACCACGGGGTTTCAAGAAATGACTAATATTCACTTCAAACCTCACCAGACTTGCTGGGTTAATAAGGTATAGAGAAAAACAATGTTTTTTCTAAGACTGAATATAAAAATAACTGTTACTGGGTATGTAATCATTTATATTATGAAGACCTACTGACTGCTGACTAAAAAAACAAATAAAATGAAAAGCCAAAAGTGAAAAGAAACGAAATATGATAATAAACATAGTACAAATTTACACCACCCCCTCACTTCATAATGAGGTCCTGGGTTTATTTCTTGGCACACCGAAAATCCGGGAAGACCTACATATTTGATTTAAAATAACTTTGAAGCATCAGTAAGTTTCAACACTGATTTTCTTCTAATTTCAATTGCAACAAGATGGGAACAGAGTAAAATCAAAAAACATCCATGAAGTTTGCCGGGTGATACTCAGGCTTTATTACAAAGAGTAGTTGTTGACTCCTGAAAATTACTGTTTGACCCTTGGAAATCTTGGATTGACCCTTGAAAATCAACCTGGAAGAGTCTCTGACTATTGAGATTCAGAGTCTATTGAGAACTCTGCTTACCCTGCTGGAGGCAATTGACTCTGCCTTTGCAAGCTTTACAGACCAAGATCAGCCTGCACATCTGTGCATTCTGATCATGGATTCCACTATTTGCCACTCAGTCAGAAAATTTTCAGTAAGTACCCCAATTAACAATTAATATATCTGTCCAAATTGAAAGGTGGACAAGTCCATTTTAGATAAGAGTTAAGTAACACAGGCCTAAAAATTTCCATTTATAACCAATTTCAAAAGGAAGTGAACTGTACTTAGAGTCAAGAAAAAATTGTTCACAAGGATAGAAACAGCATGTTTACTGTTAGTGTCCAGAATTTTGCAATTCTAAAAATTATGCTGTCCTTTATATGAGACACTAATTATTTTCATTCGGGAACCTTTCACTGGAAATTTGGAAAAAAAAGACACCTTATATATTGTGGAATGAGGCCTGCTTTGGAAGCTGATAGGCTGAAAGGAAGATCAACTTTTCATGACCTTCTATCAGACATTGTCAGATTTATCCTGAATGGATAATTTTAATCCTAATTCTAGTTGTATACCTAACCTTCCATCTATTTGCAGTGATTAGTCAGTTTGTTAGTGCTGTCTACAATGTGGATAAACAGTATTCATCACAAAATGATGCAACTTAAATGATTTTACAATTTCAACATGTGAATTATAACATACACATAAATCTCAATGTCAATGCAGAGAAATTTCAATGTATTTCACCTGAAAATAACTGTTAAAAACTTAGATATGTTAAATCTTTTTAAATTTAAAGATAGTTAAATTACATATGTCATTTCATGTGAAGTTCAATATGGCTTTAAACCGTTACCGAACAAATCGGTAACAGGACAAATCGGTAACATGATTTTATATAGTAAACAATCGGAGAAATCGGTAACAATAGAAATATTGCATATAACGGTGATTAGGTAGGTGTGAAAAGGCGTATGGGGGTACATTGCTCGTCAGAAAAAGGTGCTAACAACACATGTCGGTCGTTAAAGAAGTTAGGTCTATTAGTTTGTCTCATCAGGTAATTATATAATTTGTGTTTGTCATGCAATTATCATTGTTTAAAATTATTAAAGTTTATTCTATAATATTATAATCATAGTTACTTTTAGGATGAAAAGAGAAAAAAAATTGATTTAATTTGTGTTTGTCATGCAATTATCATTATCAAAATTATTAAAATTGATGCGATAATATTAGAGTCATAGTTACTTTAAGGATGAAAGGAGAAAACACTTTTTGATAGCGCTTTAATGTTTTAAATTAAAAGAAGTCTGTTTCTCACTCATCGTAAGAGATCTCGGGTGACCTGCTGACCATCGTTCTGTTATAACCTTGATGTGATTTGACTTGAGAAGTCATTTTTTGTGACAATTTGTTAAGTTGTTATATTGTTGATATTTCTCGTATCATAATAAAATACAAATAAACAGCTTATACGAAATTTAATTCTATATTACGTTTTTTTTTTCTTTTAAATAAATATGTCATTCCTTCGATGTTACGGTATGTAAATAATAAATATTTATAAAATATTTAAAACATCTGAAAAAAAAAACAATTAAAGTAATCTCGGTCATTAACGGTACTATTCACACCTACTACATCACTTTCTCTGAAGAGCAGCGTACCCCCATATGCCTTTTCAAACCTACCTAATCACCGTTCTCGGTATATGCAATATTTCTATTGTTACCGATTTCTCTGATTGTTTACTATATAAAATCATGTTACCGATTTGTCGTGTTACCGATTTGTCGGTAAATCCTTTAAACTATCCATCATAATGATTCATACATTTCCTAATCCTAGTCAGTGATGGAAATTACAATTCTATATTTCTGAAGTAACTGGCAAATATTTTACAATCAAATGAAAGCAATGGTATCAAATATGCCCTTTCACCTGTTCACTGTCATTTTAGATTAGACACTGTTAACAAAAAAATACTTCCATTTAATCTGAAAGGCTTTTGAATTAAACACCAGAAAGAACACACAGAGGCCCAAGAATATTAAATCTTGTGCCCAAATATCTTGTAACGAAGCAGATATAACGGTCAACAATTATAAGTATGACCACTGGCAAAAACTTAAAAATGATGAAAGATCATCCATCAGAAAGAAAATAGATAAAATAAAAAAGACGCCGGTATTAGATACTAACATGTGCGTTAATCCTAAGGCAGTAACATGAACTGGCGCTGAAGAATAATGTCTATTTGTAAAATTTTGAATATTTTCAAATAAAACAAGAAGACAACTGTATAAACGCCGTCTGAACCTTTCTCTCCAGCAACTTTCTGAAAAGATGGCAGCTGAAAGCACACAATGACGTCACGAACGGCTAAACGTGATACTAACACAGAGTAAAAATTGGTTTAGGTGTAAATATACTATTTTTTAAATAGCTGCACCGATTTTAAAAACACTAAATACACATAGTCTCCTTTCAAAACTATAATAAACATCTTTTTTAACTTACCATAAGAATTATCAAAACTATCTTGCCAAAGTACACATTTATACAATATTGTTTATAAATCAATTCACGAATGACAGATTATTAGCCCAGAAATTAAGTTAAATTGCATTTATTTTGTGGTGATTGTCAGTAGACAAATGTCACAGTATCAGTACATTCGGCGTGGCAAAAAATAGACGTCTAGCACATAAAACAAAAAATGTAAAACTGAAGTTCCATAGCCTCACTACCATTAGCTAACAAAGAACTGGTCCTAGAAGAATATCTCCGAGAAGTCTATCTTACTGTTCTGCTCATTCGAAATTGTTCATAACAAACATTATAATTAAAAGAAACTGCATATTGAAATATGTGAGATGATCATTATTCCAAATTTACTGACCTTTTGTGATGTATAATGTCTGGTTCCCTGCCCACTAAAATCTGGTTCTGAGTCTATAAAAAGTTTATGAATAATACTAAAATATAGTGTTAACGCGCTGGACTGGTAATCCAGAAGTCGCCAATTCGATCCCCTGCTCCTCCACAATCATTACTGATTGTCCTTTGGATGAGACGTTAAAGGGGCTGTGCTCCGGATGACAAAAAAAAGAAAGTTTTCTTGTATTATAAATTTCTTGTAATATTTATGACTAATGCTTAAAAATAACTTACTGACAAAAAATAAGTCAAATAATTACATTATAAATTGATTTTTTCCCTTTCAAAGTGCTATACCGTAACGCGACGGTATAACTATATCGTATAACATTTAAAGTAAATACCTGTAATATCACTCGCGGCGATGGTGGTGACAGTTAAAGCGTTGGAAATATTTTGTTGACATGAGGGTCCAGAGTTCAAATCAGACTGGAGCGAAAATACTTTTTTTATTCTATTTTGACTTTTATAATCAGTTTTGAAGTAAAATATTATGTTGTTATAATCTCACGGCATCTAAATATATAATTTATGAAAAAAAAAAATTTATGTCAAATCTGGAGTACAGCCTCTTTAAACAGTGGTCCCATGTATCAGTGCTGGAATATACCAAGGAGTGTCTCTGAAATGGGATGCTTTCTTCTTGTACTGTCCCCCACAAGTTAAATAACTACCTGTACTGGGGGCGTCGGTCATATGGGCAACCAGTACCGCCGATAAATAAACTCGATATACAATGGGGTAACTTAATTGAGACAAAAGCAAATATACAGACACTTTTACCTACTTTTGAATGTATCAATGATCCAGCATTCAACCGCTCGACTGACGCCGTGAATTCGACCCACACTCTTCCACTAACGCCGTTACTGTCTTTAGGATGAGTCGTTCAATGAGCACCGAGAAGAACCAGGGTTGTCTCTAAGATTGGATGCTTTCTGTATTCCTAAAACTAAAACAACAACAACAACTTAACTCTGCAGGGGATGTCGGCCATATGGCCAACTGGTACCCACGATAAATGAACTCAGACAGACAGCCTTTGACCTTTAGATAAACGAGTATTACCAGTATTTCTATCGAGAAAAGGAACATTATTCATCGTAGTTGACCTCATTTTAGTTACGTCATTCATTCGTCGCGGTAAGTTCTCGCTTGTTGTCTCAAGTTAATAACGGTTACAATACTGTTACGAAATATTATTTCATGAATTTATACATGTAACTACAATGCAGGGAACTGTATATATGAGTGTCTAACAGATAAGATCAGTGATATAAAATAAAGAAACAGAAGGTTTGATCTCGCATTTTTATATCATATTTGCATGTTTAATATTCTTTTTAATTGAATGCCAGGTGGCATTTTAAGAAAGATGAATATGAAACTAGCATGCGCATGTTTCATTTCTTTCGTATTGTTTTCTTAATATCGAGGGGAAAGTATACAAATAAAAGAGCATCTGATTTTAAAATTTTAATGTTTACAGAATATTAGCAATGTTACTCTGATATACCCGTCATTATTTAGAAAGATGCCAGCCTAGTACAGGTGGTATTATAAATTGAACTGAATAACTATTTATAACTAGTGACCTGATTCGGTATCATCTGAAACAAAACAAAATATATACAGGGACGTAGCTAGCTTTTTTCAACTTATAGTCCCATAGAAGAGGTTGCAAGGGTAAGCATGGGCGTAACCAGCTTTTTTCAACATCTGCGTCAAAAAAAAAATCAGATTCTCCTAAACGCAATTCATCACCTAAATCACACACTTGATTCTACCATAATGCTCGAACGCCTCCCCATTTTTCCAGTTTTTATTGCATTGTTTTTGGCCTTTAAGACATAGTAGAAAATGTGTAGCTGTCAAAACTACAGCGTGTGTTTGAAGGAAAAAATGCCATAATACACAGCAAATCAAAACAAAAACCAAATATCAGTAAATAGAACCAAAAAAATCAGTCTTTTTAATTCCCTGTCTGTCAATAACTAGTAAAACGTTACAATATGTATAATTTACATGGCGTGAATGCACATGTAAATAGCAATCGAAGATGAAAGACTGGGATGATCAAGTACACGTACTGACTTAAAGATTAAAATGTTATTATGGTGTTTACGGTCTTTGGTAGACCAAAAGGTGGTTAAGGGTTGTACTGGAATTTGGAAGTGCTTCTTGAAATGGTGAAAAAAATCAAACAGTACAACACACAACGTACAAGTAAGTAAATCATAGTCCGCTACGTATACATAGTGTGAGGGTGTAAATGTGTCCAACGGTAGAGGTGTCTGGTAAGTCCAAGAGTGGTCTTTCAGTAGGGGTCACACTATGATAAATAAGCACTTCACTTTACATTTTACTTTACTTTTTACTTTATTTTGTAGAGTGTGAACATCAAAAAGTTATGACCTGGATAAAATAAGACGGATGCACACCCATACTGACGCACAAAGATCGAACCACCCTAGCGGTAACTATGTCGAGCTGCTTTAAAAAGGGGTCAGAAAAAAAACATGGCAAAGGAGTGTTGTCAAAGTATTTGATGGTCGTTATAAATTATATGATTTTTGCTTATCCGTAGAATTTAAGATATACACCTCATTCTTAAAAGGATTGAAAAGTATTGTGATTATCACACATTCTCTGATGGTATGTTGAAAAAATATGAAAATCAATAGTAAATCTCAATTGTGTCATCCAATCAAAATGGGTCAATCAATCAATTAGTCAACCAACCAATGAGGCAGTCAATCAATGAGGCAGTCGATCCATGTTTAAATCGATCGATAGTCAGATCGGTCTGTCCGTTTATTCATTGATAATATTTAATAAATCTACTTGTGTAAAATGAGTTGTAAAACTGCGAACTATCCTAAAACTTCGACAATACTTACTTCATTCTGTTTTGTTATTTCAGATTAGATGATACGTGACGGCTCGCATGCTTTTGTCCAGCCGTGTTGTCAAAGTCAAGTTCGGGAGAGAACTATTGGCAGAATATAGGCGCCTTAATGGCTACAGCTTTGACAAGCGATGACGTCATCGGCAACTGCGGAGCTAGCATTGCTGTTTAATTGCCGATTTCTTATTAACACAGATTAAAGAAAGGCAAAAAATGGCGAGCGCGCTGAGAGATTTTGTTCTAAAATAGCTATAAAACCATTATCGAGACGTTATTTGGAAGCATTAATTGAAACACTAAAATAGAGAACAGAATGAAGAATTCGGTTTATTCTCGGGACGATTAAACCGTATATCTTCGTGAAGATGTGAATTTCTTGTTACTATCAGTCTTTTTGACACTTTTATTTTCAATGTATTTTTGGTCTGGGTTTTAAGGCATTCGTTTTCACTGAAAAGATGTCTTGGCTAAAATGCTTGATACAGTTTTTATATTAGTTTCAAAATGATTTATTCAAACTTTAAAGTGCGAGAGAAATTTTGTCAAAAGCAGGAAATAGTCAGTATAAATAAATAAATAAATTTAGAAACGTGGCAGACTATAGTAGAAAAAATTAGGAAATCCCTTTCGTTGTTTGCAGTTTTGGAGGCTTATCAGCAAATGTAATATTCGGGAATGGAGACAGAACAGAACAGACCATGAAGTACATTGTATATTGTACTACATGTCACTCTTCAGATGGAATACACATATAAAGTCTTGTAGACTTAAACTGATTATCAAACGATCACAAACGTCTTTCTAACTTTACTGTGCGATGTTTTAATTGTAAATGTTTTTGTCATATAAACTCTACTATCATTGGAAAAGTTTGTTTCACGTCGGCTCTCTCAAGGAGGGACAAACTGCATGTATTAATGTTCTTGTAACCCTTACTCTGTTGATAAAATGAACTATTCCGTCATTAAATACGGACATTCGGACAGTTCCATTAACCATTTACAGGGGATTGTATGCAGTTGTAACTGCCAGTGCATAACCGGACGACAATGGTAGAAGGCTAAAACAATTGCTAAATCTGCGAGCTGTCTGATTTTACGCCGTCGCAAAGGTACCTGGTTTGGCTGTGGTATAAGTTTTGCCACTGCACTTGCCTTATTACAAAGGGAATTAAATCTTTACAAACTCATTTCAGACTTTTGAATCTAATTGCGTCCCTTTCTCGATCGTGAGCATAAGATATGAATTTTATTAAACTCATATGTAAAGGAAGTGTACAGCATTTAAGAAACGAATTCAGTTCTGTTTTTGAAGCCCGCACACGACTCTTCCCTGGGTTTGTTTGAGTATCGTACTTCGACTAAAATTTACGTCTCATGGTCAAATAAATTTCATTACTATTTGCGTCATTGCACGTTTACTTCCACATTATATATGATTGAAGTCCTCTTTTCATGTTATTTTCATGTTTACAGAACTTCATATTTCCACATAATTCCATCTTTGTCTAGAAAGAACCCTTTGAAGATTTTGCGAGCAATTTTCTTCCATTTTCCTTCGGCTTCCAGACGGTCCATTAGTGGTTCGAGCCTGTCTTTGTATTCCTCCACGGTGTGAAGGTGCTGCTCTCGAGTTACAAGCACAATGCGACCACCTGAAATATGTAATAAATTGAAAATCATCGAAACATTAACCCTTGCAAAATGTGGCACTTTCGCTTGTCTGACAATCCTATTGAAATTTGTCGCCCCGCCCACAGAGAGTAATAAATGTTCTTGTGTTGTATGGTCTAAAAACAAGAAATCTTATGCATCTTCGTCAATACAGTTGTACGTGATATTCACTGTCAACATCAATGAAACTTCAATTTCAATCTTTTGGAAAAAATAGACCAAAGTTAAAAAAGAAACAAGTTTGTTCGGATCACTCAAGCGAATGTGTGATTCGTAATTTCCCACCCAAAATATTGCTTTATTTTGTGCAAAATAAAAACTGCAGTGAAAACTACAATATGACGTCACAAAATCCGTGTTCTTTACCTGGCTTGACGACGCGGACCATCTCATGTAGTGCACTGCACGGAATGTGACCCTCGCCAAATCCCGCACTGACGGTGAGAACATCGTAGGTGTCTAAAAACAGAAATCTATGCGTAACATACATTCAGTTTTGGAACCATGTACATATCAACATCTTTGTAATTTTCGACAGACATCGAAGCAGAGCTATTTCGTTAATATTCGTTAAAATATGTCTGTCCAATGGACTGGAGAGACGTTTTTAAATGTTCGAACTCACTTTTTTTTGAATAAATGAATTGGTAAAGAAATTTTTAAAACTCTTGCTATAATCAAAATGATCGTCCGGTACCGTGATATGACATTAAACCTCACTAGTTGTGATGGAGGTACTGGGATGAAGTAAGATCCAATTTAAAAAACGGCCTATTGAGTCGACTGCTGTATATCAGACTCCCATACAAGCAACTGTATTGTCGAAAATCACAGAATTCGACATTTGTGAAACAATTTCACCTTTGATATTACCATTTACTTACTTTCTTCTATGTCCAAGTGCTTGTCGGTAATAAAATCACAGATGTATCTTTCATATAAATTTTTCTCTTTGGCTTTATCCAGCATTCCTTGGGAAGGGTCTAACGCATCAATGTGCTTGAAACCAAGTGACTTCAGCTGCGTGGAAACATGTGTTTTTAAATATTATTGCATAATCATTATTATTTCATAACCTGTAATAATTCGCCCCATCACATACAAATATCAGGGCCAATATCAATAACACTGATCGACCCAGGGCCGGAAAGCGATATTGTGGCCATATCAAGTGGTAAATAATGCTATTTGGGCTGTCGCAAGCCGCATTTTGTTTGCCTCGATTCGGAGGAGAAAATTGCTGTAAATATTCTATTTCCTCATCAATTTTAATGGGTTATAGCATATGCGAAGCGGAAAATTATGTCCTAAACAATAGCCCTGATGATTCTTTTGCCAGATGTACAAAATTTTCTAACATTCGGGAAAACTGATGCGCTTTTCGCGATAGCAAACATATTTTTACGAACGCTTAATTTATCGAATGCTAAGATAAACTTTACATCTGACAAAAAAAAAATAATTAGGACCTATTATGTAGGGCACAATTTTCCGCTGCGCACGCACTAGATCCCCTTTAAATTGATGCAGAAATAACATACTTACAGCAGATTTCTCCTCCGAATCGAGGCAAAATAATGCTGCTTGCGAAAGCCTAAATGACATCATATACCACGTGGTATGGCCATCTAGATATGGTTATTGGCCCTCTTGTAGCTCAATTTGATTGGCTCACATATTAGGGCCAAATTTTCTTTTCCAACTGATAGCATCGAGTTTTAGGAATACATGTATTTGAAATTTGAAAACAGAAGATGGAGAGTGAGGAAATTCTGGAACTATTATGAAATAAAATTGTCATTAAACAGTCGGCCAATACGACTGCCCTCGGACAAATAACAGGGCCTATATCAAATCAGTTATTTAATAACACACAATATTTTGTTTGAACCTATGTCATTTAACACTTATGGCATTGTAATGTTGTTGGCTTTCTTCTCTACTGAAGTAGCAACTATCACATGAATTTACCTTCTGTAGACGGTTTTTCTTTACAAAGAAAAATAGCCACATGAACAATTTGAAACGGCCTTTCTTTCATCACCCTAGCAACTACATATTGCTATTATCATGTTCCTTGCAGTCTCGGGTGGTAAGCATAGAGGGGTCATCAACGATATAAAATTACTACCTTTTAGAGAGGTCAATAATCAATATGAGAATATTTTGATTTTAAGAAAATTATATTGACCAAGGGCGTAGGAATGCAAGGCATGATAATAATTATGCTCCAATGACAGACGACAAAAGGATGTCTTTAAAAGTAGTCTGTAGAAAATGATCACGTGGCATGTAACTAATACCGTTTACCTGGATAGCACACATTCCCGTGCCAGCTGCAACGTCGAAAACTTTGGCATTTGCCCTTTGTTCGTCTGTCAGATCGTCTGCTGCTTCTGCTGCTGTTACAATTGGAGCGTTATATACATCCTCGGGTAACTCCTGTCATGATTGACCATATTATATTGGCGATCAGTTAGAACAATGGTTTCGGACATGTTCCGTCCAATTTTGTAAAATGGATACGTCATTTCTTTTTTTTCTGCTCTTATATAGTATGTTAAATTTAGACAAGAACGTACAAATTATAAGTTTGGCTCTTACGCGTGAAACAAGATGCAAAATATGTTTTATGTTCCAACAGCGAGGCCATCTCTATGTGAAAGTTTAGAAGACTATAATTGGTATACCTTTAATAGCAGTACGCAGCAGTAGAAAAGTGTGAAGCTGGCAGTAGCAGTAACATCAGTAGCAGTAAAGAAAACGTGAAGCTGGCATGTAGCTGTAACAGCAGTAGCAGTAGGCAAAACTTGAAGCTGGCAGTAGCAGTACCAGCAGTAGCAGTAGGCAAAACGTGAAGTTGGCAGTAGCAGTAACTGCAGTAGCAGTAGACAAAACGTGAAGTTGGCAGTAGCAGTAACATCAGTAGCAGTAAAGAAAACGTGAAGCTGGCATGTAGCTGTAACAGCAGTAGCAGTAGGCAAAACTTGAAGCTGGCAGTAGCAGTAACTGCAGTAACAGTAGGCAAAACGTGAAGTTGGCAGTAGCAGTAACATCAGTAGCAGTAAAGAAAACGTGAAGCTGGTAGTAGCAGTAACAGCAGTAGCAGTAAAAACTTTCATGAATTTTAGTGCCAATCGGAAAAATGTCATTTTTGATGTCAAGGGACCCTCCCGAGTCGATTTTACTGATTTGCGACTGTTTCTGACACTCTGGTAGACTTTCAGGAATTTTGGTGCCAATCGATAAAATTTCATTTTTGATGTCTTGGGACCCCCCCGAGTCGATTTTACCAGTCCGCGACTGTTCCTGACACTCTTGCAGACTTTCAGGAATTTTGGTGCCAATCGGGAAAATGTCATTTTTGAGGTCTAGGGATCCTCCCGGGACAATTTTACCAGTCTGCAACTGTTGTTGACCCTCTCGTAGACTTTCAGGAATTTTGGTGCCAAAATCGAGAAAATGTCATTGTTAAAGGACCCTCCGGAGTCCTTTGTTACGGTCTGCTACTGTTTCTGACATTCTTGCGGACTTTCAGGAATTTTGGTGCCAATCTAGAAAGACTACGGACCCTCCCGGTTCGATTTCACCGGTCTGTGACTGTTTCAAACACTCGCAGACTTTAAGAGTTTCCTACTGCTACTGCTGTTACTGCTACTGTCAAGTTCACGTTTTGCCTACTGCTACTGCTGTTACTGCTACTGCCAACTTAACGTTTTGCCTACTGCTACTGCTGTTACTGCTACTACCGACTTCACGTTTTGCCTACTGCTACTGCTTTTACTGCTACTGTCAACTTCACGTTTGGTTTAATTTCTACTGCCGACTGCTACTGCGTACTGCTACTGCCAACTTCCTATTAGTCTGCCAGATATGCCAAATATTATATTATTTCTTAATTTGTTTTAATGAGATTTAAGAAAAATTGATTACAGCCTCTAAAATAAAAACAACTCTTGGGCAAATGCGTTTATACCTTTTCATATTCTCTTCCTTCTGCCCACTGGTCGTAGAATTGAGCAACCTCATCCGGTTTTATTCCTTTGTGCATCACTGTGGCAATCTGTTTGCACACGTGCGAGTGCTCTGGTTTCTTATAAGTCTCCCATTCTTTCTTTGATAAGTCCGCCATGACGTAATGTGCCTATTTCTCCTGAAAATAATATAGCCATTCATGAGTTTGCACAAGACAAAATCTTAATACATGCATCATAGACGGTTCTTTGTTTTTTTTCTTTTTCTGTTGGTCAAAACATAGAAACATTATTCTTTAAATACAAATGTTACTTCTAATATGTATCGTAACGGTTTTTTTTAAGAACCAAAACAACTGCGGCCTGCATTAGTTATCCATAAAGATTTTGTTTACAAAATAGTCACTTCATAATCTAAGTGAACTTCTTAGTTAAAACAAATATACGCTGCCTAGCGGTGTCAATCAATATGACGGCTGCACTACGTCTAATGCCGTTAGCAGCTATACAGTGAATAAACTTAATCGAGTGACGTTAGCAGGAATTTTCGAATTTTAATACTTTGTACTAACTAAATAGAGTGACAATTGTAGAAGATCTCGTTTTGCTATATTGTATATATACTAAATCGAGAGACGTGAGCAGAAGTTCTTGTTTCTTATATTGTATATAAACTAAATCGAGAGACATTAGCAGGAGTCGTTGGTTTCCTTTTCTGTGTATAAACTTAACCGAGTGACTTTAGCAGGAGTTTTGGTTTTCCTAAACTGTGCATAAACTAAATCAAATGACGTTAGCAGGAGTTTCTTTTTCTTTTAATCTGAATAAACTAAATCGAGTGAGGTAAGCAGAGGTTTCGATTTTTAGCTCGACCTTTTTCGAAGAAAAAAATCGAGTTATTGATACAGTCAAGGTGTCATTGCCGTTGACGCCCGAAAACTTTACGTTGATTTTTAAAAAAAAATCCTTTATAGATTGTCTTCATACTTGGAAACAACAACCTTTTTTACAAGACCTTTAAGTAGACCAGACTGAACTTGACCTTGGCTCATATAAATGACCTTCACTTTCAAGGTCAAATTATTGAATTTTGGTGAAATTGGCCAAAACTTTGTTATTAAAAGTTGGATTGTCTTCACACTTGGAAACAACAAACCTTTTTACAAGACCTTAAAGTAGACCAGACTGAACTTGACCTTGGCTCATAAATGACCTTCACCTTCAAGGTCAAATTATTGAATTTTGGTGAAATTGGCCATAACTTTGTTATTAAAAGTTGAATTGTCTTCATACTTGGAAATAACAACCCTTTTCACAACATCTTAAAGTAGACCAGACTGAACTTGACCTTGGCTCATTAATGACCTTCACCTTCAAGGTCAAATTATTGAATTTTGGTGAAACTGGCCATAAATTTGTTATTTGTTGTTGGATTTGATTCATACTTGGACAAAACAACACTTATGACAAAACAGACATTTTGATTCTTTCAAGTATGACCTTGACCTAAAAAGTGACCTTGACAGACAAGGTGAAATTATTGAAATTTGCTAAAATTGGTGATAAATTTGTTATTTGTTGTTGGATTTGATTCATACTTGGATAAAACAAGAATTTTGACAAAGCTGACAAGCTGAATAATTCAGATATGTTCTTGACCCTAAAATGACCTTGACAGTAAAAGGTCAAAGGATTGCACTTTGCTTAAATTGTAATAACTGTCGTTTATTTGCGGATTTGATTCTTATTTCTTGACAAAAAAACAACAACAAACCGACATTTTAATTGATCAAAGTATGACCTTGACCTTTAAATGACCATGACATTCAAGGTCAAATTATTGAATTTTGCTAAAATATCCAAATTTTTGTTATTTATGGACGGATTTGATCTATACTGGGACAAAACAATGCACTGTATAGGAAAACAGTGTAGAAAAACGAAAACTTTTTGCTTACCTTACTCTATTTAGTTTCTTACGAACATGAATGGACGTAACAGAAAGATGCAATGCAATGCAACCCAGAGCGGGATTCAAACTCCGACCTTAGCGCATCGAAAGCCAACACTCTAACCACTGGGCCAAAGAATCGATTTCCTGACGGAGTTGTCAGAGGTTGTATTTATACAATTATAGGAAGGTGTGCACTAGACCGAAACATATCCCCTCTTGAGCAAGTCATCATTTATGAAGACGAATGGTGTTGTGTATTTTTAGATAAGAATATCAGACAGAAATCTTGAAAGATTCTTTTTTTATTTAACTTTTACAACTATGTCCAGGAAAGGTCATCCCGGACGAGCCCCCATTTGTATGAAAGCATACAAATCACTTGATGGGTAAAAACTATATCGAGTGATGTTAACAGGCTTTTCCTCACTTTTTTTAAAAAAAAAACGAAATCGAGTGACATTAGCAGGAGTTTTGTTTTCCTATACTGTGTTTAAAGTAAATGAAGTGATGTTAGCAGGAGCTTTAGTTTTCCTATACTGTATATAAAGTAAATGAAGTGATGTTAGCAGGAGCTTTTCGTTTTTCCATACTGTGCATAAAGTAAATGAAGTGATGTTACCAGGAGCTTTTCGTTTTTCCATACTGTGCATAAAGTAAATGAAGTGATGTTAGCAGGAGTTTTAGTTTTCCTATACTGTATATAAAGTAAATGAAGTGATGTTAGCAGGAGCTTTTCGTTTTTCCATACTGTGCATAAAGTAAATGAAGTGATGTTAGGAGGAGCTTTTCGTTTTTCCATACTGTGCATAAAGTAAAAGAAGTGATGTTAGCAGGAGTTTTAGTTTTCCTATACTGTATATAAAGTAAATGAAGTGATGTTAGCAGGAGCTTTTCGTTTTTCCATACTGTGCATAATGTAAATGAAGTGATGTTACCAGGAGCTTTTCGTTTTTCCATACTGTATATAAAGTAAATGAAGTGATGTTAGCAGGAGCTTTTCGTTTTTCCATACTGTGCATAAAGTAAATGAAGTGATGTTACCAGGAGCTTTTCGTTTTTCCATACTGTGCATAAAGTAAATGAAGTGATGTTACCAGGAGCTTTTCGTTTTTCCATACTGTGCATAAAGTAAATGAAGTGATGTTACAAGGAGCTTTTCGTTTTTCCATACTGTGCATAAAGTAAATGAAGTATTGTTACCAGGAGCTTTTCGTTTTTCCATACTGTGCATAAAGTAAATGAAGTGATGTTAGCAGGAGCTTTTCGTTTTTCCATACTGTGCATAAAGTAAATGAAGTGATGTTACCAGGAGCGTTTCGTTTTTCCATACTGTGCATAAAGTAAATGAAGTGATGTTAGGAGGAGCTTTTCGTTTTTCAATACTGTGTATAAAGTAAATGAAGTGATGTTAGGAGGAGCTTTTCGTTTTTCCATACTGTGCATAAAGTAAATGAAGTAATTTTACAGGGAGCTTTTCGTTTTTCCATACTGTGCATAAAGTAAATGAAGTATTGTTACCAGGAGCTTTTCGTTTTTCTATACTGTGTATAAAGTAAATGAATCGATGTTACCAGGAGCTTTTCGTTTTTCCATACTGTGCATAAAGTAAATGAAGTGATGTTAGCAGGAGTTTTAGTTTTCCTATACTGTGTATAAAGTAAATGAAGTGATGTAAGCAGGAGTTTGAGTTTTCCTATACTGTGCATAAAGTAAATGAAGTGACGTTAGCAGGAGTTTGAGTTTTCCTATACTGTGCATAAAGTAAATGAAGTGAGGTTAGCAGGAGTTTTAGTTTTCCTATACTGTGTTTAAAGTACATGAAGTGATGTTACCAGGAGCTTTTCGTTTTTCAATACTGTGTATAAAGTACATGAAGTGATGTTAGCAGGAGTTTTAGTTTTCCTATACTGTGCATAAAGTACATGAAGTGATGTTAGCAGGAGTTTTAGTTTTCCTATACTGTGCATAAAGTACATGAAGTGATGTTAGCAGGAGGTTTAGTTTTCCTATACTGTGTTTAAAGTACATGAAGTGATGTTAGCAGGAGTTTTAGTTTTCCTATACTGTGCATAAAGTAAATGAAGTGATGTTAGCAGGAGTTTTAGTTTTCCTATACTGTGTTTAAAGTACATGAAGTGATGTTACCAGGAGCTTTTCGTTTTTCAATACTGTGTATAAAGTACATGAAGTGATGTTAGCAGGAGTTTTAGTTTTCCTATACTGTGCATAAAGTACATGAAGTGATGTTAGCAGGAGTTTTAGTTTTCCTATACTGTGTTTAAAGTACATGAAGTGATGTTACCAGGAGCTTTTCGTTTTTCAATACTGTGTATAAAGTACATGAAGTGATGTTAGCAGGAGTTTTAGTTTTCCTATACTGTGTATAAAGTTAATGAAGTGATGTTACCAGGAGCTTTTCGTTTTTCCATACTGTGCATAAAGTGAATGAAGTGATTTTACCAGGAGCTTTTTGTTTTTCAATACTGTGCTTAAAGTAAATGAAGTGATGTTACCAGGAGCTGTTCGTTTTTCCATACTGTGCATAAAGTAAATGAAGTGATGTTACCAGGGGCTTTCCGTTTTTCTATACTGTGTATAAAGTAAATGAAGTGATGTTACCAGGAGCGTTTCGTTTTTCCATACTGTGCATAAAGTAAATGAAGTGACATTAGCAGGAGTTTTTGTTTTTCTATACTGTGTATAAAGTAAATGAAGTGATGTTACCAGGAGCTTTTCGTTTTCCTATACTGTGCATAAAGTAAATGAAGTGATGTTACCAGGAGCTTTTCGTTTTCCTATACTGTGCATAAAGTAAATGAAGTGATGTTAGGAGGAGCTTTTCGTTTTTCCATACTGTGCATAAAGTAAATGAAGTGATGTTACCAGGAGCTTTTCGTTTTTCCATACTGTGCATAAAGTAAATGAAGTTACATTTGCAGGAGTTTTTGTTTTCCTATACTGTGTTTAAAGTAAATGAAGTGACGTTACCAGGAGCTTTTCGTTTTTCCATACTGTGTATAAAGTAAATGAAGTGATGTTAGCAGGAGCTTTTCGTTTTCCTATACTGTGTTTAAACTGAACAGAGTGATGTTAGCAGGAGGTTTTGTTATCCTATACTGTGCATTTACTTAATGGAGTGATGTTGGCAGGAGGTTTTGTTATCCTGTACTGTGCATAAACTAAACGGAGTGATGTTAGCAGGAGGCTTCGTTATGCATAAACTAAATGGAGTGATGTAAGCAGTTTTCGTTTTCTTTCTGTTTTCATAAACTAAATTGAGTAATGTTAACAGGAGTTTTCGTTATCCTATACTAATGTCTACTGTTTGTAACATTGAAAAGCATACATTTATATCTTTCGATTTCTAGAGTCGAAGAAATAAACAATTTCAAAATAAATGAGTACTTTACGATGTGGTCATGTGTGTATGTGTGCATGTGTGTTTAAGAATGAACTAATTATAATTGAAATTACTCTCAGTTATTTCAAGTGTTTTTGTCAAAACTCAATTGAAAACTATTTGATTAATGCTGCCAATCAAATTAACAAGTGGGCCATGATGGCCCTGTATCACTCAACTGAATATGACTGTTTTCAACAAAGTTGCTATGGACCTGGTTAATTGACCCCAGATGCCCCATATTCGAATTTGGCCTAGAAATTATTAAAAAAAACTTTCTGACAAATTTCCAGGTTATTTGGACTGAAAATGCAGCCTCTAGAGTGCTCACAAGGTTTTTCGATATTTGGGCTCTGTGACCTAGTTTTTGACCCCAGATGACCCATATCCAAATTTGAGCTACAAATCATCAAAACAACATCTCTGACAAATTTCAAGGACATTTGGACTGAAAATGTAGCCTCCAGAGTGTTTACAAAGTTTTTCGATATTTGGGCTCTGTGACATAGCTTTTAACTCCAGATGACCCATATTCAAAGATGAGCTAGAAATCATAGTAGCCACCTTTCTGACAAATTTTCAGGTTATTTGGAATTAAAATCTTAACTCTAGAGTGTTAACAAGGTTTTTCCATATTTGACCTCTATGACCTAGTTTTTGATCAAAGATGACCCATATTAGTATTTGAGCTAGAAATCATCAAAACAACCTGTCTGACAAATTTCCAGGATATTTGGACAGAAAATGTCACCTCTGGAGTGTTAAAATGGTTTTTACATTCTAGGGCTCTGTGACCTAGTTTTAAATCCCAAATGACCCATATCCAAATCTGAGCTAGAAATCATTGAAACAATTTTTCTGACAAATTTCAGGGATATTTAGATTGAAAATGTAACATCTAGAGCATTAACAAGGTTTTTTTCTACTTTTTTGCCATGTGGTCTAGTTTTTGACCCCAGATAACCCATATTCAAAATTAAGCTAGAAATCATTAAAACAATCTTTCTGACAAAGTTCCAGGATATTTTGACAGAAAATGTCACCTCTAGAGTGTTAACAAGCTTTTTCCATATTTTGGGTCTGTGACCTAGTTTTTGACCCCAGATGACCCATATTCGAATCTGAGCTAGAAATCATTAAAGCAACCTTTCTGACAAATTTTCAGAATATTTGGACTGAAAAGTAACCTATACAGTGTTAACAAGTTTTTTTCTATTTTTGGGCTCTGTGACCTTGTTTTTGACTCCAGATGACCCATATTCAAACTTGACCTAGAAATCATTGAATCAACCTTTCCGACAGATTTCCAGGTTATTTGGACTGAAAATGTTACCTCTAGAGTGTTAACAAGGTTTTTCCATATTTGGGCTATGTGACCTAGTTTTTGATCCAAGATGACCCATATTCGAACTTAAGCTAGAAATCATCAAAATAACCTTTCTGACAAATTTCTGGGATATTTTGACTGAAAATGTAACCTCTAGAGTGTTAACAAGGTTTTTCTATTTTCGGGCTCTGTAACCTAGTTTTTGAACCCAGATGACTCATATTCGAATTTGACCTAGAAATCATAGAAACAACCTTTCTGACAAATTTCCAGATTATTTGGACTGAAAATGTTACCTTTCCTTCTACAAGAAGTTTTCAAAGTTTTCACTATGTTAAGCCAAAGACCCCGTGATGGGGCCAAATTTGACCCCAGGGATATAATTTGAACAAACTTGGTAGAGGTCCACTAGACAATGCTACACACGAAATCTTAAGACTCACGCCCATGTGGTTTCACACAAAAAGATTTTCAAAGTTTTCACTATATTATCCTATGTAAAACCAATGACTCCCGGAGCAGGGTCAAATTTGACCTCAGGGGCATAATTTAAACAAACTTGGTAGAGGTCCACTAGACAATGCTACATATCAAATCTTAAGGCTCAGGGCCTTGTGGTTTCAGATAGGAAGATTTTTAAAGTTTCACTGTATAAGCCTTTCTAAAATCAATTGACCCCCGGGGCGGGGCCAAATTTGACCCCTGGGGTATAATTTTAACAAACATGGTAGAGGTCTACTAAACAATGCTACATACCAAATCTTAAGGCTCAGGGCCTTTTGGTTTTAGACAAGAATATTTTCAAAGTTTTTCCTTTAAGTTGTCATAGCAACCAAAGTTCTTGATGGAATTGAATTCTTTGAACAACTTTGGTAGAGCTTCATGCAAGGAATATCCCAGGCATGTTTTGTCAATGTTGGCTTAGCGGTTTAGGAGGAGAAGTCGTTCAAGTCAAATTGTTGACGACGCACGACGCACGCCGACGGACGCCGGACATTCAACGATCCTAAAAGCTCACCCTGAGCAGTGCTCAGGTGAGCTAACAAAAATAGTAATATTCTCAATTTTCAAACAGGCCTCGTAATTTCGCAAGAATGTAGACGAACATAAATATTTCTAAAATGTCTTATTATTGATCTCCACTTTCTTATTGTTGTTTAGAAACACGCAAAATAAAACATTTTTGTTATTTTGTAGAGATTTTTATATAGAACCACACCAGATGGTCTTTTAACTTTACAACAAATATTACAATTAAGAAGTTTGAAAATTGCCACCGCCAACAACTATATTGTCATTAACACAAATGTAACATGGTTATCCACTGTTTGATAACAGGCAACATATTTTGTTTAGAATTTGCACACTGTCAACAAGCAGTTAACACAAATCGTTATTCAATTATTTGTGTAAATTTAGCTATGAGTTGGGAATTGGGTATTGGGTATTCATCACCCGGCGCCTTTCGAATTCCGGGCCAGCTGGGAGTTGGATATTCGACCCGAAAGAGCCGAAGTATTCTTTATAATATCTTAATCTTAAACTAGTGAAATTAAGGCAATTCACAGCGGGAATACTTAACTCATAGCTAGCTCAGCTGGGTATTAGGCTCTTTCAAGTGTAATACTGAGCTGGGGTTTACCAGCTCCTAGCTAGCTAGGAATTCGATCTCAGCTGGGTATTAGGCTCTTTCAAGTGTAATACTGAGCTGGGGTTTACCAACTCCTAGCTAGCTAGGAATTCGATCTCAGCTGGGTATTCGGCTCTTTCGGGTGTAATACTGAGCTGGGGTTTACCAACTCCTAGCTAGCTAGGAATTCGATCTCAGCTGGGTATTCGGCTCTTTCGGGTGTAATACTGAGCTGGGGTTTACCAACTCCTAGCTAGCTAGGAATTCGATCTCAGCTGGGTATTCGGCTCTTTCGGGTCGAATACCTAACACCCAGCTAGCTTTGAATTCGAACCGAGCTGGGTATTCGTTTGGTTGAATACCATACTCTTAGCTTGCCAGGATCTCAGCTGGGTATTCGCCTCTTTCGGTACGAATTCCCAATCCCAAGCTGGCCGGGAATTCGAACCGAGCTGTTTATTCGTTAGGTTGAATACCTATGCTAGGATTTCGATCTCAGCTGGGTATTCGGCTCTTTCGGGACGAATACCCAACTCCCAGCTTGCTGGGGATTAGAACCAAGCTGGATATTCGTTTCTTGTTTTTTTTTTGAATACCCAACTCCTTGTTTGCAAGGAATTTGTTCTCAGCTGGGTATTCGGCTCTTTCGGGACGAATACCCAACACCTAGCTGGCCGTATATTTGAACTGAAGTGGATATTGATTCCAGCGACAATAGAAATACACAGATTAGGGCAAAAATGTTTAAAAAAAACATACAAGAAAACGGCGAACTAGTTCTAGCCGCCTTTTTGCTGGTGCCATTTTTTGGAGCTCTGATAGACTGAATTGGTGGTTTCCTACCTAAAATATACGTTCATTTGTACCTTTAAGTATGCCAGTGAAGCCGGAATAGAGGAGTGCCCGCTAGCTATTGTAATACAAGGCAGAAAACATCCGTTCTAACTAATTCGTACGTAATACCGGAGTGCCCGTATTTTCGGAGTGGCCGTAAGGCAGAATTTTACTGCATGTAACAAAACTTTGCAGGACCTTGCATGTGTCTTTGAATACATGTGAAGTCTATATACATACAACGGTAGTCATTCTATGACTTCTTGAGTATATAGAAAAAAAGAACAACATTTGCAATAATAAATTGACTGTTTTTATAATACGAAAAAGGTTCGGTAGCATAATAACAATAACAAATAACGTAAAGTAAACGTAACTCACGTCAGAAAGTAACTCACGTCAGAAAGTAACTTACGTCATGCTGAAAGTGTTGAAATTATGGACAAGAGACAAGAAATTGTCATGGCGGGGATGTATCGTCATCATATGATAATAAACACACCACGAACGAGGAAGTTATGAGCTGGACACAAACAACTTTTTCACAATATCCATATAAGGCATAAGCCAAAACTTCAAGTGTCCACTTTGACCTTGACCTTTGAGCGAACAACACATTTCTTGCATGCGACAAGTCAATTTCATATGATGATCACTTAAGCCAAATTATTTCGAAATCCAACTATGCGCAACAAAGTTATGAGCCAGACACGAACATTTTTTCACTCTGTCCATATAAGGAACAACCCAAAACTTCAAGTGCCCACTGTGACCTTGACCTTTGAGCGAGCGAAATGTTTCTTGCACGCGATACATTGACTTTATACGATCATCACTTGTGCCAAATTATTACGAAATCCAACCATGCACAACAAAGTTATGAGCCAGACACGAACATCTATTGTATGTGCTCCCCCACACATACACACACGGACAGGGTAAACACTATATGCCTGCTCGCCATTATCATTGCCGGGACATAAAAATTACAAAGGGCAATAACTCAAAAATTATTCAAAAGAGAGTTATGGAGCTTGGGCACTATACCTCTTTACAGTGAAATCTATTCACCTATGAAGTTTCAAGTTAATATCTTCAATGCCTTTTAAGTTATGCCCCGGACAAGAATTAAGTATGAAAAATTACAAAGAGCAATTACTCAAAAACTGCGAAAAAAGAGTTATGGTTCTTGGTCAGTGCACCTTCCCACAATGAGATCTATTCACCTATGAAGTTTCAAAGTAATACATTCAATACCTTTAGAGTTATGCCCCGGACAAGAACTAAGTATGAACAATTACAAAGGGCAATAACTCAAAAAATATGCAAAGAGATTTACAGTTCTTGGGCACTGCATCTCTCCACAATGTGATCTATAATCTATGAAGTTTCAAGTTAATATCTTCAATGCCTTTCAAGAATTAAGTATGAAAAATTACAAAGGGCAATAACTAAAAAATTATGCGAAAAAGAGTTATGGTTCTTGGGCACTGCACCTCCCCACAATGAGATCTATTCACCTATGAAGTTCAAGTAAATATCTTCAATACCTTTCGAGTTATGGCCCGGACAAGGAGCCCGGCCAAGGTGCCCCCAACACAAACACACATACACACACACCGCTAGCCATTATCGTGGCGGGGGCATAAAAGTCACGGTGATCCGGGACTACGCTCAATCCGTCAGCGTTTTATATACATCCCCAAAAAAATCAGCTCCAATCCCGCCGTAAGAAACTTATCAACTCAACATGAAACGATCAATTATGCAAATAAAATTCGTCTAAATTTGCATTAAAACACTGAAGTTATGTGTTGAAACGTTTATACATGTACTCCAGACGATATTCGTTGGTTTAAAAGTTTATCACAAGATAGTTAAATTTTAGACATGACTTACTTGAAATTCATCTGAGATGCCGAAAGCAAAAAAAAAAAAAAAAAAAAAAAAACATGTAAAATAAAGTTTTGAATAAATTGTTAGGTTAGCTACAGAGAAAACCATGTTTTAACTGTAGGATTTTTTTTATCTTCTTTGGAAAAAAACATGAAAAAACGTACTTCTCCCACTTTCAACGGAGTTGAAAAACAAAAAAGAAACATATTTTGTCGTATTACATAATAGTATTGTGAGATAATCGTTTTCAAAGTTTTAAAGTCACTTTATTCATTTGTTATTAAGACTGGTGCGTGAAAAATAGGTCTAGTCTTAATCATGACAAAATCCTCTGGTGATTTAATTTATCGTATGAAAAAAGAGGGCAACGTTACTATCAAGTCTGAACTAAAATTACAAATTTATAGCGATAGTTGAAAGCAGCTTTTCTCCGTTCCTGTCAATATTTTATGCCACTTAAACAAAAAGGTAAACAAATCGACAAGTGGGTCACGATTAAGGTCACGACCCTTATCACAATATCTTAACTAGAGTTAGGTTTTACGTTACAAAAAGGTTTAAAACGCTGCACAAATCAAAAAAATTTCGTTTGTCAAATAACTATTTTATTAATAGTAACAATTTCTGTTTCCAGACTTATCCCTCCATTTTATCCTGATAACAGTGCATCAATTTATTCGATTCATACTTGTTCTTAAAAAGGGGTAATAGCAGAATTTATGATAGATAAAATTTTAAAGTGGCCAGCTCGATTTCCTTTTAAAATGCCCGTTATAAAGACTGGTGAACGAAGAGTTCTGGATATGAAAGATTCCTATTTACAGATAAGTGGCAGTGACCAGCATAGAACTTTCTCGAAAGTTTAAAAGTTTTGAGTTTATTTATTTGGTTATCCTTTAATGCACTCTATTTGTCAGATTAGAAGATAAAATTTCCTTTTGATCCATTCTTTATTTTCTTGAAAGTTTAACTATTTTCGCGAAAACACTGAAAGTTTCCAAGAAAATTATCTAGTTATGTTATGCAGAAATATGCCACCATACAAAAGCAATTACCACAGTTCGTAAAAAAACTGAGCCGGACGATGATACGAACGTACAAGCTGACATGAGAAATCAAGCTCGAATCCAGAGGGAGCGTGGTGGACTAGTTACTTAACCTCAACCAATTTTGCTTAGCATTGCTCTTTAAAATAGATCTTGTAATGTTAAAAATGTCCTTGTAATTTTAACTTCAATACCCACACCAAGATGTGCCAGCTCCACCCCGTCTCTCTCTACCCCTGCCGCTCCGCCCTCCCCTCTCCTTTCTCCCCCACCAACTCACAAACCCTCTAGATCCAGGCTTGAACATATCTGTTATTGATACACCTTTTATATATAAGATTACATACATATGTTGAGATTATCATGAACATTGTACTTGTAAATGCACTCATATAAATTATTCATATAATTATTATACAAATGACCACAGATCTTTTCCTACAATTTATGAATTTATGTAAAACTTCACCTAAAACGAATAAAAATTCTTACCTGAACCTCGAGGTATTTTGTGTTTATCCGCAGCCAATTGTATCGACCGCTAACTGGGGCAGAACAAACCGGTGAACTGTGCAAGACGTTACTCCTACTCCGAGAGTAAAACGTCTGCCTAGATGTATAGTATATATCTAAATACAGCTAATTAAAAAGCAGACACGATCTCTCGTTCTAACATACACTTAAGCAATAACCAGAATCGTGTTTACACATAATACCTTAGCCTGGCACTAGGCTAGATTGTTTAAATTATATATTCATATACTTCTGCTACTACACTGACTTCTCACTGCATACTGATAGCGCAACAATCTAGCCTGGTTCAAATTGGCAGGCCCCAGTTGACCTTTGTGAACTCTACCACATTGTAAACAGTTAGAAATCTTGAAGGTATCCCATTAATCTGTTGTAATAACAAGATTGTTCTCAGTTAATGGTCTTGATTCGTAATGGCTAATTTGTGGTCAGGTTCCTAGATTATTTGTATTCACTTGAACAGCTACAGTGAGTGATGAAAGATTAATCAATAAAAAAGAGAATGTTTGGTAAAACTTTAAGGAAATTAATACTAAATATTTGTGCTTTGTAAACAGTGTCTCAGTATCGTGGGGTATTTATTTTACTATTAAAACAGAATTATTTCAGCAACATTTTATGGAGTTTAATTTCACTTTTTTTAACAATGACAACTCCAACCAAAGTTAAATTCAGTGTAAAACTCACTTCAACAAGTAAACATTTTCAATGTCTATTGTGTGGAGAAGTGAAACAACAATGCAGTGAAAGACGACTTTTGATGAAAGACAATAGAAAGATTCTGTAGTGTCATTGCAGAAATACTTGAACACAAATGGAGTTATTTCAACATTAAACTTTTTCCACTCCGAGTTGGGGCACAAAATAAAACATCATTTCCCTTTAAATACTCCTTGACAACTTTTTCTTGATTTGGTCGAATATCATCATATCCCAATATATTCAAACTTTTCCTTACTGCTTCATCCATGTTTGATTGAAGACATCGTTTCATAAATAACCAACTTTCTCTTATTACTGTAGGTAATAGTGTACTACTTGAATGCATGATAGAAGTACATGATGTTGCTATCTAATGTTTATAGCTTTTGTAAATATGTTACATAAGCAAATGGTTTGCACCCATATAATTGAGGTTTTGAATATTCAGTGTAATTAGTCATGCCCTATGTAAAGATCTGGGCTTTTTTGTGTCGCCTGCTACGAAGTAGGCGCGACATATAGGGATCACTTTTCCGTTGTCTGTCTGTCCGTCCATCCGTCTGTTCGTCAGTCACAAATCTTGTCCGGACTACTCCTCAGAAACTACTGGTGCGATTTCATCCAAACTTTACAGGAATGATTGATGTACTAAGTCTAGTTGTGCATATCGTCGGCATTTTCCAGTCAAATGATTTTTGTGAGTGTTATGGCCCTTTTATGATTTTCATTTTTTAAGATTTTCCAGACTACTTCTCTTATACTACTAATGCAATTTGAATGAAATTTTACAGGATTGATCAGTACCTCAAGTACTTGCGCATATCTAACGGGTTTTTTGGTTGAATGATTTCTGGCTGAGTTATGGCCCTTGAATGAAAAAGTCGTTTTAGCCAGATAATGAATTTTGTGTTGCAGGCTTCACAGTAACTGCGACATGCTAAAAAGAAGCTATGACATATAGGGATCACTTCCCCATCATCTATCTGTCTATACGTCTGTCTGTCTGTCCATCACAAAACTTGTCCGGACTACTCCTCAGAAACTACTAATGCGATTTCATCCAAACTTTACAGGAATGATCAGTACCAAGTCTAGTTGTGCATATCATCAGCTTTTTCCAGTTCAATGATTTTTGTCAGAGTTATGGCCCTTTAATGAATTTTATTTTTAAAGTTTGTCCGGACTACTTCTCTTATAGTACTATAGCAATTTAAATGAAATGTTACAGGATTGTTTTGTACCTCAAGTTCTTGCGCATGTCTTACAGGTTTTTCGGTTGAATGATTTTTGGCTGAGTTATGGCCCTTGAATAAAAAAATGCGTTTTAGCCTACAAACTGTCCAATCACCTCTCAATACTACTGTTTAATTGGCTATCATCAGGCGACACATGTGATCACTGAATGCTCTTGTATTAGAAACAAACTGCAAATGCGTCTTCAAATGTCTCTGTCAGATGTAAGAATGTTATGAAGACTTGATAATTGTGTTTGTATTGTTATTGATATTTAGTACAAATTAAATAAATGAGTGCTTTCTAAAATACTTGATATTTTAAAGTGATAACAGTGTTCAAAGTGACCTTAAAATATAAGAAATACAGTTGGCAAAGAAAACATACATTTTATAATACCTAAAGCCAGATTGTGTGAAATGTGTATATAATTTTTATTCTATATGCACTACTGTATAAAATCAATTTTTACCTTTCTGTAAAATATTCATAATGTTTTATACTCTATCACAGAAATAATTCAGTGTCACTTATTTTCTACATGTTTTCTAAGCAACTTAAACTACCTTATTTTGAACACTAGTGTCACTTTATTATAAGTTTTATGTTTCTTTTCTGATGTTGACTTATTTACTATACTTGCATAAACAGCTTTTATACTGAGGCATTTTACAAAGAAAAAGATTTTACATTGATTATGATGTGAAAATAAAATCAATATGTGAAATTTTCAACAGAAAAGAGCCATTGATTATGATGTAGAAAATAAAATCAATATGTGACATTTTCAACAGAAAAGAGCCATTGATTATGATGTAGAAAATAAAATCAATATGTGACATTTTCAACAGAAAAGAGCCATTGCTAAGAGTCTGTATTTTCTCTGGTCTTGGACATGTGTTCAGTTAGATAAGGATAATTTATGAACATTAACCTCATGCCCTTAGGTATGCAACTCTAGGGAGTATCCCCAGTGAACTTTATACAGAAGTTCATAACGGTAGTGTAGCCAGAATCTTGGTTACACTGAAACCAATTTGGTCCAGTCCTTATGTTCAGGAGTAAGAAAATAAAAAAGTCTACAAACAAGGGAGATCATAAATTGAAATCAGAACATAAGGACTGGAGCCAGTCTAATAATACCTCAGAGGTTTGTCGGCTTTTATGAACACTATGTAGAAAATTTATCATCCTTTGTCTCTTTCTCAAACATCAGAACTTTGATAAAATTCTAAAGAAACATCATGCAAACGATAATTTTATTTTTTGTCGTCGGTACCAAAAGCCTTTGTGACCACAGACCTATAATTTAGAAGATTTTTTTTTTGATATATATTTTTTGGGGTGATTTTATTTTCTTTGGTAACGTATGTTTTGAACATATCTGCTAAACATACCGTGTGACAGCGGTAAAATGCAAGCAGATAAGTAGAACTTGTTCTATTTCGGTATGTAAAACATTCAGTAATTTAACCCTACTTAAAAGAGTTCCCGATACACTGTCCTGTTATCAGCATGTGTCAAGAAAAAATGAGAAAAATGTTGGTGATTCAGAAAAAAAATGGCTGCTTAAAGTAAGGTATCAGAATTAAAATTGAGTCAAGACCAAACAGAAAAAGTAACTGAACTTTATAACGGGAGCCGGATCTATGGAATGTTACTTTCAGTTAAAATTCTCCCACTTATTTATTATGAGATCAGCTGTGCAGTCAGTGGAAGGGAGATGGATTGAGCCTGCGACCCATGGATAATCAAAACTAGTATGTTACTTTGCCATGGATCAGCTCTTACGCAATGATTCAACTTTTCCATACACAAAGTGTTTTTTTTTCTTCCTTTTTTTTTTTAAAGAAATAGCGTCCAGTAACACTTCGAAATACGGTTAAAAAGATAATACCAAATAGTAAGCACAACAACTATCTCATTTCCATCCTTGAATAAAATGCACTCGTCATGTTTAATTCGTGTAGGTTAGAGACCTTAAAATCATGGGTTCGAACCCATGTTTTTGGCTTTTTCCTTTTTCTTTGTTTTTGGTTTAAAATCATTAACTAACAAAGGTAAATTAATAGAATTTCTTTGGACTTCAATAAATTTCAAATGTCATTACGCTTTTAATCTGGTAAATAACAGGAAATTAGTTATTATTTTTTCAGAAGCTTCATTGTCAGCCTTTTTGAAATGATGCCTTATTGTTCAGTAAGTAAAGAAAAAAAAATAGATACAGCTCATTTGAAGTCCCCGTGATATATGTTGAAGTTCGCTTTGATGCCATTCTCCCATTATGAGGTAAGTGGTGTAAATTAGTACTATCTTTGTAATTTCATTTCGATGGATCTCACTATTAGCTTCGATGTGTGTGTGTGTGTTTGAGAGTGCGCCCCTGCGTGCGTGCTAGCGTACAGTGTTTGTCCGTGCGTGCGTGCATGCGTGCGTCTGCGTGTAGTCATGAGGTCTTAATACTGTAAATGATTACAAACTAAATCGCTGTTGATTTTATGTTCAGACTGTTTCTCTTTACAAACTCATTCAAGCTAGTGAGGTATAAAGTCTATTTAAGTTTATTTATCGTCCATACTGGTTTCTGATATGACTGGACCGACCCCCTAGGAGGAGCAGTTGTTTAAGTTCGTGGGGGATAGTGCACGATACTGAAATACCCCTGGATATTTCAGAGACTCAGTGCAAAGAAACTATGCATGGGACCTCGGTTAAACGTCTCGTCCGAAAGACAATGAGTGGTGTTATTTGTGGAGCGGAGGATGGAACTCACATTCCCTAGATAACAAGTATACTCGGTTATTCAGATCAGAAAATACATATAGGTGCGCATATGTTTTCGTTATTACCAGTAAAATGTTTCCCGCTGAAAAAACCGCCATCATTAAAATATTGACCCAGTCGCGACAAGCTTCTATCTTTATTTTGAGATATTATCTTTTTTTGAAATTATTTTACGAGGGATGTGGAATAATAAATTTAGGAGAAACTTTCAGTTTGAGAAAACTATTGTTAATATGCATATTGTTACATGATGGTGAACATTTCTGCCAGGTTATTTCGGAAACCTTTCATGCTTGAGGGAGTTATGGCCTTCTAAGTGTGACATTGACCTTTTGGGGAGGGACATGGGTGTTGCGCTCTGCACATCGTCTCAGGATGGAAAAGATTTGTGCCAAGTTATATTAAAATCTTCTTAATTGTTTGAGAGTTATGGAGCGGGTACCAAAAGGCATGAGGACGATATGGCCTTCTAAGTGTGTCCCTGACCTTAGTGTTAAGGACTTTGGTGAAGCGCACGGTTCATCGGTTTATGATGGTAAACATTTGTGTCAGGTTTTTTTTTGTAAAATTTTCATAATAGTTTGAAAGTTATGTAGCGAACACGAATAATGACGGACGGACACACGGAGGGAACGACAGAATGACGGACCTACGGACGAAGATTATTCCTAGATCTCCATCCCGCTTTCTCGGCGGGAATAACTACACAGTGCTTCATATCAAATATCAAAGTTTAAGCAGATTTGATTGATATAAAGACAGTTTTGTTTTCCTATACATATTTCTATCAAATTTGTGACTCCCATTGGCGCAGCATAAAATAACCCAAGGGTCATTAAGTAGAGAGTCCCTAGACAATACCGCATACCAAATTTCAGAAGTTTTCGACTTATGGTTCCAGACAAGATGAGTTTGTTTATATGAACATATGTATCACATGTGACCCTTAGGATGGAGCCAAAAAATTGGTAAAGATCAATGCTTCATGCGAAATTTCAAACCTCCGGTGCCCTGTTTTGTCAATGATGCGTAAGTTACGCAAAAATTTCTGCCTAGCCAAAATTTGCGCTTGAGATGTACCGTTATGAGAGTAGTGTGATTTTGGTTTAGCTCTAAAAATTTTTTAAAAAGAAACAGTTTAAAACGTTTATGGAAATTCATATTATGCGGATTTAGGACTTAAAAGAACGGTTAGTGATTTTCTGTTTTAGAATAGTTGAAACAGAGTCGAGCATCTGAGAAAAGAAGACATGTAAATATTTTGACTACATTATGAAGCTTATGGGCGCAGCCATTTTATATTATTTATATTGACTAGTCACTGATAAAAAGCGTGTTTTTCATGCAAAGAAGACAAAAAGTAGGACGAGTCACGTTAAACTATATAAAAACTACAGATAGCAACAGTAAAAATGGCAGAAAAAAACCAACAGTCAAAACGCACTAGAAGCGAGTTAAGTAGCGCCAGTGAACTAGACTCAAGCGTGAACACCCCACCTAAGAAGAAAAATAGTAAAAAGAAAGAAAATAATGAAGAGACAAACCTATCTAGTATTCAAAAAGAACTCAAGCAGATAAACTTGAAACTATCTAACGTCATGACGAAGGATGATGGCAAATTGAAGGAAATGATTAAAGAAATCATTCAACAAATGAAAAACGAGCTTACAAAATCAGTCGAAAAGAAAATAGAAGTCCTAGAAAGTGCAATATTCGACAAAAATGAAGAGAACGATAAATTAAAGACTGAAGTGAAGAAATTGAATGAAACAATTCAGATGCAGAACACAGAGAATGATGCACTAAGACAAGAAGTAGAGAAAAACAAAATGCAGATGTGCAAAGCTATAAATGATCATGAGCAATACAGCAGATCTAATAATATTCGAATAAACGGCTTAACCGAAACCATAACAAAAAACAAAGAAGGAAAAGACATTGGTGAAGATGCCTACGCAACAAGAAAGAAAGTGGTGAAAGAATTACACAAATACCTTCCAGGATTGGAAATTACAGATCATGACGTTGATGTTGCACATAGGTTAGGAAAACTTGGGAAGGATAAAAAAGGTTCAAGACAAGTGATTGTGAAATTCAAATCTAGAATGGTGAAAGAATGTATACTAAAAAACGTGAAGCACTTCAAAGGTAGCAAGCTGTACATAACAGAAGATCTGACAAGCATGAACTTTCTTGTACTAAATTGTGTTAAAAAAAAGATGCCGGATGAAGTGAATGCTGCATGGTTCATAAACGGGAAAATTTGCTATGAAAATAAAGCCGGAAACGTACATGTTGTACAATTCAATGAATATGAACAATGGATGAATCTACCGTGGCCCAAAATAGTCACAAGTAAACATAATAACACAGAAAACAAGGTCGAGTAAAGTCTATGGTATTTTTGTGTCATAAACACATTTGGTAACTGTAGAATCGATTAAACGAAAACCAGTGACTGTGACAATTGCATTGTACCGATTTAATTGTAGGGTTAACAACGATTTTCTTTAAATATACATCTGGTAATATAATAGTATAATGGCATACTTTTCTCAACTTTTTGAAATACAGCGCTCGTTGTAGAAAGTGAATAGGTTTTACTTTTAAAGTATGCGCTGTGTTCCAAACAAATGAGTTCTTGATAGCGCATAGTACTGTTTTTCACTGTAGTATAAACTTTTCTTTTTTGAAAAATGTTTTTTTTTTTAAACATTATTCTTTAACATGTATACACCCCTTCTCTTCTGTATGAAATACAACATTAACATAATATTTTGACATTACATTGAATCCTGTCAATTGTAACATGGACAAAAAATTTCAAACCGAATTATTTCACAAAAGGTATGGTTATCCTGTTTTATTTCTTAAACTTGTTTTTATCTACTCTTCACAAAAATGAAACATTTTTCATTTACATCAATATTTGCTTAACGTATTCGATATGGCAATATATCGATTTAATACAGTGTTATGAAAATCTTCATTCAGTGATATTTCGAGTAAATAGACTTTGGATTAACCTTTTATACACAAGGCATGGCTGTTCAGAAAAGTCAACATATCTAATTGTTGATCTCATTGTGGTGTCTAAACAGATCTATGTGTATGTATGTATATATGTATATGTATGGGTATGAGTATAATATTATGTGTGTATATGTATAGATATAAATATGCTTCTTTGACACCCCATGGTTATAATTTAATTTTATAACGAACAGACTATTTTCTGTAGCCTTGTCATACTACAACTTGAGTTTGTTCTATTTTAAAAAGGTATGCTACTTTTTTATCATTTTTTCAGTAACTATATCTAACAGGATACTATAACATTTATAATGATATTTGATTAGACACTCGAAACGGTATTAAATTGTTTAGAATATATTAGGAGCAATAGTCGATTTTTCTTTTAATTAATAAGAAACAATTTCAGAAATATGTTCACACTTGCACACGTCAGTCTATCCACTATTTTTGGATATTGATGTTATTTTCTATATAGATATTTTTTTTTACATGTCATTGCATCACTTTTATTGTTATATAAACAGGAAACCTATTGTTTTTTTTTTTTAAATATCTTTCTACTTCTATGAATCACAAATATGCATGTTAAGAGAAGATACATGTAGATAAACATATTTATATTTGTTTGCTGTATTCTTCAAATATAGTCTATCTATACATTAATGTATATAAAACAAGATAAAAATTTGGCATTAAGACAAAGGTAAACTATAATTTAACAATGCTGTCCTTTTCCGTTGCTAGCAAATAATTAAGCGATGCAGCAATCATCTATACAAAAACGGATATCTATACGTAATAATTAAAATGTGTAGGTACATACATTTTTTTGTAATATTTCATAAAAAAAATCTGCAATTTTGAAATATTAAATACATAGTTTTGACGTAACTAAATATTGAAACTGAGATTAAACTTAATCTTAAATAATTCAAATATAACTATATTTTCTTAGCTATTAATTAATGAGTGGACGTTGTGTGGGCTCTTGTTACATCAAAACTATGTATAAAAAACGAAACATAAAAATAAATATATCACTGACAAAAATATATATAGCAAGACATCAAAAATTTAGACAATGAATCTGAAAATATGCACTTTAAACGTAAAAGGCATTTCATCCAGAGAGAAACGAGTCAATGTTTTTGAATATTTGAGAATGAGAAAATATGATATTTGTCTACTGCAGGAAACACATTGCATACAAGAAAAAGACTTAAATATATGGAAAAAAGACTGGAAAAATGATGTATTTATTAGTGGAGAAAGTAGGAACAGTAAAGGGATAGGAATATTTTTGAACAACAGTTTTTCATACAGTGTTACTGAGCATAAAGAAATTATAAAAGGTCGTATCCAAATTCTAAAATTAGACATAAATGAAGAAAGTTACGCTATAATAAACGTATATGGTCCTAACAAAGATGACACAGAATTTTTTAAAATACTTGAAGAAACAATTATTGACAGCAATAGCGAAACAACAATAGTTGCGGGGGATTTTAATGTAGTTTTAAATTCTTCTATAGACAAACTAAACGGACGGTCAGACACAAACAAGCAAAATTCCATAAGACTAAACCGTATAATGGATAAAAATGAACTTTATGACATATGGCGAGTAACAAACCCTTCCAAACGTAGCTATACATGGCATTCTAACTCAAACCCTATAGTATTTTGTAGACTAGACTACTTTCTAGTATCTCAAAATATAATAAATAAACTGACCGGATGCTCAATTTTACCAAGTTACAGATCGGACCATTCAATTGTTGAGATAACAGTTGATATAAATAAGCAAAAGAAGGGACCGGGTTTTTTCAAATTAAATAACAGTATTATCTTGGACGCTGAATATCAAGAAATAATTAAAAAAATTATCCACGAAACTGCTGAAATTAACAAAAATGCTAACCCAAACATTCTTTGGGAAGTTATTAAAGGAAACATTAGAAATGAATCAATTAGATTTTCAGTAAAAAAGAAAAAGCAAGACCTTCAAAATCAAAAAGTAATTGAAACCGATATCATTAACCTGGAAAATGAAATAAGTCAATCACCTGGAAATCATAATTTAATTGAAGAATTACAAAATTTAAAACATAAGTTAAATAAACTATTAGATGAAAAAATTAAAGGTATTTTATTAAGAGCCAAAGCCGACTGGATTGAAGGGGCAGAACGCAATACCAAATATTTCTCTAACCTTGAGAAAAAACGTGCAAGTGAAAAGGTAATTCATATATTAGAGGAAAATGGTTCCAATATTTCTGATAAGACAGAAATAATAAACAAAATTCATAATTTCTATCAAAAATTATATACAAAAGAGAATGATTTAGTAGATGATGTTAATTTTTTTCCAGAAGAACATAAAACCTTAACAAAAGATGAAAAACAATCTTGCGAAGGTATCTTAACTGAATACGAATGTTCTATAGCTTTAAAAGAAATGAAAAACTCCAAAAGTCCAGGTTCGGATGGGTTGACCGCTGAGTTTTATAAAGTATTCTGGACTGATATTAAATCTTTTCTAATAAAATCACTTAACTACTCGTATAAACACAAAGAACTAACGGAATTACAAAAACAAAGTATAATATCACTATTGCCAAAAAAAGACAAAATTCTATCAAATATCAATAACTGGCGTCCGATATCTCTTTTAAATGTTGACTATAAAATAGCGTCGAAAACAATAGCAAACAGAATGAAAACGGTAATCAACAATATAATAAGTAAAGACCAAACAGGATTTATAAAGGGTCGATATATCGGGGAAAATGTTAGAATTTTGTATGATGTCATAGAATATATCAATCAACACAACGAACAAGGCTTAATTTTTTTCTCAGATTTTCAAAAAGCCTTTGACAGCATTGACCATCAATATATTCTTAAATGTTTGAAATACTTCAACTTTGGAGATTCTTTTATACAATGGATACAACTTTTCTACTCTGACGCAAAAAGCTGTATAAATAATAATGGTTATTTTTCAGAATTTTTCAAAATCGAGAAAGGTGTAAGACAAGGCTGCCCACTCTCTCCCTATCTATTCATCATAGGAATTGAAGTACTTTCCCAATATATTAACAATAATAAAAACATACAAGGTATAAAGATTTTAGATATTGAAGTAAAACAAACACTCTTCGCTGACGACGCGAGTTTCTTTCTAGATGGAAATGAAAATAGTTTTCAGAATCTTATTTCAACATTAGATAGGTTTAGCAAAATATCAGGTTTAAAATTAAATAACTCTAAATGTTCAGTACTACGAATAGGATCTTTACGAAACAGCAATGTCACATATTGTAAAACAAAAACATTTAATTGGTTATCTGATATGGCTACAGCATTAGGAATACACTTTACAAACGATCCCGCTAAGATAAACGAACTAAATATTGATCCAAAAATAGATGAATTTCAACATACTCTTTACAAATGGAGAAAATGGAAACTTACTCTTATTGGAAAAATAACAGTTCTAAAAACATTTGCGTTCCCAAAATTGGTTTACCCATTCACAGTCTTAACAAACCCTACAGCTAATAGGATTAAAAAGATAAAAGACATTATGTTTAATTTTTTATGGGACTCTAAACCTGACAAAATATCAAGAAATAAAATTATACAGACGTATGAGGAAGGAGGATTGAAAATGATAGATATTGATAGTTTCCTAAACGCCGTAAAATCAAGCTGGGTTAAGAGAATGATAAGTGGAAATACCGCATTGTGGAATAAAATATACAAAACCGAGATAAGTAAATATGGTGAATGCAATATATTTAAATATAATACAAATAAAAAAGATGCAGCAAAATTAAAATTACAATTCTCTTTCCTCAGAGATATTGTAACATCGTGGTGTTCAATTAACTTTAATAATAACGTTGTGAACATATCAAAAGAAATATTATGGAACAACTCAAATATAAAAACGAAAAAAAAACGAGATGTTTATGTATAAACACTGGCTAGATTTAGGCATATTATCCATAGAACATATATTCGACTATAGAACAAAAAACTTTTTAACCTCTGAACAATTTCGAAATATTTACGATGTTCCTGTTGGAGATTTTCTAAAATATATGTCCCTAATACTATCAATCAGACAGGACTGGATACAAATTATCGCAAACGAAAATATAAATGCATCAACAGAAAGTCAATTTCTAATCGATAAATTGAAAACATCTGTCACGGTAAATAAGATGTTATATGAAAAACAGATTAAAGTGAAAAACAACAATAAGTCAAAAATAAAAGAAAAATGGGAAACAGAAATTAAGGAAATTAATGACGAACACATTAAATGGAATTCTGTTTTTACTTCACCGTTAAAATGTACAATTGATACAAAACTAAGAGAATACCAATACAAATACTTAATGAAAATGACTCCAAATAATGAAAACCTCTACAAATGTAAAATAGTAAACTCTAGGTTATGCGATTTCTGTGCAATGGCACCAGAAACTTATAAACATCTTTTTTGGGAATGTTTAATAGTTCAAAAGTTTTGGACTGATTTGAACTTATTTCTTTCTAATAAAGGAATTAAGATCAACAGTTTAAACTACAGAACCATCTCATTAGGGATCGAAACAGAGAAAGATTTTAAGAAAAGAAACATTGCTAATTATATAATAATTCTAGGAAAATATTTTATTTCTAAATGTAAATATAGTACAACAAACCCAGATATTAACAACTTCCATAGGGATTTAACACAAAGAATAGAAATAGAAAGGATTATAGCCAGCGTAAAAGATAAGATAGAAGTCTTTAACAATAAATGGTCAATTTTTTATAATTCTGCTTAACATATAAGAGCTCACACAACTCTTTTGCCCTCTTCCCTTCTTTCCTCCTCCCCCTTTCAATCTACAAAAAATATTTAAGTGCAGAAAAAAATTGTTTAAACATTTTTTTGTGAAAAAAGATTCTGTTTTTGCTTTGTTACTATTGTACATATTTTTGTATATAGTGGGTTAGACAATAATATCATTTTACATATTATCTTGTATTTGCACTTGGATAAATAAAAATGGAAAAAAAAAAAAAAAAAATTTGCGCACACAATTTACGTTATCCGCAAGGTGTTTTATAAAAACGTAAAGCATAGACGTGACTGGGAAAACCCCGTAACAGTCAAAAAGCACCTGTTTTCAGTGACGTCATTCAGTGACCGCAAAAGTGTCACATTGCAAGGAATTCGCTGGGCCAAAGATTACCCGAAAGAAAGTTGACATTTCACGTAAACATAGGAAATGTCTTTGTTTAAGGGTGATTCACTTTCCATTTTTTCGTTTGCTGAAGTTTGTTAGGTATGTAAATACCCTGTTAAAATATAGATGAAACCCGGTATTAAATTAACGACAGTGTGTAGTTCGAATATTTTTTGTCATGTCGTAATCTCGTTCCCACGAGATACTAACACGAGGGAACGACTTAGTATGTCGTGATAACGAGTTACTAAGTCGTTGGACGAGATAAAAAAAAGAAGTGCAACTCTGAAAAATACTGCATTTGAAAAATAGAGTAGCACAATAAAAAAAAAGAATCGTGTTAATAAAAAAGAACAGAGCATGTTAGCTATGTCGAGGGAACGACTTACTATCTCGTGGGAAGGAGTTAGCTATATTGTGGGATTGACTTAATATCTCGTTCCCACGACATAAAACTAAAGGAATGTAGATAACTTAAAACTGAATAATGTAGAGGTATGCTACTTAGGCACTGCACTTGTCGCCTTCTGTCTACATTTGAAATTCACATCAATTCACCTCACAGTTTTTAAGTAATGCTCCAGGCAAAAAAAAAAAAAAAAAAAAAAAAAAAAAAGGGGGAGAAAATAAAAACGAGGCACCGTGGTGCAGGGGTAGAGCACAGGGCTCCGGATCCGAGAAACTAATCCGAAACTAATCAAAAAAATGGGCCTAGGTAGAGTTATGGTTCTTATGCACTTTTAATCATCTGTCTTTTTTTCAGTTTCAGTTTTTCAAGTTTCAAATCAATCACTTTGACAGTCTTCAAGTTATGCTCCAGACAAAAATTCATTATAAAACTAGAAAAGGCAGACAAATTAAAAAAAGACGGGAATAAGTGCAGTTGTGTTAAGATGCTAAGGGCTCTCTTTGTCACCATCTATCTAAATTTTAAGTTTCACATCAATTCATTTCACAGTTTTGAAGGTATGCTCCGAACAAAAAGAGTTACGGTTCTTGTGCACTGCACTTCTACTTATTGCAAGAAAGCTGCAGAGCAAAGTGTCAGTCACCCAATTAGTTACGGTCAGGACACGCCCCTCCCCCCGCTACGAGGTTTCTCATAATACGTCCCGTCTTTCAATGGCCATAAAAAAAATCCGGCTAGAGGTCTTATTTCCTTTTGTTATAAAACCCTTGTTCCGCTTCCAAAGTAGAAAATATTTATAAGAGCAGGTCCGACACTGTCCACAGTGAAGATCGTGCAAGATTGGAAAAAAACTGAAACAAAAGACGTAGCAATAGGGAAAGTGAACTTAACATGTTTTGTTTTGTAAAGGCAAGTCAAGTTTAAGGGAGTTACTTGGTTACTTGTATACTTCGGTAAAGGAATGCTCCATGTTTACTTCTGCATTATCCCTGTATTTTTTCAACCCTTTTAATAAGGAGATTTGTGAATATCTGTTAAAAATGTTAGACAGCTATGGATGCCCAATAAGTGTATAGTTCTTTTTGTCACTAACAATTTCATTCGTTACAAATTTAGGTCAAGTCGATACAGCTTCACCAAAAAAAACCGCTTCTTTTCTTTGCTTTTCTTTTATGTTATACAGATAACAGGTCATGTAATCAAATAAACAAAAGGAACCGGTGGAACGGGGTCATGCTCCCCGGAATGCTCTTATTCATAGGAATTAGAACTTAGAAGAAGAAAACAACCCAATGCAGTTTATTTCCTGAAAGTTATCTGAATGAAACTGAATTTGGTAATGGGTATAGAAATGAATGGCACGACTTTTTAAGCAAGAATTAGGTAATGGGTAAAGAAATGGATGGCACGACTTTTTAAGCAAGTATTTGGTAAGGGTTATAGAAATGGATGGCACGACTTTTTAAGCAAAATCTATGAGTATCATTTACTGTCATCTTAAATATATGTTAGATGAATCGTACTGTCAAAAACTGCTGAATACCATTTTTATTAAATCAGCATAAAGGCAATAGAAAAGTAACGCCTCTAAACGTTACGAAACGAGTTACTTACATGTTACGCTGTTTCAGTCTGTCACAGCTCTCGTACATGCATCTTCTATTATTGCATCTTGGTAATAAGCTGCCAACAGATGTTAAAACACAGGTTGCCGTCACAGTGAAATCAATCTGATGCAAAATTTACAGAAACAGTGTGAACAGTGTATAAGGTAACATCTTAAACACTTTAAGCGTTTGAAAAAAGAATGAACATTTACATTCTTACCTGTCTTTCCCAGGGGTGGATAATTTCACTTAGTTTAATTACAAATTTGTTTGTGCCAGACTGAGTAATTTACGCCAGCCCAGGTGGCGTAGGAAAAAGGTTTATGAAGGATATTCCCTTTAATTTAAAAGAAAAAGCATCAAAACTAATCTTTCTATCTTTCTGTATTTCTAACCAAGTTTAAATATGCCAGAAAGCTGCAAAGAAAATTTTACCAAGACTACTTTTATTTTTCATATCTTATTATTTGTATGTTTACCTCGGTGCTACGTACGGCGCAAGATTCCTTTTCGTATTAATTAAATTTAACCAATCCCTGGATTGTATTCAGATTTTCAGAAAATGGATCCTTATGTTTACAAAGGGGACAAAATGATTACATCATATCGGCTAACATCGAAGATGTTAAATTCTATTTGGTATAAAAAGTGTTAGAACACATATTTTAAATAAATAAACAATGTACTTTTAACGATAAAAACAGACTGAAACTTTTCCAGATTATTTTCAGGATTGAAAAGGTTTGGAAAAAGAAGTGTTATAACACGAGATATTTAAAAGAAAAAATAAAGAAACAGACTTCAACTGTTCACCCTAATTTCAATATTGAAAGTCTGGAGAAATTGCGGAGAAAGTGGTAAGGAAACTGGTTGGATATACAAGGACATTATTAAATGAACTACCGCAGAGGCTGAAAATGGTGTTTAACCTCAATAAAAACAAACATTCAAAATCTCGTTTTTATTGAAAGCAGATATACAGTCCAATCCTCCCCAAGCATCAACTTCTACGAACAAGATCCTCTTTACAACAACATTTCAGTTTCCTCCTGTTTGAGTTATGTGCATTTTGCAAACCAGGATATTGGGTGCACCATCTTCACACTTGCCCCAGCAGGTTATCATAAGAACAAACAAGAACAACTAACTCCGACCCACCCATCTTCTCGACAATGTTGCATGCAAAAGAACACAAACATATAAAAACATAAAAAGCTAATGACATTGTATAGCAATAAAAGTATGACAATTACAAGATTGTAAATGTAAAAATTCACATATCATGAAAATTAGTGTGTACAGCAATGTCAGGAACACGAATACTGAAAAATACAATTCAAAAGAAACAATGTAAAAAATACATATTTGATGATTTGATTTCAATGGTTAGTTCTTTTTCCATAACTAAACGGCAAACTTCTTATATATTTTGCTGATTGTTCAGAATCTTGTGAAATAAAATTAATCAATTTTGTTCATTGTTACATTTTGTTAGTTTTTTTTTCTATAATTTTACCTTATCAAGACTTTTGTGGTGGAAGCGAAAACTAATTCATGTGTGTAAAGTTAGCTATGGGTTGGAAATATGGTATTGGATATTCATTACCCAGCTCAGTTTAAATTCCTAGCCAGCTGGGAGTTGGGTATTCGACCTGAAAGAGCCGAATACCCAGCTGAGATCGAATTCCTAGCTAGCTATAGTTGGGTTTTCAACCAAACGAATACCCACGAAATATAATCTAAATAAAACACGTGTGTGTCCGGTATTCTAGACAGGTCGGAGAGAAATCCATCAGTTGCTAACCGACGCATGAAACATCTTTTAAATAAAATGCATGTGTGTCTTGTATTCTGAACAGCTTGGGAAGAGAAATTAAAATATTAACAAAGCTACACACAAATTCTTACTAATTTATTAATACAATATAAGGTCTCTGAGCCGTAAATGTAATATTCCAGCATTCGTAAGGTTTCAAAACTCATTATAAAAACAATGTTTTTTTTTTATTTTCATACCTAATCAACTGACACAAAAAAGTTGGGTAAAAGACATTCTATAACAGTATTTTTCTATTTACACCGGTGTTTTAAGGGATTGATAGATTTGTTCAGGTTGTTACCGTCACTGCTCCACTGTTATACAGGGTAGATGATATAAGATGTTCCTCTTTCAGTGCTTCCCTTGACGTGATAATCAATAATTTAGGGGACGTCCGTGGTCTAGACGTTAACATTTTGTTTTTTTAATCACTGTCCCCATGCCGCTGTGGGTTCGAACCCTCCTGGAGCGCTTTTATTTCGAAGAGTGTAAGGTGTCTGACTACCTTACGCGGTATATGTGTGTTACAACAAGGTGTCGCCCCTGTTTTCGTTAGTTTTCATACAGATTACAGTATGTTGCAACCAACTACAATGTCAACCGATAGAACACATTTATTATGACAATCGTACCACCGCAGAAATATTGATAAACTTGAAAGTAAAGCATTTCTTTTATCTCCAATAATAAACGTTAAACGAGCGTTTCGATATGGGGCTTCTTAAGGCACGGTAGACAAAAACATGCCAGCTCAGAAACAATATTACTGTCATCTTAAATATATGTTAGATGAATCGTGCTGTCAAAAACTGCTGAATACCATTTTTATTAAATCAGCATAAAGGCAATAGAAAAGTAACGCCTCTAAACGTTGTGAAACGAGTTACTTACATGCTACGCTGTTTCAGTCTGTCACAGCTCTCGTACATGCATCTTCTATTATTGCATCTTTGTAATAAGCTGTCAACAGATGTTAAAACACAGTGTTGCAGTCACAGAAAAATCAATCTGATGCAAAATTTACAGAAACAGTGTGAACAGTGTATAAGGTAACATCTTAAACACTTTAAGCGTTTGAAAAATTCTTACCTCTCTTTCCCAAGGCTGGATAAGTTCACTTAGTTTCATTACAAGTTTATTTGTGCCAGAGTAATTTACGTCAGCCATTAACACTAAGGTGGCGTTGTTACAACCCGTTTTGTAATAAAAACGAGAATTGTAATAATTATTACAATTCTCGTTTTTATTACAAAACGGAATGTAACATGGCGTGCAACCAAACCTATGTCAGTATTTTTTTATTTGATTACAAGTCTTGCCCATATACTTACCAATAAGTCGAAAGTATAACTATTTCAGGATTGGTTTTATTAATAACGTTTGTATTAAGTAAGAAAAAAGAGATGACCTTTAATTATTCAGTGTAAATCCCGATGAAATGATTCCGCCATGAAATAAAGATCAAGATGTGAGTGAAGATTTTGCCACGAAATATAAAAAAATGAAAGAAATTCGCCTCAAATATTTTGTCATTGGAAACAAAAGATGAAAAGATTCCGCTACGGAAAATTGCAGATTAAAAGATTCTGTTATAGAAAAAAACGAAATATTATGATTTTCGCAATGGAAAAAAGAAAAGATTTCCCCATGGAAAACAAAATGAAAAGATTGCCCTATCGAAAACAAAAGATAAAAAGATTCCGCCGTGGAAAATTTAAGTCGAAATGGTTTCGCTCTTGAGAACAAAAGATGTTTTAAGTTCGCCGTGGATGGCAAATGATAAAACAATTTCACCACGGAAAAATTTCACCTCGAAAAATTTAAGATGAAAAGATTTCACCATGGAGAACAAAAGCTCTTAAGATGTCGCCATGGTAAACAAAAGATTTAAAAAATCCACCACGGAACATTTAGATGAAAATATTTCACCACGGAAAAACAAAGCGAGATGAAATTTGAAACAAGAAATATTTTGCCATTTAACCAAAAAGATAAAGAAACTGATTAATTGATTGTGCCTTCTGCATCTATAGTTACTTTGCTTCATCCTGACTGTGTTTAGGACAAAAGTAAATAAAGTATAATTACTTCAATACAAAAGAAAATGCATGCAAAGGTATCTTTCTATCTTTCTATATTTCTAACCATGTTTAAATATGCCAGAAAGCTGCAAAGAAATTTTATAAGAACTACTTTATAAGGACTACTTTTATTTTCAATATCTCATATTTTATATGAGTGCTACGTACGGCACAAGATTCATTTTCGTATTGTTTTCTACCTTAGGATTTAATTTAGATAAATCAGTATTCAGAGTAAGATGATTAATGCATTCTTTGTTTTTGAATGAATCTCCGATGTTGCCGAGAAGCCAACAGCTTGTTAATTGATTAAATGTATATTTCTCTTCTGTTATATTAACGAACACTGAAACATAACAATCACAGTGAATTTCTGTTTCAAACTGGCAGTATATATTTATGTGAAAGACTGTTCTCATTGAAAATGCGTCAAATACATATAATTAAAATGATTTCAGTGAAAATATCAGAAAGATGTAAAAGTATTTGCTGCGTTAAAGAAGGTTTAAAGTTCGTAGTGCTTTCATTTTTAGGACTTACAATTTTTGTGATTCTTTACTGTTTCTCATCGACATCAAAAATATTTGTTAATGTCGATAGGTCGATACGAATCAAAGGAAACGTAACGATTTTTTCATCGTTTGAAACAATTAATGGAACGTTATCTTCAACATCCTTATCGGCGCCTGAAATAGAACAGGCGCTTCACGCGCAACTGGCAGATTCAAACTTCAGAGACATTGTTGGAAGAGCATTTGTCAATAATTTCACGACAAAAGATAAAATGGTATCTGATACTTGGCATGATATGGATATATCTACGAAGATGAGAGCAAATATCAACAAGTACGGCAATAGAGTAAATACATATAATAACGTACGCCAAAACACTTGTGCCTTATGCTTTGAGCACAACTTTAATTATGTGATACAAAATGAAATGATATGTAAATTGAATTCTGATGTTGATATAGACTTACTCATCTTAATTTTCACCACTCATGAAAACAAGACGTCAAGGGCAGCATTGCGGACGACCTGGTTAACGTTTACAAAAAATAATACAGCCCAAGTAAGATATGCTTTTTTACTAGGGGAGACAAAAAACATTCAAAACAGAGAGGCTGTATCTAAAGAGAATGAGGAGTTTCATGACATTATTAAAGAAGATTTCATCGACACTTACACAAATTTAACTTACAAAACAATCATGGGATTCAAATGGGCTACAACTAAATGTGCGCATGCGCGTTTCGTCATGAACACGGATGACGACATGTTTGTCAATATCCCAAATCTCCTTAAAGTTTTGAAGGGACCACTCATGAAAGAGTTGAATTCTTCAGTGATAGGAGCATGTAAAAATAAAACATCGCCGATACGGGACAGGAAATCCAAATGGTTTGCGTCACTAAATAGTTACCCCGAAAAATCTTATCCAGGATTCTGTTCTGGGACTGGATATGTAACCAGTATGCAAGTTGTACTTGCGGTATATAAAATATCTCCAAATGTACCTTTCTTTCATTTAGAAGATGTGTACGTCTCGTTATGTATAAAGAAATTACGATATAAACTTAAGCCAATTCCTGGATTTCATATAGATCTTCAGAAAATGGATCCTTGTGTTTACAAAGGGGACACAATGATAACATCACATCAGCTGACATCGAAGATGTTAGAGTCTATTTGGCGTGAAAAGTGTTAGAAAAGAAGATATTTTAAATAAATAAAAATGTACTTTTAACGATAAAAACAGACTTAAACTTTTCAAGTTTATTTTTATGGCTGAAAAGGTTTGAAAAAACAAGTGTTAGAACACAAGATATTTTAAAGAAAAAAATTTAACTTCGAAGAAACAGACTTAAACATTCACGTTTACTTCAATGTTGAAAATCCACACACACACAGTTGACTGGGTACAAATGTCTTACACTGCCTTTAATGTGAACATTTATAATTATACCTTTCTGGTGAATATGTATTTTAATAAAGTGTAGAAACTTAAGGGTTCAAATGAAATTTACCCCGAGGAGGAATTGGCTTAAGTTTATATCCTGATTCACATCTTTTAAATATGTTACCGGAATTTGTTACATGTTATTTTAATTTCTTTGTTATGTATTACATAAGCCCTGAAAAATTCAATAACTTAGGGTAATAGTGGTGTAGAGCAGTAGCAGCTCTCAGACTATCAATTTGTTTTGTGATTGTGTTTTGTCGACGTTGTTTTGTTCTTTTAGGGCAGGCTAGATTTCTCCGTAATAACTGTTCATGGACAATATTTCTAAAGGCATTTGTCCCTTGCATCTGTTTAGAGTGAATAAGCAGTCGGTTACTTGCGAGAGAACTAGCTGGATTCCGAGGGACACTTGCTAGGTGGACTACCACAGCTACATACTACCACAGAGGTTGAAACTAGCGCTAAACCTCAATAAAACAAACAAGTGAACAAAATTTAATTTTACTTGATGACAGATATTTTCTCTAAGGGCCGTAGGCTCGATTCTTACACAAGCAAATATTTCTTCTTTAGCTTTTGCTTTGGTTTTGTTTAAGGCTTTACTTTTAATTGGAATAAGACTGAATTTTTCTATTTTTGAATATATTTTGTATGTTAAAGGTTTTAATAACTGTTTATGAACAATGTTTTAACTTAAAACGTCTTAAAGCATGCTTAATATATAAAAATGTAACAACGATTTCATTGAACAATTTTGTTATCTATTTCTCCTGATTGTTTAGAACAGTGTGAGAATAAAATTAATTCATTTTGTACATTGGTGCATTTTGAAATTTGTATCTATAATTTTCCCTAATAATGACTTTGGTGGTGGCAACAGGAACTTTATTTAAATTCACATTCAGCTGCATCTCATTATTTGCACGTTTAGATAGATAGCTAGATAGATAGATAGATAGATAGATAGATATTTGTTTGTTTTTCGTGAATATGGAATATATCTCATCGAGAAGTGATACAATTAAATATTTTCACGAGCGCTACGCTACGCGCTACGTTAGATATAGAATCTATATCACTCACACTGTGAGTTGATATGGAATATATCTCACTGATAGAATTCAGTATTTCACAGGTTAGCATTAAATAAATAGATTTATTCGTGAATATATATGTCACATTAAAATAACAGTTCACAAAATACAATCACATAATGTAGTGAATCACTGTTAAATATACAAAATAGTGGATTCAGAATTATACAACTTTTAAAAGTTTACACAAATAAAAAAGAATAATTTAATATAATTGACAATTGTAAAGGATTTTGCAACAAATTTGAGACATATATATAGTACAGGATAACCCCTAAAGTTTTACAACTTATTTCTAATGGGGTCCTTATGACAAAAAACAATCAAGGTCTCATAAACTTTGGCTGCAGCATAAAAAGAAAGACCGGTTATATCATATTAGATATATAGATCATTATTAGAATTACCTTTCATAAAATCTAATTATTACATATTAACCACTATCTTGCAAATATATTACAGGAATTTAGTTATTTGACATATATATCACAGACAAATCCTGAATACTATAAAATGAGATAAAATACAGTTATGGTTAATAAAAAATAAAATATGAGGTTTCAGCATCTTTCATACTCTGCATGAGATGTTGTTTCACTTTTTTCTTAAAACTGCATTTGTTTTTTAATGTTTTTAATCTGAGGGGACAAATTATTCCAGTCCTTAATTGATTAGTAAAAAGGTGTCTAATATAAAAGTGTCAGCTTGGGGAACAGAATAGTTACATACACTGTGTCTACTGTTGTAAGAATGTGTGTTAGAAACCAAAATAAAATCATCATGTAAATAAGATGGACATTTATGATTAAAAATTTTATGAACATGATTCAGTCTCAGTCATGGATGAATCTTACAACTTTATTTTGAGCAATTTGTAATTTTTTATTTTTTTATTTTTTTTTAGATGTTTTGAGATACCACTATACCAAGAAGAGGAGGCATAGTCAAACTGACACTGAATTAAAGCATTACAGAGAATTTTTCTAAGCTTTACATCAAGATAACGACTTTGTCTATACAAAAACCTTAATCTGCAATTCACTTTCTTAACAATATTATTAACCCCGGATAAGTCATTATTCAAACACACAACCAAGTTATTAACTGATTTCTGAGATTCAAATGTATGTCTATTACTTTGAACAAAGAAATGTTTTACTTTTGTTAATTTTCTCATAGATCCAAAAAGTATGCATTCAGTTTTACCAAATATGCAGAGATAATTTATTATCAACAAACCATTTACTACAATTTTCAAGTTCTTTACCAAGTACATTACTAATAATTTCTGGTTCTTTATGAAAGAATAAAATAGCACTGTCATCTGCATACAAGATTAATTTACATTTTTTGCTTATACTAATACTCATGTCATTTACATAGCACAAAAACAGTAATGGCCGAAGGATTTCTTTAGATCGAATTTTAAACAGATTCTTGTGCTAAAAGTATTAAAGCTGATTGTTTCCTATTCGATATTCTAGGCATATTCTAGGCACATATAAAGTTTCATTTCAATTATGTGATATGTTAATCATGTTATTCTTATCAAACACAATTTCCATATAGTTTTCAAACCATTGAAATATTTCATTTATAAAGAATTGCATTCTACAATCATTCTGCAACAGAAAACAATGCCAGATTTAATCAGAAATAATGTGATTTATTTATATGGAATTAAAAAGGTTAGGAAACAAATCGTAGTTGTACACGAAAGAAAATAATGCACTACTTTCTACTCCATGATATATTTTCTCATCACACATAGTTTGTTTTTTGCAGTCTAGTCTTCTCGTCTTATGTAGGCATTTGTTCAATGGACAAAAGTTCTGGGACACCCTGTATTAAAAAAATGAATTTCAACCGGAGTAAAGGCTACTTTTTTTAAAATACAACAGACGAAGTTATTAAAAACAAAACCTCAGTGCTAGTCTTTATTTGAAGACTACATTAAAATTAAATCAGCGCCTGCAAATTTGAATAATGCTGACATTGCAACTTTGTAAATTGCAAATGTTAATGATCAGAAAATTGTCAAGCTTAATTATCAATCATAATTACTTTTGTACACAATTTTACAATGTTCTGTGATCCTTGTTTTAAAATCATTATACAGATCAAGGATGAGTGTTAGTATTGTATGAAATAACCATAGAATAATATAAAAATCCTCAGTCGACGTAATGTAAAAATAATTTCTTGTTTTTTCTTACTCAAACTAAGCTACATCTTTAACATTTAGCAGATTATGAAGTAAAGAATATTTGTAAATAGATAGAATTACGCAGAGTTTTCTGGTCATACGTAACTTCTATGTTGGCCTCAATCATTATTTTCTTTACTGTTTTATAAACGCCGTTGCGTTAAATATATAACATTTATAATTATTATTATTATTATTATGTGATAATGTTCTTAATCTAACAGCAATACGTCAGGAACAAACTGAGGTAATTATGTGTTATTAAATAATTAAACTGATACAGGCCATGTTATTTTTTCGAAGGCAGTCGTATTTGATCTAGAGGCGGAAGGACCGAGGGTCAATTCGATTGATAGAGTAGTTTATCAATTCAAGTATGTAATGACATTTTTTTTGTCTTATAGTCCCAGAATTTGCTCCTCCTCCGTCTTCTGTCGTCTCCTTGTGGTCATGAGAGGTTACAAGGTGTGAAAAAAACAAATAGGACTATTCGAACGAATACCGTACTTAGGTCATATACAACCTTTCTCAGTAGTCACTTCGTACTGCTAAACAGGATAAAAGTAGAAAGAACAATTTCAGATATTCTTAAAACTTGATGCTATCACTTGGTGGTGCATGTATAGTCTAATTGCAATGATTTCATAATAGAGCCTGTATTTTCATGCAGTGTATCAATGCTCTGAACTTTCTTAATATTGTAGCTGATTTATCTTTAAGATATTCCATTCAAAAATAAAAAAAAATACCAATAGAGCCTGTATTTTCATGCCGTGTATCAATGCTCTGAACTTTCTTAATATTGTAGCTGATTTATCTGTAAGAGATTCCATTCAAAAATAAAAAAAAATACCAATAGAGCCTGTATTTTCATGCCGTGTATCAATGCTCCGAACTTTCTTAATACTTTGACGCAATCATTCTTCATGTTATTTTGTCTCCAGCAATAAATCCAACTGTCAATGTCAAGCTAATCAGATAAGGAATTTGGTTATTGTGCCAGGTTGTGTGATTAACCATTGTAGATCATTTTCCAGACAATATTAACTTAACATAAAATTACGTCCACGTAGCCCATTCAGCCTTAAAAACAATGAAGCTGAATGTTGTTTACAATTCATGGATTCAATTGATCAAAGGCCACTTATGAAATAAAGGCCAATGTGAACTTGACATTTGATGCAGTGACTACAAAATCAGTAGAATTTATTTATACATGTCCAACAATCATGTAAAAATTGACGGATCTATGTTAAGTTGTCATAGAGTTATGAATGAAAAACTATTTTGACTCTGCAGGGCTCTATGAGCTTGACTTTTTACCTAGTTTGCCCAAATAAAAAAAGAGGAAAAAATGAAAAATGAAATAAAAGAGAAGAAAGGAAAAAAGAAAAGAAAAACAGAAAAAAAAAGTACAGACCATCAGCTGAAAAGGAAAAGTTTCAAAATTACGGGAACAATAAGATCTAGTCGCATTCATTTTATGCGATTTCATTTGAAAACCAAATGTTTGAATTTTTCATATATATCTATTTGAAGAAATATTCACGAATAGTACGTGTATATGTGTTTCATTTGACAAAAAGTAAGATTACATTTTAACAGTAAACACGAATGTTTCTAGCTCAATTAAGTTCATTTGAAATAACTTTGAATATTGAAAGAATTATTTTTTTTATACTTATTACACGTTAAAGCATGTTTAAAATCATTTTACGATTTTCTAAAACAAATTTCTGAAAACAAAAAGAAAAAAAAGTAAACGTTAGACGATCATGAAATGTCTCGTTTCCCCTACCTCGGGTTAGTTGTACATAAATATAACTTCGTTTTTTTTTTGTCATTATATATTATTATTATTATCATTTTTGTTATCATAGTTATACTGTAAGGAATTACGTTGTTTTACGGCCAGACTGCATTGAGTCTATTTGTGTTCATTTGTTTAAGGTCGTGGGGGATAGTGAAAGATACAAAGACACTTCTGGGTCTTTCACAGTCGCAATTCACAGCACTGATGCATGAGACCTCGGTTAAACGTCTGGTCCGAGAAACATCAGTATTGTTGGTGGTGGAACGGAAGATCGAACTCACGTTCCCTGGATAACAAGTATTCTGTGCTACCAATGGACCACATGACCAATTCACACAGATGTACATTCTTAAAAAAGATTAAGTGTGTGTATGTTCATTCAGACAGAGCAGCCTACAAAAATATTACAGTACTCAATTCAGAAGCATAACGGACTAGTTATCGCTTAAGCCACTGTCACGGTCAGACGGGTCGGCGATGGGGTGACGACGAGTTTTTGGGGAATCTGTGGCATTTTCGGGGAGTAGTCTGCGATATATCGTCGATTTATCTGCGCCTCGGCCAAAAAACATGTTTTTTTTTTAGATCGGCGAGATGTCGGCAAAACTTACCTCCAAGTTAAAATTTCCCGATCGATCGGAGGAAAAAATTTCTACCCCGTGAAATCGTTACAGCATCAGTGACTAATCGCCAATGGTCGGCCGGATCACGTCCGACCCTCGGCCGGGTTACTGGCGATTTATCACTCCATACCGATGTCTCAGATTTCTTTTTCGCTTGTCAATATCGGGGACTTGTCGCAGGCATCTCACCGTGCTTCTACCGATGTACTGCAGACTCCCGGATAGGTCACGGCCGACGGTATACATATCGCCGTGTGCCCATCGATTATTCATTGATCACTCGCAAAATAATCCGTGGCTAGTCTGAGATATATATTAACGATTAGTTGCGATTTCGCCGGGTATATATAGTAGTGTACTATCTCGACTAGTCGGTGACTAATCAATGGCTAATCGACGGGTCATCACCGTTTGATCTCCGATTGAAGTGGCTGCACGTCGGCGATCAAAGAAACCGACATCGTGGGAACGTCAGATTAATGAGACCGCTCGACAAACAGTGTGCACCGATGTCGCTTTCCAAGTTTTTCCCGCTGACGGGCCATAAATCGGGGAAGACGCCGAGATGTCGGTGTCGTCGATTTTTATGAGACACTAGCATTAGGTATGATTCATGATCAGACAATACATATAGAGGTGCATGTTTTCTCGTCAGAGGTTAGTAGGATTTGCCTCCCCTTTTCTGCGTTATTGCCAGTAAGAAAAAGCTGCCATCATAAAATCAATCAAACTTTCATGAGACATGTGGAGTAAGCTATTTAAGAGAAACTTGCAGTGTGAGATAAATAAATAATAGAATTAACGGTTAGACAACAATAAGATGATGAAGACAAGTCTATACTTCATGTCAAATATCAAAGTTTAGGCTGGTTTTATCTATTTAAAGATCATTAAACAGTTTTCCTATACCTATTTCTGTAAAATGTGTGACTCCCAATAGTACAGCGGATTAAAATAAGAACTATCACCTTATGTGATGAATACCCCAACATATCGCCTTGACACAGTAATCAAGTATTGAGGAATGAGAGTTTTCTCCAAACATTTTGAGACAATAATTTAGTAAAAACAACTTGCAGGAGTACAACATGATACATGTGAAACCTTTTAAAGATGTAACAAAAAAGTGATTTGGTTCTTTGACAATCAGTTGAGGTATAAATAATTGAAATTTGTTCAGTAAATGGACATTCTAATATATATTTTAATCCCATTTCCATCTCTTAAGGCTTAAATTGATAGTGTGTCTGTTTATCTAACTTGCATTGCTGGGTTGCTTTCCAATTACTCTATAACATTCTGTATTTCTCTATTATTCTACTCCAAGGCTATTTGATATTACTGGCTTCCATCCTATATTACTAGCAGTCTTTACTAGTTAATATTCTATTTAAAAAATCCACTACTTCACTGACTTGGAAATCCCATTGTACAGGCGTGTAGAGAGTTGCCATTCAACAAATAAACAAACAACATCTGCATATTAAGGTATATAAACTTATGAAAGCCTTCATGCGTAAGGTATATAAACTTATGAAAGCCTTCATGCGTAAGGTATATAAACTTATGAAAGCCTTCATGTACAAGGTATATAAACTTATGAAGCCTTCATGTACAAGGTATATACAAGGTATATAAACTCATGAAAGCCTTCATGTGTAAGGTATATAAACTCATGAAAGCCTTCATGTGTAAGGTATATAAACTTATGAAAGCCTTCATGTGTAAGGTATATAAACTTATGAAAGCCTTCATGTGTAAGGTATATAAACTCATGAAAGCCTTCATGTGTAATATATATAAACTCATGAAAGCCTTCATGTGTAAGGTATATAAACTCATGAAGGCTTTCATGTGTAAGGAATATAAACTCATGAAAGCCTTCATGTGTAAGGTATATAAACTTATGAAAGCCTTCATGTGTAAGGTATATAAACTTATGAAAGCCTTCATGTACAAGGTATATAAACTTATGAAGCCTTCATGTACAAGGTATATAAACTCATGAAAGCCTTTATGTACAAGGTATATAAACTTATGAAAGCCTTCATGTGTAAGGTATATAAACTTATGAAAGCCTTCATGTGTAAGGTATATAAACTTATGAAAGCCTTCATGTACAAGGTATATAACATTATGAAAGCCTTCATGTGTAAGGTATATAAACTTATGAAAGCCTTCATGTACAAGGTATATAAACTCATGAAAGCCTTCATGTGTAAGGTATATAAACTCATGAAAGCCTTCATGTGTAAGGTATATAAACTCATGAAAGCCTTCATGTGTAAGGTATATAAACTCATGAAAGCCTTCATGTGTAAGGTATATAAACTCATGAAAGCCTTCATGTGTAAGGTATATAAACTCATGAAGGCTTTCATGTGTAAGGTATATAAACTCATGAAAGCTTTCATGTGTAAGGTATATAAACTTATGAAAGCCTTCATGTACAAGGTATATAACATTATGAAAGCCTTCATGTACAAGGTATATAAATTTATGAAAGCCTTCATGTGTAAGGTATATAAACTTATGAAAGCCTTCATGTACAAGGTATATAAACTCATGAAAGCCTTCATGTGTAAGGTATATAAACTCATGAAAGCCTTCATGTGTAAGGTATATAAACTCATGAAAGCCTTCATGTGTAAGGTATATAAACTCATGAAAGCCTTCATGTGTAAGGTATATAAACTCATGAAAGCCTTCATGTGTAAGGTATATAAACTCATGAAGGCTTTCATGTGTAAGGTATATAAACTCATGAAAGCCTTCATGTGTAAGGTATATAAACTTATGAAAGCCTTCATGTGTAAGGTATATAAACTCATGAAAGCCTTCATGTGTAAGGTATATAAACTCATGAAAGCCTTCATGTGTAAGGTATATAAACTTATGAAAGCCTTCATGTGTAAGGTATATAAACTCATGAAAGCCTTCATGTGTAAGGTATATAAACTCATGAAAGCCTTCATGTGTAAGGTATATAAACTTATGAAAGCCTTCATGTGTAAGGTATATAAACTCATGAAAGCCTTCATGTGTAAGGTATATAAACTTATGAAAGCCTTCATGTGTAAGGTATATAAATTTATTATAGCCTTCATGTGTAAGGTATATAAACTCATGAAAGCCTTCATGTGTAAGGTATATAAACTTATGAAAGCCTTCATGTGTAAGGTATATAAACTCATGAAAGCCTTCATGTGTAAGGTATATAAACTTATGAAAGCCTTCATGTGTAAGGTACTAGTAAATAAATTTATGATAGCCTTCATGTGTAAGGTATATAACATGTATCAGGTATATAAACTCATGAAAGCCTTCATGTGTAAGGTATATAAACTTATGAAAGCCTTCATATGTATTGTAAATAAATTTATGATAGCCTTCATGTACAAGGTATATAAACTCATGAAAGCCTTCATGTGTAAGGTATATAAACTTATGAAAGCCTTCATGTGTAAGGTATATAAACTCATGAAAGCCTTCATGTGTAAGGTATATAAACTTATGTAAGCGTTTATGTGTAAGGTATATACACTTATGTAAGCCTTTATGTGTAAGGTAAATACATTTATGATAGCCTTCATGTGTAAGGTATATAAACATCTGGAAACCTTCACGTGTAAGGTATATAAACTTATGAAACCCTTTATGTGTAATAAAAAAATAAAAAAAGCCTAATTTATACTAATTAATATGTTAAAAAATCAAATTCTAAAACTATGGAAAAGGAACGTGCCAGCAACATGCACAACAATGCCTTGTACTTAAGATTTTTTTGTAAAGTACTATTAAAGTCTAAATGAAAGTTGATGACTCACAGTTCAGACAAACTGATGCTTACTAAAATAATAAAATGCCATAACTCAGTGAAAAATTAGCAGAGTTGAATGTGACAACAATATGCATAACGTTGATTAAATGATGAAGCGAGTAATTACACCAACAGAAAAGTTTTACCAAAACTAGTATAGATCCACCAGATAACGCTTTATGCAACAGTTCAAACATCCGGTTCTTTTGGTTTCAATTTAGACAAATTCGAAAGATTTTACGAAAGACTTGTAAACTCAGGTTGCATATGCATTTACTCATGCAATAATTACGAGTTTATGATTTATGCACACTCAAATAAACTGACTACGGGAACAGGAAAGACGAAAGTATTGCGTTACGAAACGAATTACTTACGTGTAACGCTATTTTAGATTGTTAGAGCTCTCGTACATGAATTTGCTATCAATGCACATTTATTAGCTGAAAATATGCAGTAGCTGTCAACATATGTTAAAATACAAATTGCTATCACGGTGAAATCAATATGATGCACAAGTTGAAGAAACAGATAGAAACAGAGTCAATTATGATGGCCGAACATCTGAAACAATTTAAGCGGTTGAATAAAGAGTGAAAATTAACATTTTTGCCTATGTTTTCTGGAGTTGGATATTTTTTCACCTTGTTAAATTACAAATTTATTTGTAGTGTGATGCAGTTACCAAACTGATTTATTTTGTCTAGACCCAAACGACAAGTCCTGTTTTAATTAATTACAAATCATGCACCTTTTGCCAATAAATCGGATGAGTAACTATTACAGTATTTTTTCCTTTATAATTAACATTTGTCTAAATTAAGGGACTAGCGGTGGTCCTTAGGCGTTTATGTAAGAAAGGGTCAATTTGATCAAGATTTTGTTTTCGTCGTAATGAATTCTCTGATTTTTTGACATACTTTATAGGCCACTAATCCGCCATGGAAACAAAGAGAGATAGATATACTTTGCTATGGAATACACAAGATTAAAATATTCCTCACTGAAAAACCAGATGAAAAGATTTCATCAGGGCAAATAAAATATGAATTGTAATGATTTCGCCATGGAAATCAAAAGATAAAAAATTCCGCCATGGAAAAACAAGATGTTAGGATTTCGCAAAGGAAAACAAAAAAGAAAGAATATATTCACCATAAAAAATATGAAATTTTTTTGCCATGGAAAACAAAAAAATGAAACGATTTTGTTGTCATGGAAAGATGAAATCTCATACAAAATTGTTTAGCTATGAAATACAAAGCGAGATGAAATTTGAAACAAGAGATATTTCGCCACTGAACCAGAGAGAGAGAGAGAGAGATGTAAAAAAACTGAAAAAGCGAAATAGAACCTGAAACAAGAAAAAAATCTTAATAGAATATCGTGATAAACAAAAAAGAAGGGTAAACGGTGAAAAATAAAGATTGTCGTAAAATCGAAGAGAGCTGAAATCTGGCAAATTAAAATAAAAAAGCGCGATTAAAACTAAACAACTGAGATTCTACTAAGGAATATATGGACAAAATAAGAATACATATAAGCCTGTTATGTTAATGTCATCTGATGCCTCCTGCATGTGTCTTTGAAAAAAGAAAATAAAGGATAGAAACTTTAAGATAGAAGAAAACATAAAACCAAATCTTTCTATACTTCATACCAACATTACATATGTCAGCAATCTTCACAGCAAATTTATAAGTACTATTTTCACTATTTTAATAAATATATATATTTGCTCTGGCGCTACAAAGGGCATAAGATTAATTACGTGCTGTTATATATCTAGGGATTAAAAAAAATAAAGATTAAGATAATGAATGTATTCCACGTTTCTGAATAAATATATGACATGGCAGAAAACCAACCACTTGTTTATTGATTTAATGTATCATCCTTATCAGGTAATATTTATGAACACTGACTCAGACCAACCATTATGAATTTATATTTCAAACAGACAGCACACATTTATGTGAAAGCCAATAGACTAATTTCATTGAAAGTGCATCACATACAATTAAAATGATTTCAGGGAAACAAATTCCAGAAAGTTGTAAGAGTCTTTGCTGTGCAAAAGTTAGTCTGAAGTTCGCAGTGCTTTCACTTTTTGGACTTACAATTTTTGTGCTTGTCAATTTTTTCTCATCGACATCAAAATTATTTGTTAAAGTCGATATGTCGATACGAATGAAAGAAAACGTAGCGACATTATTTAAAGACTTTGCTAATTTTTCATCGTTTGAAACAATTAATGGAACGTTATCTTCAACTTCCTTATCGGCGGCTGAAACAGAACAAATGCAAAATTCACAGTTGGCAAATTCGGAATTCACAGACAATGTAGGAAGAGCATTTATCAATAATTTCACGACGAAATATAAAATGATATCTGATACTGGACATGATATGGATATATCTACGAAGATCAGAGCAAATATGAACAAGTACGGCAATGAAGCAAATAAAATTGATAACGTACGCCAAAATTCCTGTTCCTTATGCTTTGAGCACAACTTTAATTATGTGATACAAAATGAAATGATATGTAAAACAAATTCCGATACAGATATAGACTTACTCATTTTAATTTTCACAACTCATGAAAACAAGGCGTCAAGGGCAGCATTGCGGACGACCTGGTTAACGTTTACTAAAAATAATACAGCCCAAGTAAGATATGCTTTTTTACTAGGGGAGACAAAAAACATTCAAAACAGAGAGGCTGTATCTAAAGAGAATGAGGAGTTTCATGACATTATTAAAGAAGATTTCATCGACACTTACACAAATCTAACTTACAAAACAGTCATGGGATTCAAATGGGCTGCAACTAAATGTGCGCATGCGCGTTTCGTCATGAAAACGGATGACGACATGTATGTTAATATCCCTAATCTCTTAAAAGTCTTGAAGGGACCACTCATGAAAGAGTTGAATTCTTCAGTAATAGGAGCCTGTGCGATTAAGGCATCGCCGATACGGGACAAGAAGTCAAAGTGGTTTGCGTCACTAAATAGTTACCCCGAAAAATCTTATCCAGGATTCTGTTCTGGAACTGGATATGTAACCAGTATGCATGTTGTAACTGCGGTATATAAAATATCTCCAAATGTACCTTTCTTTCATTTAGAAGATGTATACGTCTCGTTATGTATAAAGAAATTAGGATATAAACTTAAGCCAATTCCTGGATTTCATGCAGATCTTCAGAAAATGGATCCTTGTGTTTACAAAGGGGACAAAATGATTACATCACATCGGCTGACATCGAAGATGTTAGAGTCTGTTTGGCAAAAGAAGTGTTAGAATGCAAGATATTTTAGGTAAATAAACATGTATTTTATAGATAAAAGAAGTTTATCTTCAAGGTTGGAAAACCATAGTCAACCAAAGGATTTGGTACATATGCCTTATGCAGCCTGTTGCAAGACTTTTATGTGAATGTGATACATTCCGTTCTGGTAAATATATATTTCAACGAATATGCATTTCAGCAATGTCGAGCCATAAGTGGGCACGTGACATTAACATTGACCCGATCTGATTAATATCTTTTACTTCTGTCAGTGGAATTTTTGTTGTCTTATTTTCGTTTCTCTGTATATTTAGAGTAGTAGGGGTGTAGTGTAGAAATTCCTCTCAGAGTTTCAATTAGTTCGTTTGCTTTTTGTTTGTTGTTTTTGTTGTTATTGTTGTGTGATTTTGTATTCGTTTCGTTGTTTTTTTAAGGCCGGCTAATCTTCTCCGTGATAATTCATCTAAGAAACTGTCCGTCACCTCTGATTCAAGTGAGGGAGTAATCAGTTATTTGCGGAGAAATCAGTTAGTAAACTTGTTGAATTCTCAATAAAAACAAACAGTCGCAATTTAGTTTTGTTGGTAAAATACCTTTTCTCTGAGGGCCTTAGGCTCGACCCGTACAAGGTTCTTCTTCTTAATCTTCTGCTTCGGTTTTGTTTTAGTTTAAGGCTTTCCTTTTTACTTGAATAAAAAATGATTTTGAAAATATATTTCGTATGTTAAAAACGATATTTAGTAAATGAAAATGTCACTATTATTTTATTTCTTAAATTTTTTCCGTAACTACACGGGAAACTTGTTATATATTTTGCCTTTATTATTTTATTTCTTAAATTTGTTCCGTAACTACACAGGAAACTTGTTATATATTTTGCCTTATTATCAAAAAAGTGGGAAAACATATCAGGAAAACAGTCAAAAACCACTGCCTCCCTACATAGTAAAAAAGTAGAGGAAAAAATAGCATAAATTCTTTTACGGATAAATAAAAAAAAACGACACCTCAAACAATTAACGAAAAATGAATACCCGAGGGGTTACCACTTGGAACTGTCAGTGGCAAAATATTTGCCGCTGGGGGTTTTAACCAGGTTTTAGGGTGCACCAACCTCACACTTGCCGCAACAGGTTATCATAAGAACTAACCCCAAACCACCAATTAGCTCAACCAAGTTGCATGCAAAAGCACACAAATATATAAAACATAAAAAGCTAATGGCATTATAGAGTGAAAAGGTAGTTACTCAATGACCTCACTGAGACCAGAGCACTTCCAGTAAAATCAGGAGGAAGACGACGACAGGAATAAAAGAGACTATGGGCAACTAAAAGTTTCGTGTTGTCATAGTAATCAGATGCCATCAAATATGTTTGAAGCATGGGAGAAAAACAAATACGATAAAAAAGCTAAAGCAACACAAGCTAACGCTCAGCCTTTTGTTCTATATTGTCTCGTATGTCACATAGCTCGTTGGCTATTTTCAATTCTATGTCGGATGATGCTCCATTTAATATTTTGTATGTATTGATTGGAAATGCCTCCTCTTTATTAAAACATTAGTTTCAGTTTATGTAAGAGTGACAGCTCCTTTTACTGTACAGTTAATGCGGCGTTACACATGCAACTGGATTGTCATATTGTTGTACATGTACTAATAAACAGGCACGGATCAATAATCTAATTTGATATCCGCCACTTTCTTTAGAAAGCGTTTGATGACCATGACACTTATTTTCATTTATTTGTAAATAATGTAACTTGGTACTTATATTAAAATTTATTTTCTGTTTTTAATTTTTTATAGATTTTTATTTAAGGTAAAAAGGACAACATATGACAACTTTTGATGACCAAGACACTTACTTTCATTCATTTGTAAATAATGTAACTTAATACTTATATTTAAATTTATTTTCTGTTTTGAATTTTTTATGGATTTTTATTTACGGTAAAAAGGACACAATGAGATGTTAAAAGAACAAAACAGGACAGAACATCAGTTTAAAAAATGTATGAAAAACGTAACTACAGAATTTTCTTTTAAATATTAAGGTACATTCGTTTTACGCGAATTCATTAAAAAATGATTTTTTTAGAAATTTGTATTATGATAAATTATTCATGAATATTATATGCGTTTGCATAGAATGTATTTGACAATATAGGATAAGGCGGAAAAAAATGTTTCCCAGTCACTCAAGTACACAAAAAATAACTTTAAATATTGACAGAACACTTTTTCACACTTAGTAAAACATTTTAATGCATGGTTAAAATCTTTTGCAATGATGTCTTTTCTGGAAAAAAAACGTAAAATGATCAGCATTTTGTAATTTCGTTTCTTTCGATTTCGGAAATAGAATCACAACTATTTCTGCCTTTCTTCCTATTATTAAAAACAAGAAGCGTAGTAAATTGCACGCGTACTACCATCTATAAATAGCCTAGTATTACTTTATATATATATCTCATCAGTATAATGCAGTTAATACTTTTTACAACATGTTAGTATTTGCCCTACCGTCAGGAAAGAAGGCTAAAAATAAAATGTTCGACACTCTGTTTCAATGGAATCCTTAAGAAGACATCCAGTACACTCATTCTTTCCTTTTTTTTCTTTGTATGGTTGGCATAAATGTATTAATTTTATTTCATTAGAACGAAATAGTATTCTGATTTTATGTAATAATATTTCATTTTTTAGAAAATAATATAACGGAATTACGAAATAGCATTTCGTTTTTATATAAAATTGATATTACATAATTAAGATTATAACATTTATTATTCACAAAATGTATTTCGTTTTAAAATCAAAATAATAATTTTACTAATCTTTTTGTAAATTACGAAATAGACCTCATAAAAAAGAAATTATTTTGTTATGGCGACATTTTGTGTGTGTGTGAAAAACCTCAACGAAATATATTGCTCGTAAGTAAGTAAGAGTCTAAATAAAAAAATTAACGTTATAAAAAACGCATGCAGTTCTGCCTTCTCGTGTTCAATATCTTTATTTTTCGGCGTAGATGTCCAGCCTAACTTTTGACCTATTTTGTAATGATGACGTATGGCAATGCCAAATGAATATTTGAAATATTTCTATTGGTAGATATTTCTGCTCTTGGTAAGATAAAGTATGCAAAAGAGCGTTGAACCTTTGTTGACACAATTAACAAGCGTTTCTAAAAGCTGCAGAAAGGGTTGTATTTTTGTAAATGAATTTGTAAGAGTGAACAGAGGCAGTGAAAGAAATTACTGATAGGTGTAAGAGGTCATCAGTGGGAAAATTAACTCGGAGTTGTTAAAAACAGATAGGATATCTAACTTTAAAAAAGTATGCAAGCAAAAATAAGACTTATGTTTTGTGAATGATTTAAACATATTTTTACCATAAGAGCGCATGTACAGTGTGTAGTAGAAACAAAAACTATTTTCTTTAGAAACAAATGTTGTATTCCACATTTAGTATTCTACTTTAAATAGACGTTAACAAATATTTCACTTTGAAATCTTTTTTTTTCGCGTAGGACGAATTTTTGCGTAGTGTGACGCAAACAACGACGGGCAACATTAAATCCACACCATTATAAAACTTACAATAATCGTCAGAGTTACCCAAATCTAGTACATGTCATGAAATATATGTCATTTTGCCTCGTACCACTAACACTTAGCCATTGTTTTGATCATGAAGTAAGACCATATCTTATTGTACTTTTGACAAAAACCCAAAGCATTTATGTCCGATCTGTTAGATATAATGCGACTTTTCGTTGTCTTTATTCGGTATATGAAATACCTTGATAGAAAACATCAGCCATGTAAAGAATAGCTAATCCATGTATTTGTATCACACGTACTTTGTTTCATATAAGGGCCTGTCACCAATATATAGAGGATATTTGTTTGTTTTTGTGGAAGATGAGAATTTATTTCATCGAGTGAACATCATATGTGATATTTTCACGAGTGGCGCAGCCACTCGTGAAAATATAAACATATGGTGTTCACGAGATGAAATAAATTCCCGTCTTCCACTAAAAAACAAACAAATTTTCTTTTTATTTTATGCCAACACGTCAAAAATGGGTATTTTATGACATTTTTACTCAGGGCCTTCAATAAATTCCCCATGGTGAGCCCCAGATCAGTTAATGCGTACTTTGGTCAAACCGTTACTCCGCACAAAAAAAGTGCAAACAATCTCCATTACATATGATAACTTTACTTCTGCTGAAATAAACTGAATGCACTTTCATCAAATAACATTTATTTTTCTCTACACAGTTTATCAACATTTATTGAATTTTAGCCATACATACTTTAATTATAACAGCGGATTCTCTTGTATTTACGTGGTGGGGAAATTCCTGAAGTAGTTCCGGCACAAACAGTGGATTATCAAAATGGTAATTTCACTGATTCAAAACAGTGGATTATCACTTTTATCTCACTGATATTTCCCTATATTTCATTGGTAGGGATAAAATAAATAGGTCCTCACACTAATATAGTTTACCTAACCCAGCGAAATTACAATGTGTTCTCAGAACCTGTAAATTACCATACCATGGATCCTTATGACTTATGGGGTGATAAATTTCTAACTGATAAATTTTCGGTTATTCTCCACTTTGCCGTACAAATTGGTTTAGGTTTATAAAGAAAAGGTCTATAATTTTGTGTGTCGTGTATGTGTGAAACTTAAATGCATAATTAACATGTAACTATTATATTTTGTGTTTTATCTATTGTTTAAGAATGCCATATTGTAAATAAGATCTATATATATTTCTTATATAACCTTAATATGTCACCTTCTTTAAATAAAGATGTTATGATGATGATGATGATGATGATGATGATGATGATGATTTTATTATTATTTTTAGAGAATTACAAAGATAACGTTGTTTTAATGTTATATCTGATATGAAGTTAACCTTTAGTTCTGCAGCACACGCCAAATTAGGCCTGTGAATCTTTATCTAATGACTTTATTGTAGATTAGTATCGAAAGAAACAGGGTCAAAAACTTAAGGTTTATCTTAATAGGGAGAAATTCTCCATCTTGTTGTCACCTCGTTGATTCATGATATTTAATATTTAAGGGTAAACGAGAGAGTATTCAACTCATAATATATTCCTTCAGATAATGCCAATTTCTTTTTCTACTGGTTTTGTGTTAACATTCGTACATTGCAACCGTAGATAACATTTATTTGTCCTTATCAAAAACTACATTTATCTCTCAAAAGGACAAATTATTCAGACTAGATCAGTGCATTAAAATTTTTACCAAAATGTCTTCACTTCAACGACAAAAGGGAATATTTCGAAATGTTTTTTTTTTGGTAAGCCTAAGGTTTCTTTAAAATACGTTTCACTTTCATTTACGTGGCTTACATTTCTTGCGTTTGTAACATTTTTATTATCGGCTTCGGAATTACCAGTTTTTCTCGATATGTCTATCAAAATGACAGAAGACTTAGGGAAAGCTATGGCAGATACTGTCCGTTTGTTACCTTTTGACAAAATTGCTGAAAACATTTCGTTGACGTCAGTGGTGAAGGAAAATGAACGGGTGCAGATCGCAAAGTTTAGGATTTCTGACTTTATACGTGGTGGTGGAAAAGCGTTTGTCAGAAGATCTTCGACTTAAAAAAACGTGGAAAAAATCGGATAATGAAATGGAAACTGTAATTAAACTGAGATGAAGAGTAAAGAAATACTCCGATGAAATAAATACAAGAAAATAGCGTACGTCAAAATTCCTGTGATTCATGTTTTGAGCACAACTTTAATTATGTAATACAAAATGAAAATGTATGCTGTATAAATGCTGGTGCAAATATAGATTTGCTTATTCTTGTATTTACTACGTCATGAAAACATGGCGACAAGAATAGCACTGCCTACGATCTGGCTAACTTTCACTCAATCCAATACTGCAAACGTTCGTTATGCGTTTTTATTAGGGGAAACAATTAACACAGCATATAGAGCGGCTGTGTTGAAAGAGAACGAGCAATATAACATTATCAAAGAAGACTTCATGGACTCTTACATGAATTTAACATACAAAACAATCATGGGACTGCAAAGAGATGTGCGCATGCGCGTTACGTCATGAAAACGGATGACGACATGTATGTGAATATACCAAATTTTATCCCGGATACTGTTCCGGAACAGGTTATATAACTAGTATGCGTGTTGTTAATGCAGTGTATGAAATATCTCCAAGTGTCCCTTTCTTTCATCTCGAAGATGTGTATGTCTCCTTATGCATAAAGAAATTAGGATTTAACCTTAAGGCGGTGAAAGGATTTCACGCGGGTCGTCTAGATATAGATCCGTGTGTATATAAAGAGGATGAGTTGATAACATCACATGAGCTGATGTCAGATATGTTATTGTCAATTTGGAATCAAAAGTGTAGTAGAGCATGGTTCTGGAGATAATTGCGCTAAAATGCAGTGTATTTTACAATCCCAAAACAAGTTTTGTGTTTCCTAAGATGAACAATAGACTCTCTGTTGGTCTCATACATTAACCATCATCGGATTATAGACATTCACAGACTCGCAAAGATTTGATTTTAAGCCATAATTTCAAAGAATGATTTTTTATATACATGTATATTCATTTTGTCAGTGAATTTCTTTCCTGTACAAATTATGTCTTGTACGCAAGCTATTTACCTGTGGGAGCATTGTACGTTCTTTCTTCTTTTTACCTCATGATGTTAAAGAGACCATATTTTGATATTCTTTGAGTAATACTATAATTACTTTTTCTTCGATATTGGAATCGCCTTATCTTTTTATTTATTAATGCAAGGTATCTCGGTGCCTTCTCTGAATGTCAAGTTCGAATGTGCAATGCTTTTCTGAGCAAGAGTAACTTTGTGACCTGTGTAAGTTTGTAAGATAGATTTGATATGGAAGTGTAGGAAAACACATCCAGGAAGACAAAGGGCAATCTGATTTATTATGTCCTTAACCTTAAATTATGTGCTTTGGCTTCTAAAGCTCGAATATTTACTTTTTCCTACAGTTTTAAGACACCGATTTGTTTAACAATTTTCATATTTTTTAATTAAGTCCCCAGGCCTCCTGCGCCTAATAGCAGCTTCAACGATGGTTTGTTTTCGGAATCTACGTTGCTAGGACTAATTATACAGATATGGACTTTAAAGTCCATATTTGTGTTATTATATAATCTATACATAGCTTTTATAAGGCACAATTTTTAATTTTCTCTGGCGTTGTTTTCATTCATTTCTTATATCGCTGTCAAACGAACGCACCGGAAACGTCATAATTCACAACATCCTGTCAGGTGGCTCATTCGACGGAATTTGCCGAAACGGTCTTCGTCATTTCTCGAAAGTGTGTCGTTTCGCCGGAAATGTCCGAATTATAAACAAATGCAGGGGATTTCCAGGAAAACTATTTAAAAAAAACAAAAACAAAAAACTGATCAATATGCTCTGGTATTTACCGTTATTTTTTTTAGAAAAAGTTACGCCAGCACCAATCAGAGAAAGGCATTTCGAAGCTATTTATAGGTTATATAATAAAAATCAATATCTCCTTTCGACTGTCATCAACCTTCCAAAAACCTTATCGGTACCTCAACGACTACCATATTATCAAAACGGTCGACTTTACGGCGGAATCAAGAAAATCAAAATTGAAACTTGCCGCCCCAATTCTTGTCTTACATGTACTTTTTCAAGCCGATCTACCACCTGAACTTGGTCTATGGTTACAATCCACCAAACTGCCTAAACTCGTGGCCTACGAGTACGACTGTAAACCACCAAAACGTCCCAACACTCAGCTTAAGGGTATTATTCAAGTCTTCAAACCACCTGAACTCTTGGCTTACTTGAACAAATTTAGACTGCCAAACACCCTAAACGTTTGACCTATGGGTTTCAGTTCATGCCGCCTCATGGCCAAAGCTGTTGATGTTTGCGTACGACTTCATGTCTCCAAATCTCTCCTTTAACTTTGGCCTACGAGTTTAAGCCACTAAACAGCCTATAAACTTGGTATGAATTTAAGCCGCAAAACTGCCAGAATTGATAAAACGGTATTTTTTTATATTTACAACTAAATTTAGGGATAAACATATTGATTTTAGGACTTGAATAGTAGTGTAATGAACAACAATAGTTCCTTCTGTGAATAAAAAATATATTTGTTAATATTATTGATGAAATACTTCAGCATTCGCACATATGTTATCTTAAAGCTTAAAAAAACAATCGTTCTTGAATGTATAATAAATTTTTTTTTTATATTATGCATCTTTTTCTTCTCATTTTTGAGTTGTTTGTTCTCACAGCATCTGCTGTATTATATATTACCATGTGACAATAGGCTTAAAATCTTGCGTCATAAATAAATGTAATGTTCTGCTGTAAACATATTTTTTCCAATCTGTACAAATCAAATATTAAGACGTGTCAATCCAGAACGGAACTGCACGTGCTGTTACAGAAAGATTTCACAGGAAGTTTAAAGAGCTCTCATTTTTAAAAGCCCTTCCATTCTTGTATTTGGGGGATAATTTTCATGTAATGCAATAATAACAGTAATTGAACACTGGTTGAATTCACACATTTTTATACAATATTATCAAAATGTGATAGATTTCTAAAAAAAAACATTTGTATTAATGCCTCTCGTTTTATTAAGTTCATTTAGACTAAAATTTGTAGAAGTTTATTCTGACAGCAAACAAATCTGGCATGTTGTAGTCACACTCGACGTTTGCTAAGCGTTATTTGTTAATAATTCCACGTATTAAAAACTCTCCAAACAATCTCAGTGTGGTGTAGGCATATTGGTCTAGTCAATCTATAATTCTGATATAGCCAATGTCTATTCCTAAATTAGAAATCTGAATTAGAACCTTGTTTGTCTGGCTCAGAAGATTCTTATCTAATAGTTATATAATTACGGGTTGGTAGAGACATCGGTAAAACAAACAATTTGATGATCAAATTCTTATCTAAAATTGGCAATGCCATTCAGTAGGTTCAAGTCTTTCCATGACAACTTCATAATATATTGTCATTTAGAATTCAGACACTTGAATTGCCATAAAAAACATGGTCTTAAAAAGTAAGAAGACAAACAGTGTGGCAATTTCAAAGCTAAACGAAATTTATAACCGAAAAACAAATTCCGCTGAGACTGTCAGAGATAAGTAATCCACTTCAAACTATTGTTTTTGGAATGACATCACAATATTTATAATAAAACACTTGTTTCACCCAGTCTTAATTATTTTGTAATCCTTCCAACCAAATCCTTCCATTTGTTTGCCGTCTATTTTCTATTTTACATGTACTATGGATAGAGTAATCCCCTTTTTTCATACAAACATTGCAAGTCAATATCTCACTGGCTATTCAATGTATAGCTCTGGAACATGAAAGCTATGTGTATGTTGTCAAATGTACATATATATATATATATATTTTACCAGAACTATAACTCACCTTTCCGTATTTTCTAAAATTTTCCCTATAAACATTAAGAGAATTAGAACTTCAGAACTATTCAAGGTATGTCTTCACACTCAATAATTAAATAGCAGAGTGAAATAACGGTACGCGTTACTTCTAGTTCTCAATCTCTAAAGTTATTGCTTTCTGTTGACTGTCTTATAAATTGAACATGGTATTACTTTAAAATCATTATAAGGTTACTGTCTAACAGTGAGCTTCCTAAAATGTACTTTTCTTACACCTATGTCAATTCGGAAGAATATTTTAGAATATTCATATCGTGATTGTAGATAGTGAGTAAGGGCAGTTTTAAGAAGTGAAAGCTTCTAAAGCTGCACACCTGATTTTCTAGTTACAATCCCATGACCGCCTCTTATCCATACATTCGCGTTGAAAAATAGTACCACAGGTTGTATGAGTTTTCATTTAAATTTTGATAAAAGTGCTTTGATATTGCCGAATTCTGTTGATCTTGAAAGAATGAGGTAAAATCTTAATTTTTTGGCAAATAAAACTGTTAAACTAACAAGTTATTGATTTAGTATTCATCCGCAAACGTTTCATTCATAAAATTTACTGCGCATTGCAATCGCAACTTCTCGGCCATTTGCTTATCGGCGTGGTATTCCGGATTGCGATGTAATGAGATAACGTAAACACAAAAACATACAGGAACAACCAATCACGCTTTTGACTTTGTTGATAACAGTTTTTGTTGTTTTGGTGTCAAATCAATCAGAATAACTCAAATATTTTTCTCTAATAGATGTACTTAAAATAGTTTTACATGCTTGCTTTTAGACTGCATGTTGATTAAATAATAAATGTCAATATATTTATCTGTTTTCCCGAATCTTGACCAAAAACAACCCTTGCCATATAATAAACTGTCTGTATTTATGACGATAATTCACGTGTTAAAGAACGGAATATATTGTGTTTATACCAATCACAAAAAGTATTTATATTCATTATAATAACAGTACCTATATATGGATACCGAAATTCTGATAACTGATGGAACGTCCGAAAATTTGAATATTTTCCAAAATGGCAACCAAATATTCGAATATTGATTACAGTATTCGTTCCAGTCCATACTTTTTGATAACCTTTTATTTGTATATAATGTATATAATAATGTATATATTTAAATCTTTTTCTTGAAACAACTTCAGTTGATTATTGATGAGCACAGATCTCCGAATATCTTGGTCAAAAGAATGTAAGGATTAAAATATTTCAATGAAAATGTTTGGATTTTCGTCGTGACCAATGTTTTGCCTTAAATTAATTTCATGCCACATTTCCTATACAAAAGATAAGATCCAGTCTGTAAACTATTAATACCTTAAAAACTTTCTTTTAAAGTATCTGATAGAATAGGACTCTTTATGCAAGTTTACTTCATGCAAGATAGAATGTATATGTGACATTATATAACTTTCAACAAAATGTACATAGTCATTTGTAGGTCTAGGACAAATATGACTAGATTGTATCCAAAATACATCTAGTAACAGCACTGAATGTTTTGAACATGGTCATAGAGTCAAGAAATTAGTTTCTGTTAACTTCTATGTTGTCATCATAATTGTATTTTAGGTCGCAAATATATTTTGCAGTATTATTTTTTATACATTTAAGGTTATCTATCTACTGTTTTTCACATCTCAATTATTTGCTCACATGATTTTGTTACTTTTTTATGAACAGTTTACTTAGTTGAAAATATATTTGATCTCTGTGTTGCTCTTGACTTGGATATAAACAATTGTAAGTATTTCGGTTTACTAGAGATCACAGTGGTATTTCTCCTATTTTTAGCTTATCTGTTTCGAAGAAAAACTCGAGCTATTATGATCGCTAGGTTGTCTTCGTTGTCGCGCAAAAACTTTGAAGTAGTCCGTTACTGAAACACTTAAAGGTATCAACACAAGACTTGGAATACTTGCTTATAATGAAAAGGTGCAGTTGTAAGTCAAAGGGCATTATTCTGAAATATACTTTTGGAGTTAAACCCCTTTGTAACTAAGAATTTTTGTCAAAATTGGTTATTAAGTGGAACGATTTAAAATCTATCAAATGTATCAATATAAAACATGGAATAATTGCTTATTATGACAGGGCACAGTTGTAAGACAGGGGGTATTACTCTGAAATCTAGGTTTTAGAGTTCTGTCCCATTTCAACTTAAAATGTTTGTTGAAATTGGTTATTGATATAGAAAATTTTGAAAAATTTTCAAAAATCAAAAATATTGTACTCATTCTTGGCATACTTGCTACTGGAGACAACATACTTGCTACTGGAGACAACATACTTGCTACTGGAGGCAAGGCAAATCTGTACTACCAGAGACATTACTAAGTGATTAGTGCTCCTAGAGTTATGCCACTTTTTCACATGGAAAATAATTAATTTTTTTATATAAAAACTAATATTTTGAACATTTACAATCACAAAGATTTTCATTTTCTTACAAACATGAAAGTCCGTAACAGAAAGATTCAATGCATCTTAGAATACACAACCCAGAGGGGGATTTAAACTCCGATCTCCAGCGTGACACGCCAAAACTCTAACCACTGAGCCAAAGAATCGATTCCCTGACGCAGTTGTCAGAGGTTGTATTTATACAATTATAGGTAGGTGTGCACTAGACCGTAACAATCTGAAGTGAAGTGCATAACAAGAATTATTGAATAGCACCATAACACTCTTAAAATTAATTTTATTAAGTCGTTGCCCTTAACATACGAGCGTTGGCACCGCATGCGATGCTCTTATTAGAGTCTCAAACGACCATGGTGTCTCCCGTTACATCTGTACGTCACAAGTCAAAAAATACTTGAGGGATTGAGTTTATACTATAAACAATGGTCACTCTTTAGTGACAAGGAAGTCCGAACAATGACTCTACCTTGTTCATTTTTGGATTATATCCATTACTTTTATGTTGAAATTATGCCTTTCTAGAGCATATCTAAAAACTTAGTAAAAAGCAATTGAAGGAATTGATATTATGATTCTTATCATATGGGTGCAGTGACAAAGAATAATCTTCAAACATTTTAACTTTCGCTTCTGACAGTACTCTTTGTACTTTGATTAAGAATGTTAACTCATTGTTTTAGGGTTACCTGCCTTTCTTGTACATACTTGTTCAAAATGTGCGGAACATGACTTTAGAAGTATTCGAAGTTTTCATTTGAATGAACTTTGACTTTTTGAAGGGTTTTCCTTAATAGAACTAATCTTATTTGGCATGGCTAAAACTTTTTCTGCTACAATTATATAAATGTATGCAACGTTAATGATCCTTTTTAAACAAAAAGCCCTTCGACAGACTTGGAAGACAACCATGTTCAAGTTTTATTAAATGTGGAAGGTTTTGTTAAAGTCCCAATATCACATTGATTTTCCTGATACAGAAAAATAAATGTACTGATAGGATAATGAATGAACCATGATCTGTTCACTCTTAAACAATGTTGACATATGTTTCGTACTCAAGTTATTTTTTCATGAAAAATCCATTCTTTTTTATAGTATCATTGAAAAAATACTGCACTATATTTCTAACATGTCCATTGGTTTAAAAAATAGTAATGATTTTGGTTCAGAAAAATGGCATTTTAGCTGGTAAGATATATTTTGTTGAGTAATGACTGTTCGTAATTGTGATCCTGAGGTTTTAAGTAAAATCAAAATAAGGAGATATAAAATGATATAATATCATCAATTTCGGCGGAGCAAAACCTCATTTTAATCCACACTTTTTGCTTCTGCGAAGGATATATTTTTTTCTATTGCATATTAAGACAGCACCAGTCTTTCATTAAACACTAAATATAATGATGGATGATTGGGTAGAAGAAAATGATCTTGAAAAGTCAACCATTTACGTAGTTTTTAGTTCATGCTAGCATAAAGAAACTTAACTGTAAGTGCAAGGAGTCACAAAAAACGTGACAATAAAAAATAAAAAGAGAGATGGGTGGATTGACGGTGTTTGAGCAATATTAAATTGTTTATCTTATTTAAGTTCAAGTGGAATTCATTTTTTATTGCTAAGCATTTGTGTCTTCATATTTAAGTAAAAACATTATCACGATATACAAACACCGCGGAGTGAGGGGAGGGGAGGTGTGGCAGGGTTTAGAAGTGTTTAGAGCGCATTAACATTGTTAAGAAAAAGATCAACTTTCTTGCACGTATTAAACATGGTTCGTGAAAAAGCCAATGGATGGCCTTTATATATACAATGTACAACATTGACACATTAGGTTTAGCATAGAGATCCGCAACTAAGGGCCAAACTGAAGCAGTATTTGACATATGGTGATAAAGATGATGTGTACCAGGAGAGTTCTTTAGCTTTAAACTGCGGAAAAGTTCTCTGTTCCTTGTAAAATCAGGTATCAAATAAAAGTCGTCACCCAACGACTCAGAACAAAAAACGATAAGCATAAAGGGAATCCTTTTTTGAGAAAAGTGTCAAAAGTCCTTCAAGACAGCTTATTTTAAAGTTACTACAAGCAATACCACGGTCATTTCATGTTTGATTCAGAAAAAATCCGTTAACGGGTGGAAATTGCCATAACATATTTTGCCTTTGATTGCATGAAACAAGCTTGATTAGCGTTGACTTTTGTAACTGTCATATTTGACTGAGATTTCAATCCTATGTGAACGATGGGTATGAATATCAGATAAACTGAAATCCCGCTTAAAACCTTTACTGCCATGTCCACAAAATAAATTAGTCTCCTAGGATCCAAAATCAATTACTATTCGTACTATAGGTTTAAAAGTGAAAAAATAATGTCAAAACTCACTAAAGATTGCCTTAAATTGAACAAAATAATCCATTACTAATTTTAAAAGTCACGAACTTTATTTACTATGCAAATAGATCGACATTATCTTGACATAATATTGATTGTCCTTATGAAATGAGGACTTTATTGACCTGTCTCTTTAATAACGATAAAATAAAACAGTTATATTGTCATAAAAAGGCAACAGCATCGATAACCTTTGTTTGTTTTAAAATACTTGTCCGATGTGAAGATACTTGACACTGTTCTTAATATTGCGTAAATGTTGTAAAACAAGCGTTAAAAAGTAGCACGTATTTCTCTATCAAAGGGCACAAGTTTTGACTTAGAGTAACACATTTTGTGATATCGACTTATTGCCGTGGTAGTTAATTTTAGCATCAAATTTTCTGAATCGAAAATTGGCCTTTTGTTATTTTTTCCACTGTTTTCAAACGGCTTGCGTGGTAAGCGTCATTCTAGAATAAACCTTTTTTCTTTTTAACACTCTCAAGCATTTGTTAGGTAGCATTATCCCTCGTCTTTTATCTTCTCTATTACTTCATGGTGGTCTTGACCGATTTTTCATGTTATAAGTTCTTCTGATTATAGTCGGGGTAATTCGTCTTCGATAAGCCTGGTGAAAAGCACGAGTCTATATCTGTTCGATCAGGTTATACGAGGCCGTATACACAGCCATAACTCATTATAACGAATTTACCGCAGAATACTTTTTGTCCAATAAAGAATGTGACCATTTATTCCCTTACCTTTTTGAATAAACCATATGTGTTTTATTTGACAAGCAGCTGTTCTTTTTTCGTTTTTATTAATATATTTCAGCATTATCATCAATGTTTGTATTCAGCTTTTCATCTCGGAAAAGAAAACAAAATTTAAACATTGTGATATTTTTTAATATTTAAGCAACGTCATGCAGTGATGTAATTAATATGGTGCAACTCTTATAATGTCATTGACGGTTGGCTGTTCTGAGTTAAAAAGACTGAATGTAGAAGTAAAAGATGTCCTTTCTGTTGAACGAATGACGGTATACATTGAAATGGAATTCTGAAACATTGTAGATAAACTACTCTTTAGTAAGTCATTTGGACTGTCACTTCATAAATGAAATCCCTGCCAACAAGAGCAAAGAAAAGGACTGATCAGATCACAAGTGTTGCTCTCTCATTTTGAACCTCAGAACTGGAATAGGCTTAGCTTAGATATATTTGTTAGTTTTTTAAATGGCAGACTTTACTTAACAATTTAGTAACATTTTAGATTTCTTGCACACTGGAAAGGTACATATATTAAGTGTCAATGAATTAACGCACAGTTTTATATAGTTTTGAATCGAGAGAAAAACGGCCTCCATTTTATCTTTGAACAAAACATGAAAATGAATAGCCAATCAGAAATCGAGGAAATACCAAGTCTCCTTGGGAAAGGGAACGGGGGGAGGAAGCAATGACTCACGGTGTAAACGTAAGTACGATTTCGTATATGTCTTTTATACTCAGAGTCGTCACATACGGTATTATCACACTTGATATAAAGTGAAGCCTGTCAGTCTTGGATCTTCAGAAGACAAAAAATTATTTAGGGCCTACATATTTTATTTTATGTTATTATTTATGCATATTATTTAAATGAGCCTGCAAAAATGTATATATCATAATACCAACGCTTAATGCAGGCTACTAAAAATGAACAATGATTTCAACTATGCCGTTAACAAAATAAGTACAACATCACAAAATCTTTCAGTTTGGGTTGAGATGCAAGACGAATGGCGCGTCTTGTAAGGTGTTCGGTTAGTACAATCGTGATAATTTAGAGAAATCTATACTGTGATGCACGACGCTATGACAGTGAAAATGAGGTTGTACGATGTTAAAACTACAATGATGCTTCGATCGTGAAAAGGATTCTGTCATGCTAAATCGAGATTTCACGAATGTGAAAAAGCAATACAGTGGGGCGTTTTCGTCATCGTACCAGTAGCTTTATCGCGTCATCAAGATCATGCCACTACCATTTTATAAAAGAAAAAAAAATCTAAAAGTAATTATACTTTCATCCTGTGTTGACGGAATGAAGGACACTACAATCTCATGTCTAAAAGGAAGACGATTGCATGATGGTGAAAATGTGATGAAGCGATGGTGAAAATGCAAAAATACAATGGTGAAAACGCGATAGTACGATAGTTAAAAGGCGACTACACTCCAGTATAATAGCGAAAACACAACGATACAACAGTGAAAACACGATGATACGATGGTGAAAAGCGACTACACTACAGTATGATGGCGAAAATACAACGATACAATAGTGAAAACAAAGTGATACGATGGAGAAAAAGTGTCTACACGATAGTATGATAGCGTAAACACAACGATACAATAGTGAAAACAAAGTGATACGATGGTGAAAAAGTGTCTACACGATAGTATGATAGCAAAAACACAATGATACAATAGTGAAACACGATGGTACGAGAACGCGATGGTACGATGGCGAAAAGGGGATTAAATGATATTATGGTAGTGAAAACACAACTATACAATAGTGAAACACGCTGGTACGAGAACGCGATGGTACGATGGCGAAAAGGGGATTAAATGATATTATAGTAGTGAAAACACAACGATACAATGTGAACACGCGATAAAGCGAGAACGCGATGGTGCGATGGTCTTATAGTAGTGAAAACATAACGATACAATAGTGATGACGCGATGGTACAATTGTGCAAAACACGATGGTACGATGGTGAAAACGCAACGATACAATAGTGAAAACACGATGCTACGATAGTGAAAACGCGATGGTACAATGGTGAAAAGGTGATGATACGATGGTGAAAAAGCGACTACACGATAGTATGATAGTGAAAGCAAAACGATTCAATAGTGAAAACGCGATGGTACGATAGCAAAAAAAAAACGATGGTACGATGGTAAAAACACTTAGGTACATTGGTGATAGGTGATGGTGTTATGGTGAAGAAGCGATTACACGATAGTCTTATAATGAAAACACAACGATACAATAGTGAAAACGTGATTGTACGATGTTGAAAAACGTGATGGTACGACGGTGAAAACGTTATGGTACTATGGTGAAAACGCGATAGTACGATGGTTAAGCACAATTAAACACGATGGTACCATAGTGAAAAGGCAATGGGACGATGGTGAAACGCAACTACATAATAGTAGAGACATGATGCTATGTTAGTGAAGACACGATGGTGCGATAGTACGATAGAACGATGCTGAAAACGCGATAGTAGGGATGCTGAAAACGCAATGGTACAGTGGTGTAAGCAATGTTACAATGATGAGAACATGAAAGTACGATGTTGAAAACGCATTAAATGGCCAAGGATTGTTTTGGTAAAAATTAAGATCAAAGAATATTATGGCAATAAAAGAACACTGGCGCCAGTACAAAATACAACTTAGAGATAAAAACTCTTGTTTCAGTCTAGCCCTTATGAAATTTGCATGTCCTAGAGTTCTTTATCGAAATGATATTTGATCAATGATAAAACTGTTTCGAGTATGTTGATATATTGCTACTCAAAAAATGAGTTCATATATTGCTACTTTATGGTACTGATATTATAGCCTTTGGACATGTACTTGACGCCCGAAGAGCAGTAGACGATTATAATTTATGAGTGTGATTAAGACATGTGTTTGCTGTTGTTGGGTTTATAGCTTATGGGACACGGTGACAGATTTGTGGTTGTAGCTGTTTTACAAAGCTTAGCATCAAACGAAAACAGCTTGGCAATTCATTAAGGTCGGAAATCAACTTGTGTTAAATTGCTGTGTAATCGCGCTTCTGGAGTTCATCCATGTTTGGTTGACTCTATATAGAAATAACATGCCAGAAAACTAATCACATCTTTCATAATAATATTTTACACAGTAATGTCTGACATTGTACGAATTTACTTACGCATTTCATTTTTAGTTGTCATATTAATGTTGAGTTGCAATAAAAATTGTTGTTGTTGATTTTGTTGTTGAATTGAAATTTGTACAATGTATATCAAAAGCTAAAAGATGAAAACATATTACAAGTTGCCTAATATCAAACTCAGTTTTGTCTGGTTTTAAGAGAAAAAAAACGGCTCAGGTTTGTTCAAACGAATAGTTTCGACATTGTCTGCGCACTATTCTCATGTATGTCCTTTTAGAGTAACGTCGAGGACTTCCTTTCCTATTTGCTTTAAACCATTGTTTGCATTTTCATTTATTATTTATTTACACAGTTGAACATGAGCCATTAAATTAATGGAAATTGAGCTCTTACAATACTTGGGAAATTACTGGGGTTTTAAAGGTACCTTCCAAAATCTTTGCAAGGATACATTGTCGATATAATCAAAGAAAACATGTACCTCAACAATGTGTGAATTTCATATACCGTATAATGTTTTTTTCGCGACCGTAACTTTTCGCGATTTTGCCACAATTTAAAGTTTCACGATTGTAATTTTAGTGAATTTGTGCCCGCAGAAATTAATTTTCGCGTCTATACCGGTTGCGGTGCATACATATTGGGCAATTTGCTTAAGCTCTGCTACTTTTCCTGTAATCTTGACTGAATAAGAACCGCTAGATTTCGACGATGTTTTTCTTTACATCAGTGTGTTTACAAATGGACATCTATCTATCTAGATATTAAAGCTTATTTACCGTCGGTACCGGTTGCCCATAAGACCGACGCCCCCTGAAGAGATTAGTTATTTTATGTTGTGGGGTTAGTGCAAGATACTCCTGGTTCTTTTGCATGACATAGCACTGATACATGGGACCTCGGTATAACGTCTCATCCGAAAGAGTATTAGTAATATTAGTGGAGGAGCGGGGGATCGAACTCGGGACCCCTGGTATACCAGTCCAGCGCGTTACCACTGGACCACATCCGCTCCTGAAGGGAGTCAATTTAAGGTAGAGCGACTGTAAAAAACTCCCGCCATTTCTTCGAAGATCGGTAAAGATCGATAAATGTCGGCTGTGTTCGGAAGAGTGTTTTAGATAATTTCAGTTTTTAACTCTGAAAATATTTTTTTATATATCTTACCAAATTCCTTCATATCATAACATTTCCACGGTAAATTCTTAGTTTTATCATAAAATATCAATAAAATATGAAAATAAATGCAACCGGATGTAAAGGTGTCTTGCCTTCAAAATCGAAAGTAGGCACGAATTACCGGTTTTCGCGAGTAAACAGGAAAATGAATCGCGACAAAAAGGCCGTTTTTCCAGACGGATACGGAATGACCATAAGAGGAAAAACATTTCTCATGATCATAATTATACTGAGAATGCTGGAAGTGACAAGGAACATAAAAAATGAAAGATAGTCATTGATTCTTTAGATACTTGATTAACTTTGATATTTATAAGTACGAGTACTTTACCTATTCCAAATTTACAGAAAGAAAGTTATTGATATTAAATAGTATTATTTTACACCTTATACAATGTAACAAATGAAATGGTCTTCCAGCTTGTACCATGTGATCATCTAGTGTAATCATTATTGGATCTAATCTTATCAGTTAGTCTCGTTTTCATTTTCCGAGTCCAAAAAATCCATATCAATCTGTATTGTACTCATTCAAGCCTCGTTTTCATTTTCCGAATCCAAAATATCCATATCAAATCCATATTGTACACAAAGAAACTCTGCCTGTTGCTATTGTATAAGTTACCTCTTTAGCAAATTCGAGACGCTTTTTAAAGTTCGGTATCCCAAAGTGCCTTATTACATTGACTGTGAGAGTGTTTTCTTTAATGTGTTTTCTGCTTGAAAAATGGTGGTGTGAAAGAGTTCATGATACATTGTTGAGCGTAATACTGATTCACTTGGACTCATACATGACTACAAAACCTATGGGACTCGGCTAGCATCTCGTCCAATATAGCTTTAACAGTTGTGCTTCGTCCAATAGAATTCTGTATTGTACTCAACAATGTATAATAACCCCATAATATTGTATCTTTATTATGTAAGGAGACCTCTCAATACTGTCTGTAACCTATTGCGATGTTTATCATAGATTTTTCTTTGACTTGGAACTTTGAAAATGAAAGTGTGCACTAAATTTCAACACAACATCTGTCAATTTTAGCCTCTAGTTGTATTCAGTAATATTAGCAGTTTCAAACTGTATTACTCTTTATAGCTAAATAATACTTCTTACATTCATACCAATCATTTAAACATTAAATGTTTTAAAATTGGTAAGTGAATCCTTCAGTTTTTAAACTTGTAACAATATAATGGCGAAAATAAGGAGAAAAAAACTGTTTAAAATATGAGTCATACATGTTACATTCACGTAAATTTTCCAAAGACTACATGGTAAAATATTTTTATCTTCTGTATTTAAGCTGGATATAGTTTATCTGTTAAAAATATGTCCTAAATATTAAACTAATAATCATATTTTTAATTTTCTGACTCTTTGTTTACTCTCAAACCAATTTTTACACTGCTCAGACCATTTGGATTTTTTGCACTCTTCCACAGATTAACAGGTTATGGAAGGTTGTTGTCAACAAAGAAAGATTTATTTTCTCTGTTTTCAAGTTTTGACACCTTTACTGCATCTGTAGAAACCAGTATTGTATTGGTATTTGGGAATTTGGGTGAAATATGGGACTTTGTTATACCCAAGGGTGTCAAATAAACTGAACAAAAGACGAGCTGTGGGGTTGTTTCGAAAAAAGTCGTTTATTTCTCTAAAAAGTATGGAAAGCCAACCTAAAAATTTGCAGGTATATCAGTGAAATGATGCAGATTATGAAAATAAAATGTTAGATAACATCTGGAAAGGTGCTCATTACAGGTGCGCTACCTTAATGTAAACAATTAACTATTTCTAGAAAAATTGTTTGCAGTGGTGTGAAAGCTGTGCATTTAACAGTGCAAATTGCCCGTAGAATAATTGATTATTTGGACCAGGACAATGGCTATAGTCTAGCAATTAAAAAAATGACATTTGTTATGATAACATATTGTATATGTTTTTACCGACGAATTTTAACATAGACAGTCATGTTGAAACCGTTTTGATGTGACAGTATACATGTAGGAAAAGAAACAACTACGAACAAAGAGCTGAATTTTACTCACAATTTTATTGCATGAACATAACAACTTCAAAACGAAGGTTCAAATTTATTCAACAGAACATGCACCGTTAATTGTAGCGGTACTTATCTTATCCGCTAAAAGCGTGTACTAAATTTGTGCACTATACGATACACTCGATTAACCCGGATCATAAAGAAATTGCCAAGGCAGTTTTAATCAAGCGTACCGTACAGTCTAACAATATGGCGTAAAGTACACTTCGCGAAAATAAAGTTGGGATTTTTTGGCTTTTATTTTTTTAGCGAATTCACGACGGTCGCGAATATATTCATTTCCCGAAAAAAAAACATCATACAGTATTAATTTTATGGCTTATCAGCAAAAACATGCGACTGGTTATTCAGAGTGTTATCATTTATCAGTATACTTCTCCTGTTACGGTCTAGTTACCTATCTGAAACCTCTGACAACTGCGTCAGGGAATCGATTGTTTGGCTCAGTTGTTAGAGCGTTGGTCTTCGATGCGTTAAATTAGGAGTTCGAATCCCGCTCTGGGTTGTGTATTCTAAGATGCATTGCATCTTTCTGTTACAGACTTTCATAATCGTAAGATGGGGGCTTGTCAGGGATGACCTCTCCTGGACTTAGTTGTAAAAATTAAATAAAAGAAAGAATATTTCAAGATTTCTTTCTGATCTTATAATCTAAAAACACACGACACCATTCGTCATCATAAATGATGACTTTCTCAAGAGGGGATGTGTTACGGTCGAGGGGATACCTTCATATAATTGTATAAATACAACTTCTAACAACTGCGTCAGGGAATCGATTCAGTTTGGCTCAGTGGTTAGAGTGTTGGTCTTCTATGCGCTAATATCGGAGTTCGAATCTTGGTCTGTTGTATTCTAAGATGTTTTGCATCTTTCTATTACTTTCAAATTCGGAAGACTCACTTCTCGACAAAAGAAAATATTGAGAAATTAATTTTGTCAAGATTTTTTTAAATACACCGAAAAAAAGAGAAAAACATAAAAACCCTATGGACAATTTCTTCAGCATGTCACTTAATGAAATCTTCATTGACAAAAGTAAAAGAAATAACATTGAACATTTGTATATGTCGCATTACATGTATATAGCAATTAAATATGCTTTAACTAATAACTTATTTTAATGTGCATTCGACAACGTCAACTTGTCCGACGTGACCCGTACATTATTACCGAATGAGTACGTGTACAAAAATCGTATATTTCTTTTTGTATTGGATGTCTCGGTACAAGTATACATGATCTGCATGCTTTTCAATAAATGCAAACAAAAACACCGTATCACGAGATCTGTCAGAATTTAGAATTGCTATTTTTAGAAATTGTTTTACATTTCACTTCTTCGTTTATGTTAGAACTTTTCTGTATAAATTATTTTTATCGGGGAGGGAGGCAGGGGGGAGGGTATTAGTAATAAATTACAGAACTTTTTTCCCAACATTGTTCTGTAAAATACAAGCTATATTTAGATGCTCTTCCTGTTAGCGAATTAATCTAATATTCGGAACAATGTTAGCCTTCCTAAAAGTAATGTATGCAAAATTTCTTCTACCTGAAAATGCTGACTTATGAAACAAATCTGTTATAATAAGCAGTGCTTACTTAATTGTGTTAGCTCAGTTGTTTTTATTGAATCTTACACTTTTCCACATTACACTGTTACCACAAAAGGTATGTCGCTACAGACTAAGCTCAATAAAATGAGCTCAAGTAGTACCCAATAACAGGTCGTACAACCTGTAGCCTAATAACTTTGGCTTTGACAGTTTGACATTTTATTGACACATTTTTTTTGGTCAAACCGTAATATCGCCTATCAAAAATTTCCTAATTGTCTCTTCGACAAGTCTGATTAGTTGGACTACACAACCTGATACCAATGCATTTTAAATTCAAGGACCTGTATTTCCTTTCAAGCTGCAGTAAAACAATAAATCAATCTCTATATTTTGTTTTCGCGTAACTCAATATGGCGTTTTGTGTAGCATATTTTGTACAGAGAAGTGTAAATTGTTCAGCAAAAAATAAGTAAAAATTCTTGGAACTGATTGTCAGAACATAAACGTGAAAAAACATGCCAGTTGCAAGTTGCCAGTTTCAAATAATAATCATACAACACGCAATTTGTAAACGGGAAACTGGCAAGGTGATGCCATTTCATAAAAACATATATAAATCCTTATAACCAATACGTCATTTTAGCTTTGTAAATGAAACGGCTAACTGACTGAAAATATAAATTGTTACGGTCCAGTGCACACTGGTCTCTAATTGTATAAATACAACCTCTGACAACTGCGTCAGGGAATGGAATCTTGGCAAATACCTTTCAAAATTCAATGTAACTAACGTCATTACAAGCAGATCGATTTTTAAAAAGTACATTATAATGATTGCAACCGAAATCCCTTGCACTGAGATGTAGGTTTAATTTATCAGTACTAAAGAAAATAATATCTTAGGGGATATATTTAAGTTGTCTTTTAAGCTTAGATAAAGACAGGAAAAAATACACAACTGTCTATCAAGTCTGATATTAATTCATTCTCTGGCACATAGGATGATAAACTAGAACACATAGATCTTCCTGTAGAACAAATCCTCAGGGGCTGACATTATAATACTACAGCACTGTTGCTAATAGGATTAGCTATAAATCCACTATTTACTTTACGAAAAACGTTATCAAAAGTGTCAATAACTTATGGAAGACACTTTTAATTCAGAGCTCTAGGTCATTCAGAATCACAGAAGAGGTTCAAAGTTGTTTTCCTTCTATAAGCAAGTAGACGTCTGCACTAAATGGAATACTTCTTGAACAATTTTGCCAGAGCTTTATGCGAAGAACATCTTTGCCAAGTTCCATGCACTTTCAACTAGACATAAAGAAGGAGATGTCATTTGTAGCAAATTGTTGACGATGTTTTTGGGTGCGCTGAAAAGAGAATGGTCAACTGAAATCGGTTATATAGAGATATGAATATAAAACCTCCACACTTGCCCACCCACACACGAACCGGCCTTAAGGTTGGAAAAATCAAAAGAAGAACTATGTTTTAGGTGACAGGTCAAATATATGTTCAGAGTATTTTATAGTGTTCGATTGGTTTTAGTAACCTTATTTTTCACTCGACACAACAAAGTCTCAATCACAATCAACAGATTAAGATAATCATTCTTGCTTAGTTGTATTGACACTGACAGCAAAACGTAGCCTAAAGAATGCCCCACAAAACTTTCTATTGATCCAAGCTGTTAGCTCAACATTTGTTTATATATGACCCAGTTGTAGACCTGAATCAGAAATAATACAACTTTTCTATCATTTGTCATGAAAATGACAAATCTAGTGTCCTTTCATTTAAACGGTGATCTTGTTAAAAGTTACGTTAAGAAAGCTCAAAACTGAACAAAAAAATCACCCATTCCAAAAGCCTTATAAAGACCGGAAACACTTCCAAACGTTATAAAGACAGGGAACAATTCCAAAAACTTTATATTCAAAGGGAACAATTCCAAAAATCTTATAAAGCCTGGGGACTATTCCAAGGGAACAATTCCAAAAGCCTTATAAAGCCTGGGGACTATTCCAAGGGAACAATTCCAAAAACCTTATAAAGCCTAGGGACTATTCCAAGGGAACAATTCCAAAAACTTTATATTCAAAGGGAACAATTCCAAAAACCTTATAAAGCCTGGGGACTATTCCAAGGGAACAATTCCAAAAACTTTATATTCAAAGGGAACAATTCCAAAAACCTTATAAAGCCTGGGGACTATTCCAAGGGAACAATTCCAAAAGCCTTATAAAGCCTGGGGACTATTCCAAGGGAACAATTCCTTTAACCTTATAAAGCCTAGGGACTATTCCAAGGGAACAATTCCTCTAACCTTATAAAGCCTAGGGACTATTCCAAGGGAACAATTCCAAAAGCCTTATAAAGCCTGGGGACTATTCCAAGGGAACAATTCCAAAAACCTTATAAAGCCTGGGGACTATTCCAAGGGAACAATTCCAAAAGCCTTATAAAGCTTAGGGACTATTCCAAGGGAACAATTCCAAAAACTTTATATTCAAAGGGAACAATTCCAAAAACCTAATAAGGCCTGGGGACTATTCCAAGGGAACAATTCCAAAAACTTTATATTCAAAGGGAACAATTCCAAAAACCTTATAAAGCCTGGGGACTATTCCAAGGGAACAATTCCTTTAACCTTATAAAGCCTGGGGACTATTCCAAGGGAACAATTCCTTTAACCTTATAAAGCCTGGGGACTATTCCAAGGGAACAATTCCAAAAACCTTATAAAGCCTAGGGACTATTCCAAGGGAACAATTCCAAAAGCCTTATAAAGCCTGGTGACTATTCCAAGGGAACAATTCCAAAAGCCTTATAAAGCCTGGGGACTATTCCACGGGAACAATTCCAAAAACCTTTTAAAGGCTAGAGACTATTCCAAGGGAACAATTCCAAAAGCCTTATAAAGCCTGGGGACAATTCCAAGGGAACAAATCCAAAAGCCTTATAAAGCCTGGGACAATTCCAAGGGAACAAGTTCAAAAATCTTATAGAGACTGGGAACAATATCCAAAAATCTTATAAAGTCTGTGAACAATTCCAAAATTCTTATAAAGACTAGGAACAATTCCAAGGGAACAAGTTCAAAAACCTTATAACGACTGGGAACAATTAAAAAAACCTTATAAAGACTAGGAGCAGTTTTAAAAGCCTTAAAAAACTGGGAACAAACGTAAACAATAAAGTATGAACTTTCCTTTATTTATCTATAAAAAAAAGAATTGAAATTTAAACTTTCACTAGCTTTTATATATCTTATAACACCACCCGCTGTGACCTAAAGTTCAAAATCCAAAGTTCACGTAAAAAAGAAAATCGGCTAAGGAACAGATATGCTGTAGAAGTAGCCCAAGAATCTACGCAACAGGCTAGGTTTTGAAGTATTATATGTAACATACAAAATCAACGAAACATATTTGCTTAAGAAGTGGCCTTTGTAACAGCCTAAATCTACAATAGATTTGCTCTAGTAAAAGTCCATGTATAACATGTGATACAGCAAAAGGGACATAACTACGTTTAAATGCAGGACAGAAATAAAACTTAGTTGCGTTACCTTAACTTGAATGCACAGGTGGACATGGTATAAATGTGTGAAACTGTGAATACCAATCAACCAGTCAAACAATCAATAAATCAATCAATTTGGTATGTATTAGAACTTTTTTGTATCCCGCCATCTTTCCATGCGCCTCTTTTTGTTTTCTATATTAAATCATGCTTAGGCAATGGTTCTAGTTTAGGACTCGCCCTACTTTCTTTTTTCAAGGACTTCTTTTTTTATTTTTTAGCTCTCAAATCTCCATAGAATATAAACCGACGGTCTAATTTCATATCATTGAAGAATGTACAAATACACACTGCGCATGCTCAGAGACCGTGAGGTGTTCTCCTCCTACTTATTAATATTCATATATTACGAGCCATTAGACGAACACACTTCTTTAAGCTTTCTCATTTACGAAGAACACACAGCATAAACTTCATCCTATACATAGTATCTCAAATGTAAATAACTAATCCGAAAATAATTTTTTGTGGCGCCGCCTCTTTGAAAGAAGTATGAAATATTAGAACATAAATAAAATGATTTCATGTTCTCACACGTATGCTATGTTCAATTACTGTATTAGATCTGTTAAAATGCATATTAGTACGTGTGTCTTAAGTATTTGTAAATCTTCAATCTCCCCAAAACATTTGATTATAGATAAGGTGACAAGTTTAAATAATGTGCTAGCACGCTCTTAGAATTCTTAATGATTTCTGCCAGCACGACATTCGAATTTTGCTTCACTCGAATTTTGAATGCTGTGTTATGTCGACATTTGAATCTTTAATCACTTCATTTTTGAATGTTTGCTAGCCTCACATTGATTTTTTTTATTGATTTAATAGTCAAATATCATATAAGATTTACATCAGACATTAGAAAAAATAAACATTGTGCTAACACGCCAACCGACATTCGAATTTTTCATCGTTTGTATCCGCCAGCACGAGATTCGAGTTTTGATTATTCCTAATATTAAACACCAACTGATTTTATAACTGACTGACCAACTAAGCTTTGAGCTCGTAAAACATTGTTGAATCACTTCCCAATAAAATACATAGAAACATATCTTTTATGTAAAAGTGAAATATAAATTCTAATTTCTTGTAATCTAAGAAAAACAAAAGAAAATATCATAAAGATTATATTCATAATTAAATTCTTATACATCCTGTCTTCTTCAAATATTACAGCGACTGACTCACAGAATGTAGCTTTTTCTTTTTTCTTTAAAATTAAAGAGAAGTTAATATACTATGGAAAAAACATAATATTATGCTTCTATACACCATGAAAACTGAAAAAAAAATGAATTTACCAGGATTCGAACGCATGCCCTTTCTAAACCACTGACCCACATAGGCATGTTATTAAGATATTTTTAAAACAATAAGATCAATAAAGTATCTACCCCGTGACTAACGGGGCAAATATTTTACCGATAAAAGTGTTTAAAACTTGATGAAATGATCTACTTATGTAACAAAATATGAGACAGCAACTTAGTTTAGATTACAACTAGAATTCCTATATGTATAAACATTTTCTTTTTATGCATCGTCGACCCATCTGTGAACCAATCGCTTTAAAGCAGCTCGTTCAGAGTTGGTCATTGACTAAGAATTTGATTTTAACTATCTGTCTGTATGACGTCTATCGATACCTACCTACAGACGCACTGTCACCCAATGCAACATTTCGTGATTGCTAAAAAAATAGGTAGTTTCTCTATCATAGGCTATAGCATTGCGAACGGTAAAAAACCTATATTTAGAATTTCTATTTTCGTTCGTCACATGACTGATCACATTTACCATTCGTGCATATTGGACCAAAAACTACAGACATTCGTTTCATGGATAAATGCCCCGAACTACTATAAATGTATAACCAAAACAAAGTACGAAAGTTCACAAGAATGAATCTTAGGGTTACTTTACTTTACTTCAAACATGATTTAAATTGTCCCAAACATTGCTATCAAAGTCAATCTATTGCGTAAGAGACTGGAGGTGGTATCACGAAAATTTTTGTAAGCAATCGATGAAATTCATTTGAGAAAAATCAGAGGTGCGGTGGAAAAAAAGTTCCTTAAATGGAGTTTTTGAATGCTATATTTAAAAAGAAAAGGTTCAACTATCAGAGACAATAAAAGTTTCATTGCATCTGTCAGCTTAAATTACAGAAAATTTGTGTGAAGTAAATGGACCCTCGGATTCATTCTTGTGAACTTCATACTTTATATTGGACATTGTTGGCGTCCGCGCCGAAGCGCGACGCCCTTTATGGAATGAGTTCAGATTTTGTGAAAGGGTAGTTGTTATTGACTGTCATTCATGTCGCAATATGGTTATGAATAGCGAACTGGAGAATTTTGCATGAAATGAAATGCAAACATTATCAACAATAAACTGCACTTTTTACAAATTTATTTATAAAAAAAAAATATTTTAGATAATAAATAAACCTTAACCATTTCTTATTACGAACTGTTATTATGATATCATTATCATATTATTTCCATAGGTTCTTAGGTTATTAATCGCGCACTTCGTTTTTTGGTGTTTGGTTCCTGAGGTCAGCGCGATGAAAGACTAGAAACAGTCTATATATATGTTACGATTGGTCGAGACAGTCTCGTGATTTCAATATCCCGCCACTTTTTGGAGCTGCAGCAGCTTAGAGTCAAAATAGTAAGAGTTTTTTTTAGGAATTATGCATCAGGTTGCCATTTTTTTAGTCCATTTAGCGGCACGCAATGCACAGCTATGGCCCTGATTGCACTTCTGGTATTTTTTAACCGTGGATATCTAAATCGACCGAATTTTCACCGCAAGAAGTTGATTCCATTTTGATTCAAGGCAATCGACTTTTTGGTGATTTGAGTGGAAACCTGGGTATGATTAGGTATCTTAGTCATGTTGATTTGCCAAATACTGTGACATTTAACAACAATTGACCAATCCTCAATTAATAAGGGACCGGTCAGGCAAGAACTGCTGTATTCAATTACTGGGACATGTCGAACCGAAGCATTGCCAGTAAGAGGCACTAATTCAAAGTGGTTTGGATCATTATATAGTTATTCAGATTTTTTTTATATCCCGGATACGTTCCAGAACAGGGTATGTAACCAGTGTGCGTGTTGTAACTGCGGTAAATAAAATATCACCAAGTGTTCCTCTTTTTCGTCTCGAAGATGTCTACGTCTCATTATGCATAAAGAAATTAGGATTTAACCTTAAGGCGGTGGCAGAATTTCACGCGGAAATGGATGAGATGTGTTGATAACATAAGCATGGTTCTTGAAATATTGGCTCTAAAATGCAGTGTAGTTTACCATCCCAAAATATGCTTTAAATTTCCTTACATGAACACTAGACAACCTTTTATCTTATACATTAACTATCACCGGATTACAGATATTCACAGCCTTGTGCAGATTTTATTTAAAAGCCATATTTTCAAAGTATGTTTATTTTTTCATTGAAATTCATTCTTGAACAAAATACGTCTTGTTTTCCAGCTTTTTACCCTGAGAGAGCAATTTTTATGTTGTTTCTTTTTTATGACTCATGATGCTTAAAGAGACCATATTTTGATATTTATTTATTTAGAAAAAAAGTTGATTTGTCTTATATTTCTAAACCATTGTTCTAATACATAATAGGTTAATCTTTGAAATATTTTACCAATAAAGCCTAGTTGTATAATTTAAAAACTCAGCATAATGATAAATCTTAGAAAAAAACAACAGAAAGGCATTCACATATAGTACCAAAAGACACTAATACAAAAATAATATATAAAATATGTTAAATATGTTATCAGTACTAAAACCTTTTTTGATTTGGTTCTCATCTCTTAAATATGTATGGCTACGTAAAAAGGTAAGGTAAATGTGCCTGTGTAAAAAATATGATATGCAATAGGATTAGCTAGCTTGTTTGTATAACTCTAGTGCATTCATACGGACGGGTATGTTTTATCCTACAACTGTGTTCGTGAATACATTAAGTTGTTAATCTCCTGTGTTGTTCATTCATTGTTTTTTTTTTCTGGCGAAAATATTAAATTCATTTTTATTCTCTCTAATAGTTGTGTAAATCTCAGTTTGTTTTATGCCGGCTTGCCCTCTAAATCTATGAATAATACAGGGATAGCCTTTTTACCCAGATGAGTATTACTGGGATAACCTTTTCATCTGCAGAATAATACCTGGATAGTATTTCCATCCAGATGAATAATATCGGATAGTCTTTTAATCCAGATGAATATCACCGAGATAGCCTTTCCATCCGCAAAATAATACTTGGATAGTATTTCATCAAATTTGAAACCTGCCGCCTAAACTCATAACTTAATCGTCTAACTCCTGGCCTACGGGTACTTATTCAAGCCGCTATACCTCCTAAGCTTTTGACGTTTGGGTACGAGTCCATGCCCTGAACCACCACCAGCCTTTGTTCCACGGGCACGAATTTAAGCCACTAAACAGCCAATACACTTGGTCTACGGGGCAAATCTGGCACAGTGAATAAAACAGTATTTTCATTTGTTTAGGTCGTCAGACCAAACAAATAATGCTAGCATAATTTCAGTCTCTTTTCATTTCTTAGTTACCAAATCTGCAAATAGTCCGTCTGTATACATTGACAGGCACATTCATTATCACACCCTTTTCAGAGAGCAGAAAAATAGTTACCGGTTGGTCAAAAATTCCTAATATTGTGCATTTTTTTACACTTCAGCAAATTATCGGTAATATATTCAAACAATTTTGATTATAAACATGTCAACTTCGAACTCTTGAATGAAAAGACGTTCGTTTATATAAAAAATACGCATTTATTTGTCACGTGACCAAAGCTAGCTGAAAAGTATACAAAAGAGATTACCACGCTGAAGAAAGATTTTTTGTCGTTTTTTTTTCATATAATTTTATTTGCACATTATCATTCGTTGTTTTTAAACGGAGATAAATTAAGAAGTTGTCTGCATATTTCAAATAACTTTGTGACAGTTATAACATTGGTAAAGCTACTCTCCTGCGCATCGGTCGTATGTTTCACGTTCTTACCTCTGCTAACATTAAATTTTCAGTACGATATTTCTATTTTAGACAAGGAAATCTACATTTACCTTTCAGCCAATCAGTGACTACCCTACGGCGAATCGTCCATACGTTAGACAACTCAAAATGTAAACAAAGAATGCAATGCATGTTCGAATTTTACTTTACAACTTACTGATCAAAGTGTTTTTAATATGTATACGTAAATAAACCAGTAAAAATAACAAAAAAGCTATCACGCTGGTATGTTTGTTTGCGGAAGTTTTTATTGCTGTCTTAAAATGTTAACTTAAGGGAAATACGTAGTTCAATATTGTTCAAAATTGTGACAGAACACCTGTGTATTTACAATTTTTGCAGTCATGTGATCGTTTCAACCAATGAAAATTTGATGCAAGACTTTTCGGTCGCCGGGATATTGGTACACTTTCATTGGTCGTTTCAAGTTCATTGTAAAGGTCAATATCTTAAATCTACTGTAATGAAGCAGCGGAGTGCATTCACATAGCTGCTAAGGCAGCGTATGGTCAAGTGTACATATTTTAATTAGATCACAGTTCCTTTGTTTATTTACTTACGAGTGACGAAGTGCAGCTCTGTCGCCTCATAGCCAGTACAAATATTGAGTATCGTAATCATTTTAACATTTTCTTCAAAATGTAATCATTGCAGTTATTACCGTGTTTGAAAGCAGTAAGCTGAACGGACTGATTGTGAATCCATTTAAAAAGAGTGAAAACTTTGAACTGCAAATCAAGGATAGAGTTTCAAATATTAAGCTTTAAGCTTTAAGATTTTTTTCTATATATATTTACTGTCATATATTTTTTTTGAATAAATACTGTTTAAACTAAAACAATTCTAGAAGTTAATTAAGAGAAACAACCTTCAGTAAATGTGTTTTTTTTTTGCCTGGCTCAGATTTTTACATTGGCTGGATTCTTATCTAAAAGTTACAAAATTAAAGGTTGGTAGGGACAGGACTAAAACATACATTTTGACGATCAATTTTTTATCTATAACTTGGCAATATCATTGTGTCATTCAGTAGGTTCATATCTGTCATGAAAACTTTATCATTTATCATTCAAGTAGACATGAGATCTATAAACCTGCACCTGAATTCCCTTAAAGAACTTGGTCTTAAAAAAAGACAAAAAGAAGATTTTTTTTTTCAGTTTCAAAGTGAAACAAAATTTATAACCGAAATACAAATTCTTTTAAAGACCGTGTAAAATATCCACTTCAAAGTACTGTTTTTGCAATAACATTGCAATCGCCTAGTCGAAATTCTTTAAACTCTCCAATCAAGTCCTTCTGCAAATATGCGGTCTGTCAGAAACTATTTCCGCTGAAGGCTATTGGTAGAGTTATTGCGTTTTTCAAAATTTGATCGGCAGCATTACTCTTGTAACCCTTCATTGAATTACTTTGAAGTCTAAAGAGCGTTAACAGATGGTTTGTAGAAAAGTGCAGAGCACTAAATCCATTTTACATCTATTAAAAGAGTTTTAACTTATTGCCTCGTGTACTTTTCTAAGTGTTAATCTTTCACATAAACATTGTAACAACATAACTCTCTGGTCATTAATGTCAGAAAAAGCACAAACTACGAAAACTTTTACCCTGGTTTTCGTATTTGCTAAAACCTTTAAGCACATATCTATTCAAAGTACTAGATAGGAAAACTTATTTATCAGTGTTTCAGTGACCGTGAACACAATAGCTGAACATTGTAACAACATAACTCTCTGGTCATTAATGTCAGAAAAAGCACAAACTACGAAAACTTTTACCCTGGTTTTCGTATTTGCTAAAACCTTTAAGCACATATCTATTCAAAGTACTAGATAGGAAAACTTATTTATCAGTGTTTCAGTGACCGTGAACACAATAGCTGAACATTGTAACAACATAACTCTCTGGTCATTAATGTCAGAAAAAGCACAAACTACGAAAACTTTTACCCTGGTTTTCGTATTTGCTAAAACCTTTAAGCACATATCTATTCAAAGTACTAGATAGGAAAACTTATTTATCAGTGTTTCAGTGACCGTGAACACAAATCAAATCATTAACCTGTTTAAGCTCCCCTGAGTATATGCTTAGTGAGCTTTTGTGATCGCTTTGTGTCTGGCGTTCGTCAACCATTTTTCCCTTTAAGCACATCTCGTCCGTAACCAACAGCTTAAAGTTGATAAAACTTCTTAGGTAGGTTCATTGCATGAAGTTCTAGCAAAGTTGTTCAGAAAATTTAATTCCACGAAGAACTCAGGTTGCTACAGCGATAGTAGGGAAAATCTTCACCTTGCACTGTTTTTTTATCACGTAAGCATTTTACTATGAAAGATTTTCTTGTTTTATGAAAAATAGTATCGCTCAATGGACCGATTTTTAAATAGAAATACCGTATGCATTTTAACACGCGTTGTATCTGGCTGTAAATTAACCTGACCACTAAATTGTTCTGGTCGTACAAACACAATTTTGTGATTGAAAAAATAACTTTCATGTATGTAAATAAGCATGTAATGATGGTGAAGTTGTTACAGAAACGAAAGCAGTCGTAAATATCTCCGCTGACATCTAAGAACTTAGAAAATAAACAGAAAACTTCTTTTTTAGCAAGTGTGTATGCATTTGTGTGAACATGGATCATGTTATAGTTTTCATGGTCAAAAACCATTATAACCGAAAAGCCCTAAAGCGCAATTCATAAATTGTTTGAAAACTTCCTCGCATCAGCTACAGGCCTACCAAATATCTGCTTTTCTGTTTTACAAGACGCAAGATAAATAGCTAGCAGTCACGTTTTACATACTGTTACTGCTATATACTGCTACTGTCAGCTTCACGTTTTATGCACTGCTACTTCTATATACTGCTACTGCTAACGTCACATTTAACCTACTGCTACATACTGCTTCTGCCAGTTTCACGTTTTATGTATTGCTACTACTATATGCAGCTACTGCCAGCTTCAAATTAATTTGATCTACGGTTACTGTTAACGTGACGTTTTTTATATACTTTTACTGCCAGCTTCACGTTTCATATTTCACGGAGTGCTACTGCAGTAGCTTTCTACTTCCGTTGTCACGTTTTATTTACTGCTGCTCCTAACGCCACTTGTTACGTACTGCTACTGCTACAAACTTCTACTGCCAGCTTCACGTTTCACGTTTTATCTGCTGCTAAATCTATATACTGCTACTGCCATCTTCACGCTTTAACTGCTGCTACTGCTAAATACTGCAACTTCAAGCTTCATGTTTTACCTACTGCTTCTGCTCGATTACGTTTTTATACTGCCAATTACTGCCACAGTCCAGTTCCTTTTTTATGTTTTGTTAGTGCTAACAGAAAAAAGATAGGTGCACGGAGTCACAAAAAACAACATTACAATAAAAAAGACGAAAGAAGAAATGGACAAATGAAAGGTGTTTGTGTACATTGGTCATTTTTAATGAAAGTGATTTAACTTTAAGTCGAATTCATTTTATAATATTTAAGCAATTGTGACTTCACATTTAAGTAAAAACATAATAGCAATTTGACGATGTACACACACTGGAGTTGGAGGATAAGTAGAGTTAAGAGCAAATGAACATTGTTAAGAAAGATCAATGTTTGTGCGCTGTATGACGCGACGTCGTTTAGAGTAGTGAAACTTTTCCTAAATCTTTGGTTTTTATACAATGTAAAACACAGAAACATAAAAACCAAATATAAGCGTACAGATCAACAATAGCAGTATTTCATATCACGTGATTCAGATAATATACATTTAGAAGCAGTTAAAGTGTGAAGCTAGCAGTAGTTGCCAGTAGCAGGAGCTGGCGGAAACAGTAGGTAAAACTGCAAAGTTGGCAGTAACAGTAAGTAAAACGTGAAAATGGCAGGAGCAGTAGATAAAACATAAGTTGGCACAGCAGTAGATGTCAGTAGCAGTAGATGAAACGGTAAGTTGTCACAGCCAGCAGTTGGCAGTAGCAGTAGGTAAAACGTGAAGTTGGCTGTAGCAGTAGTTGGCAGTAGAAGTAGTTGGCAGATGCAGTAGTTGGCAGTAGCATTAGGTAAAAGGTGAAGTTGTCAGTAGCAGTAGTTGGCAGTAGTAACAGGTAAAACATAGGGTTGACAGAAGCAGTAGATAGCAGTAGGTAAAACATGAAGATGGCAGTAGCAGTACATAAAGCGTGAAGCTGGCAGAGGCAGTAGTTCGCAGTAGCAGTGCATAAATCATGCAGTTGGTAGTAGCAGTAGATAAAGCGTGAAGTTTGCAGTATCAGTACTTGGCAGCAATGATAGGTAAAACGTGAAGTTGGCAGAAGCAGTAGCTAGATAGTAGTAGCAGTGGGTTTAATGTGAACCTGGCATTAGTTGCAGTTGGCAGTAGCTGTACATAAAACGTGAAGTTGGTAATTGCTGTAGTTGTCAGTAGCAATAGATAAAACGTGAATTTGACAGCAGCAGAAGTTGGCAGTAAATAAAACGTGAAGTTGGAATAGCAGTGAATAAAACGTGAAGCTGGCAGAAGCAGTAGATAGCAGTAGCGGTAGATAGCAGCAGCAGAATTTAAAACGTGATGTTGACAGTAGCAGCTGATAGATGTTGATAAAATGTGAAGTTGGCAGTTGTGGTAGATAGCAGTAGGTAAAACTTGAAGTCGGCAGTAGCAGTAGATAAAACGTGAGGTTGCAGTAGTAGCAGTCGATGAAACGTAATGTAGGCAGTAGCAGTGCATAAAACGTGAAGTTGGCAGTAGCAGTAGAAAGCAGTAGCAGTAGATAAAACGTTAAGTGGGTAGTAGCACTAGATAGCAGAAGCAAAAGTTAAAACGTGATGTGGGCAGAAGCAGCAAATAGCAGTTGTTTTAACGTGAAGTTGGCAGTTGCGGTAGATAGCAGTAGCAGTAGGTAAAAACTTAAAGTTGGTAGTAGCAGGAGTTAGCAGTAGCAGTAGGTGAAACGTGAAGCTGGCAGTAGCAGCTGTTGGCAGTAGTAATAGGTAAAACGTGAAGTTGACAGAAGCAGCAAATAGCAGTAGCAAAAGGTAATCATGTGCACCTAGCAATTAACATGACTATGGCTTGATTAATCAAGTACAGAATTAGTTAGGGGAGTTAGGACGGGATTTGGGATAAAGTAAAAATAATTACACCCCCACCCCCACTGAAAAAATTATTCCTCCAACCTTTTTTGTGAAAATCAGTAGAATAGTTTGACCCCACCCTTCCCCAACCAATTTTGTCCCACCCCCTCCACACACACAAACACACATGTGTAACATAAATTTCCGACTTTTTTCAGAAAGTTTTTATTATAACATATATTTTTGGAGAGAGGGAGTTAAAAAGGGGGGTGGGTGGGCTGCAAAATATTCATTAGAAATAAAATATAATTATAAAATAAAGAATTTAAGGGAAGGATAGGAGAGGACACAAGTTTTTCTTTAGAAAATGATAAAGCGCTGCAACCTCGGAGGTACTGCTTATCATTATTGTAATGCAATTCTTGTTACCTCTGCCTAGGAGGCTTTTTTGCCGGCCACATGGAATAACATTTTTTGCAACTGTATTGAAATAAAAAAGAAGAAGAAAGGAAATCATTTGAAAATGGAGGAAGCCAATGTCAAATAAGCAATACATATATACATTGTTTTCAGTTCACGAATGTATTTATGCCTTTTTTTACCTAATTTCTTCGAGCTTTTAGCACATGTCTTATTACATACAACAACCAATAAATAGAATTACAAAAACTACCAAAATTGCTGAGATATTAAATTGATTTTAATGAAACATATTTAAAATCTTGTAAAACGTGTAAAGTCTTTTAATTAAAAGCGTAACTGGACTATACAAACCACCAGATGGTGCTAGGGAAGGTTTTTTTTAATCAAACACAGTGCAGGTCAGGGACCCTTTTTCTGATATTATGTTTAAAGGAAAGCTTAGTTTCTAGAGAAAATGTACACAATTGTGTTTTATACAATTTATGACCAGTCCCTTGTAAAAAGAAAATAAGGATATGCCTTTTCCAGAAGTGTAATTCTATAAAAAAAATATCCTATCAAGCAGACTATCTGAATTGAAATATTCCCGTGAGGTGTTTGTAAACAAAAAATAGGTGTCAATGTTTTTTACAATGTGTTGCTTACTCTATACTAGCATGCAGAGCAGAATGAAATAAATTCTTTTACCTTGATGAAAGTTTTATTCCAAATATTTGTATGAAATCTAAGAAGGACAATTCAGCAAAATGTGTAAATATAGATTATATAATTATGTCCTTCACTCTGAAAGTTATTTTGTCACTGCACATTTTAGTAGTTTATTTGCCAGCATGTTACAAAAATGCTTGATAAAGACACAATAAATAGATGTTCATTTTATATGGGATACGATTCTGCAATACACGGAGATTCAAATTCAAATTCTTTCACAGAAAGCAATCTTAAAAAGGACCATCCTCATATGTAGTTATTCGTCGTCCTCCATAAAAACATATTTTATTTTTTATAAGTATTCTGTTAGTCATATCTATGATAATGAAAATTCTGCTCTTTTTCTTCAGTAGTTTTATAAAGTATGTTTTCTTCAATAAATCCAGATAACAAAACATTTTGTTTACCTAATCTGCATATTCTTTCTAGTTTCACTACTTTTTCTCCATTTCAGACCCACAAATCATTGACCTGCCAGATCTCAGTGATATGCTATTTAATATCAGTTTAATTTGGCGACCTTACTTCCTGACAAACAACATATAAAACTAGCAGAACAAGTGTCAGAAATAAGTGTCAGAAATAAGCCCTCTACTAAACATTTTGAATGTCTGAGCTAGAAAATTAGTAAATAAGTTAAAGCAGATAGGTGTTTGATTTTAATTTAACTAAAAATGAAAAAGCAACATTATACCAAAACAAATATTTATATTATCTTATACAATGTCAATTGGATTTCTAACAGAACACACCTCTTAATCATCTATACCAGCGGGAATTACGCCTTTAAGAGTCTATGTCCCAGTTGTTAAAAAATTTCGTTTACTTTAACGAATGGTTAACTAAAATTTATTTGTTAGTAAAACATTACATAAGCAGCTTTAAAGGTTTCAGTTATAGTTAACGAAACATTAAATGACTTGATACTGTACTTACAGAGACCAAAGGCAGATTACACAAAACATATCAAGAAATAAAAACAGGTTTATATTAAATAAATAAGATAGGTAATCCACAATCAATTTATTTCCTCCATGAATAGCGCCTTTAACAAATTGTAAAATTATTAATGAAACTACTAATGAAATTATGAGTTTGGCGAGGATTGGCCACAACTTCCCTAATATTGATATTAAGTAGACTAGGTGACAGATACCAAATATAATTAAGTCTAATGAATCACTAATTGTCACAAGGTCCTCTTGACGTCACCAAAAATATTGCAAGTCAGTTTATCTTAATGGTGGGGGAACATATCCGCCACATAGCAAAGACATGGAAGATGCCGTCAGGCATATGTCCTGCCTTTGCCATAACTGCCACCAGTACCAACAACAGTAACTGTGTTGCCAAACAAAGCCTCATCCGGGTAAACTCGATGGACAGTACTATTGAGACAAGTAATCAAACTGAACTTAATGTTATGTAAAAAAGACTTCATTGCCTGCTGCAGAAAGATTGACTTCATCTCAGCAAAAGAAAAGATAACCATAACCATTGTCCATTGCCACCCATGATCTTCATGAAATTATGCACTTTAATACAAACAGAACAACAAGTAACAATGACACGTTCATTCATTCATTCGTTCGTTTGTTCGTTTGTTTGTTCATTCAGTGCATTGACAAAAATGTCTTTGGCAATTTACAATTTACAAAACATTTAAATATGGCAAAGACATACATATAAGAACGTACACTTGTTCTTAAATGATTCATTCCGTGTGAAGCTTACTTTTGTGTGAGGCTTACATCTTCACATGACATAAATTAAAACATGATAGCATCAGACCGGATGTTGCAATTTGTTACCCAATTACAGAAAAAATGCACTGCTTTAACGTAATATTTTAACCAATCAGATTTCGTTACCCCATGGAGTCTAAAGAAGCGCAGATGAGGTTATGTCATATACATGATAGGGTGAGAACAGTGCATAAAATAAATCTTTATACGCCAATCTTGACGAATACCTTTCAAAATTCAATGAAACTTACGTCATTACCAGTAGATCGATTTTTAAAAGTACATTATCGTGATTGCAACCGAAATCCCTTGCACCGAGATGTAGGTTTAATTTATCGCTTCTAAAGAAAATATAATAATCTTAGGGGATATATTTAAGTTGTATTGTAAGCTTAGATAAAGACAAAAAAATAAACAACTGTCTATCAAGTCTGATATTAATTCATTCTTTTGCACTTAGGACACAGTATCTTCTTGTAGACCAATTCTTTGGCTGACTAAAATATACTTTAACATTGCTCCTTAGGATTAGCAATAAAATCCGCTATTTACGTTATAAAAATAGCTCTAGGCCATGCAAAATCACAGACATGTTTCAAAGTTGTTTTCTATAAGCATGTAGACTTCTTCATGAAGTGATATACTGTTAAACAATTTTACTAGAGCTTAATGCGAGAAACATCCTTGCCAAGTTGGTGTACTTTCAGCTAGGCGTAAAGAAGGTGATGTTATTTGTAGCAAATTGTTGACGATTTTTTCCTGTGTGTTGAACAGAATATAGCCAAATGAAATCGGTTATATACAGATATGAATAAAACATAAAAGTTTCACTACGTTTGCCCATATATGAACCGTATTCAGTCCCGACCTGAGGAAAATCAAGAGAACTATGTTTAAGGTGACAGTTCAGAGTATTTGCATATTTTTCGATTGATTGTAGTTAGTAACCTAATTTTTGACTTGACGCAACAGTCAATTAGAATTAACAGATTAAGATAATCATTATGGCTTAGTTTTATTGACTCTGACAGCAAAACGTAGTCTAAAGAATGTCCCTCAAAGTTTTCTATTGATCCAAGCTGTTAGGGCAACATTTGTTTATATGTGACCCAGTTGTAAACCTGAATAAGAAATAATACAACTTTTCTATCATTTGTCATTGAAATGACACATTTTGTGTTATCTAGTCCTTTTATTGAAGCGGTGAAATTAGTTAACGTTACGTAAAGAAAGCTCAAAACTGGACAAAGAATCACTCATTCCAAAAGAAGCTATATAAACACTGGGAACAATTCCAAGGGAACAAGTTCAAATACCTTATAAAGACAGGGAATAATTCCAAAAGCCTTACTAAGACTGGGAACAATTCAAAAATCCCTATAAAGACTGGAAACAATTTTAAAAGCCTTAAAAAGACTGGGAAAATATCCAAAAACCTTATTAAGTCTGTGAACAATTTCAAAAGCCTTATAAAGACTGGAAACAATTCCAAGAGAACAAATTCAAAAGCCTTTTAAAGATTGGGAACAATTCCAAAACTGATCTTAAGTTCAAAATCCAAATTCCATGTAACAAACATAGGCTACGGAACAGATTATGCTGTAGCAGTAGCCCAAGAACCTATGCAATAGATTTGGTTATACCATACAAAAACCACAAAACAGATTTGCATAAGAAGTAGCCTTTGTAAAAGACTAAATCTACAGAACAGATTTGCTTTACTTACTTTCTTTCACTTACAGCAAAAGGGACATAACTGCATTTAAATGCAGGACAGAAATAAAACTTAGTTGTTTAATGTAAGTGGACTTGGTATTAATGTGTGAAAGATAAAAAATCAATCAGTCAGTTAAACAATCCAAAAATGGAATCAATTTGTTATAATGTTATGTATTAGAACTTCTTTGGTAATTTAATTTTTATTTCCAGGGTTTCTAATATGCAAGTACTGTGTATAATATATATGTATATATAATATAAGTGTTTGTTATTAACATAAAACTTCGTAGCATACCATACTATTATGTATTAAAGTGGCATTTTTGTTCAAAAAAGAAAGAAAAACTTATGGTCACGAAAAAAATCTCGAAACATGATATATCTTTAGAAAAATTGTAACTTTCACCAGATTCAGATAGAGACACACAACGTTTACTTTCAAAGTTCATAAAAAAAAATTATCATAGACTGGGCTAGTCAAAAAAGACTTTATCAGCTTGCAACTATGTTCAGTAGGAATAAAACTGTTATATGCGATCATTTAATTTAGCTATAACTTTAACAATCCCTGTTTTTCTATGATTAAAAACAAATAACTAGCCTATACTTCAACTCGGTGATGGTCACTTTGAACATTTATGTCACCTTAACACATTATTCTCTATAGAATTATCTGTATAAATTTGAATGTACATTCTACTTCATAATTTATGATGGAAGAGACAAAAACAGTTTGTACAAACACATTTTTACAAAAATATGGAAAGGAAGACTATCCAATTAAGTCAGTTATTTAGTTATTATGCTCATTCATATCCCTTTAGAACATCTTTTTGCAAGTATTAAGAAACTTGGAATGAACCTAAAGTGAACAGAAAAATTTAAAAAGGACAAAATGAGTTCAGTGAGTTTTTCTTTCTAAGAAGGGAGATAAAAAAGTGGGGATTGGGAGGAGGAAAAGGGGAAGGTTTTGAAGTGCCAGTCGTAAACACTAAAATTAAAAAATGCAAAAACAAACAAAAGAAAACAGTTTAAATATGAAATTTTAAGAACTGATAAGCAAATTTCTAAAAGAATGACTCATTGTACTAAAACTTGTAAATGTCTCCATTCCTTTTCAAAATAAATGATATTCATTGTTTTATTTGCATTGAATCTTTCAATCTTATATAAATATAGAATACTCTTTTTCAGGCCTTCTACGTTTGGTGGTCCCATTTTCATTTTACATGAATAAATATAAGACTTGCAGGTTAAGAGAATTTTGTTTGATACCTTTAGAAATGTAATATTACGAAACAAAATATCTGTGAGTATCCTATCTGTATTTATATTTTCGAACTTTCTTTGGATCCAGAATTTAACATTTTGCCAAACAGAATTTATCATAAAACACTCTTAAAATAAATGAGTGAGACCTTTACAAAAAGAGCATGAGTTATTGTTGATAAGCCCCATTTTTGCTCTTAGGTAATTAGTTCCCAAAATTCTGTGGTTAATTCTTAACTGCAGCCACTTAAGCCTTGAGTCTTTTGTACATTTGAATGGTAGGATATAAACATCTTTCCAGTTGAAATTATTCAGGTTCAAGATATTTGGCCATTTCTGTTGGGAGGTGGGCTTGACACCAGATTCAATGAGTATGTCATATGTAACCCTGCAACCCTTTTCTTGTTTAAAAATTACTTTAGCTTTCAGGGGTGTAAAGGTGTTTTTTCCTTTTTGGATTTGTGAGCAATATTTAGGGTATTTAAATATGTTCTGATTGAAGTAATAATACCGTTATAAAACAAAAAATTGGTTTTTTGAACATTGTTTATCTGCTGGAATCTTTCAAAGGAATACAGGCTACCATTTTCACCTATAAAATCATTAATGAAGTAGATACCTGTCTTTGTGTAATTAGTACTACAAAAAGACTTGCGACCTATTTTAATATTAGGTTATGGAAAACTGACACAGTTAAGAATTCCTTCCAAGATTTTTGACTCTTAACAGAAAGTATGCTATATAATGCTTGTAATAAATCTTTCCAGAAGGGATTGCTAACCTCTGAATCTTTTTTGTACAAAGTTTGCACCATATTTTCCAATAGAGTCTAAGGCTGGGCATATTATTCTGACTAGCATGTAATATTGAGACTTTTTTTCAAGTACCTCCTAATCTAAGAGCATTTAAGTGCCATTATAAACTTTTCAACAACTACAACTATTAGTCCTCCATTGTTGAAGTTTTGGACAACTGTGACTCTTTTAACCATATCTGGGCCATTGGTCCATAGGAATTTAAAAACATTTCTTGAATCTTTTTGATAATCTCTTCTGATGGTGTTGGGAGGCTAAGAAATAAGTGGTTTAATTTTGGCAGGGCTAGTGTTTTGATAACGATATTTTTGCCAGCTGGGGTCAGAATTCTATTAGACCATACATGCAATTAAAGTTCTAATTCCTTAATCTTTGCTTCAAAGTTCAACTTTACAATATCATTTAACTCTGTAGTAAAAGTAACACCTAATAGTTTAAAAGTATGGTCCCGCTGTAAAGATAATTCTGGACAGATGATCTGGTTACTTCCTCTCTTTGACCCAATCCATACTGCCATAGTTTTTTATACATTAACATGAAGGCCTAATATTTCAGCATAAAATTTTAAAATTTTGATTGCATTTCTAAGAGATTCGGTTGATCCATTTAGTAAAAGGGTTGTGTCATCAGCATACTGTGAGATCAAGAATTCCTGATTATTACATTTAATTTCTTTTATATTATTAGTTTATTACTATTTTTAAATAATTGAGACATTCTTTCAACACAGAGGTTAAATAAATACGGGGATAGAGTATCACCTTGACGACAGCCGCGATGGACATAAAACCAGTCAGACAAATGACCATTTACAATAATACAAGATTGAATATTTTTATATAAAGTCTGAATCCACCTAATAAAGTCAGTACTAAAATTAAAGAAATGAAAAACTTTATACATAAAACTCCATGACAACGAGTCAAAAGCAGTCGCAAAATCAACCAGCAAAAGTATTCCTTTAATGTTATGTTCTTTTGTATAGTCCATTATATCATATATCAGTCTAATATTATCACCAATAAAACGGCCTGACAGGAAGCCACTTTGAGTCTCACTAATTAATTTTGAAAGAACTTTCTATAACCTGTTTGCAATACTTGCTGAGGTGATTTTATAACCTACATTTAGTAAAGAAAAAGGTCTCTAATTTTTTAATAAAGTTTTATCCTTGTTACCTTTATGAATACATGTTAAAACTCCCTGTTTTTGTGTTATCGATAATTCTCCAGTATTAAAAGCACAATTCATGGATCTTACCAAAAATACCTATGTCTATCCAAAAAACTTTATAAAAAGCTGCTGTAAATCCTGAAATTCCTGGGGATGAATTATTTGACACCTTTTTTAAACTAAAGAGCATTTTTTCTTGAGTTAATTTACCCTCAAGACTGTTTTTATCTTCATCTGTGAGTTTCACTAGTTGCTGGTTATAAAATAACCTGTTCAAATTAACTTCGCTTGTATTTCTAAAAGCATAAAAACTCTTATAATAATTCATGGCTTCAACCAATATATCTTTTGTTCATGTAAAATTTTACCTGTCTTTGAACATGAAGAGTTCATATTCTTTGAAACGAAATTCCTATTTTCAAGGTTAGAGAAATAATTAAATGGTTTTTCCCCTTTTAATAACCATTTAGCACGAGATCGAATAAGTGAACCCTCAAGCTTTTCTTTCCTTGTCTCAAGAAGTTCATTTTTCTTTTGTTCTAATAGATTTTCATTACTTAACACAGCAGTTTGAAATTTTTCTGAAATTAACTGTTTTTCTTTATTATTTTCTTCTTGGTTTTTATGAGTGAAGTAAGCTATTGTTTTTGTCTAATTTCCATAAGAAGAGTTTCAAAGAATAATTTTTCATCTATTGTTAACAAAAGTTCACTATCTGGTATACTTTCTATTGGTAAATTGGTTTACTGTACTTCACTGGCATACTTAGGATGATAAACTGAAAACACAGAATCTTCTTGTAGAACAATTCTTTGGCTGACATAAATATACTTTAACATTGCTGCTTAGGATTAGCAATAAATCCACTATTTACTTTACACAAAACGTTATAACAAGTGTCGGTAACTTAAAGTAGGTATTTTTAATTTCAGAGCTCTAGGCCATGCAAAATCACAAACATGTTTCAAAGTTGTTTTCTATAAGCATGCAGACTTCTTCATGAAATGATATAATGTTTAACAATTTTACTAGAGCTTAATGCGAGAAACATCCTTGCCAAGTTGCGTGTACTTTCAGCTAGGCGTAAAGAAGGTAATGTCATTTGTTGCAAATTGTTGACGATGTTTTCCTGTGTTGAAAAGAATATAGCCAAATGAAATCGGTTATATACAGATATAAATAAAACGTCAAAGTTTCACTACGTTTGCCAACATATGAACCGGATTCAGTCCCGACCTGAGGAAAATAGGTATTGACGCAACAGTCAATCACAATCAACAGATTAAGATAATCATTATGGCTTAGTTGTACTGACACTGACAGCAAAATGTAGCCTAAAGAATGCTCTTTTGATCGAAGCCGTTAACGCAACATTTGTTTATATGTGACCCAGTTGTAGACTTTAATCAGAAATAATACAACTTTTCTATCATTTTTCTATCATTTAGTGTTATGTAGTCCTTTTATTAAAGCAGTGAGATATGGTTAACGTTACGTAAAGAAAGCTTAAAATTGGACAAAAAATCACTCGTTCCAATAGCCTAAGAAAGACAGGGAAAAATTCCAAAAGCCTTATTAAGACTGGGAACAATTCCAAAATCCTTATAAAGACTGAAAACAATTTCAAAAGTCTTATAAAAACTGGAAACAAGTAAACAATAAAGTATTAACTATCCTTTATTTATCTAGAATAACCAGAAGTCATAACAACAACGTTGAAATTTAAACATTCGTTAGTTTTTCCATATCTAATAACACCACCCGTCGTGATCTTAAGTTCAAAATCCAAATTCCATGTAACAAACATAAGCTACGGAACAGATTATGCTGTTGCAGTAGCCCAAGAATCTATGCAATAGATGTGGTTTTGAAGTATTCCTTTTACCATACAAAATCCACAAAACAGATTTGCATAAGAAATAGCCTTTGTAATAGATTAAATCTTTAGAACAGATTTGCTTTAGTAAAAGTCCATGTATAACATGTAACTCTTACTTTCTTTCACTTACAGCAAAATGGATATAACTGCATTTAAATGCAGGACAGAAATAAAATTTAGTTGCGCTATCTCAGTGGAATTGGTATAAATGTGTAAAAGAGTAAAAATCAATCAGTCAATCAGTGAAGCCAGTAAGTACCTACCCATTCATAAAAAAGGAATGGAAAATAAGAAATAAAGGGATTTTTTGAGGGGGGAGGGGGCAGGGGGGTTGGGTAGAATGTAACGGTAGGCAGTGGTAACTACCTTCGCATCCAAAAAAATAAAACTATATCAAATGACAAAAGAAAATGGATTGGAGTGTCAGGAAAGGTTCAAAGTACCTACCCATCCAATAAATAGTTAAGTTTTAGTCTTTGTGCTTTCCCATGAAAAGTTTTTCCCATAGAAGTTTATGTAAAACCAAGTGACCAATATGTTTGGGATAATGTTGTCCCCAAGGATATAATATGAACAAATTTGGTAGACGTTATTAGTTATTAAGGCTAGCGTTTAGCCTAGGTTTCTTTAAAAGCGGAACTCTACTGCATATCCACTCGAAACTTTGATAGTCCCATAGGCATTCTACTACAAAATTTCGTTATAATTCTCACAAAAGGACCTTGTCTGAAATAAAAAATAAAATAGTTAATTGGGTCTAGATTAAACGTGCAGTTGTAGTAGACTTTTATCCTCTTACTAGTTATTTTGCTATAAATATATAAACAAAAATCAAATGTACTTAAAATTCTGTTAGCTATTGACCTTTGCTTTGATTACAGGAACACGACAACTGGTTGAAGGCAATGGGCATGAAAGTTATTGATGATAGGTCTTACGAGAGAAGTAGCCTGAAAGATGTATATAATAATACTATTACAAATATTTTAGACCTAGAAAACACTAGTTATACCATGTCACCTGAAGGGTACATTGGCAACACAGCAAACACTAATTTTCTCGTACAAACTTCAGCGAACGATGACAACACATCATACACAACTACTGGCGATCCGAGTGATGGAAAATGTGGCAATATTGCAGACACCAGTCTTACCAAACATAAGGGACTCTGACGAAAACACGAATACTTGCTTGCCTCTGAACGTTACTGATGCAGGGAACAATGGCGATATAACAAATGACTGTTTCCACATCTACATTGTATTGAACACTAACAACATACAACGCAATACTTCTGACAGCCTAAGTCTAGGAAACATCTGTGAAGTAAATGATGCTGAATCAAAGCATATCGAATGTTTTGATGTGTGAAAGAAGTTTCAGTCTAAAGGCAAGTCTCACGCGGCATATGAAGAAGCACTCAAAAGAAACATCTACATTGTAGGGAACACTTACAGCATACAACGCAATACTTCTGACATCACAAGTCTAGAAAACATCTGTGAAGTAAATGATGCTGAATCAAACCATATCGAATGTTTTGATGTGTGAAAAAAGTTTCAGTCTAAAGGCAAGTCTCACGCGGCACATGAAGAAGCACTCAAAAGAAACTTAAGAGTGCGATGTCTGATTAAAGACACACATAAAGGCACATGTAGGCCGTCTGTATCAATGTAAGATATGTAGCAAAATATTTATAACCAAATAAGGGTGAAAACGGCATGAACAAACACATGCAAATACCTTTTCTCATTATTGCGAGGTCTGCGGCAAAGAATGTAACTATCAGACACAATTCGTAAATCACCGCACGACACACAAATAGAGGTATAATTAATTCCAAATACAATAAAACGTACAAAACTCAATCCAGCCTGGCTCTGCATATGACAACCTGCGGCACTTATAAGTTATATAAATGTGACAATTATTGAATATTGTTTAAATCAAAGAGGTACTTGAATGAACACAGTATCAAACACTAGGAAGAAATGGATTTTTTTCAGTGTCCTTCATGCGGAGTAGGCATAAAAAGCAATCCCGACACTGCTAACAAGTAATTTACACTAGTAATTAATACCCAGTCAATGTAAAGTTTTATTTACATTACATACAGTTAATTGATGTTTGCGTGAACTCACATTACTTATAAAAGAATACCAGGAAGCTCAAATCACTAAATGGAATTAAATGCTCTAAGCAACTGCCTTTTTTAAATTTCTTTTTAGACATTCTGTTCACCAGTTTGCAGAAACAGTTTGCCGCAACAATACTTTATCTGGAATGTGTTATGTCAGTTGTACAAAAATAATACTATTTTTTGTGCTCGTCACTTTGTCCATCTGTTCCTTCCGCTGTCTTTTTGTTCGTCATAATTTACCAGGGAGTTGCTCCAAAACCGTTGAATGTACAGACTTTAAACATAGTGGTTTGATGATTGTGGTGGAATTATAGTCTATGGCCTTAAGCCTCATATAGCCAAGTTATTGACCTTTTTGTTGATTATTCTTCATTAAGTTCTGGATGGAGAATATCTTTTAAAGTGTTAAACAAATAAATTTCAGACTTGGGGGATAGTAATATTATAATTAATACGAATTTGTAGCGAAAAAATCAAATCTATCATAATCGTATCTCAACTAGAAGCAGTTTTCGCCCTTGTTTCCTTACTTTTTAGTTGAGTATTTCATATATTATGTATCTGAACAACCTTGGTTTGGTAAACCATGCACAGAGAATGCTAGGATGTTCACACTTCTCTTTATTATGAAGGCCGTACTTCAGAAGCATTAATCGGTTCTAGCGAAGTATTTTGTTTTGTTTTGCTTTATCTCGATGGAGAGAATCAAGCCATATCATGGGATAATACAGTTCTAAATAAATTATCTATTCTATGAAAGAATGCTTTTGTTTGTTACTGAAGTGTCCTCGCCCCTGGAACACATTTAATAAAGTTTTTAAAAAAAACTTGTGGTCAGTCATTATCAAGAATATTATTGTTTTGTCATTTCTTTTGGCACTAAATTGATAAATACACCACGACCGTGTATCTTTTTAAAATATACTTCTTGTCTGAAACTTCATTGAAGCCAAAATCTTAACCAGTTGAGAAATAGGTATGTCTAATAAATGTACATGCTTTGCTACAGACAGAAACGCTGGCTTCTGCTTACCTAAAGTAGATCTAAAAAAAAACAAATGACAAAGCGGGCATATTTCCTGAGAAATGGGTTCTTTCTTGCAGGTTGTCAAATACCAAAACTAATTTAAAAGGTTTTGAAAGATTTATTATGATAAGGTAATAGTCATACATTGAAGGAACTTTCGTTCATATCAACAATATGAAGCACTGAAAGAAAGTACCCTTTGCTTGCAATATCGGTATTTTTAGGTGACTTTGTCATGGTGGAAGTTTGAAAGTTTTCTGGATGTAAACTTAATTCACTGTATTTTGATTTTGCCTTCTGGTTCAACCGAAACGCAAATTACGGCACTGAAGCTTTGAATGAGAAATGTTCTTAAATATTATGTGTTATGATGTCGATTTTATTAGAATACCTTCCTGTTTAAAAACTTTTGTGCTTTAAGAAACCATTTTGCATCGAAGCTCATGGATCTTTGGACGTGAGAAAAGGCATTCTAGTACTGCAAAAAAAAAACGTCGCATTTTCCTGTCACAATTTCTTGACACCATTCGTTCGTTCTTTTTTTTTAGCTTAGCCCGGTATGAGGGTTTCTGTATTTAGATAACATCTCGACAAACATTGTTTTTCAAAAGTGCTACTACTACTGCTTTGTTCGAGACAGAGGGGTTTGATGTCGATTATAAAACTGATTAGCTATTTAAATTAAGGTAGCCGGAAATTAGAGGTACAATCAATGTGAGTTGTAATAATTATGTCCGCATAGCAACAATAAGCTAAAATTTACACCTTTGTTTCCCTTGCGATAACATTTTTCTTAAGCTGAATTGAATTCCGATAGAATTTGTAACAGGCACTGATCAGTTTTCCACATTTGCAATTAAAACTGCTTCGAAACGGTGGAACCATAAATTTCAAGCGTATATAGTAGGTAAAAATGCTATAAACATGATATACTATGGTGTGAATGGTGTCCTCCGGACATACTCTGTCTTCTGGTGAGGTTAACTGTGAAATTATTTTCAGGAAACGTAAAATTACGAGTCATTTGAAATGTTTTTCATTTATTACTTACTTAGTAAATATTTTATTTTTTATTTTTATTTATTAACTAATTTATTTGTTGATTTTTTGAATGATTTACTTATTTAATTATTAAATATGTTTGTCTACCTATCAGTTTATTCAGATTTTTACTTTCATGTATTCCTGACTTTGAGAGTTAGAGGCGAAGTTTCATTTACAAAGATCTAATATACTAAAATTACAGGAATTAAATTTGTATGTTTCTTAAACAATTTATATTTTGTTGTATACGTAAAATTACAGTATTTGAGGTCATTTTACAATTTGAAGTCATCTTATTTAAATCATTAGTTAACCTGTCTGCCAACGTTTGACAAAGTTGTTTTTGATGCCTGACGTCTCTGTGAAATTTTATGATTTTCATGAAATTTTAATTTTTTTCCCCGTGTCTTCACAGTAAGGATCAAAATAATAATTATGCGTGTCAAGCATAATTTTGGTGTAGCACTATTTTCTCACAATTTGAATGCACAGTTTTGCTGTAAAACTATCACCTTGTTCAACAATATTTCAGTTGTCTTGATCATGAAACCACGTCGTCATCTCAACATAAAGAAGAGGGCTTTATCCACAAGGAGGATCGATGAAGGAATTTCCTTTAGTCTGACGGCATCAGTAATTTTCAGATTACGTCGGCGGTTTCAGCAATCGGGAACTATACAAGACAGGCCAGTCAGGACACCAATGTTCCATCACTCAGAAAGATGAGCAATGGCGTTTTGTGTGCAAACCGACAAAGAACTGTCACTGCCAATGACTTCAAAGGTCAACTACAGGTTGCCACAAGCAACATTAGTGATCGGACAATCGGGAACCGACAGGTATATCCGTTTAAGAAATCAAGCGGTGAAGCAACATTTACTCCCTCGCTACAGGGCAGCCAGAGACGCATGGGCACGTCATAAGTGGCCTCCTGTGTTGTTAACTGGTGTACACAATGTTTGCCGCATTCTTGTGTACAGGCGCTCATGTGAACGGATAACTAATGGTAAAGGTCAATATCATAAATCTACAATTGATGAAGCAGCTGTGTGAAGTAACGGTAGTGTATTCACATAGCTGCTTAGGGAGTGTATAATCACATATGAATTTAAGGTTCATAAATTAAATAGATTTTCAGTAATGTTCTAAACAATAAGTGTGACGGACGGACGGAAAGACGAACAGCCGGACGGACAACGTTAAATCTATATTCCTCCGACTTCGGAGGGGGATAATTAAATACTACGTGAATCAGCCTATAGATTGTGTTATCCATTATGTCATCTTTTTAATCAGTCACTTTGTAATTGCCAAGTTCCTTTGACACGGAAAGAACGTGTATAAGAAAGTGTCGCATTGCTCTCAAGTACTTACATTGGAACGTATTGCCTTGAAATACGTTTTCAGCCATTTTAGAAGCTTTCACTTTCTATCTCTTGTTCAGTCTACATTTATCATTGGTTATTATACTGTCAATCAGCTTACTTATATGCAAAAACGTCTAAGTAAATATCAGATATTGGGCTAAAAATATTAGTAAGGCATTTGATAAGGAATGGCTTAAAGGTCTGATTGCTAAACTTCGACTGGCAAAAATCTCCGGTCGATTCTTCACTGATTCACAAATTACCATTCTCACAGATGTTACTTCCCAGGAGTTTCTCAAGGGTCAATCTACGGATCAGTTTTGTTTCTTATATTCAAAAACGATATTAAGTGGAGAAATCAGCAAAACTCAATACAAACACTACATAATCAGGATATGCAAATTTGAAGTAAGTACCAGAAAAGTTTGATCAACTCAAATTATTAATTGCTGAAAAAAGCACAGACTAACTTGCACTGGAAAACTTTTAAATTTTTTATGTAAAAACACTTAAAGGGCCATAACTCAGTGAAACTTGGAATGGAACACAAGAATGACATGCACAAGTAGACTTGATATTTTTGATTTTTGCAAAGTATTATTGAAATCTGACAAATAGTTGCTGAGCAACAGCATGGACAAATTCTTGTAACTCAGTGAAAAATCATGACAGATGAACGCGGCAACAACATGTGCAACTATACTTTGTTCTTATGATTCTTGCAAAGAATTATTAAAATCTGAATAATAGTTGATGAGAAACAATCCAGACAAAATGACGTGTAAAAGTAACAAAAATACAGTACATATTATATTAAATAAAATGTGTAGGCCCTAAGTAAAATTTTTGCTATCTGACGAGCCAGTCACTTAATCATCAAGATATGTGATATCGCAAATGTAATTGACGAAATCTGATTATTACATCTGTACACAAAACCGTTTCTACCATAGTAAAACTCGTATACACCGTAATTGATTGCCTTTACCCCCCAAAATAGTCTTGATACTTTTCCTCAATTTCTGACTGGCCACTTATTCTCATGTTTTGTTTACACAAACTTAACATGACGGCTTCTCTTGATGCAAACTTTTAAATAGCAATAACTTGCTTTAATGGTCCCAAAACATATACATCTCTCCATTTTTAAAGAAATCTAAACTATAACTAAAAGTTTTGTGAGTAAGGTCTGCCATATAAAATACTAGCAAAGATATCTACGCTAAGCCTATCCAAGTCTGAGGTTCAAAATGAAAGAACAAAACTTGTCGTCTAAATAGTCCTTTTTCTTTTCTTTCCTTTGGTATTCTGTGTTTAAAAAATCATCATTGAGAAGGATTTCATTTATGAAGTGGCAGTAATAGCTACACAAAGTAATTTATTTAGAATATTTTAGAATTTTATTTCACGTGATACCGCCATTCTTCCACACGAGAGGAAATGTTTAAGTTCAGCTCCATGTCTTTTAAACTCAGATCAGTCAGCCATCAATGACATTATAAACGTGACACTATAATGATGCACTGTATGACGTCACTGAAATATTTATAAAAATTCACAATGTTTAAACTTTTATTTTCTCTTCTGAGACGAAAAATCTGAAAAAAAATACATTGATGAAAATTCTGAAATGCATGTATCTATGTGATAATGTTATACAAGCTGTTTGTCGAATTATTTCGAAAAAGTTACAAAAGAATACGAAAGCAGTAGACTCAAATGAAATAAAATGGTCATATTAAATATAGAAAAAAAATCTTCTTTTTAAAACATTATCTGCGTTTTTTTAATTGTTGCACAGACTCTTGGCGGGGGGTATGATGGCCTTGAATAGCCTGGTAAATTGATATAACCCGAAGGCGAAAAATCTGTAGAACTAACAATATGAAAAAGTTGTCAAGGTCACATACAAAACAATTTGAGAAAAGGAAAAGTACGTGAGGAATTATCATAAGTAACAATGTCTTGGAATTCATTTTTTTTCTTTTTAAATTGCTTTATTCTAGAATGGCGCTTCTAACGCAAGCGCAAACTGTTGCGCAATCAATGGTCAGTTTTTTTATTAAAATTAAGACCACTTTGCGTACAGAATCTAACACTAACATCACTGCATAAATGCGTTACTCTTGGCTAAAACTTATGCCCTTTGATAAAGAAATAATGTCGAGTGGTGAATGCAACAAGTGCTATCTTCTTTAACTGATTAGACCCCACAATAAATTGTTCATACTATATGGATATCAGCCCTTACCTTTAAAATTTTTTTGCATTGAAACACTTACGCAGTGATAATAACAATACCACGTGTCTTAAGATCGCGCAAGCGTTTGAAAACAGGCAAGGACACTGTTACCTTAATTGCCTTTATCATTCCTGTTAGTGAAGAGACATGTCTTTGCAAGAACATACACTACTATGTCAAGATACATGGTAGATATTGTTCGTGACCATGAAAGTAAGTTACGCATTATTTTGTTCAGTTTAAGACAATCTTTTGTGGGTTTCGGCACCTTTATTTTCACGTTAAAGCCTTTAGTACGAGTAGCCATTCATACTGATTTATAAAATGTACATGTGAGTATGGGGTTAAAAGCGTCATTCAATTCATCTATCATTCATATCCATCGTTTACTTTAGACTGAAATCTCACTGCTAATCAAGCTTATTTCATGCAATCTTAGGACATTTTCAGCAAACTTTGTGTCGGCAATCAAAAATATAAAAACCATTCAAAATATGTCTACCTCAAAATATTATGATGGCCAACGCATTCCTTTTAGTAACTTTAAAGCTGATCTTGAATGACTCTGATACAAATTTTCTAAAAGAAAAATGCCCTTAATTTTCATTTTTCTTCTAAATCCTAGAGTAATGATTTTGATTTGAAACCTGATATTACAACAAATAGAGAACATTTCAGCCATTATAAGCTAAACAAGAAGTGTGTCTAAAAAGTTACGCGGCTGTGGTACAACAACATAAAATTGGGGAAGTATACACTGACATTTTGAATACAAGTACTGCAGCACAAGTCAAAATAATTGGCTTTGTTGACGTTGATGTTTTACTCATATCTCTATAGAACCGATTTCATTTAACCATTCTCTTGTCAACGCACCCAAAAACATCAACAGTTTGCTACAAATGACATCTCTTTACATCTTGCTGAAAGTGCACAAAACTTGGCAAGGATGTTTCTCGGATGAAGCTCTAGTAAAATTGTTTAACGTTATTCCATTTCATGCAGAAGTCTATTTGCATATAGAAAACAATTTTGAGACTCCTCTGTGATTTTGCATGGCCTAGAGTGCTGAAATTAAAAATGTCTTCCCTAAGTTATTGACACTTTTGATACCGTTCTTTGTAACAGTAAAGAGGTAAACAGTGGACTTATTGCTATTCGTAAACGGCAGTGTTATAATATAATTATGCCAGCCAAAGAAATGTTCTACAAGAAGATACTGTGTTTTTAGTTTATCATCGTAAGTGTAAAAGAATAATTAATATCAGACTTGATAGACAGTTGTGTTTTGTTTCCTGTTTTAAGCCAAATATACAATTTAAATATATCCCCTAAGATATTATTTTCTTTAGAACTGATTAATTTAACCTACATCTCAGTGCAAGGGATTTCAGTTGCGATCATAATAGCGTACTTTTTCAAACATCCCTCTGTTTGTAATGACGTTAGTTACATTGGATTTTGAAAGGTTTTCGTCACGATTGGCGTATGAAGTTTTATATCATGCACTGCTGTTCTCACCTTCACATGTATATGACATAGCCTCAACTGCGTTTCTGTACACTCCATGGGACAACAAAATCTCATTGTTTAAAATTTGTAATTCACAGACGCTTTTACTTTGATATTCTTGTTAGAAAATATAGTGATTAATTCTTGGGATTCAGTCTCTGCTGTTTGAAAAGCGCTTTGGGAAAAAAAAACAAATAAGTCAGCACTTAATGATCTTCACAGGCAACAGGTTTCGTTGGTAAAAGCCCTACAATAGATAAATCGTTGAGTTCCAAATTCGTCCCTTCGCTTCGATTCGTGATACTTAATAATTACTTTGTTCAAACGTTACAAAACACACATATTAAACTATTCCAAAACAGTCATGATTTAAAATATCCTAGGATACGTTATATAATAATCGCTCAAATTTTTCTTCTATTCCTCTCAAGATTTTTATAAATGAAGCTCACGTGACCGGATCCAGATTTTGTAAAGTCAAACAAAAAATAATGAGTCAAAATCTCTTAGCTTTAAATAAGCAAAAAATGTCTATTTGTAGGCTAGACCACGGTAGATCAGGTCAAACTACAGGCAGTATTCTACAGATGCCTTAACTGTGGCATATCAGCAATGTAAAGAAAATAAAATATCTCTCAAAAGAGCAGTAAAACTTAACATTATATCAATTACAACTCTCAGAGATAGGGTATTAGGCAAGGTCAAATCTGAAACTCTTTCCAGTGATAAAGCACCACTGTTCACCATGCTTGAAGAGCATTGTAAGATAATGGCAAGTTAGCTATGGCTACACGCGTTAGGAGTCAGATGATCTAGCTTCAGATTTTGCTTATCAGCTGGGAAAAAGGGCCAAAGATCATCCACTAACACTGAAATGGATTAGGGGCTTTTTAAAACGTTTGCCTGAACATAAGGTTTTGAAACCCGGGGAATTAGTATATGCAAAGCTAAATTAGCACCAGAATAAGCAGTTTCATCGTACTTTGACAACCTTAAACAACCTTAGAATTACATGGACTCACTGACAAGCCACATCTAATCTTCAATCTTGATGAGAAATGCATTACTACTGCCCATAAGTCACCATATGCTTTTAGATTGTCCTCAAGCTGTTATATCTGGTAGGGGGAAACTATAACTGTTTTAGGCCGTGATAGTACTAGTGGGGTTTCACTACCTCCTTGTTTTGTATTCCCTGGTAAACGCGAAAATCATGACCTACTTTAGGGAAAATCACCAGGTGCTTATGGGATTGTAAGTGAAACTGTGCTGGTCAAATCAAGCTGTATTTTTTAAAGGTCGAAATGGTCAGAAATTTCTACTTATCCTTGATGGACATAAACTTCACATTTCTGTTGGTATTAGTGTGTGGGCTCTAAAGAAAGGTATTGTTCTTTTCATCCTACTACCACATACAAGTCATATACTTCAGCCAATGGATGTTTCTTGCTTCGGTCATTTTGAACTCATCTACAACGCCGAGTGTCAAACACAAGTTACAATCACCAAGTATAATATATGTGAAATGGCCTCCCAAGTGTATGTTAAAGCATTATCAGTTGAAAATGTGCAGTCGGCATTCAAACGAACAGGAGTTTTCCCTTTCAATCCAAATGCTATACCAAAACAATATCTTTTGCCAGCAGAGGTGTATCATGAGAATGAGCCTGTTTTGAATCAAGACAGTCAGGAAACAGTTGAATGTGAGATTGCTTTGGATGCAAAAGAGCATTTGAACTACTTGAATCAAGGGAAAAACAGTTAAAAGACATAAACACTAAAAATACAAAGAAATCAAGAAATATTACAAGTAGCATTGTTGCTGGCAAGGAAATCAACAATGAAATAGTAGAAAAACTTAAAGAACATTAAGGGGCAAGTAATCAGAACAAGCGTTCAGGTAAATAGAAAATATCAGTAAAAACAAACACTAAAAAAGATTAACAATAATAAAAAAGTAAAATCTAAGCAGTGTATGAAAGTCTATGTTGCAAACCTACAACCAGGACCCTCCCATTTAGATTTGGTACCTGAAAGTGAAACGCCTGATAATGACTCTGAAGATGACAATGATGCTTATGACTTATGTTGCGTCTGCAAGCTATTCACTAAGGCTGAAGTTTCCAAAAGTTCTTCTGTAGTGTTTGCAAAATGGGCCCAATGTGATGGTATGAGAAATAAATGCCTTTCAATCACTGGACCAATCTAATATACTGAGATTTACCAGGTGAGGTGACAAGTATTTTTGTCTCCAATGTGAACAAGAGGAATAGAAAGACTTAAAATGTTAAAAAAATACTGTATAACTGTTAAAGTTTTAAAATGTTACATTTTTTCAAGTAACCTGTTAATTTAGATTTATAAGACGTTTAACCTCATATGAATAGCAACCGCTTAATATAGGTCTCGCGCGAAAAGTGAGGTAAAAGATTATTCAAAATGGCGGATACATGATAAACTATATTTTATAGGTTTAATGTGACGTTATTAGTAGCAGTTGAAGAAACGCGTAGATGGCAGTAGCAGTATTTCGTAGTAGCAGTAAGAAAAGCGTTGACAGTAGCAGTAGCTCAAATGTGATGTTAGCAGTAGCAGTAGATAAAAAGCTGGCAGAAGCAGAATTTAGCAATAGGAGTACGTAAAACGTGAAACGTAAAGCTGACAGTAACACAATATTGCAGCAGCAGTATGTAAAACGTGACTTTAGCAGTAAAAGTAGGAAAATGTCATGATGGCAGAAACAAAAGCTGGCAGTAGTAGTAGATAGCAATGGCAGAAGGAAGTACATTTGCACCTTGCAATTTACATGGCTGTAAATTGATGAATTAATTTAAAAAAAACAGGACGGATGATGAGGACAGGCTTTTGAAGAAAATAAAAAACAATACCCACCTCACCAAAATAATATTTGTTTTTATTCACTCCGTTAGTAGTGAAACGAAGGCAGATTTACCGTACCATCTTTGACCAGTTGTTACAACGTAAGAAACAGCATGATAATGGTTTTGGTCATTCCAGTTTGCCTGCTACACAACACAAATAGTTCTAGGACCTGACTAGACTGTTGCGTATTTATCTCTTGTCTTGCAAGAAGATATGAAACAGAAGAGCAGATATTTGCTAAGCTTGTAGCTGATGCGAGAAAGTCTCAATTTCTAAGTTTGCACTTTAGGGCTTTTCGGTTTTAAAAATTTAGGAGCACTAGAAAAATGATATTTTCAATGTTCTCACACTTGCTAAAGTTTACTGTTATATTCTAGGTTCGTAGATATTAGCGGAGATATTTACGCCTGCCCTTGTAGCTGTAGCAGCTCCACAATAACTAGATGCTCTTTTTCATACATGAAAGTTATTTTTTGAATCTCAAATGTGTATTTGTAGGAGGACTAGAACAATTTAGTGGCCAGCTACAACCATGCATATTTATTTTTACGTGTTAAAATGCATAGGGTATTTTTACTTAGAAAATTTGTCCACATAGCTATACTATTTTCACAGAACAAGAAAACAGTTCATACAAGTGAAATGCCTACGTGTTAAAACAGATGTAATATAAAAACGGGTTTAGTGTTATGCACTTGTCTACCAACCATCTGTTAACACTCCTTAAACTTCAAAGTAAATTCATTAATGGGTTACGGGCCGAAAGACTTAGTTGGAGGGATAAAAGAATTTCGATTGGGCGAATTTTGAATATTGCAATTTTATCACGAAAACAGTACTTTTAAGTGGATATTTTATATCTGGCTACCTTTTAAGGAATCTATATTTCGGTTATAAATTTTGTTTGACTTTGGAATAGAAAAAACAACTTCTTTTTGTATCTTTTAAGACCGATTTCTTTAAGGGAATTCAGGTGCAGGTTTAGAGATCACGTGTCTACCTGAATGGTAAATGATAAAGTTTTCATGACAGATATGAACCTACTTAATGACACGATGATATTGCCAAGTTATAGATCAGAAACTGATCGTCAAAATGTATGTTTTAGTCCTGTCCCTACCATACCAACATTTAATTATGAAACTATTAGATAAGAATCCAGCCAATGTAAAAATCTGAGCCAGGCAAACGTAATATTCTGGTTGTCGTTTCTTTCTTCATCTTGACAATTTAAGGATATGGTCCGATCTTTAACAAATCTAGTTAGATTGAACCGATAGACCATACATTGATGTTTAACAGAGAGATATTTGAAAACTATAACACCGAGCAAAATTCTTATATTTGAATTCACTGTTACATTTAGATTCACAAGGAGTTTACAGAGCTATCAAATTCATATTCCCATCTGTCGTGTATTCGAAGTTATGGCAGCAGTTGCTTATTTCTTGATAAACATGAAGAATATTTTTCAAATAATGCAAGAGAAACAATAACTAAACACGGTTTGAATTTTCACACGTTTTTATACAAAAGTATTAAAGAATAACATGTTTCTAAAACAACACGTTTATATTTATGCCTCTCGTTTTGTTAAGTACATTTACAGTAAAATTTGTTGTTGGTTAATCTTGACAGCTTTTTTTGGCACTGGTGTAACCAAACTCGAATTTTTGCGAATGTTTTTATATCAGCATGTGCACTTCCGTTCTGGATTTCCTTGTATTAAAATGTGTTGAGTACATATTGGGAAAAAAATTACAACAGAACATAACATTCCTTTTTTAACGTAATATTTTAAGCCCATTGTCACTTGGTTGTATATCACACAGCATATGCTGTGAAAATAAACAAAAAACTCAAACATAAGAATTCTCAAACATAAGAATTCTTGTGAATATTTTTTGTAACATCATCTGCACTTCCGTTCGAGATTGACTTGTATTAAAATTGATTTGTTAACATTGGAAAAAAAATGTTTTACAACAAAACATTACATTTATTTTCAATGTTACATTTTAAGCCTATTGTTACATGGTGATATATAACACGGCACAAGCTGTGAAAACAAACAACTCAAATATAAGAGTTCGTCAAAAATAGTATACCGGTATTCTTTTGGGATGAAAATAGTATGCCGGTATTCTTTTGGGATGAAAATGTTCTTTTGGGATGATCATGTCGTATTTATCTGGATTGGAAATCAATATAAAAAGCGGACTTTGCAAGTATGGCTTTTAAATAAAATCCTTGCAAGGCTGTGAATGTCTATAATTCTGTTTCTAACAACTCTTAAGTTAATTTACCCATATCTGGCTACGACATATTGAAGGTTGAAGATAGAACTTTTTAATATATATGCAACGTAATCATAGGTCACTACTTTCAGAGAGAACAGATCTTAAACTCATAATAACGCTCGCTATTTGACATACATATTTTGTTTTACTGTTTAAGATTGAATTGCTCCTGGTTATAGAAGGCGGATTCAATATTATTGTAATCAATCGTACTACTTTAAATTCGTACTGTGCAGATATCTGAATTAGTTCGGCCCGTAACATTTTTGATAAAATATTATTGTAATTATCGAAGAAACTGCAATTCAGTCTGCATGCTTTATCACAATTTCGTCAATTTGAAGCATTTAAGTCAGCTATTTGTCATCTCAACAAAATGGTTGGTAATGAATTTTGACCAAGAATATGAATATCTACCAATAGAAATCGTGCAAAAATTTAATTTGTCAGTCCAGTTGATTTCGTTACGCCGCATTGAATGTGCAGTAAAAAGAGCTCTCACACTTACTTAAATGGAAACATACGTTTAATAAAACGACTTATAATGAGAGGCATTCGCAATCAATACAGTACAAAATATTTAACCGAGCGTCATCTGACATAGAACTGCAAGAAGCCAGGCACTGTGTGACAAACGAGAAAAATGAAGAGTTTATCTATTGCTCCAAACAGATTAGATGGCAAATGATTATTATGAAAATACGAACTTAAGCTTTGAGTTGCCCATTTACTTTCTTATATATATACAATTAAAATTTGATCCCTAACCTTCTCAAATCCATAGCAAAAATCTGAGTTCTCGCTTTGTTTTCTGTTGCAGAATGACCTTGGAAATGTTGTGTTTTTTTTCTTTCTAAACGAAATATCTCTTATGGTTTTGAAACATATGATTTTATTCTCACACTGTTCTAAATTATCAGGCAAAATAGATAACAAGTTTCCCGTGTAGGTACAAATTTAAGCAACAAAATCATTGTTACATTTCCATTCACTTACTATAGTTAAAAGCGTAATAACGTACGAAATATATTAAAAAAGAAAGAAATTCAATCATTATTCCAGTAAAAACTAATGGCTTTAACTAAAACAAAACGAAAGTAAAAGCTATATAAAGAAGAAGAATCGGTTTGTGTAGGGATCTATCCTACGACCCTCAGAGAAAAGATCTCTTACCAACAAAAACTAAATTACGATTGTTTGTTTTTATTGTTGATAATGCCAGTTTCAACCTCTTTTGGTTAAATACCGGTTGTGTTCCTGGGTATCCAACCAGTTTACTAACCATTTTTCCGCAAGTAACTATATCAGTTCAAGTTCCAGTTCAGTGATTTTCAGCGAAGATATGGTCCTTGGTTTGTCCCGATATTAACACATTTTGGTTTATCTCCATAGTCACTGGTCGGATATGAGGACACCTGGTCATCATGGCCCTCTTATTATTGTAAATTTCACTGCTGTGTCTTCTGTCCCTGGATTCTGCCCCTTTGTTGTAATTTGTATTCTTCATGGTAAATGATTTGTGTTTGGGAGGAGGGGAAAGACATATGTTGTTTTATTCTGAAAAACAATCTCAAGTTATTTTTTAAATTGCACGAAAATAAAATTCGTAAATGAATAACAACCTTCTGTTATCTGTAAACTTAAACTGTAGAAACTAAACAAATTAACACATGGCTTATGCATAGATTGAGTGATCAAATAACTATGCACAAATATTTGCTTATGTGAGATAGGTTTGTTGTGCATACAAGCTTGCATGAAGGGATTTTAAATAAGTTGACATAAATGTTAATCTCAGCACAGCCTACAAGTCATGTTATATTACTTTTTACAATTCAGTCTGTTAATACAATCAAACAATAAATTGTCGATTTACTATAACAGCATATAATGGCGATATATCACTTGGTTCAAACCCTTCAGAGTATTTCAATCTGTTTTCCTTACAATTTTGTGATCCGTCATTTATTTTTTACATGATATTTTCCCTTATGTCTCTGACAAGGCTGTATTGACGAGGTATTAACAACATTCATAGCTAGCTCTCAGGATGTGTCTTTATAAAACTTTTGTCTCCTACAGAAGTATTTAAGGTCAAAATTATAATAATCATATCATGAAATTTAGTGAAAGATTATTCAAAAATACTAAATGAAAATATCACACGTTTTGTGATCTAGATTAGTATGAGGGCAATTATTGGTGCCTTTTCAAAGTAGATATTGTACTAGTCAGCCAATCAATTTATTTCAATGGTGACCAAGTGGGCAAATACAATAGTATAATTTATTAATGCCTTCACATACCTGTTGTTTTGCATATCTGGTATTCTTTGTTCATTTCAATGTTTTTGTCAAATGTCCTAGTGACGTACAATATCATCACAAACACTGTCTTTTCTCAATCGTTTTGACACCATTTTATTCCTATGATCTCTTCGGTAGCTTTCTTTTTGGTTTAGAAAGGTTAACTCTAAGGCTGTGTCCTGTTACAAGATTTTTCTAAAAACTGATTCTTGTTAAATTTGGGGTAAAGTTCTAATAATTTCTTTCCAGTGTAAACATTCTTTCAGTTACACTTGTCTCGAGAAAAGCGAAATCCAGCTTCATGTAATGCGTCGCAAATTCTGTTATCATATTATTAATCTAAGCTCATACGTATTCTTCGTTGAAATTGAAAAAATATCAGTATCATAGCATACAATATCAAAAATATTTTGAACATTCTCAATATCAATTCCATCCGTCATTTTTTCAAATGTGTCTTCAATATCGTTTACCAATGTGGTGAAAAGAAAGGGAAATAGCTATTACCCTTGTCTAACACCAGTTTACATTCAAAACTACAACTTGATTAGTAGTAAAAATTTGGTACGGTAATGTACTGGCCAAGAAATGGAAAAAAACTATACAGAAAATTTCATGCAACATCCCCTCTCTTTTCTCAAACAGGAAGCCAAAGACAATCACACATTATATACGAGTTAAATTACTTATTTATCCATTAATATTTATTTTTGATTTCTATTTTTATAATATTTTTGTTGTACCAATTGCCCGATTGTCCAAATTCCTATAATTTAGATTTTAAATCCCTCGCCCTGAAGCGGGAGGGGGTTATGGGATGGTATTGTCTGTCTGCCTGTCTGTCCGTAACATGTTTGTTTCCGCTCCGTGTATAATCTATACCATTTTACTGATTATTATTCATGTGTTATATCATATGAATACCTATTGTGTTTCAGATTCTATAACATTTAGAACAAAAGAACTCGTCAAAAAGTTCGGATAGTTAAATGCTTTTGTTAATTATATGCAAAAAATTGTCATGCTGGTAAATATTTCAGTATAGAAACACTTTGGTATCACCTCATTTTAATCTATCCTGAAATGATAATGCCTACAATTATTTAATATTCAGTTTTGTAACTGAGAATCCACTTTATCAAGAACAAGACGCAAAGGGATGTAATCTAAAAAATGGTATACATATAGAAACGTTCACCTGTTTAAAGATAATAACCTTTATTCTTGATAACTTCTGGTAATATACCCGTATATTACATTCAGGATTATTCACAGGCTATTCGGGGCCTCCCAAGAGTCAGTAGAACAAACAATATGAAAAAGTGGTCAAGGTAACATTAAGTGCATTTTGAGAAAAGAACAATATCACATGCTGAATAATCGTAAATAACAAAGGCTTGATTTTTTTTAAGAAAAGGCTTTATCCTAGAACACCCCTACTAAACGGTGGCTCTATCACATTTTGGTGATCTGTTTAAATGAGAGCCCTCGACACTTCCGTTGCAGAGCCCTCGACCAAAACAAGCCTGAAAAAGGTACGAACATTTTATAAAAATATACGTTTTTAAAGAGCATGCTTGTTTTTCAAAAATCGAAGAATGTCATGCCACGCAGAACATTTTTCTCATCATTTTAGATGCAGTTTCGATAAGAAATAACCCATAATGAGGTTGCTAGAACTTAATGAATGATAGTGTTGGCTCCATCACATTTCCGAGGGCTCTTTCACATTGCCGATGGCGCCATCACATTGTCGATGGCTCGATCACATTTGAAAAAATGTGAGTATTTTGTTTTTAACCGAGCTCTAGGAAATATTTTAGAGTTGAGCCAAAGAGGAGATTGGAACAATGTTACATGACGATTAAGTGGGCCAACATCTACTTCACGTTAAAGAAATCACTCAAGATGTGTCTCCTCGTTAAAGAAAACACACGAGTTGATATTTGGTACAAGTTCTAGCAACGTCATTATGGGGTATTTGTTATCGAAACTGCATCTAAAATGATGAGAAAAATGTTCTGCTTGGCATGACATTCTTCGATTTTTGAAAAACAAGCATGTTCTTTAAAAACGTATATTTTTATGAAATGTGCTTACCTTTTTCAGGCTTGTTTTGGTCGAGGGCTCTACAACGGAAGTGTCGAGGGCTCTCATTTAAACAGATCACCAAAATGTGAAAGAGCCACCGTTTATTAGGGGTGTAGAATGACGATCCTAACGCAAGCGCAAGCTGTTCTTAAAACAATACAAATGGTGAATTTTCAAATTACATTAAGATCATAATGTACAAAATCTACTACCCAGTATCTAAGTCGCGATAACACTAACATCAGTACATGAATGCATTACTCTTGGCCGAAACTATGCCGTTTGATAAAGAAGTACAAGTGCTGAATGCAAAAAGTTCTATCTGCTTCTTAATTTAATAGAATTTAGAACTTTTTTTCCAAGTGATACCTCCATGCATTTCCCATAAGATATGTGTATCAGCCCTAAGCTTTCAAGTTCCTTGTTTCGAAACACTTTTGCAAAGATAATAACAATGTCAAGTGCATTAATATTGCTCAAGTGTTTGAAAAATCACGGGTGCTGTTTCCTTAATTGCTTAATTTTATCATTACCCTTAGCGAAGAGTCAGGTCTTCCCAAGGACAGTCGCTACTTTGTCGAGATAACGTCAATACATTTATCATGTAGATAATGTTCGTGACTTTGAAATTTAGTAACGGGTTATTTTGTTCAGTTTAAGACAATCTTTTGTGATTTTTTGGCATTATTTATTTTCACATTTAAGCCTTTAGTTCCAGTGGCCATTGATTTTCGTTCTAAGGAAACTTATTCATAAAGTGGACATGTCAGTATGTGTTAAAAGCGTTATTCAATTTCTCTGATATTTATATCTATCGTTCACTAAGGGTTAAAATCTTAGTCAAATATGACATATACTATAACCAACGCGAATCAAGCTTATTTCATGCATTCTTGTGTTGGCAATCTCCACAAGGCCACAGATTTTGGCCGAACCAAAACTATTCAAAACATGTTTACCATAAAATATTATATGGCCGACGCATACCGTTTAGTATTTTTAAAGCTTATTTTGAATGACATTGATACATATCTGAAAGAAAACTCCGTTTTATTCTCATTTTTGATCTGAACCTTTGGGCAATGACTTTGATTTGAAACCTGATATTACGACAACAAAAAAATCTTTCCTGATATAACTTATTCTAATAACGTGAAAAAACTGCTATTATAGAACTTGTTTACACATCTTTACACTTACTTTTTGTCTTAGTGTTTCTATGTTGCAAATTGTATAAATAAGGGCAAACGATTTGTTTTCCCAAATCAATGTGCTAGTACTCTATCGCCTCTTACACCATCGTCGTATCATGTACACCCAGTGTATGTAAATCGTCAAATTGTATTTTTTATTATTTTGATAAGACATACTTACTTAACGATTAAAAGTGATTTATATACTTATTTCATTATTGAAATTTGATAAATCTGCGCAAACACCATCTACCTATCAACGCATCTCTCTTTTTTCATCTTTATTATATTTTTGTGACCTTGCACTTACAGTACTCCTATTGCTTGCTAGAATTTAACAAAGACCTTACCCAAATTGATTATTTTTTCAGGATCCAACAATCTATCATAAACAAAATGTTAACCTTTTTTTCCTTTATTTTTAATTTTAAAACTTATAGACTTCTAAATACTTTGTAAATTTAGTTATCACTAGAAAAGTAAGATGACCTCTCCGAATACTGTTAGTACTGAGTTATGGTCTTACAATGCCTACATAAAAGATTAATATTTAGAAAAGTACACAGGGCAATAACCATTGATAGAGGTAACTGAAAAACTATTTTAGTGTGTTTTGCACTTTCCTTAAAAAATCTTCTGTAAACACTCCTTAAAATTCAAAGTAAATTCATCGAAGGGTTATGCTTGCGATCAACTTTTTCAAAAGGCAATAACTGTGCCATTACCCATGCTAGGGACAAAAAAGTTTTTGACGAATGGCATACAGAAGGATTTTGTAGGTTGGGGTATCAATAAAACTAAACTGGGTGAAACAAATAGTCTTAAATATCTTAAATACTTTTAAGTGGATAGTTTATCTCTGACGGACCTCTGAGGTGTTTGTTTTTCGGTTATAAATTTCATTTGGTTTTGAAATTGTTTTTAAAAACTTTTTTCTCTGTCTTTTTTAAGATCATTATTAAAAAAATTCAGGTGCAGGTTTCGAGATCTCTATTTGAGATGTAACCAACTTTTCATGAAAAGACATGAACTGATTAAATGGCTCGCAAATGTTTTTCGATAAGGATGAGCGTCAAAATATTTGTTTTTGTCATGTCTCAACCAATACTTAATTTCAGGTATTAGATAGGAATCTAGGCAGTGTAAAAATCTAATCAAGACAAACAGGTTCTGATCTAGATTTCTTATTTGATCTTGTCAGTTGAAGAATATACCTGCGATATATGATAATTCTAGTTTGATTGGACCGATATGCTTAGACCATACTGAGATTTTTTTTCCACGAATGATATCTAAAAATAACAACACCAAGCAAATTTCGAGCTGAACTACAACAATGCCAGATTTGTATTGACTAATTAAACTTCTTTCAGAATAAACTTTGACAAATTTTAGTTTAAATGCAAGGAACAAAACGTGAGGCATGAATACCAATGTGTTGTTTTAGAAAACTATCATATTTTTACGTTTTTGTATAAATAAATTGTATGAATTCAACTGATGTTCAGTTAATGTTATCATTGCATCAGGTTTTTCTAAAGGTAAGAGAATCCATTGCTGCAAATAGCGTCAGTATGCAAGAATGCAAAACAGGAGGCACTGTAACATTCGTAGCAGTGTAAACTCCTTGTGAAATCTTTTTTATTACAGCACGTATACTTCCGTTCTCTACTGACTTGTCTTTGACTCGTACCCAGTAGCAAAACTATCTACATAATAAACATAACCTTTCTAGACGTCTTCTGTCAATTGGCAATTTATAATACAGCACATGCTGTGAAAAGCATGCTGTGAAAACAAGCAAACAACTAAACACAAAAAGATAATGGTAGATTTAAGGGTAATTCTTTTGTAAGTTTTGATATAACATGACGTGAGAATGCTAAGTAACCAAAAGCCGCTTTAACAAATACGTGTTTTTACACTGAAGGGACTATAACATTTCATTAGACTAGTATTTAATCCATGATACCAGTATGTTCATTCCTTTATTTAAAAGTTTATATACAAAATTTACCGTCTGATTAATAGTGGTGATTTTGCGGCTTGAATTCGTATCCGTAGGCCAAGAGTTTTGGGCCGTTTGTGGGAAGACTTGCACCCGTAAGCCAAGAGTTAAGGTAGTTTGCTAATTTGAGCTTGTACCGTAAGTCCAAACGACTGGACAGTTTGGAGGCTTGAATTCGTACCAAATGCTTAGAAATTTTGCCAACTTGCAACATTTCTTGTGATGAATAATTTTGTCGATAATCCCACTTCCAAATACGTGTGTTTAAGGGAAATATACGAAGCCCAAAAACTGAAATATGTCTAACTTATATTTTGGTTGAAATATTGATGTACCGGTATTTCATAATTGCAAACGTAAGATTTCGTTTCGTTTTGTTTTATTATTAAACTTTCAATTCTTTATAGCGAAATAATTTCGTTTTTATTAGGTCTTAATAAAATAAGTAAAATTGTTTTTGATAAAATTAATTTTGCAAAATCTTTATGTTATTTCGTCATCACATAACTTTTTAAAAGAAAATGAAATGAATTTCGTAATAACGTTCCATTTATCTTCTACAAAAAAAAACCCAAAAAACAGAACGTTATTTCGTAGAAACGAAATACAATTTCGTTGTGATGAAAATAATCAATATCTCAACAACAAAAAAATATATATATATATGAAAATGAAGATACATATATAATACTGATAATATTAAGTGCGCTGGATGTTTCTTAAAGGTATTACAATACTAATAAACATTTTGTCGGCCCTCATTAAATTGACCTTTTTTTAAGAAATATACTATCCTAGGATAAAATATAGACAATATAAGACACTTTCAAGAAATGACTAATATTCACTTCAAACCTCACCCAACTTACTGGGTTTATAAGGTATACAGAAACACAATGTTTTTTTTTAAGACTGAATATAAACTATAAAAGTTACTTGGTATGTAATCTTTCATACTATGAAGACCTACTGACTGCTGACATAAAACAAATAAAATGAAAAGCAAAAGTGGAAAGAAACGAAATAAGATTAAAAACATAGCACGAATTTACCCCACCCACTTCATTATGAGGGAATGTTATCAACGTAAACTTCAACATAAATCTTCGTGGCTTCAAATAAGCGATAATTGTTTTATTCATGTACATTTTTTAACAAATTGGCAAAATATCAAATACTTTTATCGTCTAGTTTTGGAGGAATTTCTAACTGAAATCACAGATGCCCAAATTTTCATCGATTTACCATGTTGAAAAGCTTTGTTACAATTGAAATATATTTAAAACGAAAGAAACTGAATTTGAATTCTATAAAAGTTATTGTTGTAAAACCAAAACAATGCAAAACTGCCTAAAACTAAAGGAAAAAAATGGCTTGAAAGGGGTCTGAATCCATGCCTTTCAGTGAAAATGTCTTAATCCTACACAAATTAATGGAACTGAATACTCTTCACATCAGGGGTAGGGTATTAGGAATCTAATACCTTAAGGGGCTTTGTAGAAAAGAAACCGAATGTCGAAAAGTTAATTTTTTCTTTCAGAAAATGTAAAACAAACATTAGAATATTGTAAAAGATATAATTCAAAAATAAGCAATTTACCATTGAGACATATAGAAAGTAATTGTAAGCTACGAAAAGATTGTTGAATTGTGCAATTTACTACATTTTTGGTCTTTAATTTCTCGAAGGAAATAATGAAATATAGACTTCAACATTTTTATAAAATTAAAAACAAACAACGCAATTACAAAACTGCTTTGAAGTTTATTTATTTCTTTTTAGAAAAGACACCCTTATCCTAAAAAAAGTATGTAAAACAAAGATTTTGAAACATATGATAACGTGTTTTATTACGTTTTAAAAAGTGTTCTGTCAATACCCAAAGATGTTTTTAATGAATTTCATTGATTTGGAAACTTTCGCGGTTACTGTATAAACGTTAATTTACTATATGTCAAATGAAAACACATTCAAAATTATTTTTTTCATTAAAAATGCGAATCAAACATTTTTTCGAAGGAAATTGTATCGAATGAATGCAACTAAGTAATTCGAGGAAAATGGTCTTGTTTCAAACATATTTTGTAAGCATTTGTTCTGTTCTGTTCTATTCTTACGACATCATCTGTTGTTTGTAAAAAATGTACCTTTTAGCGCGGGTTAATATTCTTTTTTTAATAAAAACAGAAGAAAAAATTATAATAAAAGTAAAAATTTAACTTTTACCGCGGTTAGAATTCAGTGAAAAAAATAGCAGAGAAGTTATAGTATAAGTATTAAGCTATATTATTCACGATTAAGTGAAAATAAATGTCTTTCGCAAAAAGATAGCCATCAAAATCTTGTTGATGAAAGTGGCGGATAGCAACATTTTTCAATTCGGATTATCGATTCTCGTTCATAAGTCAAAGATCTATCAATCAAGTTTCTTGCGTTAGACCGTATTGACTGTGCACTAAATAGACCTGTACCCTTACCTATGTTTTAATAAAACATATAATTAAACTCATTCGAGATCAATACAGTCCTAGGTCTAGAAAATTGAAATATGAAACAAGTTTTATACATTAAGCACTTAAACGTGTTTTCATTTCAAACTTCACTGAAACTTGCAAATAATCAGGAGCACTTAAATGTGGACTTAAACATAGTTCTCACCGCCCCACCAAATTTATGATGCAGGAAATTTATAGGAACAAATTTCAAAATGTAGCAATGTACCAGATAAATTAATTTGATTTCAGGCAAGATAGATAATAAAATTGCCGTGTAGTTATGGCACAAAAGTAACTAATGAATCATTGTTACTCTTTCATTTATCTACTATGCTCTAAAGCGTTATAATGTTTGAAATATATTCAAACAAACAAAAAATTTCAGTGTTTTCCCAATAAAAAGTAAGCCTTAAATTAAAATGAAAGCAAAACAAAAGAAGAAAAATTGGTTTGTACGGATCGAGCCCGCTGGTCCCTCAAGGAAAAGATCTCGTACTAACAAAAACAAAATTCTGTTTGTTTGTTTTTATTGATGTTTAACGACAATTTCAACCTCTTATAGTCATATCCCGGCGGTCAGATTGCCTAGAAAATGTTCCTGGGTTTCCAACCAGTTTGATAAGCTATTTCGCCACTATAACTGACTGTTTCCTCACTTGAAACAGGGGTGAGGGACAAAATGCCTTAGACTCATTGTCCGAGATCAATTACCACGGATTAGCCGATCCTTGAAAAAAATATAAAAACAAAAAAGAACAAGAAGACAAAAAGAACAAACTAACTAAAACTGAGAGGAGCTATTGCACTACACCCCTACTTCCCTTAAATACTGAATTTGTCAGGGCTTCGTAATATATACAAAGTAAAAAATAACATTAAATAAAAACATATGTATATACAACTACGCATTTCTACACTGTCCAACCTTAAGAGGATACCTAAAAATTCACATTGACCCTAGGCGAGACAAGAGAATTGTTTTAATATTTTACGTGGGCCCGAACAGGATTCCGTAGTATATTTTTATTTTAGTTATTCAAATTCAAGGAATCTCAAAGTATATTTTCGGATATCAGAATACTCCGCCTTTTAGCGCAATCATTTTCAAAATCATGCTCTCCTACATTTTTGAATCCAGATAGACTTTAACATATCTGATGTCAGCCGATGTGATGTTATCATTGTGTCCCCTTGGTAAACACAAGGATCCATTTTCTGAAGATCTATATGAAATCCAGGAATTGGCTTAAGTTTATATCCTAATTTCTTTATACATAACGAGACGTATACATCTTCTAAATGAAAGAATGGAACATCTGGAGATATTTTATATACCGCAGTAACAACATGCATACTGGTTACATATCCAGTTCCAGAACAGACTCCTGGATAAGATTTTTCGGGGTAACTATTTAGTGACGCAAACCACTTTGAATTCCTGTCCTCGTATCGGCGATGCTTTAATCGAACAGGCTCCTATTACTGAAGAATTCAACTCTTTCATGACTGGTCCCTTTAAGACTTTTAAGAGATTTGGGATATTCACATACATGTCGTCATCCGTTTTCATGACATAACGCGCATGCGCACATTTAGTTGCAGCCCATTTGAATCCCATGACTGTTTTGTAAGTTAAATTTGTGTAAGTGTCAATGAAATCTTCTTTAATAATGTCATGAAACTCCTCATTCTCTTTAGATACAGCCTCTCTGTTTTGAATGTTTTTTGTCTCGCCTAGTAAAAAAGCATATCTTACTTGGGCTGTATTATTTTTCGTAAATGTTAACCAGGTCGTCCGCAATGCTGCCCTTGACGCCTTGTTTTCATGAGCTGTGAAAATTAAGATGAGTAAGTCTATATCTTCATCAGAATTTGTTTTACATATCATTTCATTTTGTATCACATAATTAAAGTTGTGCTCAAAGCATAAGGAACATGAGTTTTGACGTACGTTATTATTGGTATTTACTTTATTGCCGTACTTGTTTATATTTGCTCTTATCTTCGTGGATATATCCATATTATGTCCAGTATCAGATACCATTTTATATTCCGTCGTGAAATTATTGATAAATGCTCTTCCTCCATTGTCTTTGAAGTCCGAATTTGCCAATTGTGCATTTGATATCTGTTTCGTTTCAGGTGCCCGTAAGGAAGTTGATGACGAAGTTCCATTAATTATTTTAACCGATGAAAAACTGGCAAAGTCTTTCAATAATTTTGCTACGTTTCCTTTCATTCGTATCGACATATCGACATCAACTAATGATTTTGATGTCAATGACAAGAAAATTACAAGTACAAAAAGTGTAATTCCCAGAAGAGAAAACATAACGAACTTTAAATTAACTTTGCAACAAAAAATACTCAAACATCTTTTTAATTTTGCCTGCGCCGAGATCATTTTCATTATATTTGATGCACTTACAATGAAATCAATCTATCTAGCTGCATGTGTTATGTCTCGTTGAGGGATTGTCATAATTCAATGTTCATAAATTGTCTGATAACGATGATACATCCAGTCAATAAACGCGCCGTTTGCTTTTTTGCCACGTCGTAGGTTTATATGAAGAATACATTTATTATCTTACTCTGAAGGCTGATATTGATAAAAAGATCTCCAGATGGATAGTAATACGGAAATGAATATGGCGACCTACGTAGCGCCAAAGCACACACATATTTAATAAAAAAAAATAGTCCTTATAAACTTGCCTTGTTTTGCAGCTTTCTGACATATTTCAATTTGGTATGAAGTGTTGAATGATTCGGTTTGATGTTTTTCTTTCATTAAGTAAATATCCTTTATTTACATTTTTTTACCTTTCGTTTTCATAACAGACAAGATAACCAAGTTTGGCTCTTCCATTACACTACAAAGACATTGTAATTTAACTAGGTGAAATGATCTAACCCTAGAAAACAGAGGTAAAAGTTTACATTTCAGGTTTTATTAATAGCTGAAAGTGTTTTAGAAATTCAGCTCGCTAAACCATGGCCATTATGATTTACGCTGTTTCTATTTGTTTTTGACATCTGTGACAGCTTCTTCATATTTTCAAGTAATAGAAACTACATGCACACTGTTTTTGTTGTTGGTTTTTTTGTGTGTGTGTGTGAAACCAAAATGACCAGATTTTTGGAATTTTGCATGAAGCACTGTCTAATGAATCTTTACCAGTTTTGATTAAAGTTTTCTGCTGGGGTCATTACTGGCTCCATCCTGAGAGTAACATAATTTCATACATAGCAAACTTGTCTGGAGCCATAAGTCTATACTTCTGTAATTTGGTATGCCGTATTGTTTATTGGACCTCTACTAGGACTGTTAAGATAAACGACCTTCGGGTCTTTTTGTGTTTTACTGCACTATTGGGAGTCACATGTTAAACATATGTATAGCAAAACTTTTAAACTGTCTCTTAACAAATAAAATCAGCTTAGACTTGGATATTTGACATAAAGCGTTGTCCAGTGTTCCTACGTTGTCTATTATTTTTCTTATTTTACTTCATCTCAGACTGCAAGTTTCTCTTAAATAGCTTACTCCACATACCTCATGAAGTACAAAATAAAGACAGGAGCTTGTTGTGACACGGTCAATAATTTAATGAAGGCGGCTTTGTCCACTTGAAAGTTTTTTTACTTGTAATAACGCAGAAAATGGGAGGCAAATCTTGTTCACCTCTAAAGAGAAAAACGTTTGCGCCTGTTATGTATTGTCTGCTCATGAAGCATACTTAACGATTACCAACCTATTATGTACTGTAACATTTCTTTTCTGTAGGCCCTTTGTCTCAGTGAAAACAGATGCAAATTTAAACTGTTTTAAGTATGTTTTTTTTGTGTGGATGTGTCTTGTAGTCTATCGGTAACACAGAATACTTGTTATACAGGGAACGTGAGTTCGATCCTCCGCTGCACCATTAAAACTACAAATTGTCTTTCGGACTAGACGTTTAACGAGGGTCCCATGTATCGGTGCTGTGCATTGAGCCTATGAAAGATCTAGGAAGTGTCTATGTATCTTGCACTACCCCACCAAATGTTAACAACTGCTCTTCCTTGGGCGTCGATCCAGTCATATGGGAAAGTAGTAGGGACGATGAATAAACTTAAATAGTCTTTATAAAGAGTCTGTACAGTAAAAGACAAACAGTCTGGGCATAAAATTCACCATACACAAACACGCACACATACACAATTGTGCACGCACGCATACACGAAGCGCGCACACACACACGTTACGTTCACGCATGCGCAACACATCACAGGTAATGTACTTATTAACGCCACTCCCCTCATGAATGGATAGTGGTAGCAAAGCAAACATCAACATATATCACGGGGACTCCGAAAAAATGTAATAATGTATTCCACTACTCTTCTGATTAATGCTGACCATGTTGCTGCGAAGAAATTAGTACCTGAAATAACTGATTCCTTATTTCTAAAAAAAAATGAAAAAAAAATATTTAACAAAAATAACAATATATGAAATATATTTAAGACGAAAGAAACACAGAAAACTAAACAAATGAAAATATTAGACCTGAAAGTCTATAATCTACACTAATTTACCACATTGAGTGTATCAACATAAAAGATTAGTTAATTTGTCGATTACACTCCTTTACTTTTAGATGGTTCCAATAAGTCTCTTAATTCTGCATTATATGATTTAAACGTGTTAGCACTTTTCGCTGGACTAAAGGTAAATTTTGATAAAACCCATGGTGTGTGGATAGGCTGTTTAAAATAAGTACCAGGTCTGTTTTACGTTTTCTCTATTTCGCTCAATAACTTTTAACGGCCTATGTCTAATCTAACGGCATATCATTATTAATAAGGATAGCAGAGGATGGATCCTCAACCTCTGCACAGTCTATGACGGGGACAATAAACGGATGGAAATCAGGTATCATGGATCTAATTATTATTTTTAAGCACTTCGTCTATGGACAAGTGGAATCATTACATAAGAGCTGATCCATGGTGCAGTAGCGTGCTGAGACTGATTATACAGGTGTCGTGGACTCGACCCATCTGCCCTACACTAAGTGTACTGTTGGTTTCTCAGGACAGTGAACCATCCGAGGTCCAATGTATCAGTGCTATACACAGAAAATGCAAGAAACGAGAGTGTATTTTGACCTCGTCCACTATCTTTATCTTGCAATAACTCCAAGCCTTATGTTACCAAAGAAAATAAACTTACCCAAAAAATCTCAATTATAAGCATTTGGTCACATGGGTAAAAACTTCGTAGTAGGTCATTTACTTTAGACTTTCATCAACCAGTTACTGTTTCCCCGACCTCTACTCCGCCTGTGACAGGAACTGAAATATAATATTCATAACCATACACCAACAAATACCTTCTGGTGACTTTTCATAGGTGCACTTTGCAATATACACGTTTCAACACACATAAATTTCAGTGTTTTCATTTAGATTTAGATGAATTTTATTTGCATGAAGGAATTCGATTTATCTGTGAACATCTTGTTAAACTGATGACTTAGCAATATACACGTTTCAACACATAATTTCTAGTGTTTTCATGTAGTTTTAGGTAATCTTATTTGCAAGAATGAATTGGTTTAACCTTGGGATGTGAGTAAAACGCTGACATCGGGATGTGTTTAAAACGCTGGCAAATTGTATTATTTTTCTTTTTCAATTTATATTCTCTACAATATACCGTTAATAACTTGTACAGTATAAATTTATCAATGATGACCTCGTTTGTTTACAACTGGAAGTTAAAAATAGCGGAACTTACCTTAATCCCAGGTGTACTTCCTTCCCATTTTCGAGCAGGTGCTCCAAATGTGTACTGCAAAACAATAACTGCGTCACCATATTATAGAAAGTCTCCCAACAGTTCAAAACAAGTTTTTAAAAACAAAATAACTCCAACTGAACAGTTTTAACGTATTTACAATGTTATTTATGAAGGGTTTTACTATTGTTCCTGGGTGCATGTTGCACAGAAGAAGCTATCTCCTCTTCTGAGTACCCTAACTTGTGAGCAGAATGCTAGATGGACCCGACCATCACACATATCACACTGTCCCAACTTCACCAAAATAATATGGGAGTACTTATGCAGATCAGCAGGCTGAAATTTTTGCATACAATGCACTTTTTAGATTCAGATGACTGCAATTCACATGCTATTGGTTCTTTCCTGACCTTTACATTTTGCTGAACTCCTGATACTGATGGTAACTGTGAATTATTAACTCTTTTAGGTGCTTGTTTTCTGCTGTTGTCAACTTGTTTGTTTTGTCTTGTACCATGTTTGTCATAATGTTCCTTAATTTTGGCTACTATATGTTCTTCTGTAATGACCTTTCCTCCAAATACTTTACTTAATGTGTTCCTGACCTTTGCTTTCTGGACATTCTCTAGTATTTGCCTCCCTTCTCCAACAGAAATGACTCTGCAGACTGCACATTCACATCAGAAATTGAAATATTTTCAGCCAAGGGCCTCTCAAATGTTGTAGCAGGTGCAACACTAGAGTCACTTACAACATCAGGATTGTATGGAAATATGCCAGACTTCTTGAAGGATGCCTGAATGCTAGCAGCAGTTAGAGTCTTTGAATACACTTTGCAGGCAATATTGCACACATCAAACCGTGTTACACTACCACCAGATTCACGTAGGTGATGATGACAGGCTGAATTCCATGCTACCTCGAAAGGACCAAAACATCCAACATCAAGAGGCTGTAATAGATGACTACAGTGTGGAGGTAACACAAAGAGAATTATATTTCTTTGCTAAGCCCATTCTATGAGACTTAGGGAGACATGGCTTTTGTGTCCATCATAGAGAACAAGCAGGTAAGTATCAGGATCCCTTGCAGGTAGGAATTTGACCAGGTGAATTTTCATGTAATGACTAAATATGTCACTGTCTGACCAACCAGTCGATGAAACTATCCCATCAGTTCCAGGAGATGACCCATCCAGGAGCTTAGGAAGCATTCTTTCCCTAGGGAAAATGAAGAAAGGTGGTACCTGCTGACCAATGCCATTGCAACAACCAATTAATGTTACAGTTTTTGATCTTCCAGATGTCACTGCTTATGTTTTGTTAAAGAGCCCTGAAATGATTTTTGGAGGCTTGTGGTCTGTGCTAAGTCCCTTTTCATCAATGTTTGAGATCAGGTGTGCTTTGTCATGTAAGTCGTACTTCTTCATACAGTGTCCAGCTCTGAAAAGTACATATCAACTGCTGATCTAGTGGCACTTTTAGCTCTGCTTACTTCTAAACCTCTTGGTTTCTGAACTTAACATCTGGCCACCTACCTAGAAACTTATATAACCATCTGTCAGTTAAAGGGTGATTTTTATCTCTAATTCCAAGGTTCTCAGCATAATCTGAAGCTAAGTTTATGGTTTTACTACTGGGAATAAGGTAAAGGTCAAATGAACGCGACAGGCTTGTACCGGCATGAATTTCTTGCTGTAAATTGCTCTTCTGGGGGATTTTTTAGGGTAAACTTTTGGGAATAAGAAAAATGGCGGTATTTGAACAAGGATAGCATATATTGATGAAATTTCTTACCTTTCTGATGTCCATGCTTCGTTAGTAAATCAGTTTGACATTTCTGTGATGTTTGTAAACAAAACGGCACGTGACAAAGCGCGTGGGCTTCGTAATTTCGTCATATCCTGTTATTTACGGAAGTGCTCGAAAAGAGGTTGTGTTCGAATTTGGGTTGTGATGGCCGATACTATTTTTTTCATGCACAGAATAGGAAAAAGAAAACCTCTGCTAACTTCACACGATTTAGTTCATGCACTGTATAGCAAACCTAAAACTCCTGGGGGCGTTTTATCAACATGTCGCAGCCTACGCCAATCTTATTCCGCAGCCGTTGTTCAACGACAATAGTCGTACGACCGTTTTATTAAAATTGTCGCTCGATCGATGTCGCTGCATTGTCGCAGTCTTTGTCGTAGACGATACCACGGTTGAGACACAGACTAATCAGTGCGCGTTATGACGTCACTTCTGACAAAAAAAGTCAACAATGTCAGCCCGACAAATCTTCAATGAAAAAAAAGCCTAAGTGGAATACGGATGAGACTACTTTGCTGGTTGAACTAGTTCACCGAGAATACGAATCGTGACAGGAAATTTGGATCAGCATACACATTGAAAGATAGAAATCGTGTTTTGGGTCGACACAACTGAGAAGTGTGAAGCATTTTTTTCTTTTATGTGAATGAAAGACAAACGTTTCACATAGGGTCAAAAATGAAAGTGTTCAGATAGCCAAGTTACATTATTTCCATGATGGTATGGATATTATGTTATGAGAATCTTATAATATTCATTATGTTTGAGTCCCAGATTTTTTTCAGCATGGTTTAAGTACGAAGAACTGCTGAAAAAATCAATTTTGTACTAATCATAAGGCTACTTAAGGGAATATGTAAAAACTATTATTTATTGTATTTTATGAGTCAAAATTAATGACCAGATGTCATATAGATAATTTAAGGAACGAAAAATGATTAGGTATCTATAAAAGATTTAAAAAATATATTTTTCCACATCAATTTGATAGTAATTTTGTGAATTGTACTGTTGAATTGACTAAATGTTTTAATTTAATTTCTTGAAAAGCCAGAGTAAACAATAAAGATTGATATTTTTTAATACTGAATCAGTAACAGTTACAGACATATCGTTTTTTCAGCATTGTCTTCATACAAGAACTTTTGAAATCACATCTTGTATCCCTTCTGAAGTGTCTACAGATGAGACATATTCCACAAAATTTACATATGGATGTTATGTCCTCTAAAAATCTAGTATACATGTGTATACATGTCTCTTGATGCATAAAATAAACAGAAGACAAACATGAAGTATTGGCTATTTAATATTTCAAATTTTCTACATGATGATATAGATCGTAGTTTGATAATTGCACTTTTTAACTAATGATTAGTTATGACTATAACATAATGTAAAAAAACATCAATCTAAAGGGATATCATTCAGTATTTGAGTTCAAAATGTCTTGGTAAATAGCAGAGATATATATTTTTACTGCTTGACTTGGTAAACATTGAAACATTATTAATATATGATTGGTTATGCAGTGTCTACGGATGAGACAAAGATGTAGGAAAGTTAGTGAACACAGTTTTTGGCATGAGATGTTTTCTCGTGGCATTCAAAATAGTTCTGTTGTATAAATAAACCAAATACTTCTATAGTTTAAGGAAACGTCAACTCAGGAACGTGGAAACATTAACATGAACTACCAGGCAATTTTTCAAATCTGAATAAATCAATTTAGAAAGTGTTAAAACACATTTTCATGCACACCTGAACCAAAGCATGAAAAATGGTGTAAAGACGGTGTTGTTTTAACTTTAAAAAGACTTGAAACAATAACTAACAAATACTTCTGCAATAAACAATAAACTATAAGAACTATTTGTATGTGTCTACGGATGGGACAAAGTCATTACAGGAACAAATTTCTGTCATTTTTTGCTGTTCATTCAATAATGGAATTTTGACACTTTATAGTAAGTTTTTTTCCGTTTATCTGCGATACCAGGGACCTTAACAAGGTATAAAATCCAGTCATGTGATACCTTTTGAATGATCAAATTGTATTTAAAGCAGTTGGAGCTATAAACTGTTAACAGCGCACCACTTAATGTGACATATCATCTACATTATTTCATTATTAATGTTCATTGAAAACGTAACACTGTCTATCATTGGTGCTATATTTTTGAAAGTATTGGTGTTCGCAGTTTTGATTTGACGCAAGATCTAGATTCCCAGGACAGGTCCTGCACTGTTGGCCATTGGTATGTGCCGTTTGACTCAGTTTTCATACAAGACAGTTGAAGTTCATCATCATCTACAATCCAATACCTGAATAAAGAACACAAAAAAGCAATATTTAGTCATTGCAAACAGATAAAGGCAGTATTATCCGATTAAGTCAAACTGCTTACATTAATAAAATTAAATAAAGGAATGCCTACCTCTGCGACAGAATTTTTCTTCAATCTCTTTGACATCAGCTCAACAACCACGAAATCTCCAGACACCAAGCTGGAAAAAAAGTTATCAATGTTATGTTTGTGCATGTCTAATTAGTTACTAACATTTCTAACAATGTTTAAAGCCTAGTGTTTCAAATAACTTTACTAACAGGAAACATGAAATAGGACTAAAGGTTATTAAGCAAGTGTACATTGCATGCACTTCACCTTACTAACAGTCCTGATAGTCTTGTTAGTAAAGTTATTATAATTATAATAACTAATTAATATAAAGTTAATTAGGAAAATACATACTCTTCTGTTTCATTGTTTCTGTTGTCAAACTGTGCATTGTCACCCTTCTCTGTAAGCAGTTTACAGCTATTCTTGCCTCCGATTCTGATAGTTATCAGCAAAGATTAATTTTCTAGACTTAAATAATATCATGTGAAAAACTTTTTTAATAAGAAAATTAATACATATAGAAAAGCAATTGTAGTCTGTATACTAAAAGCCAAAAAAACTAGTTCTTATAATGTACCGTTATTAAGAAAGGAAATTATAAATAATGTTGGTCCTTTAAAAGGGAGGACCATAAACAGTAGAATTATTGATTACTTTATGTTTTTCATGGTTGTATAATTACTTCAAACAATATCTTAGATACCTTTTAGATTTTGCTTTCTTTGAAGTAGTATTAGTAGGCACTATTGCACCATTACCATGCACTTGTTCTAATACATGCAAAACATTTACAGTATTAGCACTATAAGCAAAAAAGATACAGAAACTAATAGCATGTTAAGCTAAGAGACAGTTAAGCCAAAGTGGGTGAGTATAAATGGGTTAACATATTGTGATTTCGTAAATATTTCGTGGGGCATTAATTTTTAGCTCACCTGAGTACAAAGTTTCGTTTCCTTTCAATAACTTGAGTACCTGTTGACCCAAAGCCTTCAAACTTCACAGGGTTATTGCCCTTATTGAGTAGAAAAAAATAGTGTTTTGTGTTAGTAGGTCAAGGTCAGAAGAACCTCTAGAGTGAAAACTCTTTCCACCCAATAACAGGAGTACCATTTCACACAGAGCCTTCAAACTTCATAGGATGATTGCTTCTACTAAATAAGAGAACAATATAGTTTTTGGGGCTAGTATGTCGGAGGTCAAAGTCACAGGGACCTGTAGAGTGAAAACTATTTCTGCTCAGTATAGAGTACCATTACACCCAGAACCTTCAAACTTCATAGGGTAATTATATTAGAAGAACCCTAGTGTTTTTGGGGTATGTAGGTCAAAGGTCAAGTTCACTAGGACCTGTAGAATAAAATTATTTCTGCTAAAAAATTTGAGTACCATTACACCCAGAGTCTTCAAACTGATAGCAAACTTATTCAAACTTGCGAACAACCAACACTCATAACAACCAATAATGATACTTGTAACGTGAGCAATGAGACTCAGGTGAGCGATTTAGGGCCATCATGGCCCTCTTGTTGTGGATATGTTGTGAAAAATTAACAGTAAAAATAATTACAATCGAAATGGTGATCGCTATGATGTACAGGTACAAATGCAGTCCTGATTTTGCATTAAACTGTTATTGAAACATTCAATTTTTACTTGCAGAATTAATGCAGTATTAGTGAATGAAAGAACAGTACAACAGGTGGAGAAGAAATGAAGGGATCTTAAAGTAAGAAGCATATTTTTAAGTACATTTCTGATAAAAGACAATGTTTCTGTTGACTTCTGATAAAGCATATCATTAGGTGAATGTTGCATTAATTGTTGAATCTCTGCAGTATTGAATATAAGACAAATCATCATATCAATTCAAACAGAAAAATTTCATTAATGTCAGCCATGAAAGACTGCTCGATTAAGTTCACAGTATAGAATCAAAGCACAGAGTGTACTGTCAGAAGCGAAAGTTAAAATGTGTGAAGATTGTTCTTTGTCACTGCACCCATGTGATAAGGATCATATTAATTCTTTCAATTCCTATTTAGATATGCTCTATAACAACTAACAGAGACTATAACAAGAGCATCGCATGCGGTGCCAACGCTCGTATGTTAAAGGCAACGACTTAAAAATTAATTTCAAGAGTGTTATGGTGCTATTCAATAATTACTGTTATGCACTTCACTTAAGATGAATAATTTTGTGATTGTGAATGTTTTGTGGTGATACCTTTAAGTGTTCTAGTAACGGGCTAGTTCAAAGTTTTTGCACGACAACGAAGACGACCTATCGATCATATGATCGTTTTAGTTTTTCTTCGAAACAGATAAGCTGAAAATGGGGGAAATACCATTGCGATCTCTATTACACTGAAATATTTGACAATTGCTTATATTCAAGTCAAGAGCAACACAGAAATAAAATATATTTTTATGTAAGTAAACTGTTCATAAAAAGTAACAAAATCGTGTGAGCAAATAATTAAGACGTGAACCAGTAGATATATAACCTCAAATGTATAAAAAATAATAATAAGAATACTGCAAATATATATTCGTGCCTCAAATGAAATTATAATGACAACACAGAAGATAACAGAACGTAATTTTTTGACTCCATGACCATGTTCAAAACATTCAGTGCTGTTACTAGATGTATTTTGGATATCAATCTTGTCCGATTTGTCCTAGACCTACATAATGGCTATGTACGTAGACTAACCTCCTGTTACAAGTGTATATTGTGACACATACCTTACATAAAGTGAACTTGTATAAAGAGTCGTATTCTATCAGATACTTAAAAAAACTTTTTAAGGTATTAATAGTTTTAGACTGGATCTTATCTTCTGTATAGGAAATGTGGCATGAAATTAATTTAAGGCAAAACATGGTCATGACGAAAACCCAAACATTTTCATTTAAATTTTTTAATCCTTACATTCTTTATGACCAAGATATTTTGAGATCTGTGCTCATCGATAATCAACTGAAGGAGTTTCAAGAAAAGCATCAAAATATATACATTATTATATTCATTATATACAAGTAAAAGGTTATCAAAAAGTAGGGATTGGAACGAATACTGAAATCAATATTCGAATATTTGGTTTGTCATATAATTTTTTTCGATTTTCGAACGTTCCATCAGTTATCCGAATATAGACACTGGTTAACTGTTTTCGTTCATACTAACGTGGTTCGGGAATCTACTGTGTATAATAAGTAATGGCTTGTTTAATGGAAGCCTCAAATACTTTTTGTGATTGGCACTAAACACAATATATTCCGTTCTTTAACACGTGAATTATCGCCATAAATACGGACATATAGCAAGGGTTGTTTTTTTCGGTCAAGATTCGCAAAAACATAAATATATTGTCATTGATAATTTCATCAGCATGCACACTAAAAGCAAAGATGTAAAAATATTTTAAGCACATTTTTAAGGGGAAAATATTTGAGTTATTCCGATTAATTTGAAAACAAAACAACACAAAAGTCTTATCAACAGAGTCTACAGCGTGATAGGATGTTCGTGTACGTCTTTCCGTTTAGTTATCTCATTACACGCATTCGGAATACCTCGCCGATTAGTAAATGGACGAGAAGTTGCGATTGCAATACGTAGTAAATTTTATGAATGATACACGTATTCGAAATACCTCGCCGATAACCAAACGGCCGAGAAGTTGCGTTTGCAATGCGTAGTAAATTTTATGAATGAAACTTTTGTGGATGAATACTAAATTAATAACATGTTAGTTTAACAGTTTGATTTGCCACCAAAAATTTGAAATTATACCTCATGCTTTCAAAACCAACAGATATCTGCAATATCAAAGCACTTTTGTCAAAATTTCAATGAAATCTCATACAACTGTGGTATTATTTTTCAACGCGAATGTATAGAGGCGGTCATGTGATTGTAACTAGAAAATCTGGTGTGTAGCTTTAGAAGCTTTCGCTTCTAAAAACGAAAACCTCTGCTAATGTCACTCGATTTAATTTATGTCCAGTCTAGGAAATCGAGAACTTCTGCTAATGTCACAAGATTTTGTTTATGCATTATTTAGGAAACCAAAACTTCCGTTAATGTTATTCGCGTGTCAGAAGACGTAGTGCATATTGGTCGACGCCACCAGGCATCGTATATTCGTTATAACTTTAAAGAAATTCCATTGAACTGAATATATCTTATACATAAATTTCATTTTTTCAATGTTCTCACAGTCAGTGCGTGATTTGGCGAAAGCCATATTCCGTGCAGTGCGCTACATTATATGGTCCGCCTCGTATAGAACACAAATTTCATTGACGTCATTTAGATGTTATTTTACATAAACATAAGCAACATTTTTGGGTAATCATGAACCTAACCGTGTCTTTGTATATCGGAACAAAGTTGAGACAATGCATCTGGAATTTTTTACTCAATAGAAATCCTTTTTATTTAAAAAATGTCTACATTTTCCAAAATGTTTCAATAGAAGTTTTTTTATTATAAAACAAAAGTCACTTACAGCTTTTAAAAATGAATTAATACAAAAAATTGAAACTTTACAAATAGGTTCTGGCATCTCTATCAAAATATTTTGTTAACCTACAATATAGATACCAGCTGTTCTTACTAAGACTTATAAAAACTTTTTGTAGACATGAGGAAGGTGGCGGGGGTCAAAAATCTTCAAAGGGTTCTTCCTAGATAAAAACTGAATTATGTGGATATATGAAGTCCTGTAAACATGAAATTACCAGGACTTCGATTATATATTATGTGGAAACAAAAGTGACAGGTCACCATTAGTTACGAAATTTTTTTGACCACATGACGGTGTCTGTCACAAGAGAATTCATAGATGTAAATTTTAGTCTTAAACAAACCTGGGGAAGCAGTCAGGTGCGGTACACAAAAACTTATATCTTAAACGCTCTACAACTTTTTGTATGGCTTAAAGTAATGTAATATTTTTGTTTGGTCTTTGAATGTGGTGTGAATTACATCTGTATTTTATGCTTTTCGGTAAATTACTGAGATTTCTGTGAAAATTATATTTGATAATTTCACTGTGAAAAATATCAAATATAATTTCATTCTTTTTCCAAGGAGAACTTCTTTTAATAAATTGCCCCTTGGATGCCTCAAATGTACTGAAAACTTATTTCCCTTTGACCAAATTCGAGTTACTTCCCTTTCATTGTTTTCATAGTAACATACATGTATAATTTTGACAGTTCGTCTGCAAATCAATACAATTGCTGAATCAGACAGAGATCCTGACATTTTGTCAGAAACAACTAATAATTTTTATGCCTTTGGTGACTTTGAACTTCAAATAACACTAAACATTGACATTTTAATTTTCCATCGCTTCACTTTTTTCAACATGGCGGCCGATAATTTTTTTTTAAGAATGAACATGCGTAAATTAATTCGCCGAATAAAATTTAAAAAATAGGTTTCAAACGATACAAAAACTGCTGCTTAATCATGTAAATACATGTAATACAAAATATTTTTCTTTTTAAATGACAATGATGGTGTTTAATTAAACCGTGCAGTAATTCTTGTCCGCAAACTTTTCTTTAGCGTGTATGTAAATGTAAAAGTCAAATTTGAGGCAACCAGTGGGGGGAAGTATGCAAATAAAACCTGGAAAGAGCATTTACTTCGGTATAAAACACCGAAAAAGCATAAAATAAAAAGAAAATTTGTGTTTATTCTGTGTAAGATTGAATTTTATTTCGTCGAGTGAGCATCAAAAACAGTATTCTCACTCGTGGCACACAGAAAAACACAAATATCCTATATATATTTCACTCCCCGTAAGCCTGCATGGCATTGAGAAATGGACGCAATTCGATTTCGAAGTCTGAAAATGACTAACGGTCTCGTCACTACCCGCGTGATTGTATCATACTTATGTTAAAAGGGTATGATGTCCAAATTGTAAAACCGTTAGCCTTTTCGTTAGGTTTGTAAACAAGGCGTTGTATCTAGCTGTTTACAATTACAAGGGGTAGGACCTAAATCATGTAGCTCGGTGCTTTAAGCGAGAAAAACGTGTAGTCTATGACTAATGTCGTCAGATTTCGCGTAAATATTCAGGAATTTGGATAAATTATCAACAGATGTTCTTGGAATATTTGTATAATGTATACGACTAGTACCTGGCCATATATGTATGCTAACTGTAGCTGCTATATGACAGAGGAAGAAATGTGTTACAAAAAAGTTAATGAAGGGATGCCAACAAAGGTGTCCCATTTTTTGTGTGAATCTGCAATATTTTGCTTTGGTTTTTCAGCTTGACCAATAATTTTGCGCCATTAAAATGATATTTTAAGTAAACAGGAACAGAATTAAACATTAACAACCATTTAGGAGCATACACAATGCATCTATGTTCGATTTGTTTAACTTGAAGACAATAAACGTGTAGTTTGGGTCACTTTAAGACCATATTGTGTAACCTCGGTTCTTTATTGATGTTAAAGTTAAGTTTTTCAAAGTAAGCATGTTGAACATTTTTACAAAGAGTTCTGTTTTTTATATTTAACTTTATGTTTCTGATAAAAAATAAACCAGAATATTTCCTTTTTTAAGCTAAGATGATTCCATAAATGTTGCTATGAATTTGAACACTTGCGATTTTTAGGCTGGAAGGTTATGTGGTGCTTTTCATTGTCAGATACAAATACAATATTACAAATAAATTTTAAATTATGAAAGGTTTTGATTTGACCACAAGTCTGCAGATTTTATTTTAAAAAATCAAAATTGACAATTTTGTAGATATTACATACATGCAAACATTATAATTATAAAATCAAAAAGGACTTTCTAAGATGTGCGAAAACAAATTGTCAACTGATAGACAGCCTGTGCCGCACAGTTAAATTAACTGTATATACTTGGTTCATATAAAAACTGCAAATGTGCTAAGCTCCATATAGTCATTCAAAAGTGAATGGTTCAGTCCCTGGACTCAACAAAATATCTATGCGACATGTATTCCTGGATGCCGTATCCAATGTTCATTTGCATCTTACCATTATATCAGTTAAAAGGAAATAAATTAGAGATACACGCAAATTAGACAAGTCAGATTTCTTAAAGCATTTGTAAATTCTAATGGAGTTTAAAAAATATTATGTTACTTCTTCCACAATCATATCAGTCAATATTTCTTCCCCTTTGACTAGACTGTCATTAAACTTAAATGAAATAATGAACATAAAGTTCTATGACAACATTATTGTCTCTCCGTAAGCAAAAAAAAAAGAAAAGAAAAAAAAGGAAATTTGATGTAGAATGTACTTGCATAATTAGTTGGTTCAAATGTTTACATGATTACAATGTCTTTATGAAGTCTTTGTCTACATTATAATGCATAATTTCAAATGGGTCATGCAATCCATTCAGAACAGCTTTTGATGACTGAAATAACTTGATGAGAAATTACGTGTATATTTTCGTATTTATTCGTAGTATTAAAAACACATTGTCAAAGAATAAAGATGAAGTGAAAATCCTTTTATGAAAAAAATAGACCTGGCTGATAAATATCATCACCTTGCTTAAACAGCCGTTTTGCAATAAATTTAATTAGGTTCCTAATAATTGTGGTTTTAAGGTATCTCCTGCAAGTAGTGATTAGTCTTTACTAATGAAACTTGGAAAGGGGATGAAAATGAAATAGTTTGCAATAGGTAAAATGATCACTGACCTCCCTTATCTCCAAGCCGTCTGGTATCTTAATACATCCGAGATTTAAGTATGTATTTGTAAAAAAGATGTAAGTTATCTTTGGAGGATCTATCAACTTCTCATGTATGATATGTATGAATAGCTTGTAAGTATATGTCATAATGCTATTTTGCTATGATATTTTATTTATGAGCTGTTGCCCCAAGTTACAGAGTATAGAGTTTATCATTCCGGCATCTACAATTCCAAGGTGAATTTGTGCTAAAATGTTCTAATCTTTTTAATCTTTTAATTCTCGCTGGATATCAAACAAAATCTGATTATGATATTAAATTATTGCTTCAACTGCTTTAACTGTAAGAATTGTTTATTGTTAACATTTATTTAGCTGTCTATAAAACAATCTTGAACGAATACATACTTTGAACGTTAACTTCGATTGTATCAAAAGACATTCGATTGCTTTCACTTTATAAAATCACCATGTGTAGTTAATGTAATGCCTTTAAATTGGACAAACACTGGTTTTGAGTATGATTATAGTACAAAATAAGTGTTAAATTTAACCAATATGCTAGTGACAGAAAGATACTTTATGTATTAGAATACCGATATGTAGTTACGAAAGAACCGAGGTTACACAATATGGCCTTAAAGTGACTCAAACTACACGTTTATCCCTTCAATAACTTTTTTGTAACACATTTCTTCTTCTGTCAAATAGCAGCTACAGTTAGCATACATATATGGCAAGGTACTAGTCGTATACATTATACAAATATTCCAAGAGGATCCCCATAGCTGTTGATAATTTGTCCAAGTTCCTGAATATTTACGCGAAAACTGACGACATTAGTCATAGACTACACGTTTTTCTCGCTTAAAGCACCATAAAGCTACATGATTTAGGTCCTACCCCTTGAATTAGGGATTGCTATTTAGAAGCACAGCCCTAACACTTATGTTATAACTATATAATAAATTTTATCTTATTTAGTGAAAAGAGACCTCTACGGAAATACAGATATCGTGTCTCAAATGACTTATTTGTAGCATTACTAATCGTTCAAAGAACAGGATTTTTGGCATTTAAAGATCAGACACATTGTTGATCATTACGCTGAACAGTTTTTTCTCGAAACTTTATCTGTACTCTGCTGAAATTACTACTGTTTGTTTCAAGGAAAATATTTACAAAAGTAACAACAAACCTCAGCATATATCTTCCTTATTTTTCTTAACAATGACCATGTGATACATTTTTTGCTGTTGTAAGTTGCGGTTAAGAAGTACTCAAGTGCTTACCTCCGGCCAAAGGCGAATATATGAAAGAACATTGACATAGTAAACAATATGCGGGGTTTATAAACAGTGCTACATCGATTGAAACATTTCATAACAATGTTAACTTGCTGTTCTGTTCTAAAATTGCTGCAGGATGCAAATCATGATGAACTGTTTTTCCCGTAGGTAAGATTTTTTTCTTTTATACATTTACTAGTAAAACTGATGAAAAATTAAATTGTTAAGTAGTAATGCTTTTGTCAAATATTATTCGTTTTATAAAGTCAGATCAAATAAACAGAAATGTTTTCATTTCCATTTTTATCAGCTGACACAAAACAAAACAAAAACATAAGAATACTAATTCTTAGACAAACTGACACTCACATCGTTTGCTGGTACATAAAAAATGTTTACACATATAGAAAATATTGATTTATCTGTGCAGAATGATTCAACAATAAATGTGTCTGACTTATTTTTTGTCACGAAAAAATCAAAATAACTGGTTCTTCATATTCTGTATCAGTTCATAGTTACACCGTTAGTCACTAGGTGGAGGACCTGTATAATTTCATAAATAAGGTACTCTGATATGAGATTTTACCATCGCACAGCTGATAAAAGGCATTTCATTAATTAGATAATGGTCATCGGCTCTAATCCCGCTACCTTCAAGAGTTTTTGTTCTATTTTCAAGCCTTGGAGGTGTATGAAATTGTATTTTGACCTGTCTTGGATTATAAAAAGGAATTTTATAAAGCTAAGATCTGACAGTCCGTAGTTTTGAACAAAATTATAATCTTTACTTATTACTTACAGCTAGAAAAAATTACTATATGTACATGTGAGTATCCTATTTGAATAGATGTTTGTTCAAATTTACATCCTAGTTAAAACACTTTCAGCTGAAATGTATAGGAGAATGTTGCAGACGCTACACCATTGAAAAGTTCTGGTGGACCGAATTGGACTCATTAACCCTACAAACTGGATTTATATTTACGTTTGGGAAATGTCATAGTAAATTGTTATATATACTTTAGCAGTACAGAAATGATTCCTATGTGAAATGTTAGAAGTCCGATATATAATCGTGATATATGTGTATGCTAAATCGTTTCTTCACACTGGATTAGAACTGGTGCAAACTCGGCCATCTCTGGAGTTATGTTCGAATTATAAAAGCTGATGACAAGTCATATTCTAAACAAGTCACTGAAAGCATTGGGGGCTGCATTACAGCTTACAGAACAATATTTCGCTATGTTGCGTGCAACACACATCAAGGAAAGTTTTGAAATATCAGTGTGCAGACGTATGTATTTTGGAGTGCAAACAGGACAACACTTGTTTGCTATTTTTAAATACTGTTCGCCCTGTGTTGTACTGAACGGATATAATGCGATGAAGTAACATACAAACGAAGCTACAATGAATGTTTCAATGAAATGATCAGTATTGTGTACAAATTTATTATTGCATCACTTGTGGTAATGCATAGGACTCCTCTTTAGAGAGTTAAGTTATCGTGATCAAAATATAACTGATATGGAGATTAACTATACAGTTCAATATTGAAGTGTTTTAGGAAATGAAAGCGATATTAGCGTAAGGATTGACCCATTTATTGCAAAACTTTGTTGTTAACCGCCAGCAAACAAATATGGGATAATTAGCCTAAAACTTTAGCTGATGGTTTCTCAGAAAATTTTTGAAAATACTGAGTGTTTTTTATTATGCTTTATTTTGCTACACATTTCTAGAAACAAGCAATCTGATATGTCATCAGTAAATGCTGACTGAGATATCTGACAGCAGACGACAAACAGATCAGTGAATAAAGAATTTTCGATTATCTAAAACTTGACTGGCAAATATAAGACATTCCTGCCCCTAAGTGTATCTTGCAACAAACAAAACGGCCTACAAGAACTTTTACAAAATGCTAGGGCTTGGAAAGATTGAAACCAAATTTGTTCTTGTAATTTTTACAGCAGTTATAGTGTATATTTATATAAATTTCTTCTCATCAAAATCCGTTTTTTCAGTCAAAGTTGGTATGTTTATTCAAATGCATGACGTTCAAGATACGCTACTGAATGGTTCCTATAAACAATATACTCCTCACAGTAGTGTAACTGACACATCGAAAAGTTTACTTCGTCATCCTTACAAACAGCATTCTAACCACACTCGTGAGACTACACTACAATCAGTTGCATCGTTTCAAGGTGAAACCGAAGAAATTAAACGTAATGAATTTGATAATGATGACATAGTAATCATTGATTTGGACAGAAACAGTACAGTGACGTCATTTCACGGTAGACACGGTCCTGGACAGCCAATCCATTTATCTAATGACAGCATTGTGAGAAAGGTGACCCAGAACAAAAACAATTCAGAAGACAATCATACAAACGGAACAAAAAATAGTGATAAATCTGTTGAACGATTTTTACAGGTATTTCCACGGAATGGTACGACATTACGCCCGATAAATAGTAATGTGATAAACGCAACAGCGGGGGAAACGGAGAGACGAAACATCAATCTCACGCAAACCAGTATTCTTGGAAATATTAATAATAAAACTAGGAGAGACGAGTGTGATAAATGTTTCCAGCATAATTTTAATTATGTAATAGAAAATGACATTTGCAAACTTTTCAACCCAGGTGACGAAATTGAACTTCTTATCCTAATAACTACAGCTCACAATCATGTAAGAGCCCGATCTGCATTACGTGAAACATGGTTAAGCTTTACAAGAAAAAATACGGCAAACGTTCGTTATGCTTTTCTGTTAGGCGAAACAACTGACCCTAGTTACAGAGGATACATTTTAGAGGAAGACGGGTATTTCCAGGACATAATAAAAGAAGATTTCATTGACTCATATATGAATTTAACCTACAAAACTATAATGGGATTCAAATGGGCGGCGACTAAATGTGCTCACGCGAAGTTTGTGATGAAAACAGATGACGACATGTTTGTAAATATTCCAAATGTTTTGAAACTTATAGAAAGTTCATATGGTTACTCTATGCAAACGTCCTTAACAGGAGCTTGTATATTGAAAGCAAGACCAATACGAGACTTTAGATCCAAATGGTTTGCTTCTCAAGAGAGCTATCCTGATGACATTTACCCCAGTTTCTGTTCTGGGACAGGCTATGTAACAAGTATGAACGTTGTATCTCAAATATACCAGGTATCTCCAAACGTACCTTTCTTTCATTTAGAAGACGTTTATGTAGGTCTATGTTTAAAAAAGTTAGGCTTTACCGTGAAGCATGTGCGTGGATTCAATGCAGGTAGACCAAGGCTTAAATTGTGTTTATTCAAAGGGAATAGATTACTAACAGCCCATCAGATGACCCCTGGACTTCTACGAGCAATCTGGAAACGGCAATGTTTACCTGTTCCTCCTCTGTAGAAAGTGTTACTGTTAATTTTGTGAGGCGTCAAAAATTGCATATCAAAGTAATATTTTTGTCTGTTCTGTTCAGACAAATGTTTCGATTTTAGTTTAGACATACGTTTAGATTTTCATTCTTGTGCATTTGGTATGGAGATAAAACAACTTTGAAACATACAAAAAAGAAAATGACCCTTGTTGAATGTTATTTGTTAAATATAAATGAATATTTGACTTTTTTCTATCAACAAAAAATATCTTTAACACTAGTCAGTAATAATATTAATAATACTAATAATGAAAAAATATTTGATGCTTCTCTATGTTTTATGTAATATGCATGGCTTGTCATTATATTCAATTTCAGTTTTTTACGAAATGTGCAATTCATTTAATATATTTCGGAAATATATTAATGCTGTTGAGAATTGTTTTACCTATTTTCATTTTTTCCAGAAAAGCGCTCCTTCGCTTTTCATTTGTTAAAATTCTAATAAATGAGCTTTCACCTACATGAATTGATATATGGTGCCACCTCATCACCGCCTCTTTTATGTGTTTTTGATCGAATCAGCAAGGATTCTACATTTTTTGTTGATTAACTGATATTTTTTTGTGTGCAATATTTCTAAATCGGTATGAATGAAATTATTACATGGGTTCGTTTAGAAAGTCACGTCAATTGGTTGAGACCAGGGAAGTAAACTAGTTAAGTGAGTCTATCGAATAATATGTAAGTTTAGAAAATTAAATCATGAGAATTTAAATTTGAAATTTTTTTTCAAGCGTTCGTCTTTTGAATTATGTTGATGTGTATCTCGATTCATTGCATCTATCGTTACAACAAACAATATAAGAATTAATTATAGCAGTAGTACTAAGGGATTTTAACGAAATAATATGCTGCCTTTTCAAAAAGGAATACACAAAAAATAATATACCCTGCCGTACCTACCTGTCCAGTAAATACTGTCCAGGCAGGTGTTCAGCTATTTCCGAATAAATTCTAATGTTATACCAGAGCTATAAGAAATTTGATCAAACTACATCAAACAGGCGGTTTTAGCTATAAGTCGGTCAAAGCATACTTACAATTTTTAACAAACGTCGGGCTTCCCTTACATTTATTTTGTTAACAATCTTTTGACATGAACTTTAACCTGAACACGTCACTTTCTTTTTTCAAAACTTTATTTGTTTCAGATGAAAAAATATGCCAATAAATCGACAAACTAGTTATTTTCCATCATGTACTCAGTAAAGAAACTAGTAAATAAATACGTGTAAAATAAACATTATATATATAAACTTCACAAGACATTCATAAATGTGAAGTTTTTGTAGTGCAGTACGCAACCGGTCTATTTTCAACTTCATCTGAAGTGACTAACAGAATTTAGCTGAATTTGTTTTCTTTAAAATTTAATATAAGTTAATAGACTATGGAAAAAACATATTATGCTTCTATACACCATGAAATCTGAAAAAATGATTTCACCAGGATTCCAACCCATGTACTTACGGTCAGTAAAATGTAAAGCGGTGATTTACACAACTGAGTCACAGTTTCTTGATAATCAGTCTTGTCAAAATTAACAATATAAATAAAGTATCTACCCCACGGTGGCACAGAGGTTACATGCACAATTCTTTTCTTTTAATTGCACCGTACTACCCCGTGACTAACAGGGTGTGTAAAACTTTATATTGTGATGAGTTTCTGTAATAAAAAATGAGTCAGTAACTTAGTTTCGATATGTTCTTCACAATTACAGCTAGAATTTCTAGATTTTTAATTTATCTGTGAGTCAGTCGCTTTAATGAGTCAGTAAGTCAGTTATGTTATACCGTTCTAGATTTTTTTTCTATAATAATTTCAATAAGTTAATCATATTTTCGTGCTGGAAATTAAATGTCACGGTAAATGTCAGTTTACACTTCACACATTACAGTATCGTACCAAATACCAAGAGTATGATTCTCGTGAGAATCGCTGATGAAGTTAATGGTGAATTAGTCTTAGTGTGAATGTTTAATCATTAAAGAAAACAACAAACAAATTTAGAAAAAAAACTTAAAATTGTACAATATTTTTTTTATTTCTATGTATGTCATGTGTCGATAATGTTAATAAAAAATTTATGAGGTTACAATCTGACTAAAGTATACGGTCTCTTATAGCGTATCGATTTTTAGAAGCGAAAGCTTCTAAAACTGCTTACCAGTTTTTCTAGTTACAATCACATGACCGCCTCTTGTTGAAAAAAAGTACCTCAGGTTGTATGAGTTTTCATTGCAATTTTGATAAAAATTCTTTGATATTGCAGAATTCTGATGATTTCGAAAGCATGAGGTCTAATTTTATTTATTTTTATTTTTATTTTTTTTCAAAATCAAACTGTAAAACTAACAAGTTATTGATTTAATATTCATCCGCAAAAGTTTAGTTCATAAAATTCACTTAGCATTAAAACAATCGCTGTCAATGCGATTGTTTTAATTGTCATTAAAACAATGCGTGTAATGAGATAACGTACACGAACAACCAATCACGCTTTTGACTCTGTTGATAATACTTTTTTGTTGTTTTGTTTTCAAATCAATCAGAATAACTTAAAACTTTTCCGCTAATAAATATCCTTAAAATATTTCTAACGTCCTTGCTTTTAGTTTGCATGTTGATTAAATTAAAAATGCCAATTTATTTATCTCTTTTCCCGAATCTTGACCAAAAACAAACAACCCTTTCTCTATTATCAACTGTCAGTATTTATGGCGATAATTCACGTTTTAAAGAACGGAATATACTGTGTTAAAACCAAGCCATTTCTTGATTATACACAGCAGTTTCCCGAACCACGTTAGTCTGAACGAAAACATTTAAACAGTTCCTATATTCGGACACCGAAATTCAGAAAACTGATGGAACATCCGAAAATCGAAAAATCGAATATTTTCAAATATGGCAAACCAAATATTCGAATATCGATTTCAGTATTCGTTTCAATCCCTAATTTTTGATAACGTTTTACTTGTATATAATGTATATGTATATATTTTAATGCTTTTTTTTAAACACCTTCAGTTGATTATTGATAAGCACAGATCTCCAAATATCTTGGTCATGAAAAATGTAAGGATTAAAACGTTTTTTTTTTTTTGAGTATCTGATAGAATAGGACTCTTTATGCAAGTTTATGTATATGTCACATTATAAACATGTCACATCAGGTTATTTGTACATAGTCATTATGTGGGTCTAGGACAAATCTGAATTTGATATCAAAATTACATTAGTAAAACAGAAGTGAATGTTTTGAACATGGTCATGGAGTCAAGAAATTAGTTTCTGTTAACTTCTGTGTTGTCATTATAATTGCATTTGAGGCCGCAATACATATTTGCAGTATTATTTTTATACATTTCAGGTTAATATTTATCTACGGTTTTCACATCTTATTTGCTCACATAATTTTGTTACTTTTTACGAACAGTTTACTTACATAAAAATATAATTGATTTCTGTGTTGCTAATGACTTGGATATAAGCAATTGTTAAGTATTTCAGTTTAACAGAGATCACCATGGTATTTTCCCTATTTTTAGCTTATCTGTTTCGAAGAAAAACTCGAGCTATTATGATTGCTAGGTCGTCTTCTTTGTCGTGCAAAAACTTTGATGTAGGACGTTACTGAAACACTTAAAGGTATCACCACAAAACTTGGAATACTTGCTTATTATGAAAATGTGCAGTTGTAAGACAATAGGCATTATTCTGAAGTACATTTTCGGAGTTAAGCTTCGTTTAAACTTAGAATTTTGTAAAATTGGTTATTAAGTGGAATGATTTTAAATCTATCAAAGGTATCAATATGAAACTTGGAATATTTACTTATTATGGCAAGGCATAGTTGTAAGACAAAGGGCGTTACTCTGAAAGCTGTTTTTGGAGTTCTGTCCCATTTCAACTTGACATTTTTGTTGAAATTGGTTATTGATATAGAAAGTTTTGAAAACTATCAAACATATTGTACTCATTCTTGACATACTTGCTACTGGTGACAACATACTTGCTACTGGGGACAAGGCACATCTGTACCACAAGGGACATTACTAAACGATCAATGTTTCTAGAGTTATGCCCCTTTTTCACATGCAAAATAATTATTTTTTGTATAAATTCTAATATCTTGAACATTCACAATCACAAAGCCATTCATCTTAAGTTGAGTGCATAACAGCAACTATTGAATAGCATCATAACACTCTTGAAAATAATTTTATTAACTCGTTGCTCTTAGCATACGAGCGTTAAACAATGGTCACACTTTAGTGACAAGGAAGTCCGAACAATGACTCTACCTTGGTTCATTTTTGATTATTTTAATTACTTTTATGTTGAAATTATGCTTTTATGAAGCATATCTAAAAAGCAATTGAGGTAATTGATATGATTCTTAGCAAGTGGGTGCAGTGACAAAGAACAATCTTCACACATTTTAACTTTCGCTTATGACAGTACTCTCTGTACAATGATTAGAATATGCTTTTAATTACATTGGTTAAGTTACAGGTTAGGTGTATTCAAAATTTCCATAATTTTAAGTGACTACAAATGACAAATCCGAAGTTTAAAAGCATACGTGCATTATACTACCTGAAATAAAGTGGGTTTATTATAAAAAAATACATTAGAGTTTCCACGAGATTTCGGTAGTTATTGTTTTGTATTGATTAGAACGTCACATTTACAGATGATGTGATCAGATTATAATACAAGACATGCCCATGGGCAGAATGTCGAGCCCGCTCGTCTTAATTCAAACCTGAACCTATTAGCTTCAGATCAAGGAGAAAGATGTATACATAAGTGAGATGTGCGCAACACATCCTCTTTATACCCAAGGCAAAATCTTGACATTGCATCCTCTTAGGTGACCTTGACCTCTGACCTGGTTCATGTGCATGACACGAAGTCTCATGATTAACATTTGTGCCTAAAAGACTCAATTCATGTTATTTGAACATTTTGATATTTTTATATGATCTTTGACCTCTTGTGACCTTGACCTTCATTTTGCGCAATACAAATCAACTCACTATGGAGAATATGTGTTATAACTTATATAAAAATCTATCCATGTATAAAGAAATATACTCACAAATGAATGTTTTAATTTGTTTTTTGAACTTTGACCCTGAAGTAAGACCTTAACCTTTACCACAGACACTGAATTTTTCGCGCGACACTCCGCCTCACTATGGAGAACATTTGTTTCAAGTTATATTAAAATCCCGCCACGCATGTAGAAGTTATGCTCCGGACACGGGTACTGAGCTGACCAAGTGTGACCTTGACCTTTGAGCGGTGGACCTGGGTTTTGCGTGTGACACACCATCCCATCATGGTGAACATTTGTATCAAACCATTTTGTAATCCTTCAAAGAATGAGCAAGATATAGACCGGACAAATCTAGACAGACACATATACTGACGGACGCACATACACCAAACCACAAAAAGTGAAAAGCAGCGACTAAGTCGACTTCACCACAAGGGGGCTCAACAATTTCAAAATCCTCTGGCCACTAAGCATAATACTTTAAAGCATAAGCAAGATACAGCGCCAACAAACAAATTTTAATATTTTTATTTGACCTTTGACCTCTTGTGACCTTTACCTTGACCTTTATTTTGCGTGAGACAACTCAACTCAACATGGAAAACATTTGTGCTAAGTTATATTAAAATCCATCCACGTTTATAGAAGTTAAACTCACAAATGAATGTTTTATTTTTTTTATTGGACCTTTGACCACTATATGTGACCTTGACCTTTGCCACAGACACTTCAATTTTTCAAATCCTCTGACCACTAAGCATAATACTTCAAAGCATATGCAAGATACAACGCCAAAAAACAAATTTTAATATTTTTATTTGACCTTTGACCTCTTGTGACCTTGACCTTGACCATCATTTTGCTCGAGACAACTCAACTAAACATGGAGAACATTTGTGCTAAGTTATATTAAAATCCATCCATGTATATAGAAGTTAAACTCACAAATGAATGTTTTATTTTGTTATTTGACTTTTGACCCCTAAGTGTGACCTTGACCTTTGCCACAAACACCTGAATTTTTCGCGAAACTCCGCCTTACTATGGAGAAGATTTGTACCAAGTTATATTAAAATCCCTCCATGCATGTAGAAGTTACGCTCCGGACACGGGTTTTGCGCTGACCCCCAAGTGTGACCTTGACCTTTTAAGCGGCCGACCTGGGTTTTGTGTGTGACACACAACCCTATCATGGTGAACATTTTTACCAAATTATTTTGTAATCCTTTAAAGAATGAGCAAGATATAGAGCGGACAAATCCGGACGGACGCTCAGACGCACGGACGCACATACACCGAACTATACGCCAAAAGTGGCCACTGAGTCGAGCTCATCGCAAGCGGGCTCGACAAAAATTATGGGAATATTACAACGTAACAGTTTTTTAAAGGTTTAGGATATGAAAGAAAAATTAAGAGTAATCACCGCCGGAAATTACAGCAACTAGGACCCTAAACATTCGTATAATTGAAAAATCTTACTTAAAACTGATTGTCTTACGTTCGTTCACACCGACCCCGTATCCACGTCAAATAAATCAAATTCTTAATCTTGCATTTTTGATAAAAGCCAATGCGTACCAGGCCTACCTATTTATTCTTAAAAAAAATATATATATATATACATATAGATATATATACTTCGACGTCCGAATGCAAACCATTTAGCCTCTATCACATCAGCCGCACGAAATTTGGTTCTTACGATTTGTAGAGACATCTGTGCCGTAGAAAGGTCGCAGGCAAATTCGCAGTGTATTTGGACAGATTTGTAGATCGTAAGGCAGACGTACAATGTTCGTACAGCTGTCGCATGGCTCGCACGATATTTGAGCTTGAAAGTAAAAAAAAAAACACAACATTTCGTACGGTTGTCGCAAAACGACCGTGCAACAGACGTGCGATTGTTTTGACAGTCGTAAGGCAATCGAACGAAATCGAAAAAAATCGCACGGGCAACGCACGACGCACAAAATTTCGCAAGGCTGTCGCACGATTGCGTACGATGTCTGTGCGTTCATCGTACGAATTCGCCCTAAGTGAGGACTAAATGCAAGCACCCCTCATTGTTTCAGTCAAACCGGGATGGCAATCCAACCACAAAGGTTGCATATTCTAAGAAGGAGACTTCGTGACGAAGAAGAGCGCCATGCAATAATTCTGGCGCTGCTTATCAGAGCGCACCAAGGCCGGAGAAGACGAGCAAGGCGTTGGTGGGTCAAACCGTGGATTGCGCGACGTCGGTTGTTTGGCCAGTATTACACCCTCTTCCAGGAGCTTGATAGAGAGTCCGAGGGTGATTACATGGGCTACATAAGGATGAGCCGCAGCATGTTTGCCGAGCTGCTGTTACGGATTACCCCGCGGATCAGCAAGTCTAACAGGCTAGTATATAATTGTATACATTACTTGAAGAGGATGTGACCCCGAATCGAACGGTCTGGCCGCCATATTTCTTGTATCACCAATATTGCTGTTGAAAATTATAGATTTAATATTCGATTAGCATTTATTGCTAATAATTGATACTTTACTTCTCTTTATTTAAAAATAATAAGTCACTTAAATTCTACTTAAGTTCTACTTAAACTTATTCATATTCATCATTTTTGCAGGGGCCGAGGTTCCATTGAGCCAGGAGAGAAGCTTGTGATAACGCTTCGTTTTCTGGCGACCGGGATGAGTACCAAGTCCTTACAGAACGGTTTTCGGGTAGGACAAAACACAATATCTCTCTTTGTTCCTGAGGTCTGTCGAGTAATTTTTGAAGAGTACAGAGGAGAACTCTTTAACCTACCTTCTACCCACGATGGATGGCGTGATGTGTCGCAGAAGTTTGAACATCGTTGGAACTTCCATCATGTTTGTGGTGCCATAGACGGTAAACATATCGCCATAAAGAAGCCTAAGAACTCCGGGAGCGAATTCTTCAACTATAAAAAGTTCTGTTCCATTGTGTTACTGGGAGTTGTAGATGCGGACTATAAGTTCATATGGGCAAGTGTGGGAAGCGAAGGGTCAGCGTCAGATGCTGGCATTTTCAGTGATTGCTCCCTTCGGACACATCTCGAGGACAACTCCATCGGTTTCCCGCCGGCCGGAACACTGCCTCACGATAACCGTGAAGTCTTATACTTCCTAGTAGGAGATGACGCGTTTTCCCTTAGAACCTGGCTGATGAAACCCTACTCCATGAGAGGCATGACGTACGAACAGAGAGTGTTCAATTACCGGCTGTCTCGGGCCAGACGTGTTGAGGAGAACGCCTTCGGCATCCTGGCTCACCGGTGGAGATGTTTGCTGACGACCTTGCAATGCAGCGTTGTTAGTACAATTAGCATTGTTTGGGCTACTCTAGCACTGCACAACTTGATGAGGATCAGGGCCCCAGGCATTCAGCTGCCAGAGGTTGACCAGGAGGATGAGAGAGGTAACATTATCCCCGGGGCTTGCCGTGAAGGTCGTCAGCTCATTGATGGAGAGCAGCAAAGAGGACCCCTTGTATCACGTGATGCCAAAATACAAAGAGACTATCTGTGTGCTTATTACAACGGTCCAGTGGGAAGACTGCCGTGGCAGGACCAGATTGTATGATTAAAACTTGTAATGTTTGTGGCATAATGACTGTAGGACTTAAAGGGATACACAGGCAAATAAATGCCCCAAAAATTAAAACTGATATTATTTGCCCAAATCACGTTCAATATGAAGAACTTTAAATTCCCAGTATGCTTGTAGTAAAATGCGGGCTTTAACGTAAATATTTGAACGTTTTTTAACAGAAAGTAAAACTTGAACGAAATCACCGAGTTATTTTCAAATAGGTCACGCGACAAAAACAACCAATCGTCGTTTCTCTTGGGTTGTTTTTGACGTAGATCACTTGACTGGTACTTCAACAGTCCAATCATTCACTGAGGAATTTAGCGCAAAATCTAAATTTTCTATCTAGACCCACGTGGGTCAAGTTAGGAAACCACCCGGTTTTTCATTTAAAAAGAGGAAATCTTTGTTACTGGGACTGATCATTGTATTTATTTCGATCACATTTATAGAATATTGATTGAAGAAATGAAAAAGAAAGCATAAAAATTTTGCCTGTATATCCCTTTAAAGCACTTAAGTTGTTAAAATAAAAGTTAAGACCGATGTATGCTTTTTTATTTCATACAATTTTCTTGCAATTTACGATAGACAAAAATGCACATTTTAATCCCAAAAGAAGTACCATAAAGTTCACAGCACAAATATGACAATAAACAGAAAATGAGATAAAAAAAAAAAACCAGTACGGTACTGTCGCACGGCTGCCATACGACTTGTGTGACTGTCTTACGATTGTCAACTGTCTTGTGACAGCATTTGATTACGGCCAGCGGTAGCCGCACGATCTTCGTGCAGCAGCCCTGCGGTCGTCGCAAGACAAACGCAAAACATAAAATTTTGCGAACTTCTGAAAATCGTGAGTCAGTCGTACGGTTGTCTTACGACAGCCTTGAGACGTCCCAAAACTGTTAAAAAATCGAAGAAATAATGCGCATGTTGAGAAATCAGTCTGCGACGTTGCGGCAACCTTGCGACCTTAAGAATTCGTACGACTGTCTTGCGGCTGCCGCACGAAACACAGCGATTTTTGTCAAAATGCGTTCGTACGGCTGCCGTAGGGCTGATGTGATAGAGGCTTTAGAAACAACTTTCGGTTGTTTACAAATTTTATGTCAACTTGCGCGAAGTGGAATAGTTGTCACGCATTTTTCCTGATGTACAAAGAGAATTCTTCAGCCGAAACCGACATGTCAACCTACTGTTAGCTAAAACTTATACAGTAGGCAATCGTCAAACTACACAAATAGATAATTAGCAATTATATTAATAGCGGCGCTAGCTAGCAACGCCGTGTTTGTCCTGAAATTGTTATCAACTTTATTTACACATCACAGAAGTATTTTTGTATTCCTGAAATTTCCAGGACATATTGTACGTGCCTCTTTGTACGTGTCTGAGGAACTATAGCAATGCATTTATACATAGTTTTCCCGTAGTTTATAAAATGCATTTGAAATTAGAACGATACAGAGAAGACTGCACAAGGATGAAGCGTTCCATATTTGACGCTATATGCAGCAGTACCTATTATGCGTTTGGTGTCTGCTATTACGCTGTAGATTTGTGGTTTTGTTCAGTTTATTCAGTTTCACGTCTATGTTTCAATATTTCTACACAATTTCTCTCCCATCATGTCATAATAAGATACTAAAACAGGTTTTCGGAAGTTCAGTCAGTGCTGATCACTGCAGTGTTTTTATGTAATATGTTTGTAAGCAGGTTTATCAGTTTGACACTGGTCATTGAAAAAATATAAACAATGTCTTTTTGCAAATGTTTTATCTAGATACTGAAATGCTTGAACTATACTTGACACAAAATGAAATACTTGAACCATACTTGAAACACTTGAGGTTGGTATTGTATGGAAAAGTATTAGTGCAAAATAAATTTCATCGTGTTTTTTGACATGTCAACTTGCATTCTTGTTTGACTACATTTAATAGTAGGGCACAACGTCATCGTGCACCTGTTTTATGCTCTCCCGCGGATCAACAATCCGTCGCTTGAAAGGTAAAATGGTATTTTTCAATAAGAAATCTGTAGAGTTACAAAAAATCATGTGCACCGAAGATTGGCTGGTGTGCTTTGTATTAGCGTAAAGAATTTTTATAATGTAAAATTCTAGTTTAGGCCTGAAAACGGGTGAAAGTTTTTTGTTGTTGTTTTTTTCTAAATGCACGCTAAATAAACTTTCACCCGTTTTCAGGCCTAAACTAGAATTTTACATTATAAAAATTCTTTACGTAAATACGAAGTACGTCAGCCAATCTTCGGTGCACAACATGATTTTTTGCAAATCTACGGATTTCTTATTGAAAAAGACCATTTTAACTTTCAAGCGACGGATTGTTGACAAAAAATGGTCCACGAGAGAGCATAAAACAGGTGCGCGATGACGTAGTTTCCTACCATTGATATTTCTGTAGTACATTTCTGTCCACATATTTTACCAAACGCATTTACTTTACTGTTAAATGAGCTGAAGCACTATGTTTTAATGTTGTTAAATATAAATTGTGTACTTTAGTCTCAATCTTTATGTATCATTTTACAAAATAAGTTTAGAAATGATCTTTGCTCTATTTTGGAACAGACACATTATTAGTTGTTAATTGTACAATGGTTTCTTACTAAAGTTGCTACTGGTATATAAAAATACAACAATGCTTCAAATTTTTATAAACTCAGCTACCGATGTCAGTTTGACATACAGCTCATAACAATTGTCAAAATGGCACATTGCCTTACACCAGATGGCGCTTGATCCCGTGACTTCCGCAAATGTATGTATAAAACGCAAAACAGACCAACTACGGTAAGTTTTACCAAAGTTGCGCCCCTTTTTATCCAAGCCACCGTTTATTTTGGATGTCGAATTATGAAAAAGTAAGCAATTAATAATAAAATGTAGGATTCGACCCATTAGATTTGCAGAAGTGAACGGAAGTGTGTAATAGAATAACAAATAATGTAGACAACTTTAAGAAAAGAAAAAACGTACCATTGGTATTTGCTGTTACCTATTTATTTGTTTTACCGTCAGGCTGCAGTTACTATAGCCTAATAAATTTGGCGTTGACGGTTTGACCGATTTTATACATTTTTTCGTAATTATCAAATCGTAACGCCTAAATTTAACTAAGTCTGTGAAGTTGGCAGTGAGATCAACATTCGACATTCGACATTCAATGTCCCGCAGTGCATTGGACATTCAGCAGGACATTCGATTTGATGCATGTTTTTGAATGTCCAGCAGTGCATTCGACATTCAGCAGGACATTCGATTTCATGCATGTTTTTGAATGTCCAGCAGTGGAGTCGACATTCAGCAGGACATTCGATTGAATGCATGTTTATGAATGTCCTGCAGTGCATTCGACATTGGGCAGGACATTCGATTTCATGCATGTTTTTGAATGTCCAGCAGAACATTCAAAAACATGAATGAAATCGAATGTCGTGCCGAATGTCGAATGCACTGCGGGACATTCAAAAACATGCATTAAATCGAATGTCCTGCCCAATGTCGAATGCACTGCAGAACATTCAAAACATGCATGAAATCGAATGTCGTGCCGAATGTCGAATTCACTGCGGGACATTCAAAAACATGCATCAAATCGAATGTCTTGCTGAATGTCGAATGCACTGCAGGACATTCAAAACATGCATGAAATCGAATGTCCTGCTGAATGACGAATGCACTGCAGGACATTCAAAAACATGCATTAAATTGAATATCCTTCCCAATGTCGAATGCACTGCGGGACATTCAAAAACAAACATGAAATCGAATGTTCTGCTGAATGTCGAATGCACTGCGGGACATTCAAAAACATGCATGAAATCGAATGTCCTGCTGAATGTCCAATGCACTGCTGGACATTCAAAAACATGCATTAAATCGAATGTCCTACTGAATGTCGAATGCACTGCTGGACATTCAAAAACATGCATCAAATCGAATGTCCTGCTGAATGTCCAATGCACTGCTGGACATTCAAAAACATGCATGAAATTGAATGTGCTGCCCAATGTCGAATGCACTGCTGGACATTCAAAAACATGCATCAAATCGAATGTCCTGCTGAATGTCCAACGCACTGCTGGACATTCAAAAACATGCATGAAATCGAATGTGCTGCCCAATGTCGAATGCACTGCTGGACATTCAAAAACATGCATCAAATCGAATGTCCTGCTGAATGTCCAATGCACTGCTGGACATTCAAAAACATACATGAAATCAAATGTCCTGCCCAAAGTCCAATGCACTGCTGGACATTCAAAAACATGCATCAGATCGAATGTCCTGCTGAATGTCAAATGCACTGCTGGACATTCAAAAACATACATGAAATCGAATGTGCTGCCCAATGTCGAATGCACTGCTGGACATTCAAAAACATGCATCAAATCGAATGTCCTGCTGAATGTCCAATGCACTGCGGGACATTCAAAAACATGCACGAAATCGTATGTGCTGCCCAATGTCGAATGCACTGCTGGACATTCAAAAACATGCATCAAATCGAATGTCCTGCCCAAAGTCCAATGCACTGCGGGACATTGAATGTCGAATGTCGAATGTTGATCCCACAGCCAACTTCACAGACTTAATTTAACTGTCACTTTATGCACGGAGAATTTAGCGGCAACACTGCCGGTGGTTTTGATCGACTTTTTTTGTGAAAACGATTTCCACTAAACATCGAAAGACCATATATTTGAATACTATTTTAGTAATAAAAGTTTCATAAATGTCTCTGTCGCCTGAAAGTGTATTTGCGATTTATTTCACATTCGCACTGCAAAACTCAATTTTAATTTGTAAATATTTGTGTATATTTTTGTATAATTTATTGCTTATTTTTATAATGACATATTCCTCTGAAGTTTTTTATGATAAACAAAATATAGCAACTTTCGAGGAAAAAAAACCAAAGTGATGAAGATTCAGTGTATATCTTCATGAGTGTTTTATTTTCTCTCTTTCATATTTGTTGTTGTTTTTATAATTACATAATCAAGCAACATTGGAGAACATAACAAAGGAATGAAAATCGCAAGAAACATCCCTTAGAACTAATCACTCGAACCTTTTTCAAGTCGCTTGGAATATTTATGTGTTTCAACTTGAATATGCGAGTTAATAGATTGATAAATCGATCAAAGTTATGACAGAAATTAATGTATAAAGAATAAGTGGAGTTCACGGCTATCGATTTTTTTAAGTTAGAGTTAATTAAAAATGCCCGACAAAACGACGGGTATCCGGATACCTGTATTACACTGTGGCTATCCGGATACCTGTATTACACTGTGGCTATCCGGATACCTGTATTACACTGTGGCTATCCGGATACCTGTATTACACTGTGGCTATCCGGATACCTGTATTACACTGTGGCTAATGTTTACCTATGCACCGTTTTTCTCCAATGGACCATAGGTGCACACGGGTCCAGGATCGTATCTGTTCGGCGGAATTTGCTTTATTTCCCTTGCAGTAGAATAGAAATGAAATGCTCAGTCCTATTTAAGCGAAATCTCAACTCTTAAAAAATTATCTTTGGCTCCGATATTTCTGATACAACAAGACAGTCCGAAGGACAGATATATCCCCTGCCGCAGTAAAACGTTGGAATGGATAACAAGTGTGAAGAGAGAAGGTTAGATCTCCCAATATCACGGTGCATATCCATGTCGGTACCCTCTTTGCGAAATTTACTAAAACGGTACCCTCTTCGCTCATGCACGGGTCATTCTTTGCTGAAAATATAGCGGCGATGGACCAGAGTCAGGAAAATATACACTCTACTGACGAAAGAAGGTATGTCATTTACAAACGAAGTTTACCACGGAACACAAGAATGTTTTAGCTGTGTCTCTGTTTGTTATGTGTCTTGTTTTCAATTACTGCAACTCCAAAATAAGCGACACAAATCGAGATGTCTCGACATGTTCTCTTGGCTTATATAAACCAGTGGTTTGATTGTGTACACACCATACATATTACATGTATTCATTTATATATTATTTTCAAACAAATGGCAATAAATTGTGTGAAATATACGTAAAATTCATAAAAACGCCCTACTTTCGGTTTTGCAGCGACACAGGTTACCTCTTTGCTGTTGATATTTTATGTCACGGGTAACCTCAACATGTCGAGGCGCGGGTCGAGACAAGACATCTCGATTTGTGTCGCTTATTTTGGAGTTGCAGTATGATAATGTTTTCTATGGAAAATGGGCAGCTATATTTGGACTTCACATTTGTAGCAGTTTAAAAGTTATGGAGCGGACACGAAATGTGGACTTTTTTATATATGACTTTTAAGTGTGACCTTGACCATGAGGATAGCGACCTATTATTTTAAAAACTTTCAAGCAGTTTAATATTAACAGAGTGGACACGAATGTGGACATTTTATATATGACCTTTAAGTGTGACCTTGACCATGAGGATAGCGACCTATTATTTTAAAAACTTTCAAGCAGTTTAATATTAACAGAGTGGACACGAATGTGGACATTTTATATATGACCTTTAAGTGTGACCTTAACCTTGAGGATAGCGACCTGGTTGTTGCACCCTGCACACATTTATCACGTTAAAAATCACGTATTCTTTTACAATGCTGTTGCAGCAACATCATTTTGTTCCCTATATTTTGTTCTGAACCTTTCCTCTTGTCTTAAAAAGTGCACCCAAGTAACAGGATTAGAAAACTGCTTCTTGTTGAATTTGGATTAAAGTTTTTTTCTAACAACACGATTCGCCGACAGTAAAAAAAGGGATCCTTTATATACTTAAGTTACGTTATTTAACGCTGAATACAAGCACGCGCTCGCTGACGTCACTGCAAACTACTTTCGGCTGTTTTTATCGAAACAAAAAAATTTTGAAAGAGAAATATTGTAATGGAATAAATTATCTTCTTTGATGTTCATGTATAATAGGTAATAGATATCTTTGTTAGGGTCTAGTGCATACCTTCCTCTAATTGTATAAATACAACCTCTTGCAACTGCGTCATAGTCTTTCGGATGAGACGTTAAACCGAGGTCCCATGTATCAGTGCTATACACTGAGCATGTAAAAGAACCAGGGGTGTCTCTGGAATGGGATGCTTTCTGTATCTTGCACTGGCCCCACAACATAAAATAACTAATCTCTTCAGGGGGCGTCGGTCATATGGGCAACCGATACCGACGGTAAATAAACTCAAATAGATAGATGCGTCAGGGGATCGATTCTTTAGCTCAGTGGTTTAGAGTGTTGGTCTTCGATGCGCTAAGATCGAAGTTCGAATCCAGCTCTGGGTTGTGTATTATTCTAAGATGCATCGCATTTTTCTGTTACGGACTTTCATGTTCGTAAGGTTTGCTTAAACGTAAATTATTAACTGATAAACTAAAAATGACCTCGTTTTAATATTCACGCGGTGTAAACGGAATAGCCAGACAGGGGTAACAACCGCAAAAATTGGCATGGTAAGTAATGCACATATTTGCGTCCCTTATAAATATACATACGTATTAGAATGGAAAAACCTATTTTCTAAATGATGTCATAGCAGTGCGATCCCTCATGCAGTTTTGCTTGTCACGAGAAATAAAATCCGTCTTACTGTAATACATCGAAAAAGGCTTGCGGGAGAAATACCACAGTGCCAGTTATTTATCGAAGGGTTAACGTACATCTGATTTTAAAAAACCAACATCTTTCTTAACTATGTTTTCTGATGTTGCCTTTCAAGGACGCCCAGAGACTTTGAGTTTAGGTAAGTACTGTTGATTTTATAATTTAATATTGTACCTTTTGTCAAAGTGCTCCCTACAATATACCCATTAATGTCTTTATTGTTTTATTGTTAGATCTGTGGAGGTCGTAGGAACGAAAATTAAAATTGTCTTTTTAAATTTTGAACTTATGTAATTAAAAAAATAGAAGTATTTTTTATCAAATTATAGCGGTTTGTAACCCTTTCTTCTGCACTTTCTGAATTATCGAGTATCATCAGACTAGGGTACTTAACTGAAAGGGTACTTATAAAGTGATATTACGCCTTTTTTCCATTAAAGGGTCATAACTCCGATTTGGATAATTTGCGTATCTTCTTGCTAGTAAAATTTAACATAAAATTTTGTTGCATTGAACAGTTTTTGATTTCTGAGAAATATCATGGAAGCAAAACTCCTTCATTTTACAAGCTGATGGCAATATCTGTATGAAAATCACCCTGCTGCAAATCTCGTCGTGCTACTAAAATATCAAACAGACTTTGGTCGGATGATTCAATCCATTTGTTTCTGAGAAATAACCCGAACATGAAACTTCTCTGTTTAACGAAGGATCATAAACATATGTGAATTCATCCGACCTGAGCATTCTGATATGATGAATATCGCTTGACAATGACTCTCCACATAGTTTTGTTGAATTCAAACAATTGGTTTCTGTTTCCTCGAAATTGCTCTACTAAGGCCAGCCTAAATTTAACATAGAGCTATAAGAATGTGATAATTAACCCTACCGAAGCATACGCGGAATATGCGCATCTCTGCTTACTTGTGCATATTTACACATATTTCGGTTGAAGTCAAACTAGTAGCCCAGAAACGAAACTGATCTGTTTTGCAATGTGTCGAATGTGTAAAAACTTACACGTGACTGGAACGTCCGGATAAATTGCCCATCTCTTGCTTGCGAAGTTCCACACATTATTTAGCTAGATTCAAGCCACTAGTTCCTGAAAAAATATCGAGGAAACGGATGCGCGACGGACGGATTGACAGACCGGTTACTTAATGCATACCCGTAATGCATATTAACAAAAATACATTTGGTGGTCTTATTTCAGATTTGAGGACATAAATAATTGGACATTGGGTTTCAGCTTTACATATCAATAATTTTTATGTTTTCAAAAGATAATTTCTGAAAACTTAGTAAAAACGACAACTCTATCTGACAAAATCATTATACCCAGTCAGATTTGTGTCCCTTTAATTTTTATTACGTCTAATGAATTTGGTTATAATTGCGCTTGTTTGCACTGGTTCTGTGATCTCTTGTTTGTTTGTGCGTGCGTGCGTGCGTCCGTGCGTGTTTTAGGTGCAGTTTAGAATGCACATTCTTACCTTCATTTTTTTGAATGCACATTTAATTCCAAACTTTAGGCCAGTGCATTTTCGAATGAACATTTCAATCTCAAACTGCACCCTAGAAATGCAATTTTGAATGCACAACTGAAACCCCAACCACGGGCCGGAAGTGCATTTTAAATGCAGATTTGAATCCCATTCTAGAGGTCAGAACTGTATTTTTTGGAATTTCCAAGTTCCAACTAGAAATATTTTACGCACATTTAAATCCCCAGGTACTTGCTAGACGTGAATCTTTGAACGCACAAACGGGGAGACATAGCAGAATGCAATTCGTATACAAGCACATAAAACATTTTGAATGTAAAACGTACCTGTATCTATACAACATAACAGCAACAACATGTCATGTGATTTGAATTGAATTGTGTACATATATGTTGGACTGTATACACGTGTAACAGTAATAAGTTTTGAGTTAATAAAGGAATGTTCTGTTCTATAACACCACCGGTTAACTAAAACAAATGTTCATTTTCACACATTTATTCTGAAAATATACCATATTACAACATGTGTTATATCTTTTAAGTTATGGCCTTACAACAAAAACAACTGATATACGCATTCATATCATCAAACATTTATACTTATTATATATACACAAGATAAAAGATTTATGGTTTTGCAAAAGAAAACTATATCCCCTTGTGTAAAAACAAAACAAAAAGAAAGATTTGCTAGAGACAAGTATTAGTTGATAGTATTGGGCATTTGCAAGGAAGTAAGACTAAAAATCTGAATATAATATTTTGATGTATTTTTGATTTGTGAAAAGAGTTTTGTTCATAAGAATGATTCCGAACACAAAATATAAATTGATTAATCATTGAATTTACCAAAATAATTGTTGTTCAAGCTTATCAAAGGACTTTTGTTTGGAATTAATCTATTTTGTTTTATAAACTTTCAGAAGATAATTGAAATTTTATTGTAATTGGAAGAATAAGTCGGGTTTTGCCGTTTGTAAGATTTTTTTAATACATAAAAAAATCAATACAAAAAATCTACAAAATAAACTTCATTTTTCAGCTCGAAATAATACGTCTTTAATATATATATATATATATATTTATTACAACAATGCAGAACTTTTGTCACAATAAAACCAGATATTTATACATAAACTAGTTACTAAATGGAAAACAATTTTCAATAACCCCTAGCCTACTTATTTACATCAATCTAGTAGTACATGTTGTTTTTAGACATTCTCAGGGATGAAGATTCAGTCAATTGTATTCCATTATATTTCATTCAGTTCCATTCAATTAATTATCTCGATGACTAATATCTTAAAGAGGATAACGATACATGGATCCTACCAAAAAACGCGGATATTTTTTTTAAATCTATTTATTTTACTATAGCATCTTCGGATACCCTCGGTCTTTTGCGGTCCGTAACCTCCAGCCACAGACCGTAGACTGTTTCTCTGGCCTATCACGTGATTAAGAGTCAGCATCCGTTAGTATCCGGCGATGTACTACAGATAATATTTAAAGTTAATGTTTATCTTTTGGGCATTTGTATTCGATAGAATTTGATGTCACTGACTGTACAAAATTTGACACTTGAAATGTTCGAGATGCCTATACATCGAGGTGACCACTAAACTAGAAGCCATTTAACTTCCCTCCAAAGTCCTTTTCTTAAGTATTTGCAAACACACTTTCCATCTCTTAATTTCGAACAATCCTCACGCAGTCGTGTTCAAACTTTATTCAAAGTCAGCGCAGTAAATGGCCGATTGATAAATGATATATAAAAACAGGTCTAAAGGTTACAAATACTTTGTTTCGTTTTCCCTTTCCATGAATGTCAAAACACTAAAAACTTTTGATACGCGATTTTGTTTTTGTTTGAACGATTTTCTTTTTTTTTCTTTTTTTTTTTTTTGAACGATTTTTTTGTCCTGCAATTGGGACTAACCAAAAAGTCGAATTAGTACTGTGGATAAGCCAACATTAATAAACAATATCAATACATAAAAAGATCACCGAGGCACAATACATGTAATTGAATCACTGGTATCCATAGCCCAGTAACAATTTAAAGTTATCGGTCCATTCTGGGCTAGCCTGAAACTGCGAACATTTTTGTCTTCTGACAATACAGTTCGCTTTTTCAGAGTACTTTGTTCTACACAGTAACTGTAAGAACTACAGATGTACAGGTCTGTATTCAAATCAACTTTACCTATGTACTTATCACATTTTACCGAATGATTTGAGATTTAGTGTCCTGTTGCCCAAAGTCGAATAGTAGAAGTGACTTTTTGAATACCAACAACAACAACAAAACTAGTATACATTGGTTACATAATTTGACACATAGCTCAGAAAAATAAAAATCTAAGTCTTTATTACTTATAAACTATCTTCTTTTAACTACAATAAAACTAATAAAATACTTTCTTTACAGTTCACAACAGAACTAAATTTCCCTAGGAAAAACATAGAGTATTTTCAACGCACAGAAAGGGTGTACTTCTTATTGCGATTCCTCAAAATGCATCGAGAAATAGAAATTAAATTTCAATTACACATTATATCTGTAGAAATACTCTAACTCGTCATATAATACTGGAATATTATCAGAGAAAATGGCTTTCAGAAAGTTTTCAATATTTCAAGTCATTTATTACTATCGACGTTTCCCTAACTATCTGATCTCAACTTTTCCTCCTGAAAAATAGAAATAAAAAATTATATTTTTTTGCATTCCAATGCGGCTGATGAATCTGAAGAAGGAAACAAACGGTTTTCGAATGACATCATTTCCGTTTTGATAAGCATGGGCGCTGACATGTTTCCTGACAACTTGACAATAATACGATTTCGTTAATATGTTTGCCAGTTACGTTAAATATGTTTAGTAAATGTATTTAACGAGGAAGTTATATGAGTGATTTGAAGTGCTTCAAAACATTTGTTTCCGACTATATATCTATCAGTTTTATTAAATTCGATAGGGACAATAAATTAAAGTTGGTATGTCATTTTAATTTGACCAAAATGAATAACAAAGAACTCCTAGAACAAAAAAAAACCCTATCAATGATGCAGATTTGGCCTTGTATGTATTTGGCACGAGCCTTTACTTCCGGTATACTTGTTCCTAAGTTCATATGCTGTACAGGACATGAGTGTGACCTTGGAAAAGACACCTGAAGCCACAATTGTACAGTTCTCCCGGTAACGAGAGGGGACCAGCAATAACCATACGCTTGCAACTCCCTCGCTGATTCCTTATGAAGAGTAAACTCATTTGTTTAGCTTCGCAAATTTTGGATTACAGATTTGTAGGATAGTTTTCTGATATACATAACATTTTGTCTTTATTTAATATACTGTCAAAGAAAATTAGACACGCCTTTCTTTGGTTACAGTGGATAAGACCGCTGACTCATTATCAACTAAACCTCTCACTGAAAGGTCATGGGTTCATATCCCGCTTCCCGCCTGGATATCTTATTTGAGAAACTTAACGGTTTCGAACGAAGGATGAGGTCAAGTGCTGACCTTTACCATGAACGGTTGTCGAGTAAACTACCAGATGTGACTTAAACTGTTAGGGGATCTTAAACTCAACTAAATTAAATACATTGTTTAATATAAACTTCGAGGTAATTGTCATCAGCCTTTGTAAAATGGTAAAAATTGATGCCAATTTTTATTCCAACTTTCATACATACTTAAAACAAACGGCAAAGTGGGAAACATGAAATATGAAATATCTACAATAGACGAGAATGCTTTCTTACCACTGTCACCGGGTAATTCAACTTCTTCGTATGATCTTGGTGCTTTGTCTGGAGCCTCTAAAATATATGGAGCACATTTATACAATTTAGAAAAACGATTTCTGATGATTAAATAGAATCTACCGCTTTTTTCAACCTTTGAACTATGTTGGCGGCAATTTTTCTTAAAAATGAAGGTCATTACCATTGCTGCACAATATGGGAGTTCTGAATGCGGCCAGCACACAGGGGCAAGACGCTGTGATCTGACACTGTCCCCTAAAGTGTACCCCTAACCTCACCCCACCCCCCACCCACCCCGCCAAAGTCCCCTGCTACAACCCAAGAAATACAGATATAGAAATATAGTATTAGATATATCTAATACTATATGGGGTATACTGCAAATTGTCTGAAAGTGTCAGATTATTGTTGTTATGAATACTAAATGTGGAAACTAACTTTTATTTATATTTCTTGGGTTGTAGCAGGGGACTTGGGGTGGTAGGGGTACACTCTAGGGGATAGTGTCAGATCACAGCGTCTTGCCCCTGTGGGCAAGCACTGTTCTCTTTTCTGCTTGTATTTTGTTTTAATCAATTTCATTTTGTTGTTTTTTATCTCTTTTTTGTTGTTGTTATTTTTCATATTATTTCCATAATATTACTCCCATGATAAATATGTATGACAATACTGAACACTGAACAGTTCCATCAAAATAACATGAGCATAAGACTCCAGAAAATGTAAAGATAAATTCACGGCAGTCTGGATGTGCTAAAAATGAACATCGAATGGAAAAGAAATATCAAGAACAACCAGTCCAAATGCACTTAAAAATAATAATTAATATTTACAAGGCTTCGTTTTCAGTTTGGTTTTATTGGGGTTTAACGCCAGTTTAACAGCTAAGGTCATATCCCGGCGTTTAGTCCACCTTACCAGTGTTCCTGGGTATCCAACCAGTTTACTAACCAGTTTCTCTACAAGTGACTGACTACTTCCTCACTTGCTTCAGAGGTGAGGGACAAATGACCTATAGATCAATTATCACGGATAAATTTTATTGGCCCTGATGAGTGTTAAACCGGCATCGTCAATGGTTAACGATTGAGCTATCCGGGCCGGCTACCGCTTTCAGCGTTGACAACAAAATAAGTATTTTAAACTGACAATTACACGTTTACACATAATTACAGAAGTTTAAGTTATTTGTAAGTTAACCAAACAAATACTGCTAACAAGGAAGTGTTTTTTTCCCATAAGTTAACCATAATTACCTGCATGTATATTCGACTTGACTTCCGGTTACGAAAAGTGGGGTAGTAAACGGACAGTACTTTCGGATAAACAATATTTTTCTAGACAGACTGTTCATTCTACATAAGATGTTTCTGCCATATCGATGAAGTGATTTACTTACTCTGAAATTCATTTGGCCCTTGAATGTTTGTTCCCTCATCGTCCACCGTCACTTCGTCGTAAGGGTGTGGTTTTCTTTCCACTAAAATAGATAAAATCTTCTATTCTTGTTTTTCCTCATTGCTTATAAGTATTTTAATACTACACATGCTTGTTTTCTTCCTTTAATTTGTATTCTGAATTCATTTTTTTGCTGCGACTAGGAAGCGAAAAACTGTTCTTTATTTGGTAAGCCAAACGGCACCTCTATTAGGCAAAGGTTACTGCCACGCTTTTTTTATTTTCAAATAGTATTAATGCGACTTGTTCTTGACACTGTGGAAACTGAGAATTAAAATATTTTTCTACTGTAAAACATATGTTCTTTACTCCCGCCCCGACCTAACTCCCCACCACCACCACCGTCACCACCGCTTTAACAAAGGAACATAGGAAATCATAAGTTGCTCTGGTCCGAGATACTGACCTTTCTGAAAATTATTCGGCTCACTTTTGTTATGATTGTGGTTATCTTGAGATTCTGAAAAATGAAATCAGATTTAAAAAATCAATTGAGGTGAACTATCGTGAAAAGTTGCCATGTAAAGTGCACTGACAAGGAAGTGTATTTGGCAAAAAAAGAGAGAGAGGAAATTTGTGTGCAGTATAAATGAAAAGGTACGATAGGTACCGTAACTGAATAAAATTGTCCCTGTTTAAATAGCATTAAAGCTCTGTACAAATCAAAAAGCAGCAAAGGCCCCTGAAGTGTTAGCAAGACGATACTCGAGTCTTCATGTCCTTCGAGTATTTTAAAGGCTCATGACCAAAGGGGTTGGATTTTCCATCTGGTACTTTTTGTTAAGAAAAAACCAGAAAATCATGTTTCAGTTACCGGTATTTTTACGTAGGTTATCTTTAGGAGAAAAATTCTATTAGACAGTTTGTCGCATCCTAATTCTTTTGTAGTATTTAAATTATTATCATGTTGTTGTTACTTTAACTATAATCATTTTATTTATTTTTTGTAGCATTGGTAATGTTATTATTATTCGGCGGGAATGATGACGTAAGAGAATGCCGAATGAATATTTGCAAGAAATTCCTAAACATAGTCAAAAACAGTTACGCACCATAGTTTGTTGAGATGACAAGTAACTGAAATATATACTTCACATTCACCAATTTTTAAGAATCCTGACTGAATTACGTTTTCTTTGATAATTACGCAGCTGTTTTATCAAAACACTTTTTGTACATGCACATTAAAACCTATTTTGGACCCCAGTCTTTCATGTGTTAATAATTCATGTTAATATAATATGATCAAGTCAGAAATAAAACATACAAAAAAGTAATAATACAATAAAATGATGTATATTCTGCAACAACATCACGCGATATAAGGCAGTATGTCACCTTGAAATGTGCTTAAGTTATACAGATTTATACTCGGCGGAACTTAAGCATATATAGCGAGGTTTAGCAGTCCTTTAATGGCGGACGGTCACGTGACCTTCATAATGGCGGTGGTCAATTTATCAATTATGGAACGGTCTATACAAATATCGATATATGTACAATACAATCGATACAGTCGAAAATGTTTTAACTAATAGATACTGAAACCGAAAAACGGAAGAACTTTTGGCATTTGTAAAATGCAGAAGATCCTCGAGCATATAAAACAAATCGGTCGTCTGCGTGATTCATTATTTAATGAAATCTAGTCATATATTTTTGATAACCATTTACCACCATATAATATATTGTCATTTAAGGTCGCAATATACGGTTTACGGCAATATTTTATGTCATCTATCATTGCGAAGGCCAGTGCGGTGATAAATTCAGACATGGTTATGATTCATTTGATTTCTGAAATCGTCCGATATATGGCCTTGCTTATTCGAAATGATTTTATAATTAATTTTACTTGGCTTACAAAGTCAAGTTTATAAGTAATATTTTTCTTAAGTCCCAGATATTTATTCCTTGAATTCGCAAAGATCTTTTTCTAAACTTGACTTTTTTAAAGCAAATACTACGAAAAAAAAAACCTAAACGGAGTTATAAATTATTTAAAAAGTAAGTATTTATATCAAACAACTTGCCGAAGAAATAATTAAGAACGTTCAGCAAAAACAATGAGTGAATATAATGATTTTACTGATGATGTCAAAGTTGGTGGTGATGGTGGTTCTAATGATGATTATGATGGTTTTTTTTTCTTTTTTGTTGTTGTTGATGATGGTGTTGCTGATGATTGCGATGGTGACGATGATGTCGATGATGATGGCGATATTGATTAAAATGATGTAGAGGGTTGTTATGATGATGACGATGATAGTGAAATAGTAAATATATCATGCAATGTAACCACCTGTTTATGACTCATAGTAAAGTATACATACTGCCTCAACTCTATTGTTTAATGTTTTAGATTTCTGTGTGTCACATCCTTCACAACCGGGATGGTTAACCTATGAGAAAACAATTAGACAACTGTGCCCTAGCTTCCAAATATGGGGGAGAGATTTTCCGCAGGTTTTCCCCTTAAGATCACTGACCATGAAATTTTGGATACCTTAAAAGTAAGAAAGGTTTCCGTTTTTAAATACTCCATTTCATTTACAATGATACACCCATGTATATTATAATCTAGGGGATCTTTTCTCAAGTTCAACATCTACTCAGATAACCCCATTTCACGGATATGTTTAGTCATTATGACTTAGCTACATAATGTATGTCATTGTACAATACATATACATGTATACAATTTTGTGTTTATTTGTTTAGTGTTTGGTTATGTTTAACCGTGTTTACTTTACACCTGTATAATCATCCTTAACTGAATTTAGTTATCGTCTCAGCCGAAAGATAGTAGTAGAGGAGAGAGGGTCGAACTCGCGACCCCTGGACGAAGTGTTACAATTCAACAGCTGATCTTGCACTGCCCTTTATAATCTCAAATAGCTAAAGTCTTTAGAGTCGTCGGTATTATTGGCAGCTGGTACCGACGAAATTAGAAGAAGAATGGTCAATGGATTTCAACCCTGACAAGTGTGAGGTACTCAGAATACACAGGAAAAATAGAAACCGGTCATCTTTCCCTACACCCTACATAACACTATTCTGAAAACCACAGAAAAATGCAAAATACTTTTGAGTTACTATAAGTAGTAACCTGAACTGGTCATTCCACATATACAATATCACAATCAAAGCAAACAACAGATTAAGGTTCATCAGGCAAAATGTCAAAACACAAAACAAACAACTCAAAGAAGCAACACACCAAACATATGTAAGACCACAGGTTGAATACTGCTCAACCATATGGCATCCATGGCAGAAATATCTCACACACAGAATAGAAATGGTCCAGAGGTCAGCTGCAAGGTACGTTCATAATGATTACCACTATACAAGCAGTGTAACAAACATGATAAAGGAACTAAAATGGTCAATATTAGAACAAAGGCGAAACCATGCCGCCTGGTCATGCTACACAAAATAAAGAAACAAACAAGTCAATGTTGATCACAATCACCTTACAAACACAAGAAACAACAAATTCCTCATCCAGCAATCAAAAACACAAAATCACATGGACTCATTCTTCCCAAGGACTATACGTCTCTGGAACGAATTACCGACCGAGATTAGGGCCACCCCAACTGTGTCAGCTTTTATCAGGGGACTGAACACGTTTTATAGATTTTAAACATTCAAAATAAATGATTAAGAAAGATCTTTAGTAAAATCTTGTTTTCTTTGTTATTATCTTATATAATTTTAATCTTCCTGACACGCGCCTGCCTAGTATAGTCAGTATTGACTTTTGGCAGTAATAAGTTGAAGTTTTAAGCCACTGTATGGTAGAAACAATACGGACAAAACCGGAAGTGGCCACATTCAGCAAAGTGTTTCCTCAAACTGTCGTTTAAAATTTGACAATGTTTATTCAAGGCAAACTTGCCATTTATTCATGAGTAAATTACGTAGTCTTTACTTATTTTCCTTTATTTATCTTTATCATACCTAAGTTACTAGGATTAATCAAAAGAACAAACTGCATTCTTTCACGATTTCACGATTGTGTTGTGTTACTTATACATCCATACAATAATTACCGGAAGCTGTGTCATGTAACGCTGGAATGACAAATGAATATTCACAAAAAAGGACTTCACAGAAACAGCTTGCAATTTCCACGTCTATATAAGTCAAAATATAAATATGTATTCATGCTTACATATATATGTTTCCAAAAGGTGAAAAGAATCTAGCTTTTTTCCCCTTTTTCTCTCTTTTTTCCCCTTTAAAAATACTTGAGAAATTGTAAGTGTAAAACGGAAATAGAACAAGGAGACAATACCATATTTTTATTTGCATTTAGTTCTTGGAATTAACTTATGTAAGCCACATATTCTTGACACTAAAGAAGAAGACAGTGGTTCTAACACTATAAATTATGATTTTTAACTGTCAGTCACTGTAAATTAACAAAAATCTTTTTTCAGAAAAGATATAAGGCATTGGTCGGAGCTGCCCGGTTGAATATATTAGTACAGTCTCATAATATCATTTCCAACTTTAGTTCGCAAACAGCTGTAACTTTAAATTATTACAGTTTTCCGACTACACGCAGTTTTGTATCATATACTCAGAAAGTATACCATATGCGTTATTAGCCCTGGCCGTTATATCTGGACAATAGTTTCAACAGGAATCTGATGTCAGCGCCTCACAATTATCAAATAACATTTCCTTGTGCAGTTAACTATTCACGACTAATGAAATGACTTTAAATCATTATCTTGTTTTCGGCCACAACTGAGAATGAAGCTGTTTAAGAACGGCACGCAGAATTAACGACTTTTTTAAAACTTTAATTACTGTTCCCCAATTACAGCACGTGCGTCTCAAGTGTCTTTTCCAAAGGACATTCTGCGGCTTAGATTCGAACTCGGAACTTAAAAAACCTGGAAGCGAACATTCTTCTTATTGAGTTGATATATCCGCAGAAGATGTAAATCAACTGACATTGAGTTCGTACATACGAGAGATGATTTAATCTTATAGTAGGTTTGGTTAATATCACGAAAACATTAGTGCGTTTGATCTATATCATGAAACAGTAAGTGTATTTGGTCTATATCATGAAACAGTGTCTTTGGTCTATATCATGAAACAGTAAGTGTCTTTGGTCTATATCATGAAACAGTAAGTGTATTTGGTCTATATCATGAAACAGTAAGTGTCTTTGGTCTATATCATGAAACAGTAAGTGTCTTTGGTCTATATCATGAAACAGTGTATTTGGTCTATATCATGAAACAGTAAGTGTCTTTGGTCTTTATCATGAAACAGTAATTGTATTTGGTCTATATCATGAAACAGTAAGTGTCTTTGGTCTATATCATGAAACAGTAAGTGTCTTTGGTCTATATCATGAAACAGTAAGTGTCTTTGGTCTATATCATGAAACAGTGTCTTTGTCTATATCATGAAACAGTAAGTGTCTTTGGTCTATATCATGAAACAGTAAGTGTCTTTGGTCTATATCATGAAACAGTGTATTTGGTCTATATCATGAAACAGTAAATGTATTTTGTCTATATCATGAAACAGTAAGTGTATTTGGTCTATATCATGAAACAGTAAGTGTATTTTGTCTATATCATGAAACAGTTAGTGTATTTGGTCTATATCATGAAACAGTAAGTGTCTTTGGTCTATATCATGAAACAGTAAGTGTATTTTGTCTTAATCATGAAACAGTAAGTGTCTTTTGTCTATATCATGAAACAGAAAGTATCTTTGGTCTATATCATGAAACAATTAGTGTCCCTGGTCTTTGTCGTGAAACAGTATGTTTGATCTGTATCAGGAAACAATATATTTGGTCATATGATAAAACATTTTAAATAAAGCCTTTCGTCAATATCTTAAAACAATAAATGTGTTTGGTCTTAATTATTACAGTGTGTATGGTCTATATCATGAAACTGATTTTGATCATAATCATAAAACTGTTAACTTGTTTTGTCTGTAGCATGAAACGATGTGTTTGGTCTGTATTATGAAACGATGTCTGGTCTCTAGCATGAAACATTGTGTTTGGTCTTTATCTTGAAACGATGTCTGGTCTCTACCATGAAACATCGTGTTTGGTATGTATCATGAAACGATGTCTGGTCTCTACCATGAAACATTGTGTTTGGTCTGTACCATGAAACGATGTCTGGTCTCTAGCATTAAACATTGTGTTTGGTCTGTATCATGAAGCGATGTCTGGTCTCTAGCATGAAACATTGTGTTTTGTCTGTATCACGAAACAATGTCAGGTCTCTAGCATGAAACAATGTGTTTGGTCTGTATCACGAAACAATGTCTGGTCTCTAGCATGAAACATTGTGTTTGGTCTGTATTTCGAAACAATGTCTGGTCTCTAGCATGAAACAATGTGTTTGGTCTGTATCACGAAACAATGTCTGGTCTCTAGCATGAAACAATGTGTTTGGTCTGTACCATGAAATGATGTCTGGTCTTTAGCATGAAACATTGTGTTTGGTCTGTACCATGAAATGATGTCTGGTCTTTAGCATGAAACATTGTGTTTGGTCTGTATCATGAAACGATGTCTGGTCTCTAGTAGGAAACAATGTTTTTGTCTGTATCACGAAACAATGTCTGGTTTCTAGCATGAAACAATGTGTTTGGTCTGTATCACGAAACAATGTCTGGTCTCTAGCATATAACATTGTGTTTGGTCTGTATTAGGAAACGATGTGTTTGTTCTCTAGCATGAAACATTGTGTTTTGTCTGTATTATGAAACGATGTGTTTGGTCTGTATAATGAAACGATGTGTTTCGTCTCTAGCATGAAAGAATGTGTTTGGTCTCCGGCACGAAAAAAATGTATTTGGTCTCTAGCATGAAACAATGTCTTTGGTCTCTAGCATAAAATAATGTGTTTCATCTCTATCATGAAAAAATGTGTTTGGTCTGTATCATGAAACAATGTGTTTCGTCCAAGCATAAAACAAATGTGTTTGGTCTCTGGCATGAAACCATGTGCTTGATATATAACGTGAGCCTGTTAGTGTGCCAGGTGAATATCATGAACCTGTTAGTGTCCCAGGTGTATATCATGAACCTGTAAGTGTGCCAGGCGTACTTCACGAACATGTAAGTGTGTCAGGCGTATATCATGAACGTGTTGGTGTGCCAGGTGTATATAATGAACCTGTTAGTGTGCCAGGAGTATAACATGAAACTATTAGTGTGCAAGGAGTATATCATGATCCAGTTGGTGTGCCAGGAGTACATCATTAAACTGATATCATGAACCTGTTAGTTTTCCTGGTGTATATCATGAAACTGTTGATGTGCCAGATGTATTACATGAAATAGTTAGTATGCCATGTGTAAATCATGAACCTGTTAGTGTGCCAGGTGTATAGCTTGAAATTGTAAGTGTGCGAGGTGTATATCATGAACCTGTTAGTTTTCCTGTTGTATATCATGAAACTGTTGGTGTGCCAAGGGTAAAACATGAAACTGTTAGTGTGCAAGGTGTATATCATGAACCTGTTAGTGTGCCAGGTGTATTTCATGAACATGTTAGTGTGCTAGGTTTATAGCTTGAAATTTTCAGTGTGCCTGGTGTATATTATTAACCTGTAAATGTGCCAGGTGTATATCATGAACCTGTTGGTGTGCCAGGTGTATATCATGAACCTGTTAGTGTGCCAGGTGTAAATCATGAACCTGTTGGTGTGCCAGGTGTATATCATGAAACTGTTAGTGTGCCAGGTGTATATCATGAACCTGTTAGTGTGCCAGTAGTATATCATGAACCTGTTAGTGTGCCAGGTGTAAATCATGAACCTGTTAGTGTGCCAGGTGTAAATCATGAACCTGTTAGTGTGCCAGGTGTAAATCATGAACCTGTTAGTGTGCCAGGTGTAAATCATGAACCTGTTAGTGTGCCAGGTGTATATCATGAACCTGTTAGTGTGCCAGGTGTAAATCATGAACCTGTTAGTGTGCCAGGTGTATATCATGAACCTGTTAGTGTGCCAGGTGTAAATCATGAAACTTTTGATGTGCCAGGTGTAAATCATGAACCTGTTAGTGTGCCTGGTGTAAATCATGAACCTGTTAGTGTGCCAGGTGTAAATCATGAACCTGTTAGTGTGCCAGGTGTATATCATGAACCTGTTAGTGTGCCAGGTGTATATCATGAAACTGTTGGTGTGCCAGGTGTATATCATGAACCTGTTAGTTTTCCTGGTGTATATCATGAAACTGTTGGTGTGCCAAGGGTAAAACATGAAACTGTTAGTGTGCAAGGTGTATATCATGAACCTGTTAGTGTGCCAGGTGTATTTCATGAACATGTTAGTGTGCTAGGTTTATAGCTTGAAATTTTCAGTGTGCCTGGTGTATATTATTAACCTGTAAATGTGTCAGGTGTATATCATGAACCTGTTGGTGTGCCAGGTGTATATCATGAACCTGTTAGTGTGCCAGGTGTATATCATGAACCTGTTGGTGTGCCAGGTGTATATCATGAACCTGTTAGTGTGCCAGGTGTATATCATGAACCTGTTAGTGTGCCAGTAGTATATCATGAACCTGTTAGTGTGCCAGGTGTAAATCATGAACCTGTTAGTGTGCCAGGTGTAAATCATGAACCTGTTAGTGTGCCAGGTGTAAATCATGAACCTGTTAGTGTGCCAGGTGTATATCATGAATCTGTTAGTGTGCCAGGTGTATATCATGAAACTGTTGGTGTGCGAGGTGTATATCATGAACCTGTTAGTTTTCCTGTTGTATATCATGAAACTGTTGGTGTGCCAAGGGTAAAACATGAAACTGTTAGTTTTCCTGGTGTATATCATGAAACTGTTGGTGTGCTTGTGTATATCATGAAACTGTTGGTGTGCTTGTGTATATCATGAAACTGTTGGTGTGCTTGTGTATATCATGAAACTGTTGGTGTGCTTGTGTATATCATGAAACTGTTGGTGTGCTGGTGTATATCATGAAACTGTTGGTGTGCTTGTGTATATCATGAAACTGTTGGTGTGCTTGTGTATATCATGAAACTGTTAATTATAATTGCTTTGTTTACTGGATGTAGATAGTAAATAATGATTAAAAAATTATTTGTTAGCCATCGTCACTTTTAGATTTGGCAGGCGGCATTTTGACCCTATGAAATGTTAATATTTATATCTCAGCAAATACTTTATTAGATATCTAAATTTTATAATATTTGCTTTTTTATGCGTCAAGAAAAATTTGAGTTACTGTCCTGTACTGAGTAAAGGAAATAACGTTTATTTGGTTGTAATTACTTCCTTTATTCTAATATTCATAACAGCAATTAGGTCCTTAGCTGTTTGTAATACAGCCACCTTAAAACAAGTTTCGGCAACAAACTGTTTCACAATGAAAGGCAACATAAACATCATAAGAGGCCCAATGATATAAGCGACACAGTTTTTTTATTACCTACTCGGAGCGGATGTGGTCCTGTGGTAACGCGCTGGACTGGTGAACCAGGGGTCCCGAGTTAAATCCCCTGCTCCTCCACTATTATTACTAATAGTCTTTCGGATGAGACGTTAAACCGAGGTCACATGAATCAGTGCTATACACTGAGCATGCAAAAGAACCAGGGATGTCTCTGGAATGTCATGTTTTCTGTATCTTGCACTACCCCCACAACATAAAATAACTAATCTCTTCATGGCCGTCGGTCATATGAGCAACCGGTACCGACGTTAAATAAGTTCAAATAGATAGATAGATATAATCTTCGCACCGCTGCAAGGATGTTTCGATTTCATTTAACGGGTATTGATGCATTTAAATCGCAGATACCTGTATATTTCTGAATTTTTCAATTATTGTAATGAAGTCTCAATGAAAATAATAATATCTAGTGATACACTTTTTTCGAGTAATCTATTTTCAATTTTGTTAACCGATACTGGGACGTTCGATCGATTACTCGATTAACCGGTTACTCATTAATATCCCTTGTAACTATATTGTCATCCGTACTGAAAGGGCTTATGAGACACCTATACACATTTACTCCTAGATTCCTTATCGTATGTGCCAGGCAAAGGAAATCGGAAACCTTTTATGGTTAACCAACCGGCTTCGTCAATCAGAACAAACCCCAGATGGGATTCGAACCAACGACCTTCGACTCTATAAACAGACTCCTTAACTAGGCCAAAAAGGCAGTCATATTTCTTCTGTTAGTAAATAGTGTATTGTGTTATACAGAAAAAGAGTAATGTGTTTTACATAAATAGAGTATTGTGTTATACAGTTATTTTACATAAATAAGGGGTGCTACAGAAATCGGGTATTGTGTTATACATGTGATATTCATAAATAGTGTAATGGTCCATGTAGGAGATAGTAATGTGTTATAGAAATAGAGTAATGTGTAACAGAAATAGGGTAATGTAATGTGCAGACATACAGCAATCTATCTACATGAATAGAGTATTGGGTTACAGAAACAAAGTAATAAGTAATGATGACCATTCTTTCAGTTTTTAAGTGCTCTAAAATGTGCATGTATTTATATCTAAGTTTGTCTTACCGCCCTCATGGTCTTTCTTTCCAAATATTCTCCTTACGGCAGCAATAAACCTGTCCATTGTTTTGAATACCAACAGTTAGAATGATACTTCCTAGACGTTTAAAAACTGTTCATAGCAAATATAATAAAAAAATAAATTCGCACTTTAACAAGAAAATAATCAATTTGACTTCAAAACTGCGAAAAATAATAGAATAAAACAAATTGTTAATTGACAATAAGACAGATTTGTTATTCAAATTCCAGTTAATTCAAAGTTAATCCAAAACGCAATGATCTTTGACTTTTCAGTCTCCGTGTAACTATAACTAACTCTGTGTTATCATAAATGCACAAAATATATCTCGGGCTTAAATCCAACCTGCAATCACTCAGTCTAACACGCATAAATGTCACTATGTATCTATTACTCATTAAATCGACAGTAATAACGCACTTAAGTCCTAGTTGTGTAGATCTATATGTTGCATCAACCGTTCGGTCATTTCGGTTGTACAGTCATATTTATCCACTACATAAACCTTTAATGTGCATAAAAGGAAAATAACTGGTATCTTGAGTCCTAAGGTTTAACAGTTAACTTCCTCATTCTAAAACAAACTTCATAATCGGCGATACTCGGACAGTTTCGTAAGTTTTAAACTGTAAGACAAAACATCGATATAAGATACGGACTGTATGGATTTTTTGTCTATTTTCCCTTACTGTTTGTAGTTTGAATAAACACTTATATAAAAGACCAGTGACAGAACTTCCTTTAAAATATTGTTAAACAATATATACATAAAAGTTTTCAAGTGTTCCTACTTCCTTGTTGACGAGGTCGGCAATTATTGTTATTTATAAAGTATTTAGTACGAAACGGTCGTATAGTTTGCTTTATTAATGTAAATAGTATGTTCATCAGTTTATGCCCATACACACAAATTAAATACAATACAAATAAAATATATGTATATACTTTGGTCTATGATAAATTAAATAATCTGCGACTCGGTGCTCCGGATAATTGTATAGATACCAGGGGAATTAAGTGTGTCGTGTTTAACGAAGTTTTGATTACGCATCAGAGTTAAGCGCCCTTGGATATTATATTTAAATCAGGGACCGTCTTTAGGTTTGGCTTAACTCTAAATTGTGTTATTTGAGATCATTTTAGCTCTTTCTTGTCTAATGAACTGAAATAATAATTTAAAAAAAACGTTATTCAAGAATGAAACATAACATCGGGGGATAAATGCGAAACAGTGTACCTGTTTCTTTATTCTATATTATTTAGAACTTTTCCGAATTTCAGTCAGAGTTAATTTTCTAAGACTAGTACTGAAAGAATCTGGTTTACGGATTCTCAACAATAGAATAAGTATATACTTGTAAATCACGAAGGACAACACGGAACAGAACAGAACAGAGTAGGTATTTTATTTTTGATATCAAATTCGTACAGATTTATGGCCATACAAAGTAAATGGTGCGTTAATAGATTGCTAGAAGAACAAAAATCACAACAAAACAACCAACAACAAAAATTACATACTCGTGATGTTTTACATACTGCAGATATCTTAACAGAGACAAAGGTGTTATCTATGTCGGTGATCTTAACACATTTGTTTTCACTGATGTCCGTCAGTTTAAAATATCTGGGATTATTATCGACGTTTATAGAATAATGACGTCTGATGCTCACGTGACATTTCAAGGTCAGGGCTCTTCCTTCTGACCTCCAGATTTAAACTTAAAGATATTTTTCTTCAATATTTCATATAAGTTAAAATATCTTTTAAGAAATATATATATCTATACGGCTTACAAACGGAAGACAAAAATCATGTTAGTTGCGAAATTCGAACCCATTACCCTCGATTTAAGTAAGATGGTGAGCGATGTACAAACCTACTGTTGTTGTTGTTGTTTTTATGCACTTCATTTACAATATGAAGTAAGTCTCTGCCGCGTGAATAACGGGGTAAAAAATTTGGTGATAATAGTATGAAAAAAATATATTCCAATGTGTTTCCGTGAAAAAAAATATGTAGTTAACTAATTCTTGATGTGTTCTTCACAAATACCACTAGAAATTCTACATGTATAAACATTTTATTTTTTATGCATCGGCGAACGATGTGGAGGTCAGTCGCTTTAATTCATGTGTATATTTCTTAAGACCACTTAACACTACTGATCTTTGTTAGAGACTTCAATCTGGACACTGATGTTGAATAAAAATGAAACGCTTTTCAACATGTGTCACTCTCGTCTGCCGTAATCTCACGAGAATCAACAAATTTCTACGAAAACCGCTTTTCTTAATCAACACAAATGGACCCTGCTTAAACATGTCATTTCATTTCCAATTTTTCCCCTCTCGTTCAATTTACTGATCTTGGTCAGACCCCCATTCTATACAGGCATTTGGAGAATTGAATCAACACGTGCTAAAACCGATTCGGAAGTTGTCATGCGTGTAGAATGCACGACACTTGATCAATGATATGTTTTCGCTTCACCAGCCTACATGTGGAATTGATTCTGAGCGTGCGACGTCGCAGTATTGGGGACAATTTATTGTATTGGAATTCCTAAGAAGTTTAAACTTTCCTATGTAATTGCCAGTAAGAAGTTGTGTCGCTTCTGTCTTAGAAACAAATAATTATACCAACAATCGCTTAGTCACTTACGAAAAACGAAAAAATCGTGCGAAATCGTGCAATTTGTGAAACACTCTTGTGAAATTTGACATAAAAAGCATTAACTTAGTGATAAAGTGTGAATGCGTGTTTTAATTTAAAATCTGAGAACAAATTGAGCTCAAGGGTGAAAGGACTTTAAATAGGTCTAATATTGATCGAGAAATAAGAAACATTACTGCGAACTCTAGTTTAATTGGATGTTAAGCATTGTCAACGGGTGTATTTTGGTGATCTACAGTAAAAGCAAGTGACATTGACTTTAAATTTTAAGAATTTGTGTCACGGATACAGACAAGATTGAAAGGTAGGAAACCATTATAATATGCATATGTCATTTTAGCTCTAGTATCACATTATTAGATTTGTAAAACTTATGTTTATTTTTAAAACATATCCTGTCCACATTGCAGGACTTGCACCGTTCCGAAAAAATCAGGCATGTCCTCCATAAATACCCAGAGATATCTTCTTTTTTCTGTTTTGATTGATTGATTAACAAATTTATTAATGGACTTCAGTACAAAAACATCGTTATTTAGTCTTCATCTTAATTTCAACATAGCCATAGGATTAAACCTTCAAAATATATAGTTTGAAGCAATGATATTATCCTTTCATGTTCTTTCCAATAACTGATGAACGCCAGTGTTTTTATTTTGCTTAAGATATATCGGACTGAAAAAGATACAAAAAAAACTGAATGCACGAAAGACTGAATTCGTTTGGAGACACACACGCAGCAGATTGGAGCATACTGTAATAAATTCAATATTTCTTACACTAACAAAGACATTTTATTGTTTTGTTGTCAGGCAATAAATCAAGATTTGTTTTATTGTTTGCTATTGTATGTCTTAGACTGTGTCCTATTTCTTGTAGTAGTTGTTGTTGTTGTTTTTATGAAGGTACTGTTGCGTTTTTGTTTTGTTTTCATATCCATTGTCGAAGAAACCAGAGAAGTATAATAAAATTTCATTTGTTTCTTCAGAGACGTATAGAATTGTTGTCGACAGTTGTAAGTAAAGACATAAATTATATTAGACCTATCGTACAAAAGTGCTGTGGTGTTTATGCCTTGTGTATGTCTAGCGCTGCAAGTGCTACATTTCCGGTCGGCGCAGACGAAAACTACAAAAATCGGAAGTCAAAACTTTTACGACATCTAATAATTACATACGTCTGCTCATCTGTGTTTTTTTCTCCTATATTATCACAACTCTAGACCAAAGAACCGATAATATTTCTTAAGTATCCCACAGAGACGCAAGAAGCACAGTTGTTTAGCTGTCTTTCTGCTGTGATCGATAGCAGACGTCAAAATATGATTGATAAGATACCAGTGATCAGCTGAAATGATCATCCTTGTGAATGTCTCGATTAACACTGGGTGAAAAATACGGAATTAAAAGGTTTCCCTTATAGTCAGAAGTATCATATTGGAAGAATATTTAGATATTGTTTAAAGATTATTTAAATTGTGTACGTTTTTTGGGGTCCTGTGCAGTCTACGTACAGACCTCTTTGAGACTCGGTGAAAGAAATTTATGTCATTTAACAGAGTTTTATATAAAAAGATATATCAAAATAAAAAAAGAATATAAGATTGCTGAAATGTCTGCAAATAGAGTTGCATCTCAACTTTTCTGTCTCCATTGAACATGCATCTTGGTAATTTCGGTTAAACTTTTATCTAAGGTAAATGAAGCTGGGGCCAGAAACAACAAATATTTGAACGTTATAAAATTATCGTTTCATCTGCAGCTACAAAAACACAAACATGCGCTTTTATTATGAACTGGGACAAGCAACTATTGGCAACATGGTTCAGCTAAAAATGGAAACAAAGAATGTTCGGTTGTTCATAATAAGACATACAGAATCATAAACAGAGGACACAGTGGAAACACAGAATTTTATGGAAATCACCATTCCTCCGCCTGTCTTAAGTTATAATACGTATACAAATCAGAATGCAATTGTATTTTTTTCTATTTTATATTGAATAAGGTTTGAAATATTATAAATAAAACTGCCACTGAAGCTGTTTATTGAATAAACGCTCTCTCTTGTACAAGAAACGTAAACTGAAGGGAAAAAAAGATTTTCACAGATTTGATTGTGTCTGATGTGATTGTCGTCTGCTTGTATTCTTTCTATAAAAAATCGACTTTCCCCAAGTCGTTGGTATGCAGTCTGCGCGAGTGTAACGATTTTATTATTGTGTCGTTTGGTACTTTGTGACAATAACACTGACTTGATAGTCTTTAATTTGTGAGCTTTTTTCAGTTTGAAATTGAATTTGCATTTTTATCCACAAAGTCACGAAAATCATCATTGATTTTAGAAAATAATACAATGGAGAACATAGAAACGCCTTAAATGTGCGTGTATATCTTACACATTAAAGGTTTAGAAAGAATGGTCTTGCTAAAGCTTAGGCTCTCTGTGGCAAACAAGAGCATTAATCAGCATTTACTATACGACTAAGTGCGATGACGTCAAGATCTATTTTTAAATTGGTGACAATGCGGACAAAAGGTTTGGAAATAATATAAAATTAATTTTCTTTTTCTTTCTTTTTTTTAAAGAAAAGATATCTACAAGGCTTCTAAAAGAGATTATCCATTTTGAAGAAGATTCATTAAAAAGTCATGATTCCAAGGAACTTCTTTTTTACTGAGTTTAAGATCCAATTGAATACTTTTAACTGGATGAAAGAGATTCTATGGTTGGTTAAGTGACAAGGATGAATATACGTGTATGAAGAAAAAAAGACATGCTACACTTTAAATAATTATCAAAAGCTAGTGCCAGGTGTTAATATATTATATTTATATTATATAATATATTCAGTGTTTATGTTTATGTTTATATTGCTTGTGTCATAAATCATTATATCTATAATAACTCGAAGAAAAAAAAGAAAAGACCAATGTATGATGCATGTATTAGTGACATGTTTTTGTAGAAATAATCTGCTAAACATTTCTGATAATATAATATAAGAAAATAGAAAAGAAAATTTGCGTTTCTTTCACGCTAGCATATATTCTGTCTCGATTCATTTTATCCCCACTTTATTCTATTTTCTGCCTGTATCACATAAATAGTTGACTTTGATTTAGGATTTCCGTTCTCCAGGGGGTAATTGATGTAAACAATATCGAACCATCTATGGCTCCAGTTGTCTTCGTATTTAGACAGCATTCTGGAAAGATCGCTCGCTCATCTGTATAAATCTAAAATAATTCATAAACCTTAAACGAACCATGAGCATTTCCCCCCTTCGGATTGTAAAGGAAGTGTTTTTTTCTGTGATGTTTTTTTCCTTATATTACCCGTCTCAAATGATTGATATTTTAACGTTGTTCATTGACATTTTACACCAAAGAACACAATTCTAGAGCTTTCAAAATGAAAATTTCATTTATGTTACAAAAAATAAACGTTTTAAACGAAACAAATTTTGACATGACGTGATTAAAAATGATATTTTCTCGATATTTCAAGTCAAAAGTTGAGAGATTTGATTTATTTTGACGCGTTTGTTTCTTTAACTAAATAGAAAAAAATAAACATAGCATGGAAATAGAGATGTTTGTTAGAACATAAATTTATCGTTTTCCCGAATGTAAACATATAAATTTACAAAGAGTGAACTTTCTAACTCAGATCTTGGGACAGAACTGCCAAACTAAGAATTTATAGCATGTTGATTTTCTAGCGCATGGCAAATAAATTTTCATTAAGTGAGGTTGTAAAAGAAACATTTTATAAGATGTTTTGTACACTGAATTTGTTCCCTCCTTTAAAGGTAAATGAATTCAACTTATCCATACCGTTATGATAGAATACGCCATTACAAAACAAACATGAATATTGCGGTCATTTTCTGCGATTTTTTTTTTAATTTAACAACCGGAACATAGGTAAACTCGAAGAATTCTAATCGTATACAACTTAATGATTAGAACGTAAATTTATATAACTCATAGATCTCAGTTGGTCCAATCAAAGCAGCTGTTATAAAATCCATTTTTCGAATGAAATAAATAGTTTTATCTCTAGTGATTAAACGAATAATCAACTTTTGAATGAGACATTAAACTGAGGTCCAATGTAACAGTACTATACAGCATGTAAAAGAACCTGAAGGAATTGGATACTTTGTTTACCTTTGGTTACCCCCAATCCCCAACCCCCCAATCCCCGCCCCCCGAACCCATGTAGAATGAGTTGGTAAAAGAACTGGTAGTTTCTCTGGAACGGTCAGTTTTCTGTTTCTTACACTATACCCAACAATCTAAAACCATGGTCCGTCGTATAAGACCTTAAACCGAGGAACAATCTATCGGTACTATACAGCTTGTAAAAGAATCAGGCGTTTCTTTAGGATATGTTCTTTATTCTGCACTATACCAGACAATCTGAAATAAACGGTCTTTCGACTGAGGCACTAAACCGAGGTACTATCAATCGCTGATAAACACTGAACTTCTAAAAGAACCAGTAGTTTCTCTGGAACAGGACACGTCCTGTACAATGCACTATTCCATACCATCTAAACCTAATCGACTTTCGGATGAGGTATTCAACCGATGTACCATCTATAGGTGCTTTACATCGAATTTATAACAAAACTAGCAGTTTTCTCTAGAATGAAACGATCTCTGTGTCTTGCACTATACTCCACAATCTAAAACCAGTGGTCAATCGGATGAGACATTAAACTGAGGTCCCAGCTGTCGGTGGTTAACAATTTGTACAAGAACCACAAGTTTCACTGGAATGGGGTGATTTCTGTATCTTACGCTATACCCCACAATCTGAAACTAGTGGTCCATCAGATGAGACTTTTAACCGGGGTCTTAGCTGGTTTGCTGTTTACTGAGTTTGTAAAAACAAAACGAAAATTCTCTGGAATGGGGCGATTTCTGTATCTTGCACGTGTACCGACGAAATATGGACTCAAACATATAGATTGATAAAACGCAATACGTGTCTGGAGAATCATAATAAAAACAGTTATTTTTTGTTCAGCAGTCTGCAATTTCGAAAGGCAGGAAATGTTTTAAATGTTTACGTGTGTACTAAATCTAATCACAGCGAAAAGGACTTCTCGGCACGGTGTTACATTCATTGTGTGAAATGGTTTTTTATGTGCCATTAACTCTTACTTGTCTAGTATGTAGGTTTGTATGTATTTAACATCGCTGTGTCTTATGGATGAATGAATGAATGAAACGTGGCCAATGTCCATTTCTCTGCCTTGTCATTTTAATAAAAACAAACCAAAAGAAAAAGTGCCTTAGTTCGGAGATGAGATAAAAGAACTCGATCAAAACCGAATTTAATTCATTTAAAAATTAATACAACTTATTTCTTTAAAGAGCCTAAATTCTTTTTAAACATATTTTAAAATGATGAACTTCTGAGTGGTAGTCAATATAGTGGCTCGGTTTATAAATTTTATTTTAAAAAAAAATTACCGGAAACATTAAATGAATTACATATAATTACAAATTTACACGTGTAACATGTGTACTCATTTTTATTAATTGTGTTAATAACCCTGTGATATTCAGTTAATTAATTAAAAGAATACAATGCTCGAGTTGTTTTTAACATTTCTAATTTGTCGTGTGTCGTAATTATCAAATTATTGTCGTGTGTCACGCGGAAATTGTCAACACGTGGTGGAAGTACTAATTTGTACGTGTTTATTCACCATAACGAAAAATATATAAATGGTCTACAAACTACATTGGTCATCAGAAATTGTTCTGACCTATCCTTTAACTGACAATTGTAAGAAAAAAAGCAGAAAATTGTCAAGCTATTTCAAATTGTTATTTCAACGCTGAGATACATATATAAGGTAAGAAATTACTTAAATCCTTTTTGCCCATGGTTACAAAATCAGATGACAGCTGAATAGATCAACTTAAGAATGATATTCAAACAAACAACATTTATATTATACAAGTACATAAACAGGCATTTGGTTAAAGATACTGTAGAATTTTGTATATAATCGATTTAAAAATAGCTTTATATTTGTGTAATAACGAACCTATTGTTTTTTTTTTATTGATTTCAAATGTTCCATACTATAAACTCTTGTGAAACTTGTCTATTTTTTCTTAATGTTTTTGTTTTCTGCTTTTTTTTTTAGATGGAGCAAACATCAATAACGATATTTCTCAATGGTCAAGGACTGCTGTTTAATATTTCAAAGAACACATCATGTGATGACGTCATCACAATGGCGGTCGAGAAATTATCATTGCCATACGCAACAAAACGCTTAGCCATTTTTGAATGTAGTACATTCAGGATACAGAAAATGCTTCCTGGACAAACAAAATTACTGAAACAGGTCCGATCTTGGGGAGTGGGAAAACAAAATTTCACTCTGGAGATCAGAGAAATTGTCAAATTGAAATCGAAGATGGCGGCCTTGTCTCGTGCCAAATCAAAACTGCTGCGTTTGAAATCTAAGATAACAAAACACGAATTCCTTTTAAACAATCTTAACCTGAATACCGAAAGTAAGGGCAGACAACTCTATGACAGAAATATCACAGTTCTTGGAAACAGTGGTGAAAGTGGCTTATCATCAAACTTCGGAAAAAAAGAACTATTGAGAAGGTACCTCAATGAATCGATTGAACACAGTGAAGCCTTCAACACATTGAGTGGCGAAATCTGTCCTCCAGTCAAAATAAGCGTTGAAGGATTTGAGACTGGCTGCTTCAATGAGTCAGAACTTCCGAAGAGAACACCCGGGGACGGGGAAGAAGATGAGGGATGCGACGAGATTTCTACCGATGATCATGATTTGAATTTAGGGTTTATTACACATGAGATACTCGCTGACAGTCTAAATTCAAACGAAAAGAATGAGTTGGATGATTGTTTTATATACAGCAATGAAAATAGTGCTCACACTGATAGTTTTAGAGTTGACAATGACTTGAATGAATGTATGTTATACGATGACGAAACAGGTATGGATGACATTGACAGTTCATTTGAAGAGGACAGTGATTATGAGAGTTTAAATGACTTTGAAAAAAATGTTTCAGAAAGCTTTTTAGACAATACATACACCAAAATCAAAAGTATTAAAAGAATGTTTAGTAATAGTAATCAAAATGCTAGAATAACTAATGATGATCTTTTGGAAAGTTTTATGCACACAGTTTTGAATGACAATACAAATGATGACGGACTGAGCTCTGCAGAGAGTGATTCTGATTAATATGAGCTTAGAGCTTAATCAGTAGTCAGGAGCTCTGTTTCACTAAAGAAATAGTTCGGTGTATTTAAAAACTGTAAAAAGTCAAACTCCAAAAGTTTCCTTGGAACTTTCCTGAAGAAGAAATAATTCAAAGTGGTGAACTTGCGATTTAAAAACTTTCTATTTCAGTTTTCATTTGTAATTGTTATTGTTCTTGCTATAAATGACCTTCTGATGCAATTGTTAAAGCAAGTATTAAAAATGTGCTATTGTTAAAGATCTCCTGTTTTAATAATATAAGAATAAAAGTGAAACTGAAAGTGATTTGTCTACTTGATATTTAAGTATTTTGTGGAAACAACAATTGATGACAATTAAGAATTGCACTATCTTTCGATCAAGGCTGCCTGGGAAAAGATGAGGCTGTTAGCATAAATACCAATCTAAAGTTACAGCCTAGTCAGTGTAATGGCTTCCGAGGCTACATACGATAATTACAGCATGTCTGTCTTTGCTTTAGGAAAAGGGGAAACCTTATGTGGAATAGATTTGTTCCGGTTTTCTGTATGCACGATGCCTTGGCTATTTTTCTCATTCCATGTATGGTTTTTAGGGTCAATAATTTGTACTTCCAGTAAATAAGATTTCCTCCACCAGTATATTGTAGTTATATAGTAAAAATGAATTGGGAAAGCTGTGTATATACTATATCCTTTTTATAAGCGTCAGTAATCTGTACACATTTGTCTCTTCCTCAAACGGAACGTTTTGCAAGAAAAGCACAATTTTCTCAATTTTCTGTTCCGATGCCTTTTATTGTTACAATAAAAAAATTCACCTGTAACACTTACAGCATTACCATCATCATTATCATCATCTTCTTCTTTTTCTTCTTGTTCTTTTTCAGTAAAGTCACCAAGACCACAACCATCACCACTTCCATCACCATCATCACCTTTTTCTTCTACATAACAATTATTTGTCGTCACATTCTCCTCGCTATGAGACAAATGAATATAAACATTCCTAACACGTGAGAAAAATGCAACGCGAGAAAAACAGTATCTAAAGCTGGCTTGATCTTTTATCAGTTTCAAGATACTGTCAACTATCCTTTAATACTGTTATATAGATTTTCGACCATCCTTTTGGGCAGACAATGTATTATATCTAAACCACGATTTCGGCGACGAACTCGCGACATCCCTGTTAGATGTTCGACATTCCTTTATACTGGACACGGCTTCTTTTTTGCATCGATTGATTGGTTCTGTTACTCTTTTCAGTCAAAGTATGTTTAGTATCTTAAAGGTGATGAATAGAAATTTTAGCTCACCCGAGCACGACATCACAGTTTTCAGAAGCTTTATAATCATAGTCGAGAGTAAAAGACCATTGATTACAGAAAAATACTGTAATTCATCTTTTTTCACACTTTATCACTTTCCTATAATGAACTTTGTTCCTTCATTTCAGTACTGCTACAAAATATACCAGATCTCCTCGTGAGAAAAGGTATTATTAAGAATTCTATTCATACAGTTGCGCTGCCATTTCTGTACTTGTCTAAAACAATATCAATTTAAAAAAAAAGTTTTTGCGTCTTTCAATTCAAAAACCTGCTATATATACACATGCACAGCGTGTTGGCTCAGGTGAGCATTATGGCCCAATTTTGATCCTCTTGCGTGGCCTTTCAATCACTAAATTCTGAAAATAACTAAATGTTAATGTAGCGAAGAACGCACGTCAGCAAATATAGAATATGTCCGTTTTCCGAGAGGCAGGAAATTAAGACCTGTAAACATTTGCACATTCTCTCAAGATCGTAATATTTCGCTTGTAAGCAACCCATGACGATTGTAGTTACATTTCAACACCTTTGATTATAGAAGCAGAGACCTTGAGACAATTTCCTACTAGAACCTTTGTAGGAATTATAAAGATAGCAAAATAGGGTAAAAAACAACAGAAATTCCGGTAAAGTGTGGCATTAGTTGCTTCTTAAATGCAGAAGACATCGCCATGACAGTGAAATCTTTTGTGACATAAGTCTTTGCGTAAATAAATGTCAATTCCGTGCTCGGAATACATGTTTTCGATAATATGTAAGCTACGTTTAAGCTAATATAATATGATTTATAGTACATTTATGTAGCCTTAGATTATTTTTGTTCTCTTTCTTCTGATGAGAATAAGGACGCATTCGACGTCCGCCATTGACCTTTGCGAGACCGCCCTTAAGATAAAGGATATGTCTGCCATTGTCTTTTTGTCGGGCAATAACTGCCATGTGAAATTGTCGATGTAAAGACAAACTCCCTGTGGGAAACAGTATGTCGTCTGTCTAAGAAACAATGTCCATTTCCGCCCACTTAAGTACCCTGGACTCAGTACTCTCTGTTCATATATAATTGTTTTCGGTATTCTGTTCTCTTCTGTTCTCTTACATTTAGAAGCTGTTAGCATTTATCAAAGTTAATGTTTACACTTCTTATTTGTTTAAATATTCTACTAACGTCTGTAAGAGTAATTAAGCGATACTGGTATTTAAATGACAAAAAAGCTAAGTTACATATGTTTCAAGTCTTATCTATAACATCGACCTTTTCAAAACTGTGTAAATATTGATTTTTTTAATATATATTAATGATAACTTTATATTGATCAAAATTCGATATGTCACAATAAGTTAGGTTTTAACTTAACATTTTTGTCTACTTTAATCAGAATGTAATTGTCTAGTCTTTAGACTAAGATGAAGAATTGTTTAGTCACGTATAACCTGTCTTAACTTGTACCTATGACAGGAGAGATAAATGGGTCTGACCTCAACAGAGTAAAAGAAAACAGAGATATTTTTTATCATGTGCGCGTGCGCATGCGTGTGTCTGTGTCTTAACGAGAATACGAGCAGCATGACCTGTATGGGAAAAGGACTTTGTACAAAAAGAGAAGATTGCCTGTTTGCCTGCACGTGTGCTGTACTGAAATATATATAGTTAAAGTCCCAGTATCACATTGATTTTACTGATTAATGATCTAATCATGTTCTATTCACTCTAAAACAATGATGACGTATGTCTTTCTTTCGTATTCAAGCCATTTCTTCATGAAAAAAGCCTTTCTTATTTTCTTATATTTTTTTGCAATATCGTTGAAAAAATACTGGACTATATTTCTTCTGTGTTCATTGATTTAAATAGCAAAGTTAGGAATAAAAAGATCATTCCCGCAGCTGGTAAGACATCCTTCGTGGAAAAAAAATAGAACAACTTGAGTCTTTAAGCATGTTGCATCAAGTAGACATGGTCAGTCGTTTGTGACAGATTTGTAAACATTCATTCTACAGACAAATGTAACTGGTAAATCTAAGTACTTAAAACTGAAAGAATTGAGGTGGTTGTGAAAAAAATCCCATGTGTGTCTGTACTTTGAACATAGCTGCAGAACACTATTAGTGGTACAAGCCTGTGAGAATGAACAAACACTATAAATAGATTTTTATCGTTTTATTACGCTGACGATAACGTTAACAGTAGCACATTATTTATTTAGTCATTAACAATGATATTTGCAATAAACAAGAATAATAAGAATTACAACTTATGACAAAATATGGCAGTTGTAATACAAGGTACATTTTTTAAAGTCAGTACTCAAAATGTCATAAATCACGTTTTCAGCCCTTTGACCTTTTTTATTTGGAGTTGAAGGTAATATTGAGTTCCGTCTAGAAATTTCGAATAAGATTTTTATACATTATCAAGCTCTGAAGCTCATTTAAATTTTAGTCAAACTCACTTTCAACAGAGCTTATTCCGTCATCACTATCATCATCATCATCAATAACATGAGTGTTCATAAAACTCTCCAAAAGATCATCTTCAGTTATTCTTTCATTCAGGTCAATATTGCTGAATAATTTTTTCAGATCGTCAAAACTACAGGTATCAATAATATTTCGGTCCAGTTCACCAGCACTCTCATAATCGCTATCCTCTTCGACGTCACAATACGCTGCTTCGTCGTCATCGTAAATGACACATTCATTTAAGTAATCTTTCACAACAAAAGTTTTACTGTTGGTGTCGTTTGAACGAGTTAAAAAGCCTTTGTTCAAGAGATTTTCTTCAACAAGTATTTGATCGTCACTTGTGTTTTCATTACCATCGCCACTTGTTCTGTCAGGAAGGTGTGACACATCAAAGGAAGACTTCTCTCTGCCTACGCCTCTTTCTCTCTCCGGAAGGTCCACCTCTGTACAAAAAGCGTCATTTAAAGAGCTTAGTTCTAACGAGTCATTCAGGTATCTTTTTAATAACTCTTTCTTTGAATTACCTTTAGGTAATTCATTTTCTGCAATTCTGTCAAGGACTGTGATGTTTTTATCGTAACATTTCTTGTCCTTATCACTAACATTGGCGAGAATGTTATCATGAATATAAGTTTCGAACTTTTGACCAGATTTCATTTCATGTTTCGTTATCAAAGACCTTAAACGCTGAAATGTTGTCTTAGCACGTGATATCGACGCCATCTTGGATTTCACTTTGTCGACTTCCCTAATTTCGAGATTAAAATTGTTTTCGTTAGCTCCCCAGGATCGTATTTGTTTTAGAAGTTTTGTATTTCCAGACAGCATTTTCTGTACTCCAAAAGCTGATTCAAAAACGGCTAAGCATTTTGTTTGGCGTGAAGGTGTGATATTTTTGGAAACCATTGTGATGACGTCATCACAAGTTGTGCTCTTTGTAATGCTGACTTCTAAAGCTTCTCCGCTGACAAATATCTTTACAGTTGTTTGTTCCTTCATCTAAAAAAAGATAGTTAAAAATACAAGGTGAAAAATGCATACTAACAACAAAATTTCAACTAGACAACAAAACACACGCTGGTTTTAGATGTATTATCTTAAGTTTATTTCTAGAAATGCCGGTTATAAATTGCCATTAAAAATAAATGTCAATAAATTAAAATAGCTTTCGTATCAGATTCTCATGAAACAGTATAAATATCTGACATGTGAAAATATTGAAAAAACCCATAAAAGTTCTATATGAAAAAAGGTTTATTGCCCAAAAAAACCCTATGATATGATACTATATATAATACTTTACCTTAAAATCTTATAGTTTAGGTAATTAAGAGTCGATCTAACGACAACTTGTTTATAGGTTTTGTGTCTTTGAAGACGACACTTCAGATAGATGAGGAGGTGAATGTTGAATAATATTTTCTTTCTATGAAATTTTGAAGCATCAAGCAGCTTTGATGACTAACTGAAAATGCTATGAAGTTATATACTGTATGTTATGGTACTTAAGCACGCGTGAAGTATCACTAACACCACGTGGTAATAATTTCCGCGCGGGCACGTGATAATTGCTAATTACGACGCGTGGCAATTAAAAACTAGCAGTCAGTATTTTTTAATTAATTGGAGCAATTTTCATTTGCAGCAATTAGCAGAACAGAACAGTATGATTCAGTAATTATACAATTATTAGCTTTAAATGGAGTAATGACATGTTGCAGTTAACAAAATATGGTAATTGCTACACGTGTTCATTTTTATTGCACAAGATTTTTGTATTTCCAGTTGAAAGGAGAGTATTTTCTAAAATTCCTGACTACACATTTTGATATCAAAAGTGTAAGATGAAATGAAATTTGTTGCGATCCGTTTGTCTACAGAATAAATTGGTATGACAGGGGTACCTTTAAGACTTGCAAATGATGAGGAATGCAATGTCTGTTAAACACTATCAACAATGAATATTTCCTTCAACACAGAAAAGTAACCCTAAAAATCGCCCTTTGTTTGAAATTTCTATCCATTCTTCGTTTCCGAAGATTTTTTTCCCCGTAAAACAGAGCAGAAATAAACGAACACAGGCACTTTGAATAATGTCTAAGAATGGGCTAAGTGTTTATCTTCGGCACAGACCCTGTCTTTAAATATAAACGTAAATCACCCTATTATTGAGAAAAAAGCTTAAAAGATTTTAGTCGTTTGTCTAGTTAGTTTATATATTTTCGACCGATCTGCATGTTCTGTAACTTAAAATTGTTATGAAAGGATCGGGGATGATAAAGAGCTTAAGAAAAGAGATTGTTAAGCTATATATGGAGTAAACTGTTCCGTGTAAAAGCTCTTGTTTGGTCAATGTAATGACTAGCAACGGCTTTAAAGTACTGAGATACAAACATGTGGACACAACAAATGTTTCCAGAATGAAATTCCTATATTGACCCCCCCCCCCCAGCCACCCACCCGCACCCTCCCGGCCAAAAATTGCAAGGTCCTGTCCTGTAGTCTCTTACTCTCTCTTAGATTATTTGTCACCACTTAATACTGATGTTTAATCAAGGAAAAATTCATTACTTAAGGGACTATAAAAAATTATGGAACATATATAAGTAATTATTATTTTGTCATTGACATATAAAATAAAGAAAAATCATAAGTCGTTTTCGAAAAGACGTTTGTTGTAACATCTTTTTCACCATTGATTTTCCCGTCTTACTTTTTGAAGATGGAGTAAAAATGTCGTCTGCTTTTAAAATTTTTATATATCTCAAGACAGAGTAGATTTATTCTTAATATCTTTGTCTAAGTGTATTTCTGTCTCGAGTATATTTAATGGTCAACAGTCAGAAGTTATAAGAATGTGTCTATAAAGTTCGAACTATAAACAATAAATATGTAAAAATCATAGAATTACAGCAGAAATGGTGAACCAAAATGTTGATTTGTTTTTTTCTATTTTGCTTAATGCATTAGTATGTAGCACACAAAATGCAATTGCATTCTTAGAAGAAACACATGAGATAATTGTGTGGAAGACGTCTAGACAGTACATGCGCCGACGTCCGGTTATATTTATTACACTACTTTTCACAAGTAAGACACGTGTACCCGTGTATCTAACATGTATTCCTAATGTAATTAACACGACCAATCTCTTAATGTAAAAAGTACTCCGACTAATTGTTTCCTTGTCAGAACAAATTTTATAATTGACACGCGTCTAATTATTACTAATTATTGTCGTGCTTCATGCGAAAAGTGTCGCCACGTGATTTTAATGACACCACGTGATCACAGACCGTAGCAATTTGAATAAAAGGGCCTCTGAACACGCTTCGACTATCAAATTTCTTTGATTCATTGAATAACACAAATATATTAGTTATACATTTTGCCATTGCTTTTTTATTACATATTATTTGACCAACACAAAATTTCATTTGTTATTGAAGGTAAGTTTATCATTTTAATTATAAAGATTATTTGTTAAATTTGGACGTCAGTATTCTTTCGAAAAAGACAATTTTTTTGTTTTTCAAGAATAAGCACATTCTTAAATTAGCTTTTGTAAATAGTTTAAAGAAGTTTACTTAAACAAGAGAATTATATCGCATTTTCTACATCTTGAATAAATCATTAGTTCATAATAAAACAGAGAAACTCTAAACATACAGGGATTTCATTGCTTGTTTTTTTTTTGTTGTTATCGTTGTTGATTTATTTATGCTTATAATATTTATATATGAAATTAAAACATTCTCTTTTAGATGAAGGAAATAACATCTGTGAAAATATGTGTGCTTGGAGAAGCTGTCCACTTCGATATTTCAAGGAGCACAACTAGTGACGACGTCATCAACATGGCGATCGATAAACTACCTTCCTCCAACAAAAAGTGCTACGCTCTCTTTGAGTCTGCTTTTGGTGTACAGAAAATGCTTCCAGGACAGACAAAGCTTCTGAAACAAATCCGGTCGTGGGGAGCTAACAAACAAAACTACAACCTTGAGATAAAACAGGTCGATAAGGTAAAATCCAAAATGGCGTCGCTGGCACGCGCTAAAGAAAAGCTTCAGCGTCTGCGATCTGCTATTATGAAGCATGAACTGAAAGCTGGCCAAAAGTTTGAATCTTACATTCAGTCAAATATGGTTGACAAGAACGAGAAATTTTATAACAAAAACATTACAGTTCTTGAAAAGTCTCCCAGCCACCTTCCACAAGGACTCGGAAAGAAAGAACTTCTTAAAAGATACCTTAATGATTCGGCTGAATACAGTTCTTTTAATACTTCAGTAAACAGCTTTGATCTTTCAGTAAGAACAAGCGGTGTAGGTTGTGAGAATGTGTCCATCAGTGAGTCAGAACTTCCAGAAAGATTAAGCGGTGATGGTGAGGAGGAAACAAGTATAACAAAAGATGAACCTAACATGAACGTGGGATTTTTAGAATGTGACACTTCAGATGACAGTTTGTCTGTTGGTAGTGAAGATGATTTGAATGTATGTGTTATTTATGATGATCATGACAGTAGTTCGTTTGAAGCAGAAAGTGACTTTACTGATGACAGTGATTATGCCAGCTTAAATGAATTAGAAAGAAACATTATTGAGGCTGATTCTGATGTATCTGAGAGAAAACTGAACGAAATCAAGAAAATATTTAGCAATGGTGACTTAAGTGCTAGAATAACGGAGGACAACGTGCTGGAGAGTTTTATGAACACTTTTGTAAATGATGAAGATAGTGATGAAGGATTGAGCTCTGTTGATAGTGATTTTAGCTGAGAGCTTTATGAGCTTAAGTGACATAAAGCTTAGTGTTTGGTGAAAAGGAAATGGATAAGATCATTCTGATGTTTTATATATAAAATCATGTATCTTACATATTTGTTTATCAGATTGTTACCGTTGTTATTGAAAATCTAAATGTGCTTCTGTCATACAAGATGTAAATATCTATGGTAAATGTTTAAAAGAAATAAAACCGTCTTAACTGTAGCACGTTCTCTTATTTCATTTTGTTTGTCACGTTCAGGAGAAATTTTAGAAGAAAGCCGTTATTGGTCAAAATCCCATGGCAGAATAGGTTAAGACAGCGTCTTGAAGAATTAGATGTAATTAGACGTTGACCGTTTTCTGGTTGTCCCTGGTGTCGATTCATTTCCAGGAGAGACTTTAAAAGACATTAAGCTCCTTGATAAAATAATCATTAGAGCTTCTAAAATCTATTTAAGCATCTTTCTTGTTATATCTAAACACAGAATTATATCACCAGAGTTTTTTTCCAGGCCACAAAGGGATTAATGCATGCAAAAGAGAAAAAAGCAGACGAGAAAATAAAAGTTTGTAAGATTTTTTATCGTCGATTTCTTAATTTCTGCCTTTTTATAAGATAAGATAAGAATTTATATGTAACAAAATTTACAACGCATAAACAATGGCTCAGTTAGGTGCAATATCAAAAGGTTTAACTGTAAAATTATTTAAAAATTTGCCTTTTGCTAAACGCCTATTTCAGATACCGTTAGGTGAACGGCACGTGCATGAATCTATGAAGTAGTTCTGTTATCGTCTAATCAGTTCATTGTTAGATAAAAGTACTACAAGTAATTATTTTCCGGTTGTAATAATTTAATGACCAACATAAGAGTTGATAGTCACCGTTCAATATAGTCAGTTTTGTCAATATTAACCGGAAGTTATTTCAATGTGATATAAATGATAATTCCCGATACATCTTTAGCCTATTTACCAAAAAATACAACTTTATAATAAACAGATATATAACACAATAGAGGCTATAAAGGGCCACCTTCATTTGTTGTTGTTTTGTCGGTTTTTTTGTTTTATTTTTCATTAAAATGATCGTTGTTATTCATTGAAGAGTTCTTAAAATCTATTTAGATATTCGTTTTTGTTATAATGAAATACAGAAAAAAGTCATCAAAGTACATTCAGGCAATTTTATGCGCTTAAGACATCAGCGTTTTAAACAAAGAAATTATGTTAGCATTAGAGACATAATCAGACGATAAAAACAAGAACTATGTCCCATTCGTCTGCATATAGTCAATCTAAGAAAACGAAAAATGTAAATGTTATTCATCCACACGACGGAGGAAACTATTACTTGTTGATGGATGAACACTGTACAAAATAATTACAAGTTTGTCCCTATGTTCAATTTATCGCAGAAGATAAGGGAGAATAAGCTTAAAGGAATAAATATGTTCCCATAGGGGAGTAAGAAATAATGCATAGGGTCTTTTAGATGACGGGCATTTACTGTCGTGGTTTTATGGATTAGTCTGCGGAATAAGGTCAACTTGAAGGTCAAATGGTCCACAAAGGCAAAATCCGGTAAATACCTAATTCTTCCTTAATGAACCGTGAGAAATTTTGGGTACATTTTGGAAGTAATCTTTATTCTGTATTGTATATCTATAGAGAAGGGCACAAAGAAGGGCAGATGGCACTGCTTGAGTGCTGGAATATCACCTGTAGGGCTGATAACGGTTATCTGGTTATTCGGATATCCGAACTAATCACCAATATCTAAGCAAAGATTGCGTATCCGAATATGATATTAATACAAGTTTATTTGTTCCTCAAGAAAGGGAAGAAAACATATTTTCTCGGGTCTAGAAAATGAAAACGAAACTTCCATATCATTAAAAAATTATGCCTTATTTAGTGTGTCTATGAATAAAGGTAGTACTAAATAGTCTAAAAGTATGTGACCGTATCTATTTATAACGGTTTCGGTTCTATCTTTTTAGTTTTATATTATTAACTTCCGCTCTCTTGGATGTCTTACTGGGTTTACATATAGAAGACCCCAAAAAAAGAATTACAAAAACATGTTCATGAAAAAATTCCAAGGTATGCAGTTTCTATTCTAGAAATAGATACCTTGCATGTTAGAAACCTGTAAATATCAGGACAACTTCTCCTAAAGAGTATCGCAGAATTCCTAAATTGAAACCCTGTGAAACACGTGCAACGTAAAAAGACAGGAAGTAAATCAGACGACGTACTTCCGCTTCCTGTTGGTAACATTTCTAACTCGTGTAATTCTTTTCACGTATTTCTGAACACGCTGGTGTTATATTAATATGAAGGTCAGTGCTGAATAATATAACACTGGAAAAATACTGTGCTTAAACACACAAAAACTGCTTAAAATACTTGTATGATGAAATACATTATGATAACTTAACTTTTGTTTTAAATATTGACAAACCCTGTCATAAAAATTACAAAATTGGTAATTTATAGCACGTGGCTCAAAATAATAAGCGATTCAGGAGTGGTAAAACTGCCACTTATTTCAATATAATATGTGGTTATACCTTTTTTATTGATATTCACTATTCTAGGAAACAACTCAATGTTCGAATTCTTTCAAGTTTAATACTATCTTTGTTGAAGGAATTTAACGATTGTCATGAACATGAGCAAAACTCAAATATTCTGAAGGAGTAAACTGTTGCGCATTTTTTTTAAAGATAACCTCTGTCGATTTATTTCCTCCCAAGACTCCTTCAGCAGGCTAATTTTTGAAAAACAATAATTGAGAGACAGAATCGGTCAAATCTATTGAGATTTAACTCTGTCGTGTGCAAAGGTCATTTGATTCATTGCTCATTTCGTCAAGAATGGCGCGTAAATGATCATCTTGCAAAAATTGTTGAGTCAAAAGTCGGGACAAATTAATTGCATTTCCGCGAGCACCGCGAACATTTTGGTGTTTTAATATGCACATGTGCATCATTTAAGCACAAAGTTATAGAACATTTGCATTTTTCTTTCAAATATTTGATAATTTAGGATTATCTTTTGGCATTCTGATTGAGTCATATACATGTATTTCATGACAAACACGCTTAGTTGATATAATCAAGCGTTAAAAGAAACGTCAAACGTAGGTTGTATAAATTTCGGACATTACGATATTCGGATATTTGTTAATATTAAAATGTCCAGAATTCTGAAGTAACAAGATTAATAAGATCACATAGATATAAATGTAATTATTCCAATAATAAACGAACATAGGTTTCGAGTCCAGTTTTTTTCAAAAAACTTAGAGTCTGTCAAAAAGTAAGTGCACATAGTAGCTATTTTAACAGAAGTATTTATTTAAAACATTCATTGATAGATATTTCCCTAAAGAGTAGCACTTTTTACAGAGTCACTGTATATATCTTAAATGAGAGGCCTCTTTTTGAAAGAACATGTATAGTAAGAATATAGTTTGGATCAACCAAATATGTCTGTAGTACATTGTATAGTCCATTATAAGAGATGTCTTTAATTGAAAGAACTAGATCTATGACGATTGTTAAAGCAATAGTTGTGATAGTATTGATTTTGTAGACAAAAGTCTTACTAATTTTGTTTCGCCCCTAAGTATAAATCGATGCCTCGGCACACTGTTATAACAAGGATGCAAAGAACTAGTGTTAAGAGGTTTCCGACAAAGAAGTACAGACTACAAAACAAAACAGAAGAGAACATATTTTTATTTGTCCAAGTTACAGCATGTAACATATGGGTTAACAGTGCATAAAAATTACATACTGTTATATCATGTGACAGTGTTGAAAGGTACAAACATAACTACTTGATAATAACTTACTGGTAACTTTACGAAAGAGAGAATAAGGGGTTAAATGCCCACATCATCTGGTTAACTTGGGAGTTCAAGTTTGCGATAAAAAAGAACAGAACAGAATAGAACACTTTATATCTATGTTTTAATGTCTCAACGAATAAGAAGCAGTTACAATGTTCATAAATCTATGTAGTCGTTTTGTCCAATCTGTCGATATATTTTATTGCAAAAACGAAAGTATCAGCCTTCTCTAGACAAAACATGAAATGGATGGACAAGATTGCCTCCTCCTCCTCCTCCTCCTCCTCCTCCTCCTGTCTATAAAATCATTTGTAAATCTTTATAAACCTAGACCCGGAATTCCGAATCTAAAGCTCTTTTGTTCTTTTACTTAATTGGCGGTAAAGCTAGAAAGATTTTTTTTCCAAAGAAACAATTTAAGTGTTAAAAATAAGCTCTGTTTACTAAAGTGAAATTTGCGTTTCACGTGTGATCTCCTAACAGAAAACTACATTTCAATCAGATGGAAGGAGGAAGAGAAGATTCTAGCTTCTTGGGCCATAACTAAAATCAGAAAAAAATACGGACAATCAAAAGTCCAGACATAACGACACATAAACACGCGTTACTATAGCAATTTATAATGCAAAGCTATTTTGTGGCGCGTATGTCAATAATGGACCAAAAATACTGGTGAAAACTCATCACGGAAAGTGTCTAATGAATTCATTGAATCTAAGGACGCAGCGCGGAGTACAAATGTTTCCCCTTGTTCCGTAGACATCTGAAAGTTCATTCGGTTCCAAATTGCAATTATGTCGTCCGGACTTCTTGACTCATAGCGTTCCTCATGATCATCAATACATGAAAAATTTTGATTGGATAGAGAACCATGCCGATAAACTTTGTAACGCAAACCGTTGAATCACACAAGATAAACTTGTCATCCCGACGATTTTTGGGAATTAGATCCTGCAAAGTTTTGATTTGTTGCGTAATTTGAGTAATGGAATTACAGAAATAAGCAATCATAGAAATGTTTGATGTTTCATGACTAGTGCATACGACGTTATCAAATCAAATTTCGTTGATTATAAATTATTACTTGTTAATGATTTTTATCGTATGCTAACATAAAAAGGCATGCATGCAAAGCGTGATGTAATACAGAAGTTACTTTATTTGATTCAGGCGTTTGTTGAACTGAATTCGTTACATGTTGCCATTGCTCCGTTGTTATCTTTTTTCTGGGAGAGCATTGACACCTTTTCCTTTGTTTGACCTCTGACATATGATAATTTGCATACCCTAATTACAAAATATTTTTGAAGACTCTTTTACATACTATTATATCATGTGACAGTGTTGAAAAGTACAAACATAACTACTTGATAATAACTTACTGGTAATGCTATTTTAGTGACCAAAGGATAATTCTCTGAGATTACCCCCCTTAACTGATATTATACAACGTATGGTCAAAAGAAGTATTTAGTAATAAAAATATGCTGATTCAAAATTGTGCAGGACTTCCTTATCATCGATTCAGTAACAGCATTTAACTTGACATAAACTTGACAGCATTTAACTTGATATAAACTTGACAGCATTAAACTTGATATAAACTTGACAGCATTTACCTTGATATAAATTTGCATAACTTGATGTGAAATTAAAATTAAATAATGATTTTAAAGGAATATATAGGGACATCCTTTCTTGGTTACATCAAACATGACGTTAAAAGTTTTTCTCCCATACATATAGATTTTTTTAAAAGACAGCCATCTGAAAATGTCCGTGAATTTAAAGTATAACAAGTTGTATGCTAAAGTAATGAATAAATTGAATATTATAGGAATTACACTTTATTCGACTGAGTTGTGGATCCAGTAGAAAATAGCACATTTTTATGGCCAATTTTACCAATTTTAGAGAAGAAATCGCGACTTTCTGTTGTGCCCTACTCAATTATGTTTAAGCACTGGTTTCTTAATAACTTAGAGGAATTTGTCGCATTTTTCTTGTTATTGGACTTACAGCAAACACGCATTTCTTGTTAGTATTGATCCCACTACATCCATCAACATGCAGCATGCATATTTATACATGAAGGGCTATTCATTAGCACGCATGACACACGCTAACTGGACAACATGTATCTAGGAAGCTTCAATTTAGGGGAATCAAGTAAGATCAGAAAAAAATCACTCATTGTACAGCACTGAGCTCTCCCTTGATGGACTCATTCCTAGTTTTATCTAAGCACGTGCTAATCGAATTCATCACAGGTTCAAAGGTCTCTAAATCTTATGACCTTAAATATGACATGCAAAAGCTTGTCAGTCAGCAACCAAAGCAAACATACACTGTCTCATCCAAAATTTCTTAAGTTTTCTCGTGCAAAAGTTCTTAAGTTTGCTATACACGTGCTTGTATATTGACAGGCTAAGAAATTTTCTGAATTAATTTGAAAGCTATATAAGGAATCGACATATCAGTTGGTAGGCCTAAACATTCAGAAGTAACGACGTTTGTCCTAGGTTCGAACCTCTGCCAGAGCAAAAAGGCATCGGCGGACAACTGTTCTTTATACCGCCATACGTATTTTCGTGTGAACAAGTTCTAATAACTGTTTAGATTTTGACTGTTTTCTCTGCCACACGAGTATCCGGCCTTAGGAAACTTATCAACAACAACAATAGCAACAAGAAATTTATTCAGTAATCAAGCAATTGCAATGCCTTTAGACTAAAGAATAGATTGACATTTAGATAAAAATATTTAGTAAAGGAGCCATAATACAACCAAGATAATAACATGTAGGCAATATTATTATCAACTAACTATTGAAGTCTTACATGACATTAAACCAAATTTCGGTTTAAAACTTGTCTGAGGCATACTGATACTACAACTGTTTAAGACGATAACGATAATGACGTCATCAAGTTGTTGTCTTTGTAGAGATATTTTTAGAATCAGATAGAGGGCGCTGAACGGTATGTCACTGGCCATTAAGATTCTGTGCTTTCTTTTGTCTCATTTTGGCTTGATTCCGTTTTTTATGGTTCTGAATATTTCCATTTACGAATAAATACGATTTGAGAAAGACCGTTTATTTATGTGACACATAAACATCGTCACATTGTATATAATTCCCTGATATAAGTTCCATTTTCTTAGCAAAAACAATTGGTAACTAGAACAGTCTACAACAGTATATGCAAGCTATGTATTAGTTGTAGACATCTCGTTATGAGTTATTACTATCGGAAAAATATTTATCTAGAACTATAACTTTTCAATTAACTCATTATTTATCACTTGTTTAATACCATCCTTTTTACTCGTATGTTGTCAACGCAACACAACAAGTAGAAACACGATGTCACATAAAGTTACTGACTCAAAGGGACAAAGCATTCGAATAACTTACAAGTCAAAATATCCAAAAAATTGACGAACCTCATTGCTACTTGTTGCGTTGTGCTGACTTTATACGAATAACGGCTGAGAAGAGGTGGTGGTTGGGTGAAGCAAAGAAATCCATTTCAAGGGAAGTAACTCAGTATAAATTATTGAATACTATGTCAATATCGGTGATCTCCCTTAGACCCTGCCAAGACTCATTGAGCGTCTAGGGTGAACATTCGGTATCGTTTCACGCAATGTTCTAATCTGCTTTGGCAAATGCATAAATTTGTCATTAAAAAGTTGATTACACGTTCTCGAAAAATGCAAATTGCTGTAAAATTGTACTTAAACTGTTTCGTTGCATTGCACAGTTCAATAAACCGGTGTTCTAAATATTGATCGAAGAAAAAAGTTTCAAAGGCTTGAAAAAAAATGTTCTCTGTAAAATGTTGTGAATTTCATTATTTCACTTCTAAAATTGGGCAGCGAAGGTAATCAAACATAACTAATATTTATATGATAAGTCAGAGGGCTGGTATTTTTGTTACAAATTTAAGGGGATTTAAATAGAATATTCAGAGTACCCCTATAGGAATCATCATAATTTGATTTAAAAAATGTCTCACAGAGACGTGTGATTATGTTTTTGCCAACTTTAAACTATTTTGCTTGTTTCTCTGTACAAAAATAGATTGGTTGTATTTTTTGTCCCCGTTAATTTTCAGTTATTGGTTTATGTAATATGTTTATGCTTTGATATTGACTTGTTCTGTAATAAGTTTTTTTTTAAATCACAATTCAAAACCCGCACTCACCAGTGACAGTAAATTCTCTACGTCACCGGCACAATTCTTAAAGCAGTCTTGGGGGATTTTTCAAGTCTATTCGGATTACTTTTGATACAAAATCGTAGTAATCTAAGCCACTTACATTTAAAATGCAGACAGACTATATGGTTTTGGAAAAAAACCAGGTCACAGATCGTTCCTTTTCTGAAGAAAGAGAAAATATCACAGAAAACAGGAATACATTCTTGCTTCGCTGAGCACTTTAATATCTCGTACAAAAAGGCACAGAAAACAAAAGAACTATAGGCGTTATAAACGGAAAATATTGAATGGTGCCCTTGAATGTCTTCCGTCAACTTCCGGTATTGTTGAAAAGCAATCAAGGAGAACGCATGCCTGCGTTCCTATTACTTCCGTTTTATTTGCATGAATAAACAATACTTCAGTGAAATGACAAAATTCTTGGGGACACATGCGGAGAAGTTATGAATCTGCTGTCTAATTCACTGCTTATAATTGATCAGTTAATGAACAGTGATGAATTTTCTTCTGGTTTCATTTTCTCCGCAGACGAGACACAAGTACTTCCGGTTATTGGTCGACAGGCATGACGGGAAATCGAGAGCAGCGGCACGTGCCGATATTGATACCATAGAAAGAAAATATGGAAAGAAATGATGACACTCTCACACTGTCAAGGATTTATTTCTGGAAAATGACAAAATATCTCATTAACCTTTCAGTTCCCCTATGAGCACTACTTGGCAAAATTTACATAGCAAACAAAACGTTTCCAGATAACACTATCATTTTATACTCTATTACTCAAAATTCTGCGTTGACCATTTCTAGCACGTTAGTTCAATCTATTTCCAGAATCTACTGATTTATAAACACGTCACAATTCTTTTCCTTACTTAACTATAGAGGGTCATTTCAGATCCCATCCCCCAACCCCACAAAAATACTCAGACACACAGAGCTTTCCTACACCGAAAAGTTTTTTAGAACTGTCGTCTTTTAAACGAACATATGATACCTTGGTACACAAATTAAAATGCGTTTAAGATTCATTTGAAATAAACATTTGATGTCTTGAGCCATTCCTGTGTCCTACTGTCTGCGTTTATTCGTCTATCTGTCTGTTTGTCTGTTAGGTCCACTAGACTTTTATGCAAATACACTTTTTCTGTAGCCTAGGGCGCCGTCTGAGTCACCTTACATCTCGTGAGGGTGTGCTATAAATATTTTCAGAAATGCAAAATAACCATTACGTATTTCTTTGTATAATACTTTTGTATTATAATGGTACATTTTCTTCCTGTTTCAAGTGAATTAACTTTATTCACTGTCATTTATTAAATCTGTTATCATAAAGATATTTTATTTCAAAATGACGTCTTCTGTGTTCAGTATTTCCGATGACTTTTGACGTTTTATAAGGAACTATTCTTGGAAAATGTTTAGTACAGTGTGTAATAGGTTTTCGTCAGTATCTTTAAATGTTATGGTATGACCCATTTTACGGTGATAACAAGAATCTGACACCCGCTTACATTTCATTCAATTCGGGCAGGAATAATGATATTAGGCTTGCCAAAAGCTCGTTGAATAACATTTTTTTTCCTAAACTCATTAAATTAAAGTCCTTATGAAATGAAATTTCATATAAGATCATTTACATGTATATATAAACGCTTCGGAAGAAAAAAATAATGAAACAAAAGGGAAAAAAGTTGTCTTGCCTATTGGTTCATGCTATTTGTGTTTATGTGTTTAATAATAAATATATAAATTTTCTTTTGTTTCTTTATTTTCTTTTCTTCTGAAGAATTTGTATTAATCACAAGGATATACGATTATGCTGTAGAATTTCCCAGTTTTGTACTTGAGTGTTTTTCCCTGAACGACCGTGATTAAATGCGTAAATACAGAGAAAAACGTGTCCTAGTATATTGCCCTTTGCATTAAAACAGAAGAGAAATTTGAATAATCGTTACTGTTGTAGTATTGATAACACCAATTTTATGGACGTCTCAGCATTATTTTATCGTTTGCCGCAGAACTAATTGACTTTAAACACACTACACAATCTTCAGAAGAACTAGTGAACAATAAACGAAAATTCTGAAAAAGAAACCGAATGATTTATTCCACATTATAAATTACCGAGGCCTTTTTGTAACTGATAATTTTAATTGATAGTTTGGGAGAAATATCATTTTGCGTGTTATGTGTGTGGTGCGTGTGGAGTTTGGAAATGGCCGCAGTGAAGCCGCTGTGAAAATGTTAATGATAGTTGGACATATAAACTAGATTTCTGTAATAAAACCAAGAAAATTTTAAAATAGCTTCTTTCAATATCAAAGAAGCAAAAACGCCAGACGCACATTCAGCAAATGTGTTAAATGCATTATTGAATTGTTCCATTAGGCGTTAATACTTCCTGATTTGCTCATATATCATATTACTGCAAATTGTAAACTGTCCATATTTAACAGACTTTGTTACAATTGCTTTCCTCTCAAACTGTACGATTCAGATATGAATTTCATAATTCATTTTGGGAACCCCTGCCCAGACTAGACGCAAATTCTTTTCGAGGCAGCTGTAACTCAAAGTTATTGCCGTAAAAATCCAGACAGGACAGGAAAAAATCCAATGTTTTGTAATATAAACCAAAACAAGAAGCTTAGGAACCATACGATAAACCACTTTATTATAGTTACTTTCCTTGATTGCAGGATTTACTTAGTTTAGAATTTCAAGTGATGAAGCCGGTGTTTTCCAAAGGCGAATGGCCGGTTCCGCTCTTGAATGTTTTTCCAGTGTCTTCCGATGTTTACACACGAAAATCAAGATTAAACATATATACGTTTTTAAGTTAATTTAAGTCGTAAAAGCATATACATATAAAACATTATTACAATAGACCACATATACGCCATAAAAATTGAGATGCTGCCCTTCAATAACTGAGCTTTTTAGAGACCTATTATTAAAACACTAAGGCCATTCCAAATTGTTTTTTCGTTTAGCGTCCACCCTACGTTCAAAAACCTATCTAGCTATCCTGAAAACACAAACGAAACCCAAAAAATAAACAAGTCATACCAACTAGTCTGTTCACCAGGATATAATTACCAAGTATGATATTCCACTTTGCAAAGACTTTTAATTGACTTTTTAAAAAAGACTTGCATTTCTAAAAATAATTTCAATAAAAAAAAACTCATACATTGAACTGAAATATGTTTCTGCACTCGTAAATTTACAACTGAGTCTATATTTAGTGTAAAATTGAAACTAAAAAATTTAACAATCTATAAAATAGATGATGCACTGAGTCATGATATTAGACAGGTCGTTCCATCCTATGTCACTAAAACCAAAATAAGGTATCTCTACTTAAACATTTTGTCCTTAAAATTTAGTTTTTTCAAGTTACAACTATTATGTTAGTATGTAGCATTGTAAGCATACATCTTTTATATCAGTTTTAATATTTACCTCGAAAGAAGTTAAGTCAAGGAACTGTTACTGCAAATGTAATGTACTACAAGCATTTTAATATCTATTGGGTTTAAAAAAACAACACCAAGAAGTGTACAGATCAACTCTCTCTCTCTCTCTCTCTCTCTCTCTCTCTCTCTCTCTCTCTCTCTCTCTTTCACACACACACACACACGCACACACGCACACACACACACACACACAAGCACAACACCAAACTATATCTTTTTAACTGTTTTTTTATGTGTAAAGGTAAGAAAAAACAATGTTTTTTTTCTTTCCTCAGAAGCTCAAACCTATCTGTCCTCGGACGCTAAACGAAAGAACGATTTGGTATGGCCTAAAATCTAACAATAAAGTAAAAACTGATTTTCAATATATGTGTACCGATAAAGCAGCTACTTGATTAAAAGACTTGTTACAATCTCTTATCACAAAAGTTTCCGACTCCACAAAGCCAATTGTCTTAATGTATGTTCCTGTAGGTCAAGGACAACAATTTTCTATAAGGCTCCTGTAGGTCAAAGACACCAATTTTCTATAAGGCTCCTGTAGGTCAAGGACACCAATTTTCCATAAGGCTTCTTTAGATCAAGGACAACAATTTTCTATAAGGCTCCTTTAGATCAAAGACAACAATCTTCTATAAGGCTCCTGTAGGTCAAGGACAACAATTTTCTATAAGGCTTCTTTAGATCAAGGACAACAATCGTCTATAAGGCTCCTGTAGGTCAAGGACAACAATCTTCTATAAGACTCCTGTAGGTCAAGGACAACAATCTTCTATAAGGTTCCTGTAGGTAAAGGACAATAAGCTTTCATAAGGTTCCTGTATGTCAAGAACAACAATCCTCTATAAGGCTCCTGTAGGTCAAGGACAACAAGCTTTCATAAAGCTTCTGTAGGTCAAGGACAACATGCTTTCATAAAGCTTCTGTAGGTCAAGGACAACATGCTTTCATAAAGCTTCTGTAGGTCAAGGACAACATGCTTTCATAAGGCTCCTGTAGGTCAAGGACATCAAGCTTTCATAAGGCTCCTGTAGGTCAAGGACAACAAGCTTTCATAAGGCTCCTGTAGGTCAAGGACAACAATCTTCTATAAGGCTTCTGTAGGTCAAAGACAACAATCTTCTATAAGGCTCCTGTAGGTCAAGGACAACAATCTTCTATAAGGTTTCTGTAGATCAAGGACAACAATCTTCTATAAGGCTTCTGTAGGCCAAGGACAACAATCCTCTATAAGGCTTCTGTAGGTCAAAGACAACATGCTTTCATAAGGCTCCTGTAGGCCAAGGACAACAAGCTTTCATAAGGCTTCTGTAGGTCAAGGACAACAATCTTCTATATGGCTCCTGTAGGTCAAGAAAAACAATTTTCTATAAGGCTGCTGAAGGTCAAGGACAACAAAACTTCTGTAAGGTTCCTGTATGTCAAGAACAACAATCCTCTATAAGGCTCCTGTAGGTCAAGGACAACAAGCTTTCATAAGGCTTCTGTAGGTCAAGGACAACAAGCTTTCATAAAGCTCCTGTAGGTCAAGGACAACAAGCTTTCATAAGGCTTCTGTAGGTCAAGGACAATAAAACTTCTATAAGGTTCCTGTAGATCAAGGACAACAATCTTCTATAAGGTTTCTGTAGGTAAAGGACAACAAAACCTCTATAAGGTTCCTGTAGATCAAGGACAACAATCATCTATAAGGTTCCTGTAGGTCAAAGACAACAAGCTTTCATAAGGCTTCTTTAGATCAGGGACAACAAAACTTCTATAAGGTTCCTGTAGGTCAAGAACAACAATCCTCTATAAGGTTCCTGTAGGTCAAGGACAACAATCCTCTATAAGGCTCCTGTAGGTCAAGAACAACAATCCTCTATAAGGTTCCTGTAGGTCAAGAACAACAATCCTCTATAAGGCTCCTGTAGGTCAAGGACAACAATTTTCTGTAAGGCTGTTACTAGTTCCTGACACATACTACGATATAATTGAATTCATTGTAATTTATATACACAAGTCGTTTAAACCGTTCGCTTGAGTCTTTGCACTTTGTCTTATAGTATCTGAATAATTTGCACCAGCCACTTTATCCATACGTCCCTGTTAATTTTGCGAAAAGTAGTGCCAAAGTTCGACAGAATGACACAGTATTTGCCAAATTGTCTGTAGCAGAGATTTCGTTAATACCGATAAAATCTTATAGATTTTCGCATCTTGTTGTATCAGCATTATATGGTTCCCCATAAGCTAGCGTCTTAGAAGGAGAGCGGTTCAGTGGTCCAGAGGTAACGTGCTGGACTGATCATCTAGGGCTCGCCATGGTTCGAATCCGTGCTCTTCCATGAACACTTCTTATTGTCTTTCGAGGGTTTAAACAGATGTCCTATGTATCTGTACTATTCACTGAGCAAAGAAAAGAACCAGGCGTGGCATTGGGACGCTTCCAGTGTCTTGCACTATCCTCAACAACCTAAATTAACTTAACTCCACAGAGGACGTTGGTTATATTGGTAACCGATGGTAAATGAACTAAGATAGATAGATAGCGCCTTAGCTAATGATGGCCTTGCAAAGACTAATTGAAGAAAGCAACCAGGCAAGTTGATGAAAATGCTGACGTATTTGGATGATAATAATAATAAGTACTCATTTCACGCTTTACAGGTCTATAACGAAACCATGGTAACGCGGGTAGTAATATACCTAGGAGATTTATTTCTATCAAAATGTGTGAGCGATGCCCAAATGAGGTTTTCCCATTTTCCTTTATAACTTATTACCTCCATAAAATTTAATAAAGCAATATCATATGCATAAATGGTCACCACCGAATTGAAATTACATACAGGCACAGTTTTACAACATTCAGTGTCTTAGCTTAATACGACGTGACAAATTTTCAAGTATTGAAACATCTCTCGGAAGCAAATAAAACTCGTTGAAATTAAAAACAAAACGAGTTGAGTTTTGAAGAGATAAAATGTAATGACGTCATAAAAATGATGCAAGCGACATTTGTTTAAACTAAAAGACTAGGACGTGGAGAGACCGTTAATCTCTGATGTTTTTAAGATGCCTTAGCGGATTATAAATACAATGAAAAATGAGCGACACAATCTGTTAAACCACTTTCAATTTCTGTGACAAAAATAAAGACAGCAATATTACAGTATAAATCGATCTGGGGAATAATTAATTGTCAACTTACTTTGGAAGCGAGACTGTAACACTAGGTCAACAAAACGCAGCGTTACAAAAATGCTACCGGACATGATTTTTTTTCTGAAGGGCTGTTTCGTTTGTCTTTATTTTGTCATAAAAATGGAAGTAGCCATTCTATACTTTCTGTTGTTTTTTTTTTTTGTTGTTGTTTTTTTTTTGCCATGTAGAAACGTCTTATAGTAATATACGTGGTCAAACCAACCCTGAAATTTGAAAACATGCACTGAACCAGATGTGCAAATTCATCTAAACAATCAATACTAGTCTTTTCACTTCAGTATATTCATGGTAGAAAAAATATGTTAATTCCCATTAAAAAAAAAGTTGCATATTCTTAAAATCTTTATTTACGTCTGGCCATGTCATAAATTAAATATACAAAATATTTGAAGGTATCTTTTCATTCAAAACCATCTAAGAAGTGAAAGAATCCTTCCTTACTTTTATTCGATGATTTCTGAACATCCACTGTGCTTGCAGCATTGATCTCGACGGATTTCATAAATACACATTGTCAAGAATAAGAAACGAAACGAAATGTTTTAATTCTTTCTTGTTTAATTAATCGTGATACTTAAGTAATAGTTGAAAATGAATGACATAAAATGAATTATTATACGATTGATGATCGGGATATTTAAAAACTCAAGCTGTTAGAGGTATTATGTCAAGATGTCAGTCAAAAATTTTAAGCAGAACTGGTAAACCAAATATGTCTTAATATTAGTCGTTATACAGAGAGTTGTTATTGTACCATAGTTGCGTGGAAAGACGTTTATTACAAATGCACACCTACCTGGATGGTATATGCCTTAAAGAAATAACATATGTACATCTTTAGATCTGTTGTTGTTGTTGTTGTTGTTGTTGTTGTTCATTTTAAAGAGTATGAGCCAATTAAATACAAACGTAGTACATTATCAGTAATTTTAAGGGTCTGCCACTTAAATCTTAGAAACTTATATTTTTTCTGTTGTTCTAATCAAAATTATGATAAGATTTAAACGTGCGTACTGAGTCTTTGTCATGTATTTCTATTTGTCTCCACCTCTCAATGTCACAGTTTCTCTGAGAAAAGCTCATAAAGATGTGTTTACAAGACAATTATTGAAAGTCACGTTTGGCAATAAATGTGTTTCTTACTCGTTATTTTCACGCTTCTAGTTCTTTAGGAAAATCTGAAAAAGAGATATGTTATTTTTAAACTTTTTTCCTGTTTAAATGGCTTCATTTTTTATCTATAAATCGAATTTCATGTCATACCCTCGGGTTAGTTTTTGTGACATTTGCCAAAAAATGGGGACTTTAGATATATCGGTGTCAAAATATGAATAAATCGGACTTTCCTTTTGTCATTTTCATCCTCACTGTCTCTGTTGCGCACTTTCTTATAGTTTTCTCTGTCTTAATAAAACGATTGTTGTAATAGGAAATTATCACAAAATGCATGTATGGAAACATGGCAGACATTTCCAGGAAATCAAGAAAAATCAAAGTACCTTATGTTTTCTACAAGATGACATACAATTTATTGTAAATAATTGTGACTTAATGTGCAGATACGGTGATAAATATTCTAGTTAATAGTTTTTCTCATCAGAGACAGCAAGGGGAATTTGAATAATCGTTACAGTAGCAGAACCAAAAAAACAAAACACACATTTTATTCAGGGGCAGAATCATTAACAGTTTACCTCTAAACAAATGTACTTTTAAAATACGACAACGTTATTGATTGAATGAGTTGGGAAATGATTTATTCTAGGAGCGGATCAGTATTCCAGTGGTAACGCGCTGGACTGGTATTCCAGGGGTATCGAAATCGACCCCGTTCCTCCACTAACATTACTGTCTTTCAGATGAGACGTTAAACCGAGGTCCCATTACTAGTATCTGTTGTACTAGGGGTGTTTCAGGAATGGGATGCTTTCTGTATCTTGCACTATCCACCTCAACATAAATTAACTAATTTCTGCAAGGGGCGTCGGTCATATGGGCAACCGGTAATGGTGATAAATAAATTCAAATAGATAGATTTTTTTCTTTATTGTAAAGTACCTAGGGCTTTTATAAATTGGTAATGTTATATGTGTTTTTGAGGAATGATACATTTTGAAGAAGTGCGTGCAGATTGGAAACAGCCGACTTGATGATGTCAAAATCTTCATCATTATCTTCGGAGAACAGCTACACGCTTATGTTAGCTAGTCATTTAAAAAAGTCACACTTACATATCTTGACAATGATTAGCAGACGCGTGTTCAGCAGAAATTTGGAGCGTGTTCTTTTACTGTTTATTGAAACATGAAGACAGTTTTTTTTTCTACCATAACATCAGATTTGTTTTAGAAATATTGAAATAACTGACGTAGTAATAATTGGCCCGATTTAAACTTTTGATCTTTCGAGTAAGTAACGCAATATATAGAGGATATTTGTTTGTTTTTGTGGAAGATGAGAATTTATTTCATCGAGTGAACACCGTATGTGATATTTTCACGAGTGGCGCAGCCACGAGTGAAAATAAAAACATATGGTGTTCACGAGATGAAATAAATTCCCATCTTCCACTAAAAAACAAACAAATTTTCTTTTTATTTTATGCCAACACGTCAAAAATGGGTATTTTATGACATTTTTACTCAGGGCCTTCAATAAATTCCCCATGGTGAGCCCCAAATCAGTTAATGCGTACAAAAAAGTGCAGACAATCTCCAATACATGTGATAACTTTACTTCTGCTGAAATAAACTGAATACACTTTCATCAAATAACATTTATTTTTCTCTACACAGTTTATCAATATTTATTGAATTTTTGCCATACATACTTTAATTATTAAAGCGGATTAATACCGAGTAATATTCAATCAATTGAATTGAAAGTCGGCCATATTGGATATTGTCCATGTGAGTTATGTAAACAAATCAGACATTTTAAATAATTTATGGCGAATTTCATCATTGTTCACAACTAGTTAGGCTCAGAAATTCAATATTATAACTGGATTTAACAAGGTAAATAAATTTCACTCGCTGTCACTGAAATACAGCGGATTCTCTTGTATTTACGTGGTGGGGAAAAGTAGTTCCGGCACAAACAGTGGATTATCAAAATGGTAATTTAACTGATTCAAAACAGTGGATTGTCACTTTTATCTCACTGATATTTCCCTATATTTCATTGGTAGGCATAAAATAAATAAATCTCTTTGAGAAATCCTGCACAGACTGGACACTGACATAGTGTGAGCTTCAAGTATATCAAATCATTAAAGGCCTTACAGACGCCGGTCAAATCTAGATTTTTGCATTCAACCTTATTAAAAAGACACAATTTGCACGGTGCTTTCTCCTTTGTTGATTAAAAAACGACGGCAAGTTCAAACAGAAACCTTTTCCAAACTTTGTAAAAAGAACGGTTCGTCATTATTTTATAGCTATTTTCTGGATTGCAGAGTCTACTGGTACTTGACAAAATGAAACATAGATTTTACAAACAACCTCTTTTGATCTTGAAGGTCCTACCAAGCTTTCCAAATGTAAGAAGACGTTTTCATAGCTTTTGAAAATGTAAACTGTTTCGTGTCGATCTCTTGAAGGCTTAACCGAGATTTATAAAATGTAAGAAAATAAGACTTTTTTTACATGTTTGTATTATGATAGTGGAGTTTTACGAATTAGATTGTGTGGCTACACATGTTAAATGAAGGTAACAGAAGTATGTCTTTATGCAAAGAAGTGAATACTTTATGATGATACAAGTCTGACACGTGTATATACAACAACACATCTTTTTTTTTCTTTACCGTACATCAGCTGGTTGTGTCAATTTTCCCTTCAAGATTATCAGTTTTACTGACAAAAAAAAAACCTGTCTTGCGTGATTCTTTTCAGAAGCAACTTCGTGCACGTGTATTTCGTGCAACTGTGGGTTAACTGTTCATTTATCTACATTTATCTTTGCAGTTAGTTCCAAGAACTGGGTGTAACATCTGGAAAACCTAGCAACCACTATATTCATAAGCCCCTATCTTTTGCGCTCAAGACAATGCCAGTTCGATAAGCTAGATCTTACTTTGCTGATGTTGATAGACAAATGTGTTGCAAGTATAGAATGACATCTGGTTTGCCAAACTGTCTGTAGGAAAGGCATATTCCTGAATCAAGCATATTCAAGTTTCTTTCAGATGATGTAAATGCGAAAAACATTTAATGAATAGCCGATGCCGTGGTGTCAGTACAACATGTGAACTTCATGAATCCTATGAGTCTTTATATACTAACGGAAAAATATAACTGTGCATACTTCAAGGTATAGAATTTTTTTGAATATTAGGAATAGTAACATAAAACTTTGCAAATTAGCCAATCAACGTTTTATTTCTAACAATCAATACAAACACTTCATCATGTAAAACAATTTTTACAGTAACAAGGCGCAGAAGTTGACAGGTATGAAATCTGATTTCACAAGGTCAGTATCGTGTGTGGCCTCCATTGGCGTTCAAGCAAGCACGGCAGCGACGAGGCATAGAGGCAACTAAGTTGGCGATAACTGCTTGTGGAATGGTGTTCCAGATGTTGACCAATGTCTGCGCTAGTTGGTCCAGCGTGAGAGGTTGGTTACGTCTTTGACGGAGGCGTCTCTTCATCTCATCCCAAACGTGCTCAATTGGTGAAAGATCTGGTGAAACAGCGGGCCAGGGTAAGACACTCACGTTTTGCTGAGCCAGAAACCCGGTAACTACACGTGCTACATGTGGCCGAGCGTTGTCTTGTTGAAACGTCATGTTACGCCCTTGACGTTGAAGAAATGGCAGCACGTGGGGTATGACAATCTCATCTCTGTAACGAACACCCGTTAAATTGCCACGGACAATTACAAGCTGGGTCCTGCCTTGAGATGAGATACCTCCCCAAACCATTATCGACCCACCACCACCAAAACGTTGACGTTGAAAAACACAGGGATCCAAGTAACGTTCTCCGCGACGCCTGTATACACGAACTCGTCTGTCCGAACTTTCTAAGTGAAACCGCGACTCGTCAGTAAACAGAACATTATTCCAATATGCTCTTGGAAGCCTTAGATACTGTCTGCACCACTGACGTCGACGTTGTCGATGACGTAAGAGAAGAGTAGGACGTATCGCAGGACGTCGTGGAGTAATGCTGTGCTCTCTTAATCGGTTTCTAACAGTTCGTCCACTGATAGGTCTCAAGCCAGGAATTGTTCGTGCTGTTAATGTGGCCGGTTGAAATCGATTCCGTAGGTGTGTAAGCCGGATATAATTGTCTTGACGGATTGACGTCACACGTGGACGCCCTGGACGTGGTAGATCACGGACGTTGCCACGTTGCTGAAATCGTCGCCAAAGTGCTGATATGGTGTTTCGGTGAACACCAAAACGCTGCGCAACCGCATTTTGAGCAATGCCTGCTTGGAGCATACCGACGGCACGTAGGCGATCATTTTCTGAGATGCGTGGCATTGTCTTCAAAGACTTAAAATCCAAATGAAGGTGTTTTTCTGAACTGCTGGGTAGCTCACTATAATTTGACGGTTAAAATAACTCGAAACAGCATGTACGAGGATGTTAACATAAAGAAACACGTAAAAAGCGCGACCGTTACGGGCTATAAATTTTGCACGTGCAACTCGCGAAAAGCAGTATTATTGAAACAAGATTATCTTGTGAATTACACAAAAGAAATCTGCAAAAATAATTTTATACCTAATAAAAGATATTAAGTATTTTAGTGTGCACAGTTATATTTTTCCGTCAGTATATATAGATTTGTTGTTTTACCATTTTTGGTCGATAGCCTTTTATCCCAAATGAACACTGTTTTAATGTCTAAATGCTTACTTGGAAAATGTTTTAAACAAAAATCTTCTGTAAATTTGTTTTATAGAAAATGAGCCAGTAAAATAGATACGCGATATATCATCTTCAGTAAAGTGTTTGGTATGTGCAGTAAAATAGATACGCGATATATCATCTTCAGTAAAGTGTTTGGTATGTGCAGTAAAATAGATACGCGATATATCATCTTCAGTAAAGTGTTTGGTATGTGCAGTAAAATAGATATGCGATATATCATCTTCAGTAAAGTGTTTGGTATGTGCAGTAAAATAGATACGCGATATATCATCTTCAGTAAAGTGTTTGGTATGTGCAATAAAATAGATACGCGATATATCATCTTCAGTAAAGTGTTTGGTATGTGCAATAAAATAGATACGCGATATATCATCTTCAGTAAAGTGTTTGGTATGTGCAGTAAAATAGATACGCGATATATCATCTTCAGTAAAGTGTTTGGTATGTGCAGTAAAATAGATACGCGATATATCATCTTCAGTAAAGTGTTTGGTATGTGCAGTAAAATAGATATGCGATATATCATCTTCAGTAAAGTGTTTGGTATGTGCAATAAAATAGATACGCGATATATCATCTTCAGTAAAGTGTTTGGTATGTGCAGTAAAATAGATATGCGATATATCATCTTCAGTAAAGTGTTTGGTATGTGCAGTAAAATAGATACGCGATATATCATCTTCAGTAAAGTGTTTGGTATGTGCAGTAAAATAGATATGCGATATATCATCTTCAGTAAAGTGTTTGGTATGTGCAGTAAAATAGATACGCGATATATCATCTTCAGTAAAGTGTTTGGTATGTGCAGTAAAATAGATATGCGATATATCATCTTCAGTAAAGTGTTTGGTATGTGCAGTAAAATAGATATGCGATATATCATCTTCAGTAAAGTGTTTGGTATGTGCAATAAAATAGATACGCGATATATCATCTTCAGTAAAGTGTTTGGTATGTGCAATAAAATAGATACGCGATATATCATCTTCAGTAAAGTGTTTGGTATGTGCAATAAAATAGATACGCGATATATCATCTTCAGTAAAGTGTTTGGTGTGTGCAATAAAATAGATACGCGATATATCATCTTCAGTAAAGTGTTTGGTATGTGCAATAAAATAGATATGCGATATATCATCTTCAGTAAAGTGTTTGGTATGTGCAATAAAATAGATATGCGATATATCATCTTCAGTAAAGTGTTTGGTATGTACAATAAAATAGATATGCGATATATCATCTTCAATAAAGTGTTTGGTATGTGCAATAAAATAGATATGCGATATATCATCTTCAGTAAAGTGTTTGGTATGTGCAATAAAATAGATATGCGATATATCATCTTCAGTAAAGTGTTTGGTATGTGCAATAAAATAGATATGCGATATATCATCTTCAGTAAAGTGTTTGGTATGTGCAATAAAATAGATATGCGATATATCATCTTCAATAAAGTGTTTGGTATGTGCAATAAAATAGATATGCGATATATCATCTTCAGTAAAGTGTTTGGTATGTGCAATAAAATAGATACGCGATATATCATCTTCAGTAAGGTGTTTGGTATGTGCAATAAAATAGATACGCGATATATCATCTTCAGTAAAGTGTTTGGTATGTGCCGTTAAATTTTACGACTGCTTAAGAATTAACTTATAAAGAGAAGCGTAAGTATAATTTATATGACGATGTAATATTGAAAAGAAAAACGTGAATGTTTCAGGCCCAAGAAAGGAGACATACTCAATACATTTTAACTTTTGTAGGTCTGTAATTCAAGCTAGAATGGTTTTCAAATTGCATAGCCATTTAGCACTATAATCAATTTGAATCAAAATCCATCATCGAACCGTTCATCATCAAAGCCTTAATATTGAAAAGACAGCTATTTTTTAATGTTTGATGAAATCTTAGCTGAGTGGCGACAGTGTCAAGGAATTATTTCATAAATACACCATAATTCTGACAAGAACAAAACACACTTATTTCGTGTTTTAATAGGTCTGTTTTTGTTTATAATAACGCGGGGCTCAAAGTATACTTTGGAGATCCTTTTCTATCAATGTATTGAGATATGCCCAAATGACATTATCTACTATTCGTCACATCTCACCGCACCACGACAATTCGGTATTACTCGTATAATGAGAATAACTGACTTCACGTTTCCGAATTGAAATCGCCTATCAGCACAGATATTGTAACAAAATTACGTGCCTAAGCATATCAGTGTTTGGCAAAGTTAACAGTCTTAAAACTGAGGCATAATTCATTCCAGGAGAAATATTGTGTTGATTTTGCAAAAGCGATAAAATATTATGACGGCATAAACTGACACAAGAGAAATTTGTTAAAGCCGAAAGACAAGGAAGTGTAATGTAATTTTGAAGTTTTACAATGCATTTAGCGATCATACAATATAAAACCTCATAGCGTTTTGACTGTGTTTGTTTCGCTATGTCTATGATAAAATAGTTCATATCAAATCGTATTCTTGGCTGTGTCTTACTGGAGATATCCATACCCTTTGTTCAGAATTTACTTTCTTGTTTAAATAAATCATTCTTAAAATATATACGGTAATGTCATATGAACCGAGACATCTTCCAATATATTGGTAACAAATGGCTCTGATAACATTTATATCGTTAATTTAGACAACATCGGCATTTTGCCATTTTATTCGAAGCTCGGTTTACATGACATCACCGTAGACATTTTAAGAATGAATTATTTAAATAGGGAAAGAAAATCTGAACAAAGGGTATAATTTGGATATATCCAGAAAGACATTGCCAAGTATACGAATTAATACGATCTATTTTGTCATATACATTTATTATGGATTTATCACTATCATCATGTATTTGGCAAGAAGCAAATTGAATTGAATCTTGTAAATTGAAACAATGTTTGGAAATTAGGATTTGCATAAATGTTCATTAGTCGAATTGTTGTTAACACGAGATTTCAAACTAAAATCAGTTCTATTAACAAGATTCAGATTTCTTCAAACATCTACGGGTTGTCAACTGTCATCATTCGACAAATTTTGACAATTTGCTGCTTCAGTTCTCAACTTTTTTATAACATTCATTTTCCGAAAAGCCCCTCGTGGTCTTAACGTTGACGACATTGCAGTAGGTGATGAACTTTGCTTGGCACCAGAACAGTGAATAAACGATGATACCAGACCTTGAACGAATGGACAACTAGGTATATACATAAATATACTGCTGTGATATTTCATTGAAGACTTATTTCCTGTATAATTCAATTCATCTTCATCAATGGCACAATATTCTATAATTGTCGTCTGTCTTTTGTGCTCAAGTCATATCTTTTCTTACATTATTTAAATCTACCAACAAATGCTATATAATATATTTCATGACTTCAAACAGACTACAAGAATTTCGTGTAGATGACATATTTCTGTAAATTCCATCCATGTGTTTCTGCATTATTTGTGTTTCTGTCATATTATCTAAAAATAGTAAAGCCCGGGTAAGTTGGCAAAAACTAGTTTGTGTTCGATAAGTGAAAAATTGTAAAAACTCCTGCCGTTGAGAGACAAGTGGATGTCAGTTGCATAGAATGACGTAAGGTTTGCCAAGTTATCTGTAACATTGAATTTAGTAACATGTTGTTTATAAGTTTTGGGTGCTTCTATCTTGTAGCATTACGACTAAAACGCACCCATTTTGACAGCGCTAAATATAGCATCTTGGAGAAAGAAAAAAGCAGGCATGGGTTGCAAGACTAAATATAATAATTGTATTTCACGCTTGTTTAATTAGACATCTCAACAAGAATAGTGTAATATAGGGAATAGACATTTGCCATACCAGAGAGTAAAAATGTCAATATGACGTTATTTCTATTAAGTAATATCTTATTGCAACGACCATAGTTCAACAAAGGTAGTAAAATGAGAATCATAGGTATTACAAGCTCAAGCCGAAATTGTCTATAAGCACATTGTTAAATATAATTGCATGCCTTTGCAAAACAACGTCGGCCAGTTAACATCTCTCTAGGACACAATAAATTCTGGGGGAGTTAGAAGTTTTGATGTTGCAGAAATAATTAAACTACAAGAACGAAATGAAAAGGATTCTACATCAATTATGGATTAGAAGACAGCATGAGTGGGTGGCCCTTACGGTCGGACATTATGATTGCCTTCGTGGATCATCAATTCAATGAAAATAGATAGCATATTCTGACAGACTGTTTTTATTTCCCGTGACAAAATACATAAACACTAACACATTTGTGGATAACTTGACACTTAAAGTGACTTTTTGACCTGCATCGAAAGGCAATGATAATACATGTAGTTGCATAACTGAGAAAGTATTTTTACTTCTTTGGCAAAGGTTTGGTGGGTCGGAGTAATCCGTTGTATGTCTGTAAGTTTGCAAGTTCGGTCCTGTATGCTTTGGTCATTTTGTTTGAGTTTATCGAAGATAAAATGTTAATGTTATATCATACAATTAAAAGCTGGCAGAGATTGTTGAAAATAATGACATAAATAAACAACACATTTTAAATTTATAATTTAATAATTTTATTGATTGAGTTTTGTTTTGGGCATATATGCCCTACACATTTATATTACCCAGTCGTGCAAATTTAAAAAAAAATAAGTTAGAGTTAGCAGGTCAAACATAAAAGACCTTTACATCGAAGTTTGCGAGGGATCTGGGCTTTGGAACTATTTAAGAGCCAGATAAGTCATCAATCTTGACTCCCCACGGAAAGAGTAGTTCCTAATGCGTAGCGATTTTTTAGAATATGATTTTAATCAGTTAACGTAAGTCGTTCAAAATTTGATTCCAAATGTATAAACGAGTTGAGTGTTTGATTGATTTCTACATTGTAAATTAATTCAAAGTTTCGAAAACAGTATGTGAATACCACCAGTTTGTCTTATTTTTCGCAGAAGGAAACAGCCTGTATGTTCGCTTTTTTTAACAAGGCTGTTTTGGAAATAAAGTAAACGCAAATTGTAATATATATTCGGAAATAAGACAGAATGTTCAAGGAAATTAGTTCAGAAACAACAGATTAGAGTGTTTTACCTCGAGATGATATTCTGCATTTTACTATAGATAATCATGATTTAACGCATGAACTCAGGAACAGTGTGCCAATATATGGCTTCTTTTCTTGAAAGCAGGTCAAGATAATTTGAATAATCGTTGACGTATTGACAACTTTGCTATTATGATGTTGATTTATTTTATAATATTCCGCGAAACATATTGACTGTTAACATTCTGAACAAACCTCAAATCAACAGATGTTTAAAAAAACAGACCAGCTGATAGTTTGGCACGTGTAGATACATAAATACATCTCTTCGTTTTTGTCTACCGTGCATCAGCTAGTTATGTTACAATTTTTCCTTGTTTTCAGTCTTACTGACTGAAGACTTTCTTGCATGTTTCTATTAGAGATTACTTCATGCACGTGTATTTCGATTACTCAGTTAATATCAGTACGTATGTGTGGCAGTGTCTTCCTGGATTGATCCATATAATACCCTTTTTCAGATTTTTTTCCCTTGTTTAAATAGACCATTCTTAAAACGTCTACGGTTATGTCATGTAAGCCGAGAAATCATCCAAGATACTGGTAACAAATGACCGCAATATAATGTATATCGTTAAATGAGACAACAGCGGCATTTTGCCAAGAAGGAGTATCTTGTTACTGAAAATTTACATTTTATTTTTTGGGGAATTAATTGTATTTTTATGGATTCAGCACTATCATCTGGCACAACGCAAATTGAGTTTTAACACCCTCTTCAAATGAACGCTCTGAAAACTTTTAAAAAATGCTCGTAAATCTGGTTCATTCCAATGAAAGATGGAGCTTAATTAACTGTAATTTGGAGATTAACAAATCTGCAAAACTTGTAAATTGCAACAATATTTGGACATCAAAATTTGCATAAATGTCGCGCGTGCTTTCTATCATTCAGTCGAAATGTTGTAAACACGTGATTTCAAAATTATATCAGTTCTGTTACACTTTTTTGCTTTGCTCATACATCTATGAATTGTTAACTATCAACATTTGACAGATTGCATTCGGAACAACTTGCTGCTGAAGTTCTTAATTATGTTTTGACATTCAGTTTCCCCAGAAAAATCCTGCTAGACTAAACGTTGACGACATAGACGTTTGCAGTAGATGCTGAACTTTGATATGTATCAGAAAAGATGATGCCAGACATTGCACGAGTGGACAACTAGGTACATACATAAATATACTGCTGTGAATATTTCATTCAAGTCTATATGGTGTTTCCATCTTAGAACATCAAAACTGAAGTGTGAAATCCAATCATATTTTAGTCTTACAAGTAACTCATTGTGCATTTAAACATCATGCTGCTTTTTTTCTTTCTTTCTACATGACACTATCTTTGGTACTATCTTTGGCGTTGTCTTTGGTGCCAAAAATATTAGTGTGTTTCAGTCTTGATGCTCTAAGATGGAAAAACACCCGGAACTTTAAACTTCAAAGCTACATATAACTTGGCAAAACTTATGTCATTCTATACAAATGACATTCACATGTCTCTCAACAGCAGCAGTTTTACAATTTTTCACTGATCGAACACAAACTAGATTTTGTCAATTTACCTGGTCATAATTATATTTTTAGATAGTGTAACCGTAATGCCTCAACACATCTGATCGAATTTGCACAGATTTGAGTTGACACAAAATTAAAGGCTAAAACAAAAGACCTTCAAGTGTGACACTGACTTTAAACTGACATGGCTTTGCCATGCCTTTTGCACATTCACTCAATGAGTTATACATTTGACTAAACATTACAGAAAATCGGTTCAAAGGTATAAAAGATATTTAGCGGACACATAATTGAAGGCTAAAAACAAATGACCTTCAACTTTGACTTTAACCTTGAATTTAACCATTCGTTGTGCACATCGTCTCAGTGAATTAAACATTTGACCCAAATTTTAAAAAAAAATAGTTCAAGAGTATAGGAGATACAGACGGAAACAAAAATGTTACGGACAGATAGAGAGACAGACAGAAAGATGGACAGACAAGGCCATTCCTTTAACTCCCTCCCGCTTCGCGGATTAATGATAAGTATTACAAGTTAAGTTGAAATTGTCTATAATCACATTGTATGATATTACTGCGTGCCTTTGCAAAACAACGTTGGCAAGTTAACACTCTCAAAGCATCTCTCTTCAACACAATGAATTATGAGAGAATTAAAAGCTTAGATATTGCAGATATAATAAAACTTCCAGAACGAAATGAAAAGGATTCTTTTGAAAGACAGCAGGAGTGGGTGGCCCTTATGGTCTGACATTATGATTGCCTTCGCGGATCATCAATGCAATGAAAATAGATAGCATATTCTGACAGACTGTTTTTATTTTCCGTGACAAAGTAAATAAACGCTCACACTTTTGTGGATAACGTTACACTTAAAATGACTTTTTTGGCCTGCATTTAAAAGCAATGATAACAGTTGCATAATTTTAATGTAATTGCTTTTACGACGGAGTTTTGGTGGGTCGGGTTAATTTGGTGTCTGTCTGTGCAAGTTTGCAAGTTCTATGCTTTGCGCTCAGATATCAGGTCATTATGTATGGCAACAGATTTTTCAATTTTTTACATGTTCAATTCTTCAAAAATGTGAAGGACGAAGATAAAAAATTCATTTCTTATATCATTCAGACAGTAGATTATTTAAAATGGTGACGTAAAACAACATTTGAAATTCAAATTTTAAATATTGTCAAGCTGGGGCATATACGCTTACATATTCATATTATCTAGTCGTTTCGAATGAAAAATTAAAGAGTTTGTCAGTCAATTATATATGTAATTTAAAAAAATACATTCTGTCTAACGAGGCTGACAGGGGGATCTAGACTAGACTATCAAAGATCCAGATAAGCCGTTAAAATTGGATTCCAAATTTATAAACGGGTTATGTCTTTTATAAATCTGTACATTTTATAGTAAATTAAAGTTTTAATTGACAATGCGTCTTATTCTTTATCAGAAAGAAACTTTTCTGTTTGTTTAAAAACGCCAGTTTGGAAACAAAGTAATCGCAAAATGTATCTTCGGAAATTTGACAGAATGTTTCAAGAAATCAGTTCAAAAATAACAGATTAAGCTGTTTTCCCTCGAGATGATATTTCTCATTTTACTGTAGATAATCATGATTTAATGCATGAATGCAGGGGAAATGTGCCAATATATTGCTTTTTTTCTTGAAAGATAATTTGAATAATCGTTGACGTATTGACAACTTTGCTCTTATGATGTCGTAGATTTATTTTACGATATTCCGCGAAACATATTAACTGTTAACATTTTGAACAAACTTCAGAACAAACATATGTTAAAAAAGAGACCAACTCATATATTTTATATTTTAAATGAATAAGGTATTTTAATGCTAAAAAAAAATTAAAAAATATATTTGGAAATCATATCTCTTGCGGATTTTGTAACGTAAACGTCAAGCGCCTTGTGAAGTCCTTTGGGTCAATACACACGTAAATAATTTAGTTTATGGTAGATGGATTTCAAAACAATAACTTCAACAGACTTTTATTACTTGTTTTGAAAAGCTTCTGTTATGTTATGAAAGCCAAACACTTGGTAAACATGCAGTTTCACAATGCTTATTAACCAGCTGCTTTCATTCACAAATCATTTTACCGAATAACGTTTTATATCAAAATCGAATGCCCAAGTAGGAAATAAAAGACTCGAAATTAATATTTTATCGGATTTTTACCCTTCAACAGTGTCATAGTTTATTAGGGGTATCTAACTTTTTCTTACCATTTTTTTTTGCAATTGCAATCAGGAAATAGTCAAAATTCCTATCAGCGTACAATTGTAAACTTTAACACAAATAGGTTAACCTCTTGCGTAAACATTTATCGTTGTGTTTTCCACATTCACATCAAAGAGTTCGCAGAAATCAAGCAAGCCAAATGAAGAATCAATGCCGCTATCTGGAGCAATGAATAGTGTTAAGAACTAATCAACCAGAAAACAGGTCTCATTTGTCTTCAAAACGTTTACCATCTGTAAACTCCTTTCATCCCAGTTGATGTTACAAACTAATGCCTTTCTTGACTGTTAAAGTCATAATTTTTATGTGCATGTCAAAAGTTTGACTTAAATGTGACAGAAAATGTTCAGGAATGTGTGAAATGGTTAAAGTCTGTCAGAATACGGTCGACTTCCGTGCCAAAAGAGAAATATCTATATTATTGATGAATGTTTGTCTACAGTTTAGTTTTCATGTATTCAAACCAACTCCTGATTCTAGTTCTTTTCTTAAACATTGTCACAGCAACGATTTCATGTCGTGATAGGTACACTATAAATAAAAATATGCGGAGGACTTTATCTGCAGGTCTGTTTTTAAACTTACAATATCTAGAAAAAAGTCCGAATTGTAAATCGTAAATGTCAGCCAGAACTTTAAATAGTGAGGTTCAATTTGTCTAGAAATCAGAGCAAATACTAGTAAGACATAAATGAGGTAACCGGACCTTATCATAAGAAAGGGTGTCTTATTAGCTAAAGGTTGCATACATTTCTAATTCTAATATGATGTTAAGGTTTGTTCAGTAATATAAATGTACCGTCTACCTTACTGTTTAATGAACGACTGCTCTAAATACAACTTGAAATTGGTTTTAAGAAATTTATTTTTTGTATTGCCTTTTTGAAGATGACTACGGACCGACTCAACTCTTCAATCGTCAGTTTGTAGTCATTCGCATTATGTCCTGTGTTGTCGAAAAATAGCTGACATTCATCTTTTTACGTTGGAGCATCACTATCTTTTCGTTCGTCTCCATGTTATTCCAGAGCCATTTCTTTCCTTGATCATTGCTGCCTATAAATAGCACAAAGCTATATTGCGTGATTTCTCAGCCTCGGAGGAAGCATCTAAGCACTCTGACTTCATACAGTTCTCTATCATTGATGTTTTTTTCTGTTACATTACTACTTGAAATTAATGACGTATTGTTCCACACAAAATTCCTGTCTGCTTTTTACAATTTGATATCTTTTTGTTGCGTAAAGATTTACTAGAGCCTGAATATTTGTGGCTCGGCAAGGACTGTTTAAAGACACAATGGAGACATGTTGGTGAAAATGCTACTTTTTGGGTAAACAAAAAATTGGCCTGTATATCCCTATGGAAAAGGCAAGTGAATAGAGATATACTATTATGCTTTCAAGATACTTCGACACTGTCCAAGTGACATTATTTTTGTAATAGCTGACTGCACTAACGGAATACAGCAGTCAGCATAATGAAATTTGCTAATTATACAACTGCCAATCGAAATCTTGCATACAACACAATATTTTCAGTAAAAAGATGCCAGCTATGAAATAGATATCTCTTGCAAAGTAAATATTCTTAAAGAGGTGTCATAGTGGCCAAATTTGGAGTTGTGTTGATTTTTGCAAAAGTCATTTATACATGTTAGGCAGTGTCATACCGAACCTAGATATATAAAATACGTAAGACATTTTCTTGTACAGTTTAAGGTGTTTTGAAATTAATTATAGAAGACATTCTTATCACAATGACAATACAAAAGGGCACTGACAAAACAGCAAATAATAACCTGAAACTGGTATAGAAATATCGTTAGTCGCACAACAACGGCTGAGCATCCCGATTTCAGTTCGCAGTAACTGTGGTGTATTTCCATCTAGTTGAGTTTGAGACGGTACCGGTTGTTCATATGACCGACGACCCCTGTAGAGTTTTAGTTATTTTAGGTTTTGGGGAATAGTGCTAGATACAGAAAGCATCCCATCCCAGAAACTCATTTGTTCTTTTCTATGCACATACATAGGAATTTCTTCTCATCCAAAAGGCAATTAGTAATATAAGTTCAAATTCTAACTCTAAATTTAGACCTTACTAGTGTTGCTATATCATTTTGAAGTTGGTCCCGAAACAAACTCACACACTAAACAGTTTAAAATAATGACAAGGGTAAAAACGAAGGAGTCCGAATGATTTATGAAACATTGTTAATCACCGAAGCGTCTTTTGTAATTGTTATTTTTAATTGATACTCTGGGAAAATCATATTATTCTGTGCATTAATGGTGTAGTTTAAGCCGATTTTGAAAATAGAAATCGCGAACCCGCTGTGAAAATCTCTAAAACAGTACTCGTAAACCGGCTAAACAAACTTTAAAATAATAGTTTCCGTCATCCAGATTTGCATAAATACAAGACGCACATTCAGCAAATGTGTTAAGTTATTTCAGTGTTAGATTTGTCGTGAGCAAAACCTTCAATTACAGTATTTCGAAAACCGTTGAAATATCAATTTTCATAGCGATAATTGCATTTGTTTTTTACGTTTTAAACATGTGGCTCCCCGACAAATTTCAAGCATACGCATAGCCAGATTGTAAGAATGTTCAGCCTTGGCTTTGTTGTATTAATTGCAATACTTGACAAACTTATAACAATTTCAGCTTCTTAATAATCTCTTATTCCATTTATTAGAATATTTAGATCAAATCGCTATTTTTTATCAGACATGGTTAAACATCTTCAAAAATATTACGAAAAGAGGGTCGTGTGAAGACACTTTGTTGTCAGTTTACTTTTGTGGCAGGTGCTACTAAACTAAATTTTTAGTTGGAATAAAACAACGGTGAAAATTACAAAGATTGTTTAGGTACAGAATTAAAAAATCATCTAGATTAATGCCACGTGCTACAGTCTAAATAATCTTTGATGTAATTTTAGTAGTACTTAAGCGATGGACAGCAAAGAAAATAGTTCAACTTGGAAAACTTAGAATTCAATAAATTTTCGTTTATCTTTTCATTCTAGTGCATGGGGAAAAACAATCCATGTTTGTCCACTTAATTCATATTCTTTATTCTGATTTGTAAATTTTTGTATTGAATATGACAATTGATGTCTAGGAAAGTACCGAATTGTCATGCTCCGTCAAAGTGGCTCTACCACTGCGCCAACATGGAAATATCTATATTGATGTGGAGGGCATGTCCGTGACTTTGTCGTATGATGGCAAATAATAAGTGAAATAAACCATAAGTTTCGGTTCATCTTCTAAATGACAGAATTGTGTCAGAGGAGGGATGGCGGGTATTCTTTTTAACGGAGCTATTTTATTGCTCTTCTAGTGCTTTTTAATAAAGTTTAAAAGCTAGTTTGAATATATAAATGTCAATCAGTTCTGATAATAAGTGTGGTCCGATGTGTTTACAGCGAATACAGGATTGTTGACATATCTAAATAAATCCTATACACAGTCTAAAATTTGTAAAGGTAAAAAGATTCGAGAATGACATCACAGAACAAAGTTTAACAAAGAAAATTAAGTAGCAGGTTTCCAACATGAAAAAGACCAGCTGATATTTGTTAAATATTGTTTTGGGGCTTTCAAAAACTGGGAAGATGTGGCTGATTAATTTGCATACCTGTATTCGTTAAAACGACTGCTTTGATCCAGATAACAGGTATATCAGAGAGCAAAGACAAAAGTAGAGGTAATTATGATCTTCTGTTTTCCGTGTACTTTTCTAGAAATAGCAAGTGTATTTTAGGTCAAAAGTGAAGACGCATGTGTTAATGTTTTCGAGGTCGTTTTTTCTGTTCTTTCTTCTGTCACATCTGTGTTAGCACCATGTCTGGGAAAATAATAAACATGTTGATTCCATATGATCCATCGAAAACTAGCAGACAAAATCGAAAAGCTGAATATAGATCTGTCAAAAATGTAAATACAAAGACACTGAGAGATGTAAGAGAGAAAGCCATTCTGTGGTTTATTACGACACCAGAGTTGCCGAACAGACTAGCCAACAGGTTTAATGACTGCGGTTTAAAATCTCCTATAATCTTGTTGGTTATGGTTTTGAACTACGGAATAATAATATACTTTGTAATTGGACACTGCAAATAAAACTTGTACTTTTTTATATAGATGACCAGTAGAGTGAACTAGTTTGCCAATGCTAAATGGTGGAGTATTCGTGACTGGGCCAATTTTATGGGTGTCCCAGAAATCCATGTTTGTTAAGGAGACACACTGTAAAAAGAAAGATAAAACGTTATTGGTAAAAACCAAGTTTTCCAATTGTTGTGAGGTCATTTTTATGCGTTTATAGTTATACAGTGTGACAAGAAAGTTCGTGTATATTTTATCTACAGTACTGTTCCATTTGTCTAGCAGTAAGTAAATTTAAAATTTCTCACTTTTTTAAGCCTTTGTGCACAAGTTACTATTTTGATTCGTACTTGTGATCTAAGTACCGCTTATATTTAAGACTGATTTAAGAACATTCAAAGAATTATCTTTCTTTCAGCAAATCTACGTTATGAAATCTTTATAGTTGTTGGATAAAGAGCTCTCTATAGCAAAGACAGGACCTTCGAACTTTCTTAACAAATATTTATTTCAGTGGCACGGTATGCGAAAAGATTCTTTACTTTTTCTATCAAAATATGTGAAACATTTTCGAGATCAGATTCAGCTGATTGTATCAAAGATATTCAGTAAACTTAACAAATTTAGAGTATTCGTATTTTTGAGAAATATTTGAAGTTGTCTTGCAGCCCAATACCTTCTCCAGCACTGCATGCCTCAGTTTAACAGTTCCTGGTGAAGTTAACAGTCCTACAGCATCTCTTGGGAAGCAATTATTTTTTAGGAGAATACAAATTGTGTCGGTTTTGCAAAAATGATAAAATTAAAGCACGACATAAAAGCGATTCAACAGAATTTTGTTGGAAAAGGAACGACAGCTGAAATTGAGTTGACATTTCTCGAGTGACCTTTAGTGGTTCATTACAGTTTTGTTATAAATGTCTGGAGTGTTTCTCTGACTGACGTTTTTATTCTCTATAACGAAAGGTTTGTTTTGATGTAGAGAACCCTAAATTTTATAATTATGATAAATTAAGATTCTGACAACGAAATAAATCAAGAGATGTTTACCGTTTTCTATAAAATAAAAATTAATACTTATAATAATTAAGTTTAGGTCTTCCGTATATTTCCAAAACTGCAGAAAAACTGTAATTTACTTTTCATTTCCTAAATAAAAAATCATTAAATTATAACTTTATCTGAAGCCCTTGATGTATAAGATTGTTTCCTGACCATTCTTTCATTTTCTTATAAAGCTTGCCAGGATGTACTAATAGAGAAAATAGTTATTAAAGGGGCTGTGCTCCAGATGACAAAAAAAGAAAGTTTTCTTGTATTATGAATTTCTTGTAATATTTATGACTAATGCTTAAAAAAAAACTTACTGACAAAAAATAAGTCAAATAATTACATTATAAATTGATTTTTTTCCCTTTCAAAGTGCTATACCGTAACGCGACGGTATAACTATCTCGTATAAGATTTAAAGTAAATATCTGTAATGTCACATGCGGCGATGGTGGTGACAGTAAAAGCGATGGAACTATTTTGTTAACATCAGGGTCCAGACTTCAAATCAGGCTGGAGCAAAAATATTTTTTTTTATTCTATTTTGACTTTTATAATCAGTTTTGAAGTAAAATATTATGTTGTTATAATCTCACGGCATCTAAATAAATAATTTATGAAAAAAAAATTTTATGTCAAATCTGGAGTACAGCCTCTTTAAAAGATTCAAGATTAAAAACAGAAAACGTGTTTATTCTATGTCCGATGCTTTTTCTTTAAATGATAATCTAAACTGGTACTTAGGAAGCAGTCATTTTATTTTTTACGTTACTGGAGGGCCTGAGAATTTGGAAAACTGTCGTAGCGAAAAAAAACCACTAGAACAAAGCTCGTAAACCATCTACTTTATAATGATAGCCAGTCTTTTAAAACTGGACCTTTTATTCAGAAATACCATGTCATATGTGTTTCACGCGTTATTGCAAGGCACCTTGAGCAAAATTTGAAAAGGTAAAAAGGTTTGGTATTACTGTTTTGTTGCTTATTTTGTTCTTATTGTTGTTGTTCAACCAGAAATTCAGGAAACAGAGGAAACGCCCGTCAGTGTCGTCATTTACCTCTGGTATATTCCTTTCAATGTATTCTGTTGTTAAACTTTTGAACAAGTATATGCCATTCTTGCCTGTTAAAGTCATCCATTTCTCGGCTGATATGCCAACGACTTGACTTACACATGACAGAAATTTTCCCAGAGAGGATTAAATGGCTTTAGTATGTCAAATGTCGAACGTCTGCTGTGACAGACGAGAAATATCTACTCTGGAGGTGAGCGTCTGTCTGTGATTTGTTTCTTATATGGGCGAATGAATAGTGACAGGAGCCATTTTCACACAATTCTTTCTTTCAGATACAACTTTTTTTGTCATATCAAAGGAATTTATGCCAACTTTATATCCTTTGTCTGAAACATTTTGGCGGAACTATAACGAATTTGACATTCAGCTTTGTGACGTTGCAAAATGACATTTTGTACATAAATGTCAACCGGAAGTGCCTATGACTTCCGCTCGAAGTTTTTATGTATTGTTTAACATTTACGCTTTTGCACAATGTCGAATTGTTAAGTTTTCTTGAAGTGTATTAGCCTAAGATTGCCAGTTAGCATGACAGAATTGATGTGAAAGTGAACACATTTTTATAAGAGAAAGATTTTTTCCGTATATTTTGAATATATATGTATTAATAATGGGGTTTCAATACCTTAAGCTTCATATTTGTCAGTATTTATCAAGAAAAGAAAGAAGTTCGAATATATAAAGAAACCTTTGTAAATGATATCAACATGGAAATAAATGCAAACAAATAGCTTCTTTCGCGCATTTTCCTGTTCGTCAGGGACAGATTATTCCATAGACCATTTATATCTGCTGACAATATTCTACACTGCGTGATTCCAAACACGAATTTAAACAACTGTATATACTAACGGTTCGTATTGTTGGTGATTTCCTTTCACGGTTTTCACCCGGGTTTGCATATAAGTTTCTTGTCGCTGTTTCAAATAACACTATTTTCTAGTTTTAACGCTTTTCATTTAATGATGAGAAGTCGTGTTTTGACAGAAAAAAGTCGACAAGTCGACTCTTTTCCACATACATTGACAACGTTTGGTGGATATTGTGAATGGATATGAAGTGGTTAAGGAGTAAAGCCGACTTCTTCCGTAGAATTAAAACTATATGTATCCAATTAAAAAGACAATCTAGGAGTAAGCTATGCTTGAATATTTCATTGGCTTACCTTCCCCACCTCAAGAGGAAAGTACACTTGTTCTGATTAATCTACAACTGTGTAAGTCTTGTGTGACTGTTTCAGCTAGAGAAACAGTATGTACAATATAAGAAGCTTGATTATCCCTTGGGTCGCATGGAATCTACTTTGTTAGGGTCTTAAAGAAAATCTTAGTTTAGCGAAGACAGCTGCAAGCAAGTTAACACAAAATCTTTAGAAACTGTACGCGCCTGTAGGCCTTTGAGTCTTTCCCTTGACATGAAACTCGAAAATATACTTAACTAGTTTATTTTCTATCACAGACATTGAACTACGGCCAAATGACATTATCTGTTTCGTCATTATCTGTGTTTCGTCATAACTGATCGCATCGAGAAAATTCAGTAAAGCAAGCATAATGAGAATAACTAGCTTCATAAGACAGAATCGAAATTGCCTAGCAGCACAAATGATTTTACAAAATTGCGTGCCTTAGCATTACGAGACCTGGTAGTCTTAAAACATCTCACTGAGGCGTAATAAATTCTTTAAGATTTTTTTTTATTTTACTGAATTGCAAAAATTGGATTGTATAAAAAATGATACATGTTAAACTCGAACAACTGAAGTCGAATGTTTTTTTAGCTTTTCTGATCACCTTCTGTCCGTCGTCCGTCGTCCGTCCGTCCGTCCGTTAATAATTGGTTTGTTAACACTCTAGTGGTCACATTTTTGTCTTAATTGTCATGAAACTTGATCAGAATGTTTGTCTCATTAATATCTCGGACGAGTTCGAACATGGGTTATCAGGGTTGGAAAACTAGGTCACAGAGCCCAAATATAGAAAAACTTTGTTAACACTCTAGAGGTTACTTTTTCAGTCCAAATATCCTGGAAATTTGTCAGAAATGTTCTAATGATGATTTCTAGCTCAAGTTCAAATATGGGTCATCTGGGTTCAAAAACTAGGTCACGGAGCCCAAAAATTGAAAAATCTTGTTAACACTCTAGAGGTTACATTTTCAGCCCAAATAATCTTGAAATTTGTCAGAAAGGTTGGTTTGATGATTTCTAGATCAAGTTCAAATATGGGTCATCTGGGGTCAAAAACTAGGTCACAGAGCCCAAATATTGAAAAACCTTGTTAACACTCTAGCGGTAACATTTTTAGACCAAATAATCTGGAAATCTGTCAGGAAGGTTGCTTCTATGATTTCTAGCTCAAGTTCAAATATGGGTCATCTTGGTTCAAAAACTACGTCACAGAGCCCAAAAATATAAACATCTTGTTAACACTCTAGAATATTACATTTTCAGCCCAAATAATCTGGAAATTTGTCAGAAAGGTTGCTTCTAATGATTTCTAGCTCAAGTTCAAATATGGGTCATCTTGGTTCAAAAACTACGTCACAGAGCCCAAAAATAGAAACATCTTGTTAACACTCTAGAGATTACATTTTCAGCCCAAATGATTTGGAAATTTGTCAGAAAAAAATTGCCTTGAGGATTTCTAGATCAAGTTCGAGTATGGGTCATCTGGGGTTACAAACTAGGTCACAGAGTCCAAATATGGAAAAACCTTGTTAATATTCTAAAGGTAGCATTTTCAGTCCAAATAACCTGGAAATTTGTCAAAAAGATTCTATGGATGATTTCTAGCTCAGTTTTGAATATAGGTTCTCTGGGGTCAAAAACTAGGTCACAGAGCCCGAAAGTAGAAAAACCTTGTAAAAGCTCTAGAGGTTACATTTTTAGTCCAAATGTCCTTGAAATTTGTCAGAAAGGTTGTTTCAATGATTTCTAGCTCAAATTTGGATATGGGTCATCTGGGATCAAAAACTAGGTCACATGGTACAAATATGTAAAAAACTTTTTAACACTCCAGAGGTTACATTTTCAGTCCAAATATCCTGGAAATTTGTCAGACAGTTTTTTTGATGATTTCTAGCTCAAGCTGGAGTATGGGTCATTTTGGGTCAAAAACTAGGTCACAGAGCCACTTTGTAAACACTCTAGAGGCTGCATTTTAAGTCCAACTGTCCTGGAAATTTGTCAGATAGGTTGTTTTGATGATTTGTAGCTCAAGTTTTGATATGGGTTATCTGGGGTCAAAAACTAGGTCACAGAGCCTAAATATCGAGAAACCTTGTTAACACTCTAGATGCTACTTTTTCAGTCCAAATATCCTGGAAATTTGTCAAAGAGATTGTTTCAATAATTTCTAGGTCAAGTTCGAATATGGGTCATCTGGGGTCAATTAACCAGGTCCATAGCAACTTTGTTAAAAGCAGTCATACTCAGGTGAGCGATACAGGGCCATCATGGCCCTCTTGTTTTAAAATTAGGATTATGAAAACAGTGAAAACGGAGTGGCAATTAAATAATACTCTGCCATGATAAGAAAGCATCCTAAAGGGTGTGGACTGCTCACTCTCTTTATAATGGAACAAGTATAAACACGTGTTCTAGGCCATTTCAATGTGAACTCTGCAACATTAAGCTTTAATGGCCCCTTTTTCTAGCAGTAAAAACTAAAAAAGATAGAAAAGTTCTACATTGAATAATACAATCATTTTGAGTTTGGTTCCAGATTTCTAACCTTAAGAACCTGTAGTAATTTTGAAAATACAACTTAATATCACAACCGGACAGGATAGATGGTTATTAAAATATATTCTCTTGTGCGAACTATGACTGTTAAGAGAAAAGTTATCGTCCACATTGCTACATCAATAATGCAATAATTCTCTTCTGTAGCTACGGCACGAATATGTCGCTATGCTTTTAAATGAGAGGAAAATATATTCAAAATGCAATAATAGTGAAATGGAAAGTTATTATCAACAAAATGCTTTACTGTACCACAGTATGTGCAGCTCTTAAATAAGAACAGATATAGACACTTGAAATAAAAACGTGTACAGGTGAAAGTGAAATATAGTTAGCACCTAGGGTATACGCCTAGCATATATAAGTACGAAGTCATTTCTAACATAAGCTCAGGAGCGGATCAGTGGTCCAGTGGTAACGCGTTGGACTGGTAACCCAGGGGTCCCGAGATCGATCCCCCGCTCCTCCACTAATTTTACTAATTGTCTTTCGGATGAGACGTTAAACCAAGGTCCCATGTATCAGTGCTGTACACTGAGTATGCAAAAGAACCAGGGGTGTCTCTAGAATGGGATGCTTTCAGTATCTTGCACTACCCCCATAACATAAAATAACTAATATCTTCAGGGGGCGTCGGTCATATGGGCAACCGGTACCGACGATAAATAAGCTTCAATAGATATAACATAAGCATTGTATCCGAGATATAGAAATGAGCTTCTTCAGTGGCTATTAACTTTATCTCAACTATCTTGCCGTTGATATTCAACCCTGCGGACTCGGATCAACAGATCAAAAATACTAAATTAATAACTCAGTTTCACCTTTTTTCTTCCATGTTAAAGATTAAAACCGATTGCCAGCTAACAAAAACTGCTAAATTGCATTCCAAACAAAATGTTTTTCCTTTTCTTTTTTATATTGTTTTCGTTATTTTTTTCATGGGCAAACCTTTTTTGTACTTAATGTTCTTTAATTAAATGTTCAAAGACGATGCGGCAACACTTTGAACAAATACTTTTTACACAGAATTTGTAGTGTCAGCCGTTAAAATATTGCTTGGAAACTTGAAATTATTTGCTGGGATGATTAATTTTCCGCAGTGCACACAACGACAAACTGTTGCCATTTTAGATTTTATGTTTCGTCGACCGCCCACGTTATTTCGAGTGAATTGTTTCAATCAACCAGTTTCATTTTGATAGAAATATTTCAGAGGAAGTTAAATTTCTTCTACAGACAAAATATTAAAAGTAATGTTGCAGAAATACCATTATTTGCGATCGGTAAAAACCTTTTGTATTTCAATAACTTTTTTACCTATAAGTGAGTGTATATAGAATGAGCAACTTTCCGCCAAGACAGTTGTAATACTACAATAGCCTGTTCGGGTCAACAAGCAGAAATTTTCTTTTAATTTATAATGGCACAGATACTTTTTTTAGTTGTTAGTTTTCCAATTTTGTATCAACTGCAGTAATGGTAATTAAAATTACTGTAATTGGGTAATCGAAACAAAGTCTTTATGTTTATATAATTTCCACGAAGTGTAAACATCGCGAGTTATGACAGCGACTATCCAGTTTTCGAGTCATGCTCTGAGAGCCGGTTTCTTTACCGTTTTACTTGGTTGCCAAAGTATATAACTTCCTGATGCCTTTGGCCAATAACGGTCTGCGAATATAAATCTGTTTAGTTTCAAAACGTTCTTTTAGAAAACCTCAAGTGGGCTAGGCAGTGATTGAATTTCACGTAGTCCATTGTTATCCAGTTGCATTCAGCAGACGAACGGAAGTTTTTCATGCGACACAATTTTTGGACAGAGTTTGTACGAGTATTGTCAGCCGAAGCTTAAGGAAATACATTTTGTATCTGACTTTTGTCTGTCCGTCCGTCCGTCCGTCCGTCCGACCGATCGATCGATCGATTGATTGTAGCATACACAAAAAGTGCGAGAATCGCAAGAGATCAACAGCAGGTAAATCAATCAGAAACATTTATATATTCCCTGTGGTCGTATATTCTAACCACTTGCAGTTCTTGTTTCTTCAGTTCTTACCAGTTCGAACGTACGTGCAGACATGTTTGGCTTGTTTATGACATAATATGTTCGAAAAGTGTGAAATTGCAATATTCTGCCAAATGTCGTCAGCAACTGTGATAAAATAACAATATCTCTGTTAGTGGAGAATGTTAGTCTGCTGTTTTATCATAATAAACAGTCAAATATACCGTAAGTTTCCAATTATTTTCTTAATTATGGGATTCATTCAAAAACAGTTAGTTCATTCCAGAAGGGGTATCCAGTATCTTTAAGTATTGTCAGAATGACATAGACGCAATATGGTGGTTTTGCTGCAGTTCAGTTTTAATTAATTACCAAACGAAAGCTGATTTTAAGAAGACGGTATTATTAACTTGCTATGTATCATGTGACATTTAACCAAGGTTCCTATATTCACACAAAATGATACAAGAATTTATCGAATCGTTTATATTACAAGCGAATATTAAAAAAAAAAACGAATTTGGCAAAATATTTATATTAAAGTTTTTAACGTCATTTGATAAGCAGAGTAAGGTCTGCCTGAAACATAGGGCCTACATTGCATATGTGGATATTAAAATAGCTTTCATATACAATATAAACAAATATATACAAAGTTCAGTTTTCGCCTTTTGTGTTCTTTTCATATGGTGTATCAGAATTTCTTATAGTTCCTTTTCTAATGTTAATCATGTTTATCTTTGTACTTAGTCTGGCGAACGATTGCATCACCTGGAAAACTTTTATCAACCACTGTATTCATGGGCGCGTGTTAATTAGAAAAAGTAGTCCCAAAAAGTTATAAATCGGCTGAAGCTGACAGACTTAAGATTGAGATTGTATAGAATTACAGCTGATTTGCCAAACTGTCTTTGCCTTAGATTTCGTAAAAGACGTTACGAGTTATTTTGTGTAGGGCAGACTGAACACTAATTTGAGATAAAAAGTGATAAAAGGGGTAAAACAAATCAACAACCGAACTATAGTCAGCTAAGGCTGGTGTCTTTCATCACGGCTGGTCAAATTTATTCTTTACTTAAAACAAAGATCTTGTAGAACCAAATTTTGTTGTCAAAAGGATACAAAAGAATTTCTGTCGCTAGTGTATAGAGACGTTAGTGTTTAAAGAAAAGCACTGTTATGCCATTGTATATTACGTCATATGTGACATCAAATAGAACTGTATGACATGAATGACCACTGCACTAAGAGAAGCGTTATTCCAATTTTCCAACTACCTGTCTAGGCAAAAGAGAAAACTTAAGAAGAAAAAAAACGTACTGTTGTGAAGTTCCAGACATCTGACTAACTTTAAATCACAACATTGCACATTCCTTGTGAAAATGTACTGGTCGTCAATCTCCATCTTCAGAAACAAATCTGATTTTATCATTACTCAACTCGAGATATTGAAAACACTAGTAGCGTTTACGTAAAGAAGGAAACAGCTTCAAAAACAAATCAAAAATGCATACCTAGACAATTTTCTTTTGCAAAGTTTACGTGCTTAATCACTGCAATCTTATGAGGAATTAAAGAACTTCCCTCTAAGAACCTAAAATCGTGCTGACTTTACAAAATATTTAGATATGAGGACGGCATAAAAATTAAAGCAGAAGAAATAAAGGAAGAATATAAAGTACTGACGTTTAAAGTTCTTTGAAGTTCCGTCGAAACAATTAAAAACACACGGTAGTTTTATTTTCAGTCATGGAGAGAACTGCCGGTAAATATTGACATTTCAAAATATCTTGAAAAAAAATGTTGAAAATGAATATCATTAGTTAAATAAAAACATGGTGACCCATTTGTGACTCGCAGTTCTTGGGCAGGGTATTTTTTTGTTACTCAGTCGTACGTCTGTCTGTCTGTCTGTCTGTCTGTGATATGATTTTCCAATTTTCAGTTTTTGAATGTAATGTTTTGATTGTAAACGTTTTTTTTCCAATCTGCCAAGGGAAGGTCGAAAGAACTTAACTTTCGTACACCATTCTATTCGTACACCATTCTTTCGTACACCATTCAATTCGTACACCATTCTTTCGAACACCATTCTATTTCTATGTGTAAAAAAGCTGTCTTGTCATTAGTACATTTCTATATTTTCACGATATGTCCATGTTCTGACTTTTTACAGTTTCATGTCAAAAATACAATTCAAGAAAAAAAAGCAAATAAGTTAAAGATATTAATCAACAGTCGTAAAAATTGATAAACTTTTAGGAGATTTGTGTTCACACTTAACTATAACAAAACAAAAGCAAGATTGGGTGGATAAAACTTATGATTAGCAAGGTTTATAAAGCTTTGTGTTTTCTTTATACCTCATTACTCTTGTTAACCTCGTTGTAACTGGCAAAACGTTTCAGCAAATGTATATGACAATTTTGCAGAAACGGTCGAAATAAGAAAACATTTTAGTCTCGTATATTCGTAACGATGTGTCAAATGAAAATATATCAAAATTGCGAAAATATGTTTAGACTAAATGGAATTTATGATGGCAAATGAGTGATCAAGTCAAACTAAGACTGGAAATGCAGATTAAAAGATCTTAATCTCCTTTACCAAAATTTGAATACAAGTTGCCTAATGCAATTTTTATGTGTAATAAAACAGTTGGTTTTAAAGCTAGTGACATTTTTCATGGAACTGTCTGAAATCGCCGAAATAACGAGAAAAGAAAATGACTTATAGCCAAACGTGACTACAAATGTTCCTGGACAAGCTGTCACACAGGATTAAGTACGTGTAAAGACAGAAAAGTGTATGAGAATAGTAATTATTTTTCTTCTTATTTTCCTTTGAACACTTGGGTCTTGTCTAGCACGACTGGCTTTTCTTGCGGGGAGGTGATGTGAGTGTGTGTGTGTGTGTTTATATATATATTTTTTGTGGAGGGGATGGTGGCGGTAAAGATGTTAAACATTAGCAGCATCAAAAAAAACCTGTCAATGGTTGACATATCAACATTTTCAGAATAATTGTAGACAGAAGAGGGAAGTCATCTTCCCGAACAGAACATTGCAACACAGCATCTATCTTATTTTCTGAATGTGCGTCTGGCAATTAGCAAATTTTACAACTTTGTAAGGCTCTGTTGCAAAGTAACGTTTTTTTTTCATAGTCCATCTATGATGAGCAGGTAGGTAGATTACGAGTATTGTTGTAGAGTATTTTACAGCCGGTTTACTGTTGTTGTTTAAAATTTTTCACACCCTATTCGCCAATAACACACAAAATGATAGGATTTCTCACAGATTAACAATTTCAATAATCGTTCACAAAAAAAAAGATTTCGGTGATTAACAACGAAAAATAAATCATTTGCTGCCTCTCTTTTTCAAACATGTGTTCATTGGAGAAGAGTTTGGTGTGTTGAGTTTCATTTTGGCTGGCGAAAAAAAACTTTACCATAAAATGCTAGCTATCAATTCGAAAACGGTAACGTTTATTCAAATTTCCTGTCTACGTTTACAGCATAAGGCAATTTACAGGCATATCTTCTTCTGACTTAATGCATTACATCACGACCGTTTCCAGGATCACCCGAGACATTTTATCTTTAGCTAGAAGGAAGTTTATGGCAGTTTACTTGGAATAAATGTCCTGGTAACATTTGCTTGCAAAATGAAAACAAATGTCTGTACAAAATCGTTTGAATACAACGTATCAATAGACTTTTCTAAAAAAAAAAAACAACAAGAAGCTGGCCACAAGAGATCACACCTCCGAAATATTCAGGTCAGACTCACAAACGAAAAGAGGAACATTCAGACTCCCTCAAAAACCCGCAAAGACAAATATACCTGTTTAATCAAGATAATACAATATTTTAACATGTACGAGTACTTTGATATTCGACCTACAAATTTCAATTTTGGACTCTTGAGAGATTCCATAGGTGGTAAATGATTCCTTTGGTTTGAGGAACAAGAGGATGTATACAGAATGGCAATTGTACGAACATGACATTCACGCAATGAAAGGTTTACAGAAAAAGATTTGTCTCTTGCACGGCTGGCAGGAAAGGAAAACAGACATAGCTTTAGTATATAAACACGTTAGCACTAGTTGTGCATTGATTAATCAGAAGTTGAGAAATCATGATTAAAGGTATGACTTGATCAATCATTTAGTTAAAGGTATGACTTGATTAATCATGTAGTTAAAGGTATGACTTGATTAATCATGTAGTTAAAGGTATGACTTGATTAACCATGTAGTTAAAGGTATGAGAGACATTGCTGATAACAAATTATCTCCCTTACTCAGATAACATCAGAGGTAATCCAAATTGCACTTTGGTCCTTTCAGTTGGAATCCTCTGACTTTATCATTGTTTCTCTTTGTGATAGTCTTGACTTTCAGTTGTGAAAATTGTCACTTACATATTAAATAAAAAGTTAGGAATATAAAACAAAACAAACTTTATGTTCTAACAAAACATATTTTCAAACTAAATGTTTAATCTGACTACTATTGTGGCAAATAATAAGGTGTAATTATCACCATACCATAAAGGAAAACAGCGATGAAAGCAGAGGAATCCAAATGGAAGGACCAAGTTAATATTAGAGAGTATTCAGGGTAGATAATCCACTGATGTCCCCCATTACTTGATTAATCATGTAGTAGAGGTATGACTTGATTTATCATGTAGTTAAAGGTATGACTTGATTAATGGACTGAACTTTTTTCATGATGATTAATTAGAAATTTTGATAGGCGGATTTTTTTTTCTAAATACTATAGTTACATCAGTAGAATGTTATATTAAATGGTTTATATATTATATACTTTTAAAAGGAACTTTTTTTATATCAAATATATGCAATATCAGAGATATGCTTTTTAAAATATTTTAATCATTCATCAGAAAAGTGACTGTATGTCTTCTTTAAAAACAATTTGGAAGCTAGTTTTCACTGAAGTTTATCATGGGTACAATCAATTTCCTTCTCCCCACAGTTTACAGAGTGATCATAATTTTATGTTTTCACATATAAGCAATTTTGTAATAATAATCTGATAACAAAACTATCAATTTGAGTTTATTTATCGTCGGTTCCGGTTGCCTATACGACGGACGCCCTTTGCAGAGTTTAGTTAAACAAGATGTAGAGAAACATGGGGCCTCGGTTTGACGTCTCATCCGAAAGACAACTAAAGATGTTAGTGGAGAAGCGAAGGCTTGAACTCGCGACCCCAGGATTACAGGTCCAGGGCGTTACCACTGGACCACTGGCTTCTTATTACTATTCAAATAAAATAATCAACAGGTGTATCTTCCTATCCCATCGTGTGAACAGTTTTCCGCACGTTTTGTTCACGGACATCTTAGGTACTGGCATAACTTTGCTGGGTATTTCTTTCCGTTCTTTCAAAAACAAAGATCACATAATGGTGTTTAAAAGTGAAACCGGCACAGAAATCTTATACATATTTTGCAAGCTGTCTACAAATTAATGGTGTTTTAAGATTATTAGTTATGCTTAAATTATGATTAATCGCCACAAACCCTGAATGATTAATCGTCCTTGGTTTCAGTTAGCGCACATGCAGCGTTAAGCTCCGAGAACAGTGATTCCCTAAAGAGTTGCTTGCTCTCTCTTTTAACTAAAAGAACAGGTATTCTTCAGGTGAGAGGTTTTATCCTTCCTTCAATTCAATTGCGCATACACTGTCAGTTGACAAACAGTTTGTATCGTTTATAAAGAAACGGAGATTCAACAGTTTTTGTTCTGTAAAGGGTGTCGGCCGTCGGGTAAACGCTATCGCAAACAATTAAGATTAATATATGCTTTAAAGAACAACCATATGCCTTGGCGGTTGGTTGAGTTGCTCATAACGTTGAAAAAAAGCACAAAAATGGCACAAAAGAACATTTTCGGATTCAATTTGTTTTTAGGCTTTGAATATCAATTGTAAAAAATAAGACAGACGAAGAAATGAGCACATGCTGGCTTGCCAAAATTAGAAATCAGAAATCATCTTATTGACACCGGGGTTGCCGAACGTCAAGCCCTCTCAACTTTTCATGCGTAAAATGGAAAGAAAACTTTAGAAAAATATTATTGTAAACCGTGAAATCATACAGTTTGTAGTGAATCCAAAATGCTTGAATAGTCATTACAATTAATGATATTTTTACTCCATTCTCCCATATGTTGGTTTGTTAGAAGTTCAGGTATCTAGCAATTTTACGTATGAACGCTAGGCGTGTGTTGTTATAAAGAAATTTTAATTTCATGTTTAATTGTCGTCTGCTGTTTGAATGTAAATAAGCGAATTCGACTCCAAAATTCACTTAGAATTCAATTGCATGTAACATGTAAACAAAAACAAAGTCAAAAAGTACAGTAAAGGTCAACAGCGGTATAGTTAAGGTCAAACAAATTTCTATAAACTTATATAAAAGTCCCTGTTCACAGATATCTTTTAATGAGAGTTTCAGTAAAGAAAATTTCTGAAAATTTCAATATTAAAAACACATCAGTACGCCGCATTGTAGTCAAAGTACAAAGTAAGCTTTTCTGAAAATTTCTTTTTTTTTTTGCATGTTTTTATCGCCATATGACGTTAAATTCCACGTTATTAAGTAAGTTTTATAGTCTGTTTTGCCATCAGAGTCGCCAATCCTAGGTCTAGAATTTATTTGAAATAACCTCTTTTAACTTACATAAACAGAGAAATATTTTGCAAGTAATCAAAATCAATAATTAAATCAGAGAAGCCAAGTGAGTTTACTTATAAAAGCCATTATCTCAAATGGAAGCGGGTAATATAAATTCAATTTTCGAAAGGCTGCAGTTAAATGATAGTAAAGTTCTTGTTTCGGGAAACGAGGTTGAATTATGCTTTAATGACATTACATTCAATCAAGTTGAGTGAAATACAATGTGTGTTCATGGTCATTTCATGGTGACCTTTTCAGCATTGGGTTTCATTGTGTGCATTCATTTTTGGATATTCCCATGAATTTCAAAAGCTGTGTGAAATTAGACTAAGTTTACAAGATTATTTCATCTTCTCCTCAAGATGTTCATGGTACATAATCATGAGGTATACAGTATAACTGCCACACAAATTGCGACAAATTGCGTCGTTAAGTCCAAACCTCACTGTCATGACTGTGCGTGCAAATGCATGAGACTATGGGGACGAAATAAAAGTCGTAGTAGTACGCCAAACAGACAGTGATCCTCTTGTACGCCGTACGCATGCTGTAAACGTCGATACGAATGCAACATAAATGCAGTGAGACAGCTTTAAGACGGTTTTAAGAAAGCAGTAAGACACCAAGTAAAACTGCAGTGAGACAGCAAGTAAGACACCAGTGAGACATCAAGTAAGACAGCACGTAAGACACCAAAGACAGCAAGTAAGACAGCAATGAGACAGCAAGTAAGACAGCAGTGAGACAGCAAGTAACACAACAAAGACAGCAAGTAAGACAGAAGTGAGACAGCAAGTAAGACAGCAAGTAATACAGCAAAGACAGCAAGAAAGACAGCAGTGAGACAGCAAGTAAGACAGCAGTGAGACAGCAAGTAAAACGGCAGTGAGACAGCAAGAAAGACAGCAGTGAGGCAGCAAGTATGACAGCAAAGGTAGCAAGTAAGACAGCAAAGACAACAAATAAGACAACAAAGACAGCAAATAAGACAGCAATGATACAGCAAGTAAGACAGCAGTGAGACAGCAAGTAAGACAGCAAAGACAGCAATGAGACAGCAAGTAAGACAGCAGTGAGACAGCAAGTAAGACAGCAATGAGACTGCAAGTAAGACAGCAAAGACAGCTAGTGAGACAGCAAGTAAGACAGCAGTGAGACAGTAAGTAAGACAGCAGTGAGACAGCAAGTAAGACAGCAGTGAGACAGCAAGAAAGACAGCAAAGACAGCAAGAAAGACAGCAAAGACAGCAATTAAGACAGCAGTGAGACAGCAAGTGAGACAGCAAGTAAGACAACAAAGACAGCAAGTAAGACAGCAATGATACAGCAAGTAAGACAGCAGTGAGACAGCAAGTAAGACAGCAAAGACAGCTAGTAAGACAGCAGTGAGACAGCAAGTAAGACAGCAGTGAGACAGCAAGTAAGACAGCAGTGAGACAGCAAGTAAGATAGCAGTGAGACAGCAAGTTAGACAGCAGTGAGACAGCAAGTAAGACAGCAAAGACAGCTAGTAAGACAGCAGTGAGACAGCAAGTAAGACAGCAGTGAGACAGCAAGTAAGACAGCAGTGAGACAGCAAGTAAGACAGCAGTGAGACAGCAAGTAATACAGCAGTGAGACAGCAAGTAAGACAGCAGTGAGACAGCAAGAAAGACAGCAAAGACAGCAAGAAAGACAGCAAAGACAGCAAGTAAGACAGCAGTGAGACAGCAAGTAAGACAGCAGTGAGACAGCAAGTAAAACAACAAAGACAGCAAGTAAGACAGCAATGATACAGCAAGTAAGGCAGCAGTGAGACAGCAAGTAAGACAGCAGTGAGACAGCGAGTAAGACAGCAGTGAGACAGCAAGTAATACAGCAGTGAGACAGCAAGTAAGTCGGCACGTAAGACGGCAAAGACAGCAAGTAAGACAGCAGCGATACAATAAGTGAGACAGCAAGTAAGACAGCATTGAGAAAGCAAGAAAGCCAGCAAGTAAGACAGCAGTGAGACAGCAAATAAGTCAGTATGTAAGACAGCAAAGACAGCAAGTAAGTCAGCAGTGATACAGCAGTAAGATAGCAGTAAGCCAGCAAGTACGACAGCAGTGAGACAGCAAAAAGGTCAGCACGTAGGACAGCAAAGACAGCACGTAACCAGGAGTGAGACAGCAACTAAGACAGCAGTGAGAAAGCAATTAAGTCAGCACTAGACAACAAGTAAGACAGCAGTGAGACAGCAGTAAGATAGCGGTAAGCCAGCAAGAAAGACAGCAATAAGCCAGCAAGTAAGACAGCAGTAAGACAGATGTGAGACAGCAAGTATGACAGCAGTGAGATAACAAGTAAGAAAGCAGTAAGACAGCATTGAAACAGCTGATAGACAGCAGGTAAGACAGAAGTGGGACAGCAGTGAGACATCAAGTAAGACAGCAGTAAGTAAGTAAGACAGCAGTAAGATAGCAGTGAGACAGCAAGTATGACAGCAGTAAAACAGCAAGTAGGAAAACAGTTAGACAGCAGTAAGACAGCAGTGAGACAGCAAGTGAGACAGCAACTAAGACAGCAAGTAAGACAGCAAGTGAGACAGCAACTAAGACAGCAGTGAGACAGCAACTAAGACAGCAGTGAGACAGCAAGTAATACATCAAGTAAGACTGCAAGTGAGACAGCAACTAAGACAGCAGTGAGACAGCAACTAAGCCATCAGTGAGACACCAATAAGACAGCAAGTGAGACAGCAAGCAAGACTACAGTAAGACAGCAAGTAAGACAGCAGTTAGATCGCGCTACGCTTCTAACAAGAACTATGAAGAACCGGTTCGAACCATAAGAACTCACAACAATCATAATAAGAATGCCGTAGGAATGTCTACGAATCGGCACGAACCACCTGGAACAACCAAACTGTGTCACGATTTTGATACGAAAGTCTTCGAAGGTTTAGAAATTATTTCAAAATCTTAATTATAATATTAAAACTAGAACTTCGTAGAAGAGCAGAAGAAAATAAACAGCTAATTTTTTTACCAAAAAAGGAAAAAGGGAAAATATACCTTCGGCTGAATTGTCTCAAAAAATAATTTTCCATTTTCGCGTATGTGCTCACTAAAATAGTACTGTCACTTCGCAGCAAAGACATGTCGATGATAATAGAATTAGTTGTTGCTATGAAGCAAAGATGGTTCTGTGGGTTAAATTACTTTTTGTAGAAACATTGATAAGTCGACAAAATATCTTAATATGATCCTATTTCCTAAGTATTGTGCGATATTGAAAGAGGCTTAACAGACACAATTTAGTTCATTTTTTTAAAATGCTTGAAATATTGTATTTTAAAGATGTTGTCACACAATGCTTATCCTGAAAATGATGATAGTTTAAATCAAATTGATTCTTTATTAAAGACAATCAAACTTTCCCTAGCTTACGGGCAAAATCATGGTTTGACATACTTCTTTCTCTGAAACAGATATGGTTTTGAAAATTTGATAGATGTTATTTTACATAGAAAAAGCAATGAAGCATATATGTTGCCTATACCTTTACCTATGACCTCTTGATTCGATCCTGTCTGCACCAGATCAAACACTCAATACCAGTGATACAAAATATGATTTTCTGTTTATCTTAGTTGTATCAAAGACCTAAAATACCAAAGGTAAAAGAAACCTATATTAGTCAATGAAATATATCGTTTTATCATGCATTTTTTCCCTAAAGACTAAAGAACCGGTGAAAAAAGTTTTACTTTGAAATTTTTGCTCATGTAGCAATTCTGACAATAAATCAGTCAGAATGGAGAAATACATTGTACTGACAAGTTTCAGACATTCCTTGTCACACAGGCGCTTTTCTTCTTTGCATAAAACTTAATTTCTAATCTGATTTTGAAAAGCGAAGTTTCATTTTGTAAAGAAATACATGCTATATTGTATGGTGCATTTTTTTTCATCAGATCTTAACAGTTTTTTGGTTGTTAAAATTGAAAACTTGCAAATTGCAAATGAGATTCACATAAACTATTTAAATGTGCGACAAAAAAGCTTTTCCTGAATGTTTTTATTACTTTTTCAATGGCAAACCTTTCTGAGATTAATGTCTTCCATTTAAAGTTTAATAACTACGGTAATAGCTCAGACGAAAATTTCAATGACAAAAAATGGAGAGAAAAACACAAATAGAAGTGTTGTTTGTCTGTCGAAACTAACTGGATGAGAAACTGAAGATTGCTTTTCCTAATATTGTAAAGAATAATTAGATTGTCGCATGGAACAGAAAGACAAACTGTTGCTATTTTCAATGTCCCATGTTGGCGACCACATAAATTATTGCAAGTAAACTTGTTTATTCTATTGAAGCGTCATTTTAATCAAAACCATTCCCAAGGAAATGTATGTAATAAATCAGAAAGACAATACGTTCTAACTAATACGTTATCCTCGGGGTATTTTTGTTTCAACAGATGTGAATGTGTGCAGAAAAAGAGTTTGACAATTATAAGCAAGGAATGAATGTATTACTACAGTAGACAATGCGAGTCGAATCCTTCCAGTGTTAGAAACAAAATACACTAAATTTTGCACGGCAATGATAAGCCTTATTGCATGCAAGTGACCATGCTGGTTTAATTAAAAGGGCGTATTTTTCCATGAGATTCCTTTTCGCCTTTTGTCCATTAGTGTAGTATTTTAACATCACTGCCTATTTACTTAAGATACTAACACCTACTGACAAAGTCCTATACTGTGGGATTCAAAACCAACAGCATGAGTAGTTGTGCATGATTTCATGTAGTAAGTTCTTTATTTTCTTTTGTTTTACATTAACTTTCGCACTTTTTCCCGAGCGCATTACCTAGAAAAAGTGTGTACATACAATGTATCCATGCGCCATGAAAATTGACTAAAAGACAACAGAATAATAGGTTTGATCCGTAAGAATTTGAAAAAAAAATGTTTACGTTGATAGGTTAAGATTAACTCTCGTGTAGAATGACAACTGAGTTGCCAAAAATGTTTTCCATGCATTCATAAGTCTAATTAAGTGTTGCTAGTAAACAGATTTTTGCGAATCAGTTTTTCTACCTTGGGTAACAATAATATGTATTGAGAAAAACATAGTTTTAAAATAAAAAAAAATAAAAACTTGAATAATTTCTAATGAACTGATAAAATACGTATAAGCTGACCTCCTTTTGGAAGACCTTTGATTGATTTTACAACAAATACATATCGATACCACCTTCTCTAAACATGAAACACTTTGATCTTTGGTGAAATAAAATCACATGCAAAACTCTATAGCTCTGACGTTCCATCATTTCTGTCTAGAATATATCATAAGGTACGTATTCTTAACTAAATAAGTAACAGTTCCAAAAACTGTATAAAGTAATAGTACCAAAATACAGTTGTCTCAGACAATATGCTAAAAATAAAGTTTCTTTGGAGATCGACTTTACCTTCCAGGCGATTTTTGGTAAAGGTTAGGACGAATAAGGGACTGGACATAAGTCAGATCTGATTAATTTTGCAAGGGCATCTCTAGCGGGGTAGCAGGAAGTGACGTGAAAAATCAATTTCTTGGAAAAGTTTCTCCCGAATTTAAGCAAATGACGCCTATTTCTTCTTTAAATACCATCATTCTCTATTTACACAATATAAGACCTATCATTGACCTATTTAGATACTACTTCAGGTTTCCAAGTTTTATCCTGTCTTATACTAATGCATTCTCCCTTTACAAGAAGTGTCAATGATCTGGCAAATCTTACATAATAGACTAATAGACTATTGATCTGTTTTTAAGAGCTTGCATTTTTAAGAGAAATGATTTATCGGGCACATTAGGCTCAAGTTGGGCTTTTACAACTGTAAAGATTGACTGTAACTGTCTTGACATAAAAAAGTTGTGATGGTGTTTTACCACAGGTTGATGGAGTATTCCTACATGCTATGACTGCTATGTGTTTGTCTGTGTCGCTTATATTGAGACATATTTTTCTTGCAAGACCATTGTTTTGGCTGTAAAATTGAACTGGACGTTCTAAGTTCAAAATCCCATTTATTAAATTCTTTACAACTATAACACGTGCAGCACTGCCACTAGCTCTAATAATAGATTTAGAAATAACATGCCTACTGAAAAAAACTTTTTGGTTTCTGTATGAACATTTTGGCTCTTGTACTAGTTAACTAACTTAGTTCAAAATAACTACAGTATGACAACTACCACAATCAAATCGTTTCCTTGCTAGGCGAATATTAGCAACAGAAAGGAATAACATATCTATTGAACATAATAGATGCACAAAAGCAAGATGATTTTACTAGAGAGCATAATGACACATGCATAGTACGAAATGTTATTACAACAGAATGTTAATGTAAATGCACTGAGGGATACGATAAAAATGATCAATAGGCAGCTCTGGTGTTTCAAAAACACCCAATCCCGTATTTCGCTACTTAGCAAGAAGCTTAAGCAACATTTATTACATATATGTTTTCCTAAGGCAAACTCTGAAGAACGTACGAGTATTTGTTGTCCCAAAATATAACAGAACCATTTTCCTATCGTTACTATGTATATGCTTGCTCTGCAAAATATGCAGCCGATTCTAAAAACATTACCAGTCGTTGGGAGAGAAAAGTGGACGCTTCTCTCGCATTATGGACATTAAGCTATTATAGTTGTTTGGAACAGGGTCTTTCAAATAGAAAGACCCTGTTTGGAATTACGAGATATATTTGCCAAAGAAAAACGCTTTAGAAATCTCCAGTTATTTTTTAACCGCAGAAAATCAATAAAGATACCACAGTGTAAATATTTAGCTTTATGAAAGCTAATTGTATTAACATTGCAATACAAATAGTTTTGTTATTGTGTTACCTTGACATTACACGCATACCGATGCTAAAAAAGTCAATACATTTTCTGTGACTCAAAACAATCTGTGCAATTTCAAAAGTGTGTTGATTTATTAAGACATCAAATTTCATAGACGACAAAAAAAGACAAAAGAGGTTTTTGAAAAAGCTACTAGGTTGTGAAGTTGACTTTTTTTCTCTGGCGGTTTATTTTTTTTTTTTTTTTTTATTTTTAAGTGCTTTCGAGAATCTTCGAAACACTGAAAAATAAAACAAATCGTCTGTTTTTATCGTTCGTGACAATATAGAAACACACGAACAGATCTGATGACAAATTTGCACTTTAGATTGGCTTGGCAAGAACGCACTAAAACAAAACAAAACTCCTCAGCAACCAACGGACTTCCCTGATTTTTGGTGGCAACACTTTAAGGAAAGGCTTACCTGATATTGTTCATGAGCCCTATGTCTTGTCAACTACTCGGAATTCCATTCATGCGATTTTGTCGGGTTGCTTTTTGCGGGTAGGGTGTAATGTTGTTTCTTGTTGGGGGTTTTTATGTGCCTATATTTTTTTTTCAATCTGGACACAACTTTAGTGCATGAAAGACCTTCGAGACCAAATATATCTACATTTTCAGAGTTCAGATGAAGAGCTTAGTGTTGTAACACCTAACTTGTATCGTTCGAACAAAATCTTGTACGTAAGCTTAAAAACATTCTTTTACCTTCACCAGATGCTGACCAAATTTTAAAACTTCCCATAAGTTCAGTTTGTTAAACGATAGCATATCATTAGTGCCAGTTCAATTGTTCTGATATGCCAATAATTTGACCTAATTGTGACAAAAAATGTCCAAGAAAGTGAAAAGTCGTTAATGATAGCTTTAGCAAAGGGGAATTTTATATTAGTGAGACATTTATCTTATGATAGGAAGAAATTAGCAAAACATACCATTTACATTGCAAATACTTTCCCTAAATTATAATATATATAGGATTTACGCTGTGAAGTGTGTTATATTATACAGAAACATCATAAACATGTCGATTTATAATCTTTCTTGTTTTGAAGGAATGATTTTAGGCATATTTTGATCTTTTTCTGCACCCTTTCTGCACCCTTTCTGCACTCTTCGAAAGCGACCTTTTCGATACAATACAAACACTATAAAAGGTATATTGACCTTTACTAGGTATAGCTTTGTCACAAGATTTAAGGCACAGATTTCTCTGGGTTTTTCTTATATCTGTATATAGGTAACTGGTGATAATAATCACTGGATGGCCATTGCGGGCATACAGATCTGATAAAATGCATAAGAAAACTACGAAACAACTGTATCTGTTCACGAAAAATAGTGGTAAGGTTGGCATATAAAAGGATACGTAATAAACGATTTTTTTCTAATTATTTTTGAAAATGAAAAGATGTTAGGAAATTTAACTGATCATCACATGTTGGAGGTTAGGACCATTTTGTATTCGAAGTATCACTTTAAAATAACGGTGACAGGTCATTTCATATATAATTGATGAAAAAAAGAAACATTAGCGAAAAATAACAAAAGCCAAAATAAAAAATAGCTCGATGAAGAGTCTTTTAATTTTCTTTTATAAGATGTTATAACAATCACTTAATTTTAAAAAAAAAACTATTTTCACTTGAAACCCTTGTAGGACAAAGAAAGGTATAATATCTTTTTTAAAGAGGCGTGCATTAAAATCACGAGTATTCCATTTTCTTTAAAATCGTTTAAATATGAATAACATTGAATGAATAAATATCCAATGCCAAGGTCTCAGTCAGTAAACTAAGTAAATTTAAACTAGACTTTACAGAGCTGTTTTGAACCATTTTTTTTTTTTTTGGTATTTATTCCAAATGAAAACTTTCTGAATGTCTCAATGCCTTAAGTAAAAAAAAATTGAACACGGATTCTTCTCTAGATTATCAGTTATTTTTCATTTTGAAGCAAATGAACCAATAACATACGATATGTAGTATATCGTCTATTATTTGTAGGTTATGTCCCTTTAAAGACTATAATGGGTTTGGGTCAAGAACTCAGATGATGCCTAACATAACTTCCAAAATGTTCCATGTAAGCAGCATTTGGTGCTTTCCCGGAAAATAAACAATTACAACTGGTGACAGATAAAAGAAGTCAAGAATCGCAAAATGATATCTTTTTTTATTTTGTGTCACTTTTTTTAGGAGGAGGGCCAATAAATAAGAATTAACAGGTGAGAAAGAATATGCAGCAATCAAATATAACTAACCTTTTAAATACTGGCGGCTCAGCACTTCTAGAAATATGATATATGAACAAAACTGAATTCTGCTATCCATTAATGGAACGTTGTAATAACGCGGTAACACATTTGCTGAATGCGCGTCTGGCATTTATGCAAATGCTGATGTCCAAACAAGTTATTTTACAACTTTTGTTGGTTTTATTACCAAATTACAATTTTAAATTCCAACTATCATTAACATGTAGCTTGTTTACGAGCCTTGTTCTAGAGGATTTTCACAGCGGGTTCGCGGAGGCTGTTCCAAACTCCACACGCACCACACCATTAACACGCAAAATGATATGATTTCTCCCAAACTATCAATAAAAATTATCAATTACAAAAAGGCCTCAGTAATTTACAATGTGGAATAAATCATTCGGTCTTTCTCGGGTTTATTATTCACATGTTCTACTGAAGATTGTTTAGTGTGTTAAAAGTCAATTTGTTTCTCGGCAAACTACAAAATAATGCTGCGACATCGTTAAAATGCACGTTATCGATACGACATCGGTAACGATATTTCGAATTTCCTGCTGCTTTTTGAAAGTATGGCAATATTCTTGGTTTTTTACCCCTGAATTAAAGGAATTTTATTACAGTCATCTAAAATAATTTGTGTTTTATCTAGAAACGAAAACAATGGCTTTGGTCCTAATTCCTAAAAAGTTCTGCTGACTTGGCTGTACATATCTAAGAATGTATGATATAACAATCAGACGGTTAGATAACAATATTTATCAGTCTGCAGCAAGCATCGCTTCGAAGCCAACAAGTTCTTATACATCTAGCTGAGTCTGCACATGTTCTACACCTTGTATTTAAACACAAGAACATGAAGAATGGTTGGTACGAACCGAGTACCGGCGTAGGTAAACTCTCTTTAGATATTCCCAAGCATAGAACAGATACTCTTCAAGAAAAAGATAGAATTGCACTAAGTTTCTGCTTGAAGGGTCGTTGTCAATGGTTACTGGTACTGTTACTTGAGTTACTTTGGCATGCAGTTGTTCAAAAGGCAAACATACAATGTGAATGCATGGAAATCTTTACCAAACATCATAAGATTGATGGGAATAATGCAATATCGTAAAGTGTGTCAAAGAAAAAAAACGGTCGTCAACAGTAAAAACATAAAGGCGGCAATGTTTCCATATGGCTCAGTGTCGAGCCAAGTGAGACAAGCTTGCTAGTCAGGTGACACAAAGGAAATACTCGGTTTCGATTTCTTTATTATGAATGTCAATGGTAGAAGGAGATAGACCAGAAAATAGGCACATGCTGGCGCGTCAAAATTAGATAAAGGATATCATACCCATTGACACCGGGGTGGCCGAAGGTCAAGCCTTCCTCACCTTTCAGGCGTAAAATCGCCTTTGAATAAATAGATAGGATATTCACGCAGACCGTGAAATGATATAGTTAACAGTTTATCCAAAATGCTTGAATGGCCATTAGAACGAATGATGTTTTTGTTCGCTTTTCCCGTTTTATTGGATTTTCAGAGGGTTTCAGGTTCAAATGTCAAACAATTTTACGAGTAAGCGCAAAACGTATGTTATTTTAAAGAATTTTCAATTTCTGGTTTATTTGTCGTCTGCTTCTCGTCTGCTTGTTGAATAGAAATAAACGTATTCGTCTCGAAAATTCACTTAGAATTCAATTAAACATAAAATTTAAATTGAATTTCTAAATCCGGTTTTATTTCTCTCTTTTGTAATCGCAGATGTGTTCATACATAAAATTAAGTATCTACAATTTGTATTTGGAGGCAAATCCACTTATGATAAGAACATTATATTACATGCTACAGTGTAACTCTTGAAATGTGGCATAGACGAACGAAGCAAAGACCTTGTATTTTAAGGGCTTTATTGCTGCAAAGTGTTACTTTTGTCCAAAATTGATAGAGAAACGAAACATTTTTATGTAGTCTAAGAAAAATTCTAATGTCTAGAGTTTTCGTTCAGCAGAAAGTTGCAAAAATTCTATTCGTTGGTAAAGTGACAATTTACCTTATAAAAAACGAAAAGTCTGGAACTTTATGTTAAATAGTTGGGATTGGATTTTCTTTTCCTCTTTTTTCAAATTTCTCTCAGTGGTATGAAACAGGAAGACACCATTCTTAGAAAGCATTACCACCGTGACAGAGTTACGGCTAGTAAATTTCACATATACGCCATACTTGCATTAAACTTTAAAAGCTTTTTATAAATCAAGGGGAATAACTCGATAGCCGCCTATCCTAGGTCTGTATGACAACCCTAAGAATCTCTTTAAACTTCCTGAAACAAGGAAATAAAGAGGAAAGGCTTTTGCGTTGGTTCAAATCAATTATCAAGCCAGAAAAGTAAAGTAATTTTACTTATAACAGCTATTATCTCCAATGAAAGTAGGCAATACAATATCGAAATTCTGAGAACTAAGCTACAATCAAATGATAGTTCATGTTTCGGAAATAGCGGGGAAGCGGAATTTTGCTGTAGATGAAGAAGTATCCTGTCATCTAGGTGAACTATTCAAAACGAGTCTGTGTTTAAGTTCTTTTCAGAATTGTTTTAGAACTGACACTAGTAGAACAAAGGTGTGGGTCCAGATTCCAGAGTAGAGGGTCCACATCTTGGTGTGGGTATTAGAATTAACATAAGAACGACATTTTCGACAGTAAAGTGACTATTTCAAGAAGCAATTCCAAGCCGACCGGAAAGGTAGGTGGGGGAGGAGGAGAGTGTGCCACTTGCTCTCAGTACTCTTTCTGGGCTCGGGGATAAGTACCTAAAAACGTTTGACCTAATTGCCTCTATTCGGTTACTGCAGATAAAAAGATCTGAATCGAAGCTGTACTATAAAAAAATTCAGGACAAAATTGTCTAGTAATTCAAAAATACAGACATTAAATTTTAATTTAACCATGCATGTGAAACATTTTTGTGGCTAGCAAACGAAGACGTTGTCATATTATTCTATATGGAAAACAAAGTCTTTTTGATACCCAGTTAAAGCAGACATTTCGAGAAAATCAGTTTGTATGAACCAAAAGGTTTTATTGAAGGGCAATATTTTATGCTAAGTTGTGTAATATGCAAAATTTTTTCTCGTTTACAGAGAAATTATTAGTTTAAACTTTTTACATCGATTGAGAAGCAGGCTCTTGCAACTTATATTAATCCCTCTCGATGATTGCTTCCTCTGTTCAAGTCATTACTCGCGCCATAAAGTGAAGAATGCCGAAACTAACTGTAGACTCTCACCCCTTGGGGGATTCCAACCAGCGACCTCCGGATCGGGAGTCTGGCGCTTTGACTTCTCGATCACTGTTCCTCCTTCATTATATCAAGAACTTGAATTTAAAGTATATTTTTTTATCAGACGTTGTCATGCGATTTGAACTGTCATAATGACAAAATAGAAGCAATAAAATAAAAAATGGCGTCTTTACAGACTATCACAGAGGAATAGTCGTGGAACAGATCAGACAGTTTAAGTAAATGCCACAACAAAAAAGTTCTACATGGATATTGTCCTGACATTTTAATAACTTGTTATTAAGTCATCTCAGCGTTGATTATGACAATAAATGCAAACCCCAGAGAACAAAAATGTATGGTGGATAGACATGTTAACAGCATTTTACACGGGAGATAATCCAGTGGCACATGTGTGGTGACCATACATACTATTTCATCAGACAGTCTTGCCGCGTTGAAAACGAAAAAGCACTGCATTTGCTGTTTTTTCTGAAAATTACCTCTCGATACCCAGAACGGCCTGTTGAATCAACAAGTCAAGCCTGTTTCCTATTTTTAAGTATATTCAAAACCCGGTAATCAGCAGACAACTTTGTGGAGATTTCATTAGATATTTCCAGTGGTCCAGGGATTGCGCACTGGAATGCTAATCCAGGGATCGCCACTTCGATCCTCCGCTTCCCTACCAACATTACTTATTGTCTTTCAGGTTAGACATTAACCCGAGGTCCGATGTATCATTGCTATACACTGACCATGGAAAAGATCCAGAGGTGTCTTTAGTATTGGATTCTTTCTATATCTTGCACTTTCCCCAACAACCTATAACAATTTCAGGGGGTCGTCGGTAATAGGAGCAACCGGTACCAATGATAAATTATCTCAGCAGAAAGAAAGAGATATATCAATGTGCTTCAATTCATGTTTTGTTAACTTCGTATCACTAGCAGACCTTTTGTGATTAACGTCCTTCCATTTAAACGTTTAATAAATGTGGTGACAGTTCAGACGAATTTCAACATAATAAGATTAAAATTTGATTTTTAAAAGAAAAGAAAATCGAGCAGAAATCATAATTTTTCGAGCTAAAGTCGCTTGGATAATTCATACCGTGTACATTCAGACAAACTGTTGTTATTTTAATGTTATGTTTTAGCGGTTGTCTTCATTATTGTTAGTAAATGTTTGTTCCACCAGAGTGTCATTTTAATCAAAATGTTTTCGAGACTGGGTATGTAATATTTGAGACAATGTTTCCTGATCAATAGTATATCTATCTATGAAATTCTCACGAGTGTTGAAAGCACTATTCTGGCCATGAAAATGTTCGGATACTGTCTGTTTTTTTCGACAGTAAATGTATGACGAAAACAGCCGAGGAGTAACGTATATTCCCTGTACAGTCTATAGATGTCGACATAAGATAAAAGGAGGTATGTGATAAAGTTGTGCTTCACATTTCCTGTTCGTACATCCATTTCAATATTTTTCTTCTACGGTTGTTCATGATTTCAATTGTCTGTCTGTCTGTTCGGCTGTTTGGCAGTCTTCTTTCTTTCTTTCTTCCTTTCTTTCTTCTTTCTTTGTTTTCTTTCTTTCTTTATTCCTTTTTTTGTTTTCTTTCTTTCTTTGTTTTCTTTCTTTCTTTCTTCTTTTCTTTGTTTTCTTTCTTTCTTTCTTTTGTTGTTTCTTTCTTTCATTATTTATGTTCCATTTTTCTTGCTTCCATTCTTTTTTCATTCTTTCCTTTTATTTTTATCTCTCAGTCATTCTTTCTTTCTTCTTTCTCTGTTTTTTTCTTTTATCTTCATTGTAACCAAAACCTTTTCATTTGATTCAGCTAGCAAAAAACTGTCTGGCTTATAAATCTTAAAAATGTTCGCTGCCACCATCTAAGATAACTGATAAACTTATCTAGGAATAGACTTGAGCAAGAACAGTTCTTCTACAGCCAGTTATATAAGGTGCAACCTTCAACCGAGTATACTGGTGAAAAATTTACTAGATCTCAACCTAACTTCCAAACAAGAACCCCCTTCCCTTTTGCACCACGATAGTATATACAATGTACCTCAGATATCTGACCAGTCTGAATTATGAAAATTGATTAGACTTTTCTGGTATTTGAAAATTGAAAAGATATTACTAAACATATATAAAATCATATAAGGCACCTGAAGTTTCAGGAATACTCAAAGAGTTATAATAAATAATGGGCCCCTAGGGTTTCTTATTCAATATACTGCAGCTAATGACAAAAACAACGACTGGATACAGTAACTGTAACCCCTGAAATTTCAGGTTAGCTTCCATGGTTTATTAATATAATGATAGAACAGATAAGCTATTCTGAAAATTACCTGAAGTTATCAACAGTCAAAGAAAACCCTTCAGACACAGGATAATCTGTAACATAGCACTTGTAAACATAACAGATTTGTCATTTACTCGCAGTTAAAGAGATTATTAATAGAAATATGTTAAGATTTAAAACTGTGACAGTAATTACTTCCCCTTTTTTCTTAATTCTACATTACTTTCTCTCATGGTCCGTCATGTTTTCTTAAATATTAAAGCCAATATAGGGGTAATCCTTCAGATTTACTGATTTGGCCTTGAAATCAACATATTTCTGACAAAACTGAAGTAATTATATCTTGACAAGAAAACGATCTATTTAGGAACTTGACATAGGAATTTACCATACGGTACCATGATAGCTCATCTCTGGGGTGAGTAACCCAGTAGCTTTACATCTTCTCTCCTCTCTCTCTTCCTCTCTCTCTCTCTCTCTCCTCTCTCTCTCTCTCTCTCTCATCTTTCTTCTTTCAAAGTACTTCTCACATGACGAATTCTATAACATAAAACATGTCTTTGCAGAAAAGCATCTTTTCTTATTATTCATACAGCTACATATTGAATATTTTTAAACACTTGCATGACTGCATTGCATTAATAATCTTTGCAAATGGTTGGCTAGCTCCTTTGCAACAAAGCTTCATGGAACGCAAGCGCTCAGTAAATAATATCAATCATTTTGAATGAATTAAACTTTGACGGGTTCGTATCATTTAACCTTTTCTGTCATTATCTGGAATATGCTTCAAATTTCACGCATCGTTTCCTTTTCAATTCACACATAATGGTTTTTCAAATTCTACGAACTCCGCTTAATGGAAAATGCAAGTTAGATGCATTTTTCAACCGTTTCTCAATCAGCTTAGACAAACACCATTCTTTTATCTTTATCATTCTCACAGATGGAATTTAATTTGCAAAGAAAACATTTATGATATGATTTTAGTCATTAGAAAAAGAACACGATAGACTAATGCCCCACATCCGTTTTGAAGTGAGTTGGGAAGACGCGATGTGTTTTCTATTTTGATTGTCTCTGCGTGCAGCAGACGATCAATCAAAATTTCAAAAAAGAATTAAAAGGTAATGCACGTGTTTGCTATCACGTGACCACATCTGCCGTGCTGGTGGAACAACACTACTCAGAAACACATTAGAATTAATATATTTACCTCACATCTGGTGACGACCGTAATCGTACAGGAAATTAATAGTCATATATTAGTTACCTCCCTTTCTCCACTTAGCGTACCCATTACAGATATCGTTTCAAGCAGATCTGGGTGCCGTCAGATACGTCTGAGGTAACGTTTAAACAGGATACTGTTTATTCTATATTTAGGTTGCCACATGTCCCATAGAATCATGTTGGATGAAATACATTTAACAATGTGTGTATTTATGTAAAACCCAATATTCGCTCTAACTTAAAAGACTTCGAGTTTTAGATCATACGTTTTATATAAAACTTGATTTTTTAAATTAGACTTAAGTAATATGATAATAAAAAAGATATTTATTCTAATTAATACTTTTCACGTAATGGCAGCAGTCAATTAAAGATGTAGAAACGTAATTTTTAATGTTGATTTTTCTCTTTATGGCATTATTTCTGAAATGTCTTATTTCCTTTGGAAAGATATAACCCTTTGTAACACAATAAGCAGAAATGCTAATGTTCCGTTTGTTTCAAAACAGGTTTAGAAAAATGTTAGTGTATTGTTCACGTACTTACTTCTACATCAAATAACCAGACATGTAAATGATAGCCAGACATTGTGTTCTGAGCTTATACATACACACTCCTTTAGCAGACGTAATATCATAACTGTCTGGAATCACAAACTAAAACAAACGTATAGCAGTATGGTTTTAAATCATAATGTAGCAAAAAGCAGTGCGTGTACTTTACTCGACGTAAAGAGGTTTAGGTCAGCAAAACATCACATGACACAACACTAAAACAATGCCAAACAAAAGCACAGTTAATAAAAACAAGACTGAACAAAACATTACATCCATTGGTTTATTTTAATTGTACACTATACACGACATTGAGTATTACGTCGTGTCTAATTATATAAAGATTCAAGCGTCTGTCTATGACCAGGTCGATGGTTCAGGACTCACCTGGGATTTCTTTTTCAGAATGAATGAAACCGTAAGATAATCAAACCTCGGTCAAAACTGCCTGTCTGCTAACTGAATGAAAAATGATTACTGATGATGTAACCTTGTAATTTGGATCTCATATTCCGAAGAGGCTGTTTCTCTTCTAAAATAACAAAAAAAAAAGAAAGAACCAATATACAGTCATAAGAAATGCTAAATTTGTATTTTTCCAATGACTAGAAATCTCATCTGACATCAACACTACGAAATAGTTTGTATTGGCTGGATATTTGCTCACTCTATTTTAGTTTCAATTAAATCTATGAAAGACGATGAAACGCATTATTCTTTTCTCATTATGAACCATAAATTTCAAAATGGGACAATTTGCAGCAATTACGAACGATTTCAAGTGAGAAATGTCGTTTCAATGGTCATTTCTGGCCAGTCTCATCATTTTTATCATATTTGTCCGTTACGTCCATGGGAGGTCCATATTTCACGGACAATTTAAGAAGCGTTAATTTCTATCTAAGATATGGTCAGAGATAACATCGAAGATAACCCACTTGTAAATGGCCAAGAAATCAAATGACTGAATAGTTTGATTGCATTTTTGTCATTACTTGTCACAATATATTTGGTCATTTTTAAGTGAGGCCACACAGTGCTCATTTCACGATGGAACATTCATTCATTTGTTCATTTAGTGTTGTTCCAGTGTCTTTTAAATTATCTGTTTACTGCCACAGTATTAGCATTGATTTAATATTATTGTATTATAGTTAGGCTATTTCTTTTTAAATAATTAAACTGTCGGAATGTTATTAAAATACATCAAAGCTATAAAGACTAATATAAAAAAAGTCAATTTTCTGTAGTCTTTTGCGTACAAAATATCTCAGACACCAGATAAGGTAACAAGTTACCCCGTCAATTCGGCGTCTTAAATAATTCTATCAAGCGTCTTCAACCTGTCGCCATTCTAAATTAAACATATTCAGCCTCACAATACGAACCTCCTAATTTTACAATAAACTGTAATTTTCTTTAAAAAGAACTGGCCTAAACGGACTGCCTTGCGTAATACCCCTAGTTAGGGAGAAATTGATACATGTAATTTTAAACGGTCAATTTACTGGATACTCGTGGGACCAATGACCACAATAGTTTTACCGTGTCCTAATACGCAGACTTAGTACTAAATTGGATAATGCAGTTTTCAATTTCCTGTGTTTAAAAGTGAATCAAAATCCGAAAACAAAGTAACCGAATTATGTAACGTACTTGATAAAAAAATGCATTGCTTGCTTTAATAAAGGTGAAGTGCCTTTTTATTGTACTGTCACCCCTATTTAAAGGGTCAGTCTCATGGTTTATGTGGCATCTTTATATTCTCGATGCTAGTCATATGTACAAAGCAGACAGACAACTGACCGTTCACTAACCGGCGTCAGCAGAAATTGTTGCTGAGATTTGAACCTTCCATTCGTAGCACTGTAGGCTGACGCCTTAGCTTGTTAGGCCCCCTATGAAGACGGTGGCCATTTGATGTCTTGCAAAAGAAAAAGGAATGTAAATCCTATAGTATTTGTTGTTTGTCTTTTACAACCATAACTTTGGTAAACACAAAGTACATTTCTTCAGGTAAAATTGGGATTTCCATCTGGGTAGCATAATGTTATTCAAAGTACCGTGCAAATTTGAAATTTCATCCATTCCATTGAAGACGCTTCCGAATATTCAAAACTAATGAGTACGTCAAGTGACAGATGGAAATTTTTTGCTTTATCATTTTTTCCATCTAAAAATTCAATTCCTGATCAGCACACTCTAATTACTTTCATATGCAAATTGGCCAAATTTATATCTGCGCCACCGGTCATATATTGTCTGTCTTGTTCAGCTAATTTAAAGGGAATGAATTCCATTTCGGCGCAAATTCGGTCCAATGTGTGAGCAGCCATTTGGTGTCTTCGTCTCACTGCTATCTCAATTACTGGTTTCTTGTGGTGATAATAAGTATATGAGACTTATTATGTTCGTTTCATTAAATTCCCGCTATCTTCTCGTCTCTTTTATATTCGATTACGACAACATTCGGAATACGTTTGTCATATGCCAGCTGGATAGGTGACAGTCTGGCGGTATGGTAGAGAGATTTAAAATGCCTGCACCTTTTAATTTAAGATGGCGTAATGACATATGATGAAGGCGAGATATTTAAAACACGCGCTGCAGTAAACAATATAAATATTCGAGTATCGTGCAATCAGGTATAATTTGAGTCCATGTTTTCTTAATCAGCCTATGAGACAGCTATTTAGAGTCTTAATGATACTGTCAATACCAATTAACTGTGACATCTTTCCTAAACTGGGATTATAAAATAGCTTTCATTTTCTACTTGTCAAATACATTATTTTCTTACATAAATTATTAACTACAGAAATGACATAAAAATCTAAGCAGATATTCCAGGTTCATTTGTAATCATATGACAATTCAGTATTTACAATACTAGCCGCTCTTTTTTCATAATATTAAAGCCTTAATTCTGAGATAATTCCTCGTTTATGTGGTTATAAATCATTTGTAAAATGACAGAAGCGAGGTTTTACTACTTTTTCATTGAATTAAAAAGTTATGGCATGTTTATAGATTTTAAACACGCTTTTCTCTTTGACAACCTATCATTAAAGTAATTGGGACATCTTTGTTAACTTTATTCAAAATGAAGAACGACACAGCTTTAAAGACTATCGTCTTTCCAAATAGTTCAGCATTTTTTTATTGGAGTCTTTGTAATAAAACTGTTTGAGCGGAGAGCCGTCTCTGCAACTTGTCACAGATAATTTTAACCCAAACTACGTTTACAATGACGTCCAATGTGTCCCTGAAATTTCGACTGTGCCTATAAAATGTTAGTCGTAGAAGGGGAACAATTACTTTCTACGTTACGACAACGGCTAAAATCTAGACTACACACTTGGGACTCTGGTTCATCATTAATTAGGAACGGATTGTCGAACAAGTTTTTATTCTAAATTATCAAAATAAACAAATATGGTCTTAGTCTGTTGGACGATATAGTAACGGATAAAAGAGAGAAGTATGTATACAAATGTAGAATACACGAACGTTTGTTTGATATAGCACCTATAAGGCTTCATTTGTATATTTTCACTATTGACAGATATATTAGAAAAAAAATATAGAAAAAAAACTTTCGTGATATCGTTACTACCAAACGACTTTTAAAAGTTACATGACAGCGTTTCTTTATATAGATGTTTTAAAAGTTTCGTGATGGATTTGCTTTGAGTAGATTTTTAAAGTTCGTGATAGCGTTACTATATATAGAGTTTTTAAAAGTTCCGTGATAGAGTTACTATAAAAAGATTCTTAAAAGGTTCGCGATAGCGTTACTATATATAGATTTTTAAAAGTTCCGTGATAGCATTCCAGTGAATAAATTATTTAAAAACTTTTGTGATATCGTTGTCAGTACAGAAGTACTAGTGTCCCAACTGACATTGTAAACACAGCGATTCCACTCCAGATTACTGCCTGATAAGTTTTGTCTCATGTACTTAAATTTTTTGTTGGTCAACCCATCATTCTTTTTACTAAAGTGACTCAACCTTTTATAAGGTCTGTTTAATCACTGAGCAACTATTGTGATTATAACTTGTTCCATAAATGCATTCCGAACTTCATTTTCAATTTCAAATTAAACAAATCACTCTGATTGAAATTTGAGTCTTTTTTACGGTTTCATTTCTTAGCTCTATAGCTGCGACTAAAATTCTATACGAGTATCAAAATGCTGCAGAAAAAATAATCCATCTTAAATAAATTGATTGCTTAAAAGCTTGCCATCTGTTCAGGCAAGGGTAATACCCTGGCTGCATTATTACGTACGAGACAAATGGATTAAAAATGGTACGATGATATTTTTATTACCTTTTCAAGTATCGTAATTAATAGCAAGCGTAGCGATCTTTTCCACTGGGCTTAATAAAAATACTACATCTCACCGAAAAGCAAATGAATTAAGTTAAGAAATCACTTAACACTGAAGCATTTTACGACCAAATAATGAAATGCTCTTAAGAAATTTCAGTTGCCTCGAGTGGCGATTCCACGCTGCACTTTGATAAAAGCTAACCCTACGCCTCTTGGATAAGGATTAGATTCCAACATCTGGCTCGAACGATTTTAGTCTCTAATTGTTCTAAGTCCTAATGGTTATTGTCCAGTAAATGAATTAATCACTGACATATGACATATTTCTTTTTCTTTGATGTGTCCTTGATGGCTCAGGGTTACCTAGCACGGACCACTTGTAAGGTAGCCAACACGGTGGCTGCTCGCATACCGTAAATAACTGTGCTACAAGTGTCTGTAATAAGTTGTCATCATATCAAAGTGTGATAAGTGCATTGTTCCTTTTTAATCAAAATAACATCGGCAATTTTATGTACAAATTTGTGTCCTTGTTATGTACTTGAAAATTAAATAGTTATCAAAAATATCACAAATTAGTACGAATACTTACCCTTTTAAACTTTTGTTCATCGGTCCACACGTCATCATTTTCTGACCATCAGAGGTATGTACCTTGGACAAAATCTACTCTAGAAAAGAGGTCTGAAAAAAGACAATATCTACACATACAAACCCAATGAAGAAAAATAAGGTACAAGCTCTGCTTTGCAGTTCAAAAAGACAGACTTGCATATTAACTGAAAAAAAATCATGTGTATCTCTGAACGCAAATTACCCATTTGATAAAAAAAGAGCAAAGATATTCTATAGTATTTTTTTCGACATTTTTTGGGCAAAACTGCACAAAGTACAATGCGAAAATCGTGGTTACTCTAGTTACTTAAGTCCAGCGCAGTTGTGTCACCTTCAGCCAGAAATTAGCTGACAGTATAGGTCTACATCTGCACTAAATGAATGGCCAGAAAAATGCTGTGGCTAAAATAATTTTGAAATTATGAATTTAGTGCTAACAATTATTTCGACTAACAATTATTTCGTATGAAGAGAGTTACAACTCATGCCTGTGCATTTTCTGGTTAACATCTATTCAGCTGTGGTTTAAATGACATTACTTGCTTTGTAATTATTACGCTTGTACAGACCGGCGTGTAATTAAGGCACGCGACTATTGAACAATTTAATCGTTATAATTAAAAGTTAAAATAAACAACTTCAAAGGAATCGGACGTAACAGAAGTGTTGCTGGCACGAGAGACTGAGAAAGGAAACTAAACACACGTTGAAAACGCAGCGCGTGTGAGCATGCGCACTGAACCATGCAGCAGGTGACCTGCACGTTAAGGTCATGAAAACAATGGCTGACCTCTGTTATCTCTATGGTGACTGAACCGATCTGATCAGCTTCGTTAGCTGAATTACCAAATTGTAAAATGTCGACAGGTGATTTAGAATTTAAAGCTATATTTGTGACAGGTACATGCATTAAGTGTAAACTGATATTGGATGAGTTCTAATTGCCCGGGTCATTCATGTTTGTGTCATGTTGTTAATTTTATAATTGATGTAGCATACGACTGTCAATGAAAGGAATACATAAAACAAACACAAAATCGTTTGTCTTTACACGACAATGAAAGAAATCTGAATATGACTGAATTATACCTGTTAGACTTATAGAGAAAGAATATAACTTAGTTTGAATTTATCGGACCATATAAACAACTAAAACTTGTAATACAGGCAGAATTTTTTTTTTAATTTGGCACTTTTTTACCCTGATAGTCTTTGATAATTTATAGGAAACTATTCTTACGCATCACCAATTAAATGTGACAGATTTGACAGATGGCGGGAAGAAAGGCAGCCTTATAATACCGTTTGTCTTCTAAATGTTGGTCTTTTAAAAGGTTCTTATAAAGAAGTAATAAAACTGTTTGAAATAATGTTCAAATTTTTTATTAAAACAAAGTAAATGATGTTTTTTGTATCTTGTATTCTTGCTTTCCGATGTTTACAACGAACTCGGGTATGGTTTTAGGCTAGGCAGGTGGAAATATTGGAACTTCTGGTACTTTATCATGCTCAGTGAACAGCAGCGTAGTAAACCTAGGAAGAAAATTGCACCCGACTTGGGACTTAAACCAATTACCAAGGGTACAACAGTCTGTAGTCTACCTACTGAGCTAAAGCACTCTAGTAACCTGGCCTATGAGGTCAGTTTGGGACACCCATCCAAGCACTAACCATGGATAACGTTGCTTAATTTAGCAAACGTTCCAGACACTCCAACCATGTCGCTAAAGAGCTAGCCCAACAGCGAGGCTGTTGGAAATGCCTTATATACCCGGTGTCCACTACAGCACAATGCTTGCCATGCTTCTACCAACACTACACTCCTCCTTCTTTTACTTCGAAAAGCTGACCCATGGCCCCTGCCTTTCACTTCTGACACCATTGTTGTAAACCAATGGAGAAAAGTGCACCACATTTGGGATTTAAACCTACGGCCTTTGGGATACAAGTCTGTAGCTTTACTTACCAAATTAGCCAGGGGCTTGATATAGTTCTATCCAGTACTGACACCACACCAATAAGTAGTACATTGATTTAATGGCACTTCAGGAAGACACATAGTATTTTTAGTGATGGGGATTGAACTTGTGACCCCTGGATTACTTGAACCAATCCAGCACATTATCACTGGACCACAGATCTGCTTAAACCAGCCTTAGGATACCTCAGTTTATCCCTCTTTTTATATGGTTACACAAAAAATGTTTCAGTATGTATATATTATTCCTTTTTAAAAAATAAAATAGTAGTAAAATAGAAAAAATAGCAGTTAATCAGTCATAATATGTAAGGATTCAAATATCTCTGTCAGCCACTACTGCTTTTACAAACGACCACTCAATTAAAATGGTTACATTCACAAGACAAGCCCATTGCAAAACTTTACTAAAGACAGATTACACACTTCTGAAAAATATTCAGTAATCCCATATGATATAGGATTCTCTTAAAGTTGTCTGAAGATCCAAAACTAGTGCATCCCTAGGAATTATCCATGTTTTGGATTACATATCCAAATTGTATCCGAGATATAGCATAAAACCCGTAAAAACCCTGTCTAAGACAATCAATATGGAGGGTAATGAAATATTTTGTAGAAACAAACAGTATCTGTCTCAGGAGATATGTTGCATCAATAAACCATTAATTTTATGACAGGCTTTCATTTCGTCAAAGTTTTTAAGAAACATGTTTGCGTTATAAACAAGAAATTATTTGTGTTTTACATTAGTGATAGTGGTTTAGATTACGTCTGGAACAATTTTAGACAAGGCATTGTTTTTTATTTAATAATATGTATCAAAGGCCTGCTATTTTGGTGTCTGGCATATGTTTGAATATGCGGGCATTATACCGTATTCAGTATTTTTGAATGTAGGGGTTTTAAGTCTGTAGTTGGTATAAAAATTCACAGACATTGCTTTGAGCATGAGTTTAATGGGCTGTGTGGGGAGCGGAAAGACATTTTTAAGAAACATGTTTGCGTTATAAACAAGAAATTATTTGTGTTTTACATTAGTGATAGTGGTTTAGATTACGTCTGGAACAATTTTAGACAAGGCATTGTTTTTTATTTAATAATATGTATCAAAGGCCTGCTATTTTGGTGTCTGGCATATGTTTGAATATGCGGGCATTATACCGTATTCAGTATTTTTGAATGTAGGGGTTTTAAGTCTGTAGTTGGTATAAAAATTCACAGACATTGCTTTGAGCATGAGTTTAATGGGCTGTGTGGGGAGCGGAAAGACATTCTGGCAATACATCTTGTAAAAATTAATCTCACTTAATGACTGCTTCCTCAGGATTCAAACCAGTATTTGTATCAACGTGGAAAGTCACTGAAGTCCTGGTTCTAAAAATGCTCTGTTTAAGATCAGAAACAGTACATACTGTATTGCATATTATTTGCCACTTCTTACCAATATATGAAAACAAGAAGATAGACAAATTCAGATAAGTCTCCAATAGGCTTTCCTTTTATGCAATAAAAATTTTAATTCAAATCCAATGCATTTGCCATAGATGTTATGAGTTATTAACCTGAAAAAACAAATTTGACTCCCAGAGGATTTCAGAACCCATTGATTTTTCATTTGGTTTTGTTTGTGATATTTTCCTTGCCTTTTGCTATGGTTTTCAAGAAACAAGAGAAGCATTAGCCTATGAAAAGAATGGTAAAAGCACAGATGGTCATGGTTTGACAAACGCAGTGGCAGCATTGTTCATTAAAATGAATAGTTTATCAATATTACTTAATACTAGCGTAAAACTTGATCATTGGCAAATAAAAGAACTCATAAAACAAGCTGAAATAGCAACCAGTGGCTGTCTTTTCCAAACACTTGATTTATTTCTTTTCAATTATGCAAACAAGTGGTTTCTTCATTTGCATAAATATTTATTAAAAATGGTAGAGCGTGATTGACAATTCCTTAAATGACATATTAGACTGGAGTGTTGGCATGCTTTCTTGATCGTATTATTTTTAATGATTTGAAGGATTTTGTTAATCATGATTAAATGATCGAGGGATAATTAAGTTTCTCGATTCCATCATTTCTTTTTTATTTCGAACAAGAATGTTAATTTTCTGAATATTGATACCAATTCCGTTATGACTCATGTTTTTAATGTTTGCGTTTTGCTTTCAATATTCGGGACATGATTAATTAACACATTGTTGAATCTGGAGAATTCCTGCTCTAATTGACTTAGTTGAACTTGAGACATGGTTGGAACATTGCTCAGCCATGATAATTACCAATGTTTTCGTAAGAATTCATTATTAGAAGTGGATTGGTCCCATAACTCATGAAATATTATTCTTGAACTAAAATATTACATTTTGTTTTGTGAGTGAAGATCTTTGCTTGATTAATCATTTTTAATCCATCATTGTAAAAAGCAGACAGGGTGATTATGGTACTTTTCCAGCACTGAAGCATTTTGTTTCTGTTCAGATTTTAACATTCTCCGAACTATAAACCTTCTGCTTTCTTTCATCAGCAGTTGAAAGTTCATTCAAGAATGCACTTGCAAAAAGAACCGCTAAACGACTTGTGTTACCTTAAGCCATTTGTGTATCAAACTGACAAGACCGTTTTTTTTTTTTAAAATGAACAGTTCAATCGGTAGTAAGAACACAGAAAACAGAAGTTCTGTAAGTGGAATTTGACTGCCTTGTCCTCATTCCCTCTTTCTACATGACTACAGGTCAGAACTCCCTTTCGACAGTTATCAAGTGTTCTGTACAGATTTTGAAAGGAAGTGCCAGGAGTCAATAGTCAATGCAAAATAGTTAAACTAAACAAATTGAGACAAGCATGATTCACTAATGAAGAAGAGCCAAGGCTGTTGAAGTGAATGGCATACATGTACTATAGCTACATGTTGAAGTGAATGGCATACATGTACTATAGCTACATGTTGAAGTGAATGGCATACATGTACTATAGCTACTGTTGAAGTGAATGGCATACATGTACTATAACTAAAAGATCATTTTGATGGTTATTGTGTCTTTGGCTGTAAGACTGTCTGTACTTTGTTACATTGGATCAGTTGTGAAACAAGTGATAAAAAAAAAGATGCATTTTAGTGGTATAAAGTGATGTAAAGTGTTAGAGTATAATCTTTAACGTATAGTTATTTAGACAATTTACATGCATTCATACATTTTAAATGTGGATAGAACCTCTTTTTACACATACATGATTTTTGGGCTGTGTCAGGTAACAAAAATGAGAGTACATTTTAGTTCAGATAAAAAAAATTGCAATAAAATGTATTTGAACATAGATGAAAGAAGCTATTCTGTTTTGAAAGTTTATAAAACATCCATTTGTGAAAATTTATTCTATTTGCAGGTTCTGCCATGCTGTGGACAATCAAGTGTTGATATTGATAGGAAAAAACAGTACAGAGATTATAATCTTGAAAGGTATGAAATTGTTATGTTATTGTAGTGCATATAATTCCAGGTACTTGGACTAAAATGAAGAAGTACATTAAGTAATTGTTATACTAATGCGTATTTGAATATGTTGGATAGTCTTTTTTTACCTTGACCTTTTCACAGTATCAAAAGCAGAAAAGCAAATAATATTCTGTGGAAATATTACCTGACCTTGTCATGTAACTAGAGCACATGTAACGTGTTCTTGTCTTTCAGCACTTTCATTTTCTTTGAGATGAAGAATTTAGCAGACATAATGTAAAGTGACACTTCAATGAGGCTAGGCAGATTAAAGCGACATTAAATTCCACAATACTGGCAATTTTATTCGACATTAAGCAAATATTTCATACTACTTGAGACAGGGCTACCCGGGTGGCAGTTCGGTTGTCGATAGGGTACTGTTTGACAGCTTAAAAAACCAAGTACACTATCATTGTAATTTTTCAGTTTGTTAATTACAATATCGAATATCATATTGGTTTCTAAATTGATGGCTTAATTTAAAAGCAGGTCAAAATGAGGTTCTCCGTTGCTACAATAATACACTCGTGTATGCCAGATTGTATTAAACAAACTTTGAAACCAGTCGTTTTGATGGTTGATTTTATTTGGATAATAGCTACCTTCCTAACACTTCACATTCAATCTATTTGTAAGTAAATTTTATTAAGACAGATGTTTTGGAGAAAAAAGCTGACTGGATTTTGGGTTGTTGCTTTTTTTAGGTAGTTTCAAAGGGATTAGACTTGGAGCTTTTAAGGATGCACATCCAGATAGATAAAGAAGGGTTACCGGTTGCCTTAGTTTTGTTCTATATTAGTATACCTGCTGTTGATTGGGCCAGCCATCTTGGCTTATAAGCCTTCTCTGCTCATATACAACTGTCATTACTATTTTACTGTATAAGACACCTGCTAGGCAGGCAATTAGAACTTCTTTTGAACTAGATGGGGAAAACGCAATTGCCCAATTCAGAATGACCTTGTCAGGGATTTGAACTTTAAGCTTGCTCCTGATGGCCGATGACTTCTCTGCTGTGGAGATGAATTATGATTAACAGAAAAAGGGGTTCAATATTTTGAAATAATTAAGTTCAAGATATTTATTGCAGCTGAACAATGGTGTGATGAAGTTTCCAGGTCAGTGTTACCTTTTGAAAAGAAAAAAAACCAACTTAGATTTAACTGTCTAGCCAAGGTCAAAATGTGGATCAATACCATCGAAACATGAAACATCACTTACTGAAGCTTTTTGTTTAATTTACCATGAAATGCGAATCATAATTACATGTGATAATGATGTAATTATTCTCACAATTACCAGTAACTTTAATAAATCGTGTACTGTGACACTTCGCATTTATTTTCATACAAGTTGTTGGTGTCCCTTCGGAAGTGGTCTTTTGAAAACTCAAACATTTAGTCCCGCTTATTTATAAGAGTGCTTGTAATTTGATTGATAGTTGTATAACAGCGTTTTATAATAGTTGATCAAATCTATGAAATCAAGAACAATTTTTTCAAAGAATTTTGAAAAATGGGATTCCTTTCAAATTATCTTTAACAAAGCTGATGATAAAATGTTAAGATAACTTTGGAATTTGTCATTTATCTTACTGTGACATGGCCACCAGCAGTCAATTTTTCAAACGTCAAGTTTTGAAAAAATCTTAAAATTAGGACCATCTGTAATAGATCAATATGCAGAGCAGATGTTGTGATCTTTGAATAGCATTATGTGTCAAGAGTCAGTTTAGTTAAGTATGATTTAGTTTAAACTTACCTATTTTACTTCTGTTGTAGGAAAAGTAATAGCAACCATTTCTGGAAGACTTCAGTTGCCCTTAAGTTTTTATATGTATCTTCAACAAGTAAAGAGAACCAGGTTCTTTTGATCAGTTTTAAACCTATGATCTCAGGGTTACATGTAATTCACACTTTATACCTTGTATTTGTACATACAATCTGGGGGTTACAGGGCACACTTCTTACCATCTCAGTGTTTATAGGTCACACTTTCTACCTTCTTGAACCTAATATCTCAGAGATTCAGGCCACACTTTCAACCATTTCAGGGTTACAGGGTAACACTTCCTACCATCTTAAGGTTATAAGGCACAGTTTCTACCATCTCAGATTTACAGGACCTTCTACATTCTTGAACCTCAGGTCTCAGTGTTACAGGCCATTCTTTCTTATACCATCTCAGATTTACAAGACTTTCTACCTTCTTGAACCTGAGAGATCGCAGAGTTACAAGTCACAATTCCAACCATCTCAGTGTAACAGGCGACACCTCCTACCTTTCAAACTTAAGGTCTCAGAGTTACAGGCTACACTTTCTACAATCTCAGTTTTACTGGCCACACTTCCACCTTTTAAACTCAAGGTCTTTGTGTCACTGGTCACACTTACTACCTTCTAGAACCTAAAATCTCAGACTAACAGGCCACACTTTCTACAGTCTCAGTGTTTCAGGCAACACTTTGTACAATCTCAGGGTTACAGACCACGCTTTCTACCATCTCAGGGTTACAGGTCACTCTTTCTACTGTCTAAGCATTAGAGGCCACACTTTCTACCATCTCAGGGTTACAGACCACACTTTCTATCATCTCAGGATTACAGACCACACTTCCTACCATCTCAGGGTTAAAGGTCACACTTTCTACTGTCTCAGCATTAGAGGTCTCACTTTCTACTGTCTTGGGATGAAAAGCAACACTTCCTACCATCTCAGTGTTACAGGTCTAGAACCCAAGATCTCAGAGTTACAGGCCACACTTTCTACTGTCTCAGAGTTACAGCCCATACTTCCTGCCATCTCAGTGTTACAGACCACACTTCCTACCTTTTCAGTATTAAGGTCACACCTTCTACCTTCTTGAACTTTGTAAGAATTCAGTTACAGGCCACACTTTCTACCCTCTCAGAGTAACAGGCCACACTTCCAACCATCTCAGGGTTACAGGTCACACTTTCTACTGTCTCAGGGTTACAGGTCACACACTTTCTACTGTCTCAGTGATACAGGTCACACTTTCTACAGTCTCAGTTTTTCAGGCAACACTCTGTTATCTCAGTGATACAGGTCACACCTTTTACCATCACAGGGTTACAGGCCACACTTCCTACTTTATTGGACTTACGGTCTTAGAATTACATGTCACTTTTTCTACCTTTTAAACCTAAGGTCTCAGTGTTACAGGTCACACTTTCAGCCTTATTGAACTTATGGTCTTAGAGTTGCAGGTAAGCTTTCTACCTTCTTGAACCTGAAGTCTCAGAGTTACATGTCACACTTTTTTCCTTTTAAACTAACTTTTTTAGAGTTACAGATCATGCATTCCACCTTTTAAACTTAAGATCTCGGAGTTATAGGCAACACTTTCTGCCATCTTGAACCTCAGATCTCAGAGTTACAGGTCACACTTTCTACCATCTCAGAGTTACAGGCAACACTGTCTGCCATCTTGAACCTCAGATCTTAGAGTTACAGGTCACACTTTCTACCTCTACAACATGGCTTATACTTGTCTTAAGTTTAAAGTATTAACATATAGAGCAAAAATATTGTCATTCCCATCATTCTGTCCCTATTAATTAATCAGATTCTCTGATAGTTTATTTTTTAAGTAAAGTCACCATGTGAAGGTAAAAAACCCAGCATCCAGACAATAAATACTATAAGGAAAGGTTAACACTGTAAAACCAGTTAGGCTTCAGGGCTTTTGTTTTCATCATTTTGAGAATATTTCCCATACAGCAGTGTGAGTCTCCAAAAACTTTAAGTTGTCAAATACTAGTTTGAGCCCAGAGTTCAGTCTTCAATGGGTATTAATGTAAGATAAACAAATTTCCAATGTAATAACTAAACTATGTAATAAGTACTTCCTGTTGAAATGAAGATATAGAGAGTAATGTCACATAGAATCATGTAAACAGTCGACATCAAATGAATGAAACATTTCTGTAATTATTAATCCACAGGTCATTCTGTTGGAAGAATTTATTGTTCAACAGATTATATGTCTGCATAATTTCCTTTTTATCTCAAGCGAGACGGATGATTATGATTAACAGTATTCTTTGTTTCAAAGATCAGATACAATATTTTTCTAAAAATCTACACGTTTGTTTTCAGGTTGACTGGTTTTCTTTACAGAAAAGAACAAAATATTGGTATATCTTTTCTTTTAATCAGAGGCGTGGGTAACACCTGTGCGAGCGGGCCAAATTTTTCTATTGTTCTAAATCACTCACTAATTATTTCACTATTGAATGTTCACCAAGTACTTGTCGATCAGATGATTTATTGATATAGACAGGAAATTTTAGCCGATTGTGTATTTTTTGTGATATTTATACTCAATGGTTGATGAGTTTCGATTAGTATTAACCTTTGTATTATTTACCACGAGAAGTTTTGAAACAAATTTTACAGAAATTTAGTGTTACAATTTGATTGGTCTGTGGGTTTATTCTTATTATGTGTATCGGATAGTTGATGGTAAAAAATATTTATTAATTTTTATCTTTTACTTGTTTCATTTTGTGTTTTTAGACACAAAATCCATTATATCGATTATTATATGTATTTAAATGACCCTATAAACTTAGTTTTTAGTTGTGATTGTGTTTACGAGTTTATTCATTGGAGGTTCATGTTTCCTATATGACTGATAACCCATAAGAGTTTAGTTTAGGTTGTTGAGAATAGTGCAAAAAACTAAAAACATCCGCTTTCAGAAACAGTCCTCATTTTTTTGCTCAGTGTAAAGCACCATTACATGGGACCACAGGTTTAACGTCCTGTCCACAAAAATTAATTGGAGGAGATGCAGGATCAAACTTGTAAAATATGTCTGAATTACCGTATATCAGGTTTTTTTCGCGTACTTCAAATTTCGCGATTTTAGGCAAAATTTAATTTTAGCGAATCTAATTTTAGCGATTTTCTACAGCTGATTTTTATTTTCGCGTTTTCTATATTTTGGCAGGGGAGATTACTCTAAGAGAAATAATGTGGACATTGCTATCGGCCATATTTTACCGGTATGTACCGGAATGCAAGTAAATAGGTTATACTTGAGAAAATACATTTATTTTAATGGTGTAATCTATAAAATATGTATTTCAATTAGAAACATTTCTGAAATTTATTTGCATTTACAATGTATTTTCAAAACACTGGTGCAATTAAAGTACATGTATACACATTATACACATTATACAGTCATCGTCGTATTTAGCTCTTTACATGTTATTTTTCAGTGTAATTCCTGCCTTTGAGCATGTATTGTAATCATACAATACAAAAAAAAACACCCGTTCGAAAGTAAAAACTGCTCAGTAAAATAATGTGTTTAGGATTTATCAGTAACATGTATGATTAAAATTAGCACAAAAGACGGATTATCTCTGCACACAGTGCAGTGGTTATAAGTTGGGTATAAACAGTTACCGGGTGATATCGATTTTTACATGTTTTTACATGTTGCAAATATAACGACACCGGTTGAGAAAACGAAAGTAGGAATTTTGTATGCTAAAAAACGCGAATATTTTAATAAAATTTTCGCTGTTTTAAATTTTAGCGAATTTGTTTGGACGCGAACAAAGCGAAAATTAGATACGCGCGAAAAAAACCTGATATACGGTATAAGTTCGGTGAGGTTACAATTGCCTTGTTACAATTAGCTCTGTTACAATGGACCTCAGTTTTATATATCGTTCAAGACAACTTGTAGAGTAAATAGAGGAGTGTAGATTGGAACTTGCAATTCCTGGATTGTAAAGCTGTGCATTACCACTGGTCCACTGATCTATCTCTGGTATCACTTAATGTTTTAGATTAGTTCACTTTTCATGGAGCTTTCTTTGGAGAAGTTGATCCTTGTTTATAAAAAAAAGAATAGTTTTGCAGATCTGTTTTTAATTTGTTCCTTGATTAAATAGTTTGTTCACAAACTGCGTTAACTTCATTTGTATTTGGTCTCTATATTGCTTTAAACAAATTATGGTTTCCCCTTAAGTTTGAAAAATAAAAAAAAAGTAAGAGTGGATTTTTTGTGAATTTAGAAATTGAGAAAAAATGACATGATTGTATTGCCGCTTGGGAAATTTGAAGCGTGAAAAAAACTGGCAATATGCTAAACATATTTGTGGCAGATTAGCATCATAATTGGATGTTAGCACATCAGTGGTACAGAATTTCTCATGTTTATTTCCGTAATGGATTTATCTGTTGTCATTTCGAAAGAAAATATCCTTAGAAAAAGCCAAGGAAATTGAAAGAAAACACGAGAGTGACACATTCTGTTTTGCTATTGTGTATTATCAAGGGATTACATTTTATCATGATAACCTTACAATTTTGACATCTGTCCGTCTTGCAATTAGTATTGATCAACACCGCAAATATAAGCCTAAAGTTATCTTCTTTCAGAAGATTTTGAACTTAGGTACTGTCCTTTGCTGGTTATTTATCCACACTCGTCTTTTTTTGTTTATAGGTTTTCAGTCTGTGACAATGATACATTCAATTCATCATCGTTGTGGTGAATGTAACATGCAGATAGATTTTAAGATTTGTGGTCATCAAAAAAGATAACCATCTTTGCTTTTACTACAAAGGGCAGTTAATTTATAAATGAACTCTTATCAACGTTGTTTCTTGAGCTGCTACTGTTAGCATTCCAAAGCACATTCAGAACGAGTTTGTGAGTTCGGCTGAAAGAAACCAAGAAGTTTAGAGACAGTAGAGCTCAGTTATGGAAGGTATTGATCCATATTTGTGCTTAGAGAGATGCCCTAATAGCAAATTGGAGATCACTTAAGGCCCGGTAGTGCTCATTAATAGATAGGTGGAGATCCCAATATGCCAAAGTGATGGCTGACTAACAGCGTATCAGAGATCACTTAAGGTATGGGAGTGCTCAGTTGTGGATAGGTAGTGATTCTTATACAGCAGAGTGAGACCCAGATATTATAGCACAAGTTAAGATACCTTATGGCACATTAATGCTGAAACATGGCATACATTTAGATCACTTATGGCATTAGTAATATTCAAGGATGGCATAAATGAAATCACTTATAGCAAAGGCAAGTGAATGTATAAGAAAAGAGTTATGGCTTTGTTGTACACCTTTGTTAAACAGCCACCAAGTTTAAAAGTGTTCCTTAATTTGTATATTACTGCTTTAAGACCAAATTTTACTTTTTCATGTCAGTCATGCCGATAGTTTTATCAGCAGTCAGAATCTATATTTACGTAAATAACCAAACATTTCCTGCCCTAATAAGTGCTTGTATACAAAAAGGTAAATTGAATCATTTAAAAAGTCGGTTGATAAATGCTAGAATCAGGTCATTTTCAGATCAGGAATTTCCAGGCGGAGGAAATCATTCGGCCGAGAGCTTGTCTGAATATCACAAAAAACTACTCAGTGTCATGCAAACATTCTCATACTATCAGGAAATGAGGGCAATTGATTCGATATTAGTTATCTTGATTTGAAATTAATGGCACTCTGCGATTATGTTTTTATGTTCAGATTTTTTTTCTTGCCCTGTGCGGGAGTTGTCCTCAATTAGGCGTATTTTTTTAAAATGAAATATAATGTATAGGTTATGATTGCTCCAGAGTTAGGAGTTCAGCAGATGTAATGTGCTAGATTAAAGTGAGATTTTCTGAGGCTGATAATTTCACAAATGTTTGTTACGGTCTTAGTTCATTTTCATACATTGAACAGAATAAATGGCTGTTCGTACTAAAAATGTTAAGCACTTTGTATCTTCACATTTTTTTTAAAAGCATTGCTCATTACAGATCTTACAAATGTCAAATCGAAACCATTAGCAATACAGAAGTAGAAACAAGAAGTAAGGTACTCTGATAAAGATAGTTACATGTATGTATCCTGTATCATGATTGCCTTCGCAACAATTCAAGTCCGCTGAAAGCAATTTGTATAGGAAATCATTGTCTTTTTTCTCTTTCCAATTACGCGTTTATCTTTAAGCTCGGTACTCGTTTATCTGTAAGCTCAAGCAATTTCCATCTGAACAAACTATCAAAATAAATAACACTTGTCTTCTGTATTGTTTTACCAGGGAGCCGTTAATTTCCATACATGAGCGATCCACTGTTATCTGTTGGTTTCTGTATTGCTGAGATAGACAATAAAAACAATAGATAAACGAAATTAGAAACAAATCATTTCCTTACATGTACATTTGCCGACCACTTCTCGGAACTTCAGTATTTGCTTTCTGTTCGTAATTGTTTAGATGCCATAGAACTTTAGTATATCTGCAAAATATTTTGTTTATAAAGAAACTATCGATAACTGGCAATTGTATTCGGAATTACTGTGTATGGTTGCTGCCCCTCCTTGGACCTTGTATTGCAGTTTATTTTATACAGATATTACGGAGCTCAGTATGTAGAAGTATTTGCCACATCTGTCCATTTCTTAGAATATGTAATTGCTTTGATTTTATAAGATGATATAGAAGAATTATTATAAATGTTTGGCCCTTATATATAGTAACATTTTATCATCTTGTTGAAAAAATGTTTACTCTTAGGTCAACACTAATGTCGGTTAATTCTTCGAAAATACAGAATTTAAGTATTGGGCTGCTTCAGATAAGAAAATTATTATTTATTATTGACTGGAGCAGTTACATTTACTTTTTGATAGCATGCATTTTTTTGTTTTTTTTTGTCAACAATTAGCTGAAGGAAAAATAATAAATATTGAGATATGAATTCAGACTATAATGCTATTCACATTGCAAGAACTTATTAAAAATGTTTCTTTTGTATGTGGTACAAGAACAGAAATTATCACACACAAAAAGGGTGTTGTCAAAAGTTTGAGCATTCAGGCATTTGTTTTTGAGAAAGTAAGGTGTGAACGTCTGCTTCTGGTTGTAACAACCAGGTCAGTTATCACACAGCTCTAATTTTTTCAAAGCCCATTTAAGGAAGTAAAAAAAATATTCTAACGTAGAATATAATGATATTTAGTTACCTTGAAAGAAGCAAACATTTCTAGCTGTTGCTTTTTTTTTAACTCTTAAGTAGAAGAAACTGTTTCTCAGAGGAAAATTTGTCTGTATTCAGAGGGAAATTACTACTTGTGGTTTTTGGTAGTGTTCCAGAATTAAAATTACCAAAACAAGATGGTAAATTGAGCGACCAGGCTGTAGTAAAGAACAAATTGTCTCTATTAGTTCTACAGACTAGGTGTTATTATCTCTTCCCTAGTCACTGGTTGCTTAATCATTTTTTATAGAAACTGTTTCATATCATTACAAGTCTTGGAAATAGTAAAACAACTCAATTGACCTTAGTAATATATTGACCTCATTAAGTGTAATGACCTAATTAGGGTTTAGTTTAGACGAATTTATTTTACATCGATTGCGATACAAGTTCTTACAACTTAGATTCACCATGCTAAATGACTGCTTCCTGGGTTCCATACCAGTATTCGTGCAGCGGTGAGGAATGTGAAGATTGTGAGAGAATCTTGCCTCTGACGGGATTCGAACCCGCGACCACTGGATTCGGAGCCCTTCGCTCTACCCCTGGACTACGGTGCCTCCTCATTAGTGTATTTCACCATAGTTCCTTGATGATTGGGGCAGTTGCAAGAGAGACATATCAGTTATAGACTATAGTCTCTAGAACTAATACTAACCATTCCTTCTTTAATTTTCAACACAGCCTTTTTTTTTTTTTCATTTTTCGAGTACCCACTTAATCATCTAAATGCAAAATGATTTATTGAAGCTGTTATCCTATTTTCATCTCTGTAACACAAAATGGGGCCACCATTGAGAGACACTTATAACTGTTGTGGTTCAAGTTTGAATTTAGATTTAGCCTGAAAGGGAAATTTTCTGTTTAGTTGACGCAAAGTATAGAAGACATTGTGTGGTTTTATATTCCTTCAATCTGTCTATAGAAAGACAAAATTATTGAAGTTTTAGGAAATTAATGAAAACAGAAAGCAGACTACATAAGAAGAAAGAAAAAACACACCATATACCCCCTTTTAAATGACCCTATAGCTGGAAGCCTTGCATTTTATGCTATTTTGATTCCATAATTCATAGTGCTCCTTAAATCTTTTAATATACAGCCATTCCTTGATGAATTAACAAATAAATTTTTCATATTTTGAAGCTATGTACCTGCCAGCATTTTCAAAATGATATTGCATTTTATGGCTGAAATTTTTCAATGCTCGAAGTTTTTGTTGCGGACTGTGTAATAGGAATGTGTTGGATTGATCGTGAAATAGTATGGTACACTTTGTATTCTTGATGTTTCTTTTATTGAATTTTTGTTGTAATTTATTTAATTTTTTACTCAATGACTTCTAATACCTTTTGAATGTTTGGTTTATTTAGAGACATTTAAATTGGTTATACGGTACAGTGTGTTAAAATGATTTCTATAATACAGCCTATAGGCTGTACGATTGACTTATTTTAAAGCTTCAGAGCTAAGAGAACCACTTACTGACTCTACAAAAATTACCAGTCTCAAATTTTGTGGGGGTACTTGAAATGATGCCCATAAGTATTTTGTGGCAACTTTGTTGAAGGTCAAGGTTATTCCACATGACGTATTCTTTTTAAACAACAGTTTTGAATATTAAAGCATTTCAAGGTCATGGCAGCTGTAATTATATGTGTGAGCAGTGGTTTTAATATTAATTCAGTTAATATTGAATATATTTCCTTAAAACTACAGTCTATACAGTATTTTTGATAAGAGATAATAATTTGGCCTCCATTTTGTGAAAAAGAAATATCAGAAAAAAATCATGTCATAGAATTTTATTCATCACTAAGTAATACTGAATTAACTTATTTTATTCTAATATAGAACACTGGCTACTTAGGTGCTGTTAAGTACATATCTCTAGTTAAGACAAGTAAAGCTTTGCAAAGCCAAGAAATAACAGAGAAATTTACTTTCAAAGGCACTTGTTCTCAAAGTATCTAACAAAAGACAATAGGCTTCTATAGATTGTAGCACAAGTTTATTGATCTGTCTTTGGTTCCCTGCGTTTATTGTATATAATTATGTTATCATATTCCTGAGATTGAAGCTCCGGTTATAATTACGAGGACAATATATATATATCAAAATCATAGCTTATCTTCGGCACTCAGTCCATCGACCAAATATTGCAAATACGGCAATAAAAAGATGGATGGTCAAGTGCGGCAATGATAAATTGTGACAATGTTGTCAGAGATACTTAGTGTGCTAATTGAAAGAGAGGCGATGTTGTCATAGACGTGTCACAATTTTTATCTGTTTTAATTGTTCCTTATCACCCTTGTAGACAAAAACAATTAGTGTGTTTGACAGCATTAGATCTTTATGTCATATGTCCTGGAGAATTAAGATGTTCTGGGGTTTCCAGATTATATTAACAGCATGAGTTTTTTAGTGCAATTGCATTACCGATGATTTGTTCTTGATCTGTTCTTAGTAAACTTTCAAAAACAAATTTAAGAACACTAAAGTTTTTAAAGTGTCCTTGATTGGTTCCTGAAATAGTATTATAAGACATCATAGGAACATTTTATAGCAATTATGTTCATGAACTCTTCTTAATTAACATGTTCTGGAGTTTGCTGATGAACATTTTAAGAACAATACAGGGACTCTCTTAATTCATAAAAAAGTTCAAGCACTGTTCTAAGATGATGTTCCATGATCATGAACAGTTTTTATACAGATGTTCTTGAACTGTCATTTAGAACAGTTTAAGAACTGTTCTTAATGTTCTAGGACAGTTCCTGAACTGTAATTCCTAACATAAGAACCAAATTTCAACTGGGATAGGAGAAAAAAATTTTTTTTAGTATTTTATACCAAAATGTAAAATAGGGTAAGTTTATCTGTTGTAAAAAAGTGCATGACTGTACGATAACTGATGTATCTTGCAGTTATTGCATGGCTTGATCCATTTTCATTGTACATCTGAAATATAAACAGTTGAAGAAATTATTGCTAATGATTATGATATAAGCACAATTTTGACATTGCAAAGGGACAAAAAAGAGTCTCAGACAATGCATCTAAAGGTCATTTGTCCCTTACCTTTAATTCAACTGAGGCAGCAGTAAGTCACTTGCAGAGAGGATGGTTAATTAACTTGTTGGATAGTCTCAGGCACACTTGGTAGGCAGACTGCTGGGATATGACCAGAAAGAGGTTGAAACTGGTATAAAACCTGAATAAAAACAGTTCTAACACGATCTAAAAATAGCCTATATATACAAAGAAGAAAATAAACACGGGTTATCCTGCAGTATACCACTCGCGTGCGCTTGTTGTTTTGGCTGTTCCACGAACCGCTGTCACCACTACGTATAAAATTTTTATGAATGAAAGTCACGTGATGTTTGTAAATACTACCAGTAGGAATCGTAGTATTACCGGCGTACTACAACAATCAAAGTTCGCCTGCAAAATGGTACAAAAAGCCAATTAACTTAGAATGGGCAAACTTTGTGAAATAATAATAGCCAAGCAATGTTTTCTGTCAATAATCCATGTAAATGTTACTTGTGTCTACATTAAAATTCACACACAGTATGCTGACTTTCGTGTAAGCGACCTTGTGACGTTTTACATATGCTATTTTTATCATCTAAGAACATGAACATCTTTGATTTGTTTGAACATTTAATTTATTAGTAAATTGCAATTTTAGTTCGAAATAAAAAAAGAAATTAACTAATAAAAAGTGTGTTGTTTATTTGTTCATTTAGTATATTGATCAACTTATTATGTGGAAGCCAACTATAACATATATCGAGGGAGGAAATTTTAATGCCAAACTCGGGCGTACCACGCAAGTGTTTTTACAATCGTAAGAAGTAGTTAACACTTATTTCACAATGTGGTTTATTGTTTGGTCGTGTTAGAATCGAAATTATAAGTATCCAGTTGTGATTAATCGTACCTACGGCCTTCGTGATATATTCCTACGCATAAGAACTCAAAACATGGGTTATTCTACGATAAACCACGCCTGGATACTTATTATTTCTTAAATAAACAGAATAGAATAGTAGTAATACAGCTTAACTGACACAAGCTTTTCTGTTTCTGTTATTCTGCAAAAACTTGGTTTTATTAATGTAAATCCGACTGGTTTTATGACCTTGTGCGGGTAAAACAAAGAACTCAGGCATAGCAGATCAATAATATATATCATGATCACTGTGATTATGACAGTACGGTTCCAAGGATCTTGATAAAGAACACCCTCATAATAAAATTCGATACTTACTTACATAATAATGTCTTTAGAGTAGGAACAATTTGTTTAATGCGGTAATAAAAAGAATATTTGATCAGAATTTGTCCAGGGTAAAGTTCTGATTGAATATTTCGGAAGATTAATGGGAGACGTATTGCAATAAGTGTCTGGGAATATTGGAAGATGAATCCAGAAGATAAATCACCATCTTACTTAAGACAATTGTTTTACGCAAGTGTATTTCTTGGCTAAGATGAATTGTATGGTTAATAGTTGAAGAAAAGTGTAATTCTGTGAGCTGTCAGCCTGTATTTTACTTTTTTTTGTTTTCTCCACTTTTCATGAAGTATATTCTGAAATGTTCATTTTTCATTATACCCCCAAAACGAAGTTTTGTTGGGGGGTATATAAGAGTCACATTGTGGTTGGTTAGTCGGGCGGTCGGTCGGGGTTTACCTTGTCCGGAGCATAACTTGAAAACTACTGGTTGGAATTCAATGCAACTTCATACAATGGTCAAGCACAATGAGGGGAAGTGCAGTGTCCAAGAATCATAACTCCATGTTCACTATTTGCAGAGTTATTGCCCTTTATTGGTTTTCCTTGTCCGGAGCATAACTTGAAAACTACTGGTTGGAATTCATTGCACATTGAGTGGATGTGCAATGTACAAGAGCTATAACTCTGTCTTCACTGTTTGCACAGTTATTGCCCTTTGTTAGTTTTCTTTGTCTGGAGAATAACTTGAAAACTAATTTTTTGGAATTCAATGCAACTTCATACAATGGTCAAGTGCAATGAGAGGGAATGCAATGTACAGGAACCACAACTATTTTTAATTTCCCACAACCATATCTCTTTTTTTAATTTTTTTACAAAGTATTCTGTTACAAAATTGAGAACTTCCTCTGTTCTGTAGCGGTGTTTTGGGGGTATTAATCACATTTAGTGATAGCTCTAGTTTATCTTTCTTTTGCACTTAATGTCCAAAATGTACATGACTACATGTATTATTCAATTTTGACTTACTCATTTATCATTAATAGGAGTATGAAATCAAAAGTTACTCACTGTAAAACTGACGGTGCAGACCAGGATAAAACCATACTGACATTCTGGCTCAGTTCAATGGTCTTTGCCGGAAACAAATCAAAAGCAACTTATGGTCAGCACGTTAAAGGTTAGGACCACAAATTTTTAGCTCGACTATTCGAAGAATAAGGAGGTCTGTACTGCACTCACCCCAGTGTCAGCAAAGGTGTTGGTTAAAGTTTTTTTAGTAAGTGTAATACCTTGTTCATTATTAAAGGGATTGAAACATAAAATACTTGCATATAGTGATAAGGCCCTCCAGTGGGACAAGGGTCATAACTGTGTAAGGAATATTTACAGAATTATGCCGACTTTAACTTAAAGATTGCTTGCTGTGGGGCAAAGGGCATAACTGCATTATCAGTTTTTTTTCAGGATTATTTCTCTATTTTAATTAGAAATTTGATAAAAATTCATGATAAACTGTTTTATTATTATTTCAGAGTTATATGCCCCTGGCATTTAGAGTTTTGGTTTTATTTAATCATTAAGTGTAACATCTTGTTTATTATGGAAGATTCATTTGAAAATAATATTTATACTTCCCTATGTTAATAAAGCTTTTATCTCAGGGACAAGGTGCTTGTGTCAATATTTTTTAGAATTATGCCGCTTTTAACATACATTTCTTTTTCTAATTTATGAGAAAAAATTAATTTCAAGTAAAACCTATAATAATTTTTCTTATAGAGTGAGTTTAAAAATTAAGGTACGTTACTCATGAGATTTGACTACATGAATTCCTTTTGCGACATAGAATTATGGTTAAGAATAAATTAAGCTTTTAAAGACATTCTCAGATTGCACTGTCAGAGAATTGAGAATAGTCGAGCATACTGTTGACAGTGCTTGTTTATCTTTTGGTTCATGGGAATGTATTATAGACGTGTTCGCTGGAAGTCCTAAAATAAATCTTATCTTTTACTTTGGAAAAATTACGTTACGTTGGTTTTGTAAACCAATAAATATAAAATTAGTGGCCTTATAAAATGTAAGTAATTATTACAGTTAAAGCTCTGCTGTGTTGTGTTCGATCACTGTCAAACTCTGGTATTCAGAGAATATTAGCTTCAAAATAGCCTCAAAACAGGTTAGACTAAATTGTATGTAAAAATGAAATAGATTAATGCCATGAACTAGGTGAGGAATAAATTTTATGAAAGTTATGGCAAAACATGTTATTATAGTTCCCAATGGAAATAAGCGAATTCAGATTATCTCCCAAAAACAAGAGTCGCAGACAATTTATTGCGATTTTAAAAAATGTGTTTACGATTTCTGGCACTTGGTAATAATTCATGACCTTATTTTATGATGATTGAACTTACAAGACTGGTTTATATCTATCGTAAAAAAATGCGACTAGTCTAAGTAATATGAAACAGAAGCCATAAATATGAAATATTATACTGGGTGTTACATCCAGGACAGTATCTAGGCTCTTAAATAACCCAACATTTGGGATATCATGACATATTTATCCTCAAGCCCAGTAAATATATTAGGGAAAACTGTTGGAGTTACTTCCCTTTGCAACAATGATAAGCACCAAATTGTGCAAAAGCTTGACTATTATATACAAAATATGTTTATGTTCAGAAAATGTTTGGTCTGCCAAAAAAATTGGGAAAAGTTGCTGGTTAGGTAAATTGTTTAGCCTTTTTAGCATACATTTAGGTGTGGTTATAAGAGGTAGAAAGAGTAGAAAGTACTGACTGACATTGGATAGTTAAGCTGATAGAAATCTTGAAATGATCTTAAATCGGATATATTGAGACGTAGAGCAGTGAAGAGAAAAATTACTGTTACAACCTTGACCTTGAGAACCAAGGTCAAAGTGATATCTTATGTAAGAAATATCATTTTTTAGGAAAAAACTAAAGGCTTTCAGAAAGCCAAGGTCTTTGCCCAAGCATGTAAAAGAAAAAAGAAGTGGTATAAGCAGTTAAGTCAAGTATCTCAAACAGTCACATGGATCTTTAGACTTACCATTTAGGGGTTAAAGCATCAGTTGTTAGAATGTCATGGTTCTAGTACAACTTAAATTTTTCTGGAAGCCTAAGCAGCATTTGATTCAGAAAGTTGGCGTAACAGTGCTCAAATGCAGATGTTGAAAGAGAAGTGTGGACATGTCTCAGATATAAGACTAGGATTCTGTTGGTGCTGAGCTGAGCTTTGGAGTGAAGAGCAAAGAAAACTGTTTGTCCAGACAATAAAGGAAGTTCTGGAGATATACGTGTCTTTGTAGTTGAAAAAACTGTGGATTTCAGAGACTCTGGAGCATCTTCTAGAAGTTGTTACTTATGTGGCTGAACTTCTTTAAATGAAATGGAATGTTGTTGTTGTTGGGTTTTTTTGGCGTTTGGAGGGGGGGGGGGTGCAAAAACATAAAGTCTGCCAATTTTAGAATAAGAATTTAAAATTAATTTGAATTTAAGGAACATTTCAACATTAGAACTTTATAGTTTATGATTCAAAGGATGAAAAAAAAAACTTGATAAAATTGGATTCACAGCTTTTGTTTTTTCATGACTGTCTCCCAGAATGCTTTTTGGAGATATTTTGCAGCAATATTTCCCAAAGTGTGAGGTAGTGATGGCCCTAAACAAATGCAAGGTGTTTGTCTGAAATTTTGTTTTACATCTTTGCCGGAAGAAACAATTAACTTCCTAAATTAAAGTCATGCAATGCAAAAATTTATAATTGCTTTAGAATTGAGTCAGCAGAATAGCAGTTGATGGGGCTGGCAGATCTAGTGATAGTTTAATATCATACAATTTATAATAAGATGAAGATAAATTACGGAAAATAGAAGAACAGTAAAATCCATAACATATGTTAGCATTTTGTCACTTTATAAAATGTGAATGGTCAAACGGGACAATTTTTCAAATGATAGTTACCCATGTGGGATTTGAACCTTCAGTTTGTATAGATCTGAGATCCTAAGCAGACCACAGATACCACCTTCTTGATGGTTCTTCTTGTATGCATTACTTTTTCAAAGAATATTTCTAGGTTTTGCAAAATTTATGTTGTGTTTGTTTAATTAAAAACAAATTGTTGAAGCTGACTTTTGAAGTAATCTCATATTGATCAAAGTAACATCTGTAAAGCCTGATTTGCAACAGGGGTGTGAAGATCAAACCCCACATGTACATTTTATGTCTGACTGCTCTGGAAAATGAGAGCTAATTCGATACTTACATAATTAGCACCAGTCTTAATCATGTTTAAATCAAACGTTGATTTGCCCCTTCACACATGTTGTTTGTCAGTTGTAACTATGTTTTTGCACTTTGCGTTTATTATTTAATCCCATTTATACATGGTTAAACGGAGTTACATGTGTGGTAATTCACCTTACCCGAAATTTATTTTGCTGTTTAGGAGCTGCTTTCAAGAATTGCACATATGTTATACCCGAGGGAAGTTAAATTCTTACACATATGACATTTTTACAGCTTGAAGAAGAGGGAACACGTCTTGGAGAGTGATTATGTAAACTATGATTGTAATAATTATGTATTAAGTCGATCATTACACAGCTGTAAGACTTCGATATACAATGCAGAAATGTGGTTTTCAGAGACAAGAGAGTAATAAGCCAATATGATTGACAAAGTTTTGAAATTAGAGGCTAATGATAAGTACCCTCCACTGCAAGCCATCATATAGACCTTCCACAGAAAACACAATATTGGCTGTTAAACAAAGGGTTATCACATTTTTACTTTATCAGAAGTACAGTCGTTAGGTAGAACACAAAGAAAACAGTTTTCAGCAAAAGTGTTCAGATTTCTTAAAACTCGTTGTGCTTGTTTTTGTCGGAAAAAGTGTTAATTTGTGCAGATTCTCACAGTTTTTGTAAATGGGTACTGTAATGAAGTAATTTTACCTGCACTTGTGTTACTTTCATCTCGGAATTTTTTTCAAGAGCTATCCATTAATTGTTATGGAAATCAGGAAGTTCCTGGTAGAAAAAAAAAGAGAGAGAATTTTTTGCCATCAATTAGATGAGTTTCAGGTATTGTTCTCAACAAGAAATTGGACTAACTTCAAAGAAAATGAAGAGTTTCAAATGTTGCCGTTATGTCTTTTTACCTTCTTGGCATAATTAATGATACCGTTCTTTTTGCAAACGCGTGCATAGTTGGTGGCATTTTTTTATTTGCAGATTTTCTTCAATAATGATAGTAAAATTTTGGTTTCGCAACTTTTGGTTCCGAAAAAAAAAGTGGATAGAGAATTAAATGGTGAGATTGACAAAGTTGTTTGTCATGTGAATTTCCCTATTCATAACATTTTCACAAAGATTACAATACATTTGCAAAGTCATAACTGTTTAAGCATAGCAGAAAGTCTTCTGAAGTGATAGGATGGAGTAAGTTCTCTTACAACATAAAAAGAATTCAGTATTTTTGAAGATCAACGGAAAGTTATTGCAGAAAACAGTTTCTCCACAAATGTAGGTAAATGTTTCAAAGTTGGTAACTTTTGAAAATTTCCCATACATTGTTTTGAAAAAAACTTGCCTCTTAGAAGTACATTTTTTGTATATTTTTGTTGAAGACCATACATAAAAATAAGAAAATGAATACTGTGTAATTTCTGATTGTCTTTTATGTTTCCTTCAATGAGAGACATTGCTGATAACAAATTATCTCCCTTACTCAGATAACATCAGAGGTAATCCAAATTGCACTTTGGTCCTTTCAGTTGGAATCCTCTGACTTTATCCTTGTTTCTCTTTGTGATAGTCTTGACTTTCAGTTGTGAAAATTGTCACTTACATATTAAATAAAAAGTTAGGAATATAAAAAAACAAACTTTATGTGCTAACAAAACATATTTTTAAACTAAATGTTTAATCTGACTAGTATTGTGGCAAATAATAAGGTGTAATTATCACCATATCATAAAGGAAAACAGCGATGAAAGCTGAGGAATCCAAATGGAAGGACCAAGTTAATATTAGAGAGTATTCAGGGTAGATAATCCACTGATGTCCCCCATTAATAAAGTGATGATGATGACGACGATGATGATGATTATCATTATTATTTATTGTTATTATTTTATCATTATTATTATTATTATCATCATATTTATTTATTTATTATTATTATAACAGTACAGTTTTAATACTTATAAAACTAGAAATAATTGTTATAGAACTTATAATTAGAAATCCCAACAGCAGGGGAGACAATTTGGAAATCTGTTAGTCTAGAATATTGGAAGTTACTCTAGGTTTGAAAGTTGTAAATTAAAACAGGAAGTGCCTCTGTGGGCTAGTCAGAAAATGGCTAACAATGAATAATCTGTTTTTTTTTTCTGTGTTTTGGGTGTTTTAAGTATCAAACAGATGTTGATTCTGGCACTTTTGAGTATTTTCTCAACAGTTTGGTCCAATTTCTTATTTTGAAGATGTCTTTTATTTGCCTGTTAAAAGGAACAGCAGTGGTACCATAATTGCATTACTTAAAATTGTAAATTTTCACAGTGCACCTCTTTAAAGGGAGATATATTCTCTTAGAAGATACATGACATATTGTTTTCTTCTTAAATTTGAATATATAGATCTCCAAGAAGAAGTAAGTTTTAAGATTGTGTAAGTTAATGCAAAATTAAATGGTACCAGCTAATTTGTTTGTGGATTGATTTATCATTGTGGTCTATTGGAGGACCATTTACAACCTTCCAGCCTTACAATATGACTGATTTGTTGAAGTGAGAGAAAAAAGCTGGCCCTTCAAACTACATTAAAATATTACATTTCAGATTCATTATAATTCTCTACTGTTGTATCTTACTGTCTTCAAGTGACTTATGTAGCCTAAAGTTATCGGGTTTATCAGTTAATATGTTTGTTATTACATTTTTGTGTGCTTGAGTGTCCTGAATTGATGTCTGTATTGAAGTTTTCCAGCTGATATTTTTCTGAACAAGTATGTTTTTCTGCTTGTTTTAGATTTAAGATAAAACAGAAACGGTGATTTTTTTGTTCTTGTACACCCTGGACTGTTTTTGCAGTGTGCACTTTTCAGTCTGATGATAAAATGCCTTTTAATAGTTGTCTGGGTTTTGTCAGGTCCCTAATTAAGTCTGACTGTCCTCAATTAAGTCCAGCGCTTCTATCTTTGGGGCTGTTGGGTCATTCGAAGCATTCCTTTCATGGTAACTATGGGAATACTAATCAGCTTGTTCATTAAGGGTATTAATCAAGAAAAGATAAACACTAGTAATCCAGAGACTTGAAAAAATAATACGAAATAATACGATTGGGCGCCATCAACAGTGGCGGAATATTGGCTTTGTCTTGTTTATTAGATTTTCATAAAGGACCAGCCCCTGGGGCCAAAATTGGTCAGCAATTTTATATTGGATTATGCAAATAGGGACCAGTAATTCGATTGTTTCAGCTGAAGGGACAAGTTGTAAACTAGTTTTTAATACAATCAGTGTCGTGTGTTGGAAAAGGGAAATATTTTTTCTGTTAGTAAATTAACATGTTTTTCACACTATTTTTGATGCAGACTGGCTCTTCATATTACTCTTTCAATAAATTGAAACTGTGATTGATATTTGCATGCCAGAAGATTAAAAACTAAATTTTAGAGAGTCAATACTGTTTAAAGTGTAGCATATACTTAGTAAATGCTAACCAAACTGGACCAAGGTATGTAAAACCAGAATAATTAAAGAAAAATGAATAAAAAAGAAAAAAATAAAAACACAGAAACAAGTTCAGTAAAAGGAATACTAGTAAAAACTAGACAAGAACCACAATTTCAGTTGGTACCACAGTCCCATTTCCCTGCCAAATTTACCAGAGAAATATGATTGAAAGACTTCCTGGCTATGTGAGAAAATTTGTAGTTTTAGGTGTCTAAAACTGAGCTTGCCAAGAACAAAAGTAGGCTAAATTGTTTACCTCTGATTCAGTTTATCAAAATACTTAAAATATATCCTCAAACCAAACCAAGTTAGTGTGTTTGTCAGACACCTTATTTAAGCCAAATTCTGGTAGAATTTGGATTTAACATTCTTTTCAAAGACTAAGGTCATTATCTCAACACAGCTAGGCCTAACAGCGGAATGAATGAAGTGTGATCTTCATATTTGAAGCCAGATACACTATCCACTAAGACCACCATAGACAAGGCCATTTTAAGCTGAAGTACTGTTAGGTTTTAAATAACAGGCATATCTGTATATTAAAATTTCAATGATCCAAGGTCAAGTAGTTAACAGGCAGAAAAAGAATGTGTTTCAAAATCATGTTGAAATAATCACAAATGCAAATAGCTTTTTTAAGTCATCAAAAATGATTTGACACTTAATACATGACACTTCAGTGTTGACAGTTTGTATTACCAGATAAAGATAATCTTTTAAGATGAATTTAAAACTGCTTGAATTATTTGGTTTCCTGTCTGACAAAATATGAACCGTTTTAGTGCATCACCTACCCAGGAAGACTTGATTAAAGTTAGGTCGATCATTACCAAAACTGACTGAACAAAATTCCCCTCTTTGGACCAGTTAAAATTGTTAGATGGCATTTTCTTATGGACATGAAAGTTTATAACAGAAAGATGCAATGTGTCTTGGAAAAATACCACCCAGAGCAGGATTTGAACCCAGGTCCTAGCTGTCCTGTATCGAAAACAGATGCTCTAGACCACTGGGTCATAGAATCAAATCCCTGACACATTTGTCAGAGATTGTATTTATACAATTATAGGCCAGTATGCAATGGAGCATAACACATCCCCACCTGAGATATTCATCATTTATGATGACGAATGTTGTGGTCTTATAATTGTTATATCTGAAAGATTTATTATTGATGTTAAAGTTCTGGAGGGGTTTTCTTAGAAGAGCCATGAATATTTGTAAAGATGCAATGCATGTTAGAGAAGATGACCTAGGGTGGGATTCAAACCCAGTTTGTCCCGCATTGAAAACCAATGCTCTACATCACTGAGTCAAAGAATTGATTCCCTGATACAGTTGTCAGAGGTTGTATTTGTACTATTATAGGCTGTAGGCTGGTATGCTCTGAGCCTTCACATATTTGACAAATAATGCCAACGCTGTCTTTTCAGGTTAAGACATTCCTTATATGATCAAGAAGATTTAAGCATCTTGTTAGAAGCAGTTATGAATATAATAGATTGAATGCCAACATGATTCTTGATCGTAGCAATAACAAGTCATTAAAAGAATTGTTTAATATTTTGCTGTGATGGCATCTGGGTTAATATCAACTGGTACATTACGAAAGAAAAGAAAATGATGATGTGTTTCAGTTTGTCTCATTTATGTGACTCTCAACTAAAGGTTTTATGCCTACAGTAGTTTTAGTCACATGACTTCTAAATATGTAATCACCAGCAAAGATAATATTTCATAGCACATCATCTCATGTTTGACGAAATGACAGGTCAAGCACTAATATCTCAATATTTCTGGTAGTCAGCTGTCAGAATCCATTGTCCAGATCTGGTCAACAGTGATGTAGTGCTTTAGTGCCCTGATCAAAGTTGTCCTCAAGTAGTGGACAAGTAGTCCAGTCAATGGTCAATCACTGGTCAACATCTGGCCTTTCTAAGTATTGACCTAGCATGTATTAGTGTAGTTATTGAATGCTGATATTGCTTCTTCTGTTTAAAAGTTAATCTGAGAAATTGTCATATGGGAGATTTGAATGTAACCTGAGAAATTGTTGTATGGGAGATTTGAATTAATGTGTTAATTTCAACTTGGTCAGAAATTGCCAGTTTTACTGATGTAAATAAGTAGCTTATGTGTTTATCAGAGAAAGAAATGTGTTTTTGAGTGTTCAAATTTAGAACCCAGTAATGTTGATTATTTTGCCACATTATTTATTAGAAACAATTGTTTTGAGTACTTTATGAAGCTTGTGTGAAGCATTAAATTTACCTCACTTCCTTACAAAAAGAGATTAAAAACTTATCAGATGTTAATCAGCTTAATTAAAAATGCTGATAAGAACTATTTAAGATTTTAAAAAATGTAAATGCAAAAAAAAAAAAAAATGAATGAAGAGGCAACTGTGGCGCATGGATCCGAGTTCAAAAGGCTGGAGGTTCAATTGATAACCAAGCTGTAAGATTTTGCAAACATTTGTAAAACACAAGAAATTAAAATTGTACTTAAAGAAATCAATGACCTAGTGTAACCTGGACCATAAAAATGCTTAAATACATTCTTTACACCCAGTAAGCACTTTGTTGAACTTGCATATGACAGGCAATTATCAGGTTTCCATAAAATTTGTTTCCAAAAAATGGTATTCTGCACTTTAAGACCTTTTTTTATTCTCCAGAAATATGAGCTTAGTATCTTTCCAGCTTGATAAGATCAAGATTAACTATTTCTCAAGTTGCTGATCTAAATTTATGTTAAATTTAACACTGATTTCTTTTTGCCTAGAAACATGGAAAATGAATCAGAAAATTTAGTTTCTTACATTTCAGGGAAAAAAGTTTAAAACTAAAATTGTCAACAAAAGACAAAGTGCTCTGGTTCATTCACATTCATTATTTTATGGAAACATTACCAAGTACAGGGCTAGATCTATGATTTCAAGGGGGTTGGAGGGTGGTAATATTTCACCCAAATTCGGGTCCGTTTTTATAAACAGGACATATTATGGGAACGCCCATAGTGGGCAGGCGGCGTCCAGTTTTGTCTGGAGCATATCTTCAACGTGCATGGATGGATTTTAATGATACTTGGTACCAATGTTCACCATGATTAGGCGGTAGTGTCCATGCATGAAACAAGTCTCTTAGTTAAAGTTCAAAGTCACACTTAGAAGTCAGAGAAAAACGCTTGTCCAGAGCAAAACTTCTACATGCATTGAGGGATTTTAATATAACTTGGCATAAATGTTCACCAGTGTGAGGCGGAGATTCGCGTGCAAAATTCAGGTTCCTTTGGCCAAGGTCAAGGTCACACACAGAGTTCAAAAGTCAGATAAAAATATGAAAATGTGAGTATGGACCATTTAGTCATCATGAATTGTGGGATTCTATCACAAATGTTCGCCATCATGAGACTGAGCATTACACGCATAATCCTGATCCATATATGCAAGGTCAAGGTCACTAGAGATGATGAAATGTCCAGATTTTGTCTGGAGCATATCTTCTTCATGCATGGAGATATTTTAGTATTACTTGATACAAAAGTTCACCATCATGAAATGTAGTGTTGCACACATGAACCAGGTCTCTAGGTTAAAGGTGAAGGTCACATCTAGAAGTCAGTGGAAAATGCTTGTCCGGAGCAAAACTTCTACATATGTATTGAGAGATTTTAATATAATTTGGCACAAATGTTGACCATTGTAAGGCGGAGTGTCGCTCGGGAAATTCAGCTCCCTGTGGCCAAGGTAAGGGTCACACATAGACGGGCTTATTTTGTGACAATGGCACACTTGTTTACAGTGTCATAGTGCATAATTAGAATAGGCATACTGCACAGTATGCAAGCTGGATAAGACAAATAGGATAGATCAGAGCTATATATTATACTAGAGTCATTGGGGGGCGGAGGACGAGAGCGGGATTGCACCCACTGGATCTGCTAGTAAAGTAGTCATTGTTATTGCATGAATTGTTTAATTTATATGCAGTATATACTGCTCCATGTCAAAGCGGGCCAAGTTTGTACTGTAATTATTGGATACATTGTAAAGAAACTTAGCATAACAAAGAAATGAGGTCAGTTTACATGGTGTAAAGGTCAGGAAACATGTTGTACTTTTACTGAAGTTATATACCACATTCGCATACATGCACACGTGGTATATATGAAATATGCGAAGTCAAAAAACGAAAGCGTCATTCACTACGGTATAATTCGTAATATGTTAATATTAAAAACATATCATTTCATCTTGGTTAACTATCTATGTTATAAGGACCTCACCTTAAAAAAAGGAATTCAGTCACTTTGATATTTTCAGATAAGTAGAACATTTTTTTTTGAATGTCATTCTTTGCTAATTATTATTAGTTTATGACTTATCGACAGTGGTTCACATAGTTTTAACATGATTTCTTTCAACTTTAATTCCTCGATCTTAATAACTGCTTCCTGGGTTCAAAGCCCTTAATTTGGAGTTTCAGACCTGGGGAAAAGGGATTTGAACCACCTACCTCAGAAGTATTGAATGGGAGTCAGGTGTTGTAACCCGTGACTATTGTCTTCCACCTTTTTGTACTCATTTTATATAATGAAATATACTTCTTAAATATTAAGCTTCTGTTTTTAATGTATGTTTAAAGAAGTTTTGAATTGAAGAATAAAGTCCTATTTGTGTTAATATAATGTCACATTATTAGTAAGTCCAGCTGACGTTTTGAAATACTTCGTTTCCAAAGAATGGTGATCTAAATGTTTCATATTGTATAGCCTTCACGCGTGTGAAAAGCACTGAGTCATTCTGAATTTATAACCATTTAAGTATATTTAAAAAAATAAAAATTTCGTGGGTAATTGCCTGAAGTGAAATTTGTGAATTGTCATACCTTCGTATGATGCAAGTGAATTGTTTGCTTATTTATCATTCGTTTTACATCATTCTGAAATTGAAACTCTTTCTGTACGCTTTTTATTATGAAGATATATGTAAATATTTATACAACATTTGATGTAATGAAACTTGTTACAAAGATTTAGGTGTTTCAATAAAGAGCCTGTTTGTTTAAGCCGTACCACTGAATAGGGCAGAAGGCTGTGATTTATTACTTACCTAAAGCACATGATATACCGAGGTGTTTAAATGTGAAAGGAATACTTTGATCGGAGATTGGACTTCATTTTTCATTTTGACACCTTCTTCACAGGGGTCTCGTTTTGTTAAAAAAATCTAAAAAATGTTTCAGCTATGTATATATTGAAAGTTTGAAGTATTCAGTATATTTTGCTTATTTTTGGGATTAATTATTTCAATTTTTTTTTTTTTAAATCCATGTTCTATTGACCTTAGTTACTAGCACGTATATCCCCACCAAATGTAGTTTGTATATAGGAATCACTTTGTCCAGTCCTGATTGTTTTTCTTGAATATCTCTGAAACCAGTGTAGATTTTAACTTGAAACTTACAATATATTTATGAAAGATCACTATGCAACTCCATGTGCCAGGTTTGATAACTCAAAGTTATATTTTGATGTAATTATGTCCCTTTTCACTTAGAAAATCTCCCAAAATATACTTTTCCTTGAATATTGCAGAAACCAGTACTAGAATGAAGTTAAAACTTATAAAAAAAAGTCACAACCAAGTTCCATAGGGCAAGTTTTATAACTCTGACTTGCATTTTTGACATAAATTTGCCCCTTTTCGCTTAGAAAATGTCCCTAAGTAGACAATTTTCTTAAATTATTTTATGAATATCATACAAAGCAAGATGGAATTCATGATGGTTAGTAATAATGTGTAATGTGTTTATAATAATAAATATGGTTAGATATGTGTTTTTACCACTAGCTGCTTAGCTTGTGTTCATCAGTGATAAAATGTGTAGGATATATCAGGGTTAATTTCTTTGTTTCTTTTTGGCAAATTGTGGAGAGTGTTAGAATATAGTGTGTATAACAATATTCTAGTAATAATTGCATCTACAAATAGTGACAATACCTTTCCCATCCTTCAAAACCTATTTCACTCTTAGCATACTAGTAGGGGTATGAATCACATTCAGTGATAGCTCTAGTTTCATTTATTCATATGCCATATGACACATAGTTTTTATGGTCTTTCTCACCAATATCTGCCAAAGCTTTCATCTCCACTAATCAGGCTGCTGTTTATGTTGTCAGATTTATTCTCTTTATCATGCAGTAAGTAACAATAACTCTGATAATATTGTTCATAAAAGAACTGATCAACAGTTGTTCATTAATACAAAAAGTTCAACAGAGTAATTCCTTACAGAGTATTAAAATTTTTATAATTAAATATCGATTCAATACTGTAGTTAGAAATGTTATAATTACTAAAATTATTCATTATCTGATTAGTCATTCGGAACTCCTCGGGCGACTTCAATAAGTCACCTTGGAAATAATGTGGTAGGTGCCATATTGGACTATGTTATAATACAGGTGGTGTCTGCTGAATTGAAAACATTTCTTAAAGCTCTACCTGTTTACACTTTAAATTAACATTTATTTTCATTTTTTTTCTAATGCATAAGACAAACACTGCTTGAGTTCTGTCATGTTTGTTTATATTTTTATTAAAGTCAGGGCGAATTACCATTTGGTGTATTCATACACTTACATATGAGGTCTTTATACGAAGTTGTCGTTCGAAAAGGCCGTGTTGTTACGATTGTCTGATTAGTAAGCAGACAAGCTGCAGCTGAGGAAAGTATCTATAGTCTCACTGGCTTTCCAGGCTTGGATCCAGAGGGGAGGGGGCATGTCATCTCCAGATGGCTTAGAGTTACTCTTTGAAATAGTAATTTTAATGTTGTAAAAGTTGTTCTTATGTTAAATTATACATCCACCCACACTAATTAAGATGTGCCACTACCTCCCCTCATACCTGCTTTCTTTTAAAACTATTAAACAAAAATTACAAACTACTTCAGTCATGTGAAATGATTATATTTCTTCACATTTAACTATGTCATAGGGTGGTTTCTTACACCAGAGCTCTACAAACATGTTAATATAGATACCTACAATAGTAATGAATTGATGGAAAAAAAATCCTAAATCTGATATAACAATAATTACAGTAAAGTTTTGTTTCTATTGGTCTGTTAAGTCGAAAAAAATAATGGTCCTATTAACGAATTGGTCTTCAAATAGTGGAACTTTTCTTTTCAATTTTTATGCTCCCGGAGGGAGGATATATATTGTAAATTTGTTCTGTGTGTCTATCTGTTTTTGGTCTGTTTTTCTGTCTGTTTGTCACAAAACTTTAACCTTTACCACAACATGGAAGTCCTTCCTGTGACCTACAGCCTCCAAACTTTAAGGTGCATGCACATTGATCAGCTTTACCTTCCAGACCCACTTAGAGGTCACGGGGTCAGTGGTCCCCCCCCCATCCCCCCCCCCCCCCCCACCCCCCCACCCCTTCCCTTTCCCAGGGGCATGGAATTCATTTGAACATAGTGCTTGTTGATTTTGGTCATTTCAAATTCCTGATTATTTTGGAAGAAGACAGAAAATTTAACATGTATACACATTCATCTCTTGGGCAGTCATGGTGAAGGATTTGCAAAGTTTAAGTATGAGTAATGAAATGATTTATGTGTTGAGCGATCCTATTAAAATATTACGTATTTAGTCAGCCAGCCTTCGTTTACCTCTTCAGAGTTAAAAGCCCGATTAAAATTTTATGTTAGAAAAGGTGAACGGATGGCTTGCATTCAATAGGTACCCACTAATTTTTAATTGATTGAAGCAGATCGTGCAGGGTAGCGATATCCTACTTAATGTATTAATGGTTTATTTAATGACAAAATATTGAGGTTTCATATATTTATTACTCTTTTATAAGGGTTACGATAATGTCTGTATAAGTTCATAATTTATTTCGTGATAATTGTCGAGATATGTGAAATAACACTCTTACGTGTAACTTATCAAAGAAATATAATTTCTCAGGTTGTAAAATAAGTAAACTATTTTGATTATTTTTAGTTAATGGGTACCTCCTGTAACTGTGGTACTGTGCTTGGTTATAATTACTTCTTAAAGAAAATGTAGAATTTTTCCTGTGGTTTACGTCAGGATAGTCTTTGTGAAGTGTGCATTTCTGGAACCACTTATAGTATTCTCTTACACATTTTCGATATATTTATATTGCAGTGTTAATGATAATGATAATTGAAATGATAGTTAAAATGATATAAATAAAAGAGCCAGCACTGTATTTATTATAATGGTAAAATTATGCTCATAATTAGTTATATCAGCTCAAGTGGCAAAAGACAGACAGAAGGCAAGGCAGATTTTACCTTTGTTGACAACATTTAGTCAATCTCCCAAGCAAGATGGCCATTTAAAGACTGGTGGCTTAACTGTATGAACAATGCCAATACAGGACAACACTGAATTAATGTTTAATTTAAACAACACAGTTTAGACTCATTTATTTTACATCGATTGCGATACAAGTTCTTACAACTTAGATTCATCACGCTCGATGACTGCTTCCTGGGTTCCATACCAGTAATCGCGCAGCTTAGATTAGATCGCGAAGATCGTGATAGAATCTCGCCTCTGACGGGATTTGAACCCGCGACCTTCGGATTCGGAGCCCTGCAATCTACCCCTGGACCACGGTGCCTCCTAAAACGACATAATTAATGTAATGATAATAGAGAAGCAGGGAATCGAAGTCACAACCTCTAGATTACCAGTCCAGCACCTAATACCACAGGACCAGTGATCCACCATCTAGCAATAGTATTTGCAAGTTTCCATTTATTTTAGTATTGATAACAATAGACCTATAAACAGTGTCTGTATAAATTTCAGGTGTGCTGTTTCTAATAGCTTGTCAAAAACAGAATCATATTAAGAATTATATATTGTCTATAAAGTGACAAACTTATAAGGAAGTTAGGGAAAAACATGTAGACCTTTCAAATTTTTTACAATGCAGTTTAAGTTTACACTAATTGGGAAAGGACCTTGTCACTTAAGACATACATTCTGGCTATTTGCACAAAAACGTGATTTCATTTTGTGTGAAGTTTTAATAAAGAAGCTTTGAATGATGTATGATCTAATTTTGTCTTTAATTAGAATTAAATCATCTTTTATGATGTGCCTAATTTGGTTATAATTCACATATCTGTGGAATTGCAAAATATTCTTTGACAAGGAAATTTAGCAAAAACTGTCTCTCACAAAGGCTGCAGTCATAAAGAATTTATTCAGAAAGGAGGAAGAGCAAAAACGAAGACGTGTTGAATTTCTCCAAAGAAAGCTGCATATATTAAAGTACAGATTAATACTGCCTGTAGATAAAACTGTCTCAGGGAAAGAACATTGTGCTCCTTGAAAAAGCATAATTTAAACAAACATGATCAAGTACTGAGCACAAACTTGTAAATAAAGCAGTATTTAGGCATATAGGCTAACAAAGCTATTTTCTAGGGAAGAATGTGGTACCTTTTTTAAAAAGAGCATTTTTTGAACAGCCCAGAGCACTCACTGAACACATGGTAACAGAACAGTATTTGAATATCATGTATGTTCTGCAGTCATATAAACAAGCAGTGTTTGGAATTGTGTTCTGCATACTTGTAAACAAAGCAGTATTGGAGAACAGTGCTCTGCAAACATGTAAAGAAACAGTCTTTGGGCAAAGTGTTTCTAGAAATGTAAAGAAAGCAGTATTTGGATAGTGTTCTGTAAACTTGTAAACAAAGCAGCACTTTGGGCAAAGCATTTTTTAAACATGCAAACAAAGCAGTATTTGACCAGTAAACAAAGCAGTTTTGGGCTTGGTGTTCAGTAAACAAAGCAGTATTTGGCCAGTAAACAAAGTAGTGTTTGGCCAGTAACAAAGCAGTTTTTTGGGCATAGTGTTTAGTAAACAAAGCAGTATTTGGGCATAGTGTTCAGTAAACAAAGAAGTATTTGACCAGTAAACAAAGCAGTATTTGGGTAAAGCATTCTGTAAACATGTAAACAACGCAGTATTTGGGCATAATGTCTAGTAAACAAAGCAGTATTTGGGTAAAGCATTCTGTAAACATGTAAACAAAGCAGTATTTGGGTAAAGTGTTCAGTAAACAAAGAAGTATTTGACCAGTAAACAAAGCAGTATTTGGGTAAAGCATTCTGTAAACATGTAAACAAAGCAGTATTTGGGCATAGTGTTCAGTAAACAAAGAAGTATTCGACCAGTAAACAAAGCAGTATTTGGATAAAGCATTCTGTAAACATGTAAACAAAGCAGTATTTGGGCAAAGTGTTCAGGAAACAAAGCAGTATTTAACCAGTAAACAAAGCAGCTCTTGGGTAAAGCATTCTGTAAACATGTAAACAAAGCAGTATTTGGATAAAGCATTCTGTAAAAATGTAAAGAAAGCATTATTTAGATAAAGCATTCTGTAAACATGTAAACAAAGCAGTATTTGGATAAAGCATTCTGTAAACATGTAAACAAAGCATTATTTGGATAAAGCATTCTGTAAAAATATAAAGAAAGCATTATTTGGATAAAGCATTCTGTAAACATGTTAACAAAGCAGTATTTGGATAAAGCATTCTACAAACATGTAAACAAAGCAGTATTTGGGTAAGTGTTCAGTACTCAATTGTGTAACTTCATTTATAATTTGGGACCCACATGGCTACAGGATGTTTTAAATACCCCCGAAGGGAGGCATATAGTTGTTGAACTGTCCTTCCATCAGTCCGTCTGTCAGTCCGTCTGAAAACTTTAATATTGGCCATAACTTTCTTATAAATAAGTCGATTTACTTCATACTTGGACACAACACCCCTTTAGACAAGACCTTCCTACTGACCTATATTTATTTGACCTTGACCCCTGAATGACTTGTTTTAAGCTCAAAGGTCAAAGCAACACTTCGGGGACATAGTCATCTTACAGTGACAGTCCTTGTATACTTCAAATAAAGTAATTACAAAAGTGAAATGTGGAAGCTTGGATATTTCATTCCTGATTGATGAAGCTTGATAATTCAGTAAGGTTAGCACCAGCCAGGTCAGCTTGGCACATTAGCATCTCTCAGAGAGTGTCATATTGGTCAAAACATTTAATGCAATTTTCTGGTTCTTACATACAATTTGTTCTGCACACTCAGTATAAAGCATGTACAAAAAAATCACATAAATATATTACTTGTTTAACATTCCCATTTGTTCCAAACAAGTCAGTTTTGCTTTTGAGAAAATAGATCTGTAAGACAGATAAAGTAGGCCTTTCCAAAGAGGTTATTTTCATATAGAGGCGGCCTTCAAGATTGGTTTTGTTGTTTTCCTGTTAAAAAAGTCATGTCAACATTACTGATGGAAAGACCAGTGACAGAATAGAAAACAATGTCAGCAAAGATTTGAAAACATACTGTTTTAATCATGTAAGTTACCTATATCAAGGTAAAACACAGCAAATTACCTGCACCTTATGTATTCAATAAGCTATAAATTTCATAAGCCTGTAACTATTTTGTTACAGATGTCCGTTACATATGTCGCTATGATATAGAAGTAACAAGTCATTAAATAATGCTGGTATTGTCATTTATATGTTAGCGTAATGACTTTTTTCAGTAGAAAAACTTGTTGCTTATTACTTGAGGCATGGCGTTTATGTGGAAATGTTATTACTGATCGGTCTTTCAGCTCTCTAGAGAAAGCTGTAGTAATCTGTAACGGCTTTCTTTGAATTAATATACTGTAAATGTAACTTACTATTACTGCTAAGGCCTTTATTATTAGTACATGGCAACCGCTGTAGAAACAGATACTTGTTGAAAGATCCATTTTTTTTCTTATCTTTTAGGGAAGGCTGTTTAATATCTGAGGAGGTTGTAGCAGTTTCTTTACTGTTTTGTTTTGAAGGAAGTTAGAGAGTTGAAAAAGAGGAGTATTTTTCTGTTATGACTGCATCAGTTACTAGGATTAGGTTGGTTTATAGACTTGAATTGTTATCTATTGTTTTTAACAACTGGTTGTGGGTTCAAGCCACAAGATAAGTCAACTGTCTTCTCTTGCAAGAATGCAGGTGGCTTTGCTAATCTTTTAATGATCTTTTTTCTGTCAGTAGATTTTTGGAAGAAATGACAAGTAAAACTGTTCCTTTTTCTACATATTTTAGTCTCAGTTACTGCTATGTATTAGTATCAAAAGTAAATGTAGCAGCCGAAGCCGTCTTCAGCATTACCTCTAAGTTCTAATGCTTCTCAAAATAATTGGCAAACTGCTTAATTGTAACTTTAAAACACTGATGCTGTGCCCCTGAATGTTGCTTCTCTGGGATGTTTTTGTCTGTTATCTTTTGTATGCACGTATAAATTGTCTCAGAATTGACATGTGATGTGCATTCTTATAGATAAATACTATAAAAAGAAATCATGTCATAAATTATAAAACAAGAAAATGGTTTATCATATGTGTCATGGGAGGTACCCTTTGGCAGTATTAATGGTTAATATATCAAAATCTGCCTAAATGGCTTATCAGTAAGTGTCTTTAGAGCTCAGCAGTTATTAGATATCCCAGATAATAGCTCAGCATTCATTGTAATTCCAGCAAATGGTTTCTCAACTGAAGTATGCATAAAATCACTGAAATATGTAAAAACTGTAATTCGCACTCCAGCAGGGGAAGTTATCTCTGATATGCCCTAAGGTTGTGCCACTTAATTCCCAATTTTGTCATAGTTTGATACCATCAAAAGCAGACTTCAAAAAGCCACTGCAGAAGCATTTTGACAGAATTTAATTATACAAGATAGTTTTATGATGTAATAAGGAACAATTTATCTCCTCATTCACAGACAACTGCTGTTAACTTGGAGTATAAATGAAAAAGAATGAAGCAATCAAGAAAATTAGATCTGCTTACTAACCAGGTTGAGTTTTCTTTCATCAGCTATAGTTTTAATTTGTAGGTCTGCCACATTGGTTGAGTGATTGTCATTTGTTTGTTTTCAACTTTTGTGTTTCTCTGTATTTGGCCATCAAGTTCAAATCCTGCATCCTTCCTATCTGTTTATTTGAGAAAATTTACTAATTCCGAGTCTATTGCCTACACTTCCGAGAAAACATTATTTTACTTGTATACACACTTATTTTTGGTGGGCTTGAAAGACAAATTATTCCAACTTAACTACCTCACTTTTGAGATAACAATTAAACATTGATTGAGTCACTTTTGAGAGACCAAAGTTCACGTTACTGGTACCCATTTACACCTGGTGGACTTGGTCTTGCCTATCTTGTCCAGATAACATACCAAATGACATACCTCTTTCTCAGGCTGGGATTCAAAACTGGAACATTGCAAATGACAGAACCAGTCTCTAATGTTAGAGAACTTTCATGACTGGTACCTGCACACAGTTGGATTGGTTTAGGCATATTTGGATCAAGGGCATATCCGTTATGCTCTAGCCGGGCATCAAAGTCAACACCTAGCAAACAGAGGGCAAATATTATACATATTAATATCATACACCAGAGGTAACCACTGAGCTGTCAAAGGCCACACAGATTTTTGCACGAATGACAGGCTTAGATACTCTGCGTTATCCGGTTTCATACTGTTTGATGTAATAAGAAACTAGTTCTTTCATTTGTCCCGAATCTTAAGTTTTATGAGTGCATCAATGTAACACTTAGTGACTGCTTTGCTCGATAGTGAATCAGTGGTCTAAAAATTGGCGGTTACATCCATGACGATCCAGAAATATACTGTAGGCTGGCCTCAAGTGATATTATTTCAAACGCAGTAAGGGTACGGAATTTCAGAAAAAAGGATTTTAGTCATAACTTGTTAGACAATTCTTCAGACTTTCTTCAAGATTGAATGGTCTGGAAAGGACAAAGGAATGAGTTAATAATTAGGGCTAGGTGTTTCCTCAGTTGGGATTACTATAAATGGGAGTGTTAAATTTTGCCATTATGCATACACAGTTTTGTTAGACTCAGGTACACAAAAATTACACTTTTCATTATCGTTAGAAAAATCAGATATCAATTTACATTGAATTATGATATCAAACATTGCGGTAAGTAATTATGGTAAGAAATAAGGAAGTCGTGAGGTACATTTGTAATTTACACGTACCTCAGACCATTTTAGTTTTTCGTGAAAAAGAGCCCAAATTAGTTTAATGTTAACAATTAGTTTTCAGTGTGAAATGGCTTAATTTAATGACTGCTCTGTAAAAAGTGATTATTATTAATGGTGCAAAATCTTGATAATTATGGGGTAATTCACCTTCATTTTGAGCGAAATTATTTAATTTTTACCAAGCATTGTAGGGATAAGAAAGAGTCTGAGAAATTGGCAACAGACTGGATCCCCTTTGATCTTGTGGCTTGTATTGAAAGATAAAAGAAAAGATTGGGACCGTAATCTCAACAGTATATGCCATTAAGATAGTTATTAATAGCATTTCGTAATTATGTAAAATATGTAATAAATTGTTATATAATGAAAAATGTTTTCTTTGAAAAAGAAAACCTCTGCGAAAACAACATGGGTTTAAAAGACCAAACATAATACACATGAAGTTTATTGCAGGTTTATACACTGAACAGGGGTGTTTGCTCAGCATGTTATAGCGCAGAATTCTAGTACCATATGCTACAAAGTAAGGACATGACATTAAACATTATGACATTGTACAAACTTGATATGAAATAAATTCTGATGACAATGTATTAATTTGACATTATAAAGACTTCTCATGGAAAGAGTGTTTTTGTCATAGCATGGCTTTGGCATGAAATAAAGTTTTACATTTCAAAAATTTAACAGTGTATCAAAAATTATGACATTGCATAAACATTTCATGAAAGTAATCCTTATGACATTGCACAGACAAGATGAATTCTTGTGATATTGCGGACTTGTTGCGTCATAGGTGCAGAAGAGATTGCACTGACTTGACATGAAATCAGCTCTTAATATTAGAGAGACTTGACTTAAGATAAGTAATATAAGTTGCAAGAACTTTAAATGGCCTTAGTTTTAATAATATTGCATTTTCTTGACATTGCACAAATAACAAGTGCCTATAAAATCAGATGATGCAAAGATTTGATGTGGAATCTGTTTTGTGATAAATCCAGGTCTTATTTCACTGAGTAATTTTGACATAACTCTGTATTTTTGACATTGTTAAAGCTTCACATTAACTCTGCTTTTTTGACATGGCAAAAACTTAACATGAACCCTGTATTTCTGACACAACAAAAGCTTTACATGAACTCTGTTTTTCTCACATTGCAAACGCTTAACATAAACCCTGAATTTTTGACACAACAAAGCCTACCATGAACCGTATATTTCTGATATTGCAAAAGATTTACTTAATCTTTATATTTCTGACATTGTTAAAGCTTTACATTACATCTGTATTTCTGACATGGCAAAAGCTTTACATGAACTCTGTATTTCTGACATGACAAAAGCTTTACATGAACTTTGTATTGCTGACATGGCAAAAGCTTTACATGAACTCTGTATTTCTGACATGACAAAAGCTTTACATGAACTCTGTATTTCTGACATGACAAAAGCTTTACATTACATCCGTATTTCTGACATGACAAAAGCTTTACATGAACTCTGTATTTCTGACATGACAAAAGCTTTACATGAACTTTGTATTGCTGACATGGCAAAAGCTTTACATGAACTCTGTATTTCTGACATGACAGAAGCTTTACATGAACTCTGTATTCCTGACATGACAAAAGCTTAACATGAACTTTGTATTGCTGACATGGCAAAAGCTTTACAAACAAGCAGTTACTTAATTATAAGTGGTATCTATATTGTCATGAATGAGGAATTTTTTTTAGAACAAAGACCAAACTGATAAGTGCATCCTTAAGAATAAGACTTCAGCAGTAGTAATCACCACAGATTATTATAGGTTTTACACTTTGTTTTAAAGATTTTGATAAACTTTGATAAACATTTATAAATTATGTATTCTGCCAAGATTTTAGCCTGACTGTTTCATAATAGCGATTTGTTGTAACTTCCATAGGCCTGAACAACTTGACATGATGTTTTATATGTTATTCTTCAAATACAATATTTTTCATGAAAACTGGTGTAATATCTTGTCAGATCGGAACTTAGCCCTATTTCTGAAGAGAACGTTTCGATAGAAAGTGACATATCTCATACAGTGGATACAAATGACGAGAGGTTTGGTCGTTTTTTGTAATATTTATCTTGAAATTTTAGTTCGATAATAGAGTTTGAATAATGTGAAAGAATTCAATCAACTGTCATATGTTGAAGGTCGTTTATAAGATATGGATCTTCTGTAGAGACGTGAAATATTTATTATTTGCATTAAGTTGCAAAATTTCATGGACTCTATATTTCAAAGGTGTAAAAGGAATAATAAGTATGACAGCTTAAAAAATATCTCATTTCCTTGCATAATATTCCTATTGTTCGTGATTTTGTTTGAGAAGTGTTTGCAAGAGAAATAAATCTATTGACAGGGATAAATAGAGGCAAATTGTATTTGTTGAATTAAACAGTTTTGCATTCTGTTGGCGATACTCCTATTATAATTGGTAAAAAAAGTTTTGCTCACTCTGGATTATATAATACGAGAGAAACGGAAGTTGTTTTCAAACACCGCTGTGTTAAATATTCAAAAGCTAATGTGTTTTGATTGGATATAGTTGATTTGAAATTCTCATAGGAATTCATTGTTCATTTACATTTAAGTCTTTAGTTCAAATAGAGGATTTCTTTCAAACAGATTTTTTTTTTTTTAATTGAGAATTAAGGTTTAATGTTTAATCTTTGGAAATTTTAAACGAGCATAGCCCTAAAAACACCTGTAATAGACATGAAGGAAAGAAAGGAAAAGGCGCTTGTGTAGGTCGGTTATTTTAAAATATGAATTAAGGGTTAAAATCAGTAACATCATTCTTTTGCTCAAATATATGAGCATATATTGAGGATCACTGGATTATATAAGATTCTGATCATTAGCTACTGTAAAGTCATATGATTTTTAGATCATCTTCAGCCAAATATTTGAATCAAAATAATATACTTCTTTGGATCAGTTTTCAGTTTGGAAGCAGTCAAAATCTTGTGTCTAATAAGATAAAAAGTTACAGCTCCTGATAATGTCAGGTATGTAATGTTGTTCTTAAATTCTTACATCTTTATTCCATGTACACCCCAAGGCTATCTCACAAAGGTCAAGGTCAGATTAAGGTAAAGGGTCAACAGAATGTCACAAACTCTGGTAAGTCATTATAGATAAACAACGTTATGCCATAGTAAATATTTCACTGGGTCATCACATTGGTTAAACTTTGCTACTCATGAATAAAGGCCAAAAACACCCAGATAGATAAAGATCAAGAAGACTGTTGAATAAAGGTGAAGATCACCCTAATGAATAAAAGTCAATATCAGCTTCGTAGGTAAATATTGGGACGACTTTCATGAGTAAGGGTCAAGGTCACCCTAATGAATAAAGGTCAAGATTAATTTTATAGATAAAGATAAAGAAGACTCACATTGAATAAGGGTCAAGGTCACCTTCATAGATAAAGGTCAATATAAGATTCTCATGAATAAGGGTTGAGGTCACCCTAATGAATAAAGTTCAAGATTACCTTCATACAGAAAGGTCAAGATGACTCTCATGAATAAAGTTTAGAGTCACCCTAATGAATAAAGGTCAATATCACCTTCATAGGTAAAGGTTAAGATGACTCATGAATAAAGGTGAAGGCCACCCTAATGAATAATATTCCAGGTCACCATAGGTAAAGGTTAAGATGACTCATGAATAAAGGTGAAGGTCACCCTAATGAATATTATTCCAGGTCACCATAGGTAAAGGTTAAGATGACTCATGAATAAAGGTGAAAGCCACCCTAATGAATATTATTCCAGGTCACCATAGGTAAAGGTTAAGATGACTCATGAATAAAGGTTAAGATCACACTAATGAATTAAGGTCAAATTCACCCTAATGAATAAAGGTCAAGATCAACTTCATAGATAAAGGTTAAGATGACTCATGAATAAATTTAAAGGTGAAGGCCACCCTAATGAATAATGTTCCAGGTCACCTTCATACATGTAGATAAAGGTTAAACTGACTCATGAATAAAGGTGACAGTCACACTAATGAAAAAAGGTCAACCTAATGAATAAAGGTAAAAATTTACCCTCATAGAAAAAGATCAAGAACTTACTCTCATGAATTAGGGTCAAGATCACCTGCATAGATAAAGGTCAAGATGACTCATGAATAAAGGTGAAGGTCATTCTCATGAACACTTAGAGGTCAAGATTAGATGTACTTAATTGTGCAAACTAAAATCAACAAAACATCTTTCAGTGATTCGAATTAATGTTAAATTTTGTTCTGAATGACAGGAGGGCTAATCAAATGAGATTAGACGCTTACCTTGAAGTGATGTTTTTGCTGTTAAGTACAATAATTTAGCACATAAATGTACTGTTCCATACACAAAAGAATGAAAGAAAATTGAGAAGAAAAAATGCAGTTATATTTTACTGTCAGGTTTTCAGATGGAAGTTCAATACAATTTTCAGAGAAATGTAATTGAGAAGTAGTGTGGTAAATTGAATTCAGTATGTAATTAAATTTTGTTTAAAATGAGAGAGATAAGTATCTAATCTTAAGAAATATATTTAAAAGTAATAATTGTATAGGAAATACAGAAAAAAAGGCATTTGATGTTGGAAATTGATTATACTTATGAGCATTTTTGTTTTAGGTTTACTGGGTACAGGGCATTATGTGGTTAAATTTGACTGTTCTTAAGAATATAAGAATTTTTATTCTGTTTTATTCTTTATGTGAAATTTTTAGTGACAATGAAATTACTGTTATTTTTTGATTTATTTTTTTTTTTTAAAGGGACTAAATAATGAATAGGCAATGCAAAACTTTTTTAAATGTTTTGAAGTTGAAAACTTCATATCTGAATGAAATTAACTGAATTAACTGAACTACAAAGTACAGTTTTGTACATCATTTCTTGTGCAATCTGATCTTGGTCTGCACTGGTCTCAAAGGCAAACACAATTGCCACCAGCAGGAGAAGTATTAATTATGACAACAACAAAAAAAATCAAAATTTTGAGAACATGATATTATGGAAATATTCTAGAAAAATGTCTTGATTATCTTCTTAGGTGTTTAAAGTTCCCTCCTTTGGCCAGGTGAGTTAATAGGTAAAGACACATCTCTGTAACTAATTGAAAATACAGTCTTAAAGGTCTTTTGTAAATTTCAGAAATTAAAGAAATTTCCATTCTAAAATGAGATAACTGAGCTTGAGGGTTGAATTTAATGCCTGCTTAATTGTTCTGGATCAGAAACTCAGCTAGAGTTTGATCCTGTAATGTGGCAGTTCCATAAACTGAAATCCCTTAATTTAAGGGGATCATAGAAGGCCTGTAGGAGTTTCAAGGTAGTTAATAAAATGTATAGCTTAAAACTAAATTGTACTAGAAGATGATAAATGGGGAATATACATGATACAGAATTGAAACACTGTTTGAAAGGCATTATAGAATACTAAGTTATTTTTTATAACAGCTTGACGGAGCCTTGAAGGTTATAATGCCCTTGACACTGTGATAAAAAGGGGTTAAGGGATTATCTGCATGCTGTTTTGTTATGAGATGGTTTTAAAAGCATATGTCTTAGGTAAGCGGAGTCGTGTTAGAAAAATGATTTAGATTTCCCTGAGTTTAATACGTGCATTTGTTTAATGTATATAGATGTGTCTGCTTGCTAAGGAAATCTATTTGTCTGTCCATATTTTAAACAAGGGAATTGTAAGTTTTTAATATTTAAGCAACATGTATTGTTACAGTTGTATGTATGCAGTGATATGAAAGGATGCAGAATGTGTCTTGATTTTGTTTTTCTCATATGAACTGGTAATACTTACATCTGTTTTCATAGTGGAACAAAAGAAATTGGAACATAGTTACTTAATTTTCAGATTTTTTCCCTATTTTTCAGAGCTTTGAAATGGGTCAAAAATGATGCTAAGAAAAAAAAAAGAATTGAGTGACTTGCATGGTTGGTACAGTCATGGAAGACTATAACATGTATAGCAATATGTCAGTTACTTTTGCCTTAATTAACTGCTTGGTTTAGTTTTCAAATCTGAGGCCACCAGATGAATGGCAAAAGGCTTTTCTACGTAAGCTACCAGTACCCATTTCTGTGTCAAACTATGGCAAAGGGCTTTGCCATCTTATATCATTCAATAGCATTATGGTAACACTTACCAAAGCCCTCTGAGGATTCATGTTTGCTCAATGTGTCTGTGAAAGTCAAGTTGTTTAAAAAAAAAACAACTTCGCTGACATCAGAAATGTGTTGGCTCATAACTGAAACCTGGTAAGTTTTCACAACATACCACCTGTATGTCTGTGAATATTTCATAAAAATGCAGATTTGGCACCATGGATATAAACTCTGCTTTGGCAAGTGCTTTGGTCAGACTGTATTATGTGCTGAGAAATTCCATATGGAGGTGTAAGTTTGATGATACATCATATGAGATTTGTGCTGTTTACTGCGAGGACAAAAAAGACTTGATGACTGAATTTGGCATGGTCTGAAGAGTTCTGAAAGATAATACTTCTTGCAACATACTTCTTACAGAATGATTCCTGTAGTCCTTTAACCTTGCTTAAATTGACAGAAAAATTGGAATTAGCTGAATTCATAAGATTTTGCCAGTGTGTACTGGAATGCCAGCTTTAAGCTTGAAATACACAGCTCTCTATCCCTTAACCATGAAACCTGTTGAATCCTTAGTCTATTTTTAGTAAGAAGAATGTTTCTGGTGTATTTTTTGTTTGTTTTTGACATCTATAAGCTAGAATTTGTCTTTCTTGAATAAGAAATGTCATCTTTGATATGTGGTATAGTCTGACTTCTAAATTTAAGGCACTCAAAATAGACAGTATAGACCACTCCTGTCTGTGTACATTTAAGCCAATAGAAAGCACTTTTCTATTTTGCAATTTCCAGACAATCGTAGCAGAACTGTCTAATATTGAATTTGGTAAGAAGCCAGTTTATGGCAGCCAGTTTTAAGTCTTAAGTGTTTATGGTAAGAGAAAGACTTAACTTTGCAGACTGCACTTATTTCACCTTCTGTTGAGCCTTAGGCCACGATTTTTTAATATATTGGTTTACAAAACCGCCGACCCTAATTTCTTGGAAAGTGGAAAAAAAATAAAATCAGAAAATCGTCCTTTTTTTTATATGTTTCATTTCCGACCACTCAGAAAAGGGACGAAAACAATAAAAAAAAAAACAAGTCACTTCGAGTACGAATGCAAATAAAAGTGAGTAAATACGAATGCCATTCAACGATATAAAACACAAATAACCATTTAATTTTTAAAATAAATAACACCAGAAGAGCAATGTCGTAAACAATGATCACTTTTGAGGTCATTGCCATTTTCAGAAAATGGGGTTACTACAGTACAGCTTCCGCGATGTGTACAAAATTTGTGCTTCCTCCGCGATCGCGGTTGACGCAAACTTCCGAAATCTGCGGAGTTTCTCCTTGAAATATAATCTCCGCGAATTAAGTTTACACACAATCTCCGCATTTTTAAGAGTTTTAGAGCGTTACCGTGATGATTCTCCGCGAATATGCTAATGTTTCATCACCAGAGTTTTGACAAATTATTTCCCAATTGAAGATGTGAAAAAAATAATCATAAAATGTATACACTTAAAATGCTTTAATCAAGAACATACAGTACGTAATAACAATAATGAAACTGTCATTGTATACTTTCGTTTTTGAATTTTTCGAAACGCTTGTTATTATATAGCAAAACCGATCAATAATTTTTGCCAAGCACCTAGACGATACAGATGTCGCAGCAGAGTTCATGATTTCCCAAAAATAGGAAAGCAGTTTAACACGTGTTGATTGTAAACCGGTCAGTTCATTTTCTGAAAATATGATCAGCTGTTTGGTGAAGCAATTGCTTTGAAATGTCATTCTTTGTGTAAACAAATAGGAGCGTTCGTTCACAATTGCATCAGAATTAGAGCCCATTTGTTCGAATTTTGAGTGTTTAAATTAGATGTATTAACTTTTCGCAGTTTGATTATCATTTATAATTTATTTGCGAGTGGATTTACGCAAGCGCGGCACCGATTAAAGAAGTTGCATAAATTAAAGTTAATTAACAAGCTGTCAGGTAGGTGTGTAAATCTATTCATAATCGGCTGTGTTTCTTTTCTACAAATACCCTCATTTCACGCATTCAGTATTAATGATTGAGTCGTACAAAACCAAACTTGTTCAGTGAACAAAGCCAACATTGTCTAAATAAAAAAAAATCCAGATATATGTCAAAGATATTAAATATCTTATTCACAAAACATCACTAAAATATCGGTTTTCACGGAAAAAGCATGGAACATTTCCCGCTCTAAACAGCACATGGTGTCTGAAGCTTGTAAAGTGACGTAATGTGAAAACCATTTATGGAAAATTACTGTCGTTCAATGTTAAAGGTCATATCTTATATTTAGGAACCAATTAACGATTGAGACACAAATTGTATGCGTGTACAGATCATAGGTCATGAGACCAACATATGATATCGTGTATTTTTAAGTCATTTGTAAAAAGCATTGTAACAAATAAAAATATAAAGCATCCTAAAACGTAAAGGTAAAAAGAGTAAGTAAATATGAAATTTCACTAGAAAATAAACAATATAGTCAACTGAATGCATAAACAAATCGCGGAGATTCTCGGAGGATTGATTTCACAGTAAATTCCATCAGTTTTCAAACAAAAAAAAACGTCTCCGCGATGCCTCCACGATTTAGGAAGTTTCTCAAAGTTTCTCCGCGATTTTCCTCCTTATGTATGCGGAGTTAAAGAGAAAAATGTACATATCGCGGAAGCAGTACTGTACACTCCTCCCCTCTTGCATTCAGAGATTTCGTTGGTGAAAAAGATACTAAATTTTTGTAATACATTTGACGAGTTAGCTTTATCTGTTTTAAAAGAATAAGGGTATAATTTTCTTGTGAATGTCTTAATATCTGAAGAAATTAACACATGTTGTTTCAACTGAAAATGTTTTTTTTTTTTTTTTTTTTTTTTTCGACCGCCCAACGGACCATTTTCTGAAAAAATTTGTAAACCAATAAATAAAAAAGTTGTGGCCTAATTACGACAACAGGTTTTGAGCCAAAGGTTACAGTCAAAATGTGATTCTTTAAAGTGGTAATGCCGTGTTCACCTTTTTTAAAGAATAAAATTTCTTGTTCAGTTGTATCTTTGTCTTTCCTAGGTGGAAGAATTTATAGGAATTAATGTTTTTGTGGTACATGATTGTTTAATTTTACTGTAGTTTGTTCAGTAAGATTGCAACTGGTTCAATAAGATTGCAGTTTGTTTTACTTTAGTTTAAGATCTGCTCAGTGTTATTTTTATATCTGTCCAGGCCTAATAGTCTTAAATTATTATTACTTGGCCAGTAGTCTATATATTTCGCACACCTTTTGAAATGAATATTGTTTTGTTCTACACCAGTTGTTGTTGTTTTATTTTGAATAAAGAAACTTCAACTTCTTTATATTTTATATGCTGTCTTCAGAATATATCATATCAGAATGAAGCAGCTCTTTTCTTATTATCTGATGAAGACAATATTTCCTACATGTAGCATTATTAATAATCGACATTATATTCTTCTGCCCCATGGTCCCTTCATTTAGAAACCCATATATTTCATAGATGAGTATCAATATTTATTCATCCAGACATTTGGACCTGGTTACTTCTGATCTGAATGTTCTGTCTCTCTTCCTTCCTCACCAAATGTCAAATCTCGATTAGTTTCCATCAGAGCCGTAAGTAAACAGGGTCGGCAAGGTCTAGAGAGAAAAACGATCCAAATATTTGACGGAAGCATCAGTAAACATAGAGATTTATGTATTAATGTCCAGGGAAATTTATGAAAAATTGCCATGTATTTGCATTGGAATGAAACGGCACTTAGACAGGCCAAATGTAATTACTGTTGCAGGAATGGCCCATATTTCATTGTCTTAGCCTGTCCAAGGGTTAAGGCAATGGAGAGTGCAAACTAATTGATCGTAAAAAAATTCTGACATGTTCTCCATCCATGGTCATTAGATAAAAGGCTGAATTTCTTGTACTTTGATCTTACGGATATGCAGGTCATTTATTTGTCGAAAATGTAGCCATCTTGTCTGTCAAAATTGTATTGGAAGAAAAAGAATATTGGAAACTTACAAGAGCATACAGACATGATAAGACACCGTACAGTTATTCCACAGAAAGACAAGATTTGTTTTATGAGTGTACCATTTTTGTATTCCTTTTTAATATATTTATCATTAGGACTTAAAGTTTTGACTGCTTCAAATGTATAAACTTTGGTTAGTGATGATATAATGAAAGTATTTAATTTTGACATCAGGTGAATGAGCTCATGGATTGGTATATGCTGTTATCGTTACAGCTGTAAAGTTACGCCTTAGAATGTAGCAAATATATATGTTGAACTTTCTTAGATTGCTTTCAGAGCTCAGACTTAAGCTTCTGCAACAGAAAGAGCATGAATTCTGTCACAGCAGAATAATACTTATCTGTAATCTTGAAGTGGATTAATTCAGTTCTATCATAAAATCTTTTTCATTGCTTGCAAAACAGTCAGAGAGTTTGCATAGTTCAATAACATATTCCTGAATATAGATTATACTTGCACGAAGGTTGTCAGTTATTACCGAATGTTGTTTAAAAGGACAGACCAGAAATTTATCATTTTAGGCACAAATTGTGCTATTTTCTGTCTAGATAAAAAAATTTGTCTCCAGAAGCGGTATTTATGGGTATGCAGAAAAATGGGTTCTGTGAAATTTACGAGCTGCAGACATTGTCAATAGTATTGTTCAGACATGCTATTATTTTTCGCATGTATTGTGTCAGAGTGAGTAATTTTAAATTTCCAGTGTCTAATGCACATATTGACATTCAGCAAGAGGTAATTTGAAACACAATTCAATTTTAATTGAAAAGTGATACCATATATCGTGCTGATTTTAATCTTGAATCCTGTGATGTCGCAATAAATTATCATGATGTCACACTGTTTGCTGGTATATGTTAATGGTAAGAGATACACTTGAAGCAGTGATGTTTTATGTTCCTCAGAGACTGTGATATCTATTAGATCTAAAGAAACACTGTATGTTTGCCATCAGCAAGGTTCGGCCCCTGCCCTGCCCACTTTTCTTTTTAAAGTTCAGTTCATTTTGGTACAAAAGCTAGAACTTATTAATGTATATATACACTTCATTATTTCATTAAAAGATAATTATGTTTACTGTTATCATAACCCAAAAGTAAAAGGTCAGTTTGATACGTGTAATGATTCTCAGATATAAATTTTGAAAATCTGTAATGATTTAACTTTGCGTCGTAAAACAGTGGTACATATGAATATTTCAGGAAGACGCAAAAGCTTAAAATAATGATACAGATGCAGTTAACAGGGTAGTGCACATTATTATTAAAACGGGAAAAAAAAAATTGAAATATGCGATTTTGTGCAAGACATCACCGCCCTCGGTTGGATCTTTGAAAATTTTACAAATTAAAACCAGGTTTATATTTCATTTAACTGTGTTTAAATATATTCAAACATCTGTTTTGAGTAAGCTGAAAATAAAGTGCAACCATTAATAAGAGTAATCTATTTATCAAACTAACTTATCTGTATAAAGTCTGTGTTTGAAGTGAATTCAGGCATTTCTGATATGGCTTCTTTAAGGAGGTGACTTGTCACAATAGGTGCTTGAGGAATAGAACTTTTCACTGAAATTCTTTGTAGGGATATCTGTGTTACAAATGTCATTAAAAATGAATATGGAGTAATAGACACCAATATGCAAACTGAAGTTGTTATTGATGTAATCAATAATGATGTTTATATGTACAGCCTTTAGATTAGATTAGATTTATTTTGGCATAATGTACATACATGGTATTTAAACACATGAAGTGATAAATAGTACAGCACATACATCAGCACAAAAACCATGACATGTACACCAACACCAGGGATAACACAAAAAAGGGTAAACCCTTATTTCCATTGTGGTCCCTAAAGCCTTTGTTGTTGTATAATATATTTTGGTGCCATGGATGTCCTTTTCATTACAGAAAAAGGGTATATTGATTGTATCTTAAGTGTCCAAACATAACATTTTTATAGTTCTTGGAAATTTTTTGCAGATTGATATATTTTCACAGACATTTGGCAATAAAATTCTCTTCAAACTTTCCTTCAGTAAAACCATGTCCGTATGATATTTTCTCCCATCCCATAATGTCCAAAGGCAGCCGTCTATTACATAACAATAATAACATCGAATTTAGGCAATATTTTCACAAACGGGATGGAAAACATATTTATAAATATTGAAACAACTCCTTTCTATCACTTTAAGACAAAGAAAACAATATTGGAATGCATAAAAGTCAGGAGAACATAAAGAGATGATGAGAAAACAATATTGCTGCAGTTAATTGCTTTGCTATTTGCACAGGCCTAATTCATGTCAGAAATCTTCCAAATTAAACACAATTATAAACACAAGAGAACTAATTGATCTTTGCCTGACCTGAATGTGTCTGATGTCCTTTCTGTCTTAGATGCTTGAGGCTTTCAAAATAAACAAAAAGTTGATTTCTTTTGTGTTTTGATAACTACTGCATTCACTATTGTCCCTCCAACAAGCTCAGATTTACAAGACAATTGTCATGTGTTTTAACATGGAAATCTGTAAATTAGAATTCTGCCTGTCCATTACTACATTGGTTATTACAACATTACTGTGGTCTGAGATCCAGCCTGTGTTACCAACTCATAAGTTAATGATATCGTATAATAATGATATAATATTTTATGTAACACAAACCTCTTGGTCAAGCCATCAAGGCAGCTGCCTGTATTCATGTTACACATGCAAAAATCGTTGTGAGAAAGCTGTTGTTTTTTTTTTTTTCCTATTAAAGTGTGGCAGTCCATCATTCATTATTTACAACCATTAATATTCGCTCTGTCCAAAGTCTTGGCACTTTATAAGCAAAAAAGTGATCTGAATTTATTTTAGGATTAGAGACTAGTGTTGCAAAATCTTGTTTTGTAATTACATCAGGGCTTTATAAATGTTCTTTAGAATTATCTAGGGTAGAATTTGTGGGTTTCCACTTGCTGGTATGTCTGGTTGCCAAACTGGCCTGTGATGCAATTATGCCTAATGAATCTTTGAAGGTCTGCTGGGAATCCATGGCCAGTAAATCTTGTATCAGTCTGTCTGTGCATCTGTCAGTTTATGAATAATATGAATTTTGTTTCAGAGCTTTCTTGATTGAACTGGTCTCCATGGTTTAGCATGATCTGCTGAGGCATTTTGGTAGATATTATCAAAATTGGCAACTCCACATGTCTGTGCATACTTGTCTCCATAAGATTTTCCTCCATGGACCAATTAATTATTTTGAAGAACAGACTTCTCCATTTAAGTTCTTCCATCATGGCTTACACCTAAAACTCTTACCCAGCTGTGGATGCTAAGGATTTTTGGCTTTAATTATGAAGAAAGTAGACTGGAAAGTATCCTTTTCATAAAATTATGCAGGTGCAAGTTTGATGCAAAACCAGTTGAATTTGAAGACTGTGTTTTTCTGCCAAATCCTTCAGTTGATGTTTGTAGAAATGCATTCATTTACAGTTGCAGAAATGACATTGCAATATCTTGATATTAGTTATTGTTGTTATCCTCGGAATTCTTTTACATATCAGAATTGTAACAGAATTTCATGTTTTGTTCTCTGGGTGTGTATTTTGACACCTGCTTCCTTCATTGCCAGAATGCACCTCCTGTAATAAAGCTTCCATGTGACATTGAAGACTTTTGTTGTTTTGAAATGTAGAGTGAGAAAAAAAACTCAGATCATTCATGGGGGTGGATAATTGTTTTTATAGGAGCCATCTGAAAATAGTATATGTTTCAAATATCTAGGTTGTTGCAATTTTCTTGTAGGTATTCATAGAATGTTGCTGATTATCAGACCTGTTCAGTGTTTATTAACAGTCCAGGTGTTCTGTATTACTTACCTGTACCCATCAAAGTAACTACCTTAGGTGTAAATCTTGATTCTATTACTCAGGCCTGGTAACAACTATTTTGATTGGCTTATAATGTTGTTATTACATTCTTGCTGACCAATGAGATAAGCACTTACATGAAATTCATTTCAGCTTAATGCAAGTCTGCATTTTGATTGGATTATAATATCTTCGATTACAAGCTTGCTGACCAATTAGATAAGGATTTACATGAAACTCTCATTAAAGATGCTTTTGCACATGCTGGTGTGATCAAAGACATAACATTTCAAAATAGATCATGATCAGTCTTGGCTGGGGAATTTATTTATTTGATTTTAATGATGCAGACAGACTACTTTGGTCCTGAGAGTGTTTTTATCAGATTTATCCAGGCTTTGCATTTGATATTGAGTTGTCCATAGGGTCTGTTGAAAATGAATTAATTCAAACAGAAGACTTGGAATAATTATATAAATTTCATATCTGATATTGTAAGAGACAAACATGCATCTTTGAACATCAAGTGCTGCTCAATGTGTCCTGACAGTAAATGAGAAATCACGATCACAACTCCATTTAATCCTCTGATGATGTTGACTACATTGCTTGCAATCCAGTTTCTTTAGTAACAGTTTTTGTTTGCTTGACTTACAGATTTTGTTGGGAACAGTTGAATTTAAGTCTGATAGAGACCTTTAAAGATAAGGGTTATATACTTTGGTGTCCTATTGTTGGTCTATGGTGCCTTTAGTTTAGGGGTTAATTTGAGTTACTGACCTACAGCCTATTTATAGCAGAAGGATTGTGGGATGAGATGTTTCTCCAAAGCGAGTCATCTTTTAAATACAAATTCAGTATTCTACAATTGTTTGCAGCTATTTTATGGTAAATTGTACAATAATTGAACTGTAGTTAGGCCTCTGCAGTGTTTAATTATATTACAAAGAATATAAAGTTCAATAATTCAAATTGAAGTATTAGACAATTATTTCTACAAAAAGCATTTCCAATCTATTTTCTACTACTTTTGATATGAATAGTACAGAAATTCTTCAAGGAATTTATGAACAGTTGAAATAAACAAATTTGACAGTGATAGACAACAATAGATGGGAAATACATTTAAATGCCGGAAAGAAACAACAACAACAACAACAACAGTGTTGCTTCTTCACTTGGGTATTCCATTAAAAACAAATGGAACGTTGTTTTATCTGTGGATATGTTGCGATTCAGAGGCTTTTAATGTAGCAGAATTTCCATTTGCTGAGCTAATTAGTTAGTTTCACATACAAAATTACATAATTGAAAATTTTAAAATTTCCCATGGGCGCTTCTCTAGATGTATGGATATAATAGATATCCCATATGTTTGAAATCAAGCAGATGCAATTTAATGCATTTTCATTGGAATGAAAATAACGTGAGTATAAACAATCACGTTTTAGAGAATGACTGACTCAATATGGGAATTCCATGTGACTTTCTGTAATGAGGCTGATGAGAACTAAGTGCAGGTGATACTTTTTCCTTAGTGCAGTAGGTATGTTGCAGGTATGTTTCAGATAGGTGGATGTCCATTGTCATGGTTTAAAGGGCACTGTCTTGTATGTGTATCATTGTGACCCCCTCACCCATTGAGAATCATAGAAATTAGTCTTGAAATTAAAGAATGTGGAAGAAAAATGACTGAATAGCTAAATTTTTAGGATATTATTTTAGGGATGCTGAAGCAAAAAGTAGATACAGAACCTACACTAGTAGAAACCTTAAACTGAAAACTTGCAAAGGAAAAGTTGCATATCTGACATTTGAGATTGTTCCAAGTAAGGGTTGCATATTGAACCTGGAGTGTTGACTTTACCGCATTATCTCAACAACATTATCAGCAGTTTTATTTGAAACTGATTGGATTTTAATGCTTGGTTGCCATTGGTTGTCACCGTGGTGATAAAGCATGACCTTACAGAGGTCAGAGGTGAAGGTGTTGAATGTAAGGCCATTAACAAGTAACTTGAGCCATATTTGCTGATTTATCTCCTGAGTTAATGTCTGAATTTCAGTACTAATTCATTTTGCAGAGTGTTAATGAGTCAGAGTTTGTAAAATAATGGAGCCTTTTATTTGCCTGTTGACAAGTCAAAGGTCCAGGGTTACAGACAGACAAAAAGTTCCCAAATTCTGCAAAATGATCTTCATGCTTTGTTTACTGTGAAAAGCTGAAAAAAAATCAGAGGTGATGTATTAAAGCTGAAGTCAGTTTCTGTCCTTACCCCCACCCCCCTACCCCCACCCCCTGCAAAAAAACCCAAACACACACAAAAACAACAACAGCAACTAGTTGTTGCATAAAATATTGTAGCATCATACCAAACAGGCAGTCCTGATGCACAGAATAGAAAAAAAATGTTATGTTGCATAAAATATTGTAGCATTAAACCAGACAGGCAGTCCTGATACACAAAATAGCAAAAAAAAAACTGTTATATGTTACATAAAAATTGTAGCGTTAAACCAGACAGGTTTTCCTATAATGCACAAAAAAGAAAAGTAATATATGTTGCATAAAATATTGTAGCATTAAACCAAACCAGCAGCCATGTTGAACGAAATAGAAAAAAAATGTTGCATAAAACAGTGTTATAAAAGCATTATACCAAACAGGCTGTCCTGATGCAAAAAATAGAAAAAGAAAATGTTGCATAAAATGTAGCATTATAACAGACAGGCAGTCCTCTTGCACAGAATAGAAGTCAAATGTGTTGCCCAAGAGAAAGTAAAAAAAAAACTTTTCAAAAACAGAAAAAGGATATGGTGTGGCATTAAACCAAATAAAGAATTGTTCAAATAAAAGTAAAAAATATTATAGTAGTCATTTAAAAGAAAAAGAAATTTGTTGCAATTAGATAAATATAAATAAAAACATTGATGTAGAATTAATTTCCAAAAGAGCAGGTATTTTTGGAAGGTAGATTTATTGTTTGATAGCCAAGTGAATTTTGTATGGACTTTTTTGCAATTTAATGTCATGGAATTATGAAGGAACATTTATCAGTACAGTAACATTTCTCACCATAATCTTCTTTGGTCAAGTTTATGATAATTATAATAATGGTGATGTCTTTTTTTTCATAATAATGATAATGCATTATTTTCCTCATACAATGTATATACATGCATATATTTTTACAGTCCAGGACCAAGGTTTTAATGCAATTTCTAATTAATATCTTCAATCAAAATTTATTAGCCTTAGTAATTTAACAAGTGGCTAATGCCAAAGTGAAGACCTTGATTAATATGTTATGCTTTAATAAAATCACCTTGGGGATCAAGCTTGCAACAATTTGTAAGCTCTCTTTCATTAGCATAGAAAAGTTATGAGTCTTTGCTGTATTTTATTGCCATGATAATCGGTCTTATCAGGCCCCTGTGGGAGTCGAAGTAATGAGGCTTGTAGATCATACCTAGATATCTTGTCAGCAATCTTGTCAAACTTTTCCTCCAGAAGTATCTGCAGATTTTGATTTTTTGGTGCATTTGACGAAAATTGGTTGGAATGTTATTTATTTACCATGTAGGAGAAGAGGATTAAATCATTAAATGTTCAATCATATTTGTTACTGTTTTGGTTTAACTGTAGTTCAGTCTTGTTCTCTAGAGCTGGTTTAGGCTTCTGTTTTCCATATAAAAACAGAGGGGTAACAGCAACAACCACAACAAACACTTGGGAGGAAAGAGTGGTGAAGGGGCAAAGGGATGGGGTGGAGTTAGTGGAGGAGAAATAAAAACAAAGCCTGATAATATAATAATAAAATTGAAAATATTTAAACAACAAATGAAAATAAATCCTTAACAATCATGAAACCACATGTCAATTCGAAAACATGTTTTATTGAAGTTATTGTAATGGTCACAATGCATGTTTGCTGTTTGTTTTACTGTAATGGTGTTGACCTTAATATTGTTATTAGGATGTTATTAGGATGTTACAAGTAGCAACAATAACAATAGAACAATGCCAATGCATCTGGCATTGAATTCTTTGTACAAGTTCATCAGTTTGTTAATTGGTCAATTCTGACCAGCAAGTAAATAAAGGCCAGTTGATTAATGGACATCAACTGACCAAAGGTTGAAATGACCAATAGACCAGAAATATTAGCAATGAGCCAAAAAATGGGAACAATCAGTTCAAAGGGTTTCACATAAATCTAGGCAGGCCTGTCAGAAATTTTGACTATGTGCAAGAAATGTAGGGTGACCATTGGTGAAGTGGAAATGAGGCTTTACCACATTTGATCATGCTCTGTGTCCACAGGGAGCTTTCTGAAATCCCCCAGATGTTTTTTTCAGGGGGTTTATTGTTTTGCCTGAAAAAAATGTCACCAGGCAGGACTTTGTGACCAAATGCTGTGATGTTTCTTTTGTAGTAATCTGTCGTCACTAGAAGCCAGTTTTAAGCTTGGTGAAATTGAGTACTTTGATTAAGTGAGAACTTTTGTTTAGATTAACTCTATTTGGGGTCGTTAATATTCATTGGGTTTCAAACTGTATTCATGACCCTGTTTATGAAGGGCTTCCAGGAGATGAACAAGAGATGCTGGTATTTTAATGCTCTTTCTTCAAAAAACATTTAGGATGTAAATGAGGTGTAAATAATTTTGTACAAGATGATGAATTTTTGCACATGCCTGTATTCCTTACCTTGAGACAAAGGGGGAACAAAAAAAGGGAAGAAAAAGAAATGTTTTCAGAGAATTTGAGAATTTTTTTTTTTAAGCATAATAGAAAGATTTGTTGATAAATTGTACTCTGTTTTAACAGTCTGGTTCCAAGCATATTCATCATCATTGTATCTGTGAGAAAATTCCTGGAATGAGGATGTCTTGTATTATACTGCACCTGCAGTAAAATAGACTGGGTTCAGCTGTGAAACTTACAAAGCTGGGCTGGGCTGCAGGTTCAGATTTAAAAAGAATTATATACAACAAGCCTTAAATATTAGAATTTCTTTCTTCTTTCATACAGATAAGTTACACTTATGGCTAACACCTAAGACTATGTTTGTTCTTATAATGACTAAGTCACTGTATTTTTACATATATATTAAGAATTCATTTGTAATAAAAGACATGCTCATTTGGAGGCTGAACCAGACTGTTTATCATAAAAAAAATCATCAATGCATTTCCCTTAAACAATTTCTTCTTTTTTACATTCCAGTACTTCCAAAAGTCTTAAAATAAATCTCATATTTTATTTGAATTAGAGATAGAATACTTTTAAGCAACATTTATTTGTGTTAAAAATATTTTCTTTATAGGCTTAAGACGTATTTAATTTAGTATTTAACTTACACTTTACTTGCAAAAGGGTTACTAACTGTGAATTAAACTTAAGAGTACTTTTTACTTGCAAAAGACGAATTTAACTGTATATCAAATTTATACCAGTACTTTACTGGTAAAAGGGTATTATAACTGTGAACTGAAAGTACACTTCACATGCAGTTGTGTATTAAAATTACACTTTACTTACAAAAGGGCAGTTGTGTATTAAAATTACACTTTACTTGCAAAAGGGCAGTTGTGTATTAAAAGTACACTTGACTTGCAAAAGGGCAGTTGTGTATTAAAAGTACACTTTACTTGCAAAAGGGCAGTTGTGTATTAAAAGTATACTTTACTTGCAAAAATGCAGTTGTGTATTAAAAGTAGCTTTACTTGCAAAAGGGCAGTTGTGTATTAAAAGTACACTTGACTTGCAAAAGGGCAGTTGTGTATTAAAAGTACACTGTACTTTCAAAAGTGCAGTTGTGTAATAAAAGTACACTTTATTTGCAAAAGTGCAGTTGTGTATTAAATGTACACTGTACTAAAAGTACACTTTACTTGCAAAAGTGCAGTTGTGTATTAAATGAACACTTTACTTGCAAAAGGGCAGTTGTGTATTGAAAGTACACTTTACTTGCAAAAGGGCAGTTGTGTATTAAAAGTACTCTGTACTTGCAAAAGGGTATTTACCTGCATATTAAACTTACTGTTTATTTGTTGCAGTTGATTTTACTCTGTATTTAATTTTATTAAGTTGCAAAAAGTAATTACTCTGACATAGTCATTCTTTTAATGTATACCTACAGTTAAGTTATGGAGAGATAAGTACTTTATATAATAGAATGAGAAAACAACAGCTGGCTTGGCTTATAAGTTGTATAAATGATCCAATAGATCCCTTCTTTATATAACTGCTTGTTGAATCAGAATACAGTAAAACAATGATACCATGAGTATGCTGTGACCAAAAGAGTTGTTTTTCCTCTCCGTTTCTTGTTTAGTGAAATTTCTTTCATTCCATTTTTCTGATATTTGAATGAAAATTTTAAATATATTCATTACCTTTTACATTCTCTTTTTTCAGGATTGCCAAGTGAGCTTTCAGAGTACTGTATCAGTAGGAAAGTGGTAGAACTGGCTAGGGAAATAATCTGAAATTGCTAAAGGTATTACTAGTTAAATAGTTTCTCTTAACCCTTACCATGCAGAATATCTAAACCCCGGACTTGTCCTTCTTTCAATTATTCAATTTGAATTGATCCATTAATTGTTAATGGTGGTACTTATTGAAAAATTTACTGACTGAGAGGCAAATAGTGCAGATCATTTTCTGTGCTGGTCGCAAAGGCAGTCAGTTTCCTTCAGCAGGCTAAGGGTTAAGATCACTTCATTAAAACAGTTAAATTCTAGACATTACCCAACAACAACCATTTGTCTGAGGTTTGTCTGTTATGAAATTGAATAAGTGAGAAAACACTCAAGTGTAGCCTCAAGGTTCTGTCAAGTTGACAGACTAGCACACAATAACAGCAGAGGCAGATATCCAGCTATTCATCAGGCTATTTTACGATAAATCACGGCACCTGTCAATAAATGGGCAATAAGTTTTTTACAAGCACAAATGTAATACTTTAATTGTGAGATAATGCATCACTATATTATAACGCATTGTAATCATTTAGAATTGAAGTGCATTGCTTCTGGAAATTTTCTCGAAGTGTTTTTCACAATTTTCAACCGTAAAATGCTGAACCATTAGGCAATTAGAGAAGATAAATATTTTGTGCAGTTGTTTGCTATCTTGGTGCAGTTTATCATGTTAGAAATGCAATTTCTTACAGTTGTGCTCACACCTTTACATCCTGTTTTTCTAATGCGAGAAGTCAGCCAACAGTTGGCGGCAAAAAGCCTGAAATCTACGAGATTGATATAGTCGACTGTTGCTTTTTAAGAAAATGTTAAAATTTTTAACATTATTTAATGTGAGTTAACTGGTGGTTGAAATGTTAGTCTTGGTTATTTCCAGGGAAAGAATTTTCGGATTTTGTCTTGTCAGTGAATTTTCAGAAATTTCTTAGGCAAAGATGAAGGCTGAAGGATTACTTTTAGAAAAGAACTTTCTATGTTGAATAGGTGTCAGAATTTTTTTCATTTCAAACAAGATTATGACTGATAGAGAATTAGTCAGACCTGTAATCTTTAAGAAAATTTTTCTCAGAGAAACAGATAAAGTATCACTGTTGTAATACTGTTTTTCTTGCCAAAGTCATTTTATTTGTATATTCTTGAGCTTGTGCAACACATTCCACTTTGATTTTTGCATAAATTCTCATCAGTCTTGCTATGAAATTCAGTCGATCATCATCAGCTGGTGACAGTGAGGGCAACAATTGTGTTTTGGTTCCTTGTTTTACAAGAGTTATTGCCCTTTGTTTCAAATACTAGGAATCGTAGACTTAATCTGTGATCATAGCACCATATAAGCTCTGGCTAGTTTGACATAAACTTGGTCTGTTAGATAAGCTGTCACCTGCCGAATATCATGGATTAAAATGAGCAAGGTTAACAGAATTGTCAAAATTATACTTTCCTTATAAAAAACGTTGAAGAATATATATACATAGGTAATGAAACATGTTAGCTTGTCTGTCTTTACACTCTTTTGAAGCTTTGGGGAATTGGTTGCTTCAGACTGGAGATTTTTTCCAGTGTTGAAGGAGGTAGTAAAAATGTTGTCAAAATTGCCAGCAATAAAATTAATGTTAGAATTATGACAGGACAGGCCTACCATAGGATGCATGTAAGTACATCTTTTATGAGAATGTCTCACCACAGGCTGTGAAAAATAAAACTGAAATTAAAAACTGTCAACAAACTTGATAAAATGGTCATAACTTCTACAGAAAAAACATATTCATATTATAGAAGCTGTAGAAATGACTCATTTTTCGACTAGTAACATTTTGGATATGCTGGAAAGGAGCAATAAAATGGCCACAAAATTGAAATATACTTAATAACCACATTCTTACACTGTGAATGGGGATTCAAAACTTATCTGCCCTTAGACTTTTCAAAAAAGTTGTAAAAATAAATGATAAAGTGATGGAATGCCACAGATTGAAATGTGGTAGAAAAATTAAAACCTTTTCCTGTATGAACCTCCTCATAATGTGTTGGCCTTACTGGTGATATAAATGGGGTGTGTATCCCACAAAATATTTTGATTTGGTAAACCTACCTGAGTAAAGTAATATAAGACAATCTTGTATTAGACTTAAGAAATACACTCAGGTCAATAGAGTGTCAGCACTTGAACGGTGAGGTGCTTATTCCAACAATTAAGTTTGTATTAGGACAGGCCTTACAAGGGATCAAACCCCTATCTCCTGTTTCACAGACACACTAGGTGAGTAATATAGAGCTACCATGGTCCTCTTGTCTCATATTTTGTTAAATGATGTAAGCAGTGTTTCAGGCTTAATGAATATTGCCGGCTTATTTCAGTATGTCATTTATAATTGCTTGTATAGATTGGAAGAAATATTCTCATGTTGTAATGTGCCCTGAACTTGCTGCCAGATTTTGAAGAATTGCCATTAGCTAAATATTTGATAAATTTATTTGTAATGCAAAATTTTGTTAAAATTTCTGTGGAGTTTGAAAATTGATGATCAGTGATTGTTAACAGAAAACAAGAAAGCATTTCAGGTAATGAAAATGAATAAACTTTTCACTTATTTCAAGTAGATCGTGAAAATAATAACATCTTAAACTCATTAGAATTGAGCGTTTTAAACTTTTCGGTAATTGAAAATATGAGATTCTTTTGCACTTTTCTTAAATTCTTGATGGTAATGGTGCTAAAATATGCCAGTGGCAAATTAAATAAATCAGAATTGTATTTATGTTCTAGCCATTGCTTTTGAGTATCCCAGTTACCGTTTCAGTAACAAACAAAAAATTTCTTTTGATTGATGACAGCGGTCACTTTACCTAACAAGTGTTCCTGGGTACCCAACCAGTTTAGTAACCATGCAATCAGTCCTCAAGCAACTGACTGCTTCCTCACTTGAATCATAGGTAAGCGGCAAACAAAAAGATCTGCAAAGATTTAAGCTGAGTATATATACCACATGTTTCTTATGTTGCCTTAAACATGTTGATGTTACACTGATGTTTGTTTACATTATCATAATTTAATGTAATTTTCGTGTTTTGCAGCCTTCAGAACTTTGGTTCTTGTTCACCTCGGTGCAGTTGGTGAAAATTTGTTTGGTGAAAGTTTATTTTGGTAAAGACTTTTTTTTCACAGAATGCTTGAACAGTTGGCACGTTGGAATTTTTTTTTTTGAAGTGACTTAAAATTCAAACACGCTCATACCTGTGTGTGAGCGATTGGTAGTTATTTAATGTGCATTTTGTTTATGAAAATTTGTGGAGTAAAATGGTTGAATTGCTCTGGTTCTCAAACAAAGTTCTGATATAAATAAAGAAGCATAAATATTTACAACAACACAAATGCCCTTTCAGTTGATATACATTTTTATTTTAATTAGCTTGAAACAGCTGTTGCAACTATGGTATTATTGTATGACAAAAATGCTGCTACAAATTGCTTTTTTGACAAATTAGTTCTTTTGTACTTACATATGGGATGTGTTTTTTCCTAATTAGGTTCCCCTTAATATTTTTCTTTCTGTACAATTTTATCTCTATAATCTGAAAAGCCTTTTGTGCAAAAAGTGATTTAACAATGTCGCTTAAAACCTTCAGAATTGATTATCATTACAGCTTGTCATTCACCTAAAATGTCAGGTCACTCAACTTAAATGTTCAGAAAAGTCCAGCAAATTACTTTAGTTTAAACTTATTTTCCATCAGTTGGGGAGCAAGTTCTTGCAACTTATATTAATCCCTCCTGGGTTCAAACAGGACTAGTACGTGTGCCGAAAGTGAGGAATATGGAAAGTCACTGTAGACTCTCATCCCTGATGGGATTTAAACTATAGTGACAACGGGACTCGGGTTCCAGCAAGTTTGGAAAGGAAAGAGCAAAGTGTAAGATATTTCACCCTCTTTCTTGTGACTGCATTCACTAGGATGTTGGTCCAGAGTTTGATGTTTTAAAATCCAAACATCAAAACATCTTTCTGAGAATTTATAATCTTTACAGAACTAGAATGGTGACTGTAATTACAGTTCTGCAAAAAATTACCATTTACTCCTTTTAAGCTACCTGAAACAAATTGCATGTTTATTTTGAAGTTGGAGACGAAACTGTCAATATTGATTACACCTAATTTGTTTTATTAGTCGCGTTCTTCTTTTAAATATCTTTACGCCCAACTAATTTTCACCTTCACACAAAAGTTGCTGTTTCCAATTAAAGTTCAATAGTTACGCTAATTCTGAATTAACACAAGACAAAAGTTAATACACGCCATAAAATATCATAGAAGGGTATCGTGTTCTAAAAAGAATGTATATAAAACCTCTAAAAAGCCTAGGAAAAAAACATCGATGTAATGACTTGTCTGACATATCTCAACGTTCCTAACTCATATATGTACAGGTGTACAACACATGTGAATAATTTAAAATGATTTTATATAAAAAAATAAAGACATCTTTCACAAAACCTCCAGATAAAATGATTCATTAAAGACATGCTGTCAGAAGTGTTATTTCATTTGTATCTTAATAAAGTAACTTTGTTTTTGCCTTTTCTTTTAAAAAGTCATAAAATTACTTTATGAAATGTACAAAGGATATTTTATTGCAAAGATAGCTGTAATTTAGGGTCTATTCTGTATTGTGTTAATTTGCATCTGAAAAAAGAAATTGTTGTAAATCATGCAAAATCAAAGAAATACTTGTCAGATGTTTGTGAAATTGTTGTATTTTGCCATGTGGTTTAGTACTGTTAAATTCTCATGAAAAAAAAGGCTAATGTTGATCAAAAATGGGTACAAAATTACACTGTATAAAAGTTTCTTTGATTTTCTTCTATAAAAAAAGTGTTTGGAGTTTTACCTTGTGTGTTATAAGTTTTATTTACAGTAGTGTGTAAATTGCCATAGTACATTGTTATTTATTGTGGGTGGGGTAGATTGTGTGTTTAGTATTTACAGAAAAAAGTCTGTCACAAATTTAAAAATTGAATTACTTATATTTTTTTTTCATCCACTAGAACTGACTGATCATTGATGTATACAACCTTGGTCATGGATCCTTACCTATTGTCAGGTTATGGATCCATTCTTTTTAAACCCCCATTACCTACTGGTAGCGGGGACTAAACAGGAATCACTGTCGATTAGTCTGTCACAGACGGTCAGGCAGTATGTCTGTCCAGAAAATTGTTCAGGCTCTTACTTCTCCATGGATGGCAGAATATTTAAAAACTTGGCACTAATATTTGCCTTGATTGAAAGTTAGTTGCGCGCAAGAACCATACTGGTGTTCAAAAGGTCAAGGTTATACATAGAGGTCAAAGGTTTAATTTGAGTCTTCCTTTGTTTGTCATGCATCTAACTTCTCCATTGAGTGAGGAATACTCAAATAACTTTGCACAAATATTTGCAGATATGATATAGTATTGGTGCAAGAATCAGATTGCTATATGAAAGGTCAAGGTCATACTTACATGTCAAAGTTAGAAATTGAGTGCTGCTATGTTTGTCCGGGCTCAAACTTCTCCATGGATTGTGGGGTACTCAGACAACTTGGCACAATTGTTAACCAAATAGAGATGAAGTGTCACAAAGGTCATGGTCACACTTAAAGGTCGTCTGTATTATAGTGTCTCAGGGCTGTACGTTTATATTCGTCATGCATGAAGGGATTTTGATATAACTTGGCACAAATATTAACCTTAGCCAATTAGTCCACTTTAAGGATTAAGTCTTTTATTACTAAACTGATTTTTTTCTGGATTAACAGTAACAGCAATATGATTATTTCACAACAGCAGGGTAAATGAGAGTATTTCAGTTTGTTTTACTGACATTTTTGTGATCTATCATCTAGTTCTTACTTGATATGTTTCCCCTGTTGCCTTTGACAAGACAGTATGTCATTCTGTGATAGTTCTAGTTTGATCAGGGCCCCATACCTACCTTATAATCATGGACATATTCCTGTTTGATCATGGACCCATCCATAACTTTTTATCATGGACCCATATCTTCTTGATCATGGACCATACATTTTTATCATTGATCCATACCTGTTTGATTATGGACCCATATCTTCTTGATCATGGACTCATACCTGATTAATCATAAACCCAATATTATTTGGTCATGCGCCCGTACTAACTTGATCAGGGATTCACAGTCCACTTCTCCCTATATCCCCCTTCTCATCAGCCGTGTGAACTGGTGTTTTGTAAGAGCCAATTACCAACCTGTAATTACAAGTAAATCCCCCTTTAATTTATGTCTCAGACACTTCTGTAACATTCTATTTTAGCTGCGGTCTATGTTCAGTCTTAGAATATTAGCATTAGTGTTTTCATTACCCTTTATTGAATGTCTAGTCAGTTTTAAAAAGTTCCCGTTCTTTGTTAGGTAGACTTCATTACTGTTTTCCCCGCTTGCTTTATTTTAACTCATTAATTTTAGCTGAAAGTTTTATGGGAGTAACATATATGTTTCTTATAAAACTTTAAAGAAAAACTTGGCGGAAAATTTTATGTACAATCATATACATGATAATTTTTTCATCTAAGTTGTAAACGTAAACTGCAACTCATTTTGCTAACAAGCAAATTGCAAAATTATTGCAGAATCATCGTCTGATATGAAATTAAAGAGCAAGATATGAAAATTAATAACATGAAATGAAAATTGATAGCAGGTTAGTAACTTTGTAATATCTTTTGCATTGATAAAATAGTGTAAGATATTTCCATCTTCAAACAAATCTTTGCAAAATGCTGAAAATTACCTAAAGTAAATTGATTTGGGTGTGTGCACATTTTTATTATTCTAAAAATAGAAAGTTGATTTAAGAAAGGAACATGCAAGATATGTTAAAAAATGGTGTATTTGTAATACTGTATAATGAAAAGAAACGAAATGGTTCAGATTTACAGCCAGACAAAATATCATTATTTGGCTGATCACAGTTCATAACGTTCATCAGTGTTCACTTTTGGTTTCAGAAGTTAGAGTCATCGCAAAAACACCTAAGCCACAGCATGTCTTTGTTCACCCAGCCGTGAAATCAGACTAGTTATAAATGTTACTTATTGCTTCTTTTCACAAGTAATTGGCTCATTCTGAGGCAATGTCTCCAGAGAGTGATTTTAATAAGCTTAATGACAACCTTCATTGCAATAGATTGATAAATCAAAAGTGAAAAAAACTTCAATTTATTAATTTTATTTTATTAAACTCTTCACTTATTATGTAGATTATAATGAGGGTACATTTCTCAGATCAATTCACAATTGTTATATAACAATAAGGGGCTCAGTTTCAGGCAAACGTTGGCAATGTAACATGGCAGGACTAATGCATTTTGGCCATGACTTTTCCAACTCAGTACTCGTGCAATCAGTTTTCCACCTCAGGACTCATGCATTGTGGCCATCATTTTTCCACCTCAGGATGCATGCATTGTGGCCATCACTTTTCCACCTCTGGACTCATCCATTGTCTCCATCACTTTTCCATCTCAAGGCTATCACATTGTGGCCATCACATTCAAACTCAGGGCTCTTGCATTGTGGCCATCACTTTTCAATCTTAGGGATCTTGCATTGTCTCCATCACTTTTCCACCTCAGAGCTCATTCATTGTGGTCTTCACTTTTCCACCTCAGGACCTATGCATTGTGGCCATCACTTTTCCACTTCAGGGCTCTTGCATTGTGGCCATCACATTCCACTTAAGGGCTCTTGCATTATGGCCATCACTTTTCAATCTTAGGGATCTTGCATTGTCTCCATCACTTTTCCACCTAAGGACTCTTGCATTGTGGCCATCACTTTTCCACCTCATAGCTCATTCATTGTGGCATCACTTTTCCATCTCAGGACTCTTGCATTGTGGCAATCACTTTGCCACCTAAGGGCTCTTTCATTGTGGCTATCATTTTTCCCTCTCAGTGTTCTTGCATTGTGTCTATCACTTTTCCACCTTAGGCCTCTTGCATTGTGGCCATCATTTTTCCACCTCAGGGCTCATGCATTGTGGCTATCACTTTTCCATCTCAGGACTCCTGCATTGTGGCCATCACTTTTCCACTTAAGGGCACTTGCATTATAACCATCACTTTCCATCTTAGGATTCATGCATTGTGGCCATCACTTTTCCACCTCAGGTCTCTTGCATAGTGGCCATCATTTTCCATCTCAGGGCTCTTGCATTGTGGCTATCACTTTTCCACCTCAGGGCTAATGCATTGTGGCCATCACTTTTCTGTCTCAGACTCTTGCATTGTGACCATTACTGTTCCACCAAGGGCTCTTGCATCGTGGCCATCACTTTTCCATTTTGGGACTCTTGCACAATGGCCATCACTTTACCATCTCAGGACTCGTATTGTGACCATCACTTTCCTGCCCCTTGTCTCATATATTGTGGCCACCATTTTTCCACCTCAGGACCCATGATTTGTGGCCATCATTATCCCACTTCCATTACCCTCTGCCTCATATATTCTTATATACATGATGAAATTTGGATTGAAATAAAAGGTATTTATTCTGCAAATATTATTTTAGGATAATTTTCCTGCTAGCTATTTTGACAAACTCATTGTATACCAGATTCTGACAGAAGTCAGCCAGAGGTAATAAAGGCAGTCAGTCTTGCAGAAAATTTGAAGAATTTGGAAACAGGCCCTAAATACTCATCAATGGACCCATAGGTACATGATGAATTGCGACATAAGGCCAGTCATTTGTCAGTAAATTCGTTAAGACAACTGCTGTTAATAGGTGCCGGAGCAAGCCTGAGACAATAAACAGGGAGCTTAGAACCTCTCTGGAATGTCAATGAGAATGGCAGACCCTGTGTGGTAGGTCATGTTGATCGGAGTACTTAATTACAATTACAGGTTTTTTCAGGCCCCCTTTTGTTCATTTCTTTGTTTTTAAAAATTATGAAACTAAAGCTGCAGTGAACCTAACAAGCTGTGGTGGTTAAGGCTGAATAGAAGATGTGGCAGAAACTAGTGGTGATATTTGGTAAAATCACAAAAGGTGACTGCAGTCTGGTACAGCTATGTGACTAGAGTCCTGAGGGTTGTGCAGTTGAATCTGATGTCGGGTGTACTTTTCAAAGTATTAAAAGAAAGGAGTGCTTGGTATTATAGGCCTTTGGTAGTGGAGAAGTCTGAGTGTAATGGCAATGTTGAGTAAAATCAACGCAAACACGCAGCAAACTCATGGGGTAGAGCTTCAGAGTAGTGTCCAAGTGGTCATGGCAACTGGGTAAGTAAGTCTCAAGTTGGGTGCGTTTTTTTCGCCTTTGGATTATTTCACAAGTTAAATTCTCAAACTCAAGGCATGAAATCAACTAATAAGCTGGGTAGATATGTGCTGTGGTAAAACCTTGTTACATAGATATGGCAGAAACTGGCTGAATGTCAGAGGTTTAAGTCTATATGCAAGAGAAGACCAGGAATCATCTATGTCTATTAGAAGAGATACAGTCAGTCTTGGTCTACCAGAAGAGTTACAGTCAATCTCTTAGTCAGAGCATCTTTTGAACAATGATCTGCTAGACACAAAATGTTCTGGTATAGTGCTCTATGCACTTTCTGACAACCAGCCAAAATACAGTAAACATTTGCGGACACATGTTTCTTGTTACTGCATTGGACCATAACAAGGAAACATTCATTCATTCATTAGAAAATTGATTTCATAAATGCATATTATCGTAATTTTGAAAAATTACATTGTCTTCTTTCTTTAAGTAAAAGCAAGCTGTTTTAATTAAAATGCGTCTGCTCACTATAAATGTAATGAGAGCCGGCCTGAATTTAACTAAAATGCCACAAGTTAAACATTAAACTTTCTAATCAATGTTCATGCAAGAGCTATTTTATGAAGGAAATTCCTATTATAAAATATTTTTACAGAAATTTTAATCATTTATGAGGACACATCTGGTATCAAAAACCGGTTCAAAATGGAAACAAGATGTTTTCCAAAGTTCTCTGAAGAACGGCTCAGAGAACATCAGCTGTTCATAGAATATATGGAGGGATGAATGTGAAAACATACTATCTGCTTCTTTATTTTCTAGAGAACTTAGAACGTTTTCATTTTCACCCCTCCCAGCTTTGCATGTATTAGATATGTTGACTTTAACTTTAAAAAGAAAACAAATATGATCTTGGTACATCTATTTATATTGTTATTCTTTGTTAAAAAGATTTTTGACTTATCTGCAATTTGTCTTTTTCCCATCATATCTCTCAATGTTTCTTATTTACCATGCACCATGCCCCTTTCAAAGAAAACAAACAGAAATAATAAAAAGCTATGTTGCTTGTAGTAAAAATTACTGAAACCCCCATGGTTTTGAGTTTTAACTTTGCTTCAGACTGGGGAAATTAATCTTCAGTATATAGAGAAAAAATTAATCTTGAGTATTTTGGAGAAAAATGAAACCTTGAGAATATAGAGAAAACATAATCTTGAGTAGTTGGATAAATTATCTTGAGATTTTTTAAAAATTTTAATTAGATTAAGATATTGTCAAAACCCTAACATAACTTCATTATCACTTAGCCATCAGTTTCTCTCATTTGACCTCTGAATGTGAGAAAGTTGGCAGTTTCTTGCCAAGTTGAAATTTGTAAGGACAGTTCAATTTAAGAAATGTTCTAAGTCTGTTTCAGAACTTAGTAACAGAACATTCTGAAATGGTCAAGTACATTTGAAGAATGTTTTAAGAAATGTTAATGGGAAACTTTTCAACAACTTTTTGAGCTCATGAACAGTTCAGGAACTTTAGCTTTTGAACTCAGTTCAGGAACACACTTAAACATTTGTACAAGAACAGTTCTTAAAAAGTTCATGAACAATTGTCTCATTTAATATTTCTTTAAAAAAATGCATAAATTGTTCATGAACTTTTGAAGATCATTCTTGTTATATTGGTACTCAACTGTTCTTTAACAATTATAGAACATTTTCTTGAGCTAATTTTCTTGGACAGTTCAAGTACAGTTCAGAGAACAATGGTATAGCTACTAGCAAATGATTTGTTCCAACATACTTTGTCACTGTCATGGATTTACTTGTAAAATCATTTGATACACTCTTTTTAACAGGTAATGATTACTACTATAATTACCACAAACTTATGCAACACATAATAGAGGGATTTGTGAATATCAGTATCCAAAATGAAATTATACAAAAAAAAAAAAAAAAAAAAAAAAAAAAAAAAAAAAAAAAAAAAAAAATGCCACTTACGGTCTCAAGTTCATTACTGAATTTAGGTTTCAGTGTAAAAGTAACTTGCTTTGGATAGTACTTTGCCAAGAGACTGACTGTTCAACATGTATGTAATATATTACATATCCCATTTTATATTTATTTCAGTACTGATACAAACGACTTGAACACAAAATGAAATTCACAACAATGTTTTTACTTCTAATAATCCTAAACTGTCAATTTAACATCAAAGTCAATTGTGTTTGACACTGGTATATAAATCTTTCCCCCCAAAAAGAAACTCACCTGTTTTGGAAAAAAAACCTTTATCTGTGAAGATCTCTGGTGGATTCAAAATAATGTCACATTTTCTAAAAGTTCAGACAAGCATGGTTGTGCAAATGGTGCATCCTATTCAGAGGGGAAGTAATATTGTCAAATTGTGAAAATAAAGGGCAGTTAGTGATTAATCTTAATCTTTCTTATGTGATTGGTCAAGTAAACAAATATATTGAGAACATTAGTGTTGTGAACATTTTCTGAATCTTGTAAATGTGTAAAGAGTAAACTTGCAACATTTAAACATCAGTTATAACTCCTGACACTTCAAGAACTTAATAAGAAATTTTAAAGCATACTGATAGTTCTTGAACTGTACTTATCCATTGGTCAGAATTTTGCAGGGGTATAAGAGGAGGATATGGATGGACCTAGCACTTCATCAGTTCCTTAGGAAAGATGGTTATAGGTAATTATAAAACTGCCCTCCAGATATGACTGAGACTTTAGGAGGGTGTTAAGCTCGAGGGATGATAGTCAGATATAACTGCTCTCCAGATATCACTCAGACTTTTAGGAGGGTGTTAAACTCCAGTTATAATAACAATTCAGTTCATCAAGCAGTCAGGGATTGTTTGATGTTTCTTGGTTTCCTGTTAGTTCATCGCTTACTGTAAAAATTCCTTTGTAGATCAGATTTTTCAGCTCTTGACACTGTATAACTTTAATCTTAAATTATGTTTTTGTCCTTATTTTAAACTGTTATTTGAAGTAAATTGTATTTTAATGAGGCGCCTTCTCTGTATTTCCGTTATTATTGGGAAGAATTAAAAATTTACTGACTGCCTTACAGTGCTTTGATTAGTAAAGTTTCAAAATTTACTAATTTAGTCACAATATAATTGAAATTAATAGAATTGAAAAGATTTGCAGGCTGGCAGAATTGTCAGCAAAGATCAAGTCACAATAAATCTGTCAGTTTTTAAATACTGGTAATAAATTGATGATTAAAAAGTAATTTAAATCTTCTGTTCAATTAACGGTGTTTTTATTTAATATATGCCATTTATAAGTGTCCACCTGCTGAAAGGGATTTTGTAACAGTGATTGAATTTGAAGGTTCAATTAATTTTGCTGAAAATACACAGGCATGTGATAATTTTATACTAATTGCTTGCAACCTTCAATATCAATTGACATTTATCATTGCAAGTTGGAATTTCTTTCATGTTAACCACTTGAAATCTGGCTTGTTAAATAAAAAAAATTGAAAGAATCAAATTAAAAAATTGATGAGTTGAATCAGGTCATGTCTTGAGTGGAAAGTACAGTCTAAGTCTATCGAGCGAATTGTGTAGACTGTATCCTGAAAACATTTTGAGGTGCGAATGCAAAAAAGTTCTAAGTGTTGTAAAAGAAGGAAGGGGAGTGGTGGACCAGTGGTTAAGGTGTCTGCCTGTCATCCCAGGGATCATGGGTTCAAGCCCTAGAAGGGTTACATCCATGTTTCCTTATATGACACCAGTACTGGTTGGTTCCAGGAAGCGGACTTGAGAGTGATTCAAATAAGCTGCAAGTTTTCTTCACAGCTAAGATCTATAATGTTTAAACTAAAAGATTTAGGAAGCAGATAATATATTTTTGATTCACCCTTTGAATTTGTTCCTTCAGTACATTTTGCCAGAAACAAAAGATTGGATACTGTGAAAAATGTATTTCTACAAAATTGTCCAGGTCAGTCACCAGTCACCGCATTTTGTTTGTAGATAAAAAAAAAAATTAAATGCAGAAAGATTAAAAATTTAAAGTTTTTTTTCAAATTCATTAAGTTCTCAGAAAGAAGGGACTGTTTCATCTTTTTGTCTGGTAAATTTAGTAGTGCCTTTTCCTTCAAATTTAAGTTAAAGAAGAAAGCCAAGTTTAACTTTTATTGTTGAAAAGAAATGGTGAAAGGAATATATCAGATTAAAAGATTTGGGAGTTAGACAAAATGGAACAATTTAAGTCCAATTCTAAAAAAGATGTTGTTTTTTTTAATTTGTCTGGTATATTTTTTACCATTATTTATTTTGAAAGTTTAAGAAAGGGCTCAAATGTCAGTGTCTGGTAGACAGAAATATTCAAATTAAGGGATTAAATGAAGAACTTAAATCTATCTCTTAGACTGGATTCCAGACTAGATAGAGGAGGAAAAATTCCAATACGGATAATGTGGTATCAGTCTACAACTTTGTGTCCTTTTAAGGCTGAATATTGTCTTAAGTATGCCTGGAACGATTAAGTTAATAATTAACCCTTTACCCTTTCTAGAGCAATTGACTCTGCTTTTGCGGCAAGTGCAGACCAAGATCAGCCTGTACATCTGTGCAGTCTGATCATGGTCTGCACTATTTGCCATTCAGTTGGTAAATTTTCAATAAGCACTCCCATAAACAATTAATGGTTCTGTCCAAATTGAAAACTGGACAAGTCCATATTTCAGATGTTTAGCATGGTAATGATTAATAATGGTATTTTGAAAGCTGGATCAGAAAGAAAACTTCTCTCAAAGAGTGAAGGGATTATCATCAAATGTCGGTCAGAGAAAAGGACCGTCAGGAAGTGACCTGGCGATAGGAAATGAGAATCAAACCGGGGTAGACACATGCAGCTTTTAAGTCCTTTGCTTGTTTACTTAACATATTAACCCTGAACATGCTGAAATTTTGTAATGGATTTGCCCAGCTTTGAATTTGGAACAGTCCATTCAAAGTTTAAGGGATTTCAATATCAAAATACAAAAGTTGAGCTTCCAACAGTATAGAGCCTAGTCAGACTGCATGGATGTGCAGGGTGGCCTGGCTCTATACTGGTGGCAAAGGCTAATGACTCTCGATTCCAGCAGGTTAAGGGTTAACATATTAAATACTAAGCCATATAGTGGCACATAGTCATAAACTGATCTAATTCTAAAACAGTGTGAAATATTGTTATCTAGTCAAAATAAACATTCTGTTATCTGTGCAGATTAAGGGTTAAATTTTATAACAGCTCCGTTAATAGGACTAGTTTTTGTGTTTTTATCAAAATCATGAGAAAATAAGCTATTTAGGAGTCAAAGTCTAGGCCTTAGCACAAATACAGTCAGTTTATTGTAGGATCAATGGATTTGTTGAAAAGTTGAAGTTTTTAATAAACTATTACTGTCATTACAGATGATCATAATATTAAGTAAAAGGTTGAGGCTTTATAGAATATTAAATAAATGAAGTATGCAGCTGATGTTAACATTATTCTGCATTCAAAATGTATCCTGGTAATTATATATTAAATCTTCATGAATCAAACTGTTCCTGTCTCATCCTAACTAAAAAAGAAATGATGAGAAAATTCCTCAAAAAATGTCTTGCATTATGCTTATAATGCAAAATACAACATTAATTTCCCATGTGCAAGGTTAAATATTGTGTGAAAATTCAGCTGTGATTCACATCCCTGAAAGTGCATAAAAACAAAGCAAAATTGGCACATAAATTGACAATGATCACCCAAAATGGCTGTCAATTTAAAAAATGATTATTTATGTTTTGAGAGGCATTTACCTATCTTTCCAGCACACTTGCCAAGAAAATGCAATTATGACATGCCGTGACATTTCACAGATGGAGCTGTTTGATAAATATTTACCTAAGTTAAAATGAAAAGTTCGGTAATTTTCCAAACACTTGAGTCTGTCTCACTAAATTAGCTTGTAAGCCTATATAACTTCAAAAGAAAATTTAGGAGACTGACGAAAACCAGCGAAAGCTAATAAATAGACATGCTCACTTACACAAATCCTGTATGATATTTTGATAGTGCCACTTTACATAACGTGTCCTGTTTTGAATAGTTATAATATAATATAAGTTTAGATCATGTGACATAATGAACCATCTTTCTCTGTTGAATCAGCAGTCTAGAATCTAGTTACATCTTGGTTCTTCATCTAAAATAAAAGCTGAATCAGCAAAATGTATTGCTTGTGTTCTTCTTTTTCTCTGTTCATACAACATTTTAAATCTCTAGGTATATTTATGCTGAAATTTGTTACAGTACTGGTTTACTTTATGATATGTTTTACTGTTTAAATTTACAAGAATTTCATCACTGATGAAGCTGATATTATTAGGCCCATCAAGGCCTAATTAAGTCTTCACACTGTTTCGAAAAATGAAAATTTTGAAACATTCAAATTTGCAGAAAATATTAAAGGGTGAGGAGTTGATTTATTTTTGGACTTTAAAACATTTCCTATGAGCTTATGCCCTGTGACACCCGTGCCCAGGGTGTGACACCCGCATATCAAATGGGCCTTGTCTGTCATATTGGCCTAGATGGTGTCCCTGTTTTTGCCCTTCCATGTCTTGATGAAGAACTTCAGTTAAACCAAAGAAAACCTTAAGACTCATGGCTTACAGAAAGTCTAGGCGAGTGACCTTGGACCATTTTTGTAGCTTTCTTGTTTGTATAAACAGAGATATGGATTTTCCTTGTTAATCCAAAAAACTTCCAGGTTGATCCTCTTAGAAATGACAGAAATGAAAATAGAAAAACATATCTTGAGGAAAGGCATCAAAAAGTGTCATATATCTGGTCTGATAATCACATCTAATTTACATTCCCAAATGTCATTCTTCAAATCATTTTTGTTATCACAAAACATAACAGAAATCTATCCCTGAGAAGTAATCCAAAGGCTTTTCTTTTTTTCTAGAAATTTTGGTTTTCCCAGCTGCATTTTAGCAATGTCATTTAGACAAATTACCCATTAGGTTCTTACATATTGAAAAAGATGTGGGTGGTTTCCATAGAAATATATTACAATATAACGTCTGCTTAACATATGGAAGAATTTAATTCATAATTTCAGTCTTGAGAACGTTTTTTTGATTCATTTCAAAAATGTGTTTGTTTAAGTTGGGGTTCGTTTCTAAGTAATTCTTAATTGCATTTTGAATGTTTTATCTTCACACCTAAATGATGTGAATGTTTTTGAGTAAGTGTGAAATCCTTAGACAATCATCTTAGAATTCTCTGAATGCTTGATGATTACATCAAGGAGTAAATTTTAAAAATTTGGAGTTTGGAAAAATATCGAAGAATTTGGCTATTGACTATTCCATATTGCCAAGATATCGTCCTTTTAGCCAGGTAGAGACATTTCACGTTATTTGAAAGTAAAATGCAATGTGACATGACAAAATCAACAATCTATAGTCTATTTGACATCATGGAGAAAATGACATCAAAGTTTGCCATCATGATTTCTGCAAGCACACAATATTTTCTGCTCTCTGTGAATTAGCATGCTGTCTTTGTAAAATGTGAGTAAAATCTTCAAAGGTTACCAAAACAATATGGATATGAATCACACAATAACCTTGCAACAATACTGCATGTTGTATGTTATGTGGTATGACATCTGTGATGTCTAAATGATTAATAAAAATGTTATACATGCATTGTTCATTCACCTATCAGTGTACCTTTTGGTTCTGATAAAGTACACAAAAGCAATTTCAAAACAGTCTGTTATCTGAAAGTGAAGAAAACATGAAAGAGTAAAATATGACCACATTGTTGTCAGTCTCATGACACAGCCCAAATATATATGTACTGCAATATAAAGGTAGATAAACAATTAAATGAGTGCTGAGAACATATTTCTTTGTGCTTATAATAATCGCTTTAGTAAGTCTCTGATTTTAGAACAAAGTATGACAACAGCATCTAACTTCCATGATTGTGACAACTTTCCAGTGACAAAAAATGTATTTAATGGAATATTTCTGTTTTCCTCATAATGAGTTTTTAATTTTTTTTATATTTTTTCTAGAAGAACTTTTGAAGATCAAAGAAAGGCACCTGGCAAGGCACCTGGGTGCACTAACAACATATTTTCATGGGTGTAAATTAGTCAGAAGCTGTGCAGGGTGTTAGCACTTCTGCAGACATGGCTTGATGAACATTGTTCATTAATATTCTCATATATCATCAAGGTCATCCCTCATCTCTGAGTAGTTTTTAAGCACTTAATGAGATAGAAAAAAAACACTATCCTATCTAATCGATGCAAAAAAATAACCAGTAAGGGATGTATAAAACATTATGGAATGAAAATACCAAAAATGTGTTCTTCATTAAAACAAACAGATTTTCTCAGTTATAAATTTCAGCGTGTGCCAACTATCCATGTCTGAAGAAACACACTTTAATGCAAAAGAACTGCTTGATTAAATGAACAGGTTCTTGTGGGGTACAATTTTGTTCCTGTTCCAATTATTAATCGATTCAGAAATATATTTTTGGAAAATACCACTGTTGGATCATTTTAAATTTAGACAATTTCGTATCATTTGTAAGGTGTGTTTTGATGACTCATCAACTTCTTATATCTTTTTATCATCATTCTGCTTAATTTTTTTGATAAAACTTGTCACTCAAACAAAATTTGATCTCTTTTAACATGTTTTGTGAAGGAAGACAGTGAAAAAAAAATCACCTATAGGGCTATAATTTGATATAGGGAGTAAATATTTTGTGACTGGACAGATTAAAACCTGGGCATCAGAAACCAAAGGTTTATGAATTGATGTATCAGCAAGCTTAAGTTTTGTAATCTTGATCAAATTCAATATTGTGAAAGATTTTTTACATATTTTGTAGCACTGACATAAATGGATACAACAAAAATATATAGTTTAGTCAAGTTAATACCAGAAAAAGACATGAGATTACAAAAATGTGTAAGTTTAAAGTAACTTACTTACCATTAATTGGGAAACAAGTTATTACATTCCTCCTTGATGACTGCTTCCTGTGTTGAAACAGGTAACTGTGCAGAAAGTACCACAGGAATCTAGAAAATCACTGAGGACAGTCCTCCCTGGTTTGGTTCAAACCAAGCACCACAGCAACCTGGCATTCTCTGCCTCAACCATTTCTCCTTCTGAATGGATGAAACTCTTTGCAGAAATGTCTCCTCAGTCATGATGGCTACGCTATACAAACCCTCGGATGTATTAAGTGGATGAATATGTGTAAGTCTTTTATATAACGTTTGCCAGAAGAAGAATACACTTAAAAAATAGTTCCGACACTGCATTAGAAACATTGTCAGAATAGTTTGGAAACACGCTAAATGGCTTCCCTCCCATATAATTATATGAGTTAGTTTTTTTTAAGTTGCTGAACACAAAATGTGTTTACTTTTTTCTCTTTCATTAAAGTTGTTTTTGGTTGAGGTCACCGTGTTGTTTGTGTTCCGAAAGTCGTTACAGTGGCGGCTTATCATATATCCAGAAGGTGATCGCAAGAATGACCCAAGGTATTCCAATTGATTGATATGTCTCCAGTAAGATAATACTGGATTATGGACATTCTCTTAGTGGTTATTTTCTAAATTATGCAATAAATGCAAAAGTAAAACCAAACATAAAAGGTAGGAAGCTGAGTAGACAGGAAAACATGAACAAGAGCTAAGAAAGAGCATTGATCATTGTAATGTCTGTTATGGGATTGATGTCTGTATAAGACAGTATAATACTCTGGTGCCACAGATATTTCTTCTGAGAAAGAGTAGACATTCAATCACAAGTTATGAGAACATCAAATATATCTGCATACAGTGTGTCCAATGAGAAATGAATAAAGTGGTTTCTTTTATTCCTTTGAAGATGCATACATTTTGGAAAATATGTATCTATTCATCTGTAATGGAAAATCAACATAAGAAAATGTTTTCCGTAACTAGTCCTAGATTTATGTTCTTGTAACGAATTTGCAGAATGCTCCTGGCTGTTCTGGAAAGTCTTGTGCACTTACAAAACAGAAATAAAAATAAAGGTCAAGGTTAAACCAAGTGGGATAATGGCAGATGACCTAAAGACTGTTGTGACATCATTGTTTTACTTCTCTTCACTCAGTTTAAGTATTTTCAAAGGCAGTTCTAATATTCTGACAGCTTTTCGCGATCTGAATTTCATTGGTAGAACTTTTGTTTTGGTATTTTCATTTTTTGCATTACGTGTTGTCTTGTACATAAACATGAGGTTTGAAAAAAATCTGTGTTTTAATTGTGTGTTTTTTTTATGCAAAATATTCCAAGTCTCTCATTTGCATATATGCATAATTAGTAATTGCCTGCATGAGTTTGTCTTATTGTTTCAGACTTCTGTAGACACTGCCTGAACTAAGACAGTAGTTGAATCAAAGAATTTTACCCATGACAAGTTGTTGAATCCCATCGGTCATGTTGTTGATTCTACAGTGACAGACAAGTCAACCTGTCCCTGTTCATCACACATTAAAGAATGTTTTAATGGATTACATTTTAAGAGACTGTTTGCTTGCAACAGAACAAGATTGTCAGGTCAGATTATCACATGTTACAAAGCCCTTTTATCTTTGCTTTAGTTGGCAAAATGCAAATGTTCACACTTATCCAAACAAAATCTTTGTCCCAAGAGCAATGTTTCTACATGACAAAAAAGAACAAACAGAATGGAGCAAGCCACACATGCTTTGTTAGCTGCCATGTTAACATCAAGAAGAACTTCTATGGGAGTGATTTGATTTTAGTTACATTCTGTCTGTTTTCCCTGAATACCACTGACTTGGCTAGCTTAATATATTCATAACTGGTTGTTGATATTTTCTGTAATACACAAGTGCACCGAGCTATCTTGCAGAAAGACGTGCTAATGTTATGCATGGTTGCCCTTTTTAGATATTCATATGTCAGAAAATCGTGTTGTGCCAAAGAACCATAACTGTTTTATGCGTAATTTTTGAGTTATTTCCCTTTGTAATTTTCATACTTAATTCTTGTCCGTGGCAGTACTTGAAAGGTATTGAAGACATCAGCTTGAAACTTCAAAGGCTAACAGACATCACTGTGAAGAGGTGCAGTGCCCAACTCTTCTTTCGCACAATTTGTGAGCTATTGACCTTTGTAATTTTTCATACTTAATTCTTGTCCGGGACCAATAAATTACCCATTCCATAGAAAAAAAGTAAAATAACTGGTATGCTATCGTCATGAGGCCCACGTCCGACTCGCAGAGTTCTAGTTTAGTGTGTACTGGGTAAAAAAGATAAAGTTCCCTTTTTAGATAAGTGTGTCAGTTAGTCGTATTGTTTTTAGACTGTCGGCTACCGCAAATCAAAATCAGGCATCGATAGACACTTCCACTGTAATATCAGTTAATGTATACAGATTAATACACATGTTGGCATTTCCGCATATGCATTGTTAAAACAGGGATCACATATTTGAATATTAAATACATTGCTGATGTTTTTTTTCAAAGACATTTTTAGAGCCGTGCAAAAGCCTCATATTGTTGTTTAAAGTGATTGTCTTTATTATCGACAAGACACTATTTACTCGTAAATAAAACATCATTCAGTGGCGATATATCCAGGTTTACCTCAGTGTCAACATGATAGATCAGTCTATGGTAATGACACAAAGTTCAACAAAGTTCAAATTTATTTAAATGGAGTGACCCGTGCTGTGGTCAAAGAAGTAGTGCAGTTAAATGGAAACTCATCTGTTTTGCAAGTGATGCAATGCAACCTTTAACAACTGAATGTTTGTAACTTCAAAATATTAATTCATTAGAATAGTATCGATAAAGGAACAGCAGGAAATTACCGCGTGACTTAAAATTTATCACATGAATATTGTTCTCCTAGAAAGCAGCTGATTGACCGCAATAATTATTATGATGTGACATGAATGTAATGCAAAGGTTAACAGCGGTCATGACAAGCTGAAGATATTTTAAGCGGGTAGTAAAAGCAACAGACTAATTCAGATCAACATTCTCCCATAATTGGTTTTGTATTTTTTTCTATTCTTTCCTTCTTTCTGGCTTTCTTTATTGAATTCCAAGGAAGAAAAGAAGGATACTAGCAGATGCAAGTGAAACGAAGAGCAAACTTATGTACAGATTGAATGATGAATGAGTTTGTGGATGCTGTGTAAGTAAATGAATGAATGAATGAATGAATACTTTAGACATTTTTGCTAATACTAAGTGTTATGTTTCTGCTTGCTGATTTCAACTTTTCACTTGCAAAGTTTCAAGTCTTGGCATAGGCATTTGCAAAGTTTCAAGTCTTGGCATAGGCGTTTGCAAAGTTTCAAGTCTCGGCATAATAGGCGTTTGCAAAGTTTAAGTCTAGGCATAATAGGCGTTTGCAAAGTTTCAAGTCTTGGCATAATAGGCATTTGCAAAGTTTCAAGTCTCGGCATAATAGGCGTTTGCAAAGTTTCAAGTCTAGGCATAATAGGCGTTTGCAAAGTTTTAAGTCTAGGCATAATAGGCGTTTGCAAAGTTTCAAGTCTTGGCATAATAGGCATTTGCAAAGTTTCAAGTCTCGGCATAATAGGCGTTTGCAAAGTTTCAAGTCTAGGCATAATAGGCGTTTGCAAAGTTTCAAGTCTTGGCATAATAGGCATTTGCAAAGTTTCAAGTCTCGGCATAATAGGCGTTTGCAAAGTTTCAAGTCTAGGCATAATAGGCGTTTGCAAAGTTTCAAGTCTTGGCATAATAGGCATTTGCAAAGTTTCAAGTCTCGGCATAATAGGCGTTTGCAAAGTTTCAAGTCTAGGCATAATAGGCGTTTGCAAAGTTTCAAGTCCTGGCATAATAGGCGTTTGCAAAGTTTCAAGTCTTGGCATAATAGGCATTTGCAAAGTTTCAAGTCTCGGCATAGGCGTTTGTTTTCTTTGAAACTGACAGTTTTTCTTTTCACTCTAAGTGCTTTGATTTAGTTTGTAAAGGGTACAAAAAATGTAAGGCAAATTTCCACTGTAACATTTAAGACCAGTAAAACAGTAGAAAGTCTTGATTAATGAATGAATCTTTTTAAGTGACAATATCTTCCTCTATTAATTATAGACTCTGATACTTTAAAATTTCTGATTTTTTTTTATAACTTTGAAAAAAAATTCAATTAGCAAAATGTTACTGTAGTACAGAATGGATTTCTTGAATGTTTAGTTAAGTTGTATTTTTAGGAAACAATTAGCAGAACTAAGTGTTCGAGTATAAGTGGCTCAAGGTCATGATTAAAATTGGTTAAGTGTCTGTTTCATAATTTACAATAACAGCTTGTTCTGTGAGGTCCTGTCAACATCATATTGTTAGAATACATATCTCATTCAGATGAATCAAAGTGCTGAAGCAGGGAGATATGGTGGAGTTCTGTCATGGTCAACTGTTATACCAACGTGTTCAGCCCTGCGTTAACTTAGTTGTAATATTATAATGGAATAAAAGCATAAAAAAATAGAGTATATACAGTGCACCCTCTATAATCAATTAGTGGCATGTTAATTTGTTTATTTTTTGGCCATCTAAATAATTATTATGTTATTTGCTATGAACTATTAACAGTTCATGAAATTTGTTCTTCATCCATTACAGTTTACTCATAAACCTGCATATATGTCAAACTGAAATTGTACAAAAAATTTCTGCCAGCAAACATTCCTTTGGAAAAAATCAGCATGCAGTAACTATGCATTGGCCATTATCTATGTGTAAACTTCAGGAAGAACACACTTGATATTTTTCTTGTAACATTTTAGTCATGAACAATTAGAAGTTGATCTTCAGTTCTGATAATGCTAGTATTCCCAAAAAGACACTTGTGTAAGTTCAGCATCCAAGTCTAGAACTTTTGCAAACAGAATCATACTTAAGGTAAAAAGCTGGCTGCATGCAGCATTTGATGGATTATGGGTAATCCGAGTAGGTGAAAAAAATAGCATAGATATTTTACGTAGCGCTGACAACTGCAGCTGATGGCAACTCAAACTTACTCTTTGTGGAAAATGCTTCACTAATTGATAGACTTCATTCACATGTCGTGTTCTTTTCAGCCAACTGCTCTCACAACAAATTAACTTCACTTAGGGCATTCACTCTGACCAAAGCTTCTTTCTTCTGAAATGTTGTTAAATCTGAAAGCGTCAGTGTACAGTTACAATACATTTGGTAAGTCTTTCGTTAAATGCCAAGAATAATCTTCGATGGTACAAGAGGAGATTTCCTTGTAACCCTGTCATTCATAGTAACAATTTTCTGTGACTTGCAGACACCAGTCATTTGTAGCTGCCAGTGTTCATTACCAGAGCACTTTTGTCAGTAAGCTAAAATGTCATTAGCTGTATTTAAGACCGAGGATGATTTGGAGACATTTTGCAAATTACATATCACAGAAACCATGTTACTTTTGTATCATCATCTTGATGGTATAAGAAATGTGCGGTGTTATATCTTGTATCAGTAATTGTGACACTCTCGTACTGAGCTGATGGGAAGTATTGGAATGATACATTTCTGCTTTATTTTCTGCTTTGCGCTTTATTCTAGTTGATAATTTGTCGGTACTTTCAGCTGTTCTTCCTGACACGAGTCAGGTTAAGGTCACTGTTCATTTAAATAAACCAGCTGTAGTGACTTACTGTTTTCATTTAATGATGTACCTAAAAACATTTAAATTCTTCAAAATTGTATTATTAGGTGTATACTTTAGTGAGTTTTATTCCAAAACAACAGCGTTAAAAACCACAAAAGTAATTAACTGTCCAGGTAGGTCCCTGTTAAAGAGCAAAGCCGTTGGTTACATAGTGTTGAATGAAGCTATATAAGAATAAACAACTGGCACTCAGAAACATCTTGTAACCAGTCACTAACTGGTATGATTTGTTTGTTCTTCAAGATACTGATGATAGCAACTGAATGTAACTGGGGAAGAAAACAACATGTATGGAGTCACTCACAGGTAAAAAGTTCATTTTTTTGTAGCAAACTCACAAAGTTCTTGCCAAATATTCTGACTTCCATCGTTGTTAATTTTTTTGACATTCTTTTAGTTAGTAAGACGAGACTTAAACTATTTAACTTGAGATATGTGGAAATGCCAACATGCTTAAGATAAAACTGAGGAAGTTTTATGAAATGTTGCATCTATTTCAACAGAAAAGATATGCTACATTAATATCTATTGAGAAATGTGCAGTAAGAAATATTTCTGCTTTATCCTAGAAACAAGTCTGGTTAACAACGGAGATAATAAAAATATAATTTTAGTCATGATAAATGTGCTCTTCAAGTGAACAGATAAGAACTTATAATTAGAAATGTTTCTTTCTGTTGTAAATTTTTGATAGGTTTTCAGCTGGGAAAGATAAAGTAACTCTGTCAGTTTTAAGTAAGAGTTACTGAAACTTTTTGATAGAAAGAAGGAAATATAGCAACTGTGGCAGATCTGTTCACATTTTAAGCTTCTCTCAATTAAAGCTTCCTAAAACTATGTTATAAATACCTCAAGAATACTGCAGAAGCCCCAGGAGTGAATGCCAAAATTTCACATAAATGCAACTCAGGATTGAATGCAAATCTTTAAAGAATACTGCTGCAGTTATTGTAGTTGGATTGTATGCAAACAATTTTTAGAATAAAGCAGCCCAGGATTGAGGGCTAATACTTTTTAGAGCAATGCAGCCCAGAATTGAACACAAATGCTTTTAGAACAATTCAACCCAGTATTGCATGCAAATGCTTTTAGAACAGTGCAACCCAATATTGAATGCAAATGCCTTTAGAATCATGTGGCATGTGATGGCATGCCAATACATGATGGAACAAATTGAAATAATGAAATAACAGTGTACTAAAAATTATTTGGTTGTCAGTTGTTTGTGTTAGAAACTAAATAATGATGAGATGCAACAAAAGCATTACTGTAAAGAAAGGATAGGCATGATTGTGAAAGAATCATGTTTACAAGTCCTGCTTCCAAGGTTAGGCATGATGGTGAAAGAATCATGTTTACAAGTCCTGCTTCCAAGGTTAAACATGATTGTGAAAGAATCATGTTTACAAGTCCTGCTTCCAAGGTTAGGCATTATGTTGAAAGAATCATGTTTACAAGTCCTGCTTCCAAGGTTAGGCATGATGGTGAAAGAATCATGTTTCCAAGTCCTGCTTCCAAGGTTAGACATGATGGTGAAAGAATCATGTTTACAAGTCCTGCTTCCAAGGTTAGGCATGATGGTGAAAGAATCATGTTTACAAGTCCTGCTTCCAAGGTTAGGCATGATGGTGAAAGAATCATGTTTACAAGTCCTGCTTCCAAGATTAGACATAATAGTGAAAGAATCATGTTTACAAGTCCTGCTTCCAAGGTTAAGCATGATGGTGAAAGAATCATGTTTACAAGTCCTGCTTCCAAGGTTAGACATGATAGTGAAAGAATCATGTTTACAAGTCCTGCTTCCAAGGTTAGGCATGATGGTGAAAGAATCATGTTTACAAGTCGCATGCTTCCAGCCAGTGAAGCTGTTTTCTTTCTTTCTTTTATTTTCCTGAAAATATAGTTCTGATTAACAAACAAATCTGAGACACATAACATTAGAGATGTTTTACAAAAAATAAGTTTCTTTGTTAACAATATTTTGTAAACCTGGCGACCAGGGCCTTATGGACATAAATTACAGCTTATATTACATAAGTTCCTGAGTATGACTCTAATTGAAGACAATTTTCACAGTTACATTTAAGGGTACTTTTTAACCATTATTGAGAATTATGTTTGAATTACTCATACAAGGATCTTAAGTATTTAACAAGTATTAAAACTGTGCTTATGAATATAGTTAAAAGAATGTTAAAGTTTCTTTTTTGTCTGACTTTCCTTTGCTGACACTGGAATCTTTATGATCTTATTCAGTTATGCAATTGTTTCTAAAATATTTCCTTGTTTTGAATAATTTTTCAATGAATTATTCATTGGTAACTTAACAGTTGCATGCAGAAAGAATATATCTTTTATCTACTGCAAAGCTTGTCAGATTTTGGCAGCTACAACAAAAATAAATGATGCAAACAGATAAGACAATAATAAAATAATGCTGTGAGATATGCAGACTGTCATTTAGACTGAAATACTTACACTTTATTCTGGGACTTAAATTTCACAGTATAGATTGGCTTGCATAATAAGTATACAGACAGACTGGGTAGATAACATAAAGATGATACAGTGAACTTCGAAAACATCCTTCGGTCCTGTTTGTACTTTTACTCAAAGCAAAAGATGTGATACACCAACTAGAAGTAGAATACAAGTTTAGAATTGAAGAGGTGCCTTTGTATTTGAAAGGGTTGTAAAGCATGCTGGTGTTGCCTCAGCTGCAAACCCTCATTTCATCCATGGGTTGAACCCATCTGTCAACTTGATTGGTAGTAAGAAAGTTGGCAGTTTCTTAAAGTGGACACAAGTCTATTGCTGGGTAATACTGTTATTTCCAGGAACTGTTGGTGGTTAAAGAATTTCCTCTTTTGCAAAACTGGAAACCTGTGCATGGTTTTGAAAACAGGCCAAGAGCTTTATGATTAATTTTAAAAGATGTGTTACTGCAATAATGGCAACCACCCAGCATGATATTTTGATCTTAGGACTGTTCTTAGGAAAGCAGTGGTCTTTTTGTGAAGTAACAAGTGGTTCCATATGCCTCCAGTAACAGGAGAAATAAAGAAATAATCTGATTTAAGTAAGAGGTGTTAATACAAGCTATCTGTTTTCAACACTAATTATTCAGAAACTGTATCAGTTTGGGTGGAAACTCTTGATTTAGAGATTACTATGGCATGTTATATTATTACAAGCAATTTAGATGAAACAAAAGATAACAAAGTGGAGTACCTTGGCTTACACCAGTGTTACTTGGTAATACACCATATATTAATTGACATCGTGAAATGAGGTAACATCGTAGGCCCTAAGGAAGTAGTTGTTTCTGTAGTGTTATCCTTTCTCTGCAGGGTTTCAGTATAACTTTCAAAAGAGGAAATGGTGGGGTATAACCAAACTGAAACATAAGTATTTTTTTTTCATTTGTAATAATATTACTCACATTAAATTCTGTTGGTGTCTCTAACAATAATTTTCAAATACAATTTCATAGATCACTGATTCTGAAATACTAGAACTGGAAATAAACATTTCAATAAATACTTTGAACTTGAAAGAGGCCACATAACTTGTGTATCCCTTTTAAGTTTGTTGACCATTGATTAAGATATTTTGATTCCTGTTAAATGTTGTGACAGTTATCCCTCTGGCTACAATTATGTTTTTGGTAGCCGTTTTAAATAAGTTCTCGGTTTACCTAAAGAAAAGGCAGAATTAACAAGTTGCTTTGATGACATATTTCACAATAGGAAGGAAATTGGAGAACTTAGGTTATTGTTGTATTCCGGTAACAATCAGTGTATCAATTTCTGAATTTTGTCACATTCGATAAAAACACCTCCCACAGCCCTTTGCCGCCTATAGTTGTCAAATTTTATGATCACTGAGGCGTGATATTGGACTGACTTTATCTTTATTGGGTATCACAGATAACATCACTGGATCAATCAAAACGGCAGCATTGATATAGGTGTAGATATCATCATTGATAAAATGATACAGACAGTATAAATGACATTAGTGGTCGTATTGTAACACTTTTAAATACCAACATAGACGCATACAGGTTCATGATAATGATCACTGTGAACTTACCTTATAAGGGAACAAATTTGTCCTGAAAATAAAAATGCCCTGATTTGTTCTTAATTGATACATGTCATATTTACACTGTCTCAAGGGGAATTTGAAAATGTCTGGAAATAAAATTAATGTCGCTTATTTTATGAAGCTTTTTAGTAACAGTACTCTATCTTGTCTTTATTATATTGTGTCTGCTTTTCAGGTAATGGAGGCTTCAAGGTATATTTATACTGAGAAAATGATGTTATGAAGAGGAATAGGGTTTGACCTTTTAAAGAATATCTGTTAGTGCATCTGATGCAGTGTATTTTAGTCCTTCTAACTGTGATTGGGTACCATCTATAGCATTTGCTATCTATCTTTTATTTAATTAATTGCCACATGCTCTTTAAGTAACTCATTCGCTCACCATCATTTTCCCTCCTGTTCTTCATCTTGCAGAAGATTTATCTCGCTATCACATTTAGGGTGATTCTGAGTGTGTCCTTCAGTGCTCTTGATGATTAAATCTGAAAACTTTTGTATTAAACATTTGTTTTGAAGTAAAAAACTTGTAACAGAAGCAACCAGATTACTTTTGTATTATCTTCCAGTTTTATTAAGCCCCTACCACTATTGTGTGTGTGTGGTAAGGGTGTAGGGTTCATATAGATGTGCCCTTGTTTCTTCATAAGCTTTTCTACTGAGAAGATTTGGTTTTATTGAGGTTTAATGCCAGTTTAACAGCTAAGGTCATATCCCGTCAGTCCACCTAACCAGTGTTCCTGGGTGTCCAACCAGTTTATTAACCAATTTCTCCACAAGTGACTGACTACTTCCTCACTTGCTTCAGAGGTGAGGGCCAATATGACCTATAGATCATTATCACGTAGAAACTTTGCCTGCCCTGATGGGGATTGAACCGGGATCGTCAAGACTACCGAGAAGAAATCTGTTCACCTGAGCAACCAAATACCAGACTGAAAGAAAGTCTGCATTCACTACTCTTTCTTCATCCAGGATATTATATACAAAGATAGTATTATTTGTTACTTATTTTATCATTGGTACTGTTATACTATTCTCTAAAACAGAGTTTGACTGGATGCTTTATCTCTGTTCATTTTGTCTTCCAATATTTTATTGAAATATGTGTTCTATGAATATATTTTTATCTTCCGTTGTTCACCTAAAACTTGAAATTTACTGTACATGATTATTTTTGTAACTTAGAGGAGCAATTTTTAGTGAAGGTTACAGATATCTGTATCAGAGCAAAAACAAGCCATTTTTCATGTGTAGTACATTGATCTGGGTATGATTTTGGCAAGAATGCTGTACATGTATCAGAAAATTGCTCGCTGATTTCATCAAAGACTTTGGCAAATGATAAATAATTAAGTGCACACTTAAAACTTGTTAGTGCCCTGCACATTTACTAGACAGTTCATTCTTGGTAAATGTCCATATAATTCTCTCTAATGATAATGACCAAGAGTATGGCCAAGGTAATTAACCAGTCTATCTTAGTGTAGTGGTATGGACCTCCCAGTTTAATCATTCTTTTATTTTGTTGTCTTTCTTCTTTTATTGCATCTCATTTGTGGCAAGTTATTACCAAGAACAATGTGAGAAGGGCACAGTTAGGTCCATTAAAACTTACCTGAGTGATGTTGTGAGCCATGGAGAGAGAGATAAGAAAACGAAATGATGCAGATAGATATTGTGTTAAGACCATTGAGAAGATCTTCAAAAATTGTTTAGTTTAACAATCAGATGGTAGCAATAAAGTCAAAGAAAAATAAATAGATAAAAGCAAAAACAAAATGCAATTCAGCTTAAAAATGATGAGGTCCGTGGCTGATTTGAACATTTCTCAACCACCAAAAAAATACTCACATTTGCAAAATTTGTAGTCAGTTCCATAACTATAGACTGAGTATAAGTCATTGTAATATTTGTTTAGGGTAAAGCGATGAAGGCAATCTTTTGAGTATGTTAAGTGCTGGAAGAATATACGTATTGTACTGTTACATCTTGCAACAGGCCTGAATTTATGATCGGGTATTGTCTAGTCGGCAGGAAATTCATTTAAACATTGATTGTTACAATCAGAACATTCATTGTAGCAGATTTTCTCCATTTATGGCTGATTTTGTTGCAGAAATACTGACAGCAATGTCTGGCTTGAAGATTTTAGTGTCGCATACGCTTAACTACTTTGTATACAAAAACCATTATTTATTTGTCTGTCTTTATTGACTGTTTTCAGCTAAGAAAGTTTAATGGTATTCGTTTCCTATATTATAACAGAGAGAACATTTTGTTACAGGAAGATAATTACAGGTTATGTATTTGGCAAATAATGCATTATGTCAAAATAAAGTGCATTTGCAGAGGTAGAATACATCAGTCTTTTCATAAAATTGTGTCCTGTCAGTCTATAAGATGTATTGTAAATTTTGCTGATGCGGCTTTTTGAATCGATTTTAATGAATTTTGTTTCCATTATTGCATGAACTGCGTAATTTGTTTTCCTAGAAACTTTAATTACAGAAGTTTCAGATAATACTGAGACGAAAGAGGGTGCTTCATTTATTGAAAGTATGAAAAAAATGTCAAAATTTGAACTGTTTTGCATAAATCTGACAAATGTATGGCTGGCAGATTTATTCCTTCATGTTTATTCATGACTTAGAATAGACTGGTGTCAGTTTTTCCTTGCTTAACTTGTATATCATTTGTTGTGAAATAATAGATGTAATCATTTGGCAGATATGACAGTCTAAAATTAAGCAAGATAAATGCTGTATCTCTTTAGCCACAATGCATCAGCAGTCCCACAATGAATCAAGAAAAAACTACCCTCTAGGCTGACTGGCTGTCCCCTCCAGGGGGAGATAATTGGTAAAATTAGTGTCAGGAGGAAGTATCATAATTGGCTGTCAATCAAACTAAGGTGTAAAATTTTAGTACCTGCCCAAAATATAACTGTCACCTTACAGTCAATGGTGACTTCATTACGAAACACAAGGGTTAATTTTGAGCCATTTGTGGTTGCATACTTTCTCAACAGTTTCGAGTCACAAGCACTAGCACTAGCTTGTTGAAAAGCTTTCAGAAGTATTTGTCCGATTAACAACTTCTAAGTTGCACATTTAGGGAGAAAAAAACTATTAAGTTGATTAGTAATATATTAAAAGCATGTCAGTTCAGTTACACATTGTAGTTTTTTGGGGTCAGAGCAAAAGCTTTGCATCTCCTTATTCTATAATTATTTAGTTACAACAGTTTTGCACGTATGATTTATCTTTTCAGTATTTTTTTTTTATGTCTGGCTTCATTTACCCACAAGCCTTACTTATTATTTTTACCAATTTTCTATTCAGAAATCTTAATGGTGCATTTGTTGCAAATTTGTTCTTAAAATGAATGCCTTGGGGTGTAACTTACGCCAAATTTCACATTGATAGCGTACAATAACTTAAATAATTGCAATACCCTTGTAGCTATGGTTGTAATATGTCTTTTTTAAGGTTGATAAATTTATGACAAAATGTATCCCATAAATGGTTGAATAAAAAAAAAAAGATGTGTTCTTGCAAGCACTTACCCTGTCTTATCTTACACTAAGAAAAACTTGTCCAAATGTGCAAGGGGTGTGAAAAATTGACAACTGCCGCGTGAAATTCAATAGAGGACAAGTAGCGTGATTATCAGTTTGTTGTTGATTGCGTTGTTAAAGCATGAGGGAAGGACCTGATTGCGATCGCACTTGATTGATTCGAACATTTGCCAATTGTCATCCCATTAGCACAGCTAAGTTAGGCTCTGGTCAATATGGTTCTATTTACGAACACTCAGGTATCGCAGGAATCGTGAAATTGCAAGCTTGCAACTGATAATAAACATGAGAAAAAAAGAGAAAATTGTTGATTGATTATCTATTGTAGCCACTAAATACGACTTTAGATAGCATCTTTAATTGCAGCATCACTGATTTCAATATAGAATGCTTTAAAGCTGAAACTAAAATGGAAATGCTGCTTAATTCTGACCAGTGTTGAATAATAGCTGAATAATCATTCCTTTAAATTGGAAATGGAAAAGATATAAATTGATAATTCCCAGGATTATATTTTCGAATGACTGTCACAGTTCTGTCAATTTGATATATTAGAATTATATGAACCGTGTTGAAATAAATTCCTCCCATGAAGACAAGACTGATACAGTTTTTACGAAATAAATAATAAAATCTTGCTTAATCACATCTTGTCACAAATTTGTGCAAGAAAGCAGAATGCTTGCATACTAAATTAAAGTGCTGATATGGAAGAAAGTTCTTATGCTAACATTTTTATACATTATCTGATTTGTATCAATGTGAACCCTATGTACAAGTAGACAGTCTATCATCAAAATTGTATTAGTTTATGACACGCTGGCAATTTCTATCAGCCAAGTTTGACTAATGGACATCGATAATAACTGCTGTTTGCCCATTTCTCGAAAGACGTTCTCTTATAATTGAGTATTTTACAAGATTGGGTCGTACATGGAACATATATGGGAGATATTTTCAATTTGCGAATGAACGAGGCCGTATCATTTGATTTGATCGAAGCGAATGCAATCGGGTCTCCGATGACGGATGGCTTTTAAGACTGATGGGAATTTGTTGAGCTGGCAAAACTCGGCTCATTTGTCACTGTTTACCAATGTCCACATTGGTGTTTCTTGGGAAATCAGGATTTAGTTGTTTGGCTTCAAAGCTGTTGAATTAATTAAATGGATAAAAATCGTAAAAATGTTGAGAGTACACATTAACATATTTTTCCAATGATCGTAACCAAGATGTCGCCAGTTGTACGAAGTGATACATATCTTTTTACAGTAACATGATTGACAGAATGAATTGCATAAGATCAGTCCCCAGAAAGTTGCCATTAACATTAAAGGTTTTATTTTTTGTGTAAGGTCTCAGGTACTCAGCTGTTCAGGAGATTATATACCATTTAGATTGTGGAATTTTTTTTTTTCAGTTATTACCGATTATCAGATGCCATTCAGTTTCCAATATATTTTCATTGATATTGGTGTCACTATTGTTTGATCAATGAATGCATAAAAATTAGTTTAGTCTGCCCCCAAGGGCTCTCTGGAAAAGTTTTTACATTAAAGCAACCGAGATCTTTTTTTTGTTACACAGAAATGGAAGCATTTAGCAAAACCTGTGTGATATCTCTTAGTAGTAATTGCTCTAGTTGCTATTATCCTAACAGAAGGAAATTGAGACTGTTACCTTCTGACTAATGTTTGCTCTTGATCTATAGAGCCCTTACCTTGGCAGTTAATGTTTGCTCTTGATCTTTAGAGCTACACTTTAAAGATAGAGCTTGAGTCACCTGTAATACAAAATTGATGGCGTTATTTAGACACTTGCTTAGATTATTTTGAAATGATAAGACCTAGGGGCCCCCATTTCCTGTACACTTGTGTATTGTGTAGTTCTGAAAAAGAGGAAACAACTTTTAAAACAAGACATGCTGGTAGAAGAGTTAATGGGTTAATTCATGATATTTCATGAGTCAGATTTTCATTGAAAGTTATAACAACCCAATAAACTAATTCTAACCCTTACCCTGCTATTGGCAGTAAACACAATAAACTCAGCAACCAGTGTAGACCAAGATCAGCTTGCACATTTGTGTAGTTTGGTCATTGGTCTGCTCTATTCACCATCCGGTAAGTAAATTTTCATTAGCATCCCCATAAACAATTAATGGATCTGTCCAAAATGAAAGATGGACAAGTACATTTTAGATATTTAGCAAGATCAGGGTTTGAGACCTTCTTCTAGCCTGCCCATTGTCTTTAGGTTGTATAAAAGAAGGACGTCTGCTTAAGAATAACTATTTAGTAGCTAATTATATGATTCCAAAAAACACTACCCTTGTATGGAAACTAAGTAATGTTTGACATTATATTCAGAACATTATCATATAGAATATATATCAATTTTAACATAACCAGATTTCAGCCTACATTATGCATACTCGATATAAAAAGGTTCAAAGTGAAAAAGTTCTGTCTGTTTAATTATTCAGTGTTGCAGTTAGAACATTTTTGCATCTGCTGTTGAAATATGTAGGTCAAAGACAGCAGGGTAAACTTACTAAAAGTAACGTGTTTTAGAAAGTTGCCGAGAATGAATGACATTATTTGCCTGTCATGTTTTATGTGTTGTAGCTGTTTTACTCTGTATCTCTTCTTACTCTGTCTTTTGTGTGGTAAGCCTTAAATGTCTGCCGTTTTAACTGTTTTGAAAAGAGATGATAAAATTCACCATCCAACCAGAGCATGTTCTTGTCAGTTTTACGAATTGATTGAAATTCTAGAATGCATGGTCGCTAAATATTTGCTCTTAGTATCAATATTATCAGGGATATTATCTCTGGTATGATCTGTCCATTTCTTCGATACACCTCTCAATTTTTCTGATTCAGTCAATTCTTGTATGGCTGGAAGTCAGTTAAGCGTGATAGATATAGCCTCTGGGTTCCGGCAGCATAGCGATAAACCAGCTTCTTTCAAAACAATATTTTCGAGATAAAATCAATGTATGCAATGTTCCATTATTACTGATTGGGTTATTCAAAACTCGGCATGTCTGTAGTTTCCTTTTGTGTCATACTTTAGCTCAAAATATTTTATGGAATCTGAGCTTTTTTTCATCGGGACAATTGAAAAGCTCGTTTGCAATGCTTTTTCCTCTTGGGATAAGCGATATACATGTAGATAAGCTGATATGACAAGTTCCGTCAGAAGCAGTAATGTCTCATAAATCCAGGCCTGAATAGGAAAACAGAAGGCTTTTGGTAGGATTGGAAATGTTATACATAAATTCCTTTGATTTCACATGCAAGATGAAATCTCAGTTTGTTGTCTGGAATATGATCAGTCCTGTATCGGATACTAGATTAATACCAATTTATAGGATAGATGAAATGTTATTTTTTTATTGTTCATTTTCCCTGATTTATGTATTATTTCTGTGATAGATCTAGAGAATGGTCTGGATTTGGTTCTGATATAACAATAATACAGTTTGGAAGCCCTCAGGTTATTACCTTGCTATTTGGTATAAGAGCAGAGTGCTCCTCTGAATGCAAATAACCCTTTTCCTTGGTGCAAAAAAGTTCCTGCTAAAATTAAGAAAATCATGCTCCAGTTATGTGGAGAATTAAAATGGCATCTCGGCATAATTAGATGCATAATCGTGCTTTTGATGCATTTATTATGGGTTTGACAAGTGCCTGCATTATTAAAGCTGCTATTGCATAAGTCAGCTCATGGTAATTAAGGATTGATCGTCATTAATTTCAAACATGTGGCTGCTCAGGCATTTTTGGGTCCGAGGGTATGCTGTCGTCAATCAAATAAAGTTGACCTGCCAATCAAAATGGGTTACTGAATGCTTAATTACCCCACCCCCTTCCATGTTGTTGTTTTGAGCTGATTAATTCCTGGTGATTCCAACTGCTTTTAAATGTCGTAGATTTATCTGACATTTCATCTAGCATTTGAATAATACAGAATAAAGGACTTTATTGAAGTCGACTAGTTCAATGGATTGGCAGAGATTAGCAAATTTTGGAGGTCTTTATCATTTTTGTATCTAATTAGATTTAATATTCAATTTTAACTTGTCTGTAATGAAGCAGCTAGATTGAATATGGCTGTTTTTAGCCATTCAGACTTTCGGAAAAAATTGTGATCATTTTAAGGTTGCAATGGTACGCATACCTCTCAATACAATACATACTGCAATTTCCTGTTCACCATATACTGTATAAGTTTCATGGGGATCTGTTATGAACACCATTCATTGTAGAACATTGTACATATATGTACAGGTAAACAAACTAACTGAACAATATCTGTATTCCAAGTCACAGTATCCAAAATGATTGAGTGACTTCTATCTAGATTTCAAGTTGATATGTCAGTATTTAGAAAGTATTTTAAGATTTTAAAAAGCTTCCAGTATAAAAGGTGCCAGTATTGATTAATTAAATCTCGGAGTTGGAAGCTATTGTGATCGTATCTATCTCCTTGGAGTATGTTGAAGCGATGAGAGCTAGGCACCTCATCATTTCCTTAGTTATGTGCTGCAACAGTGATGAATTAAACTTAGCTTCTTGGAGCGCATTTGGTTGTCCCACTGTTCACCATAACACTCACTTAATGTTTGCATGGAAGAATAAGTAAAAGACAAAAATAGAGTTATATACATTAAGACAAAAACCAGCAAAACTACAGTTATAAAGATATATATAAATCATTTTTAATGTTTTGTGAAAAAAAAATTAAGTTAACACGACATCATAGAGGAGACACATTCATTATTGCAATAATTTTGGGACATGCTATTTCATTGCAAGAGGTGGTTTAGAGATGTCACTGTCGAATTTTCAACAGAAAAATAAACAGGATAACAGGTCCCTTTATTTCGGATCGCTAACGTTTTCCATGTTTATTAAATATTCAGTCAATTGAAACATCACAAAAGCAAGTATTTACACAGTCAATGTTTCAGGCAGAAATCTGAAATACAGCGTGTGTTTTTCATTCAAATGACGGAAATGGATACTTTCTAGATTAGCTCCATAAAAAATGCATCGATTATTTCACTTTATGATGTACTTAATATTTGTCATTTCAAATATCGGTGTTTACTATTGAACTTGAATCTCATTCCCTAGGATGTTTACGATTGATTTTTCTATTTGAATAACACAGGCATTGATGGAATAGTAAACGTTTCTCTTGAATTTCAGTTCTAAAAGTTGAATTTTTTGCTATGAGAGGTTTTTTCTTTTAATATTGAAGATGTAATTGATATCAGTGCGTAATCTGTGTGGTTCCTTATAATGCTGAATGGTTATGTCATATTATGTCATGTAAACCACAAAGTTTCGGGTTCAAGCTTAAAACTATAGTGACCTTAAGTATAAGCAGCTTTTCCTCAATGGTTTTTTTGGGGGTTTAACTGCCAGTTTTTAACAGCTAAGGTCATATCCCTTGCAGGTCAGTCCACCTCACCAGTGCTGGGTATCCAACCAGTTTACTAACCAATTTCTCCGCAAGTGACTGACTACTTCTTCACTTGCTTCAGAGGTGAGGGACAGATGACGTATAGACGCATAGTCTGAGATCAGTAATCACGGGAGAAATTTTGCCAGCCCTGATGGGGATTGAACTGGGATTGTCAAGATTGATAATCTGATGCTCTACTGATTGAGCTAGCGGGGCGGCTTTTCTTCAAAGACTAGGTTTAAGTGTAGTTCCTGAGCAAAACTGATTGGTAAACTGCTTTCAAAGTAGAGCACCTGTTTAACGGCATTAAACAAAACTTGACCAAGCTAAAACTTATATATTGATCACTTGTGAAAAGGTGAAGATGAAGGTCATCCTTAAAGGTCAGTTTTAATTAGAATTTTATCTAGGTAGGTTTTAGAGGCAAATAGACAGTTCTTAACTGAGTCTATTAGGTTGCATCATTTAGTCAACACTACTTTCTTAAAATTCTTAAAACAAACAAAGAGGACGTGAGACAATAGGTCAGCTGTCTCAAGGTCACACTTAGTAGAAACTGTACTTTTTTATTTCAAGCTAGTGCATAATTTTTCAGATGCTTGATCTTTACCATATTTGGCTGAGCGGTGGTAACTAATGAAGATCGCCTGCTGGTACTGTGACCTACATTTCTTTTATTATGTAACAAAATAAATCACATTTCCCTCGTTATAGCTAATTTGCATTCACATCTCAACCTCTGAGAATATTTGCAGCTTGTTAAGGTATAAGTTGACGTTGTCAGTATAAGTTTACATCCTTAGAAACAAGCAAAATTTAACGCTTGTAAAAGATTCTGAAAATGGATGTAAAACAATGCATTAATGACACAGTATAGGCTTTTTTTTAAAAGAATATTGAAAAACGAGCGGTTATTAATGGCTCGACCTGCAGTTCTTCTTGGAGCATCTTGAATAAACAACGTGAACCAGATATTTTAATTATAATGCAAATTTTATCATATAACAAGCCATTGATTATGTTTTCGGTTACCATGTTTTGTATTGTTGCTCGGTAACCAAAAAAATCATGATGCAGTGTAAAGGGGTTTATGTATCATTATTTGCAAGGATGCAGTAATTATCGGTTTTTTATGTGCTTTAATTATGTTCGGGAAAAAAAAGTAACACATGTTTTGCAAAATCATTAGGAAAATTTATAACATGAATGTCTTCGTCAACCTTTTTTTTTTTTATTTCGTTATGCTAATTAAGGCAAAGTCTCTAACATATTTTTTTAAACTTGTTAGATTTGAATTTCAAATGCATCTTTCAGGTAACTTTATTACAAAAAAAAACCAGTTTCTGTAACTGATGGTTATCTTCTCGTACCAAATATGGCCATGAAAAATTTAAACCTCATGTCAAAAATGAAAAAAAACAAATCAAATGTAACTGTGTTTTAGTATTCCTGATCAGCCTTCTGTACATATCTTAATAACTTCCATATTTAATGTGAACGTATTATATCGATGTCACACACTTACTTACATTATATTCTTGACTTTTATTGTTGTTTTTTAAGGTTAGATTTCATAAAACCAAAACGCTAGAGTTTTTAAAAAATCAGTATATTTCTAATATCATAACAGGTGTCTCTAGTTAAAATGGCAGAATCTTAGACTCATGCTTTCGAATACAGGTTTGGTTTACAAGATGGTTTTCACATTTAATTGCAGATAATTCCACTTATATCCTTCAGGATTAAGGAAGTGGCAGGAAGTCAGTAACAAATGATCCTGAATCTTTAAATTGACAAGAAAGTTCGTAATTGGCTGCTGTCATAAACTGACAGCATGGAAATGGCTACTTACCAGTCACTCGCCTATTTTAAGTGTAAACAGACTTTCTGTTTGATGTTTTTAAAAGGAAGCAATATTTTGTTTGTATATCTCCTTACTTGCAAATGCTGGTGGTCAAAAAGTGGCCCCTTGGTTATCCCTTTAATGACCTAGTTAAGTCAAGTATGTATTCATGTGCTTGAAGTCTGTTTTGCTCACAGTACATGACTATACTGACAATTAGGATTTTCAACAGTTCTGTGAAAGTGTAAAACTATTAAAAATGTTCAGGATGTGACGCTCAGGAAAACAAATACAAGTGCATCATTTGTAACTGTTTATTTTTGAAATGGTACATATCATATAAATCATTTTGTACAGGAAGGTACACCCTGCGGTCTGTGTCCTGTTTTGTTAGCCCAGTATCACTGTGAGAAACAGCTTCCTGTGGTTTTTATTATACCTAGGGTATCAAAATAATGACATTATTATCTATGTGTTAATTTGCATATGATTTGCATAGCTGATATGAGATAATTGCTCTCAGAGGGAGATTGGTTTCATATTTTTTGTTTGGCATACTGATAATATTGGTCATTTCCGAAAGTACTAATTGATTTCCTCATATTTTTTTCTACGTAGATTGTGCACTCAGATACAAAGTATAAAATAGCAGGGATATTGTTGTCTCTGTATGTTACTCTATTGTGGTCATATTTTATGATGCTGTTTGCTGACGATATATGAAAATGATAACAAATAAATTGAGAATATAATAAAAAAAAACAATTTGTCGAACAGAATGAAAAATTGTGGCTTTATTTGTGGGCTTTTGATAAAATCTTTATAAAATATTACTTATTTTACATAAATTGAATATTTGAAGTTTTTCAGCTACTGTCTATATTACATCATACTTTATTAGACAAAACAGAGTCCTGTAATTCATAAATATTAAGTTATAGCCTCATTTTAATTCTTTGCAATTTAAAAAATTTCTACATTTTCACAAACCTATATGAGCATTTTTCAGTTTTGTAGTTTCTTAGAACTCACAGAGCTTTGCCTTCTGGCATAGACTATTTTTGAAATGCCTTCAACCTGTTTAACCTTTTTATTCAGATGTTTGATTTATGTTTGTTTTACTGCCTCCAAGGATTTAATCCTGGAAAGGTTAGGATGAATCTTTGGACCAAAATACCCAGTGCCTCACGAGCATCTTACCGTTAGTGTTTGCCAGAAATAGAAGTTACTGGCTCTGTCATATCAAGTGAACAAAGATTGTATCACAAGAGATTAGTGTGCCCAGGTTGGAAAGAAACATCAGCATAACTAAAATGTTAATGTGTAAAGGATAAATATTGGTCCAGTGGTAACACGCTTGGACCGGTAATTCAGTGGTGTCATGAGTTTTATCCCCACTCCTCCACTAACATATTACTACAGAACATGAGTCTTTTAGATGAGACGAACCAAAGTCCTATATATCAGTGGTATACACTGAGAATGGAAAAGAAGCAGGGGTGTCTCTGGAATGGGATGCTTTGTATCTAGTGCTAACCCTCACAAGCTAAAATAACTAACCTCTGCAGGGGGCATCATTCAGTCATAATTGGGCTACTGGTACCAATGATAAATAAACTCATTTACATTGACATGAAGGATATCCATGCTACTATTAAACCTTATATGCCCATTTGAAAAACGAGATGTATTATTGGAACGCCCATGGCAGGTGGGAGGTTGGGGGGATGACCAGTTTTGTCCGGAGCATATCCTCAACCTGCATGGACGGATTTTAATGATACTTGGTACCAATATTCATCCATGATTGGGGGGTAGTGTTGCTTGCATGAATAAGGTCTCTAAGTCAAAGGTCAAGGTCACACTTTGAAGTCAGAGAAAAACAGCTTGTCCAGAGCAAAACTTCTACATGCATTGAGGGATTTTAATATAACTTGGCACTAAATGTTCACCATTGTAAGTCAGAGTGTCTTGTGCAATATTCAGGTCCCTGTGGCCAAGGTCAAGGTCACTCACGGAGGTCAAAAGTCAGATAAAAATATTAAAATGTGAGTATGGACCATTTAGTCATCATGAATTGAGGGATTCTATCACAAATGTTGGCCATCATGAGACTGAGGATTACACACATAATCCTTGTCCATGTATGCAAGGTCAAGGTCACTAGAGATGATGAAATGTCCAGATTTTGTCCCGAGCATATTGTCTGCATGCATGGAGATATTTTAGTATTACTTGATACAGAAGTTCACCATCATGAAGTGTAGTGTTGCATGCATGAACCAGGTCTCTAGGTCAAAGGTCAAGGACACACCTGGAGGTCAGTGGAAAATCCTTGTCTGGAGAAAAACTTCTACATGTATTGAGAGATTTTAATATAACTTGGCACAAATGTTGACCATTGTAAGGCAGAGTGTCTGACGCAAAATTCAGGTCCCTGTGGCCAAGGTAAGGGTCACACATAGACAGGGCATATTTTGTGACAATGGCACCCTTGTTGAAGTATTGTGTTTTGTTTCCAGGTCTGAAGTTTGAAGTGAAGAAAGAAAACTGCATGAAGATTACCTCATTGTCATCCTCCTAAGTTTAGAAAGAATCGGGCAGGAACAGATACGATTTAGAAAGAATCGGGCAGGAACAAATACGATTCAGATATTGGCTGTATTGAGGAAAAAATGTCACTACTACATGCATAAATTCAGTAAGTATGTTGTAAGTACAATTTGCTGTTTAGTGTTTATTGAGGATTATGGGAGTATGAAGTATACAGTACACATGGGTTAGATGATGCATACAAAAAAAAAATCTTGCTATTTAGTTAAAATCGATCCTGCTAAAGGGCAAAGTGCACTGAAAATTACCAAACCAATCAAAGGCAAGTTTTTGTTTGAATTTTTTTTTTTAAATTCAGTTGAACAGTCTTAAAACCACAACTGTTCTTAAGTGGTTGTCTTGTGCAATCAGTGTTTGTTTTGGTTAAATCAAGATTTCCTCTTAGCAGTTATTGCGATATGTACTTTGTGACCTATGGCCTTTCCCCTTTGGGGGTGTAGTCTGGTACTCCTAATTAGGTGAATATTAGCACAATTGAAAATCATTACACAAATGCACCCAATAATAATCCTACATATTAGCTTTATTAGCCAATCATCTATCAAACCAGTCTGTAAGTACTGTTGTGCAATGACAAGAAACCAGTCTGTTTTTATCCCGAAATCTCCCAATGCAATTATTACATGATTCTTCCTGACTGGTACTTCATTATTGATCAGTGTTCTGTAATCAAATATAACACAGAGAGCAAAATAATTTTTAATTCATTTCTGCAGTGACACCAAAGAAAGTTATAGCTGTCCTGATTCAATTCAAATCTTTGAAACATTATTGTTAATCGGTGCAATGAAATATGTGAGGAATTTTTTAATGTCTGTAGACTGGCCTTATAGAAGATTTAGCTGTGAATAGGCCCCTCATTACTTATTAATAAGTTGAGTCTTAAGTACCATTAAAACCAATTATATATAATCCAGTCTGTAAATCTATTAATTCTTGTAAATTGGTGATCATAAACTGTTAATAACAGAATCGATAAATCAATTCATTTTTCAAAATGGCTGACTGAACTCTCGCATCATTGAAAAAAAATAAATGTCTTGACTATTACTCAAAGGAACTCAAAGAGAAAGAAAAGAGAAGAAAGACTTAAGACGAAAGTAAAGAGTTTTGATAAATGACTCAGAAATAACCAATATTTAATATACTATTGGGTATTGAACAGCAGGTGACAAGCATTCCTACAGGGGGACTTAATAGGTTTTATATTTCTCATAATGCTGTTTACATTCTATAAAAACTGTCAGCTGGCATAATTCCGCAATTTATAAAACAATATAATCTGAATGTAATCTTGTTTGTATAGATTATCTCTCGCTGAAAACATTGAGGTGTTACAAATCTCCCGATTATATCATCTTAACACATTTACGCTTGCTGGTTCTGCTTAAATTATCAGTCGACTGTGTTTTTCATTCTATAAGTCGATAAGTCTCATGGTATTTTCTAAATAAGGAATTACCAGAGATATTGTGCAAGTTGTGGCACATTTATGCATTAGAAATTGCTGAGGTTGACCAATATGAAATATTGAAGTAAAAATTTGAAACTCTGTTTGGAACAGAATGTCCTGAACATGCATTTTTTGTTACAAAAACAGCTGCATTTTTTAAGTCTAGTGATTCGAAGATGACTTTCAAAGAATTTGAAGTATTTATTGTCAATATTGTCCAAGGAAAATGCACTTTTACTGGGGTGGTGCCCCAACAATTTTGTTAACAGATGGCTTCTTAGATAAGTGGCTTAGGCCTAATCCCTTTCACTTTTGCTTCTTGTTTGTTTATCTGTTTCAGCAATGTACTGTGCAAAGAAAGAAATGCATTTCCAGCCTCTGAGTCAGCGAAAACAGAAAGGCTTGATAAATTTATGAAAAAAATACATTGCCTAAGTTTGTGCAAGAAGTAAGCATTTGCCTACATGTACATTACAAAAGCCCAACATTACATGTACCCTTTATATAATGCTTCTTTTAGTGGTAATGTACTTATATAAAATATGGACTTAAAAATTTGCATTCTGAAGCATGTGCATGTTGTTTTTATGTCAGTCCTACATAATGGGGGTACAGACAATGTGGGCTATTGTCCTAGTGGGCTTTTGTCCAGTGGGCTTTTGTCCTAGTGAGCTATTGTCCAACACTCTACATAATGGGGTGGGAGACATATTCGTTTTTGTACTTTCCATCTGTCTATATGTCACAAAGTTTGTTTGCTCTTTTTCTCCATATCCGTTGGTTGGATTTCAATGGAACTTGCTATGACTTACTGGTAGAAAGTGTGGTTGAGCATATTGTCCGCATTTTTCGTTTCAGTGATTTTCAAAGAAGTTAGGGGCCTTGATTTGTCCAAATTTGAACACATATGAGCATATCTCCAATGACCACTTGTCTGATTTCAGGAATGATTAAAAGCAAGAGTAGTTAAGCATTTTTGTGTCTTGTTCCAGTCTGATCATTTTAGCAAAGTTACGGTCCTTAATTTGTCCAAATTTGAATACAGTTGGGCATGTTTCCATAAATGCTGGTTAGATTTTGATGAAACTTCTCAGGAATGATAATGCTTATTATCGGCTTATACTGGTTGATTGGTTTTTAGCAGAGTGGCAGCCCTTGATTTGCCCAAATTTTAATACAGTTATAACTTGTATTCTTCATGGTAAATGACAGTGTCGGGGAGACATATATTTTCCTCAAAAATAATCTCTAGTTTTTAAAAGAGTTTCCAGTTTACAATATCGTAGAAGTTACTAAAAGTTTGTAATTTGATGAGTGAAGCCAAAAAGATTCTAAAAAAACAAAACAACAAAAAACAGAGTGATCAAACATTTTCACTTTAACCTCTTGATTTGTGCATTTTAGTTTTGTTAATGGTACACCTTTCCACTTTCTTCCCTCAATTTTTGTTCTTATTATGCCCCCTCTTCAAAGAAGTGGGGGTATATTGCTTTGCATTTGTCTGTCTGTCGGTCGGTCCGTCGGTCCGTAGACCAAATGGTTTCCGACCAATAACTAAAGAATGCTTAGGCCTAGGAACTGCAAACTTGGTAGGATGATTGTCCATCACCAGTAGATGATCCCTATTGATTTTGGGGTCAAGGGGTCAAAGGTCAAGGTCACATTGACCTTGTAGGTAGAAACGGTTTCCGACCAATAACTAAACAACGCTTAGGCCTCTTAGGCCTAGGAACTTCAAACTTGGTAGGATGATTGTCCATCACCAGTAGATGACCCCTATTAATTTTGGGGTCAAGGGGTCAAAGGTCAAGGTCACATTGACCTTGTAGGTAGAAACGGTTTCTGACCAATAACTAAACAACGCTTAGACTTAGGTTCACCAAACTTGGTATGCAGGTTGGTCATCACCAGTAGATGACCCCTATTGATTTTGAGGTCATTAGGTCAAAGGTCAAGATCACAGGGACCTTCATCCTAAAAAAGGTTTCCGATCAATAACTAGAGAACGCTTTGACCGTGGTTCACCAAACTTGGTATGCTGGTTGGTCATCACCAGTTGATGACCCCTATTGATTTAGAGGTCATTAGGTTAAAGGTCAAGCTCACAGGGACCTTCATCCTGAAAATAGTTTCCAATCAATAACTAGAGAACGCTTTGACCTAGGTTCACCAAACTTGGTATGCTGGTTGGTCATCACCAGTAGATGACCCCTATTGACTTTGAGGTCATTAGGTCAAAGGTCAAGATCACAGAGACTTTCATCCTTAAAACGGTTTCCGATCAATAACTAGAGAACACTCTGACCTAGGTTCACCAAACTTGGTATGCTGGTTGGTCATCACCAGTAGATGACCCTCTATTGATTTTGAGGTCATTAGGTCAAAGGTCAAGATCACAGAGACTTTGACTCTAAAAACGGTTTCCGATCAATAACTAGAGAATGCTTTGACCTAGGTTCACCAAACTTGGTGTGCTGGTTGGTCATGACCAGTAAATGACCCCTATTGATTTTGAGGTCATTAGGTCAAAGGTCAAGGCCACAGGGACCTTGATTCTAAAAACGGTTTCTGATCAATAACTAGAGAATGCTTTGGCCCAACCACAAGCAATTAGGTGCTGCCGGGGGGGGGAGGCATTTATGTTTTACAAACATTTCTTGTTTTGTTAATGTTGTACCTTTTCACTTCACCCTTGATTTTGTGTATGTTACACCTTTTTACTTCACCCTTGATTTTGTTTATGTTACACCTTTTCACTTCACCCTTAATTTTGTTTATGTTACACCTTTTCACTTCACCGTTGATTTTGTTGCTGTTACACCTTTTCACTTCACCGTTGATTTTGTTGCTGTTACACCTTTTCACTTCACCGTTGATTTTGTGTATGTTACACCTTTTCACTTCACCGTTGATTTTGTGTATGTTACACATTTTCACATTCCACCCTGGATTTGTTTATGTACACCTTTCACTTCACGTTGATTTGTTGCTTGTTACACCTTTTCACTTCACCCTTGATTTGGTGTATGTTACACCTTTTCACATTCACCCTTGATTTGTGTATGTTTACACCTTTTACACTTCACCCATGATTTGTGTATGTTACACCCTTTTCACTCACACCTTGATTTTGTGTATGTTACACCTTTTCACTTCACCCTTGATTTTGTGTATGTTACACCTGTTCACTTCACCCTTGATTTTGTGTATGTTACACCTTTTCACTTCACCCTTGATTTTGTGTATGTTACACCTTTTCACTTCACCCTTGATTTTGTTTATGTTACACCTTTTCACTGTCACCCTTGATTTTGGTTATGTTATGTTTATGTTACACCTTTTCACTTCACCCTTGATTTGTTTATGTTACACCTTTTCACTGTTACCCTTGTTTTGTGTATTGTTATTTTTTTAATGCTACGCCTTTCCGCTTTCTTCCCTTGATTTGTGAGTTCTTATTTTGTTAATGTACACCTTTTCACTCTCAGGTCCCCACGATTTGTGCATTCATATTTTCTTCATTTTCAGTGGAATCCCAAATTTTTTATTGTCTTACCCTTATTTTCAAATTTTAATCAAACAGGAATACTTCCAGGCCTGAAATTGGTAATGACAGACATATATATAGCTTATTAATTGTGTAGGTGAGTATGAATATTCAACTAAGACCTTGGTATCTAGTCTAGTGTTATAGACGAAAATTGTATTATCTGTGTGGGTCATTATTATCTACACTTAAACCGCATTAAATCCTTTAAATGGGCAGAATAAACAAACAGAAAACTGTTAATCAAATATTTATTGAAATGACTTGAATCACTAAAATCTTGCCAAAATTGGATAATACTGCTCAATATTGTAATATACAATAAATAAACATGTTTTGTACCCAGTTCTATACCTATTTAGATCACAGGAAAACCTGTGATCAACCTAATAGTATTTATCTCAACTGTTTGCAATAATTTTATAATCACCTGTTTTGAGAAGATCTGTTGATTAGATATTGATGATTTTTGAAAGATAAAAGGGGGGTAATTATGACAGCATTTTGGCTGCTCTATGTCCTCTAGGGGCTTGATATATGTGATCAGTATCAGATAAATGATTGCAGTTTAGACAGTAATTAGTCAGTGGTTGTGGCTAGTTGTGTAAACAAAGTATTTAAATGATATAACATGATGCAAATCTTCAAAGGGGGTCCCTGATTTGGCCCCTGATTTTGTGCAGACTGATAAGTGAGACAGCTGGCTTCTGGACAAGGAGGGTAGCAGCGAACAGAGGCTGCAGCTTGGCTTTGACAGTGGCATGAAAAAATAGTCTTTGTTCTTTGATACACAATGGCCCAAGATGACCTTGACTTATGCTCAGATTCTAATCTAACATTGCATAGACTGGATCACTTTGATTCACTTTTGCTGTAAAGCCAAAGTTAATTTAATAATAAAAAATACTCCAAGAAGCATTCAGAATTTTGGATATTTTAATTAATAAGAATTAGGGGTACACCTCCAAGAGTAATTAATAAAAAATAAGATATGACAATGTTGGTTCATGACTGAAAGTCGATTTTAGGTTGAAAGAAAGTGGTTTGAAAGAAATTGCAGCTCTTTAAATCACCCTGGCTATGCTCAGCAAAGAAAGTGTGCAGCAGTAGTACCAGTTAGCCTAATTCATTATGAGAGTTGAACTGCTTTTATAGATCTGAAATAGTATACAAAACACCTAAAACACAACAGATTAGATACTCCTTTATGATCTAACAGAATACACATTTTTATCACATGGCAAGTCAGCATTTTTGCCAAAATGCTAAATAACAAGTGAAAGTTCGAAAACATTATATCATATTACAAAATGATCATTTCTTCATCACAAGGAACCCTGTTTTACTATGATAATTTTGAATGTTTTGTAGAAATTCGGATTTTAAGTTACTCATTTTTCAGATATACTGACAAGTTTCATACATTCCTTATCACGGAGGGGCTTCGCTTCTTTGCTTAAAGCTTTTTCATTTCTGGTCTCAGTTTTGATAAGTAAGGTATCAATTTAAAGAAAAATGCTTGCTCTTAATGCAAGATTCAATTAGTTTTAATCAGGTTTAAATAGTTTTTGGGATATTTAAGGATATAATGCGAAGCCATGAGATTTTAGGAGATTTGCACAAGTAGCTGGTTGTTGGAATTTTAGGAGTTTGCAGACTATACCTCTAATAATCAGTGTACCTGGTGCATTTACTTTTACCAGTTACCACTTATCAGTGTTAAATTGGCACTTCCTTATTATAAACCTCAAAATCATCTGTTTACACCAGATAATATATAAATGCTAGGTCTACAGGCTACACAGGTCAAAAACATAAGGTCCAAAAACTGTACCTATTGTTCGCGTATTAACAATTTACTTTTCATGCATGTGTTGTGTTTGTTCCAAGAAAACATATGGCCTCCCACAAAGTTACTGAAAACAGAAACCGTGAACGCATCTTCCATGGCTCAGAGCCATGTTCGTCTGTAAGGAGGTTGCCTGGTAGAAAAAGTTCTTGACCTGCATCGTATAATAAGGTAAACTGAAAACTGCTTACTGTTCTGGAAATGTTCATACATTTATGTATTTTTTGTTACAACTGAAAATCTATAAAGGCTGAACAGTCAGTTAAAGAAGGCTTGATATTTTTCATGGTAAGTTACAATGTTTAGAGTTCAATGCAAAAATCCTGATCAACAAAATTTATAATATTTGTTAAGCTACATATATAAATGATAGTTTTTCATTCAGTCCAAACATTTTTGCGTGACATTCAGTTCAGATGTCTTCCTGTGTAGAAAAATGCAAACAACAAGTGCCATATTTATAGTTTTTGTGCTTATTTTTTGCTTTTTAGTGATGTTAAGTAGCCACGTACAAAAATAATGATTATACAAAAAGTGTCGCATTATGGTATATGACATTACTTTGATGTATGTCACTTTTTTGTGTCCCCTCTAGAGAATATGTTTTAACTCGACGCCCACATAGGCTGTACATTTTTTTGTTAGGACATTAACTATTCATATGTTTCTACAAATTATATGTAAATAATGTATTATGTTAGTAAACTGGTTATATTATGTTTTTTTGTTTTCTTAATGTCTTTCAGGTGATAGATTGGAAAAGACAGGTCACACAGTTATGTGGGGATACTAGAAGCAAAGCAAGTCATATCACCTTATGCATTTTACAGACCTTTCCAGTAATTCACTTATGACATGGTGGAAGTAGCCTTGTATAGAAGAACTTGGTGACTTTATCCTTAATTTAGAGCAAAAAAGTAAGAATTCAGTTTTCGCAAATAATGTGTCAGAGGTTAGTCAGAGGGTTCACTCCCAAGCTTCTTAATATATTGGTGAGCTTAACACATGAAGGGACATGACCCTTGAACTGGTGAAAAAAAAATCTGCATTTTTTAAATAATGAAAGAGAATTGCCTATCATTTCATAGTGCAGGAATGCAAAAAATGCAATATTTATGTCAACAAAATATATACAGGTTAAATTGTGAAAAGTACAAAAACAAACAAATTATAACCTTTTGAAAGCTTAATACCAGGTACTGTTATGACTTGTAAGTACTGATAATATCTTTATACTTAGTTCGTACATTTATGTCAAAAATGTATTAGCTGGTGTATTTAACCATATGGCTGGAATATAGGAAAAATATATAATAGATTAGGAAACATTAGGATTTTAAGGATTTTTTTTTAAGGACAGAAGACCTTTAGCCTATCAGAAGCTTTCTATAAAGCAGACAAAAAAAAAAGATTTAAATTTTGTTTTATTTTATTTCAGAAAGTTTTTACACGTTGAATAAAAGGGTAATATCTTTGTCATTCTTGTATCATTAGTTTACCATTTTAATGTGGACAAAATTGACATATCAAACAATGATGTAAAAACAGATTTGAAATGTTTTATAAATAATTGACTGTTAAAACAAATATGATAAACTGACTAACGGCATATAAAGGCCCAACCTTAACAGTTAAGTTTTGTTTTCTTTTGAAATTAACTCCTCCAGTATTATATACATGGTGGTTTAACACAAAACGGTGGTCACGGTACTTAAACTATAAAATTGTCTACCAAAGTAATAACCGCACTTTTGTTGAAGGACATTTATTTCTTTACAGTCAAAGACAAGAAATAGCTTTATTATTGATAGGTCTTAAAACTCATTTTGTTGTATTATCTTCAATACTCTGGCTCTATAACCCATGTAGAGCACAAAATTAGCTTGTGAGAAAAAGCAGATATCTGATTGGTTGAGAGGGATCCATGTTCATTTCACACGAAACTGTCAGTCACTTATTCATTGAACAGCAGTTTGAATGGTTGGGTGTCTGAATAGTATTGGGGGAAAATAGCTCCAAGTAAATTAACAGTATATTGTATGGCTATACAGTAAACGGATATATAATTCACGGCAGGCTGAGATTTTTACATAGAAACTGGTTAATATTAAAAAGCTACTGAAAAATTGTGGATTTTGTTGATGTGAAGTTACGATATTTGAAGAGATATTTTTTTCTTTCTCAATGCACAATTTCTTAAAAGCTTTTCGAATGGAGTGTTGAAATATACAGATGTATATAGGTTATCAGTAAAAGGTAATTTTTTTTTGATATGACAGCTGATCTGGATATTCACGTACAGTAAATGAAATGTATCAGTGGATATAAACATTGTTTCAGTGGTGGAGTGATAGTGGCAAATGTTGGTCAGTAAAAGTGGATTTTAATGATAGAGTACGTAAGAATAAAATTTGGAGTACTGGTATTTTAATTTTAAAAAAAGTTTTGGTTTATTGCTCACATGGAATGTTAACAGTTTGTAGACTGTGCACAATTATTCTGAATTTGTTGAAGTTTCTGTATGAGCTGTTTCCAAAATTGATTCATTTGCTGTTGTATGAAATTTTATATGTAAAAGATTGTCGCTTGCGTAATATTTGTAAATTTGAAGAACGAAAATTGTGCTTGCATTAAAAACTTCAGTGAACTCTAATTATAATCTAACATCAATTTTTGCTTATTAACAACATTTTGTTGTTGTTATTGTTTTTGGTTAATATAACCAAAAAAAAGGAAAATAAAAAAATATAAGAAAACAGATTTATTTAGTGGCTATAGAATTGTCAGACTTATTTAACTGGACGTATTATTCAGACATATGGGTCATATAATTAATTCAGTATACAGTATCTGTATAATTATATTTGAAATGCAATTGTGGGTTGACTTATCGATAACATAATAAATATTGCATTTACGACCCTTCTCAAGTATTGTCTCATCAAACAACAGGAGACTGGGCAAAGAAACTAAAGTAGCATTGTAAAGATAAACTAGTTAAAACCTTATTTTGGGAACCAGTCTCAAGTTATTTTAGGGAAGATTATACAAAATTTAATGCTGTGAACATTGCCGAAAAGGTCATGGAAATGTAATTGTACAGCTTGTTCGAGAATTTAGTCAAATTTTGAAAATTACTTTGTAAAGTAACAATCATTAGTTTCGAACTTGAAGTTTGGGAAAATCACTTGAAGTTTGGGAAAAGTTGAACTACAGGTGTGGCGAAGTTGGATTTCCCAGAGGCTCAATTAAAAGTTTCCCTGTTTAAAATGTCAGAGGGCGACATGGTTTCTTATTGACTCTAATTAAAATCTCAGGGGTGATCTTTTATCATTGTCATTGATAGAGGTTTACAGGAAACGGTTGTGTTTAGGCCTGACAGGATTGTATAAATAATGTTGGAAATATATTGCCTTGCTGATAATTAGTACACCAAAGTCACTTTAATTTAAAGTAAACAAATTTGAAGGCAGTGATATATTATATGGTTCAGAGAAGTTTTTTGAAATGAAGGATATCCAGTAATTGCAGTCAGGTTTTATAAAGTTCTTTATGTTTTTCTTAATTTACATCGTGTACAGGAAACTAGTACAACTAAAAGCATTGTTTCTATTGTTGTAAATGACATATGTGTACATATAACTTAAACATTTGTTCCAGAAACATATGTAACATAAACATATGTTACAAACAGATGTGTCTGGTATATGGGTATATTACAGAAAGTAATTTTCTTTGGGATGCAATTACTAACACATTTTTATGGCTATAACACAGCGGTATACACACGTTCTTCTCCAGTAGTGGGGATTGTCACAATAATGTGTCAGAATGCTGTTACAAGAAAAATAGGGGCTGTTGTTCCGTAGAAAAAACATAAAGTAAATCTGTTACAGTGATAGCATTACCAGTTTGTTCTGTAGCATTAAGGGTCGAATGCAAAAAACATTCTAAGTGCTCTAAAATAAAGGACCAGATAGCATTCTTTTCCATTCATCCCTCAACACTCAATAAAGGCCTACTCAACATGGTGGTCAAACTTTGTTTGTCTGTGATATAATGCATAGACACAAGGGAAACAAGTTTTTTTTCACCTTGTATCAACCCCCCCTGAATAACTGCTACCTGAATTCCAACAGATACTTGCACCTAAATTTTGGAATGCTGAAAGTCACTGAAGAACCTCACCTCTTAAGTGGGATTCAAACCACCATTCTCTGTATTATAAAATGAAGGTTGAACCACACTCATTTTCTCTTGATTTTACCTCTCAATCGAAGCATTCTGTTTTCTTCGATAATATTGCCCAAGTGCTCTATGATATAAAAGCCATTTTCTCTTCTTTCATCCAAACGAGATCGACTAAGTCATAACGTTTAGTTTTTGCTAATTGATATTGACCACTGTATTTCGTTTTACGCGAAGAGCTGTATTGATTTGATACAGTTTACATCCCAAATAGCGGAAATGAAAATATTGAAAAAGTAATTTGGAGAAAAATGCCAAGCCGTTTATCTTGTGTGTAAGCAGTAATTAAAGGGGAAGTTTGCTCTGGTTTTGATTGGTACAAAATAGTTTTCTCAACAGTTGAAACATTATCACTAAACTGTTGAATGCACTAGAATTTAGATAGCATTTGATGCATCAGTTTTGGTTTAGTGTTTCTAAATTGATACTGTTTCATTTAGTTTACAGCCTCTGGATGCAAAAGAAAGGTGTCAAAAAATGAAATTCATGGAATGTGTGAATGTAAATGGTTATTCTAGGATGTCATGCGACTTTGTTATGAAGATACTGTTGATAGTGATTTTTGTTGGTAATGGGTTCGTGACTAACAATGAATGTAAATGCTGATGAATATGAGGACACTGATGATGATGATTAAGATATTGCATTAATTTTTTATTGATTTTTTAAAGGCCATAATGATACTAAACACCACTCTGTAACAACAGGATGATCTTACTACGAAAGTGCTGTAACTTGTAAAAGATAACTTTTCATTATAAAATTGAACAGACTCCGAATAATGAGAAATAAATTGCATTTCACTATAGTGGCTCAATTTCAGAGTAAATAAATACGGTAGAGTCAATAATTGAAAGTGATAAAGTTAATTAACACATCAAAGAACCCAGACAATATTTAGCTGCTGCCGCAGTCTTTCAGTGACAACTGAATTGTGGGGCAATCTAATGGACACACATCAAAAGTTAGATGAAAAAGTTGTATAAAATTGTCTTGTCATAGATTAAATCATTCTAATTTTAGGAATTAATAATTGATGTAACTGTTTGTCAGTCATGAATATGAATATGGTTTGCGTAAGGATGAAATTGGTATCGACATGAACGTGGCTTTTAGAGATTACATTCAGATCTGTCTGTCATGCTTCAGTAATGGTTTGATACTTTTTAAATATAACTGTGGCAATATTTTTTTCATTTTCAGCTAGTACTAATTAAAAATGTGGCTGTAAAAAAAAAAAAAACTTGATTAGAAATGAATGCTCCAGAAATATTTGACATGTGGCAGCCGTCACCCCTTGCCAACAGCTGAAACTTAGCAACGCTGAAAAATAAATATTGGCAGTCTTAACACAAGTTTGTGAATAAGGCTTGCTTGAATAAGTCATTTAGCCTAAAAATGGTAGGAACAAATTAGAAAATGATTGCAATGTTGCCATTCAAAAAGGTTAATTGATACTTTTTTATTTTCAAAATGCTTCTTATAACAGTCTTGTTTACAGCCACACTCGAAAGTTTGTTATATCCAGATAAGAGTAAAGTCGAAATGTATTTGAATGAAGCTCGACAGAAAAAAATCACCGAGTATTTCAAAACATTCTTCGGTCCTCTCATTATTTCTTGTTCAGTATGATAGATGTGATAAAGAAAAAAAATGTGATTCTATGAAAAAATTAGTATGTCCATTCTTTATATACAGGAGAAGGGTTTCAACTGTAGAATACGAAATAAACAAAAATCATGTGTCAGAGGCTAGCTTTGACTGCAGCACAGGGTTATGATTTGTTTTTCTAACGCTTCTGTTCTTGGAATAATCTGCTCTAAATAGCTTTCGTCACAAAATTTGTCATTATGTGCCATGATCCCTGATCCATACAACTGCTTATTTGTCAAGTTGTACACATTTAGCACTATTTGCATCAAAGTGTGAAAAGCAATCAGGGCTGCTATAGAAACTGACCACAATAAAGTGTAAGTTTTTTCTGTGATCAGTTGGAAAAATATTGATGTAAAACGTGCAACAGTTACTATAGGAATGATGAAGTATGCAACAGGTTTCTATGGAAATAGTGAAATATCATTACATTTCATGTTTAGAGCTTGTGATAAAGGTGTGACCTGACGCTAGGTTTCGGTTACCCAGTTCTGTTTGCCCATAGTGAAATTCCACAGGATTTTCTAAAAATTAACAACATTTCACAGCAACTTCTGAAATTCAAATATAATTTCACAAGCAACAATAGATCTGAAAACAGATAAAACAACAATGGCTTTGACCTGATCTTTCACCTTGTACTAATGAGAGAGAAAAAAATATGATGTAATAAATGACCTTAGTTATAGAAAATAATAGGTTGGTGTTGTGGATGCTGGCAAGGGGTAGGAATTTATCTGGTGAGCTGAAGGCAAACCCGATAAATTTTGGAGCCGAGCCGGATAAACCTTTTCCATCCACTGACACCAATGTAATTTATCCTGTCGCATAGTTTCTTTAGTTTTACCGACAAAAAATAAACAAAATGCAAAGTGAAACATCAATAAAAGTTTTGAATTAAAGTAATCCAGCTGATCACATGATCAGGTAACCATCACATGACCAACTGCCGTAGATAAAATAAAATATACCGCACCATGTTACCTGCTGGAAATTTTTTATTAGGAACAGGATAATTGACATTTAAATCCTTTTAAATTTAATTGCTCTAACCTTTCTCAGATTTCCTTTGCTCTTGCATGCAGTTACACTTTCTTCTTCTAAATTAAAGTCTTTGATATTTGCAGGCAAAAGGAAGGAAAATAACCTGATATAAAAACCTGACTGGCATAATTATGGTAACTGGTCAAAGCAGTGCAGTTTATTATCGTAACAGTCCTAGTATATCTATCTTTCTAGTTGATCAAATAGTTACAATTGGATACAAGGTGGCAAAGATTTAGAGAAATTTCCTATCATAAGAATCTGTCAGGAGGATTGTTTGTACTATTTTCACACCTACAGGTCAGTGCCTTGTTAAAAAACAGCCTAATAGCTTATCAGGGTTGCTACTAATAGTTCTTTTGTGTTTTGGTCACTTTACATGTGGAAGAACTTTTTCTGCATTTGTTTTGCATTATCTGCTTTTCAGCAGTAAACTAATGGCTTATGTCCAAGGGCATGTTTTGGTACCATAGTAACTGTATTGTAGTAGTTCCACAGACAATTGTGTGGAGAAAACGGTGTGGATTTATTGACAACCATGTAGGTGCTTAACCTTTTCACAGCATTGCAGTGAGTTGCCTTGAGTGAAAACTAATTGTATTAAGTAAACTGAAGAATTGGGACCATGCTGTGTGAAAAACAACCTTTAGATGCACAAAGGGATACGGTTCCTTGAAGCCAGAGGTCATGGATTCAATTCTCCTCCTTAGAATTAGATCAGAGGTCTATATCAGACATTGAAGTATTTACTGTAAACTAGGTTGTCAGTACAAAATGTGTAAATTTTGTCTAAGTTTAACTGATAGTAATTACTTAGTGATGTGCAATGTTCACCGAAAATTTGTCAAAAACTTTATTATTATGTCAAGACACAAATCTAAGTGATCAAAAAGATGTAACTTTTCTCTCAGCTGGGCTCAGTAGACTTAGAAGTACATTGATTTACAGAGGGATTGATGAAATTTGGTTAGTCCTGTCTGAAACACTAATTACAGAACTACTGTACAATGTATTTATTTCATGGATGTATATTTTCATGATTTTGTGTTAAAACTTACTATTCTTGATGTATTTCTTTTGAAAACTGGAAGAATGGCAGGAAAATAAATTTTGAAAATACAGGAATCATAATAATGACAGTTTGAATCAATCTGTAAAATGTCAGAGCTAAAAACAACAACAAAAAAACAACATAAAAAAGTTTCTTGTTAGTGGCAGAATGAAGAGTTTACGGTAGTGTAATTTAAAAGTTTCCCTGTCTGATGTGTTTTGGGAGCTGAATTAAATTAACCATTAATTATGCGCCAAAAAAGCTTAACCCCGCCATCTCTCTAACTGATCAGGCACCAGGCCTCTTGTATTCTTAGTCAAAGGGAAGTAAATGTGTCATACCACTCAATTATGCGACTTAATTAAATCTTAACACACAGGAAAAGGTTTGGAGACAAATTTACTATCACTGCTAAAATCAGAGCGAATATGAATTATAAACAAAAAAGGGAGAAAAGAGTTGACAGCTTACAAGTGAAATATCAAAATAAGAGAAAAGTAGTTGTAAGGATCTACTTGAAGTAAACGTGACATTTTTTTCTTTACACGTATTACAATGTTGACAGTACTCTTATGGGAAAGTTTGGACCAAGTAAACCTACTGATATTATTTAAAACAACAGTAATTGAGCTTTTTTTATCGCCAGCGGAGAAACAAACACAGTGCAGCTGGTGTGAGTAATGATTTTAAACATTTTGTGGTATATTCGCAATGACATTATTGTTTTTTCCCGTGAGCATTTTACATTGTCATTATACCCCCCCCACAAAAAAACATGTAATAGCAAAATATTTGTCATGACTATTAAAGGTTGTTAAATGAAGTTAAAGATTTTTTTTGTATTTTAGCTGAAGGAGTGTCTACAAAAACTGTATTGTATGTAACATATTAATAGTATTTCACTTGTTGTATGCTAATGAGCTCACAAAAAAAAGATATATAAGATTTAATATACCCGGGAGACATAAGTTTTATTTTTGCTACCTTAGATTTTGTTCTTTTATAACTTATTATATAATTGGTTTGACAGTGTTGCATTTAAAAAGTACCAGAGTTTCTTCAAATTAAGACGATGTATCATATATGTAGCTTGTACTTTGAAATCTTTTAATATCGCTCTAGCAACAAAACATTAAACTATACATGCACATGGAACCATTGAATGCTTCCTTTCTAGTGTGGTCCTTGAAGAAAAGTAATGTGTAATCAAATGTTAATTGTCATAGTGTCTATTCATGGACTAACAAAGTAAACAATTTGATATATCCTACTTGGGATCCATGAAATGAATCTTGACTATGAATCTAACAAAGGCTAGAGTAAATTGTCTTGCATACAACAAAAACCCCCGCTGGCAGAAAATGAATTCTCTGAATTGAATTAAAGAAAGCCAGTGAATCAAAATCCCTTATATCCTTCATTTGCTGTTTCATCAAATGTGATCATTGCGTTCTTGGTCAATAGTTGCCTTTCCGTTAATGACTTGAGATGGAGTCTGTAGTCGCGACATTCACTGTTTCGCTCGCAGATATGTTTCCATTTTATGCAATCGCTTTTATTTACAAGACAGACTGAAAAACTACAGGAGCATATTGGAGAAACAGTTCCTTACTGAGTTTTACGCTCGGGTCACACAATTTTAAGATGTTCTTGAATCAATATTGGAGAATTTTCCTGATGGTTATGCGGTACCATAATAGTGTTTTCTCCTAAAATCGTGATGTTTTTCTTGAATTCCACAATAAGAGTGTACTTGGCAACAAATTTGCCTGACATGAATGAGATTTGTTGAAGAAATTACGAAATTACAAAATATTCACTGTGCATTAGTTTGTCAATCAGACAGAGATTAAGATTTGAAAATTGTTAGTCGATCATGGAGCAAAGAGAATTTATGAGAATTTTTTTTGCAGATAATCATTAAAATTGCTCTCTCGCAATGGAAGATGGTGCACTGCAGAAGTAGCCTGTGAATGTTATTTTTTTCTAAAGTTATCAGGGCATGTATAGTGACAATTGTTTTACAAAATTGTCTTAAAATTAGTTTGTCTTGAAATTACAGAATCTGTCATTGACAGGTACACACCTATTGTTTGTTGTGGCAGATGATTGGTTAAAATCTTGCAGATGACATTAGCTGAGGTATCCCTCATGTACATAACCTCGAAAAGTTACTACTTGTACATATTTCTTCAAGATACAAACAAATTGGTTCAAGACATTAAATTTTGAAAACTGAAATATCGATGAAAACAGAAGGAATCCAAAAATAATGCTGACTATTCCATAAAAATAAAGAACAAAAGAAAGAAATTATAGATAATTCCCTTTGTAGCCTGATTGTCAGCTATTTAAAAATAACATTGGGTGGATTTACAGAGATTAAAAAATCAACAATAAATATTACGAGCCAGGCTTCCATTTGAACGGTGACCACTTAAAGGAGGGGATTACCGCACAATGTAAGTTGTTTTTCGGGATTGGATTAGCGATTTCTTTTATCGTTTTTAGCACTTTACTGTGAGAAAACTGATTTCAATGGTCGTTCCCTCGTTAAAAAAATAACCATGGCTTTTCCAAGGTATTGGATACTTGTCAAACAAAAGAGTGAATTATCAGGATTTAAAATGAACAAAAAATTGAATACCCTTGAATTTGTCTGTAATAAAAGGAAAGGTAATTTGAAGGCTTCTTGAAGTGGTATTGAACTTTGATATTTTTGCTTGTTGTTTACTTTTAGAAATTACACTTTATTCATGATTGAAATCCATAGGAAATTAGGATCTTTGGTAGTTTTTAGTGAGGCAGCATCTGAGCAAGAAATAGACATTTTTGTGTATTATTTTGTTGAGATAATCTTATTCTACGGCTCAACCTGTGTAAAACAGTCACTAGTGGAATGATACAGTCGAACTACTTTCTTCAGAATGGTTTTTGCTTTGCAGCTGAAATGCAGGTGAAAGTTGACATCCAATTTTGTTGTTAAAAATACAGGTATTTCCTTAATTCAGGTGACCATAATGCTCCTCTTATATGTACAATTTTGGTATGTGTCTGTTCTTAAGATAGCGGTTGTTTTAGATGCACAGGGTTTCCACTGCACAAATGGTGTGTGAGGAAAAGCATTTTTTTACCATTTTCAATACTTAGGATCTGAATACTTGAAGATTTCTGTTTCAGTAGCATTGCTTCTAGTATGGATTAAATTGTTTTGAAATATGAAAAAATTAAATCTCCAGCCTCCAGATTTAGAAAGAAGACCCATAAAGCATGGCTGAAATATTCTGCACAATTAATGTCTTGTATTTTCAAATAAAAACACGATTGTTAACTATTACATTTATTTTGTAATGGATTTTCTGAAAAGTTGCAAGTGTTTTATTTATGCATTTGTCTCATGAATGTTGTTCTTGATGTTTTAATGGTTATGTTATTGTCGTAGGAAAGTAACAAAATTTGCAGTATTCATTTATTTCTAGTTTTTAAATGCTTTCAGGTTTGAATTGAAGTAATTTTACATTTATTCAGTGGAAAGTAAATGAAATTATGGCAGATTTAAAATGGTCTATTGATTCGTATTTATTTCCAAACAATAATTATCAAGTAATAGATGGGTTTTGATAGTTCAGATTGAATAGTTTTTTAAATCACTTTTTAATACCCTTGTCAAATAATACTGCAATCGAAAGATTTATACTTGAGCAATGGACTTACTCTAGATTCTGTTGAATAATAAATGCAGATGTGTTTACTTACAGATTTAAAAGGTTTTTATTAAATATGTGGAGAGAAAATTACACTCGTTCTGACACCTCCTTCATCTAACAGGAGTCTCTAAGTCTGTAATATCAACATCTCGGCTTTGACAAACTGGATTTTTATGTGCGTTTTATTTGGGCTTAATGAAAACCCATTATAACTAACATGAAAAAAAGTATTTGCCAAGCAGACCCGTCTGTAAATAATTGACAAGTATCAGATTAGAGAATGCAGTATTTGGTGTAAGATTGATGTAAATTGCGTTATGTCACACGTATTCATTCAGAAATATGATATTACTGTCAAGTACAGCTGCTGCATTTGACTAAAAGTCATCGATACCTCATATCAAACAAATAAAATGCTGGTGCCTTGTTGACAAGTTTTCTGTTTTAAATATTTCAATAGCTGTTTGTACTAAAATTAATTTTCCATCACTTTTTCAGTAGACATCTGTTTGCTAAAAATGGCTTACAAAATAGATTTATCAAACTTTGTGAAGGGTAAGCATAATTATGTTGTCGCAGCTTTGTACGTGGCTATGGCTGTTCATCCATCTTTTACACTTGAACTGGTCTGCCTGGAATTTACCATTGTACATGCATCCACAAGTTAAGGTAGAGATAATAGCATACATTGTGGACTTGTCGCTCAAAATATTTCTATATCAAATAAATGCTATATTTCAATCCTGTGCAGCAGTTTCTGTCCTAGCATACAGTTTGGTTTCAGAAGTAAGACATCATGTTTCATTTTGTTACAATAACAGTATCTTGGGTTACAGTGACAGTGATACAGATGTTGTCATACTATGATTACTTGTATTCACTTTAAAAGACATGAACCTCAGCTTCTGGGAGCTTAACATGGTGTCATGGGGGAACATATGTAGCCTGCAATTAATATCCCAGACTTAATTATTGTATACATTATAAAAGAAGTGGTGCCATTGTATATAATACTTTAGACATATGAATTGCAATCTGTGTCCGTAATGTTTTATATATTACATAAATGTTGGCGTTACAGTATGTTCCATTTAAACTGTCTTGCATTACAAAGTCCGCTCTGATTTGGTTGCTGTATAATGGATACTTATAGGTGTTTTCTGTCATGAATGCTTTTAAAAGACGGTACAATCATGCTGAAGTGGTTGATTTGTAAAATCTGTTCTGAAATGGTGGCTTTATAAAATTTGTTCTAAAATAGTTGCTTTATAAAATCTGTTCTGAAATGGTTGCCTTAATTAAATCTAGCTGTTCTGACATGGACTAACTTCATAGGTGGTTGCATGCTTTTTAAGTGTGTACAATATTTACCATAATAGTTTTTCATTTAAAGTGCCAGAAAAGAACAAAACGGAGATGAGTAATCCACAATACTAAGATGTCAGGATTTTTTAAAGTAGTATATTTTTGAATGTGTGAGGGCCAGGCCATGTAACAGTGTAACAGTTGGCCTGGCTATGAATTGTATTGAAATGTCACAATGTAGGGGAGACAGTGATGGATAGGGCACATGGCTTCAGGGAAAAACAAACATTGTTTGTAGGTGTTATAATTTACAAGGCATGCTGTATGCCTTGAGAAAATATTTTCATACCAAGGGATTTCATAGATAACAGGAACTTAAGAGAACAATTTAAAACCAATTTTAATGACAGTTTGTATAATATAGGTTTTGTTATGGCTTGCTGTAGATAGGCATTTTAGATATAGTGCAGTTTTGGAGTGAAATATGAGATGTTTCGAAAAGTGTTTAGATTTATGCAATTTTTGTGATCCATAAATTTTGGATTGTTTTTATCTGCAGAACACAGTAAGTGAACCTTTAAAAATGTATACATCAGAATTTTGATATTTGTATGTTATCCTAAAATATCACAATTAAAAAAGCCATATCCGGGTGTTAATGTTATTATTATGTGGTGAATAAAAAAATGTACATGTTTTGTATTCTAAATGTAAATGAGATGAACTATTTTCTCACTTTGTTATCCGAGTTATAGTTACGCAAAAACAGTTATTCTTGTTTAAATCCCTTTGTCTGAAACAGATGTGACCCCTAATATACAAAATCCCCTTTTTTTCCACTGTGTGTGGTTTAGACAAAAAAGGTTGCAAAGATCAATAATCTCTATATTATGATGAAGTCATGTGATCAGTCAGTGGAATAATAATGGAGTATGGCATTAATTGTAATGTTCAGTGGTGCAGAAGTGGCACGATTTGGCACTAAGTGTTGTACCAATATTTACACAAGAGTCCATGCTGGACATATTAACCATAGGAAAACAATGTACATTACACAATGAGGCCAGAATTACATAATTACCCATAAGCAAAATAGAGATTGCATCAATACATGTGTGATACGAGTTAAGAAAACAATAAATGTTGCACTTTGTAAAGGGAAGGGGGTTGGGGGGATATTTACAAATGAAAATATATGCTTTAATTTGTGAAGTTGTAAATTACAAATGGATCCAGAAATGACAGAACTGTGTATGCAAGAAAGAATGCACGTAATGTAATTAGTGTTTCTATGTGTGAATGAAAATGTAAGCTGCAGTTTTTAAAGTAGTAAACAGAAATAAATGGATTCAGAAGTGGAGAAAATATTCATTCACGAGACATTAATGCACTTAATGTAATTTTTGTTTCTGTTTGTCAATGAAAATAGCAGTTTGTAAAGTTGTAAACAAAAATGGATTCAGAAATGAAGAAAGTTAAATATATTTAAATATACCCGGTAAGTCATGTTTGTAAAGTCTGTAAAGTCATAAACGAAAATGTATTCAGATTTGACACATATATATATGCAAGAAAGAATGCATATAATGTAGTTATTTTGTTTGTATACAGGCAAGTTACAAAGTTCTCACCATAGATATGCGTCTGTAAAGATAATAAGATTATATAGGTAAATGATATTTCAGGAGATAGAAAATTCTGATACGAGTTTCCACCACTTATCATAATAGGTTGATGTAACCAGGGTATATATAAGAAAGTGATAATTGCCTGATAAGAGATAGATGTAGATAACTGTTTAATGTATACATCGTGATTGAAACCTCTTAGGATAACTGACAGTGACATTGGCTAGTGTCAGTTAACTAACTGTTTGTTTTAATTATTGATGCTACTGTTCTTTTGTTTTTTTAACCGAAATGCAAACTATTTTGTGGAGTTGCAAATCGTTGAAGATACATTTCAAGTAACACTTGAGTGATGATCTCCTATTCTGGAGTACATGGATGTACAAAAGAATGCTAAACATTCAAGATGTATTGTTAAAGTGGATTTTATTTTCGTTTCACGTTTTTGTGTAAGTGAAAATACTAACTGTAATTGACAGTATCTGTGTGTATAACACTATATCTTTTTTCACAATAAGCAAATAGTGGAGTGAAAAAATGTAACAGCCTGCTGAAAAAAATGTGTAAATTGTTCTTTACTGTTCAAGACAGTAATTATTTCATGGAAGGATTTTGGGAAGGGAGCATTCCTTCACTTCAGGGATATTTTTTTGTAAATGGAGAACTGCTCTGGTTTTTACAAAATAACTTGTATTTCTTCAGGCTTTTCACAACTGTGACATACTTTATTGCTCATTTTAATGGATATTTGATTGGAAACGACACAGAGTTAATCAACTTAATCAACAGAATGTGTTAGCTAGATAATTGTTAACTTGACGAAACTTTGCAAGATAGGGGTTGCTTGGAAAAGAATCCATTTATTTGATGCTTTTAAGGACCTTGAGTCTTGACTGTAGGGGGTTCATTATTTAAAGTGATAACATTTAAACACTGTTAAGCCATATGTAAGTAAGGCTGTAACATGTATTTATCAAAAGGAATTCGTGTACTGTGGATATCAATCGAACCATTTTACTGTAGATTTTTTTCCAGTATTCTTGAAGTTTTTGAGAAAAAAATAGCAAAAACCAAACAGAACAAAAAAAACCTGTTTTTTTTTACTAAACTAGAAAAAGTAATGTTGGATCAGAGTTGTAATTCAGTAAAGTTTCGACTAGTCTAGATTCTTAAGTTCTGCTGTTTTAGATTTGGATGTAGATATTTGTTGGTTAGGTACATACATGGATTCTGTGATTGACAGCTGTCAATCAAGACACTGTTAATAACACAGAAATAGACACATTTTTTGATAAATGGACATACATCAATGCATTTTGGTACACAAATTATTTAACTGCGGGAACTTTGACAGTGACTATTTTTTCTCCATGTTCTAACACCACTTTGTATGACACGAGTAATTAATTTTTTCAAGAACAAATTTGCCTGATGGGATCCAGTTACCATGAACCGTTAGCATAATTCATTAAACTGAAATATGAATTTACAGAGTGATCATAAAAGATAGATGAGTGTTGGATGATTTAATCAATGTATGGTTGGTTATATTCAAGAACAATGGAAAATCATTGATTTGTAAATAGAAATACTTCACTTACAGTGATTTTCAATGTGTAATGTAGATTTCTTATTTTTATTTTTCAGGACTAGAGGCGATTGATGTGATATGCAATAGTGATTTCGTTGAGTGAACTGTAAAAAAAAAATATATGTGGAGAAATTTTGCTTACAAAAATTCTATGCAGTACTGTGTGTTATTTATGTGGATATTTCTAATGTTTGAATGTGGATAAGAATATTATACTTAACCATATGAGGAAAAAAGTGTGGGAATTAAAAGTTTGGAGTGAAGATGTTTTTGACTGGATTAAAATGGATATGGATTTGTTATTTGATATTTCACAGCACAGGTAAGGAAGTAATTTATTTCAAGGTAACTCTGTATAGACAAAAATGAATTCGATAAAGCTATAAGAGTTAGCTCCCTTAACTATAATTTTGTTGTGAGATGCATTTGTAAAAAATGACTCTTAAAATTACACATTTTTTGTATAATGAATTTTTATTTTTTGATCCGAACATGCCAACCAATTATTATGTTTATAGGCATAATGTAATACAAAAATATTAATGTATTGAAAGAAATTTTATTTTCTGATTGAGTAGTTTATTGAATGCGGTGTTTTAATTGACAGAATCAGAAAAAATCATTTTGAATTTTCTTGAATAAACATGATTGGTATGTAATTATAAACAACTTAATGCTGCAATCAATACAAATTGTTTTATTTCTTTTCATTAAAAGTTTTTTTACTGAAAAAGAAATGTATTATTTTTTAACAGTGGCAGCTGACCCTGAGCCATCCGCAAATGCTGATCCTGTCCGAACTGCCGCCAACCTCCAACGAGGTTTTGATTCACTGTCATTGAACCCTCGTAATAACAGAACATCCCCAGGATGACTTCTTTGCTAGAAATGAGCCAGCAACTTTAAATTGCAAAGCCGAGGGCGATCCACCCCCTAAGATCACATGGTACAGAAATGGTCAACCAGTCGAGACCAATCAGGAAAACCCACTTTCGCATCGTATGTTACTGGACAATGGACAGTTGTTTTTTCTCCGTGTGATACATTCCAAAAACAACCACCCAGATATAGGAGAATACTATTGTAACGCAACAAATATCCATGGCTCGGCAATTAGCAGAACAGCTAACATCCAGATAGCAGGTATATTACCTATTTTGCTTATATAATAGGAAAACAATAAGGATTTACTTATATCATTGAAAAGAGGTTCTTTTGTTTCATAAAAAACATCATTCATTGATTTGTCCAAATTAGTTTTCTGACACAATAAGAAATATTATCTTTCTTTAATTCTATAAAGATAGTGAAAGAAACAGTTGAAACATTTAACACATTTTACTGATTTTTCAAAAGCACTTTGTCTTTTCCTCTGTAAATTAGGTCTTATTTTTGATTGGGTACTTTTGATAAGAAACTGTACACCTGTTCTGCTTGTTACACTGTTCATGATTTATTAACTGATGTATTTTAATGAGATTTCATATCTTTAGATAATTAGTGGTTACCCACTGGCATCACTTTGCCCTTATCTATTATTTAGAACGATGCATTTACAACCTGCCATCTGTAAGTGAACTTAATCAAGTTTTAATGCACTCCTGTCCTAAATGAAGTAACATGTTTTAAAGTAAACAGTGAGAATACTCTTTAAAGTGGGAAAGAAATAACATGGCATTGTTTTAGTTGAAAACAACCTATAAAACAGAGAGAGACCAACTACTTTAGTTGAACGCATCTATACATGTATATAATCTAGCTCCACCCAAGGTGGTGTGTGCATTCCAGGGGGTAATGTTCGAGAAAAATTACAGAATTACATGGAAAAAAAAAAGACCAGAGCAGAAAATCTGCAAATGATCTTACCTCCAGCTGGAAAAAAAACTGTCTGGTTACCGACTCATTTAGTTTTTCATTACCACCGAGATGTTATCTGCAAGTTTGTTTTTGTGTACCTTGGCATGCGAACTAAGACTTTCTCGAATAAATATGTCATCTCAATTTCTCTCGTAACTCTAGAGCGCGAAAGTAATTGCCGAGTAATCTTTCTGCAATCAGGGACTGAAGAAAAATGCTGAAAAAGCCAGAAATATGCACTTAGAAAATTTTTGTCTTTTCTGTAAATTCAGTACGCGCTGCCCATAATAAATTGTGTACTTAGAAAGGTTGTGTAAAAAACGTCATGTCTGAAATGTTTATTGCTGTTCATTTCTAAAATTGTTGGTAATGAAATCAGTATGCCAGTTTTCACAGAAAGATGGCCTCCATGTTTTATTGATATTAAAGTTGTTTTATATAAAGATATATAATCTTCAAGATAGACTACAGGTCTTGAAGTATGGCATTTTAATTCCATTTTCAAGACAGAGAATGTTAGGTACAATAGAGAATGATTTTTTTTTTCTTCATAGAGAGAGTTTAGATTCTGTGTTGTGGTTCTGTGGAATTTTCTAATAATAGATTCATGACAGTTAAAGAAATGCTCAGCGTTTTTTGTAATGTGGTTTAATTGTTTCTGCTTGAAGTTTTCTAGGGAAACTTGATATGTGTTTTGTTATAAATTCAACTCTCCAGGTCGTCAAGGATGAATATGTAAATTTTTGAAAAACAATCAGAAAAGAAATTTCCTTTTCGAATGTACTGAGTAAGAAAGAATTGTCTTTCAAAATATTTACATTGTTTTTCTCATTGACAAATAGGCCAAGACAGGTTCTTCTTGTCCTCTTGGGCTCTTTGGTTCAAAGGTCAAGTCGACTTGTAGACCTGTCTTTTAAACCTCTTGCTGAAAATGGGTCATAAATTTGGGCCGCACAACAGACAAAACTTTTAACTGTCATGAATACAGGATCGATTCAAAAGTTTTCCTTTTTTTAAAATAAATACAATTATAACCTAGTTTATATGTAGTCTAATACATAGCATGTGAAAGATAAAGATTGTATATATGAATAGGGCAGTCTTCGTCTTTTGATAACCTGACCTTTATACTCAAACATCTTGGAAATTTTCACGAATTTCTCACAAGTTCGTGTAAATACAGTTACTTTCTTGTGGTGTGATTTCCAGATAGTAAAAAAAAAATCCTAGGAAAAGATGGAAGCCATACTGTTTATAGTGGTAATATTTTAACACCTAAACAGTTGTTAGTGTTATTTTCATGTTTAATAAGCAGAAATTTATGAGACATTTTGTGTGAAATTGAGATTTTTTTGTATCGTTAACTAACCGTTTGGTATGTAATCAACTGTAGATAAAAGACGTATTTTAGAGACTTCAGAAATGAGAATCAAACCAGGACTGAGAGTAAGGACCTTTTGATTGTTGCAGGGAGTTTCACATTGAAGAAATGTCTTCGCTCGCTTCGCTCGCATATACATAATCGTAAAATATACAAATTATATAAGCCACTTAGTCGTCCTAATAGAAACCTCGTTATTAGATATTAGAACTATAGGTAACGTATGCCCCTGGATCTGCTAGTGCAACCTTTAGAGTGATTAAAAGTTACGCCCCCCCTAACCCAAAATCCTGGATCCGCCCCTGGTGGTAACACTTCCATTATTCCATATGGCCATTTTCAAATTAGATCAAAGTGCTTCCAAAGCTGTTATCTTCTGGAAATTCTTTCAAAACTGTTATTTTCTCAGCCTACAGTGAGCCATTTCTTATGTCCATGACCATCCTGCTTTTAGTCTTTCCCAGTTGATGGCCTGAATTCAGCTTCAACAATAACTGTTGTTATTGTTGAATGAATGTTGCTTTTTTAACAAAGAATATCAGAGATATTCTAGTTTAAAGACTTGTTAGTAGTATCAGTTCAAATGATTCTGTATAAGAAATATCTCAGTTTAAACGAATCTCCATTTATTAACTTTGTCTCTCATTGTTGGAAAAATAGGAATTTGCAAAAGACAATAATTACATATGTCCAATTCTTCTACAAAGAAAAAAAATTAGGGACAAAATTAGTTGACGGTAGGATAGACTTGTAACCTTTTCCACAATCCTTCAATATATCTGAAGAATATTTTGCTCAGTAAGGGTTCAAATGGCATGTGACTTAGTCTGGCTACCAATGAGATTTCAGCTGCATTTCAGAAGTATTTTAGAGTAGGATTTTTTTTTGCTCTCTGCTCTGCAGCAAGATATGCTAGTTTTTTTTGTTTTTTTTTGTTGATTCAGGTAACTCAATCTATATGCATGTCAGAGTTATGGTTCCTTATTTCTGAAGAAAATAATAAATTAGCAGCTTAGCCTGTGATGAGTGTATGGGTGATGTTCTTACTGAAGAACTACATATGCTATCAGACTGGACAAAACCTGCAAAATTTTAAAAGAACAGTTATGTTTTTACCAGTAATAAAGACAGATGCAAAATTTTGTACTTCGTGACACACAGTGGGACATAGGGGCCAGATCCCTATCTCAGATCCACAAGGCCTTATCGTGTAATTCTGAGGGAACATCTAGTACACTAACCTAATATTGTCTAACCGTTAAAATACTTATCGGCACCCAAATCAAACAGTTTGTCTGTAGTGTAGGTTTCATTAGGAAAAACCGTCAAAAAATTGACATAGCTTTTAGCTTATTATAATGTTGCAAGTGTAACTATTTAGCTTTGATATTTGAGGAAAACATTTGCGGTAGAGCTTTTTATCTCAAAAGTTGTTAATATAATGCTTTATAGAAGCAAGTATGTTTCCAGGAACCAGGGCTTTGAAAAAATTATCTACAATCAAAAGTACAAGAACACTAATGGAGTGGCTGTCATTTCTAAACTTCTTTGACAAATATCATAGCAGAATTCCAGCTAGTTTCCTTGAGAAAGTTGTAAATTTTGTACCTCCAAATAGAAGAGTTGAAAGCTGTAACTCTATATTGAAGAGTACTGCAGTGTCAAAGATCTTTTGCCTTTATAAAAAAAAAAAGATGAAAACTCAATAACTTTTAATAGATGAATGTGTCGAGTCTGAATAACTGAAAGCTTAAAGTACAACTTTTGAGGTTTTGAACTATAGAAAATATATTTTACAGAGCTTAAGGTACTGAATGAATAAAAGATTGATATATAAAAAATATTGGGCGACTTTTGAAATGAGGACAAAGCATTCTGAGCTTAATTGTTGTTAATGATTCCAGTAAAAGTATAGTTGACTGATACGGCACTTAACAGCTAGTGTCAGAGATGATATTTTATAAAAATGGGAAAAAATAGGAAAACATTAGAAAATAAGAACTGACTAAAAGCCGTATCAGGTATCTTTGTGCTTTTAAGGCAGTACAACATTTTATGATGCGAGTGTCTGAAAAGAATATCATATTCGTTGATATTTCGAAAAACAAAATACACATTACGATAATTGTTCCATAATTGTTCGTTATCGGAAGTAGTCCTTATGTCTCTGTTCCGTAATCAGTATTAGAAGGAAAAATGTTAGTACGGCTCAGTTTCAGTAATATGAAGACGATAGGATAATGATATTTATGCATAGAGATAGTTTGTTGATGTGTAATTAAGTTATGGGTCTCTTGTGACGTCTGCCTTATAAAACTTTATAAAGAGCATTGTTTCATACCAAAAATAGGAATTTTATCTATATCAAAATCGGGGAAATATTTTTCTCATTTCAAGATAAAAATACAAATTATATTTCAAGTTCTCCATACTAAAAGGATTAAATTTTTTGTTAGAGACCCTAAGGGACAATTATTGACATTTTTTGGGGGTTAAACAAGTTTCCTGAATTTCCATCAAGATTAAAATAAGACCAAGAAGGCTTAATTTGAGCTTCCCTATTGCTAAAAGAATTTTCCAATAATTTTCATCATTGTTGGAAAAATTTTAGTGAATTATAAAACATACAACTTTCCCGATAATTTTTCAGAAATTAAAAAAAAATATAGAGCAGTATAATATATACAAGTTTTCCAATAATTTTTCATAAAGAAAAATTATTTTTAGTGCATTATAAGACATTCTGTTAATTGACAAAAAAAGGGGCAGAATAATTGCAAGTTATGTTATGATTGAGTAGAAAAAAAGAAGCGACGTGTCATTTTTGGGAAAACTGCTTTCCTTATTTACTTCATACTGTTCTCTGGCGTGAATGAATACAGACTGGGAAAGGTCATTTTAAGATCGAATCAATCATTTTTGGGTCAAAGAGCTTTTCCTGGAGAGTAAATAAAATTGGTCACAGTGATTTTCTCTTGTTTATTCTGTGGTAGATGAACAAGACTTCAGCAAATAAATACAAGTCTTTGTTTGACCACATTTTATTTCATATGTCAGTTTCCAGACCAATCAAATCTTAGAATTTTTTCTTAGTGTTTTGTCTCACTTAATCATAATATACTCCAAGTCCATCAGTCTTTTTTACATCTTTTGTCAGCACAGCATTGAAGTACAGACAACCTTAAAAAATCCATTCCTATGTAATACAAATAACTGGTTGTGTCTATTAGAACTTCCTGGGATAAAAAGCATTTTCATTTTTGCAGAAACACCAGTATTGAAAGACAATGAGTTTCTGTTGACGACTGTCGTGAAATAAAAAGAAGGCTAAACAAATAAGATTACAAAGCATAATTATGTGAGAGTGATTGGCTAGAATGACACTTTTACACTTTATCTTTTTCAGTTTTAAAGGATAATTTTATCCAAGAGCCCTCTGACACTACCTCTGCAGTTGGTCAAACAGTTGTTCTTCACTGCAATCCGCCAAGGGGAAAACCGGACCCAAAAGTAATCTGGAGGAAAAATGGCGAGCTTGTTCAGATGGATAAGAGAATTCGTATAACCGAAGATGGAAATCTACAAATTGATTCAGTGGTGAAGCAAGATATAGGCGAGTATACATGTCTGGCTATAAACACCGGTGGTGAAAGACAAAGCCGTCCGGCTCAGCTGAGAGTTTTGGGTAAGTTTTTCTACATTTGTATTTAATTTTTCCTATCTTGGTTTTGTATGAGTTTTGGTTATCTGCTCTGTGAGCCTGTTTCTTTTTGTTGTTGTTGTATAATGATAGCTGAATTATTATGTTCTGTTGTTCTAAAAGCTGGTTAATTTATTTCGAAAGTACAAATTTAACATTCCAGATGTACCAGTTTTCCGTAAATTACCAAAGAATGTTGATGTAGATGAAGGCGAGGATGCGCAGTTTTTCTGTGATGTTGTCGGCGATCCACCAATTAAAGTACACTGGAGTAAAGAAAATGGTGCCATCAGCTTCGGAAGGTAATTTAACGAATATCCAAGCTTCAGATTGTATCTTCTCCTCTCAAGAAAATATTCCATGAGAGGAAAACCCTGGTACCTGTGAGTCGGCCAATTTTTTTCTTACTGTATTCTTAATGGTTTGTTGTGAGAGGTTTCTGTCCTGTTTTCATGGCTTCAGATCATTGTTAGTAAATGATTGATGATCTAATTATGCAAGGATGAAAAAAAAAATCCCAAAGAATCATGCTGAAAATTGCAAACTTCCAAAGGTTGTCAGAAAGCAGCTACATGAGATTATGGTTCTTAGTTTACAAAAATTACATGTTCGTTTTATTTCAGTGTAAACAGATATTTCCAGTTTTCATCTGAAATTTAATTTGCAAGATAAGCATCAAGGTTACATTATGCAAGGAAAGCGAAAATTTTAATGAAACAGTGGAATACTAAATATCTAATTTAGTGCAACATGTCTGAAACATTATTATAACAGTTTATTGTTTAAGTTCATTTCATTAGTTTTCCACTACAAGACGTCAATTAAACCAGGATAAGATATAAAATAAAATGTAGACCAGAGGAATCAGTGAGGCTGAAGCTGATTTTTTTTTATACGAGCTAAGAATTTTCCTGGCATCGCTAAATACAATTTAGTGCCGCTACCAATACAATCCAATTAAAAGAGGCAGGGAGACAAACAGTCTGTACATCTTGCAAACTTGTGTGTTGAATTGACTTGTCATTAGTTGCTCGCCTATTATGCTAGAAGGTTTTACCAGCATTAGATGCAATAAAGATGCAATAAAAATAGTGCAGAAACGTTTTTTTTTCATGAATCAGCAGTTAAGTGTAGTAAGACTTAATTTTACAAGCAGAAGGTGGGAGGTGCATTATGAAGTAATGTAACCTGGAAAAAGATTGCCCCCAAGTGTAAATATCAACATTGGTCTAGGTTGTGAGTAATCAATATCAAAGCTCATAATGTTCACATGTTCTGACACAGTTTTCTATGGTGATTCTGGCATAGGTTTTCTTCAGAGGATTATTTTAGCACAAATTTGGCATAGTCAGTAATTGCATAGGCTAGTTCAACAAGTGTATGTTTTTGCATAGTTAATTCTTGAGTAACTCATTATGGCCTAGAAAGTTCAGGCATAACAATTACATATCTTGGCACATCTGACAAAGTTACTACTACTTCATACATGGCCTGTTCTAGCATAGTTCTTACATACCCTGTTCTAGCATAGTTCTCGGGCATAGTTCCTACATAGCTGGTTATACTTTGCAAGAAAGCTGGTTACCTAAACTGCCAGCACCCACCACTTCCCTTTGCTTTGTCTGGAATATTATAAAAACAGCGTCAAACAGAACAAAGCTAAGGGTATCAAGAGTAGAAAAACAAAATGCTATCACTACATTGTTATCATGAAAATTCATTCTTTTATAGAAACCTGTGTCTTTCAGCTTTTTGCTGACACAGTCTGTAGAAGCAGGTGCTGTCTGAAATATTTTATAGCAGTTATGTGGCCTGTTTCCTGTTAGAATGGAAGAAATAAAACTACTTTCAACCTCCGTTTCCACCTAGCCCAGGCAGACATGGTTTCTGATCTATGACATGAAATGCTCTTACATGACTGCATGTCTCATTGATGCATGAATCTTCTTCTCAGATTGAAAAGATAAATTCAGGAAAGACTGGCTTTTATGTTTCTTCCTAGATTTTAAGAATTTATGATCCAGTATAAATTAGCAAGCTTTGATTGGTGAATTTGTTTCAAAAACTGACTTGTTAGTTGTAAGGGATTTTAGATTTGCTCTTGGAAAGAAATATAATGTTACTACCAGGCTATGTAGGTTGATTTCATCTTAATGTACATTGTATTCTTTATAATGTTTAGCCTCTTTATTATATTTGTGGAGCAGTTATATTTGCATTTATTTACCAGTTTGCCATCATTAACGTTTGTAACCATTTTGATTTCACTTAGCTAAAACTTATTTTAAAAGATCATAAATTGGGTCACGCATATTTCTTTTGCGTGGCAATTTTATTGAGAACGTCTAATTTTATTTGAAGTTTCGTTTACAAAGAAACATATGCCATGTGATTTTCATCAGTCTTTAATGCAAGATATTATTTATCTCTCAGGTAGAAATTTACTTTGTGTCGATTACTTAAGTAACAGTTTCATTTAGGCTCGAGAGATAGGTCCCGATAGGCACAGAAAGAAAACAAATCGTCAGATTTCTTCTAAGATGTCAGGGAAAAGTGAGAAAATCTGTATTTTCCTATAGTAAATTTTCAGGGCGATGACTGATGTATTAATGGAAGGAATGTATCGTTAGATCCAAAACAAAAACATGAAACAAGAGTTAATCAAGTCTTGTGTAAACAGGAAACTGTTGATTTTTTGGGAGGGTATGGTATAATCTGTGAACAAACTCATCTCATCATCATTATCATCACCACTTTGTTTATGATAACACCATTACGATATTGCTACTGTAAACTTGTTAGTTTTTACATGAGATTTTGTTTAAGATAAGATGAGGTCAGATTTTATTTTTTTGGTTTTTGGCTAGATTAAAATCTGATATTTATATAAGTATCAAGAATGTTTAGAATTCATTCACTCGGTAAATTTTTCTTAACAATTTTATGTCGGAACTTTCCTTCTCTGCAAATGTTACTCAATGTACAGCGCAATAATTAACCATTTTTTCCAGATAATGTTTGAACTTGCCACTCAAGAAAAAATATTTCCGGGTTATATACACAGCACATCTGTCACAATATTTCTACTGTCGGGGAAAGATTAGCTTCAAAACATAGATGAATTATACAACCAATTAGGCCCTTAAGATAATAAATCATCTATAAGTAGCTGTGACTTTGAAAGGAAATGCGATTTTAAATACATTCTTGAAATTGAGACTACTCTGAGATTCTGTTTTTACGTTCTAGGTGAAATGCAGAAATGTTAATGCTTTGGATAGCTCTTGTCAATATTCTCTTGGCCTGCAATTTTTGCCTGGCTTTATGAAAATGTTAGAATGCCATGTTTTGAAAACCTTCTGTTAACTTTGCTGTGAGATTATGTTTCATTCTTTGTCATTTTTGACCTATGTATAATGTTAGGAAACAAATATTTTGTTTTATAGTTGTGAGAACTGTTTTCACATTCAGCCCTCAAAAAGTAATGCAAAATGCTATGAGTTTTACTTCTTTGGGGTTATAGTGACTCTGCATGTGTTAAAATGAATGAGAAAGAAAAAAAAGTTTTTTTCAGAGATTGTGTGGCATTGTTTAGATTCACTCTTTTTCAATATAAATAAAAGAAAGTGAAACAAACATTACTTATTTGTGTATCAGTGTGAAAACAAACAAATTCTTTAAAGAAGAGATATATATATATATATCCATGGTTGCATAGTTGAATGACTCACTAATTTAAACATGGCAGAACAGGTGTCTTAAATTGTTGATACAATAACCTGGAGAAAAAAAAATTCAGCCTTACTGAATTCCAGTGCCTAGGCAATGTTTTTCTCTGCATGTGGTAAAACTGGTATTTTCTGTGTTTTAGTAATAGTTTAATATTCATCGTGTTAACGCTGTCTAATTTCAGAGCAAGAGTCCTGTCTGATCATACATTGCGTATAGAGAATGTTGAGTCCAGTGACGAGGGTATGTACATCTGTACAGCGGAGAATGCGGCTAGGATCCACACAGGCCACTGCTAAGGCTTGTCGTCTATTGTAAGTAATATTTCATCCATGAAATTAAGGGCAGAAATAAAATTTGTCCTATTCTTTTATAGGTATTTCCATGAAAATTTTTTTTCTTTCATACGTGTTCAGATCAGTGTTTAAACCTACTTGTACATGAGCTAGTTCAATTTCTGGCTCTACCTAGATTTTTTTTAGTCATAGATTTGAACTCATTACGGTGAAATGATGTAAAAATGGATAAAAACTTAATGGAAAGAAACAAATTCATATTTGATTTTATCTTGTATTGCTAAGATTTAATTAGTATAGTCGCTTTTAGACATTATTGCTTTTTTCCCTCAGCCTCTCCATCATTTCTGATTAAGCCGAGAGATCAGGTAGTTGCTAGGGGGCGCACTGTGTCTCTGCAATGTGTTACCAAGGGCAACCCACCTCCGACTGTATTCTGGAGCAAGGATTCTCAAGAGGTAGGAACTACTTTGAGTTGAATTTCGTCTAGCGTAGAAAGGACTGTGAACTTGTTCAGTTATGTGAGTCCTGTGTTGAAAAGAAAAAATTTCCTCATAACAAATTCCCGTAAATTTCCACTTTCTGTGATTCTTTCAAAATGTTGCAGAACAGTCAGTAAGATGAATACAGATTATTGATGAAACCTCATTTTAATAGGTATTATTTACAAAACTGTCCCTTTAGAGTAAAGTCAATAGTAAATTTCGACTTAGAATCATAAATCATTAAAGGTTTCAGTATAGACATCAGAAGTATTGAAGTTGCTTTTGTGTCACAACTGTTTGTCTTTGAAGGGTACTTTTTTAGGGCTCCCCCCCACCCCCCCAGTAAAGCACACTAAAGAATGACTTCTATGCAGAAACAACATGTTAGCAAAAAATTACAGATTGAATTGACTTATAACACAATAAATTTCCTGTTTTTAGACAAATATTGCAAAGTTAAGTTAATTCCATTTATGATACAGAGTTTAATTTGGTTGAAACCGCTTTCAGAATCTGATGTTTCCAAACCAAGACTCGGGGCATTATTCAGTCGCTGAGGACGGCACATTGCGTATCGAGACAGTCAATGAAACTGATGCTGGTGTATACATTTGTGAGGCCCTTAACACTCGAGGGGCCGCATATGCTTCTGCTAGAGTTGATGTCAAAGGTCAGTGTTTTCGCTAAATAAGTACAATAAGGCAGCAGTTGTTTCGGATGTGTGATATATATATAATTATAATATATATCTAATTAACACAAACTTGAAAAACATTATCAGGTTCTTCATATCTAATTACGTGTAATGTAATCTTGAAAAGTGGTAATAACATTAAAAGATTAATTAAGATCTTCCTTGATAAAATAATGATGTGCTTAATATCAAATTAATATAAACTTGAATTAGCAACTAAGCCTATTATTTTCAATACACGTACATTTGGGGAAAATGCGATATGGCAATTAGTGAAATGATTTACAGTTTCTTTATGAATTAAGTCTAAAAAATTGAAGCGCGTTAAGCATAGTGAGTGTTTTTGACATTTTATTGTGGCAGGAAATTCGAGCTAATTCAATTGTTCCATCATTTATTATGAATTATACAGAAATGTTTTCTTAGAGTACCAACATTAAAATCTTTTAAAGTGAGAAACACTCATAAAATTCATCCTTCGCAAGTATTAATAATTGCAAAAATGTGTTTGTTGAAAGAATATAGGCTTAATAGTTATATAATTTATCTGTAAAACCTTCTCGCTAATTGAATATTAAATTGTATGTTTATGTTAGGTATTGAAAAAACCATTACCGGATGAACTACCCGCGTCTTTTATTTCGAGAATCGCTATTAAGACTTGTTGAAAAAGCAATTAAACTGAAGCATCACTTTCAGCGATGTTACTTTCTGTGCAGTCTGCATGCAGAAATGTATGTAAAAACAAAATTCTCACCAACTTTTAGGGTACCCTTAGCTAAATGTGCAAGTTTCAATATTTTTTCGCAATTACCTCGTACATGATGGGTTTCCCAGAATACAGTTTTGCCTAATGTATAATGCATAAAATTCAAAACGGAAAGAGGTTATTACAATATAGTTTCTGCTGAATTTTGGTTTTATGTCTTTATTTTCTTGCAATATCAATTTTTTTTGTGTTTTAAATTATTTTTATTAAATTTTGTGTGTGTGCATGTTTTTCTATGTTCCTGAGCAGATGATTTGTGCTTAACTGTGCTTAAGAAGTTTGATTAAAAGTCCAAATATATATAAATATACATAATTATATTTTCATGTTGTGCTTTTCTTCTTAAAGTTAATATGGTATATAAACATTTGTACTAAGTACCCCGCTTTAAATGTTCCATTCCTCTCTCCAATATTTTCTGTTTGCTACATTGCATTTTTTGTTGTTGAGGGAGGCACAAATCTAGTTATTTCTGACTTTTTTTTGCACATTTAATTTTTTGTTATCTTGTACAAATGTACAGGAGTTAATCATTTTCTAATGTCCTTGGTGTGAAGTTTTGACAACACTCGTAAAAATGATGTTTTTTCCACGTGTCCATAATTACATTGCGATACATACTGCAGGCAGTATGGGAACAATTACTGTAACCTTTTAACATAAAACCAGACTGTAATAAGTCACTGCCTGATCTGACGTGTTTTTAAGACCTCGGGAATTAATTTCGGCATTGCTTCATCTTCATAAGAGTAACGACTAAGTAAATAAACTCTTTGTATCATTATTATATTGAAATGAAAATGATGTAAAAGGGTGTGTCCGTATAGATTAGTGTCTGGGAGACAAAAATTCATTGTGTGGTTTTGCCCAGATGGTTGGGAGCCGAGATCTTGCCTGTTTGATATACCACATGATGGAATAGTCTGTTTTTGAATATGTATTTTGTATGAACAAAAACTGTATATACTTTGTGTCTGTTTGTCTGTAACTGGTTTTTAACTGAGGATGCTCAGGGGGTTGGTTTCAGGCTGATCACAAGAACTTCTTTGTCTTTCATTAACTTAAATATTACTTCAGAAAATTTGACATCTAAGTAAACATCTAAAAAATGCTGACCTTTACTCACAGTCTGATAGATTTTGGCATCTTAAAAAATGTTGGCCATTTGTCTGTTTGGTCATTTTAAAACATCAGAGTTCTTTGTCATTTAAAACTGAACATAAGCATATTGTATTGTGTTTGGAAAATTATTATCTGGTATGACAGAGACTGACTATCTGATTGGTCTGTTTGAGTCTGGTTTCAGGAGAGACTTTCTCATTGGTCAGTTTACACATAGCAGAGGCATGCGCAGATGCTAGTTTTAACACCTTCAGTCAAGCCTCAGAAATATATAAAGCAAATTTTCTTTCTTCTCAGGAATGCTGAATACTCAAGAAAATATAGGAATTTCTGCATCAGTGGAAAGTCTCACTTTTCATACCCATAGCTCTATATCTTACTGCAAACGCTGTAATTTCCAGCAATTACCTTCCTTTGGAGGTCGAGCGAACTGTTTTGAGAAATAAGTAACAACTGCCTGTCAAGTGAAAAGTATAATGCATTAACTGTTAGAATGGTTTTTACTTTTTCGGCGAGATAAATTGTTCTGCTTAGAGACTGTGTTTGTCAAGTATTTTATTAATATATGCCATTGAAGGGAAGGAAAACCCTTTTGAATTCTTTAAATGAATAGGTAAGAGGGAGTGGTGGTTAAGAAAATGGGAGAATAGGCTAATTTGAGAATTACAGACACATTCTTATATTTATTATGCATTATGAGAGTAAGACACTTGAAAACACTTTCCGCAGCAAAATCTTGAAGCTTTTGTGCCAAGTAATTGGAAAAAATGATAGCTTTTATTATCTCTTCACACTGAAGATTCACAATAAAAGGGGAATAAATGTGTGAACACTTAATTAGTGACTGATGTTACGTTTATGAAGGGGAAACGATTTGTATGTAGACAGAATTCTGAAATAAAACAACAGATACTTAGATATTTGTGTTAATTCTTTTGAGAAAGGTTCTATGTTGTTTACTTTAAACAGGAAATACTGAAGTGCTTCTCAAGGACTGCTTAGGAAAAAGTCTTATATACAAAGACAGAAAAGTACAATCTTTTCTTATATGTATAAGAATTTTTTTTTAAAGCAAATCTGAGAAAAATATCCCAGCTATTCAAATTAGAAGAAGTTCTAAAGAAATAGTTTATACTCTTTAAAACACTTCATTCTTTAAGGAATTTTAGTCTGCTGAAATACAGGAGATGTTCAGTAGAAACTGGCATTTTCACCTGTTTCATATTTCGCACATAAGTTTTATGCATTAAATCTTTCTAATGGATTGTGAAGACAACCAGTGTTATGGACTATTTGTTACCTATGGTTTTCAATTGTGTTTTCTTCGTTTTTCATGGTAGAAGAATATTAAAAGGCTTGATGGTTTTGATATTATTGGAGATCTGATTATCTTGAAATATGCCCTAGTCCGATAAAAGATAGTTTAACAAATAAAAGATACTTTTGAAGTGTTATGAATATTTTGCACTATAATTATTCAAGATTTTGTGCCATTAATTTCATAGTGACAGGAAGTTTTTCATTTTAAATGCCTGAAAAGTGCATTATTTGTGCAAAATATTTTCTATTTGAAAAGGAGTTATTGATAAGTTTTCTTTTCATATTTGTAGAGGTTATTGCAAGTTGATCTGTGTAAAATATAGGGAAGAATTCTGACAGAATGAATTCACATTTGTTTCCGCTAACGGGAAAAGAACAATTAGTTTCAAGATGCATTTTAACAGCTGTGTTTCGAACAGGTTTTGCACGTATTTTATAATGTATTTAGAATGCTAATGAGTCGTGTAATAGAGTAACGAGTCAGACATTCAAAATCGAATAATCCTGAAAATGTTTGAACTGCGAAGGAAAGTTCGTAGAAAACACATGTTTGTATCACATAATGCTGAAGGGAATGATTCGTTTTCAGAACATTCCTAGTACACAGCTGTGATTAAAGTTGAGAAAAATTGACTTCTACAATATTTCAAAACACCTACTTTCACATTTTCTTATTTAATTAGTTAATTGTTGCCAAAGGAGTGTGAAAATACTTAAAATTATAAGCTTCAAAAGTGTTCTCTTCTCACAGATGTAATTATAATGCGGTAATATAAATAATCTTTTTCTGGTCTTTAAGAGCAAACAGTGGTTTGAACATACCATACAAAAGAACAAAACTTCTTTTAGAGAAATTTTACGTCTTAAAAAAATCGATTGATATTCTAAGTAGTAATATTCATAATATAAAAGATTGTTCTTTTTTTTTTCTTTATTTTTGGTAGATTCAGCAAGTATTAAAGGGCTTGGCAAACCCATTACATATAAGTGTTTATCGTAAGGTTTCAGTTAGTCATTGGTGACGCTCCATGTTTCGGCGCAAAGCTGTTGTCTTAATGTTTTGGTGCTATTTCGATTAATTCCTCCTTATCTTATATATAGTTACAATAGTTTTGCACTGAATCCTCATTTAAATTTCAATTCTTACTTTCTATTGTATTTTTTGAAAAAAAAGGAGTCAAAGAACTAAAGCAAATTGGAAAGAAAATTAAAAAGTAACAACAACAACGATTGTGCGGAATTTTCTTGTTCACCAATTTTTTTGTTAGTAGAGAAAGGGTGAAAACAAGTGTTGTGAACAAATTAAAAGAATTTACTTTTTTGTTATTATAAAATTGAATTATGGAGATACTGATTAAAAAAAAACAAAAAAAAAACAAGTTTCATTATAACATCCTGACAAATTATTGACATGTTGATCGCTAGGAATTCATAATGTATTCCTTTTGTCTTTGGATAACTAGAAGGAAATGTTTCCAGAAATTTTTTACATTCTTCATTCACAAGTCACAATTCTAACTAGTGTGATGATTATGGATGACAGCAAACTAACATTTTTTTAACAGACTTTTGTTTTGCTTTTTGTTTGGAAAGACAGATTGTTTCCATGTGTAAAAAGATATTTTTTTTAACCATATCTTTTACTCCAGGTTAGAGCAATAGTACTAAACTTTTCTGCAGTGATGGGTCCAGCTTTTTACAAAATACATAAGAGTAATTATCTGGACGTATAATTTACTTTGCTTACAGATGAAATTGTAAATTATCGAATTAATTGACAACATCTAAATTCTGGTATTTTTCATTTATCAAACAAAAGAAACAGAAAATCATGAAATTCTTTAGTTACTGATAAGAACTGCATAGAAAAGTACTGTTATTGTGAGAAACATTGTAAAAATGATTTGGCAAAGCCACTGTCATTTTGAGATACCTTACCTTTTTACACCAGTAAGAGTAGTAACTGGGAAAATTTACATTATTCAAAAATGTCTGGAAAATTTGCTAGTAAGTCTAAACGCAATTGCTCATCTTGTTAATTGCATGTCCTATCGGCTTTCAAAATAATTTTGTTATGCTGTATCTTAAACACATTTTAATTACCAAGGGGCTCGATTCCCATTTAGTCGATTACCTATCTCTTGGATGATTTACGTTTTTTTCCTCAAAAAGCATCGGTAATGGTTCAAACAGATGTAAAATGAAATGATTTCTGTTAAAAAAATTAACAGTATTTTGATGGAAAAATACACACGTAGGCTTTAAAAGGCAAAACAAATGATCTAGCGATACGAATCTTTTTGCCGTTAGCATCTTTTAATCATATCGAGCATGCACTTTTTTATCCTGATTTCGTAATGTTGTCAGCAATAAAGTTGGTAGTTCGTGATGTCAAAACTGATGGTGTTTTAAAAGGTGATAACGGTAAATGCATTTGATTTAAAAGTTATTTATTTATTAATGCATTTAAGGAATCTATTTTGCATGCTGTGAAATTGTGATTGCTTGATAAACAAGAACCCATAACTCTTCAGTAATGAATGCCAGCACGTAAATTGTTTTGCCATAGCATATTTACCCACTAATGCTTACTAACAAGCTATATATAATGCAATTTCAGCAGAGAGTGCATTCATTCTTCCAGAGCATGACAGTCGACCACCACCTATTATCAAAATCGGTCCACAAAACCAAACTCTCCATGTTGACTCAGTTGCCCTACTTCAAGTGTGAGGCTGATGGAAAACCAACACCTATCATTCGATGGTACAAAAATGGCCGCCCTCTTCTGATGTCTGGTCCTAGATATGAGTTGAGAGAATCGGGAACCTTGCAGATATCAGGTTTGTTCCTTTCCTTGAGTCTGTAAAAGAAGTCCAACCAGTATGCAGTGATGTTATTAGGCAAAAAAATAGTCCCTTTTTTTATAATTTAGTGTTTGTATATGAAAGAAAGTTTTCTCAAATTTGTACTGCAGCAATACTACCTAGACTTAAAAAAATTACATTTATTGTAAGAGTATATTGGAACTTTAAAATGCTTCAGACCATTTTAATTTGTGGGTATTGTGCATCACACATAATAAGGTTATCTTGTTTATAATGCAACACATTGAAAAACACATGTACATCATGCAGACTGCTCACAATAGAAATAAAACCCCAGATAAATATATTTTAAGGTGATTTATCACTGTCTGTTAATATAAAAGCATATAATAAATGACATATTCTATTAAAAGCATATAATAAATGACAGGTTCTATTTACAGACTTGAAGATGCAGGATACTGGGTCCTATACATGCAAAGCTATCAGTGAAACAGGGGAGACAACTTGGGAAGCATTTCTCACAGTTGCTAGTAAGTAGTGCAGATAAGTCAACTGTTTCATTTCCAAGATGAATATGAATTACCTATGTTTACAAAGTCACCTTTTTTTGGATAGATATTGAGTATGTATCTTTTCAAAGTCACCTTCTGTTGTTATTGTTTTTTTATATAGATATTGAGAAGGGATGTTTTCAAAGTCACCTTGTTGTCTGAGAGGATGTGATTACATACATTTTCATTCTGTGTGTTTAAAATGCAGAAAGTTTATCTTAAAAATGAATTCTGTATTAACTCTAAACAAGTTCCTGTGAAATCCTCCATAATGGTTTCACTGAGTTCATGCCCCTGTTTTCATCCAGTCTCATTGCCCATTTACTATAACTAAGTCCTTGAAGTTTTGTTATAGGCTTATTTCATAAAGCTCTCTTTCCTTCCTTCTGGCCTAAAAACATCGGAGAAGCTTAACAAAGTTACTTGTAAAACTAAAGAATGTTTTCATTTCTTTACGAATGGTGGAAAAAGAGAATAAGGGGATTTTAATTTTCTTCCAGGTGACTTTGGTCAAGAGGTAGTGAAGTCAGTTGCCTGTAAGCCTTCCTGCCCAATCCGCCAACTAAACCAGTGGTCAGTGATGTTACAGACACATCGGTGCACTTGTCTTGGTCACCAGGAGTTCAGACTGGTCAGTCTCCGGTCTCAGCATTCTATGTAGAATACTTCGGCTACGACACTACTGATGTAAGTAAAGCGTGAAATTAATTTTGTCGAAACATACTGCGTATATACAAGTCTGCTTATTTCAGCCCATCTCAGTAGAAATTAATACATGCCTTCGTTATTGTGTTATCAAATTTGAAGAACTTTCTGCTATTTTAACAGGGCTGGGTTGTGGCAAGCCGTGATGTGAAGCGTGAGAGTTATACAGTTGACAAGCTCCGCCCAAATATGACCTACATATTTCTTGTTCGAGCCGTCAATGAGTATGGTGTGGGGTATCCAAGTCCAGTGTCAGAGGCTGTCACTGTATTAGGTAAGTGAACAGAAGCAATGTTGTTGTGTAAACTTGGGAAACTCTTCAAGTTCATTAAAACCCATTGTTAGCAGTGCAGGCCATTTTTCTATTAAAAAAAAAAAAATGCCATTCTTTACCTTGTTTTGTAGTGTATGTGTGATAATAGTGAACATAAGTAAGTACATAGCTAGAAGAGGGAACTTTGCAGTTGGAGAAAGTGTTTATCTGAAATGAGAGCTTTCTAGGATCAAAACGATGATAAAAGTTCCAGGAATATGAAACAAATTCTAAAAGCTTGGTTGCTTTTGGTATGTGAAGTTTTTGTTGTTGTAAGATTTTTACCTGGTTTTTCTCTGAATGTTTATAAGCAATGTAAACTATTTATAGATCACAGACTACAGCCATCAAAGTCGCATCTGTCAGACGAGGATATTAGAAGACTACTCAGTGGGAATATTGTGGAAATAGATTATACCCATTCTATAAACTCCTCAGCCATTAGTCTTAAATGGAGGGTACGTACTTAACATTCTGTAAAAATATATAGTCAATTTTCTAGTCAATTTTAATCACAAGTTACCCTCAGTTTAGTCATTTATGACTTGTCACAGTAGCTGTATGTGACAGTCATACATATTTTGATTGTCAGTGACGTGACCGCATCAGTCACGTGTATTTGAATAAATCTTGTAAATTTATTGCAACAAGTGCTACATGTATCAGTTTAATTTATTGCAGATTATGAAAGCCGGTGATATTATAGAAGGTTTCCAGATTCTCCATCGCCAGATTCTTGACATTCGGCAATTGACATATGGAGAAACTACAACTATTCGTGTACCTCCGACAGTCACAACATACATCGTAACTGGACTACAGAGTTACAGTTGGTATGAATTGCGAGTCCTGGCATACAGAGGCAACATACAGTCACAATACAGTCATCCTGTAAAGGTCCAGACAGCGGAAGAAAACTGTAAGTATTGTACACTCCAAACAGATTGCGGTAGAACAGTTATACTGCATAACATTCATTGGTTCTCGTTTTAGGGTTTTTTTAATTTCTAAGCAGTGCAACAAAAAAAGGGGAATCTAAAAATGTATTTCCTCTTAGTTTTCTGAACAAAGGTGTTTACAAGATATGCTAGATAAATGAAAGATTTTGGTATGGTTTAGGGATTTTAAGGGTGATAAACTATTTATATTTTTATATTCAATATTCCCTTTAAGGGGAAGGTGATATTCTCTTCAAGTACTTACTATAAGTTTGTTAACTTTTAGTTAAAGCATATGGAATTGACATTTTAGAGTGATTTTTGTAACGAATAAGCTTGTGTTGTAAGTGAAGGTGACTGAAACTTTAAGAATCACAAAAACATTTATCTTTATACAAAAGTCCTTTTTGGTTCGATCATAACACCATTTGAAGACAGAAGGAAAATCATGTATGATTTTCCTGCCATACAAAATAAGTACATGTATTGATTCTGCCATTATTTAGACGTTTTTTTAGGTCACTAGGATATATTAGAAGCTGTGTCACCTTGACACTAAATTAGGTCAATTTTAATTATTTCAAAGAATTACTCTTGTCTTTTCTGGGAATAATTGTCTGTTTATTTCTTAACATCAGGATTAATCACATTAGGGAACTATTGAATTTCATTGACAATCTAAAGTACACATTAACTGCAGTCTGGAACAAATTATCAGAATTAATAGCCAAACCTCTTTAGCAATAGAAAGAATGAAGCTGATTTTTATGTTAGTCATTGTTTACTGGGTTAAAAATATTTCTAATTCAAAAATGTTACATAATGGAATAAACAGTGTAATATGACACTGGGGGCTTAATGCTTTTATAACAGAATTTTGTACTACAGGTATCTTGGGTGAAGGTCACTGTTACTGGAAAAGAATTTATGACTGTAAATGGGTGTAAACAAAGGTCAAGGGTATATACAGTGCTATCTGCTTCTTTATTTTATAGCTAGTCATTGATAAATTTTGTCTTCATGTAAATACTAGTTGTAAAACCCACCTAAATGTGTATAGATGTACTAAAGTCATTCTTTCTTACAGATCTGCCAGGAGCCCCTAAAGATGTCACAGTCCACAAGATTTCAGGGGACAGTGTTTCAGTGTTGTGGGGACAACCAGACACAAGGCTAAGGAAGTTTCCTGTCACAGGCTACAAGGTATGACTTAAAAAATCACAACCTTTCTGAATGAGCTACTTTCACTACCTGTAATGAAAGGCCCCTGCCCACCACAGAGAATCATGTACAAGTGTGTCCAAAAAATAAAGAAGTTTAATGCTTTTTTTTGTCAATTTTAAGGGTTAGTTTTGTCTTTATTAAACCAAAATTTCTGAATGTGTTCATCCATTCCTTACACTGTTTTTAGGTGGACTTGAAATTGGCTGGTTGTCTAGTTTAAGGTATATTATTTTTGTCCTGTAGATTTCATGCGTCGGTGCCAGTAACAAGGAAAACTGTAGTGTACACACAGATGGACGTACTTACAGTACAGTGATCAACAGATTAAAGGAAGGAATGGTTTACACAATCAAGGTTGCTGCAGAGACCCCACAAGGTCTGGGTGCTTGGAGCCAGGCTTTCAGTGTCGGTAAGTGATCTATGTACTACATTTCTTTGGTTTAAATCAAACTGGAATCGGGAACAAATTTCAGTCAGACATGCTTTTGAGAAGAAAAATAATTTCTTTGCTAGTAGTAGTGAATAGTTGTTCATTTCAGACAGATAAACAAATGAGCTTTGCTTGTACACTTGTTCTAAATTGAAGGATAAAGTTAAAGTCCAACCACTTGTTAAGTTAAGTCAAGTGTGTCATTTTCAGCAGTGTTTTACCTGGCTTTATATGCCATAGATATTGTTTGATTATTGACTTTTTAAATTCATATTTTTGTGCTATGAGGTCATTTGTTTTGCATCACAGACATGATTCATGGCCAAGCATTTTATTAAAATATACTCTTTATAAATAATTCAGATGGTCTTTTTGATTAAAACGCTGCAATTTACAAAATCCTTATTGCGACCATTTCAAATGGAAATTTGCATATCGGGATTAAAAGATTCATAAATATTGCCATTGACAATGGTTATGTGCATATAATGACAAATTGATCGAGGCATGATATTAATGGTTGGCTGATATTTGTTGCATAAAGAATTTTTGACGAGACTTATAATCACCGCATCAGAAAAATCTTGAGTTTCATGTCTTTTATTACGAATCAACGGATTAGTTTAATTTTGTATTGTTCGGAATGAGGCTTCGTAGAATTATAAAATTATCATATTTACCATAAGACTATCCCAGAAGAATGAAAAGCTAATACTTGTTTCGCAAAAAAAATCACGTCTGTTCAACTTCAAATACATAATTCTGGTCATTAGTGTTATCCCTATTTTTCTATACCTAATATGATAAACACTTTGACTTAGCTTGCGGGAAAAAGAGTTCAGTTCTAATATGCATATGATTTGTTGCTACTTTCATGAAAAAGTTAACTTAGGAGAATTATTTGTAAGTCAGGGGCAAAGTTGGAAAAATGGCTGAGTGCTTAACTGTTTTAGTAGTTAGGAAATTTGACTGTATAACGAGTTAATAAGAAACAAAGTTTATAATCTGTCCTTGTGTCTGTCTCTAAGCTCTCATGGTAATTCATATTCTTTTTTGACCACCGTTTCATTTCTTTTGTATTTGTGAAGTGCCTTATTATAAAGTTTTGTTCATTTGTTGCATGTATATTTTTAAGCATTTCTGTTAAACGTCACCACACTCAGAGAGAAAATGGGCAATGCAGTAATGTTTCTCTAGGGGTTTCTAAAACTTGTTTCCGAAATTTCCTGTTAACGATTTGCATCAGAAAAACATATTGGATTTCCAGATCACATTTTCGAGAACTTCTTTTGAAAATGATTTCATTGCTATGAGAACAGAAACCCTGTGATTTGAAAGCCTGAATTCACTGGAGAAATATAGCTGATTCTTTCATACTCCTAAAACTGGAACAGTATGGCTCAAATATTGATGTTTTGATACCATGGTATTATAAAAACTGAAATTAAAGGTGTTAGGAGTTTTTTGTTGATTCAGTCGCATGCATTTAAATGTATTTTATAATGATTAAAAGCTTAGAATGACAAAATTGTAAAGAGGAATGCCCCAAATGGAAGACTTAGGAAAAAAAATGTTTGAAAATTGCACTGAACATGATAATTCCTGCTAGCTCTTAGTGAAAATTAGTCAGTTATCACTTTTAAAAGTGCTCATTAACAGCATTTGATATTTTTGCAAAGCTTTTGTCACTGTATAAATATGTTTCTAGATATTTAATTTAGACAGTGTGCTCTGTATCAATAATTATGTAGGTTCAGACATAATGCATTTTCATTGAGTTACCTGTTTGAATCCACTTGTGTTTGTAATAGGGGTATGAACCATTTCAGGCAGTTTGCTTTTGTGATGTCATTAATTCACACGGTCAGATGGTGACAAATCTTATACAATACTGAATCAGAATGGCAAATACAGTTTTGGTTTGCGATTCTTTACATAAATGCCAGATATTTTCTAATCATTAAAGTCACAGCTTTTTTACGCTGTAGTATAAAATATTTTACAGCAGTTGTCATATATGTGATTATAGTGCAAACTCATCATGCTGTAAAGATGATATGTAAGTGATAGTTGATGGTAAAGTTATAAACTTCAAAATTACATTCAAATCAGTACTCATATTATTGTCTTGTTTAATTGCCTTTTTCTCTGAATTCTGTGCACTTATTCGCCCACGTGAGTTTGTTTTCACGATCTATCCCTCATTACATTTTGTAGCACTTTATTCGATTTTCAATTACGCAAGTTAAGCAATCGAATGTTTTTTCACTTCGATATCACACCATCTCGAAATCTGTCCTGCGATTTAATACAGTTCAGATGGTCTTATCATGTAATGTATCTAATGGAATTGACACGATATACTGGGAAACGACATTGAATTTTATGAGGTTATAACATGCAGATTAAAATACAGTGCGAAAATGGCTGACATTGCAAAGATTATTTTGGTTGATTAGAGGAAGTGTGTCAGTCAGAAAAAATCACAATTTTGAAGAGTTACACAGATAATTCTTTTTTTTTTTTTTTAAACTAATCAGTTGCTTGGAACAGTTTTGAAGAAAGTACTTTTTTCTGATTATTGGAAGACTTTGGAAAAAGAGAAAAAAAGGAGAAAACCTTTGCTGCAAAGATAAAAACTTTGCGGAAAATGCTTCCACAGCACTTCTGTATCATCAGTTTTCAGTTTGAAAATGACAGCCTTCACACATGTAATTGTTATTTTTCCTGACAGGCTTCAAAAACAGAATTATACTTGTTAGGTTTCATCGGAGTAGTTAACTGCTGTAATGTTTGGTACTGTATTCATTAATGGAATAAAAGCATCAGATCTGAAATCTCAGAAGTTGGTGAGAAAATATTAAATCCTTTTATTGGTTAATAAAAAAGATGAAACTTTGTTTTTAAGTTTGTTTTTTTTTCTTATAAAATTTCCTATAGTAGGCGATCTGTAAGGCCTTCATGAAACTGTTTCAAAACAAAGTTAAAAAAACAAAAAACTCCCTAAATTTTCTATTGTTCAATTTTTTTTTCAGTATATGCTGTAAGCATACTCAGCTGTAAAAAAAAAAATCTCTGTGCCAAAAACAGGAATTCAAATAAAAATAATGCAGCTTAGAGAAGCCGAGGATTAATTGAAAACTTCTTGGAAAGATACTTTTTGTGCCACATATTTGAATGTGCTGCAGTCATCTGAATAAAGAGTTACCAAAAAAGATTACAAAGGCATATCAAGTTAGGATCGAATTTAATCACTGTTCATCGGAATCACATGAACGACTGATTCATTTGTAATTCTATTGTAGTGAACAGTTTTCAACGATTCAAATAAATTGTTTTCATTTATTTTGCTGTGAAACAAATAGCACATCATTAAATCATTCGTAATTTAAAACAAGAGAAACAGAATCTCATTCGTCTTTCGAAATTTTTTTGTGCAAGCCTTCTTTTATGCAACAAGTTGTTTTATTGTTGAACCAGTCATTAAAATGAATGTTTTTTTTAATTTATCTGAATTTTAAATGGCCTCCTAATGTAACAAATGTAAAGGATAAATGCTGTTAACTTGACTGTATGTTCCCGCGAGGGATTGTGTAACCTTTTTTCCGGTGTTATGTTATAATGTAATAAATATTGAATTGCAAATGGCAGGTTCTCAGTAAGACTTCGAATTACATTTCTAAAAAGCTTGACACGTGATAAATAAGGCAGAAGAATCCATATTCTTTTTGTTAATGCTACTTCTCTACAAGAAAAAAATATTGTTTTTTGTTGCTTCTGGGCGAGCAGATTACAATCTTTGATGAATGACTCGGATATGCGTTTTCAAATAAAATAAATACGAATAATGGAAAATTGTCATCTGGGCTATCTTGTAACATAGTCGTAATTTGTCGGCTCAATACCTGAAGCTTACGGGAATTGTCTAGGAAAGCTGTAGAATGATTAAGATTTGACGTAGATTAATGTAAAATGTGTTATTCTACATTTTACATTGTGTTTTATAGGCCCCTTGAGATTCGTGATCTGTTTCCTAATTCTTTAGCTTTGTAAAAGTTCTTAGTTTATAACTGAAAAGGTTTGAGTATTTGAATTACTCTAAATAAAGAGTTGGTGGTATAAGCTTTCTTTCTAAATTTCATTTTAACTTATTTTAAAGCGATTTCATGCATAATTGAAATACACATGAGAGATGCATTGTATTTATGAGCTTGTGTAATTTGTTATTTTATTACCAGTCACAGCATTGTTTTGCATGTGAAAGCCATTGGAAGGGTTTCAGATGGCAATTTCACTTACAAAGCATGCATTCAGTAATGGGTTTTCAAGAGACATTACTTTTACTTTATATGTAAGTGGTATGTTTATATGTCACCTATGGTGTAAATTTGTGATTTGTTCAAAACTTGAACTGCAGAACTGCATTTGTGATGCAGTTCTAGAATGATGGACAAAATACTTTAGGTGTAAATTTGCAATTTGGATGAAAATAGAACTGCAGAATTGCAATAATGGTGAAATGGTAAACAGAAATCAGACCCAATGTCATGCTGTTAAACAGAACATTTTCTCCTTGCAATTTGGGCTGGTTTTAGTTGGCAGTACGTTGGCACCTTTAGGTAATAATGTTCTTACTTACGTAGAACAAATCAAAACTTTACTGTTGTCTAACCTAGAGATATACTGTACAAGAAAATACAGGTATGCTGTAAGTAAGTTTTTTTTTGTCCATTTTAAGATTCAAGTGGAGTCCAGCTGGTGAAGTCTTTCCAAGATGGAGATCTGCAAAGTACTCCGAAGTCAGTGGCAGGGGAAGGTAGGCCTAATTTGTAAGGTCCTTAATTGTTGGCCATCCCTGTTGTTTCTTTGAAAGACAAAACAGTGTTTGCAACAAAATAGGCCATATTCTTCAAAATGCTTTTGTATTGTAAAACTGATTTTTGAAAACTGTAAAAGCTATCAAAAAATTACTAGAGTTGAAAAATTGAGAAAGTAAAACAATTCCATATTCTGGCTTTCAGGGGTTAAAGCTGAAAGTTTTTAATCTCAGCTATTACCCTTGATGACTGTCAAGTTTAAAGTTTGTGTAAAAGTATTTTCACTTTACTGAAAACTATTTCTAGTCCCATTGCAAATGCACTATGCCCTGTAACATTTTGGGAATTTCAAAGATTTCAGAAAAATGACCTGTTGCTAGCTTGCAGATGAATAAAAAATTTTCTCCCTTTTACAGAATCTGGAGAACAGGACTTGTTCAAGCGTTCCTGGTTTGTTGGCTTGTTGATTGCAGTGGGTGGGGTAATGTTATGGCTTATACTATGTATCTTCTCTGTATGGCTGTGCAAGAGAAAGAAACATAGAAAGAAGATGAAAGATCAAAGGTTCTACACAGGAGGTAAGTTAAACAGAATCAAAATTTAATCAAATTTTCTGTCCCTTCATCAACATTTTTTATTATTTTCATTATCATTCTAATTATATTACATAATGCTTAACGTCTAGCCTACTGTTTGTTTTTTGTTCAACAAGTCATTATGTACCGATTGCTAGTTTGGGATATGGTGCACTTAGGCATGGTTCGGTACAGACATCGTTACCTAAAATATACAGTCAGATCATGAAGAAAACTCATTGAAAACTGATTTACAGAAGGAAAACTGTGCTTTAATAACCTGACATTATAATGTCTAGAAAAAAAACAGAATTGTGTATCTTTGTGTACTAATGGTGTTTTATTAATTTTGTTCACAGTACCTGTGTGTAAAAGTGAAGAGAACAATAGAAATAACATGATGTACCCACCGCAGTATGGTACAAAAGATCAGAGAATGCATGGCACTAATGGTAAGTATGAACATATCAAGGGATTCAGTACAAAAAGTGCTATCTGCTTCTCTATTTACAACACATAAAACTTTTCACATTCACCCCTCTTTATTCTTTGGGTGAGAGGGAGTGCGTCATTATGACTAGACTGAATTATTATTATTATTTCTTTCCGAAACTATGTAAATTCATATAGTCGCCAACAATGATTCTGTTTTTCCTCTCCTATGAGGGCACTTAACGTTGTCATCATGCACATTGCTTCCAAAATTTGCCAGGATGATGTCATGACTTTTATGATATCACAGAGGTTTTGAATCTGGTCCATTGATTTACCATTCTAAAATTAACATTCGGAGGGATTCATCACAGATAAAAACAATGAACATTTTACTGTAGGCAGTGAGTTAAACAGTATAAAGTTTAATAACTTTTTAAAATCCCAAAAGCATGAAAGAAATTGAAATTATGTTTGATTTTCAGATATGGACTTACCACCAGAGTTGCGTGTCTTGTTACCAGGTCAGAACAAGACAGAACAAGATATTCCTGAGGAAAACATTTACAAGATGGCTGGTGAAAGCAGTTTTCCAGAACTGAAAACCTTCTACCAAAGAGTGGACCCAGTGGCCCCATATGCAACAACAGCCCTTATTCAGCAACAGCACCTTATGAAACAAAGGGTAAGTGCAGTATTGTTATAATAGTAGTGGATTTTAACTGTTAAGCCATAACAGTGTCCATGCACTTGCAGTCACAGAATGCAATATATGGAACTTCCAGGAAGTAAAAATGAATAATAAAAAAGAATTAAAAATCATTAAGAACTAAACCCGAGAACCACTGAAGTGAAACGTAGATGCTTCATGAAACTGAAATCAGAGTTTGTAAAACATTCAACATACAGTTCAAGCCAAGGAAAAGATCAGATTCTTCACATAAACAGAATAGTTGGATAGTACAAATGTATTCGTGGAATGTTCCCTTTGAGGATACTCCTGATGTATTGGTGTTGAGAAAAATGTTCATGTTTGCCTTTTATTTTCTGAGCCTAAACACAAATCTTAATTATGTGACAATAAAACTTTGAGAAATGCAAAGTTACTGCAAAGTTGATAAAATTACTTGCTGGCAGGCATTTTATTGGCCAAAAGAGGAAGTTGATGATTTTGAATGTGCTTCATTTTTATTTTCAGCAACAGGGTTTGGAGAATATGTTCCGTCCAATAAACCAGGGTTATGTGCAACACAGTGAAGGGTCTGCCGATAGCTCCCAGAAGCAAGGTCACTGCTCAGATTCAAACTTGGACCACAGTCATAACAGCCACTCTGCCAGTGACCACAACCACAGTGACCACATGAGTCCAACTAGTGACAGTGGTAGTCATTCAACAGGTTAGTATCGACTGACATAGGAAAATGGCAGATTTGTATGATTTTTGCTTCAGAGATGATTCTAGATATAACTGGAATTACAGGTATTACTAGGATTCTGAACAGAGTACAAATACATTGTAAGCATTATTTTGTTACTTTTTCGGATTCTGTAAATTTCAAAGAGTTTGTTAACATTTTGCATGTGTTTTAGAAAAATATGTGTGTCAGTTTGATGAAATACTTAATACATGTAATTTATCACTCAAAAAATGCACATGATTTGGTATTGTATTTCAGATGAAAATGGCTTGCTTATAAAACAGAAAAAGAAAGGGGGCTCCAAGAAAGAAAACACTGCTCCAAAGCAACCGATGAATGTTAACTGGTCTGATATGCTACCCCCACCCCCAGAACATCCCCCTCCGAGTGAGTGCAGTGATCAACCCCTGTACAATGAAATAAGAGACAGCCACAGCAATACACATAGTCCGATGTCTCCAGTTTCGTTTTCACAGTTATCAGCATGTTCGTGTCCTAATCCACATACGCAAACCCCAGTTTCTGGATGGAATATGCCAGTTTATTCAGACAATGAGTGTCCGAGATGTAACTCAGAAAAATATTTCGACCCAATGACTTACTGCCAGGAGGCGTATGTGAGAAGGACTCAGTCACCTAGGATGCAAATACTACAGAATGTAAATAATAGAAGTATACCAAATAGTGTGCATACTTGTTCTCCGAGGGCAACTCCAAGTGGAAGTGTTCACTATCAGTACACCCAGCCCCAAAGGGGCTGTCACTCAAACTGTGCTACCCCACATGGGGATAACAATAAATCAAATATAAAAAGGGCTTCACATAGCTCTCATAGTGACAATGAAGCCCCTAGTATTATGCCATGTTTTCAGTCATACAAAATCACTCCAAAGAGTGAAAAAGACTATAGATTCATGCATGAGGAATGGGGCCCTGATCCTGCTCCCCCATGTCACTGTGAGCATGATTCGGGAATGGGGATGGAAGAGGATGGTATGATCGTGGATCGAGCTTGTCAGTCCTCTCTGCCGAGCTTGGCTCCAAATGATTGTGCAAATAATTACCATATGAGGTTTGTAAAGTGTGCTGTCTGTTAAATTTATGTTTTTATAAAGCACTAGTTTTAGGATGATATTGGTAATCTATTACAGTTAGTGTTGGTGACTTCAATGACCATGCATGTGTTTTTCCCTAGGCTTTAATAAAAGATTCGGGTGACTTTATTTCTTTAAGTAAATTCTTTGCCATGTTTAAAGCCCTGGCCATTTGCTTCTTATCATATTACCAGGCAAATTTTAAGTGAACTTGAGAATCATTTTAATTAAAGCGAAAAAAAACAACTTTAATGTAGAAGACAAATAATATTGATAATAGAAGACAAAGCTAATATTGATAAGTACAAAAAAAAGTACTGATTGTGTGATTAAACTTCCAGCTTTGTTTTTCAGGCCGAATATGTCTTCCAGTGTACATGACCGATATCAGCGTGACTGTGATTCTCCTGCCTCGGAGGGGGCCGACTATGCCACTGAGTCTGACCTTGAGCAGAGTCAGGAGCAACCAAGTAAGTACATTCGTTATCATTTCATTTTATTCAGCAGTCGATTAAATAACAAAAATAATTTTTAGAATTGACCATCTGTAACTTTGTGTTGTTCAGTTTGTAAATTCTCACAGAGCGCTTTTGCAAAATCACAAAATAAATGTAATTCTCAAGATTTTAACATTTGTCTAAATTTGAGAAGCATCTATTACAAAGTCAAATATGACTGTACATTGGTATCAAATTTAGGGTTACAAATTGCCTGGGAGCATCTTGGAAGCTAGTAGAAGGTTTATGGGGAGGGTCCTTTCAACAAATTTGTACTGTAATAAAAGCTAAATTTAATAGCTACCCAGAATAAATTAATTGAACGTTAACATGAATGCTTGGTTGCTGTGTACATATTCAGTATTTGCCTGCTATTTATAGCGTACACGGGCAATACAGATCAGCCCACTGATTGTAGCAGTGTACAGTCAAGCACGTGCAGCTCGGGTGATGGTACATTCCTCACTGAAGAGGACTTTGCTAGTGCTGTGGCACGTGCGGCAGAGATGTCGGGCCTAACAGTTGTGGGCACAACAGTCTGTGATCCTAATAATAAATCCAGTAAGTTGCATTTGAAGTTTTGAAGGGTGCCAATCATTTTGGTTTTTTTTTTGGTTGTTTTTAAATAACTTGGAAGCAAAATCTCCAAGTAGCTTAAATCATTGTTCAGTTTGTAAATGGGTTTCTCAGTGTTTGTGAATGGTTTAAAGCCTTTTTAGAATGATATCAAATTGTAAGTACAATGTTCTTTTCATACGACCAAACCTCACAAACCTAATAATACACTTTTATTTGATATGACCGTTCACACTCTGTTCAGGGGAGTGCATCTTGAGAATTTACAAATCTGACCTGAAGACATTCAGTAAGATAATGATGGTAGCTGTATAGTCTGTTACTGTAAATAATGTATTTCTGTTAGTTAATCTCTGGTTTATCCAATAACTTTCAGAAGATGGATTTTCATTGACAGTTTTATCATTTTTGTTTGTAAGCTTATGCTAGTTATAATAAATAAAAATCCTTCAATTTCAGAAAAAGAGCGCCGTCTTAGGAGACAGGCACGGCCAGTAAGTCCAGGGTATTCCACTGACAGCAATTACGGGTCAATAGACATGGTTCGAAAGCCATATCCAAAGTCCCAGCGTAAACAGCAGTTACTGGAGCAAGGTAGGTAACTCTCGTAACTCTCATTTAGTTAAATTATTTTTAGTATTTAGTATAGCTTTTCTGTTTAATTTCTTTGACACCTGTAATACTAAAGAATAGTGTGCTTCATGTTCTATCAAAGAAGTAGAAGACGCACTTCACCTAACCGATATTTAAGTTACAGACAGCTTAGATATTTCTTGATTTAGTTACAAATACACTTTAAGAAAATAGCTATTTTCGTTCCTTTGTGATTTCCTTTTTGAGGAATCCCTTCTGTCTTGTTGCCTTATCTGAACTCAGCATGCTGAATTCCTGTTTGGTATTGCTCATTCATTTTGGTTTAATGGAATATTTCTCCATCGATTTCAGGAAAGGGAAAGTTTAATCCCCAACCAGTCCCAGAAAATACTTATAAATCATCAAACAGCACTGGAGGTATGTATATGCACGTAGGTCTGAAGTGTGTATACTATAGTCTTGTAAATGAAATTGCATAAAAAAAGCTTGGAACTGTATTGCTTGAAGAATTATAAAAAAAAATGTCTAGGTAAAAAATGCTATGGTGAAAAATGTTTGATAATCATATTGCAGCATTAAACACAGATTTTAAATAGAAATTTGTAGAGCTAAAAATAGAAATACACGTCACTTTCTTGCTTACTCTATAAATGTACTCTCGATTCATTCTAAAGGCATTTTTGTATGTACTAGTTATCACAGACAGGAAAACCTAGACTTAACTGACACTTACAGCAAGAATATAGGAATGCATAAAGTTTTGACACTCTTGTCTTTAAATCAAGTTTAAGATTTTTTTTAATAGTTCAAAGTCATTGCCTTCTACTTGTGATAGACATTTCAAACAGATATTCCAGTGACTTTTTCATTGTAGTCTGAGTAGCATTTTTTAGAGAAATTTCTGCTCAAGTTTTAAGGATAGGTTTCTGCTGCATTTCAGTGGGTGAAAGCAAAAACGTTCTAATTGACATAAAGAAGGAGATAGTACCTTTTTGCTTTACACCCCGTGATTTGTAATATACAGATCATTGTCTGGTCCACACATTGCATATCTCTGCATAGTTTCATAAGCCTGTCATTTCTCCTTTGTGTACTTACTATCTGACATGAAACAAGAATGCCATTGTGATTTGAAGTGTGACCATATGAGCTATACATCGTATATCTCTGGTTTTTCATGCTTTTACTGAATGCTGATCTCAAGTACGTTCACTTAGCGGCTTGCTTAATGCATTTACATAATGTCTTGCTAATGAAATGCTGAACTTTTTATACATGATGCATTGTCACATTGGCTAAGTAGTTTTTTCAAACCACACTTTTTTTCTTCCCCGTATTTTGGCATTAATTGTGTTTTATTACTTTAGATTAATGCAGCGAAATGCGTGCTATTTCATGTCAGCTGCTAGTTGGCAAGATTTTTTTTCATCTTATTTAGTAGCTGCAGGTTCACGAATGCAGAATTTTAAAAGTGCCCGTGCATTATTGTGAAGAAAGCGAGCATTTCATGACAAAGACATTATATAGCTTTTCCATAATCTCACTTCATGCATTTTGCTTTTTAGTTTATGACACACCATATGCAAGAACAGATTATCCAATGAATATTACCCAACCTGCTTTTCCTCTTCCTCCTACAAGATTTGCCTCCCTTGGTAGAAATCCAGCCCTAGGTGGCAGTCCTAGAATGTCTCCACTAGATGGCAGCAGAAGTATAGACAGGGGAGGCTACCCTGGTTTTGTCTATCCCCCAAATATAGCAGAAATGCAACTTAAAGAAGATGTGAGTGGCTATATGAAATTGTACATTTGACTGAAAATTTGAGTAGATGTGCTGAAGAGTGAATACTTTGGTACCGTTTGTTTCTATAAGGGTTTAGCAGTTTTGAAGTGGTATACTCTTTTGCTTTCTTACCATTTTATTATACTGTATTCTCAAAGACAGAAACATCACCATAAAAATTCTTTGCTAAAAATGTACATTCTTGAATTCCTCACAAAGTTAGGCTGTCATATTGCATGGGTCTGGGTTGTGTAAGATTGTAACTTGTGCATCTTTGACTCACTATGGCTGAGGATATGAGACCACATTAGCATGAAGCATATTGCTTTTATGTCAGGGGTTAGTGTGTGTCCAAACTTAGAAGCATAATAATACTTGAACTCACTGGCTACTTGAATTGATGATGTAATGCAAGGATGTTTACTCGTATTGATATCAGATAGAATGTTCTCTTATTCTCAGTAAAAAAATATTTCGTAAGTACTTCAGATATGTACAGAGTAAACTAGTATTATAGGCAGTGTCTGTATTATATATTTGCAGGCCTAGGATCAAGAGGGATGGAAGTATGGGGGACACTTGCCCCATCCCTAGTTGGTTAGAACTGCTCTTTAGAATTGCATTTTCAGTAGTTGAATGAAAAGGTTGTTGCAATGTTAAATCCAGTTAGGTGTGAAATCAAACCAAAGTGTGGCCCCCGCCCTCTACCTCGGGTTCTGGATCCAGGCCTGTCTTGTCATGTGTTTCTTTTAATATTTCAGTAATTTAGGAATTTTGTTTTCTATTTTCAGATAGTATGAATGAATAGACAGTGCAATGGTTAATAAAAGGTGACAAGACATATGAAACATTTAAAAATAAATCCAGTGCTTTTTGTAGTGTTTTGTGCTGGTCACATGACTTTCTGCAGATCACATGACTTATGAAACTGCAAGAACTTATAGTAACAGATGAAGTGTTTCGGCAAATGGGAGAATTTGTTTGAACTGGAATTTTGAAAAATTTCAAAGGAAAGATTGAGTACTGTGAAAAAAGTGAAAGTTTACTGCAATTCCATCAAAAGGGAGAAATTGCAGAAATGTGTGTACAGACATGCCACTTTGCAAAGAGAGATAGGCTTTTTCAACAAGATGTAAAGACTTTCTTATTTAGTGGATGATAAAAAAAAAGTTAGAATTGGCCTAAAATGTTGTTTAATGTTTTTTGGTTGTTTTTTTTTAAGCATTTGGTTTAATGTGCTATAAGTGACAGTTTGTTTTGTTGACTGAAGTTAAAGAATGTATATTCAAAATTGGAGGTAAACCAACTTACTGTAGCTAGTACATATATTGATGGCAAAGCACAATACTATTGTTAAGTCAAAATAAATCAAGATTTTATTATAGTATTGCACTGAGCAATCAAAATTTGCATTTAAGGCTCATTTTCAGCATTTTGTTATGAATTTTTAATGAGAGACAAATTGGTTCAAGGTTGAAGATTAGATTTAATTATTAAAGGGATATACCCTGCAATTAACTGATAATATAATGCATATTTATTTTATTGACTCATTCCCTATAAAATAAAAAAATAATTGATAATTTAAAGAAGAACATATGTTCAGAGCTTTTTACCTTTAGGCATTTATACATGTAGAAAGTGTTTACTTAGAATAAATGGTTATCCACCCCAAAATGGTACGACAACAACTTGGTATATAAAGACTTATATTAATATATGAAGTTTACCTGTTGTATTTAGAAGATTTGACTGATGCCTTGACATTGGGTAATTGTTCTTTCAGTATCATTCGCCTTTACCTGATTTGAAAAAAAAATATCATGGAATACTCATGGCTTTAGGGTATGCCTCTTTAGAGACTGACTGATATCAGGGTTTCTTTAGTAAAAAGTTTAGTAAGAAGTTTCAGAAGAAAGAAATTTTAAGTATTTTTTATCATACAAAATACTTAAAGTGAAGCCTTTGAATGCTGATATTAAAGGTAGTGATTGTAATATTTAAAAATGTAGAAGTATTACTTTGTAATTTATTAAAAATATGATATAATACAGGAGAAAAATGACAGTTAAAACTGCTGAAATCCAAAGTTACAAAAGTATTTCATGCATAATATATTTTTTATGGTATTAATTTATAATTTTGTTATGTAATTTGTATGATTGCCAAACTGTGTGTGAGTGAGCAGTCATTTCATAGCTTTTTCAGACTTGTATAGTATACCAATCTGACATAAAAAAAGCATCTTCTGATGCAGTAAAATATTATAATAATTTTTGTACCCATTTTACAGAGATTGATGAAGTTTTATACTGATTTAGATATGACAGAAATCAGTAACAATTTGACTGGTAAAGGAAAATGGATCATAAAAGATATAATTGTACACACTATTTCCTCCCTTTTTTTAAGTATATAGACAGTGCCTCATCCAATACAGCATTTTTTAGAAAAAGCATTACATATTAACTTGAGGCATGATACTTAATGTTTTAAGGATTGACATTAGACAAACTTCTTCTGTCAAAGCGGCCATTTTCTGTAAAAGTATATGTTGCAGACATTTTCTGTAACAGTGCATTTTGTAGTTTATTACTTCATTTTTTATATGTTGACAACATTTCATTCATAATTTATACATTTGAAATGTCACATGTAAAATCATGCATAATTAGTGAACATATTTGCTTAATTACAAGTTCATAATTGTCGAAAGGTTCAGAAATTTATGTCACTTGGAGGCATTTAGTTTGCTAATGTTCAAACATCCTGCAGTTTCAAGATCATATTGTTTTTTCCAGTTGTTAAACTATCAGTCATACGATTATCAAACTTGTCTGACTTTGGATCAGTTTAAGAACTTCGGGGATTATTTCTGGGATTGCATAATTCTAATTCAGATTACCCTTTTACGAAAGGGCAATGACATTTATATATTTAAAAAAAAACAGGATTTGGTAATTTTTGAAAGGTTGTCCATGAATATGCTGTATCTCAAAATATTTCAACTTAGATTTCTGGTACGCTTAGGTGATTAAATTTTTTTTTTTTTTACCAATACTTTAAGTACAATCTCTCATTATTTTTGGCCTCTAGTCATAATTATTTTAACTGTGATTGGTTACAGATAAATCAAAATTCAAATTTACCCAATGGGGAGGCAGAGATTTTAGACTGTATCAGCTGAAGATTTTTTGAACCTGCCACTTAGGCACAGATTACCCCCAAGAAAAGGAAAAAAAACATCAGAAAGCTCATTATGCTATTCCACATATTTTAGGATATTTTACTCTGGCTAAATATGTATGTGAAGCCATGAATGTTGAGTATAAACTGTATAAAACTTGTAACATGTATTTGAAAAAAAAAGTGTTTGACTTGTTTCTAAGTCAAGCTTTATAACAGTGCAATAGTTTGTATATTTTGCAAAATATAAAAGTTGTACAATTATATTATTTGGTTTGTAAATAGTTTTGTTTAAAAAATGTTAGATTTGTGTGAGAAAATGGAGACAGTTGCATTAATGAAATGACTGAATAGCTAATGGTCTGTGGTAATAAATATTAAAATTATTCAGTGAAAACATAAAGACATTTTCTGTTCTTCATATTTTGTCATGAAAAGATCAATTTTATGGATCAGATTAAAGTTCAGAAAATCCTTTTGATCAAATTTTTATATAAATGTTATTTAAATTTTGTTGCTTTGGCTGACAAGTTTTGAAAATTAAAGGGTTTGTGAAGAATATATTTCCATGGAAACATGTCATTGAAGTTTCTAATGTCCCATTATCTTTGATATTTATCTGAAAAACATGAGGTTGAAAGGTTGTATGATAGATATGTAAGAAAACACATATAATAGTATATGTAAATAGATGCTGTTCCTATTGTATTATTTGAAAAAAAAAAGAGTTCTAAACTAAAATTAAGTAAAAAGTTAAACATTTATCTTGTTTCTCTTGTGTTTGTTATCCTTGTTCATTGGTTATATTAACTGTAACACCTTCTAACAGGCAAAGCCGTAGAAGCTTGGCAAGTCACCTATCCAGCGTTCTTGGGAAAGACCAGTACTAGATTCTTTCTTTGCCGACTTTCTCACATAAATGTTAATGGTCGGTAGCGGGGCTTGACTCGACGACCAACAATTAGTGCAAGGTCAGCGACTTTTACCACACGACCATACAGTACAACTAAAAAGCAGCATTAAAGACTTATATACTGCTTAAACAGAAGCTTATCATGAGGTTGGACAAATAGCGTAACAAGTTGATCTCGAGAGTTTAGCTAAACCTGTGGCAATAACTCGAGGTACAAAAAAGATAAACACCAGCTGATGAATGGAAGTGTACAGTTACTGTTACATTTAGTACCAGTGTATATTTCTTCAGCTTATTTATCCTTGGTACCAGTTTCCCATATGACAGGACACCTTAGGTTGTCGGGGATAGTGCGAGATATAGAGAGCATCCTGTCCCAGTGACTATGGTTCCTCTACATGCTCAGTAAAGAGCACTGATACAGCATGTAGCATAGGATCTCAGTCTAAAGTCTCTTCCAAAAGACAGTGGAGTGTTAGTGAAGGAGTGGGAATCAAACACACAACCCCTGGTTATGAATGATTTGATCCCTTATTTTTTTCAAAGATTCCTTGATCTGGCAACTCTTTCATCTATTATGCGTTTTTTACTTTTATATATATATCCAAAAACTTTAACATTGGTGATGTATCTGCTAAAAAAATGTCTTTTGTATTGTTTCATAAAGACATGACTTTCATGCACATTTTACTGTTATTCAGATGATACTATCTTGTATCCAGTATTTCTTTAACTTGCCAGTCTCTCCTGCACCAGTTTCAAATTTTATGATCAAAGGGACATAACCATAACAGTACTGGAAATGTTGGCAGTTTGGAATTCTGTCCCTTAGAATGTAAATGAATGAGTTATTACAGAATAACAGAATATGTGAAGGCCCTAAATACAAATTGCTTAGCGGAGTAAAACTGCTCAAATGGGGAAGATTTTGAAAGTTTTTCCTATAAAAGTCTATGCAAAATGAAGTGACCCCTTAGATGGGGTCAATTTTGACCACTGGGCTATATTCGTATGATCTTGGTAGGTATCCACTGGCTGATGTAAGGGGACTGATCATCCAAGGATCATTCCTGTGAAGTTTTATTGCAATTGAACAAGTGGTATAGGAGATATCATTTAACTTAATTGTTATAAAGGATAGATGGACAAAGGGCAAAAAAGCATAAAGCTAGTAACAATGCCTTGTTTTTTTATGCTATTTGGTACATGAAAGTTTCCTAGATATTTCTTTGTACATGTAATTTTCTTCAGGTTTATTTTTATGGCAAACATGTGACACTTGGCTGGAGTCAAAATGACCCACGACGACTTAATTTCAACAATCCTCATACAAGGGCGATCAGTGATCACATTTGTCCCTGATAGCCAATTAAACAGTAGTATTGAGAGGTGATTGGACAGTTTGTAGGCTAAAATGCATTTTTTTTATTCAAGGGCCATAACTCAGCCAAAAATCATTCAACTGAAAAACCTGTTAGACATGCGCAGGGACATTAGGTACTGATCAATCCTGTAACATTTCATTTAAATTGCTTTAGTAGTATAAGAGTTGTCCGGACAAACTTTAAAAATCAAAATCATTAAAGGGCCATAACTCTGACAAAAAAATTACTTGACTGGAAAATGCCGACGACATGCACAACTAGACTTCGTACTGGTCATTCCTTTAAAGTTTGTATGGAATCACATTAGTAGTTTCTGAGGAGTAGTCTGGACAAGTTTTGTAACGGATGGACAGACAGACAACGGAAAAGTGATCCCTATTATGTCGCGGCTACTTTGTAGCAAAAATAACAAACATATGGTAATAATTTGTGCCAAGCAAATCAAAACATCACCTTTTCTGGTGATCAAAATTATGCCCTGGTTGTGTGACACTGAACAATGTAAGGAGGGATGACAAGGAAATTTCTATCTGCCATTCTAAACAGGCCAGTTAGTGATACAACAGATAATACATCTACATGAAACTGCTTTGATGAAAACAAGGACAAGATTTTTTTTGTTCCCAGATGTATTTTATTGGTATATCATGATACATATATTTTTCATTTCTAAGAATTATTTATTACTGCCTTTATTATTATTAAACAAATCCAGATTGGATTGCAATTATGAAAGGGTATATTACAAGAGACCTTATTTCACAATTAAACAGTGACATGCCCACAGAAATTGTCCAATCTATAATTACCGAGTCTGACATGCTTATTTTTCAGATTAAGAAATTTTCATATGTCAAAACAGTGAACTGAACCTTACAATTTCATCCCGCTTTGTCAAATTACAAAACTGATAAAAGAATGCAGGCTTTACAAAATCATTTTCTCCTAACTTTAACCTGACAAAAAGACATACAAAAATAACCAACCATTAGTTTCAAAGCATAGCTAGTTGTATAATTTGGCTAACGTTTATATAAATTATACCCAAAATCTAACTTTGTATTTTTATCTTGGCTTAACTCTGTTTTTTTAACAAGTTTCTCGACTCAAAACAAAATAAAATCTGGTAAAAGTGTAAGGACAGTTTTTATGTCCTTCAATAGTGGTTTGCTTCACTACCATTCCTGGAAAAAATCAAAACTGAATATCTTTCCCTCTTTAAAAATCTGTCAACTTTCTTACAAAGAGCAATGGTTGGTAATAGGTTTAAACCTGAAACCTTAAGTGAACAGAATGTACACAAACCATTGACTTTAAGCAGCACCTTTTTGCTTCAACGGCAAATTATACTGCGTCATTAAACAGAAACAATCTAATGGCCTTGTATTCTGGCCCATGATGATACAAGCATCTTTACTGCTTCGGCAATTTTCTTTTGGATGCTGATGGCAGTTTCTTTTTGGTAGCTGATTTACTTCCCGATAGCCGTCTCTCTCTATTTTCACCAGCATTCTTCGGTGTGCTCAATTCATTCTCACTACTATCAACCTTGTGTGTGTCCATTTTCTGAACACTTTTCGGCACTTTAATAACTTCAGAAACTTTTGGTGTCTTCACCTTTTGTGCACTTTTCGATAAGAATTTGGCTTTCTTCAACGGTGCTTCTTCTGGTGTAACCATTCCAGTCACTTTTTTCGATTCTGAAACAGGTGTTTTAGCCTCCAGTTTCCTTTTCGGTGACCTTTTCTTTGCCGTGACTGGCGTGTCCTTCATAGATTTTAACGTATCATCTAACTTTGAAGACTTTATTGACAATGGTGGAGTCTTAAATGAAATTTCGTCTTCACTACTATCCTCAATAAGTATATTCATTTTACCTTTAGGTGTGTCCACTTCTGATGGAATAACAGACTTCCTTTTGTTAGATTTCTTAACACTTTTCTTACCAGCACCACCACTGTCTACAGGTGTTGGAGTACCTGACACATTTTCAGGAGTTTTCTGCCCCTTGTTTTTAGCGGACAAAGTCTGAGGTGTTTTCTGTCTTTTGTTTTTCTCCATGTTTTGTGTAACCTCAACAATGTCTTCTTCAAAGCTTATATCACTTTCATCACTCTCATCACTGTCATTAACATCACTGCCACTCTCATCATCACTATCATCCTCCTCCTCCTCATCATCATCACTGTCATCATCATTGTCCTCCTCATCAATCTTGTCTTTGTTAGACAATTTTTTCTTTGTTTTGTCTTCTTTCGCTTTTTTCGTTTCCCAAAGCTTTTCCCGTGCCTCTTTTCTCTTCTGTTTTAGTCTCTCCTTTGCTTCGCTTAACTTCTGCAAAACATTCATAGATGTTTGTTACCCTCAAGCCACAATAAATGATGATCGTTTTAAAAACATACACCTGTTTCAAGTAAATTTTTTCTCTTAAATAGACAGTACAGATATTTTCTGTTATCTAATTTTGTTCAAAATGCGTACAGCAAGCAATGCTTCAGTTCTGTCTGACATATTCATGTTTTATATAAAGACTGACAAGAACAAATCTCTATGTGCTAAAACTCGTTCTTTAAATAACAAGTTACCACTACAGTAAAGGCTTGCTTACAAGACTACTTGGATTATTTTAAAATCATGCAAAAATCTGCAATTTGAGAGAACGAAAGTATAAAATTTAGAACAAGTGAGACCAGCTATTACATTGTAAGACAGATTCTTTAATAAGACTAATTTTTGGACTGGTTTCATTACCATGTTTTGAATGTTTGTATCACTACTGAATCCCCTGTCTGACAGATGTATTAAAAGGGTTAAGTTTAAGTTAATATTTAATGTTAAATTTTGGCAACATTCCCATGCTTGTTGCTAAGAAATGCAAAAATACTCAAAGGAAATCCAGTACTTATTTCAGGCATCATTTCTGTTTAATTTAAATCAAGGGCATTAATCAAGAATATTCTTGAGGTATTCAAGATAACCTGCAACTGTTTATGAAATCAACCATTTTGTATGTTTTTTTAAAAATCATTTGGTGGGAAATGTTAAGATAAATAGTTGAATATTCTATCAACTTTAATAATATCATCACAACCTGGATCCATGCAGTCAAGTATACCGTATCTCAAAAGTGTCCAAAGTAGTTCTTCAATAACTGAGAAATTATTTCAATGCTTGCAACAAATACTTTATTTAAGGAGTTTAACGCCAGTTTCAACCTCTTTTTGGTCACATCCTTGCAGTCAAACCACCTGACAAGTGTTCCTGGGTATACTAAGAGTTTACTAACCAATCAAACTAACCAAGGGACTGACTGCTTCCTCACTTGAGCGTCTTGTCCGAGATCAACTACAGGTATTATGAAGAAATTTAACCGGACCTGGTGGTGCTTGAACAGAGAACCCCGGGATTGAATATCCTATGCTCTACAAAACTCAGCTAGCAAGATTGGCAATTAATACTAATACTTACATCATCTTCTAGTTTGTACTCAATTCCTTGTGCTGCCAATTTGGCCTGCAGCTTGACAAGTTTGCCAAGCACCTTGCTCTGACTTTTGTTGACGGCCTCTTCTGATTTCACCGAATTGTGTTTATTAATTGCACCAGCAACACCCATTGGTTTGACAAACTTTCTTCCAGCATTTTTAAATGTGTTTGGATGAGGGTTGAGTAGGTGTCGACCTGAAGATATTTAGCGTCATAACTGTAACTTACAAGTCTTCATTGGGTGACGTATGAAGACTATCAAGTAATGAAGACTTCATACTTCAATATATACACTTCAATGAACAGGAATAATACAAATAGCACATTCATGAAGACACAGCAGACTCAGTGCAAAACACATTTATTCCTATCAGGGAAATCACATGCTTCAGTAATATGTGTACTTTGACAAAGATACCTAGGCAACACATGCTGTGGTTCACCAAGATGTGATCAAGACTTTGTACCTCTACATTGGGCACTATCTCAGAAGTTCAGTTATAAATGGTGTTTCCCATAGGTTCAATAAATAGTGACTCACGAGCAGCCTAAACATACTGTAAGAAACAGAACTGCAACCATTTTTAGTAAACAACAATCCAAACTACACTAAAGCTATCTGAAACCTGCAAATGTTGACAGAAAATGGATGCAGTAATGCCGAGGAAATAAGAGATACTACTTACATTTGATGAGTTTTCCAAACATTAGATAGTTATTCATAGTTTCAGCAACGATTTTTGCCACTTCATCATGTGCAAACTGGATGTAAGCGAATCCACGAGGGTTTCCTGTCTGTAAAGAGATACTACAATTTTAATGCAGACATATCTTTTTAATTGATGAAGCTACATGTAGTACCATCAAGTCTATGAAGCTGAATGACTGGAAAATATTATTTGAATAGCATTAAATTTTGTCAATTTGCAATACAACTTAAAATGGCTTCAAACATTGAGCTACAATTTTTAAGTGGAAACTTTTTTAAATACTAAGATATTTGTAAGTCTAAAACATATTAAATCTATTCTGAATAGTCTCCCTTGAAATTTCAGGAAATGTTAGGTCTATTTTGTTCCTATAAATGTTGTTTTAAGATCTTCAAATTATCATTTACGTTATCATAAAAAACAAAGTGCATCCCAATACATATCAAACTGTTACCCAGAAACTACAATATGTATCATATTATGGAGAAACCTTATCTTTACACCCTTACCTAACAGGCACTTGCCTTAAAAGTGAAGGTAGAGAAGGCTCTGGTGTTTTTCCTTCCATTATTTAAATATACTAGCAATTTGGGTTGGTAACAGTTTAGTCTGAATCCAAATTTTGTTATATTTTATATATATTATATTTAGTTAACATTCAACAGAAACACTTACCTTTTTACTTCTAGCAACTTTCAACTGCTTAATCACACCAAACTGCTTGAAGTACTCCTTCATAGGTTTTTCTTCAAATCCCCAAGGAAGATGAGAAATGTAAACAACTCCAGATTTTGCAGGTTCATCTTTCACCTATAAAAGAGAAAATACTGGTCTGTCAAAAATAATGAAGACATTGCAAAAATCACCAATTTCCAGATTTTCAAAGCTAAATTTTGGAACCGACTGTTTTTAAAGTTTATACAGCTTAGAATGTTTATTAATCTATAATATTGTATGAACTTTGTAATCGTTCATACTGTGAAAAAGGGAAGTAGACAACAGATTATAGAAAAAAGAAAAGATACATGACAAGAAAGATAAGATTTTTTTACAACAAAATATTTTGGCTTCTACATCAACAATGTCAGAAAAATTAAAAAATCAGTTGCAATATAATGGGATGAATAATGTCTGCATGATAATTAAAGAAATAATCCAAGAATTCAGTGCGTGGCATCTTTCACCAAAAGTATCACTATTAACGCTTAATTCACATGCTGACTTCGATAATTCAACCTTTTGATAGATCTGAACGAAAACATGTACAATTTACCAGAAGAATGTATAAGCTTAAGGGGCTAAAACTGCTCAAGTTTTCAAGAACATGACTGTAGTGTAAGGCATCGCGAATTCTAGTGTCAAGATGGAACAAAAATGTCTGGCATTAAGAAAAATTAATGATATATATATACTATATAAGACTGTTTACATTTTTCTTTATTCTGTGAACTTTTTGGTTGAACTTCTTTTGTTTTGAAGCGTCCAGCGCTATATTTGTTTGATTTACACGTTTTCTGTCCTTCGCCATGCTTTCCAATCAGACTGTGCAATAAATTTAGTCATTCATCTATGAGCGTTTATTTACAATGATCAAAGATTAAAAAACCAGTCTGATAATATTTGGATTTGTTCTATATTTTTCCATCATGTCGTTATAGCAACCATCGTAAACCAAGATGGCGAAGATTGTGATCGCAGGTAAAATATCAAGATGAAAATAAAGATTAAAAGCAACAACTCCAAAGAGAAAAAATATTGAATTTTGAAATAATACACTTCAAAATAATTACAACAGTTGCAAAAACACCGTGTCTATTATAACCACTGTGAGAACTAACATATAGAATCTACAGAAGTTCAACTTTAATTTAAACTAAAGATAGATTGACAGCCACTTTGTAATGAGCTCAGTCTGAACTGACCTAAAAATTGAAATTTAATCTGATTTATTTTTCTATAAAAGTGTCCTTATATACATATTTTTGTTTTATGCTTGTAACTGGTTTAAAAGTAAAAGCTTTTGAGAGCCTTTTTTTATGCCATTTTGATGATTTTATTATGCTTGTTTCTCCTACATTCGGCCCTTGCACTGGTTCTGTGATGTAAAAAATACTTGGAATTAACCCTCGTTCTTTTTGTAGACACATAGATCTGGAAGTTGTTTACATTGTTAGAAGAAGAGCAAAGTCGTGAAAATACTCCAAGAAAGTGCAGAGAAAGCAATTAAAATTACTAGAAAATACCCAGTATTTATATTTTTTCCAATTTCCACGATATTAACTCAAACAATTACATTTTTCTTTTATCAATTTTCAAAAGAAATTGACCCATCCCTTTCACTGGTGTCATGGAAGCTCTTTTGTAAAATTTGCTGTTATTTACCGTGAAAAAAAGTTGTGTCCGGGCAATCTAGCTGTTCCACTCACTTTGCTAATTACAGTATCCAGTTAAAGTCCAGTTTTGCATGGAACTGAAAGCTACATTTTTGACTGACACTTGACTCACTAAAAGACATAATAAATAATATTATAAACAGAACACTGACAGTATGACTGTCTGGCAGTTGCAAGTAGGACGCACTCTTTGAAATGGCCTGTAAAAATGTGTTTTTTTCTATAACCTTTACAATATTAAATATAAAAGCTGAGGTCAGGAAATGAGGAGAAAGCATCAAGCTGCTTCAAAGTGTGATATACATGTAAAACAATGTATTTATTTTTTATTCATTTTCTTAGAAATAAAACTTTTATTGTATTATTATTCAAGGCCAATGTTGATTGGACAGTAGGATTATATTTTTGCAAATAAAAATGTATGACATCATGTGCAAGTGCTAAAAACGCAGGTCATGCATGAAACTTGGACAAACCAGAATAATACCTTATCTTAAGCTTTTTCATTAGCCAAAATTGTGCAGTGATGATATGCACAACCAGGTGTACACTTTATTGCAAAATCTGAGAGTGATATCTCTTATGAAATAAATTAATTTCTTTCCTTTTATCTGCTGTGTATGATTTTTGCTGTAGCTTTTATTCTGATCTTTTGCATTATTTCAGGCTGTTCAGACTGCCCATACTTCGCTCGAGCAGAGTTGCTAGGAGACAAACTTTCGATCAATCTACCAGATTTCAAACTACACAAAATTGTTAAAACACCAGAGGAGTGGAAGGTAATTAGTACTGTACTTCGATTTTTTTCAAAGTTAAAAATATACCTCTGTAATGAAGATCTTTTAAGAAAAATATGTCATTTACGATCTGTAACTTTTTATATTGGCTTTTACTGCTTGAAGTGTTATTTTGATACACATCTGATCATATAAAGTGAGATTTATAAAGTTCAGGGTTTTTTCAGTATACGTTTAAATACATCTTTGTTTTTACATTGAAGCTTGCAGACAACAATGAAATAAAATTTACTTTTTATTACTAACCTACTCAAAGTTTCAAATATTCTTTCAGATCATTTTGTAAATGCTGGTAAATGTCAGTGCTTCATCTGTTTTGTACATTTATTGTTTAAAAGTATATATTTTTCAGTTATGTATACTTTTATTGTAAATGTGGTAATTGAAAGTTACAGTGGTAGATCAGGGTTGGATCCAGGATTTCAGGTTGGGGGGAGGGGGGTGCGCAAAATGTTCAGCCCAATTTGTGTCCATTTTCTACCTCATTTCAACAGTTGTGGTTATGCTAGAGTATACTGATTTGGCAATATTGCATGAACCTCTGAGTATTCAATTCAGTGTTGAACAATAAAGTATACATTACTTAAAGAAATATTCAGAATAGACCTACAATAACACCTATGGTCCAGGAATTTTAGGGGTGGGCAGGCAGTGCACCGGGTTCACCCTCCTCTGGACCCTGCTAGTAAAGATACAAGTTCATACAACATAGTTAAACAGTTGAAAATATAAATCAAATATGGTGTGTATTGAAGTTATAATTTAGCCTTAAATTAAGAAGAAAATTAACTCTGAGATCTATTGATGTTTGTTTAATAATTATGTTTTAAATTTGCTAAGAAGATTGATTGTTAAAAGTTTGTAGCATAACATATCACAGTTTTGATCTCTTTGCCTTATTAATTTCTATGTACCAGTATTTTGTCTGTATGAATAAAAACACAGTATGTCTTGATAAATGGTTAATTCTTTGTAATTCAGTCCTGGCTCAATGATACCTGCAGTGAAAGAGGCTGGAGTCATGAGAAATCCCCACTTGTTTGGCGTGAACTCATTGACAGGGGTGGCAAAGGAGTTCTTATTGGAGGTGCAAATGAATTTCAGGAATATGCAAAGGGATACTATGGTATGGAATCAGAACTTGTTAGCTATGACATGAAGAAAATTGCTGAAGAGAATCAGAAAATAAAGACTGAAATTGAAAAAGAAGAGGCAGAGTTCAAAGCTCGTAAGCCAACCAATCAATATTTGTATTACAAATGCTTCCTCTAGTGTCTGTTATGCTATGCTTGATTCATTAACAAGAGGAGATGTAGGTGGGCAGCAATGTAGAACTGAATGTGCACCTGTTTGACAAAAGTGAGAAGAAGGAATATTTGGAAGGAGTTCAGATGGAGACAGAAGACCTTGCTCATGGTTTGCTTAGAGGTATCACAGTCGAAACTGACATTACTGAGGCATTTAGAGACTGCAGTATTATAATATTGTTGGATGAAATTCCTCAAGGCGAAAAAACAAAAGAAGTTTGGATCAAAGAAAATTCAGAATTTTTTGTGAATTATGCAAAAATTATAGATAAGGTTGCTAAGAAATCTGTTAAAGTGCTTTTGGCTGGAGCTGGCCCAGTTAATTTTAATGCTACCATGATGATTAAGAATGCACCCAGTATTCCAAGACAAAACATTGTGGCAATGTCTAGATTGATTGAAAATCATGCAAAGTCAATAGCTGCGGAAAGACTGAAGGTAAACTCAGCTGGTGTTGTAGACTTGATTATTTGGGGAAATCCATATGGTGAGCATTATGTTGATGTTTCAAAAAGCAGAGTTCATGGATATGATGGCTCCATTATTGGTCCAGAATCATTCTCTGTGTCTGGTCCAGAGATGATTTTTGACAAAAAATGGTTGGAAACAGAATACCTAGAGCTGGTCAAAACAAAACAGGCTAGGGCCGAGGAAGCAATGCGTCATCCGGCAATTTTGTCAAGAGCATTTGCTGTCAACTCAACCTTGATGCACTGGTGTAATGGCTCACCATCAGGTCAGATGTTCTCACTGGGAGTATGTTCAGAGGGATGGTATGGAGTGCCTAAGGAAATTGTCTTCTCCTATCCAGTGACCTTTCACCCAAAAGGTTACTGGAATGTGGTCCAGGATATTGATGTTTCAGAGGAGGTCAAGGCCAAGATACATGAGACAATTAAGGTTTGACCTTTTGAATATTTTCAATTTCTGTAAATAGCATTGTCAAACAGTTTTTGGTGTATGTATGTTTCTTTTTAGGAATAAACAGTTCATATAAACCAGATTAGTCCAAGTGTAAAAACTTTTGTTTTTCAAAGAAACCTTTACATAAATAGTGTCTGTCAGATTACTGTTAAGTAAGTAGAAAATTCATGTATTACTTACGTATAAATGATTAATGGTACACAGTTATTTTGTCTTATAAACTTTCATTATTTTCTGGAAAGCATATTTCTAAAAATCATATCACAAGATACTTTTTAGTTTCTTAGCTGAAGTAAATTAGTATTGTGAAACAAAGTTATGGCATTACATTGCTCTTTTTTCAGGATTTGGAATCAGAGCTGGAGGTGATATTTCCTCGCCCAAAACCACCAACCCCAGAGCCTGAGGAAAATGTTTCCAATAACCAGACTGCAGAAGGGGATGATAAAGGTAAATCCTTTCTTTGAATGACTTTCTGGGCACCTCATTGTGCCCTTCATTAGCTCAGTGATTTAAGGCATTTGCTTCTAGTTTGGAAGTTCCTGGGTTCAGATCCTAGTCACCACATGAGTTGTGTCCTTGAGCAAAGATTTCTAAGCCAAATATACCTAAGATTAGGCATCGCCCAAATTCAGTTAGTTGTAAATGGGTACGTTGCTGGTTCTTCTCACAAACATTCGGTTTTCATCTGGGATGGTGTGAGAGCTTTGTAAAATGAGCTTGAATAACTTCCATTGCAATTGATCTCAACATATAAATTATTTGAGAGAAAAAAAAGCATCAATATACTTTTTGTATATATTTATTGTAAGAAGTTGAACTAATGTTCTCACTTTCTCTGTCTCTACAGTTACCAAAAACATTTTAACTTAATATAAATTTAAATGCATTAGATTTATATAAAACTAAATAAATAAAAAGAACAGAAATAAATAATACTAATTGTATAACAGATGAAAGAAGAAAATTCTAATGTAATTTTTATTTTGATGTTACATGCATGTCATTAAGATTTTATTGTTTGCAATTGAAAAAAAAATGGAGTAGTATATGCTATTTAGTCTGTCATCCATTCACAATTAACTTTAAACAACATCTTCTCCTATACCACTGGGTAAATTGAAATTAAACTTTACAGAAATCATCCTTGTATAGTCCTCTTTCAAAATTATGTAAAAAAATGGAATTCCATGCAGAACTTTGGTTGTGATAGCAGCTTAAAAGAAAAAATTAAAAAGCTTCTTGCCTGAAACCACAAGGTCTAGAGCTTAAATATGTGGTTGGTAGCATTATCTAGTGGACCTTTACCAAAGTTATATAAATAATGATTCTTGGGTCAGAATTAGCCCCATCCCAGTTGACAATTCATATTACATACAATTATATAGGAAATATTAAAAATCTTCTTGTCAGAAACCACAATGCCTAGAGCTTACATATTTGGTTGATAGCATCATCTAAGTGGACCTCTACCAATTTATATAAATCATGGCTCTGGAGTTAGAATTGGCCCCACCCGAGGGGTCACTTGATTTTACATACACTAATATAGGAAAAAATTTAAAAATTTTCTTGTCAGAAACCATAAGGCCAAGGGTTTAGATATTTTGTGTACCATTGTCTAGTGGACCTCTGCCAAGTTTATACAAGTTATGGCCATGAGATCAAAACTGGCCCCACTCCAAGGGTCACTTTATCTTATATAGAGTTATATAGGAAAAAAGTTTTAAAAAAATCTAGACCTAGAGTTTATATATTTGGTTGATAGCATCATCTAGTGGACCTCTACAAAATTTATATAAATCATGGCTCTGGGGTCAGAACTGGCCCCACCTGAAGGATCACTTGATTTTACATACACTTATATAAGAAAAACTTAAAAATCTTCTTGTAAGAACCCCATTACCCCCTGTAAAAAATATCATTGGATTGGATAGGAAGGTACCTAACCTTCATCCACCTTTATCCTTGACCTTTATGTGACCTTAGTCCTTGTTTTTGAAGATATGTCATTGAAATTTTAATTATTTGTATAAGTTTGCATACAGACTTTCCAATTTGACTTTAGGCTTACCTTGAAATGTTGACCTTCTTTCTTGGTTTAAAGATATTTTTTGATACATAATGATGTGGTATATTGAGCCATCTGCCATTTGACACATGCCTAAGGTGCCCCCCACCAGTTGTTTGATAGTTTCTTTTCAGGGGAGTGACCCAGGACCATTTGGTCCTCTTGTGTTAACTTCTTATTTTAGACGTAAGAAGAACAGAACATCTGTTTTCGAAACAGATATACATATCAAATTATCAAGTCTCCCTGTTAATTATAGGGACAGCAGAGGGTGAGCAACGTTTGGAAACAATTGTTGAAGAAAAGAAAGAAAACTCAGAAGAAGAAGGGGAGACAACTACGACTGATGCTGAGAAAAGTGCAAATGAGGGAGATAAAAACTGCCACTGAGGGAGAAAAGGAGGGAGAGGGTGAGAAATCAGCTGCAGAGGGAGAAAAGGAGGGAGAAGAAGGCAGCAAAGACAGAGACTGAGGGAGAAAAAGCTGAAGAGAAAAAGGAAGAAACTACAGAAGGAGATTCCAAAGATGACCAAATGCCTACAGAATAGAAATAAAGCATTTTGGCTTATAAGTTATTCTTTGAGTTCTCTTTTTGTTCTTTGTGTTGAATAAAGTAAAAACAAAGTCTTTTAAAAAAGAGCTATTCATTGACCATTTGTGAGCAAACAGACATTATTTTAGTTGACATAAGAAATACTATGTGAACATAGTAAAAACAAAAAAGTGTATATGGTCATATTAAAAGGACAAAAGACTAAACCAGTTGTTCTGCATAAACTGTGATATATTTTGTATGTGAATTTGTAAGATGAATGTCTTTAAGTATATTCATGTGTTGTGTTTATTCTCTGAAGCTTCAGATATTTCTCGCTTTCTTCTCATCATTTTTTTTTTCATATAAAAAGAGTAGACTAAGATTTCATCTGTTTACAAATAAGAAGTGGTCAGTTGCATCATTTTATTATTATTTGCTTTGATTTAACACGAACTCACAAATGTCTGGAAAATTTGAATAGATATTTTTACTTATGTTGCAGTCATGCCAGAGTTACTGCCCTTACATGTTATATGGTGTTCTGTTTTTGGCTTCCCTGAAGCAAACTTTTCTCAGGCAAATTGCTGGTGTTATATACCAAAAGGGAAGTATTTACCTGTAATAGTAGTGGACCAAATCATATTCTTTTCACCAGTGACTTGTAAAAACATTTTGTTTTTCAGTTTTTTTCTTGTTTTTTTTTTTCTTCTGATTATGAATACACATGTATACTGAACAGATTATTACACTCCCCCTACAAGAAAATTGAATAAAGTAAAAATGTCAGACACTTAGCAACATTATTGGACTGTTGTTTAAAACAATGAAATTACAAACACCAAACAGTAAGTTTGTTATCATAAATATTAACTAATTTACATTTCAACCTATCTTTACAGAATCCATCACAATTTGTATTCAAATTAGTTCTTCTTTTTTTTATCTGTATCATGCATATTTGTTACATTATAGAATATATTAAACATTACATCTATATTAGGTGTTGAGTTTTGCTTTGTTGCACAATTTATTTCAAATATTCAGCATAAAGTAATCAATATAACTTACTGTTACAGTGTATTGACTTGTTAGACAGTGTTAGAAAATTCTTTTTTGTGAAACAGCTGCATAATTTAGTGGGTTTTCCCCCCTTGAATATCTAGAACTTAATTAGTTATTAAACTCAGAAGTTTGATCAGGAAGTAACTTTGTGATTTGCATTAATGTACCTGATTCTAAAAAATTTACATGTTTAAAAATATATATATATATTTCCACAGGTTTTGAATTCCATATCCATTGATCTTCATTTGTCCCCATAATTTTCTATCTTGGCCATCAAATGAAATTGTAATTAGTTGACACTAATAAAAGTGATTATATCTGGTCAAAGGTGAAGGTCACATTCGGTGCATGAGACAATGAAAAACATTGCTTTTTATGCCTCCGAAGGGAGGCACATAGTATTCGCACTGTCTTTCCGTCCATCCGTCTGTCCGATAAAATCTTGTCCTCGCTTCATCTCCAAAACCGCTTGAGGGATTTTATTGAAACTTAACTGGAGTGTTTTTCACTAAGCCTAGTTGTGCAAATCGTCAGGAGATTCCGTTCGATTTATTTTTTGCCGAGTTATGGGCACTTAAGTCATTTTTAAAACTCTTAGTTCTATATTAAAGTCTTGTCCACGCTTCATCTCCAAAACCACTGGAGGATTTCATTGAAACTACACAGGAATGTTTGTCACCAAACCTAGCTGTGCATATCGTCAAGAGATTCTGGTCGGATTATTTTTAGTGTTATGGGCCCATAGCCATTTTTTACTATAACTACTATATTAAAATCTTGTCAGTAGGGGTTGGGAATAAAACAATATTGTTCGTATTCAAGGCCAAACTCACAGCTTTCTATTTCATTGAATAATTATGTCTTCAACCTTCATATCAGAATCTGAAGCAGAAACACATTACTTTACCATTTACCTTCAGTTCATGCTCTATTTTTTGTCTGATCTCTTTTCCACAGTCATATTCAATTACATATTTACACCAGTTTCATTTCAAAGCTACATTTCAGGGGCATATGTCAATTCCAGTGACAGCTCTTGTTTGTTTTTCTTTTTTTCAACTGTCTCTTAATAGACTGGTTATAAACTAATAGTACCTGCTTACTGTTGAATTGATAGCAGCAGTAAATCAAGGTCAAGGTCACGATGAATTTGATTAGCAAAATATCAATAATTGTAGGCCTCCAAGACGTACACATGCATAGAAAAGACTCAAAGATTTTTCAGTAGTTTGTTTACATTCATTTTATGTTGAAAACAGTTACAGCTTTGTTACTCATTAAATACTTTAATCTGAAACGTTTTGGACATAATCGATCATTTGATATTTCTTGTGAATCTTTCTAATTTCTTTTCTTATTTTGCTTTTCTCTCAAGAGGGACAACTCAAAAATCGACTATGCTTAACGCACGTGAGTTATAACACATTTTAGAAATGTAACCGTCTGACAATATTGGAGAAGAAAATGTTGAGAAATGCATGCCAGATTTTGGGAGTTTAAACATACAGTTTCAGAGAGTTAAATGTATGTGACATCCCACAGGAAAAATCTTTTACAAATCGAACACGATGGTGAATGCATTTAACAAGAAACAGCCGGTATTGTAGGGTAATAGTGATTTAAGACACTAAATATTGCATATTAGCTGACAAAGCTATTAACACGGATCTTGGGTAAATATACAAAATGATATCCCATCAACAACATAGAGTAAATACATGTTTCTTGCGGGTAAACTATCACAATGAAACAATGTTACCGGGTAATATCTATAAAACATACTACCGAAGACACGCCAAAATTAGCAATTTCCACACAATGCTACGCTTTTACATCGACACGTTTAGAAATAGTATCCGTCAAAAATGTGACCCAGTGTGTTCACATCTGAAAAAATATTTAGATATCGATATTACTCTAAAATCATCTGTGTCACCATTACAGACTTTGAGATTCAAGCGCCAAAGTTGATCAATAACTGTGTCATTATGTTTTAGGTTACCTGTCCTCATGCAGTCTGGCCATAAAGATGTTGCTGTAAGCTTAAGCATTTTGTCTATTTAAGGGAACAAAACAGTGCATTGCAATCTTTGACAATCTTTAGATTAATATCTAAAGGAATTAAATGTCTATAAGAATCTCGCCGAGAGATTTGTGTAGAAAAGACTAGCCACTGACAGGGGCAAGAAGGCCCTCAGCCCTTCTCGTTTTATGATTTATTTCAATATCTATTGTAAAAGATGACTCAAATTGCATGTAGCTATAAATTCAAAATATAAAAAGTTAACCGTTGCTGTTGAATACAAAACGAACATGTATTGGTTATATAATGTTATTCATAAACGCGATTAATTAAGTTGTAAGTAATAAGGTAATTAGGCATAAAGAAATGCTGCAAACAGGATTGTGACATAAGCTTCTCGCATATGATTAGTGAATTATTATTAATTACTACATGAATAATACACATATAACAAAAATGCAAATTGTTCGTGTCTCGAACATTAATGGGGAACCCAGAACAACAGTGGACAACTGCGGAATAATTTCTCGTTTCAGTCGAGCAGCGTGGTGAAAGCAGATACGGGCCCAGACAACTTTATTTTAACATTGAACAGTTTTATCTGTCCATTCAGAGAGAGATGTCTTTGGTTGAAGATGAATTCAGTATGGTATGGCTTAGAAATGATAATTGAACCAGTAAAAGAAAAAAAAAACTGTTGGCAATCTGAAAAAAATGTTTTACCAGTAAAGATCGCAAGTCTCAAAAATAAAAGAAAAAAAATCTATAAAATAATGTCAGACAACATGTATCTCATCTGGAAAAAACACTCATATTTTGTCAAATTCTAACCCATTAGACATATTGAGTTTTCTTCAGAAGTTTAAAATACCAATGCTCCTCAGACCTAAGTTAATTCAATGGTAACGTTCCTGAAACAAAAGCAAGCGAATGCTCATGCTGAGAGACTGCTTAGGTCAAAGTGAAATTCAAACACGGAATCGCCTCTGAAGTTTAATACGTGACGTAACGTGACAAAATCAATAACCTGGTCAAACTTTGACGTCATTGAGAAAACGAACTTCCAAGTTTGACGTCATAAACTAATTAACGATTTCTGCAAAAACACGATGTTTTCCTACTTCCTCTGAATTACAATATAGTGCAGTCTTTGAAAAATGCGAGTTAAGCCTTCGAAGGTTACTGAAACACGAATATGAATCACATGGTAACCTAGCAACCATAATGCATATTGTATGGAACGTTGTATGACAACCATGCTGTGAAAAGAGGTTAATAGAAATAGTTATGTATTCGATCGTTGCTTATTGAATTTTTAGTCTACCATCCGGTAGTCAGAGTGCGATAAAAAACTGTTCAAAAGTAATTCCAAGACAGTCTATCATCTAAAAGTGAACAAACCTGAAAATGTAAAATTTGACCATATTGTTGATAACCTTGCGAAATTATTGAAACATTTCTTCTTTCATTCTAATCATTTACAATTCCCGGATTTATTTCTATCGGAATTTGGTGTGTTTAGTTTAATCATATTTTATCGTAAACATACACACAAGCATGATCAACTTTGTATGAAATATAATACGGGTTGGGTCAAAAAGTTATTGCAACGCTATCTAGGGTCCTCCATATTCCTGTATTCGTGAACCTATGAAAGCGTTTTCACGGATTATTCCGGAGATATCCGAGGATGTACGATTATTTCGGAAAAGCACTCCATTCATCTACTTGGACGTGTTCACCATGCAATTTAACAACAAATGATTCTTCAAAGTATAAACATGCGTTATCGTGCCACAGTAGGCATGATATGCAGGTCATTATTGCATGCTTTGACTTTTTAATTAATATTCATGATCACATGATCATAGAATAGGGATTAAATGTCCAATTAATAATTGTTGATTGATGAGATTCGTTAATGCGATCTAGATCAAATCTAAATTGTCGTTTGCATATGTATTGTCAGGAAAAAAGCTTCCCGGATCTTCAAGTGTACTATCACTATCTTTTGTATATTTACAAATGTAAATAATTTTGACATCAGATCACAACACAAATGGCTCCTTGCACGTGCGAGATCTCCAAAGGCATCGTTTACTTCTATCGTCCCAGAGTAGAAACCACGGACAAGAGCGATAGTCATAGGTGTAACCGTTAGAGCACGTGACATATATACGACATCCGTTACACGACTGATAGTCGCCATCTGGCATCCCGAAGCAGTCCTGTACACATCTTCCGTCAAGGCCGTCTAAAAGGTCAAAAAACTGCATTATGCATGTTACAGATGTGAATTACCGAATTATATCTGTTTAAACTCATTTATTTTACATCTATTGAGTTCTTACAACTTACATTCATCACGCTCGATGACTGCTTCCTGGGTTACATACCAGTATTCGCGCAGCGTGGAGGAATGTGAAGATCGTGAGAGAATCTCGCCTCTGACGGGATTCGAACCAGCGACCTTCGGATCCGGAGCCCTGCGCTCTACCCCTTGACCACGGTGCCTCCTCAATTATATCTAAATGCATCGTTAACTTATGAACAATATATACTGGCAATGTCTGTATTCAAACCGATGTTGCAAGACAGGACATACTATTGCCAAATACATGTAGCATATTCATCCGATCTGATCTCGTTCAGTGTCTCAATTAAAAACATATGAAGACTGAAGCCTCTTGTCAAATGTGTGCTTGATGTTAATTTCTAATTCGAGACCTCTTTTTTTACCTTTTCTGTGTTACTCAAAAACTTTTTAAACTTTACTTACAATTATTATGACTATATACCACGCGGCTGCACGTTGGTGAGGTCCACTCGCAGCGTTTCATTTTATCGTTCCACAGAAGGCCACCGAACCACGCGCACTTCCGTCCGTCAATGAGGTAACCGTTCGAGCAGGTGGCAAAATATAGACAACCCTTGCAGGAATGATAATCGCCATCTGGCATTGCCTTGCAGGAATTCACACAACCTATTGAATAAAATCATTGCACACTCTTCACATCTTAATGGAGAAAAGTTTATTTTATATTTAGGCTTCCTCACATTATCTGGCTAAAATTTGTGAACTACATAAACAACAAACATTTGCACTACCTTATAAGTAATATACAAAAATATTGAAACGTTTCAACAAAATTTAAGTTAATAAATATATTTCACATTGCGTGTGCTCACTATCTGATTTACTGTCTTAGTCATGTTGACTTTTCCACAGTGGAGAACTCCATTTTTCCTCGTTTGTCATTTCCTTATTTATTTTAAAGACTTTTTTCTCTTCGTTTCGGTATTTCATGAGTTCATTCCAACTCTTTTCGTACATCCCCATCAAGATTCATCATTTGCCCTATAAACTTCAAATAATATAAATCACTACGTCGGCTTAACTTTGAAGTGCCTTATTTGTGGTGCAAAATTTCTTCTATCAAAATTTTATCACATAATTTCCCATATACATTTTACTTTAATGAAAGCTTACACGTGTATAGTAGTTCATCATTTTGCTTATGCCCTCGAAGGGAGGCATATAGTTTTTAAACTGTCCATCCGTCCGTCTGTCCGTCAGTCAGTCAGACAGTCCGTCCGTCCGAAAACTTTAACATTGGCCATAGCTTACTTATTAGTTAGTGGATTTACTTCATACTTGAACACAACACCTGTTTGGACAAGACATTCCCACTGACCTATATTTATTTGACCTTGACCCCTGAATGACCTTCACCTTGAAGATCCAATTGTTCAAAAACTTAAGATTGACTATAACTTCCTTATTAGTAAGTGGATTTACTTCATACTTGTACATAACACCCCTTTGGACAAGACCTTCCCATTGACCTATACTTATATTTGACCTTCACCCTTGAATTACTGGTTCTCATTTCAAAGTCAAAGCACCACTTCGTGAGCATTGTCATCTTACAGTGAACAGTTCTTGTTTCTTTTTATTTTGTACTTACTGATAGGTCTAGCCTTTTCCTTGAATAACAACATTACTGGCAAGATTTCCGAGAAGGGGTTCTCAATCTCACTCTGTAAGAAAGAAAAGTAGTTCCATGGTTGAGATAACTTATCCGCACCTGTTCTAAAAAGTCATTTCATAAATGCTGCTGAGATGATGCATTTTTCTTATTTAAATTTTTTGTTTAATTTTATCGCCTTAATTTGGCTAATTCTATGTAACTTTAAAAGCACATCATCAAAGGATGCGCAAAAATATATGATATGCAAACCGTCTTCAAAGAAAAGCTGCCTAATGGTGTGTTGGCCTTTAGTTTTATTTTCAGACTGACATTTATGAAACTGTGTATGAAAATCAAGTGAAGACTCAGGTTTGAGACTGATAGCAACAGTTTTTAGAATGAATTTATATTGCAACTCTCAATGCATTTTCTAACAAAAGTCCAACAAAATTATCAAAGGCATGCTTCAAATATCATCTAACAAAAAATGAACGAAGCAATGACAGTCTAGTCCATAAAATTATTGTTATTAACCATGAACAACTTTAGGAGCAGTTATCAGTGTAGGTCTAAGATTTAGCTTATGTAACCGCCCCATGTTCCTAAAGTAAGTAAAGAATGAGTTATAGACTTACCTTTACAAAGTTGTGAGCAATGAGCAGGACTATCACACTCAGTAGCTTCATGTCATTAAACCTGTGTAAAAGGGGCAGTAGAATTATACGTTGAAGTTAAAAAGAAAAGGAAACAAAAAGGTAGAAACCTGTTGAAGTTTTCAGGTAAAAAAATATCTGAATATTTCTCTGATTTTGAAACCAACTTAAGTCTTTGCGTGAAAAGATTATCCGATATTTCACTGAATTTAAAATAACTTAAGTTTTTGTGTGAACTGATATTTGAAATATTTCACTCGATTTAAAACCAACTTAAGTTTTCACGTGAAGCTTATTAAAATATTTCACTGAATTTGAAACCAACTCTAGTTGTAGCATGAATTGATATTTGAATTATTTCACTGGATTTGAATCAACACTAGTTTTCGCGTGAAATGATATCTGAAATATTTCACTGGATTTGAAATCAACTCAAGTTTTCGCGTGAAATGATATCTGAAATATTTCACTGGATCTGAAATTAACTCTAGTTTTCGCGTGAAATGATATCTGATATATTTCACTGGATTTGAAATGAACTCTAGTTTTCACGTGAAATGATATCTTAATTATTTCACTGGATTTGAAATGAACTCTAGTTTCGCGTGCAATGATAACTGAAATGTTTCACTGGATTTGAAATGAACTCTAGTTTTCGCTTGAAATGATATCTGAAATATTTCACTGGTTTTGAAATGAACTCTAGTTTTCGCGTGAAATGATATCTGAAATATTTCACTGGATTTGAAATAAACTCTAGTTTTCGCGTGAAATGATATCTGAAATATTTCACTAGATTTGAATAAACTTATGTTTCTGCGTGAATTGATAACTCAAATATTTCACGGGATTTAAAACTAACTGAGATTTTACGTGAAATAATATCCGGAATATCTCTTTGCATTTTAAACTAATCAAGACTTTTGCGTGGATGATACTGAAATATTTCATTGCAATAGATGTCCACACAATCATATTCGGAACACAATTATTTCACTGCATTTGAAACGGAAGCAAAATGAAACATTTCTGTACTGCAATAAAACAATAGTTATCAAACCCAAACATACTTGTTAAAACTTCTGAAAATTGATATACATGTAATTACAGTCATGAGTATTTATTGTTTATAATCAACTGTGTTCGCTTTTATTTTCATTTATATGAACATCTCCATGATTTACTGTACAACCTTAGAAGTTAAAAAGGCATAATACTACATACATGTATATATTTTAAGTTATATATACAACATTTATCAAATTGTATCCGAAATAACTATGGGAGCTTCACTTATTCCCGTCTGTGGCCGACTGACACGAATTCCCTAAACCCATAAGTTGACACTGCAAAGTTTCAAGAAAGAAATCTTACACAACTGTCTCATTTTGCACACTCGTTGTCAAGAGTGTACAGAGTACTTTGTTTTCTGATCATTTTTGCACTGCCCTCAGTTCTCCTAAACAAAGATCGCATTGACGAAATGAGCGTGAACCAAAAATTATTTCGTCTAATTTTGATATGTATGAAAAAAAATTCGTTTAATTTTGAAGCACAAAAAATACAATAATTTTGAAATGTCACGAAATTCATTATTATTAATTAAAATAGATGTGATGCTCAGTCTTAATATCACATTTAAAATCTGAGTTATAATTAGCTCTAGTTATCATTTTTATCATGAATATGAACGCATAAAACATATTTGTAAGAAAACGCCCATGACTTTTTACACACATAAAACATGCTAGTTTTTTCTTCCTTTGCACAAGGTCATTCAAGTAGACCCTAGACTGCTAGAAAAAAGCGTTAAAAAAATGAAAGAAATTGAGAATTCCCCTCCTTTGAATGACCTAACTAAAGTTTAAACAAAGAGTAATTTTACAACTCAGTATAGAACACTTCATTTTTTTCTCAAAACAGAAAATGTCAATAAAAGAAATTTACAAAAATGGTTGTATTTCGAACAGGTGTTTTGAATTTATTTTAGTTCAAGTGTACTTTCGTTGTGGTCAAAAAGGAAAAAAAGGAAACAACAAATAAAGAAAAACAAACAAACAAACGATGAGTTTTCATAGAAGAAAATAGCAAAGATTATAATAACATCCGACATTGCTGTTGCAAGATAATAAGAAGACTCCTTTTGTCCGGGAAACTTTTACCCTTTTTTTTCACACGAAGAATGTATTTTATTCATCTGTAATCTACTACATGAACTTGTACTTAATTCAGATGATGTATAAAAGAGATTACGAAAAGGCAACACAATAATGGCTTCAGATTTTAGGAAAAAAAACTGTTATATATATTTTTGGAAAAAGAATAAAAGTATAGCGATTTTTAAAAGCAAATTTTGTTACAAGTATCTAAGAAAACGTATACATTTATACCTTCAAATCCAACTTCAAATCGACAATCAAATAATTTTCAAATGACAAAATCCATATTTTGGTAGAACGCATCACCTATCTTTATCCGCACATCTTCTCAGTGATTATAGATGTCACTTATTTGTATAATTATTAAAAAATAATTAACGAAAAACGCACGTTGAATTTAAATTCTTTTAATGCATGAAGACAGATGGTTGTCGATTAAATTACCGCCTTCCGCTCAGCTTCATGATACATTGATTAAAAATTTCCAGGCAAGGCAGACATATTTCAAACTTTGCAAAATACGGAAGTCTGTAAGAGACACCTTACGCAGCGATTAAATTGACGATTTTATTATTGATATTTTTTATCGCAGTATATTTCAAACGGTTGTTTTAAGAATAAGAAATGCTATAAATGCTCCACTGATTCTGAAAAAAAATGGAATGAAAATATGCAGCATAGGTGAACGTATTATTGCCTTATGCAATCACAGGCTGTCATGATTACAAATTTATTACGGAATACCGTTAGGGCCATCGTGGTTAGACGTTATAATCCAGAGGGTGACAATGCGATAGTGCGATAATGCGATGGCGACAGTGCGTTAATGCGATGGCGACAATGCGATAATGCGATGGCGACAATGCGATAGTCATATCGAACTGTCGCCATCGCATCATCGCATTGTCACCACCGCACTATCGCATCGTCGCCATCGCACTATCGCGTTTTCGCATTATCGTACTGTCGTCATCGCATTATCGCACTGTCGCCATCGCATTATCGCACTGTCGCCATCGCACTATCGCATTGTCGCCATCGCATTATCGCACTGTCGCCATCGCACTATCGCATTGTCGCGTTATCGCACTATCGCATTGTCGCGTTATCACACTATCGCATTGTCGACTATCGCCTTCCGGTACACATGCGCACATCGTTTTTTTTTTGTATGTACACAAGCGATTTTAACGAAACAAAAACAATTGCAGAAACATAAAATGGATGGCTTTATAAAGATGTACTTTGAAAAAGGTTACAGTTATAATGAACTCCGATTCTTTTAAAAGTGGGTCCAACTACATACAAAAAACCATGTGCGCATGTGTACCGGAAGGCGATAGTCGACAATGCGATAGTGCGATGGCGACAGTGCGATAATGCGATGGCGACAGTGCGATAATGCGATGACGACAGTACGATAATGCGAAAACGCGATAGTGCGATGGCAACAATGCGATAGTGCGATGGTGACAATGCGATGATGCGATGGCGACAGTTCGATATGACTATCGCATTGTCGCCATCGCACTATCGCGTTACCGCCATGTCGCCATCGCATTATCGCATTGTCGCGTTATCGCACTGTCGCCATCGCATTATCGCACTATCGTCATCGCATTATCGCACTGTCGCCATCGCATTATCGCATTGTCGCCCTCTGGATTATAACGTCTAACCACGATGGCCCTAACGGTATTCCGTAATTTATTCGTGAATTTGAAAGACCTTAAATGATATGGACGACATTCGGTGGGGGGGGGGGGGGGGGAGAAGATACGGACTCGTGTGATTTCGACATAATCCGAATTAAGCCGTTAGAAATATTCGCCGTAGTAATTATGTGTTAGTTTCGACAAAAATCTCTTTAAGCTTAAGGTTGAAAATTATTAACCTTATACTTAAAATCAAACATTTTTGTGCGGACTTAACGTTGGACTGCCATGTCGTTTGGTTAATCATGTGCCCCCATACCTTATAATTTCTCGAAAACATATTACAGCGTTGAATTGAGGTTTATCTTAATTAAACATTTTTAAAAGCATGGTATACTACACTATTTTCCTTATGAATTTTTATTTACGGTTTAAACTACACTTAACGAGGCAGTAAATTTCGGCTAAATTGTGTCATAATGATATTACAAATTGCCACATTTATTCTGCATTCATATATAAAAACAGCAAATGTACTGAGAAATTTAAAACAGTTGCCAAGATCAAATACATGTACATGTACATTAGCATAATTAGTCGTTTAATTTTGCCGAGCTATGACTTCTACGGAGTTCTGTTTCCATCATCGAAATTTATTACTGCATCTTGCTAATATCTCGATGGCGCCAACAGGTTTCCGTTGCATGATTTCTGTAATTAATTAGTAGATTTAATTTCTCTACATGCAATACAAGTAAATGCGACGGATGCACTTATGACTTGGATTCTTGAACAGCCCAAATTCCTGAAACCCATTATACAAACACTTTTCAACTTTCAGTTAGGGAGTTAGTTTCAATGTATCGTATTTTTTTTTTAAATGTCTTACTCTTCAGTATGGTCCTGAAAATGTATATTTTACGTCATCTACGAAAATTTTTTCAACACATTTGCCAGTCCGTACATAAAGGTTAAAGAAGTTATAGGAAGGTTTGATGGCAATAATTCATGTTTCCTTTTCATTGCCACCATCTGGCCGCTGAATCAAAATTGTAAAAGCCATCCACCCTGCCATATTCGACGTTCCTATGCCATTAGTTAATAAAATAATGTTTAAATTATGTTACGGGGACAATCACTAGCCCAACAAACTGTCAAAAGTCGGGCTTTCTCGACCACGTAAATTCTCAATTTCAATGCAATTTCTACAAACGAATATTCCAACAGAGTAGGGAAATGGGGCAGGGTTTACCAAAGAAGTTTTATCAGAAACAGATCGTGTCTTGTATGTAGTTATAATCGACAAAATCAAGACTTAGGTGTACTTGCTTCAAAACGATGCAAGTCTCTAATTTCTTAAAACAAGAGGGCCATGATGGCCCTAAATCGCTCACCTGAGTCTCATTGTTCATGTTACAAATATCGTTATTGGTTTTTATAGATGCAAGTTTGAAAAGCTTTGCAATAACTTTGAAGACTCTAGATGTAATGGTACTCAATTTTTTAGCAGAAATAGTTTTACTCTTCAGGTCCCACTGACTTTGACCTTTGACTTATAGACCCCAAAAACAATAGGGTTCTTCTAATATAATTACCCTATAAAGTTTGAAGGTTCTGGGTGTAATGATACTCCAGTTACTGAGAAGAAAATATTTTTCACTCTACAGGTCCCTGTGACCTTGACTTTTGACCTACTGACATCAAAAATGATTGGGTTCTTTTACTGAGTATAGACAATCATCCTATGAAGTTTGAAGGCTCTGGGTAAAATAGTACCAGTTACTGAGCAGAAACAGTTTTCACTCTACAGGTCCCTGTGAACTTAACCTTTGATCTATGGACCCTAAAAACAATAGGGTTCTTCTAATACAATTATCCTATAAAGTTTGAAGGCTCTGGGTGTAATGGTATTACAGTTACTCTGCAGAAATAGTTTTCACTCTATAGGTCCCTGTGACCCTGACCTTTAACATACTAGCCCCAAAAACATGGTTCTTCTATTTAGTTAAAGCAATCATCCAATTAAGTTTGGAGGCTATGGGCGAAATGGTAATCCTGTTATTGAGTGGAAATGGTTTTCACTCTAGAGGTCCCTCTGACCTTGACCTTTGACCTACTGACCCAAAACACAAAAGAGATATTTTGTTCTCAATAAGGGCAATAACCCTGTGAAGTTTGAATGCTTTGGGTTAACTGGTACTCAAGATATTGAAAGGAAACGAAGTGTGAAAGACAGACAGACAAACAGACACCCATGGACAAGGCAAAACAAATATGTCTCCATCAGAAGGGCGAGGTTGCGGGCAGACATAAAATCGAACAATTGAAGGTATAGCCCTTGGTGTTTCAGAGCAGCAGATTTTTTAAGTTTTCCCTGTATAAATCCTTGTGTAAAATCAAATGATCCCCCGGGTGGGGCGAGTTTTGACCCCAGGGTCATGATTTGAACAAACTTGGTAGAGGTTCACTAAACAATGCTGCACACCAAATATCTAAACTCTAGGCAATGTGGTTTCTGAAAAGAGGATTTTTAAAACTTTTACTTTATTACTCTATGTAAAACATGTGACCCCTGGTGCAGGGCCTTTTTTGACCCAGGGGCTATGATTTCAACAAACTTGGTAGAGGTCTAGTAGACAATGCTGTACACCAAATATCTTAACTCTAGGCCTTGTGGTATCTTAAAAGAAGATTTTTAAAGTTTTTCCTATATAACTCTATGTAATACATGTGACCCCTGGGGCGGGGTCATTTTTGACCCAGGGGCCATGATTTGAACCAACTTGGTAGATGTCCTCTTGACAATGCTACAAACAAAATATCTAACCTCTATGCCTTTTGGTTTCTGATGTGAAGATTTGTTGTACTTTTTCCTATATAACGCTATGTAAACAATTGACCTCCGGAGCAGGGCCTATTTTGACCCAGTGGCTATGATTTGAACAAACTAAGTAGAGGTCCACTGGACAATGCTACACACCAAATATCTAAACTCTAGGCCTTGCTGTTTCTGATAAGAAGATTTTTTAAAGTTTTTCCTATATAACTCTATGTAAAATATGTTACCCCCGGGGCGGGGCCATTTTTGACCCAGGAGCCACGATTTGAACAAACTTGGTAAAGGTCCATTGGACAATCCTGCACACCAAATATCTAAACTCTAGGCCTTTTGGTTTCTGACAAGATTTTAAAGTTTTCCCTCTATAAATCTATGTAAAATCAACTGACTCCTGGGATGGGGTCAGTTTTGACCCCACGGTCATAATTTGAACAAACTTGGTAGAGGTCCACTAGATGATGCATCATACCAAATATCTATGCTCCAGGCCTTGAGGTTTCGGAGAATTTTAAAGATCCAACTTTTAAAATCTAATTTTAGCTCCAGTGAACCAGAAATGCAATGGACCAGAACCATTTGAACAATCTTTGTAGAGCTTCATGCAAGGAACATCCCAGGCAAGTTTAATTTAATTTGGCCCTTTGGTTTCAGAGGAAATGTCATTTGAATGAAAAGTTTATGACAGACAGACTGATCAGAAAAGCTCACCCGGAGCACTTTGTGCTCAGGTGAGCTAAAAATATATATTCCACGCACACCTAGTTGTCATGAAGTGTACTGTACAAGTTTTGTTTTAATCAGATGAAAAAATGTGTACTTTACGATGCTCTATCTAATACTGTGTATTTTGTATCCAGAGGCAGAAAACTCGAGGATGCATGTGTCAGCCCCCAAGAAAAGTATGTCATGCATACCTACTTTTCATGTTGACAACGTGTACCATTTTTTTAAAATCAGATGATAACTTAAGCAGTTATCTGTAGAGGTTACTGCTGACAGACAGACAACATGTTTCATACCATGACACATGGAAATGAAAACAAATTCCATTAATGCATTTTTTTTTATTTTTCATCACTGAAAATTGCATGGAATTTCATTAAACAGAAACAAGTTGCATATGCAGAAATATAAATAACTAAAATATTCATCTTATTACAAAATACAGTGCCACCTCAGTATGAACTATATATACAACCCTATGTAATTCAAGTAAAAATAAAAAAAAGAGTAAAAAATGATGGTACTATGTCAGCTTATGACCTGCATTTTCAAAAGTTAGGTGACAACTTTTACCATGGTTAGTGGTATTTAATGCGATATAAAACAAACAGATTCACAACATTAATATAAAATATGCAGTTTCGGGAAATAGATGTACTATGTAAAAACATTTAAATGCCAAAAAATAACAGTATATAAGAACTAGTTTCAAATACAAGCACATTTTTCAGTCATGCATACAAAATTACTACAATCCAGTAAGATATTTCACTGCTATATTCAATTACTTAACATTTCACCGCTATTCAATAACAGTAATTTTCACATTTGTTTTGTAATAATGCCATTTTAAGACACGCAGCTCACACAAGATTGTAAACATTTCAACAAATTCAAACACCCTAGTCAAAACATAAAAATGCTTAACCGTCAATGATGTTTCTTTGCAAATAAACTTTTGGATTTTCTGGTAAAGTCAGCACAACTACAACAGTGTTTCTGTCAGTCAAATTTCTTTTTTTTTCATTCACATTCAATTTCACTCTAACAAAGCTTGCGAAAATGCAGGCAACTTAAAATTAAATCCGACTAAAATATATAACAAATATAACATACAGAACAAAATTTTAGTGGATCGCCCTCTATCACATTTGTTGATCAATCAAAAAAAAAAAAATTCATTCCTCTGATGTATTCAATATTTCACTTAGTTTAGCCAAATAACTGTTCTAACCTCCATTTTTTTCAAAATAAAAAATCCCAAATCTTCCTTTCTTTCAAATTATCCAAAACGAAATGCCAAAATACATAACAAATCTCTCTCATAAAAATTTTTAATAATGATCATTTGATATACAACTGTAAGGAATGATTTCACTCTCACATTATTTAAACAATATTTCTACTGTAAGATCCAAGGTTTTTAAACATATGTCCCAAGGAATCTTTACATTACATAATAAAACACATATATAAATAAATAATTACCATATTTACTATAATCTACATCAATGTCACATGTTAAAAACACTCGGGTGCAAAAACACGAGACGTACAACATAACTTCTCAGTTGTAGATTATGGTAAATATGGTATACTGTTAATCAAACAATGGCTTCAAAAAAACAAAAGATCTAATAATTAATAATCCCTACCAATTCTTTCCCCAAACATTCTTTTATTTGAAAATCATTATTAGTTTAAGTGTGACAATACAACAGATAAAGAGTTTCAGTAATTGTGTAGCATTTTGAAAATCAAGTATTTTACTAAAATATTTTTGCTCCATTCAATTTTTATATTTCAAATAATATTTTGTTCTTCCCACCAATTGCAGTCAATTTTCAAAACAGTACACAATGTCAGAGGAAAGATTTGTCCTCAGAAGTAATTGTTACAGTTCCTCATTATGACAAGTCAATGACACTCTTGCAGATCAATGAATATAAATGTCACTCTTTTTTGGAAAGCATGTCGATTTTGGTGCAAGGAAAAATTAAGGTCACTTTTTCTAATCAATCTAATCTGATGCGTAAAATAAATATAACTGACTGCTACAATTTCTTCGAAGAAATAGAGAATGACAATTCATTTAAATGTTATGACTTTTCCACTTGCATTTTAAGTGAAAATGTCTCAAATTTTAAAACCATCCCATCCATACAATATTCAAGCTATCATCTTCTAAAGTTTTTTTTTATTTTATTTTCCTTTATATCTTTTTTTAAAGATGCATTTCAACTTTTTCAGTATTTTTGTTTCTTTTCTTTTTCTTCTTTTTTTTTGGCTTTCAATCTTATGTGATTTTTTTTCATCAAGTGAAGTTTCAATTTGTATACCGATGAATTACATAATTAACATTAAAAGTATGCTGTACACAAATGTATTTGGTTATTTTCTGTGCACAAACATGCACTTCGGATGTTAACTGATGACCCCTTAAATTAATTCAGCCGATAATGTATTAAAACATCAAACATGAATAACAAAGCATCCCAAATCGTAAGACATGTGTTTAAGCGGAAATCTCGACCCAGCTTAGCATAAAGAATGGTACAAATGCATCAATATTTAGTATCATGTCTCATTCTATTAAACCCGAGGATGTAAGAAAAGTAAAAAATCTTTATTCACCTAATGAGAATACACTTGATCTCACTGACCAATGCAATGTGAAAAAAAAGACGAAGCTTTTGACATACTAAAAAACCTCTATCACCAAAATGTTGTAAAATTTTCCTACTATTAATTTAAAGCATTTAAATTTCAAAATCAACTGGAAATAAAATATGGTTGTCAGTTGTTTTCTTAGCAACAAAACATTGTATATTTTTATGTGGAAGAAAGTTTACTTTTCTGTCATCTTTTTGATGAGAGTTGCCTTCATGGTTTTAGCCAATTCTTCCAGTTCCACGATCTTCTTCCTTAGAGCTTCATTTTTAACTTCAAGTTCGTTTGCCTCTTTGTCCATTTCTACGTACTTCTGCTTTCTAATGAATCGAGATCTCCTTGATGCTTCGTTATTCTTGTCTCGCCTCTCCCTGTACTTATCGACTGGTTTCTTCGAGGGAGCGTCTTTCAATTGGCTTGTTGAAGTCGCACGTGAAGTCTTCACGTCTGTGACATCTTCAGCAAGTTTCGGCTTCTTTGACACGTAGTCGTGATCAGCCACAACAAGTTCGCTGCTGTCAAACTGATCTACAACATTGATGACAAAGTTGTCTACTGTCATCTCCTCATACTCGACATGTTTGCGCTTTCTGAGAGATGAAGTAGAGGTCACGATCTTCTGGTTCAGCATGTAGGACAGTGGGTTCTGTCGTAAGATGGGTGATTATTCCAGAGAAATCTGTAGGAATGATCTCCTTCACTTCCCCATTGTCGACGACAGAATCAACTGCTGGAATGGATCCCTTCGAGTTCTCCTGAAATATGTAAGGCATATATGTAAGGTATGTTTGTAACACTCATATTGCATAAATTCTATATACATAGCAAGTAAAATGTGAACCCTTATTTGTTATCAACAACCAGGTAGTTTTTACACGACGCTGAAATGCTAGTCAAATTAAATTATAGACTGCAAATAACACTTACCTGCAGGAGAAAATTGGAGAGATCCATGAAGCTGTCCAGAAAGTCCCCTTCTCCGAGGTCCAGGGGCATGTCGGCAATGATGCCACCCAAGTCCTCATCGGGCGTAAGCCCCGTCATGATGTCCATCTTGTCTATGTCCAGTGCAGCTGGTTTCGAGGCCTCACTAGCAACAGTTGTGTTGCTAGTGTTCTCTGTAAACAAAGCAAACAGTTGTAATTCTTCTTGCTTAAATTAAAAGAAACTAACTTATAAAACAGTTGCATTTCTGTTAAAACTATATCCCAGTCCAGTTTATTTCAAAGTCATTCTGACGGCAATAGCCAACAATTATAATAAATTTGAATGAAATTTACAGGTTGTAACAGACACATGAACCCCACTGTCCATGGTATTTAAATGTACCCACTGGTCCTACTGATGGTATATAGTTCCAAATCTACTACTACAAATTCAGTAGCAGTGAGGAAAACAGATAATCTTATCAGTTACTTAGTCATCAGTACTTTGTTACATTATTATGACTGTACCCTTTTCAGTTGTACTTTTTTTGTTTTAAAATAAGGATATTAATTTAAAAGCTACATTTCTGGCAAGCTGATACATTGTCAATCATGTCTGTTTACCCGTTAAAAGCAGAGGTGACAAACACTTTGAGAAGAAAATGTAAACTGTCTTTAATGATCCTAACCCTGCATGGAATGAAGCTTTCAAGTTTACCTGTTATTTCTTTTTCAAGGCATTCAATTTGTGTATATTGATTGTTGCTATGGGATAGCAACACTAAGGATAAATCCCTAGGATCTTTTCCTCTGGTAAAAAGTTATCAAATTCCTTTTAAATCTACATTTTTCACTATTTCTTTTTTTCTAATGTAAAAGTATTTTTCTTCTAGCCCACAGTTGTTTTAACTGTTCATAAAACATTTACTCCATTGTTGAAATTTAATTCTTTGTGAAGCTAAACACTTTATAATAATGTATACATTAATAGTCCTCAACACAAAGTACAAGTTTTCTTCATATATTTATATTACACCATTTCTTTTAAATTCATCTGTTTATGATCAAGTCTGAAGTAATTCTGCTGAAAAGGCACTGTTGATTCTTTTTATATGAATGACAAATTCAGCTAGAATTTTCATGAAGCTTACAATACTAATGTCTATTTTTAGAAAATTACTGGGTTAGGGATGATGAAATTTGTTGAAACCATAAATTTATGACTCCAGGTCAAGGCTATATCTTCATTGAACAACTCTTGTTGGTATGATAAAAGTTTACACCAGTCCCGATAAGCTACACATTGATCTAGTTTTAAAGCCATAGTTTAATGGGTCATTACTACTAAGTTAAACTTTAAACCAACTGAAAAAATAATTGACAACTGTGAAAAAATAATGATTTTCAATCTGATTATTTTTCAGATTTCTTCTACAAAAGCAAATAAACTGGACTATGATTAAGTTGTTCAAGAGTAAATATCAAGTACTAAATACCTTCTTTATAGGTATTATACACATGTATATATAAATACTCTCTATTGATCCCTATAAATACAGTCACCATGACTTAAAATCAATTGTACTTTTAACAATACTAAAGTAAACAATGGAGCTTGCAGTTGAAAATCTGTATTTTCAACCACTTAACTTTATAATGTATAAATTTATGAACAAGTTTTGCCATTCAGATATACCTGTCATTTACTGGGACTTATGCTGGCTTCTTGCTTTCGTCAAAAGCTGGCCTAACTGGTAAGCTGTACTTTCCAAGTTATAAGCTACACTATTTAACAGTACAATAGCAAGGATATTTACCACTGTTAAATAGGCCACTTGTCTTCTGTACCGAACGTAGTGAAGTCTTTGAACTGTCCGTCGATGAAAGTATGTGCTTCATCTCCGAACAGTCCCGTCCCATCCACTGCTCCCTCGATGTCCAAGTAGTCAACAAGTTCATCGAGGGTATTCGGAACAATCTCCCCAGCTTCCGAGTGGCACTGCAAAGTAAATATTGAGAAATATAAAATTAACATTCCAAATTAATTTCAAAATCACTCTGGTATAAACATATATTCCTCTAGTGTATGCATATATTTACTCTTAAATATGATCACACAATGCTTTTCTTTTATTTTCAAATTTGCCAAAAACTGAGAAAATGAAAAACTTGACATACTTTTACTATCAAATTAAAGAACCAGTCATTTGGTTCATGTTTCAAAAAACAAATAAAGAGGATCTATTCTACTTTGCAAATAACTTTTCAGACAGCACTAAAATTGACAGGTACATGTATGCCATTTTCAGAAAACAGCCCACATGTATGTCACGTGCTCGAGAATCTGTCAAATTTAAAGTATCAACAGAAGACTTTTGGTACCTGTATTTCTTGATCACAAAGCATATTAACAAAGTCCGTAGGTAGCTCCGTCGTACTGGTTTTGGCAGAAATGTTGAAAGAATCAACAATTGTCGTATAAATGCTGAATTCGCCTTCCAATATGGCCTCCTCTCTTGTGATTTAAGTCGCTCGGCTTTTTTGCCTTGCTCGTTCGCTGCCCTAGCCCGTGTGGCTGAAAACATATTTTTGATAATAATTTTTACGCTTACGAAGAGACGCTAAATAAAATGGGTCTTGCTTTACAATTAAAACGGCTTAAACAACATATCAAAGGAGAATATCCTAATACCTGGTTTGAAAGTCCGTTCCCTCTGTCTACATTCGTTCTAATGATCAAAGTTTCACATTCGCCGGTACTTATTGTGCAATAATTTTACTAAATATAGAACTTACGTATTTCCCAGCATTCATCAATAGCCAATGAAATTGTCAAATATCTAAAAATACAACAATGCGACCAATCAAAAGCCCGCGATCGAACAAGTTTATCTAAAAATATCTCGTTGACATGAACGTCACCTTTGACCAATGCTGGCAATGTAATTTGACAGGTGCGCGGGATGTTTGTTGTGATTAGATATTTTAGGTGTACTGACACTAAATTTCTTTCGCCCATTTAAATCAATCTTTCATAAATGAAACAAATACATATTTTCCAAAAAGCCATCATAAAAGCTTAAAAGCTTAATTTTTTTAAATGTCTCTTTCTCTTGCACATTTTTTATTATATCAAGTTGTAACGTTACCATGATTTTCATCTAACTCCTCGCAGCGGTACTTCCCTTTCAGCCGAATTGGATTTTCATGTTCAGCGGATAGCACAATTGCTGAAACAAATATTTATTAAAAAAATCCATAGTTTTATGGAACACTTCTTGGTTATAAAATGAGCCATAACCTTCCTATTTTTATGGAAACTGTTAAATTAAAACAGTTTATGATAACGGCTTGGCCAATCTGTATGTATATGTAAACTTAACTTTCGCTTGGTATGAAATTAAAAGTGCGAACCATCTTAATTAATCGATTGTGATTTTGCAAATAAACTTTTCACAAAAAGTTTCATGTTACCTTTTTAAAAGCTAAATATTTAAAAAAATCTTTTTATGTTTAATCTTCAAATGGCATATATTGCACAAGAGAAGAAATAAGGCATCAATGACTATGGTTAATGCACAGGTCAACAATAAGGAAACGACCTGCTCTTGGTAAACCATAACCGGCTTGTCCCAAATATACGGTCTATTGCATCATTGCTGAATTTCATGATTAATCTCAATTAAGGCCCTGATATACTTGACAATAACATGCCAGTTGTAATCGACTGTTTAGCGAGTATATCAAGTTGAAGTGCTTTTGAATAGTAAAACCTTTCTAGGTGTTCACCAATAAGTCAGAACTGACCACTTTGAAACGATTTTTTTTTTATTTACGAAGACAGATTGGTAGTCGCTAACGCAAAAAGATTTGTAACTACAACATAAAAACACTGATGATACAAGTTAGTAGAATTTTGTTGATGTTGTTGCCCTGTTCTTTATAAAATACGAAACAATGTGCCTGGCAAACTATAGACTGAAAAGTATATACTTATACTATATAAATACATGTATATATTTATATATCTGCCTTTGAAGATCCATGAAAACATGCCTGCACACTGTTTGGATACAAATACTCCCGGACGAAACAAGCCCATTGTAGATATTGCCTGTTTAATGATATATACATTTTCAAGTGGGAGTTTTTGCCACTTGATGTTTAATATTTAAAGGATAAAATAAAAACATGTCCGTCTTTCTGTAAGTTTGTCTATTTTATCTGTATTTCTGTCTGAGTGTCTGTCTGTCTATGATTTTATCTATCTGTCTGTTGTAACTATATTTCTGTCTAAGTGTCTGTCTATCCGTCCGTCCGTCTGTCTTTCTATTTTATTTTATTAGAACATGTATGTCTATTCGTTCACCTGTTTCATCGGACAGTGCGTTCGTCCATTTTTCCGGCTTTCTGTTCTGTGTGTCCGTCCGATCATCTGTCGCTTTGTCTGTCAGTCAGCCCATCTGCGTGTTTCATTTTGTTCTGAACATCGGTGTACATACATTTAAAAAAATCTTATTACAGATACCGTGTTGCCTTGTTAAAGACAAACGGACAAAAGTCCTAAGCAAATACTCATTAGCGTTAAGCGGGACGAATCAGTGAGTTGTATTAAGATATACTTTAGTACAAATGGACAATTATGTTAACAGGATATGCCACTTATTATCAGTACTTGATTTCAGCCTAACAACAGACTTATTCAAGGCTATATAACTAAGGATTTCCTAAATATAAATTGTTTCTCAGACACTTTCTCTGTTGAGAAAAAACACAAAAGTTATAATGAAATAAAAACTTGTATTTTCGTAAGAAGCAGTAGTTCTCCGAGACAAAACAATGCTTCCGGTATCAAGCGTTCGGTTGCAATTATTAAGTTGTAAACAGTAATGATTTTTCGCGGAGAAACAAGAAGGAAGAAAATATGCGACGGACTACTTTCCTCTCATAGGAAACAAATAATAAAGTATCAAATATTGTATAACTTGTTTGCGTTTAGGTTAATATACACAAGATGAAATGAGGAAGACATCGCTTCGTAAATACACCGAACAAACCTGGGGAATAATGTGTATTTACGTTTTCACTCTGTTGCTGTGGTTATTCACAAATAATTGTTTATGTTTGCAGACGATAGACCTAAACGGACAATGGACTGTTTCGAATGCAAACAAAAGTAAGTACATGAACAGATTTTAATAATTATTTATTTTGTACTGATTACTAAGACGTACTTATTATGATATTATATGCATGTCGATGCATGGAGTGTTTTGTTCGGAGTATAAAAGGGGCATAAGAAGAACAGCATGCACCTATGTGGGAGTGGTTTTATGCCTTGATTTTAGTAATGCAAACATACGAAAGGAACATAATTCTATTTGAACATTTATATACGAAATTAAAATTGAAGCTTTGCGAAGAAATTATTGTCGAAATATTTGATTTTTGATTAAATGGATTATTTTCAATTTTCATTGCTTGCGATGACGGCTTCTCTGAAGTCTGATCTATCCTTGCGCCAGAAAGGTGAATCTAAGGTTAAATTCCCAAGATGGGAAGCGAGCCCGCGTCCTCTGGGTAAAAATCCAAGGCCATAAAATAACTGGTTTTAGACAACATTTACTTGCTGTGTTAATGTTTTCGTACCCATGGTAATGCATCCTTAGAAACATTGTTTCTAGGTATCGTAGTAACGGGAGTGGTACCAGGCTCCATGTACACGGCTTTGATGGGGAACGGGACAATAGGTGATCCGTATTACCGCAAAAATGATGACGTATATCGCTGGATAGGTCAGGACGACTGGATGTATTCCCGGACGTTCACTGGTAAGGAAAGGAAAAATAAAGAAATTTATATCCAAGCCATCAATCTCTAGTGGAGAACACATTTAAGATATATCAAAGCAAAGTTAGTGATTGTGCTGTGGAAGTACAATATTAAAGGATCAGAAATTTTGCCACCTCTGCAGGTCATTTTTCATTTCCTCTGACGTCATCAATGATTAAAAAAATATAACCTATGAAGAAATAAAGGTACTGTGTCATGATGGAACTATTTTTTGACGAACGAGTTACATCTTAGGCATTCTTGTGTGTTTTTCTTGTGCCTAATTATCCGTGAGGTTACTCTAGCAGAAAATTGCCGGAATGGCTGAGTTGGCACGAATGCTTTTCACTGTATTTTAATATTAGCTATGGTTTTGTTTTCAGTGACAGCCGACATATTGAAATATCGTGCTGTGGTGCTGGTGTGTGACGGACTCGACACTGTTTCAACGGTCGTTGTAAACAACAAAACCGTCGGCAAATCTGTTAACATGTTTGTCCGATATGTTTATGACATTAAATCCTTCCTAGTGGTAAGTCTGTCTATTACTTTTTCAAACACTTCTCCAGTTTCTAAATTAATAAAAGTTTCTTTCATTGCCTTGCCATTGCAGAACCATTATGTTGAGAGAACGGGACAGTTTGATTACAGGTGAACGTTCTGACAATTTTTAATAGAATCAGAAAAAGACAATTGGTTAGCAGGATAACTTACTAAATGTTGATTTGATATTTTTATGATTTTTTTTTATTGAATTGTTATCTATAGGCTATAATCATGCTACAGTTATGTTTTGAAATATTGCCATCTTTATAGACTTACCTACTGAAACTTTGGAATTGCAGAAAGGTAGAAATACAATCAATGTAGAATTCAAATCAGCAGTAAAGTATGCTAAATCGAGGGCGAAGCGTTATCCTTACATTGTTCCCCCCACGTCTAAAAATACCTACGCACATGGCGAAAATCACGTGAACATGATGCGTAAATGCCAGTGTTCCTTCGCGTGGGATTGGGGTCCGGCTTTTCCAACACAAGGAATTTGGTATTGAGAATATGTTCCTGTACACACATGTTACTTTGCCTGATCTTGCATGTCTAATGATCCTATTATAATAGTCTTTACTGTTGTCAGTCGAAAGGTCATTTAATTGGACCAACCAGCAAATTATTCACATATGATTGGCTAGTCGCATTGAGATTTGTATCAAAACTGAGCTGTACGCCAGGGTTGGTGTCTTTTCATACATCCGCAGTGACAAAAATTTAAAACCACGCAACTACAAAATAAACAGGAATACATAGACAACAGCATGTGAAATTTTTAGGGGTCAGGAGAAATCAGCTGATGTTATCACAGTTATTTAAAGGAGTCAGGAGCCGGCATAAACATCCAGTGGAATCGATAAAAACCAACAAAAGAGAAATCAGAGATCAAAGGGTTAAAGTATTGGAATAGGACAAAAGAAATGAAATTAGAATAAAGCTATAACATAACTGATGGAAAGACAGTCTTAAATACTATGAAGTTCCTAAGAGTTTTAACAAAATCAAAATTGGAAACTATTTAATGATATACTTAAATAGAATGATAAACTTTTACGCAAAACCTTAAAACCTGAATCATAACACTATCTATAACGATAGATCCTTTCCCTTACCATAGATTCCTAGACTCTAACTCTAGACCCTCTGATTCTAAACTATAACTGTCGACCCTAGACTCAAACCATAAATCTATGTCTCTAAGACCCTGACACAACCCAGCCAGAAATCTGATAGGATCGAGTTAACGCACGTTGGATTGCATAGATTTCATATTCGGAAATTCGTGGTTTCTTATGATTTTACTTCGATATCTCAGACAAGTCACCCGTTAGCCGATTCAATGCACACCAACATCAGATAAGCCATATCAAGACACACAAGTGAAAGGAGCCAAAAGCAAAACGGCGCAGTTTCAAGCCAAATAATTGACTTCTTAAAAACAGAAGGTATTGGCAAGGTTCAATGACAAAACGTGACGTACTCTAAAAATGGCCAACCCGGTTAGCTCAGTTGGTAGAGTATCTGATTGTCAATCGAGGGGCTGTCGGTTCCAACCCCACAAGGGTTTCTAAATTTCTCCGTGATAATTGATATCAGACAATTCGTCTAAAAGTCATTTGTTCGGTACCTTTGGTTCAAGTAAGGAAGCTATCAGTCCCTTCCGGAGAGATTGATAATCTAACTGGTTGGACACCCAGGAACCTTAGTCCAAATAATTGTACTCTGAAAGGTGTATTTTGTGCTATTTTATGTTAGGTCAATATCCCCCTTCAGAGTAGCTAAAGGCGGACAACGAAAAATATCAGATAAATGGGTCCGCTTTTGAAGGCGAGTTATTGAGACTACAGGAACCCTTGATAGGTGGAGTGACCGTCTTATGAGCAGAATAAGAGGTTGCAAGTGACGTGAAATCCCAGTAAAGCAAATAAACAAACAAAAGAACTAGAAAATATGCAATACAGATAGTTTTTATTTCAACGACTGAAGAAATAGAGATTGTTAGCTTTGTATAAGGAAGAGTATCTAATATATCTTCTGCTAGGTCGGAGAGAATATCGTTACCATCCAGTTCCGTTCCGCGCCGAAATATGTTGCAGAAGTCGCTAAGAAAAGGGAATATCCAATACTTCCCCTATGTGTTCCACCAGAGTACCACGGTGAATGTGGGGCTAACCTCATACGTAAAACTCAATGTTCCTTCAGCTGGGACTGGGGCCCTTCATTTCCAACACAAGGTATCTGGTAGGTACACACTGGAGCTATAATCTGTATATATAGTCGTCCTAAGTGTGCATGCTACTTTACTCTTGTATAACTGTTCGGTTATATCAAATATTGAAACTAGTCTTATATACAAACACAAACATAAGTATTTTTCTTTTGCCTATACCTCTCTTTTTAACGGATGTGTCACGATCTTCTTAAATGCATAATTATCATGAATACACTGGATATATAACTTTGAAAATTATGACATTCAGAAGTTAAAAACATTCGGCAGGTAAATCAGAATAAATCTTAATTTCAGTATAAGTAAAAAGCATTAGATATTTTGTTGCTGCTTACATAACCGGGTATTGTTTCAACCCGTTTTATCACTATCAACATATGCTTTTAAAAATATCAAAATCAATCTCTAGAAAACAGATCGTTAATATTTACAAGGTAATTTATATTTTCCTCCTTTGTTGACGTTCACAGGAAAGACATTTACGTGCAGGCCTACGACACGGCAGTCATTAGAGACGTTACGTCAGAAACCGTCAAAAGTTGGTGCCTGTTCATTCAATAAATTTAAGTCATTTTTCATTGCAAATATTGCTTATAAACAGTGATTTGTATGTATAGTTTCATTAACAATGGGGTAATCAGATTTGCTAGTATTGAATATTTAAAGCCGTTGATTTAAGACCGAAAACTCTTTGATCCCTAGCATACTGACAAAATGAATTGTGACCGACCAAAAGACATAAGGCAAATGATGGCAAAGAAAGTTCTTCTCTTTTCATGCATGAACAAAATAAGCATTTCTTGTACTTTGGTACACGTGCATTTAAATATCTCTGTTATTGTTATTTTTAGACAAGGATGGTTCCTGGCTGCTGAAGGTTGACGTATTTACGGAAGTTCCCGCTGGTACAACAGCCAAAGGTCAGATAGAGGTCAAACTCGCTGATTCGTCTGTAACGAAGTCAATACAAGTGACGTTGACGTCAGACAACAATAAAGCTACTCTGAACATAAGCATCCCTGAGGTTTGAAGCCTTAGTTTATGTAACATGTAAAACATTTTATCAAATTTTGCTGAACTTTTTTCTGGATGCTGGTGCTCGCTTTACTTTTGAAAGCAGTCGCTTTGAGTCCTATTTCATTTGGTCGTCAATTTGTATTTCATTTGGTCGTCAATTTGTATTTCATTTGGTCATTAATTTGTTTTTCATTTGGTCGTCAATTTGTATTTCATTTGGTCGTCAATTTGTATTTCCTGTCGAAGACATAACTCAATACTAGGAACTGAATTTCATTCTCAACATGAAATAACCAGTGTAATGTATGATAAAAGTTTGTTTGCAGTGTTGGGTATATGCCTTATGCTTCATTATTTTTGCTTTTTATGCCTTTTCATGACATGAATCATCCTCCGGACATTGCATCTTGAAAATTAACAGACATTTACAAGTACTATCATTTCTGACCTGCTAAACAGAGACATGAGTTATGTACTTGCAGGCTGTCACAATCCATGAATGGTGGCCGAATGGCTATGGGAACCAGACCCTTTATGACCTCTTCATCTTCTTTACTGACTCCTTTGGGACCATGAACAACAAGAAGATTCGCATTGGCTTTAGAACTGTAGAAGTCGTGCAAGATTATGTGTCAGTGAACAAATCTTTAGGTACCGTTATGTATCACACGTTAAAGATTAGCATGCATTGAAGCTGAAATAAATACTTCCAATGGGTGACACTCTGGTTTTATAGCGAGTAGTATCATTAGAGTTGATTTAAATGATAAAAAACAAACCACGTTTTGAAGAAGTTACAGCCGGCTTGCTAATGAGACAAAGACATCGTCGGACGCCCACGGTCCTTGATTCCCCTTCTCCCCAGTATTGTAAGGGGAGGAGCGGACTCAAGAATCATGGCTGACCAACGACGAAGACAAAACAATATACATATCACTTCCCTTTTTACGCAAATATTCTAAATAGTAGAGAATTATTGGATGCCATCGATACTAATATTACAACAGTGACAGGGCGCCATTTTAAATCTCTAAGTTTGTCGTCTGTGAAACTTTCATCACTTTAAAGATTATACTTGTATAAAAATTTACAAAAGTGTTGACTTAAGAGTAACTAGCAATTATAATCTATTTTTTGTAGGTCGGTCTTTCTATTTTCGTATAAATGGTCAGCCCATATTTCTGAAGGGGTCAAACTGGATACCTGCGGACGCTTTTCTAGAACGTGTCACCAGAGATCGGGTATACAACTATCTGAAATCAGCCGCAGACGTACACATGAACACATTGCGTGTCTGGGGCGGAGGTGTAAGTGACCAGTTTCCTGCGAAACAAAACACTATTTAAATCATGGATTCTTATACATTTGAGAAAAAAGATTTTATTGGAAAGTTTCAAGTTATAGTAACCCTGTAAATTGCTTTAATAAAGACGAATAATGTCTTTTTTGTAAATGGAAAAAAAAGTTAACTTAAAGGGACATACCCCAAAATTTATTGATGATCCTTAAAAACCCATTCTCTTTAGAATTAAAAAACACATGTAATTGATAATTAAAATATGAACATGTGTTCAAAAATATTTCCGTAAGGCATAAAGCAAACAAGTAACTATGCCCCTATCCATCCAAAAAATGGTACAACAACAACAACAACAACAACTCTCGATATAAAGGCAGACATTAGTGTTTTCTGTTTGCTGATTGTTCTACGAACTTCCGACTGACATCTTGACATTGGTAAATAAGTCATTAAATACTATTCACATTTATATGACTTTGAACAAAAATGTTACACTTTGATATATCTCATAAAGATCTTCTACAAAATTATCAGTTTACGATATTTAAAGCACATCGTATCCATAAAATGTTGAAAATGCACGGAAAATACGTGCTGTTACACAGTCTTTTCTTAAAACTTAGCATCAAACATGTCCTTGACGCCAGTTTTGCTTTTATTTATGTAGATATATGAATTCGACATGTTTTATGAGATAGCAGACGAACTGGGCATCATGTTGTGGCATGATTTTATGTTTGCTTGCGCCATGTATCCTACAGATGATGAATTCTTGGCCTCTGTTAGTGAGGAAGTCCGTCACCAGGTATATTAACAAATTCAGCAGATTCTGAAACCTTGAGAAATCGGACAGATAAACTTATGAATTCTTTCGAATTTTTAGTACGCAAAGCTTTCAAATGTGAATGCAGCTGGAGTGTGGTATCAATTATATCAATGGGATTCACAAGAAATTCAAAATTATTGGCAGCTATACATAAAAAACTTTGATTGATACCGTTGTAAACTATTGACTTAATCCTCTTGACCTTTCATAGCATAATTACATGGTCGTAATCATTTAAGTTTTTGCCACCGAAGTTACCAGTAAACCATTCATAGCAATCACTCTGTAATATATTCATGCATAAAGGTCAGGATTGGGTTAATACTGTTGAACTGTAGCAAAATTGTCCTTATCCGTTCAATTTAGCTTTGCCAGCCTGCAAAAATGGTTGGAAGAAGGTACCTTTGCACGGATCAAAAAATAAGAACCGCTCTATTTGGAGTATAGAGATATTTGCGGTGTAGAGACTATGGACATTTTCCTTGAAACATTTTCTATTTATGAAATACTTTCTTTATACAATTTTATTAAGAGATGAAAACACTGGTCCTTGCTAGAAATAAATCAAGTGCAGTAAGACAAATGTTAATAAATAGTGAGCCATGATTATCTTACGAAAACCGTGTTCCGTGACCAGGTTTTAAATTACAGGTGAGGAGAATGAAGCACCATCCGTCTATTATTGTCCTCAGTGGAAACAATGAGAACGAGAAGGCCCTCAGACAGGACTGGTATGGTACAGACATTAACTTTACCAGATATAAAAACGACTACCTCAAGGTCAGTTCTGTCTTCTGTGCTAAAATTGGATTTGTGTATGAAAATTTCTTGGCCTTTAAACCAAACCGTTTTGTAGCAATAACAGCGAAGGATACAAAGTTGAATGAAAAATCTGAAGAGAAGAAATCGTTACCAATAGCGATCACGTTGAGACTGAGAATCGCGTGATCTTATTACATTTGTTCTTGTAATGATGGCCATCTCACAGTAATTATTTGTACTTCCTAGATTTTTTTCTCGAGAGGATTCACTTTTATCTGCATAAGAGATTGATGCTTTTGCTGTCAAATTTGATTTTTAATTGTTTGACCATTTTCACAGGAATTAATCGTATTTTCCTACTTAATCCAGCTACCGATCAAAATTACAAAGCATTGCGAACAAAAGATTTCAGTCATCATCAATGTATTTTTTTTAGCTTTACAAAGACACGATTTATAACATTGTGCTTGAAGAGGATACCAGTCGACCATTCCTTGCTTCCAGTCCCTCTAATGGAATACAGTCGCAACAGGAAGGATGGGTTGCTAAGCAACCATGGAGTACACTCTATGGCGACAGTGAGTCATACTGTTTGATCATAAAATAAATTTTCATGGCACTATGTGTTGACGCATCTTTTATTGAAAATTTAAGAAACTTCGAAACGCTGAGTACCAGCGATTTTTCGAACACATTGATACTAAGAGACATGAACCTGTAATGACCACACTTTGAGTTTAATTTTAAAAAATCTGTTTGACCTTAATAATGTAATTTCAAAACATTTACATCATCACGAGCCTGCATATTCCATTTGTCAGAAACATTGTTTCGTTTATAACTGATAATAAACCATCACTATATAACAAAATTTAAATATTCTTTTTTTATGATATCAGTTTGGTGTAAGAGTTATTTCTGTTGTGGCATTTATTTTTAGAATGCATTATTATTTCATCCTTATTATCATATTTATAGAGCATTGCTACGATATCACGATCCCTTTCTGCAATCATACTTATAATACACTATTACAGTTACACATCCTATGTTATCACAAATATTTCATCGTTTCCTTAACTGAAATTTAAGTGCATGTACAATATTACAGTTATCTGGTCACTTTTTTAATTACATTTACAGTACATTCTTACAATTACCTGATACCCTTCTTTGATCCTGGTCAGTACCGGATACCTAGAATGTCTTCCGAGTACGGTCTACAGTCATACCCCAGCTTTGAGACCCTAGAACCTGTTTATAGTGAACAAGACATGGACTACTGGTCCGACCTGAATGATTACAGAAATCACCATCCGTTTGGTAAGTTCAGACATTGTGGTAAGTCAGCAGTTGATAATTGTTAGTCGACAAAAAATTACACATGGTATAATTTGGTCAGTTGACAGCGGTAGATTTTTGTGCGCTAGTAAGTCGCTGCTGGATATAAATCGATACCAATTTTTGATGTCAGTTGATTATGTGAAGAACTGAAGATAAATTGTAACTAGTTAATGAAAATAATTGTACCTTTCTTGTCGAAAACTAGAGTGTAAAACTAGTTGATTCTGAAAAAAATTAGAGTGAGACAGTAAAAGCAAATTATTAAATGTTCTGGCGACAGTCGTTTTGGCGAAAAAAGGATGTCATGTTTAGTCAGTTGAGGGTGGTTATTAACATGTTAGAAATAAGGTAGTTTGATTTTCGATTGGCGTTTCCGTGAGAGAATTTTTTAAATACATTTCGATTTGGTGGTTCTGCTGTTCTGAATCATCATTCGATTGTGGAAGAGATAATGTGACGGTCCTTAAAACCTGTTGTTCTATCTGTCTATATGAGTTTGTTTTTCGCCGGTACGGTTTCCTAGTAGGACTGACTTTCCCTGAAGGGTTTAATTGTGTTAGGTTGTAGGGGTTAGTGTATGATACAGAAAGAATCTACTTCCGGAGAAACTCCTAGTTCATTTACATGCTCGGGGTATAGCTTCGATACATTGGAGATCAGTTTAATGTCTCATCTGAAAGACAGTAAGTAGTTTTAGTGGAGGAGCGAGGATTCGAACTCGCGACCCTTGGATCAGCAGTCCAGCGCGTTACCACTAGGCTACTTACCACCCCGGTTTGTTCTATGTACTGAATGTAAGAAAGTATTTACATTAAAATTTGTTTTAATTCTACTCAGTTCTGTTTATATTCATTTTTACGTTGTTTTTTTCTTCGCTTATTTGACATTACTGTATCGATAACCTGAGACGTTAGTATTTTTGTGTTTCAGGCAACGTAGAAATGATGGCAGAAGCGATACAGTACCTAAGACTTCCAAACAACCCAGACAGAAAACAACGATTTAAGGATCTTATTTACATTACTCAGGTACTATGTTATGACAAAGACTAATTACAAATTTCGAAAACTTGAAACCTGACAGTATAAAATTGAGACATATATGAAATCGCCAAGTTTTGTACTGAAATCAGATTAATTATATATTATTTAAGGGTCTCAAACTTTTATTGGTATGTCCCATCACACACTGAGATACCTGTAATTTCATGATTCTAGATTGATCATGCAGTTGGAATGAAAGTGGAGACGGAGCATTATCGCCGGTGGCAGAACAGACTTGACGATGAAGGTCAAGGTAACACAATGGGGGCTTTGTATTGGATGCTTGCGGATATATGGCAGGCCCCGACCTGGGCTTCTTTAGGTGGGTTCCCATTTCAATTTAGTTGGACTAAAAGCTATTTTTCTATAAAACTTCTTGATTTAAAAAAACAATGCAATGATTTTTTGATATGTAAAATACGGCAAATGGTGTCTCTCTGCAGACTTAAATTGTTCATAGGAGTTTGAGTTTCAAATATTTCAGCTGCTGACTAGCTTTAGATTACCCAAGTTCTCTGATGTTAATCAGATATGATCAATGTCAGTTTTTTAATTATATGAGATATCAAGAAAAACTACATAAAATCTTCTCATTCTGTCTATAAAAGTTGGCTTCTGTTTTCAGTATGAGTAATTAAGAAATTTGAGATAAAGCGTATGAAAATAGGGAAAAGGCATGAACATGTAACGTACAACGATACATTCTTTGTAGAGTATGGTGGCAAATGGAAGATGCTTCATTACTTTGCTAAAAAGTTCTTCGCACCAACGCTTATTTCACCAGTACTTGGACGGGAACTATGTCGACGTTTATATTGTGCTTGATGAACTTCCGGTGAAAGAATTACGTCATCCAGTTCAGCACACACTTCATTTCCGGCCTAAATCAAACCCGCGACCGTTTAGCATATTTGACTTGAGTACTTGGAGCCAAGGTCACGTGACAAATGATATACAATCCAAGAAAATGTCTTCAAACCCAAGTGACGAGTTCAGCGGAAATTTGTATGTTGAAATGTATACTTGGGATAACATGAAAACCTTATACACGTGGAAAATCCCATTTACAGTAAGTGATAAATCTTCTTATACATGTATTGTCAGTAATTTTTCTACTTAACCTTGATAATATAAGCCAGAAAATGAGAACCGAAGAAGCCAAACTGGCTTTAAAATGAGAAAAAATGCACATTTTTATATAACAAGAATTCATGATCATATGTTTGAAATACATGTATTTTGTACTATTATTTGTCTTAACGGCAGTATTTTCACTATCATGGTTGCATTTTATTTTCTACGGAAACATCCATGGCATTTCTGTTTGTGAAGGTCAAAATGTCCTCTAACTTGCAAAAACCGTCCTCCTTACATTTTCAGGTGAATAGTACTGCCCATTCTATATTTAGACATAACCTTAACGACCTTATGACAACAGCCGGCTGCCTTAGAAACAAACTTTGTTTTCTGTTCTTTCATCTCGGCGACCCTTTCTCTGGGCCATCTAATTTCATTTCTTTGACGGAATTTAGCAACGCGGAAGGACTTCAAAACGCAACTGTAAAGGCAAGTGTTTTTTGTATAGACGAACTCGAAATCACGGCTGCTTTACATTTCATTAAAAATTAAAATATAAGATCATAGTACATTATCAATAACGATGTTTTTGATAATTATTGGATCATGAAAATCATCAACATTGCAGGAATTAAAATCATCAATTCATCATTTAAAATGCTGAGTTTTTAAACAGCTTCATGTAGATTGATGATATCTCCTTCCAGGTCTCAAATGTAATGGCCACGGCAAAACAAGACGAATTTGTTATCACTTTGACCACGGACGCTATTGCACCATTTGTGTGGATTGAAGCATACAAGGTCAAAGGTCGTTTCTCTGACAACGGATTCCTCATGATCCACAAAGACACTAACTTGACCTTCTACGCTTGGGAAACGGTCGATGTGGATACGCTCAAAGCAGCTTTGTCTGTTAAAAGCCTCATGAATATTTATCATTGATACCAGTGATAGAGTTCTTTCCTATAGTTCATAAGTTTATCATGTATTGTATATTTAGCTTCTTTATGTAAAAGAATAACTGTTTTGTACTAAGACAGAAAAAGTATTGATGTAATCGTATGTTTGTGTGTGTCATGTTGTGCTTGTGCTTTATGGTGTTAACTCCACGCAGGGGTTACTTACCTTTATATTACAGTTGCCACTGCCCTCACACTTGCCACGTGCACAGATACATGTACTGGGAACATAATTGGATCCCTACGCATGCGTGCGTTTAAAAATCACAACTTCGAACAAATTGTCACATCTAACGAATTAAAGTACCTTAGAGGATAAATAACTGTTTCAAAATCATTAAGATATCATAAATATTCATTCAAGCCTGACGCATACTAGGCCTAGGTTTTTATACTTTAAATTAAAAGTTTTGATAAAAGTTTGCTTAAGAGACCGTACCCAAACAGCGAGTGATTGTTTCCAAAATTTCGTTCATTTTGCGTAAAGTGGATTTATTGTCATATATTTTCCCTCATGTGTGTTGTGATTTTTTTCCACCTTACACATATACTGAAACGTACTAAAAACGATACAACAGACCATAGGAGCGCGAGTCCAGGATTGTATCTTTTCGGCGAAAATAGAACAGTCCTATTTATGCGAAATTTCAACTTTCAAAAAATTACACCACGCTCCGGTATTTCTGAAAAACAACAAAAACAAAACAAACAAAAAAACCCCGTGACTTACGCGATGTTATCCGCAACGTTTTATGAGTAGCAACAAAACAGACAAAAAATAAACAAACAAACAGACAGACAGACAAATAATTCCAAAAGGTTTATAAATAGGTGTTTCCAGCCATAATGATGTGCCTCCGAAAAATATCGGGAACCAGTACGAAGATAAAATGCGCACCGAATCAAGGGCGGCTACTCTAATGTAACGTTGCGGATAACATGGCTTATGTCACTCCTGTGTTTTATTTTTATTTTCAAATAGTTTAATACAATAAGTACATGCGACCACCTGTTTTAAGCGACTTTTCTATTAAACGACCGCTTGAACCAGCCCGAACATTTTTACTATATAATTACATCCCATTAAACGACTTTTTCATACCACGACCAGTAACAACATAAAACATGCCCCAACAGTAAAAATACATTGAATAAGTATCTATTAAACGACCGTATCGGAAACATCCTGCAGACATTAAATATATACCTGTCTTGTTAGCGAGTTTGTTTGCATCTGTACACAATCAGCCTTTGAAACTGTCGAGCAAACAATCAACTTGTACAGCCAAAAAATGTTCACTACCATTGAATAACATTTACCATAGCTTTTCTGTACAGCTTCTCTTATCGGGAAGTCAACATCGAGGCGTAAAGTTTTAAATATAGACGAGAGGATTTCAGCCATTGAACTTTCTAAAACAAAAAGTACAAGAAAAAATAACCGAGGTATTAAGGGTTGAAAAAACTCAGAATTCATAAAAAATCAGAACATTCAACAACAGGTCAACTTAAAAATTGTCATTTCAAAATACCAAAATCTACTGAGAGACCATTTTATTAAGAGGCCACATTTTGGCAGTCCCTTAGGCGGTCGGTTAATACAATGTCCACTGTATTAAAAAAGAAGCAAGAATTTCGGTTGGTGAATGTATTCTGTGCCATGCACTATCCCACACAATACAAAATCAGAAAAAAAACTCTGCCGGGGTCATCATTTAATTAAGCAACCGTCGGATACACAAGAAGATGAATAAAAATCTGGTCAGGGGAATCAAAACATAATTGATCGATGGACAATAATAAATTAATGCCCATATTCCAGCTATGTGGTAAACATTGATTATACTTTCGTTGCTTGTTTTTTTCATTGTTAAACAGAAGAAGACATTAAAAATAAGAAGATAAAACCTTACGGTTAAAGAACAGTGGCGAAAAGAAGACATTTAATATCAACTTCAAAGGTCATGCAGGTCTAGCATATGGCGAGGGTAACCCTGCTTTAAGTCAACCATTTAGAATCTGTAGGATTATAAGGCTAGGCAGCTATTTGACAGAAGTTGCCTCTCTTGTTGAGGTTTCAAGCGTATTTAGGCGGCTTGAAATAAAGTAGGTGTCTATTTTCGCCGCGCTCTTTAGCCCGATAATTAATTTCATGCTAAACATTTTACATTTAGAAACTTGATCCTTGCAGTCACAGAAGGAATAGGCCGAGCAATAGGCGTCCTGAATGCAAAGTTCCTTACATTTCACCAAGTCTGCACTCTTGTCTCCTTCCTTTTCGAAGCCGCGAGCCATGCCAATAACACTTACATTGGTCAATTTTATTTCCGAGTCAATCTTCTCCGGAAATACGATACTCTGCCAAAGAAAACCTGGCGTCTCTGTCTGTCTTGCCATTAAGATTTTTCCATTCTCTCCGTTAAATAAATGACACGTCTTGTGGTCAATATTGTTATCCGGGCAATTTATGCAGAAAGAAATGGCTTCGCACTGAATTTCTTCAAGGCACATATCGACACAGTCTGAGATTGTCGAAGCTGGAATTTTACTGTAGTGCACGGATAACATGGTGTTTTTTAACTCAATGCCAGCCATTTGACTTTCACATGTTTCAACTTTTCCGTTCTTTTGCAGAAATAAACAGTATTCCGTTTTTAGATCAACTATGTTTGTACGTATTCGGTTGTAATCGACTGCAATCGTTTTCATATACCTCTCTGTAAACAGCTCTTCAATTGAGGACAGTTCGTATGCAATAGGAACTGGATTTGCTTTAACTTCTGAAGCCCAGACTAAGGCGCTTCCGTTTTCTGGTGGTGTGGCACCAACAGATACCGTTTTGATTTCGACGTTTTCAGAGAACTCTGTTATTCTTTCTTCCTCGGATTTGGATATTTCCACGCTTGTCTTCTTCTTACGCAAACCCCAAAAGCTTGTTGAACTCGCAGACCTTCTCAGATTAACACTATTTTTTCGCTGATTTTCGTAATATCTAGAAGACATTTTAAATTCATAGGTATATCTTGCGCCAAAGGTCATTTCCGTTGCAAAATGCGTACCATATGTTTCAAAAAAGTTGAAATAAACATCTTGGTCTAATCCCGGGGAATTCAGTTTATAGACCCATTTAATGAAAACATCGTCGAATTCTGGAGCCGCTTCTGTAACTAATTTGCTAAAGTAGTAATTGCAATTTGCCGTCGAAATTATGAACACAGACTGGGTCATTTCAGAGGACGACTGCTTGAATTCAGCGCTTGCCGAAAACCACTTTCCCCACTCTTTGACAAATACTTTGGTGAATTTCGACAGCGTTTTTGAAAATTCATACTTATTTTGTATTGTAGTGGAGGAGAAAGTTGTAATACAGGTAATGTCAGGTAACACCACCAGTCCACTTGGTACAGAGTAACGACAGTCCGCGGATTGGTACCCGGATGAATAGTCGGCTCTGAATATCGGATAAGTGAAGCCGGGATCACTGCCAACAGCAAGAGGAAAACCTTTTAATATATTGTAGCCTAACAAGGCGTAGTCAAGGTCCGGGAATGCTCGTCTTAAATCAGATCCGGTGCAGTCTTGGTAAACTTGCTTTGCATCTGTATAAACATGAATTTAGGGAACGTTTAATTAGCATAAAGCAATTCAGAAAGACATAATTAAAGAATCCTTGTAGTCAAAGGCTTAAAATGTAGTACAGTTTATTGTTTTGTTCATAGAACAATACTTTTTCAAACTCTTAATAATTCGGAAGAAAAACTGACAAAAAAAATGTACAATTAATTTTAACTATTCTGCACGGAAAAAAAAAGGTTACTAGTACCTATAAAACATTTGAAAGGTACATGTATATAGAAATTCTGATTTTTGATACGTGAGTGATGTAAAACTGCTGACAAATATTAAACGTTTCTAACAACAGGGCTACTTCTCTTCTTTTTATAAGACAGGTTTTGTTTCTGGTTAGCTTTTGATAGAAAGGTAGCTTTTTGAAAAGATATTATTTATTTTCAAATATGTTAAACAGTGATTAAGGTATCATAAGACATCCGCTAACGAGACTTTGCTAGATCTTACTAACATGTGAACAATTGGTTTTGCAAACGTAGTCAGTCTTTTGTCCTGGCTATTTGTATAAGACATAAGTTTTAAGTAAAGCTTTTGTTTAAGTTCTTTCATGATGACAAACACATTGCTCGATAATTAACTTTTCTGGTTTAAAGAGAATAAACATTAGAATAAATATTTGAAAAAAACTGTATATAAAATTAGTGAGTGCATTACAAATAAGATACATACCTGCTTTAAGAATTACTTGGGATCCTGCTTCCTGGATAAGATCGGGGAGTTGAGCTTTTTGTTTAAGTAGTTTCATGATTACAAAATCACTGCTTGAAAATTATCTTATTAGGGTTAAAGAGAATGAACATTTGATTGAAAATATATATAAAAATAACGTGCATTAGTGCATTACAAATAACTTATACACATACCGGCTTTAAGAATTACTTGGGATCCTGCATCCTGTATAAGATCGGGGAGTTGAACTGACGAGGAAGCCAAAGTTTTCAGAGATCTGAAAAAAGAGGTTTATTGTTAAAATTTATACCTATCGTTTTGGTTCCAATTTATATCCAAGAGGAGCTTCTGGGCCGATCAGGGAAATTTCTGGAATATGCAACTTTGTTCAATTTTGTAATAGTGTTAAATTTTTCAGGTCACAATAACAAATCTAATTATAAGTAGTTATCGATCGAAGACCCTTAAATTTCTTACTTGAATTCTATCCCTACTCCGCTTCATTTAGGGCCAACTTTTATCAAGTACGTACCTTTAACAGTTTTCGCAGTAATGCGAACTGCTCTAATATGGCTGAAAAGTGGTCAAAAGGTTTGACTTGTTCAAGGGCGCTTTCAACCCTTTGATTTTTTCTATTGTCGTGCGTGAATTATGCACATTTTCGGTGCATTTTTGTAGCCTGCTTGAAAATTTTTCGCTAAATCACTCGAGGCAAATAATACTGTCGTATTGTTTATTCCCGCATATTTTGGTCAGTATTTCGTATCCTACATTAGATCAGTTAACGTCTTTTATAACTTGCAAACGATATGAAATGGAAGTTACCTGTCTTGTTTCGTCTGTGTTACTGAGTACGCTACTATAGCGGCAAGAACAAGCAGGCAAAGTATGAGGAACTTCAGAAAAGGTTTTTCCTGAAACATAGGCATGTATATATATATCGACACATGTCTGTTTAAAAGAAATACTCCAGTTTTGCAGTTAACAGACGAGTTATTTTCAAAAACTTTTTAGTGGGTTGATTATTTTACACAGTGCTATATATATTCTTATAATAGCATGTGTTTGTTATTGTGTTTAAACTTTGAAACATTATAATTGTATAACATCAAGCGGAACATTTTTCAAATGAACTTGATTTAAACCCAGCTGGGCTGTAAGTCATGATAAATTTATAAAAATACTGAGTGCTCAAATTAAGACACTCATTAAAACTAATTTTCATATTAGCGAGCAGTACAGATAAGTGGCTTTGATATTAGAGAAAAACACAAATGATTTGGTTGTTTTTCAGCAAGTAAATGAATAAGTGGCATAAATATCAACAAGCCACGCAGTGTTTTACACTCCATCGAGCCACAGAAGTCAATGGTGTACACCCCAGCGAGCACGCAAGTTATGGTTAACACTTTAGCAAGCCACAAAAGTCAGTGTTTTCTTTCCTAGAGAGCCACTAAAATCAGTCGTTTGCACACCATCCTGAGGCACACATGTCAGTGGTTGACACTCCAGCGAACCACACAAGTCAGTGGTTAACACCCCTAGCGGTCCAAACAAGTCAGTGGTTTAAACCCCAGCGAGCCATACAATAAAGTGTTTAACACCCAAGAAAGCCACACAAATCAGTGGTTTACTCCCCAGTGAACTATTTAAATTGTAAGTTTCACATCTGCCGGCTTTACAAACTTTTGAACTGTTTATTGACGAGTCGTACACACTCTTTCATTTTATATCAGAAAACCCCACAAAATAATGACTTTTATCAACTTGACACAGTGGTTAATTCCCTGTCAGTACAGTAATCACTGTCAGATGGTTTAAATCGATGCAATTCTTATTTAAACTCTACCACAAAATAAAGAATATAATTTCTTAAAACAGTTCATACATATGTACATAGCTGGAAGTACTGCTATGTTTACACGTGTTAAAAGAAATGTGTGCATATCAGCAAGCCAAACAAGTGAATATTGTATACCAGACAGTACCATAAAACAATGGTTTGCATATCAGTAAGTCGAACAAGTGAATAGTTTTTAAATCAGACAGTCCCATAAATCAATGGTTTGCCTATCAACAAGTCAAACAGGTCAGTGGTTTGCATAACAGAGAACAGTCGCTTGAGTATAGCCCAGTTTTATTTCACTTTAGTTTTAAGCTGCTGTCATAAACAAACGTGCAATTGTGCGTTAAAAAAAGCGAGAAACGGTATTTAATTGAAACAGAAGTTAGCGTTATTTTTTGAACTAGTGTACATTTAACAATTTGGATACTACAGAAAGATCATGCTCAGTGACCTGGTGGACAGTGGTCTGTTTCATGCATTATCCCATTAATCCCCAGCGTCTGCAAAATTAGACATAGACAAACAGTACAGACAGGCTTTTCACTATTTGCAAAGAATACTTTGTTCATTAAATAGAAAAAAACCCAAACAAAAACAACAACAACAACGGAAACTGATTAAATTGAAACTGGACTTGTCCAACTGAATAGGATTGCATAATCAAGCATAAACAGGTTAAAACATACTTACGCAATTCAGGCATTTAAATTTACTAAACATTCGTAGAGCGTCTTTCTGTGCTTTCAGCGCAACATTTTGTTGACCAGGTGTCGAACCAGTCTCCATTTCTTTATAAGATGGCATAACAATAATTATTAGGTATCCAGATAATATCTTAACTTTAGATACGAAACATTAAAACTTACAAAAATCTATACAAAACAAACTGCACTGTAAAATATTGTAACAACCTCTCAAATATTGTCAACACAATTTTCAAACTTTTCTCTACTTTGTAATATGATCTTGTACAGGAAGATTTAGTAAAGAAAACAGAATTTCAAATATGAATGTAAGTTTAAGATTAGTGTCGAAACCGTATTATGCTTCGACCATACAAATGAAAACACATTGTCTAAAAATGAGTTTGAACACAACTATTCAATATTCTTCCTTATTTGTTCGTTCGTGCGTACATACATGCATGTGTGTGTTTGTGTCTGTTAGTTTATCTGTTCCTTTTCCATTCGATTCTTTTCATTTATCCGATTAAAATGCGGGGAAACTATTCAGCTTTAATTGTTGCATTTCGGGACTAAGTCACGTGACATGTTTAGCCCGGTTCGACTGAAACACGCGAAAGTAAGCTTTTCAGCTTCAGTGTTGAGTTTCGGCACTAAGTCACGTGACATATTTGAAATATTTGAACGTTCTTGAACAGAAAGTAAAACGTGAGCGAATCACAGAGTTATTTTCAAATGGACCACGTGACAAAAACAACCAATCGTCGTTTCTCTTCGGTTGATTTTTGCCGTAGATCACGTGACAGGTACTTCAACAGTCCAAACATTCACTGCGAAATTTGGCGCGAAATCTAAATTTTCTATCTAGACCCACGTAGGTCAAGTTAGGAAAACACCCGGTTTTTCATTTGAAAAGAGGAAATATTGTTACTGGGACTGGTCATTGTATTTATTTCGATCACATTTATAGTATATTCATAGAAGAAATGAGAAAGAAATCATAAAACTTTTGCCTGTATATCCCTTTAAGTACCATTATAGCTATAAGCTACTTTTTCTAAATTATGTAAATTTAATCGAAACTGTGAACAACTTACTCGCAAAGAAATCGTTAGCAATAATTTCTAGATATTCTTTAAATTCATTTTTGCCAAGGCCGAATGATATACGCAAATGAAAGCCATTTAGCTTCAAGGTTGAGTTTCGGGACTAAGTCACGTGCATTTTCTTACATTGATATATGGGAAAGTAACCAACTAAGTCCCCTGGTGAATGAACAGAGAATTTTGTGGTACAATATTTTATAATACATCTATCCTGTTGTATATATCTTACATTTATTCCGGATGTATGATTTTTATTTTGAGAAATATGCTTGCAAAATCTGAATAACCAACTACCAACTGGAAGGTAGTTGGGGATAAATTTGTTTTAAAACTGTAACATATATTATGAAACACCCTGTACATTTATTTGATCATGTTTATAATTAACAGCTTAACAGCAATCTAACCATTTTAACCACAATGCTTCGGGACTGTTACTGTGAAACGCCCTGTGAGAGTAAATAAACACACAATAAAGCCTTGAGATGTTATTAAGTATTTTCTTAATTGTATAATGTAAAATAAATATTGTATGTGCACTGGCCCGACCATCACAAAGTCCAAATTGGAAACCATTAAATTTATTTTCGGATTCACACAAAGTATTAATACGATTTCTAAATAACATAGTAACGATTTTACCCATAACATTTACAAGTGCTATACCTCTATAATTCGAAGTATTACCTTTATTTTCTTTCTTAAAAATAGTAACTATGGTACCTTTATACCATGCGTCTGGATATATGCAGTTAGCAAACATGTAGGGTCTCTTTAATGTTCCAGTTTCTACTGCTAAGGACAGAGTGTATGAAATCGTTCCTGTCAATAATGCAAAGTCAGGCTGGACCCAGGTGTTTTTAAAAGTCAAGAAAATTTATAAGCTAGCCACCTTAATGCAATGGCAGTGATTAGGTATGGATATTCGCGGAGACTATAAATCTAGCCTCTCATTAAGCAATTTGGAATCAGAGAAAAATAATTATCCCTTGTATTGGTGTGCATTTCATAGTCTATAATTTGTATGTATGTAGTATAATTGGTATTTCTATCATGAATCATGTCATTGCCATGGGTTTATATGTGCTCTTTAACTGAAATAAATCTATTTATCTAACAACCCCTAAGTTGGCTCTACAACTTCTGGAGTAAATTTCTAGCACTTTCTGTTAACACAGTCTTGAATCAGCTATAGCTCGAAGTGCTACTATTCATGTTATCTCAATTTACTTCAATGAGTTTAGTTATAGATTAGTTGGTAAAAGCTCACTGAAAGACCTGAAACAATATTTTATTTTAAACGACTGACCACAAACCTCCAATAATTGTGACTGTTGAAGTGTACAAACCTCAGACTGAGACACCTGAAAAATCCACGACTGTAACTGTGACAGGTGGGGTAAATGCTATATAGAATCGAGTACCATCATCGTTCAAATTACAAGGCAAGTGAATGGTAACTAAATTAATTGAAGGTGCCACTGCAGGAGCCACTTGGAGTAGTTTCAGAAGCAAAATTAGGATATCTTTTTCTAAATTATAATGCAAAATGCTTGTCGTATGTGTGTCGTTGGTGAGCTATTTCACTGACCCAGTTAACAGCATTCACGGTGAGATTTTTGAATGAGGTCCAATAGTCTATTATACATTAAGTATTAAAAAGGATGTAGCTTGGTGATATTTATCTGTGCCATGCACTATTCTTCAAAATATAAAATAAGAACCTCTTCAGGGGGTTGGAAGCGGGAGGGCGGTATCCGGACAACCCCCCACTCCCCCCGCCCCTGGTATCTGGACAAACCCCCCTCCCTCATGCATTTTACAAAAGATGGACAAAAACCCCCTTCCTAAGTCCAAATATTGTCAGAAAGACATAAGATTTTTTCAACATTTTATTAAAATTTATTTGATAAATAAGATAAATATATATTACACAAAGCAAAGTTGTAACAGTTTTCTGCAATCATAGCAATCAGTACAAGTGATTGCCCATATTTTCAAAAAAAGACAACAAGAAAACTGGTCAATTCAAGTATTCCTAATTGTTTTTCATACCTCTGTAATTAAAAAAAAACTGTTATAAACCTTATTAACCTAATACTAAAATGGCACTATAATTAGAGCTAAAAATAAAGAAAATAAAATATATTCATTTTTATAATATAAATAATTGCAAGAATTGGTCTGAAAAAGCGGATATTTCCACTTTTGAAAATGCATGAGGGTTTTTTTATCCTCCTAAACAAAATTGAACAGGGGGCGGAGGGTTATGTCCGAGGGGGGTTTTGTCACTCAGAGAGGGCACCATTCAACTAGAAAACAGCGGGATACTTACACGTTATAAACCCAAAAACATTGATAAAAATCTGGTCAAGAAATAAAGGTGATTTATAAGTGATGGTTAAACCATAAAGAAAATAGTAAATTAACACACATATTCAAGCTATGTGGTTAACATTGATTTTGATATCGCTGCGTATATTTTTCATTGTTAAATAGAACAAGAAATTACTGATAAGGAACAGTGGTGAAAAGCAGACATTCTTTAATATCAAGTTCAAGGGTCATGCAGGTGTAGCATATGGCAAGGGTAACCCTGCTTTAAGCCAACCATTTAGAATCTGTAGGATTATAAGGCTAGGCAGCTATTTGACAGTAGTTGCCTCTCTTGTTGAGGTTTCAAGCGTGTTTAGGTGGCTTGATATAAAGTAGGTGTCTATTTCTGTCGCGGTCTTTAGCCCAGTAATTAATTTCATGCTAAACATTTTACATTTAAAAACTTGATCCTTGCAGTCGCAGAAGGAATAGGTCGAGCAATAGGCGTCCTGAATGCAAAGTTCCTTACATTTCACCAAGTCTGCAGTCTTGTCTCCTTCCTTTTCGAAGCCGCGAGGCCATGCCAATAACGCTTACATTGGTCAATTTTATTTCCGAGTCAATCTTCTCCGGAAATACGATACTCTGCCAAAGAAAACCTGGCGCCTCTGTCTGTCTTGCCATTAAGATTTTTCCATTCTCTCCGTTAAATAAATGACATGTCTTGTGGTCAATATTGTTATCCGGGCAATTTATGCAGAAAGAAATGGCTTCGCACTGAATTTCTTCAAGACACATATCGACACAGTCTGATGATTGTCGAAGCAGGGCTTTCCCTGTAGTGCACGGATAACCTGGTGTTTTTTAACTCAATGCCAGCCGCTAGACTTTCACATGTTTCAACTTTCCCGTTCTTTTGCAAAAATAAACAATATTCCATTTTTAGATCAATTATGTTCGTACGTATTCGGTTGTAATCGACTGCGATCGTTTTCATATACCTCTCTGTAAACAGCTCTTCAATTGAGGACAGTTCGTATGCAGTAGGAACTGGGTTTGCTTTAACTTCTGAAGCCCAGACTAAGGCGCTTCCGTTTTTTGGTGGTGCGGCACCAACTGATATTGTTTTTGTTTCGACGTTTTTAGAGAATTCTTCTATCATTTTCTCCTGGGATTTAGACTTTCCCGTTCCCACGCCTACAGATACAATGAGGGCAAAAAAACCAGCATACGTTTTCAAATTAACACCTTTTTTTTGCTGAATTTCGTAATATCTAGATGACATCTTAAATTCATAAGTATATCTTGCGCCAAAGGTTACTTCCGTTGCAAAATGCGTACCGTATGTTTCGAAAAAAGCTAAAATAAACACCTGGATTTAACCCAACGGAAATTCAACTTATGGACCCATTTCATGAAAACATCGTCGAATTTTGGAGCTCCCTCTGTACCAGTTTACTTATATAGTAATTGCAATTTGCCGTCGAGAGTATGTATGTAGACTCGGTGGAAGCTATGTCAGAGGACGACTGCTTGTATTTTGTGCTTGCCGAAAACATTCTTCCCCATCTTACCTCTTCTTTTTTGGTGAATTTCGACAGCGCTTGTGAAAATTCGTACTTATTTTGTATTGTACTGGAGGAGAAGGTTGTAATACAGGTAATGTCAGGTAACACCACCAGTCCACTTTGGTATGGAAGTAACGACAGTCCGCGGATTGGTACCCGGATGAATAGTCGGCTCTGAATATCGGATAAGTGAAGCCGGGATCACTGCCAACAGCAAGAGGAAAACCTTTTAATATATTGTAGCCTAACAAGGCGTAATCAAGGTCTGGGAATGCTTGTTTTAAATCAGATCCGGAGCAGTCTTCATATTCTTGCTTTGCATCTATATAAAACATGAATTTAGAGAACTTTTAATAACATTACACATTAAAAGAAAAACATTTAATGGATCATTTCAGTCAAAGAGTTAACTGTTTTGGAAATGAATGCACTATTAAAAAATGTTATTTACTTTCAAAAGTATTAAACAGGTATTAAGATATTATAAGACACATATTGATCTTACTTACATGTGAAGATTTGGTTTTACAAATTTTTTACCCTAGCCCTTTGTATAAGTCATAGCAAGCAAAGATTTTTGCGCTATTTATGTTCTTTCATCATTACAAATATTTCGCTTGAAAATTATACTTTCAAGTTCAAAGAGTGTGAACATAAGAAATAAAATATTTTGAAAGAAGGTGTGTATGAAAATAACATGCATTAGTGCATTACACATAAGTTACACACATACCGGCTTTAAGTATAACTTGGTATCCTGCGTCCTGGACAAGATTGGTTAGTTCAGCTGACGAGGAAGCCAAAGTTTTCAGAGAACTGTAATAAAATGAGATTTAAAGTTACATTTTATGCCTATCCTTTGGTCTCGATTTATGTCTGATAGGAGTTTCTTTTAATGACTTTCTAACAATTTTGCTTAATTTTGTAATAATGTTATTTTTCAGATCAAAATATTTAATCAAATTAGTAAGAACGAGGTTGTCCAATGAAACAACCTTTAATTCTTGCTTAAATTCTGTTTCACCGGCTGCAATTTGTACGAACTTAAGGCCGTGTGATTTCACCTTGATTTCTGGTTTGCTGTAATTTAAAAGTGAAAGTAGGACTCGGCTAAAATTTCATTCGGTGCACAAATAAAAATATCGACCTTTCATAGGTCATTTGCAACGAAAAGGAAAAGACTCTCTCGGAAACGAACACTGAAGCCTCATGACTCTGAATCTTAATGTAATCTGATAGTTTCATAAGTATAGGAAAATTGCTAAATACATTTTGTACATTTGATATTCGTAAAAGAAAGTAAACTATGCTTAATTATCGGCGAAAATAAAGGTCGGATTCAACATTTTGACTTTCCTTTCGGTCAATATAAAAAACCCAACGTTTTCTGCGCGCCCATCCTTCCCGCCAAATTATTTATTACAAAGGACAGTACACTGGTGTTGCATGTACTTTTACTCAAATTGTCATTGTATACTTTCCCAGTATCATGTGTCTTTGTACCAAAGTCTCTTATCTTTTTCCGAGGATACTTTTTGTAAAGTAGCAATTAAGCACGCGCTATGATAGTTGAAAAGTGGTACAAAACGTTTGACTTGTTTAAAGCGCCTTCAGTCCCCTGATTTTCGCGCACATACTTTGCAAATTTTCAGCGCTTTGTTAGAAAGGCCTGCGTTCATATTTCTTTTTTAAAACATTGCTCTTCATCAGTTTTATTCTTTCATATTTTGAAAAACAATTCCACTTTACACAGAGCTTTGATTTTTGATTCAATGATACACTGGATATGTTCACGACTTTTGTAACTTGCATATGATATGAAGCAGAAGTTACCTGTCTTGTTTCGTCTGCGTGACTGAGTACTGCTACTATAGCGGCAAGAACAAGTAGGCAAACTATGAAGAACTTCAGCAAAGGTTTTTCCTGAAACATAGTCATATACATCTTCATTTTTTTAGGAAATACGCCAGTATATTGTTTAACACAGTTGTATTTATTGTCTTATAGTATAATGTTATAAATTAATTGAATTCATATTGTCCTTGTTATTGGGCTGAAGACGGCCGAAGGCCAATACGGCTATCTTAAGGCCAATATCAAGGCCGATATGAATTAAGCTAGTTAATGAGCAATTTTATCAATTAACTTCATAATGGTAAATATTGCTAGTTAGGCATTTCCAGCATTCTTCTCCATTCATTAAAGGCGACAATAATGCGTAATAGATGGTAAAAATTTGTTTATGTTAAAACTTTGACGTCTGCTAAATCAATTTCAGGTTACATGAAATCTGCTAATCGTGAAAGTCGCAAAGGGTTAGTTAACGCACTGTTATCCTGACATCGTCTTGGCAAACCTCTTTTATAAACTTTAAGTCACGAATACAAAGTGCAAAATATACTTAGGTAGCACACCACACTAATTGTAGCCACAGTTTCGAAAGGCCGGGGAGGATTTCTTTGAAAGTGTAAATATTCTGGAGTCAAATGACTGTTTGCATTTTCAGCATCAAATTTGGTTTTGTAACATCTAAAATGAACTCTGGCAAATTCGAAAATAGGGCTAGTAATAAATTGTTCAGGCAGATGGTGTCAAGAACACCGTTTTTCTGTTTATCAGTGCATTTCAACTGCAGGCTCGGAAGAATCAAGACATTTTTCAAGGGGGTACATACTTTCATCAGTAGCAAAAAATCTGCAAAGCGAAGCACCTGTTTCTTTGTGATATTTTGCATGTATGGGGATTTGCCAAGACAGAAACAGTGTTTCTATAGCTGCTATATTTGCGGGTATTTTTGGCAGAGAGACAGAAAGTGGTGTTTTAGGTCTCGGACCACAGTTGATTTTCGGCGATTACTGAATGAATCACAGCTCCATGTATAGTTCTACCACAATACTTGTGACAATTTAGTTGTTGATTTACAATGTTATGTTTAATATGTTGTTAATAAAATGATTCTTATTTTTTTCAGGTTTTATACTTTTGTACCAGGAACTTCAGACATATTGTTTGTGTACAGGGCTGGCAGGAATTAGAAATTTAGTGTGGCGTGCTATCTTAAGCCTTTTCAAAATGGCGTTAAATCTTGTAAAAAGAGCTTATCCGGAATCCTGGTTGGCTGAATCTCGTTTTTCCATATTGGCTGTTTTTTCCCGTATTGGCCGAGTTTTGAAAATAAATCATTGTGTCAAGCGAACAAATTCTCGCTTAATATTATAAAGTTAATTAATAAATAAAAATATATACTTACGCACTTAGACATTTTTGGATATAATGTCGGATGATTTTTAATTCTGTCTACACTACGCTTTAGATTTTTGATCTGTGCTTCCAGCTCAATAATTCTCTCAAATAGAACGGGAAGCGTTGGTCTCGAACCAGCCTCCATGTCTTTATATGTTGGCATGCCCAGTAATAAGTAGCTATCCCCAGTAATAATTAGCTATCCCCAGTAATAATTAGCTATCCGAATAATGTCTAAACTTTACAGACGAAACATTCAAACTAATGAAATTTACTACCAAGTAGACTCCACTGTAAAACATTTGTAACAAACTGTTTCACAGCTTTGCATTAGCAAAATCTTCATAATCTTTAACACTATGAAATATGATCACGTACAGGAAGATTTTGAATAGAATAAAGAATTTCAATGGAGGCATTACATGTAAGTTGAAATGCTATTGTGGAAAAACTTCCGTATTATGCTTGGACCGTACAAATAAAAAAGATCGAAAAAATATGTCTTTAGTCAATGAACTGTGAGTTTTAGTACAAATGTAAGCTAAAGTTATTTCTCATCCATTCGTTTGTGTGTGCATGCGTGCGTGTGTATCTCCGTTCGTCTGTTCCTTGATCCATTCGTTCCTTTATTCGCTTCTTTTTTTCAGTCCGATTGAAAACGGGGAGGTAAGCTTGTGACCCTCAGTGATGGGCGTCGGCACTATGTCTCGTGACAGTTTAAACCAATCGATATTAAAAAAACGCCATTTTAAAGTCTTGAGCATGAGTTCTGAGTCTTTGGGACTTCGTAATGTGACATTTTTGCTCAGTATGATTGACATACAGAAAAACAAACTTATCAGCTATGTCTCATCAGGTGTGGCCATACCACGTGGTATATAACACCATTTACCACGTGGTATATTACACCATTTACCACGTGGTATGGTCACACTGCTAAAGACAGTTTTAACCAATCCGTTTGAAATACGGTATAATTTGACTAATTGTCCAGTTGAAATATAAAAAGGTGAACTCCTCAGCATGAGTACTGTAAGAGATTTCAAATACGAGAAAGTAATTTCTTCAGCTCCATTCCTGCGTTTTATGACGTCATCAAAACCACCGTGTGTTCTGGACCGAGACAATATGCAGAATTGAACCTATATTTAAAACCTTTTCTGTCTTTATTTTTTGATGACATGTAAATTTCTAACCAACCAGTTAATCAATTTTATACATATTTTTATCTATACATTAAAGACTCGCTATTAATTAAGATCACTCTGATAATTTTTCAAATCATGCCAAAACATCCGAAGTCTAAAGTTCAGATTAAAATAAACCGGCTATTAACGTATAAGAAATATAATAAACTTTTTCAACGCTTAGCGAATTAGGACCTTTTTAAAAGTTCTTGCTAGCTTATGCATATATAATGTAAAACATTTTTACGAAGATCTTTTCAAGATATGACAAGCATTACTTTCAAACCTACCAATATCTGTTGGATCAATTGAGTAAAAACAAGTCCATTTTTCTTTCTTAGTTCATAAAACAACAGTATTGCGTAGCCAATTATGAAAACTAACGAAAAATAATTACCCTCTCTAATTACAAATTAGTGGTTTGAAAATTATCATATTTCACTCGTGGCTATCGCCACTCGTGAAATATTTATTTTCATACCACTCGATGAAAATAAATCCCGTATTTATAGAAAAAACTTGAATATCCTCCATGTATTTATCAGCTTGTACGTAGCGGTAAATACTGGTACTGACCAGATCCTTCCATTTGGTTATGTTTTTTGCTGTTCGCAACACCAACAATAAAAGATTTTTTAAAAGAACAAACTGTAACATCAACAACAATATGAAAGTACGATTTACTGTATCTATTTATTTTGACTCTTTTGTAAAGTAATAAAAATCCGCCATGAAAATAGTTCAAAACTTTATCAGCAAAAATGTACCCAGAACACGTCTATTTGAAATAAAGCGCATACATTGAAATTAATTTGTAACAAGAATTAAAGGCACAACATTAATATGTGTTCTGTTTTTATAACGTGGGTAATACATGAAGTAAGAAATATACAAGAGTTATACTACATAGTAAACATCGTAAGCAATATGGTAAACGAACTTGTTTATTCTGTGTTTGCTGGTGGCGGTGTCGAGGATTCAGCATTTCGAGTTGCAAGAAAATATGCGTTTACCATAGGCGTTTTCTGAAGGCCAGTTATAAGTAGTTTACTGAACATCTTGCATTTCCAGTCCTGGTTATTTTTTCATGTTAAAACTGAAAGCTATGCAGTAAGCGTCCTCGGAACATAGTTCTCGACATCTAGTCAAGTTGGAATGCTTGTCGTCTGCGTTTTTAAAGATTCTTGCTGTTCCACTAATACTAACATTGTTCAGTTTATACGGTGCTTTGAGTTTCTCCGGAAATACGTAAGACTGCCATAAGATACCTGGTTCCTCTGTTTTTACAGCCGAATTAGTTTCTTCAGATTGCCTTAACAGAAAACACGTCTTAAAGTCAGGATCACTGCTTAAACAAGAGACACAATATGTGACTGCCACGCAAGTGTTGTCTTGGACACAAGTCGTTACACAGTCGGATATCGTCGAAACAGCTGTTTCCCGGTAGTGTGCGGTAAGTCTCGTTTTTCCTAACTCTATGCCAGGTACCAGAGCATCACATGACTCTACCTGTCCGAGATTTCGAAGATGTAAGCAATAATCTAATTTCAGCTGCACAATTCTATCATGTATCTTCTTAAAATTGACTGTCCAATGATTTCATATATCGTTCTGTGAAGAGATTTTCAATAGAGGATAGTTTATAGGCTGTGGGTATTGGATCTTCTTTTACTTCGGATGCCCACGTCATCACGTTTCCATCACTGGGTGGAGTGGCCCCCACTGGTATTATACGTGTTTCGGTTAATTCAGAAAACTCTTTTCTTATTTTCTCTTGTTCATAAGATAAGCTTATTTCACCAGACACGCTAAATTTTGCCGCATAAGAAGCTGCTAGTTTTACATCTATACCTTTGTATCGCAAACGTTCATAAGATTTTGACGTCATCTTATGTTCGACTGAATACCTAGCACCAAAAGTTACTTCCGTAGGAAAATGTGTGCCATATGTGTCAAAAAATTCAAAGTAAACATCAGTGTTCGCGCCAGCATTATTGAGCTTATGGATCCAAATTACAAAAACGTCATCAAATTTCGGAGCCTTTTCTGACACCAGTTTACTAATGTAATAATTGCATTTAGCCGATGACAATGCAAACACGTAGTGACCAGACGTCATACCAGTAGAAGCTTGTCTGTACCCAAAACTAGCTGAGAAACTGATTCCCCACTGAACGCCAACGGCCTCCGCCAAAGGTCGTAAAGCGCCAAAGCTTGCTTCCACACTCGCATATGTTTCCAACTTTTTTTTATATTCATACGACGTTTGAACTGTCTGAGAGGAAATGGAAAGGGCGCATGATATATCTGGAGCAAGAACTAGCCCGTCAGGTACAAAGAACCGGCAGTCAGCTGAAAGAAGTTCTAGTGAGTAGTCTGCCTTGAAAATTGGATATGTAAATCCAGGGTCATGACCTTCTGCCAGAGGAAAGCCACGGAGTATATTGTATCCATATAATGCGTAACCTACGTTTGGGAAAGCTTTCTTCAGATATGGTCCTTTGCAATGCTGGAACGACTGAGACAGTTCTGAAAAGGTAAAGAAAACGAAACAAATTAGATAAATCACACATAATCACACATGCAGAATTCTTTATCATTGCAGATGCTTAAAAAAAGAAAAAAATAATTTGTTGAAATGTCAGGGGCGGATCAGGAGTCCAGAGGTAGCACGCAAGACTTGTAAACTAGTGGTTTGGCTCCGCTCGCAGTCTTCCGCTTTGCAAACACAGATGGAATTCAAATGAAAATAGATGTTATTTGCACTTTATAAATAAAAAAATGATTGTTGGTATACTCGCTCGTCTGTAAGTCCGTTTGTCACTTTATCTGATAAAAAGAAAAGGCAGAATTCACTCGTCTGCTTACCAAGCTCCAAGGTAATGCCACTGTCACTTTTATCAGCAGACAGCTGTTCTGACGCCAACGTCTCCAGAGCACTGTAAAATTTATAGGACGTTACTTTAAACATGAAACAACTTATAATTGTTCTAAATGTATTTAGTGTTTTTCTTCTTTACATCCAATCGGAAAGATCATACTTCAAAATGTTTCAGCTTTCATTTCCCCTGAAACATTTAAGTTTGTCATATTCAGAATCCTTTTCGGTTGATACTATCTTTTTACACAATCACGTTTTGTCTGTGTAAAACATGACGATTTCAATCAGTGTTAACATCTACAAACATAACCCCTATCCGTTGTCCCCGAAAACTTCGTTCATATGCTATGTCATCTATTTATTTTCCCTTTAAAAATCCTTTTGCTAAGCTACGTGTAACAATAGTAAAGGTAAATTTAACGTTAAGGTTAACATACCTTTCTTGGTTAACTTGTGTCACAGAGAACGCTACGAATGCGGCAACAATTAACGAACCAGCTATCAAGTATTTTACCAGTGATGTCAGCTTCTAAAAATCAACAAATAACTCTTTTACACTACATTATATTTGGGACGATAGAGTGTCAGTACATGTAGATCTTTTGAAGCAAAGAAAATTCAAGAAAGCTCTTTTTTTTTCGGAAAACTCTCCGTGCTAAAGAGTACTATGTGACGTCATGAGTTCGACAACAAACCCAATGACTCTCAACCTAGCATGTATCATGTCTTAAATTGTATCAGCTAATCAGAATCATTTGATACACACTTTCATCAAATTCTTTAATGTATGTTCTAGAATCCTAGCGCCGACCGAGAGATGACGTCAAAATAAAAAAAAAATCTAAGATATTTTGTGTGAATAGCTTTATCTAAAAAAGAAATGAGCAAGTATGCGACGAACATAAGCTTCGGGGGAACAAAATTTGGTAATAACTTTGCAAGTTGTGGTCTAATAATTGTTTTGCTGGAATCTGCTTTGAAGTGGTTACTGAAACTAGCAATAAGAGGTCACGAGCATATCCCGTTTAAGTATACACATTCCTTCACTTCTTAGATGTTGATCCAAACCAGATGATAATATTTTGAATACTTCTTTTAAAATGAAAGACATCCTATACAGACCTAAACCAAGTTCATAGAATTTACACTTGACATTCGAAATTCTCTTGTCCAGTTTGAGTTCTGTTAATAACTTCAGCCTGACCAGCTATCGATAATAATTATTTTGCTACGCTATAGTAAGAATGTTATATATATAAAATACACTGTACTGAACATTAAATTCAGCCTAGAATAAACTAATCTAGACTATATGAAACAAAACAATTAAGCCTCGCTGTTAATCTTCAGGCAATCGTAACAACGCGGCCTTTACCGACAACTTCGTATAAAGACCTCGTATGTAAGTGTATGAATACACCAACTGGTAATTCGCTTTAATAACAATATAAACAAAAATGGTAGAACTCATGCAGTGTTTGTCTTATGCACTAGAAAAAAAATGAAAATAAATGTTAATTTAAATTATAACTAGGTAGAGGCTTTTAAGAAATGTTTTCAATTTAGCAGACACCACATGTATTATAAAATAGTCCAGTATGGCGCCTACCACATTAACTCCGAGGTGACTTATTGAAGTCGCCCGAGGTGTTCCGAATGATCTTCAAGATTATAAATAATCAACAAAGTTCATATTATTTAGAAATTCTTACAAACTTTCCGAAGCATGTTCGCAACTTCGTCTTCGTCTTCAGATCTTGCAAAATTTGCCGATAGTCACGACCTTCAGAATGTGTAATCTCTACTTCAGCATTTTCTCGTTGCAGTCCCGTCGCCATTGCAACTTCCGTGTGTGTCCCACAATTCCTAGCGAGGAATACTGCTATTGTAGGCAAGGAGAGAGCTGTGTTGGTAATGAAATTAATAGTTTGGTTTCATTTGTGAGAAGAATATAGCTTGCAACACCTTTGTGTTTAGCATATTATGAAGAAAAAAGAATATCTTTTCATCGCTACTAAAGCTGGTTTTAATGTTTTTGTTAGAGGTGAAAAAAACACGGAAGTTTTAAGCCTATCACTCAGCTGAAAAAGAATTTTATGAAAAAAAAAATAAATAAAAAAAAAAAAAACATTTCATCTGGAGGATATCTGATTGAAGCATATCTGATTAGTGATACTTCACTTAATCTATAATGATAATGATAGAACGATTCTTGGATTCGGGGTATTAAAGTCTTTAAATCAATTAATTCAGTAGACAATATATAAGGAAAATTAATACAATGACGAATATCTGCTAACTATGAGGCGGATCAGTTGTAACGTACAGAACTGGTATTCCAGGGGTCGCGAATTCAACCTCAGTCCTCCACTAACATTACTGATTGTACGTCTTTCGGATGACACATAAAACCGTGGTCCTAAGTATCAATGCTGTATACTGAGCATGGAACCAGGGATGCTTTCAGTATCTTGCACTTTCCCCAGCAACCTTAAATAACTGAACTCTTCTGGGGGCGTCGGTCATATGGGCAACCGGTACGCTACTAAACAACATGACAGAGGATAACTTCGTTGTGTACGAGCACTTTACCCATTAATGCCTAACGTCTTCAATATCGGACATAGTCAAACAGTACAGACCCAGATCAGCGGCGTCTTATCCAGCTCTACACTGTTTTCATAAAGGACGTTCTTCCCTAAATAGAAAGAATTGAAAATTCATACCAGAAGCACTTTTAACTGTAAATAGACTCGTCCAGCTGAGAAGGATGGAATAATCCATTAGACATAAATGGGTTAAAGCGAAACACTGTATGAAGTAACAGATAAGAAATTTCTCTTCCAAAATTAGGACAACAAGATGAAAAGCAGACGTGAAATGTTCCTGTATTTACAATTTTTCGGTTAGTATTATTTTCCTGTTTTTAGTTATTTTCTTCCTGTTCTTTTTAAAACACTTTCGCATTGTAAGAATACACTATTCTACCATTATCACAAAATTTATCTTTAAGATCAAAATTTGATATAAAGATAGTCTTTCAGCTAGAGTGTTAATATTTTGAATGGTTTAAACCATGATTTAACTGTGATTGTAGACACCTGCCAACTACAAATATACTGAAATACTTAAGTTATGCTCTTGTTTTTTTTTTTGAGATTTCTTCATATCTATTTTTGGATATTCATCTTATTTTATACATAACTCATTGAAAGGTTATTCAAAATAAACTTCTAAATATGAAAAAAATAAGTTTATAGATCAAACAAAGCTTCTGTATTTTATTTAACATTTATTATCAGTTTCAGCGGCCACGTTGATTTCAAGTCAGGTTGAATCAGCAGGTAAGCTACAACTAGAATATTGTGGTATGTTGCAGTTACGTTTCCTGAATCGACTTTTCCCCATCTCATTAGATATTCAACTTTTTTCTTATGTGATTTTCTTCATTTTCTAACTCGACATTAACTGTTATCTTATTCGATTTTCGCTAATATCCTTATTCAGTATAACTTATTTAGTAATTCAACCTTGGCACATCTTATTCGGTATTCGCCATTTTTTTAACATCTGCCCGTCTCCTTATTCGAATGTCGCCATCACCTAATTCTAATATACTTTCGCCAATCTTCTTATCGAGCTTTGTCTATCTCCTAATGCGTCGTTCGCCAATTTCTGATTCGACTTTTGCCCACCTCTTTATTCGACATTCGCCCATCTCCTAATTCGACTTACGTCCATTTTTTTATTCAACATTCGCCGATATCCTAATTCGACTTTCGCTCCTCTCTTTGTTCGATATTTACCCTTCTCCTGATTCGACTTTTGCACATCTCCTTATTTGACTTTTGCACATCTCCTTATTCGAATACACCCAACAACTCATTCGACTTTCGCCTATCTCCTGATTCAACTTTCATGATCTCCTTGTTCGAATGTCGCCATCACCTTATCCAACTTTTACCATTACTTTATTTGAAATTCGGCAATCTACTAATTCGACATTCGCCAATTTCCTTATTTGACTGTCAAATGTATCCTTATTCGACATTAGCAGATCTCTTGATTCGACCTTTGCCCAACTCCTTATTTGAATATCGCCATCATCTTATTCAACTTTCGGCCATTTCCTTATTCAGTTTTCGCCCATCACCTTATTCGACTTTCACCCATCTCCTTATTCGGTTTTTCCAATCTCCTTATTCAACATTCACCCATCTCATGGTTTGACTTTCGCCCATCTCCATATCTAAATATCACCTATCTCCCTATGTGTCTATCCCCCTTGTTTAAGCTCACCTGTCACGTAGTGACAGAGTGAGCTTTTGTGATCGCCTTTTGTCCGTCGTCCGTCCGTCGACAATTTGTTAACACTTTAGTGGTCAAAATCTAGGTCACAGAGCCCAATTATGGAAAAACCTTGTTAACATTCTAGAGGCTACTTTGTTAGTCCAAATATCCTGAAAATTCTTCAGAAAGGTTGCTTTGATGATTTCTAGCTCAGATTTGAATATGGGTCATCTAGGTTCAAAAACTAGGTCACAGAGCTCAAATATAGAAAAACCTTGTAAACACTCTAGAAGCTACATTTTCGTCCAAATACATGTATCCTGGAAATTTGTCAGAAAGGCTACTTTGATGATTTCTAGCTCATATATGAATATGGGTCATCTGGGATCAAAAACTAGGTCACAGAGCCCAAATATGGAAAAACCTTATTAACATTCTAGAGCTAACAATTTCAGTCCAAATATCCTGGACATTTGTCAGAAAGATTGTTTTGATAATTTCTAGCTCAAGTTCAAATATGGGACATGTAGGTTCAAAAAACTAGGTCACAGAGCCCAATTAGGGAAAAACCTTTTTAACACTCTAGAGGTAAGGTTTTCAGTCCAAATAACCTGTAAATTTGTCAGATAGGTTGTTTTTATAATTTCTAGGTCAATTTTGATTTGGGTCATCTGAGGTCAATAAACCAGGTCCATAACAACTTTGTTAAAAGCAGTCATACTCAGGTGAGCGATATAGGGCCATCATGACCCTCTTGTTTAATTAACATTTCACTTTTTGCTAATTCAGTATTCTTTCCAAATCCTTTATTTGATATTTTCCATTTCTTAATTCGACTTTCTCCCCTTTCTTTTTCGATAATTGCAATTCACTAAATAACTTTCCCCTTTTCCTTTATTTGTCATTCACCATATCCTAATGTGACTTTCGCCGATTTCCATATTCCTATTCGGTGATCGGACATTGCCTTACTTAACATTTGCTTATTTCGATATTTGATATTCGCCGTCTCCTTATTCGACATACCGAGTTTCTTTTTTTGACAGTCGTCATGTCTTTATTTGACTTTCGACAATCTCCCTTTTCCATATATACCATCCTTTATTTGATATTTACCATCTCCTTATTCGACATTCGGTCGCCTTATTATTCGACAATCCCCAATCTCATTAACTGATATCCATCTCCAAATTTGACTAACGTCCATTTCCTTATTTTGGATTCACCATCGCCTTTTCGTCTCCGCTTATGTCCTTTACTTTACTTTAACTAATCTCCTTATTCGACATTTACCTTTCTACTTTATCGATATTCACATTTTCTTTTCCACTATTTGCTTTTCTGCTCATTTGACTTTAGCAAAAATCTTATTCGTCTTTTGCATATCGCTTCATTCCACTCCATCTATCTTTTTGGTCAATATTCACCATCTCAAAATTGTATGTTTTCGAAATTTTCCCGTCTTCTTTATGTACTTTTCACTAATCTCCATATAAGATATTCGACATTTTATTTTTCGACTTCCGTCCAATTTTTATTTGATTTTCAATATCCTCGGTTTTTCTCCATTCTTCCTATTCGACTTAAATTCTTCTTTTCAATCAATTTTTGCATATCTTCTTATTCTATGTTCACAATTTCGATGGTGAATATTGAATAAAAGGATGGTCGAATGTCGAATAAGGAAACAGTGATTATCGAATAAAAGGATTAAGGAGATGACAAAGTTTGTATAAGCAGATACGCGACTGTTTAATTGAAAGATGCTTACATCATAACAGATAACAAATAAAAAACAGATGAAATGCCAAAAAAAAGTTGGCTTAAGTTTAAAAAGGAGATGACGAATATTGAATAAAGCGATGGACGAAAGTTGAATAAGAAGATGGCGAATATCGCATGAGGAGTTTTGCTAATGTCGAGTAAGGAAATGGCGAATATCGAATAGGGAAAGGGACAAAAGTCGAATTAAGAGATGGCAAATATCAATTAGGGAGATAGTCCAATGTTGAATAAGGAATTGAAAAATTTCGATGAAGAAGAAAGGTGAATGTCGAAACGGAGATTCGAAAAAGTTGAATGAAGAGTAGAACAGAAGTCAAATAAGGATATGGCAACAACTAACTTCGACCACAAAAATCAGGTTATCTTATACTTTTCTGGCTATTTCTAATTCCCAGGACCCATGCCAGCCTACGCGGTTTTCCATTCATACCTTACTTACCGCCGTCGGTTCAGTCGTTTTCTCAATCACTTAAAAATGCTTTTGTATTAGTCCTTATATAGTGAGTTGTTGCGCAATGTTGGTGGAGAGCTGTTCATTCCAAAAGAACTCTTTTTTAGTATCTTAATGCCAAAAAAATCCCACGTACGTGAAAATATCAATACTACAGATTGATTTAAAGTTAAGAACTATGACTTGCTTTCTTAAACTCTTTCAGCTCGTTCTTCTATGAATGAAGTTGAGGCTAAAGGTAGGTAACTCAATTTTCTTTGAATGCTATATATCGGAACATTTATGGGATGTAAGTAGAATGCTGTGAAATTTAACTTGATTCTGAGAAATTTCTCTTCTTGTTCTAGGTATTTCCCAAACGTTGAGTGCTGATGAACAAATTTCACAGAATTTTTTTTTCAAAACTTTGCCATTATAACAAATCTCGTATGTGTGTTCCAAATGCCATGGTCAGCAAGTAGTATAAACTTCCATCACTTGTCATTTTTATGCAGGCAATCTTTATCTTCGTGACACATTAATGAACTAGCAGTTTTGAGAACGCAGACTTTATCCTCGTGGTACATTTATGAACTGGCATATTTATGTAGGTAGTCTGTATCTTTGTGGTACATTTATGAACTGGCATATTTATGTAGGTAGTCTGTATCTTTGTGGTACATTTATGAACTGGCATATTTATGTAGGTAGTCTGAATCTTCGTGGTACATTTATGAACTGGCATATTTATGTAGGTAGTCTGTATCTTTGTGGTACATTTATGAACTGGCATATTTATGTAGGTAGTCTGTATTTTCGTGGTACATTTATGAACTGGCATATTTATGTAGGCAGTCTGTATCTTTGTGGTACATTTATGAACTGGCATATTTATGTAGGTAGTCTGTATCTTTGTGGTACATTTATGAACTGGCATATTTATGTAGGTAGTCTGTATCTTCGTGGTACATTTATGAACTGGCATATTTATGTAGGTAGTCTGTATCTTCGTGGTACATTTATGAACTGGCATATTTATGTAGGTAGTCTGTATCTTCGTGGTACATTTATGAACTGGCATATTTATGTAGGTAGTTTGTATCTTTGTGGTACATTTATGAACTGGCATATTTATGTAGGTAGTCTGTATCTTCGTGGTACATTTATGAACTGGCATATTTATGTAGGCAGTCTGTATCTTTGTGGTACATTTATGAACTGGCATATTTATGTAGGCAGTCTGTATCTTCGTGGTACATTTATGAACTGGCATATTGTGGTACATTTATGAACTGGCATTTTTATGCAGGCAATTTAACATTTAAGAAATAAAATAATTATTTAACTTATTTAAATTATTTGAAACTCTTTCAGTGAACTGTTCTTTTGACGTCGATTTGTGCAACTGGCAACACTCTTCTAACGACGATTTTGATTGGACGCTTATAAGTGGACCGACACCTACAAGCGGCACCGGTCCTTCAAATGATCACACCCAAGGCTCGTCTGCAGGTATTTAATTATTGGCAAAATGAATAAAACTAAATAAGATAAAAAAGTCAATACAAAATTTATTCTTTGACTGCAATATCAGTGCAAAATAAAATAAAAAAAAGAGATAAAAATATTAAAAGAATACTAAGTGGTTAAAAAAATGACCTAATATATTCATGTCGTCCAGTATTTCAAAATAGCATGCTTCTATCAAGGCAATAGAAGAAAAGAAAAGGGATAATAAAAAAATCTTAAAAAGATTTATATATGTGAAATTTGGTACGTTCTTAGCTCAAAATAAATTTGAACCGACAGCGGTTACTGACACGACAGGGGAAGTAATGCTGCGTGGAGTTTGACGTCTGATTTCAGGAAAGTATATTTTCATTGAAACGTCTGCCCCTCGAAGATTGAATGAAAAAGCAGAACTAGTGAGCCCTCTTATAGACACATGGAACAATAACTACATGTGTTTTTCGCTATGGTTTAACGCGTATGGCAGTAACATAGGAGGCCTTCGTGTATTATTTCAACAGACACAATATGTGAATAAAACGGAAGTGCTTTGGGAATATACTTCTGGTGGAGCCACATGGACACAAACTTCTATGAGTATTTTACCCACTGGACCTTTTAAGGTATTCGTTTTATTTTGTAAAAGCTGACAACATGTCCTTGGTGTCTGTGCATGAACTTTGACTTGTTGGAAAGATTTTAAAAATATAATTATTGAATAGTGATGGAAATTCTCAAACAGTAAACAGTTGTAAATACTTTAGAATCGGGAAGGTTTTTTTTGTCTAAGGGAGGTGACATTTGTATAATAAATGTTTTATGTAGAAACAGAGTTATTCTTTGTATTATGTGCGTCCTATATATATGTAACTATTATGTTAACAGAAAAAATGAGATTAAATTTTAAAGTTATAATATTTCAGAAAAAGAAAGCGTGATTTGATTGTGAATATTGTTATATCACTGAGATTAACAGTGGCAAAATTCTACACAAAGAAACCTGTCTCAACAAACAACATTCAATACGTGTTGAGAATTTAATGTCATTTTTTTTTTTTGCTTAGTCTGGTCAAGGTTCTCCTTCTCTTTTTCTGTTTGCTAGATAATCATCGAAGGTATGGTTGGTGACGGTTACCTTGGAGACGTCGCTGTTGATGACGTAGCAATCAGCGAAGGAAAATGCTCTAAAAACACGTATAGTCCCTAAAGATTTTTCAGTCAGTAAAAAAAAAAATTCCACAGAAACCAAAAATGTTTGTAATGTGTTGTTAAAATTTAGAACTCACCCACTCACTCACTCACTCACTCACTCGATCATTTGATCAACCAGTCAAAACCCTATGAATTGTTGGTATAGGCATCCATCCTGAACTGATTTTATCAAATGTCAGCAACCTGAAATACTTTCTTGTAAGTAAAACTCTAAAATTGTGTTGATTCCTGTGATGCAATAGCTGTGAACATGGTTGAACTAACATGTTGACACTGGAAACAAGAATTCGATTTTTTTTACACTACGGGAAAGGGCAGGCTCTTTTTAATTTTCTTCGAATGATTGACCTATAATTATTAACCGTTTTCTTGTCTCTTTGTTGTCTTGAACATTAAAAGGCCAAAGGTGCGCTTATTAGGAGTTCATGTAATGGAATTATTTCTTTTTATATTTCAGATCAGGGGATCCTTCAGTGGTTGGCTGATCCAAAATTGATATTTTATGTAATATATAAACGTTGTAATGTATATTTTAATTTATATATACCAGAATGATAATTTTGAAAATTGCAAGTTTTGTTTTTGTAAAGGTTCTGTATGTTATAAATGCATTTCTTTTATTTTTGAAATATTTGCCAAGACAAGATTTCAGTCATTGTACAGTGTTCCTGTGCAAATTATGGAAAGAACGCGTAAAATTTTTCCAGATTTCTGTAGATAATTTGATAATCCTTTTGATAGGCGTTCTGTTAAAAGCAGTGGTCGAGTGTTAGCGCGAGTTCGATCCCCCGTTCCCTCACTTACATTACTTTTCGTATTTCGGATGAGACGTAAAACAGAGATTCACCGAGTGTAACAGCACTGTACACTGAGCATGGAAAAGAATCAGGCGAGTCTCTGGAATGGAATTCTTGCTGTAAAATACACTGTCCCATCAACAAAACTAGAATAACATAACTCTGCAGGGGAAGTCAGCCATACAGACAACCGAAACCGACATTAAATAAACACCAAAGAGATAAGATAGTCAAGACACGTGGCGTGTAGTAAGAAATTAAAATCAAATATGAATATCAATTTTGAATATCTTCCTTTATGTCCGAAAGTAACAATATGTTTGGTCTATGCATATTCTCTCAGCACTCTTTCTCCTCTCTTTTGCCATTAACTTAGACTCTCGACATTCGTTATGTTGTTTATAATTTAAGATCTGCCTAAGGTCATGTAACTCTGTATTTGGCTGTAACTAATTTGTATTTAGTGATGTATTTCGAGTTCATAAGTTTTTGAAGATATGAGGCTGTGTTTAGCTGTTTGAATTTAGGAATGCTTGTGAGAAACATTGTTTTGAAACATATGTGAGCCCTGTTATTTAACTTTTAAGTGTATCTATATTTTAGGTGAAATTAGATTTTTGAACTAAAATAGAGAACCATGTGGTTAATTAGTATTGTATTCAAATGAAGCTTAAAAAGTAAACAGGATCAGAAATTATTGAAAATGATAAGTTTATTAGCTGTTTAAGAAAATACAACATTTACTAACTGCATTAGACCGAAGATTCAAACAAGTGGCAGTGGTCTCAGTCTCAAAGGTATGTATCCTCTGCTGCAACCAGACGGCCATGGTGCAGTGATTCTTTAAGTGAACACTAGGTGTGCACTATTCCATTTTTTTAACTATATTTTTGTACTGCCCCATTAATTGGACAATATGTTTATTATACAAGAGCTCCGTGGAGAGGCACCAACGCTCGACTGTTTTACACGTCATTCAACTTAATAAGCAATTTTGACAAAAATTGTAAGTTAAAAAGGGACATAACTCCAAAAAAAGGTGTTACAAATGCCACTTGTCATGATAGACAAGCATTCCAAGTTTCATATTGATACCTTTTAAATTGTTTAAAGTTTTAGCTCGACGACAACGACGACGACCACGACCCAGCGATCATAATAGCTCGACTTTTTCTTCGAAACAGACGAGCTAAAACAACTGTCAATATAATTCTCTTTTAGCTGCGTTCATTTCAGTCGAAAATGCAAAATCAAATTTCAAATAGTTGACTTTTTCGTGTAAGTTAGAGGCTGAATAGAAAATTTAAACGGCGGCCATTAGGCTCCAAACTTTATTGTTCTATATTTGACTTATACAAAGAAAAACAACTATTGCTCCTTTCAATTATAGTTTTAAAAATAATCAATCTTATTTAAAATCATATTCTAATTTGTGCTCTCTTACTATCCGAGGTTACATTTACAAAATATCAGTGAATATACTGAATCTGATTTTAATGAGATTAAAACTTATCAAAGGATATGATGATTAAAATGTTGTCATAAAATAACATTCAGGAGGCTTTTAAATGACATTGTAAACTTTGAATTGTTTTAAAATTTACAAGTATTTTGTTAATTAAAAATGGATATCCTTTTTCCCCTTAATACACCAATGTTGTCACGGTTGTAGCTTTCTGGTTTATTTCCCTTATGCCCTATGGAAAGTTAACTGTATTCTTTTTTTTGTTTAATGTTGGCTGCCTGCTGGTTTATTCAAATAGATCAAACTGGGTGTGTCCGGTAGTATAATTTCATTTTTAGAGAATTTCAAAGTCATCAAAAATTTGATTTTATTTTTAAAACAGTGTTATAAATCAGTCTGTTGCACTTCACAGATAACAATTTTGTTCTGTAAGGCAGATCATAGATTTGCCTTAAAAAGGGACTGACCCTAAAACTAACACATGCTGTACTGCCTTTATGTCTTATTGGCTCAATCACTTTAAAATATAAAAAAATGTGATAATGTATTAAAATGTTTCTTTCAGACATACAAACACTAAAATAATGTTTCAGTTACAAAATGGTTATCCCCGCACAAATTGCACAACAACTGTCTGTAAAAGACACTGTATTTCGAATTTTTGACAGATACCTCGACATTGGGTCCTGATTTCTTCAATATAATTCAGTTTTATATAATTTTGAAAGAATAAGAAATCTCTAAATATGAGGGTATGCCTCTTAAAACTTGACGGTTCGTTTAATACAAATAATTTCAACACGTCTACTCCGTTCATGTTTAATCACGGTTTATCGATTGCTGAACAGCAAACAGACAGGGTAGAACATGTACCCGATAGCAAATTGAATGGTATCGATTTTTATGGTGGATTACATTGGCTCAATTATTTACAGGTAGATTGTTTACACGGGTTTTGGAAGTATTATATGGGATATAGTTGAAAGGTATGAAATATTTCTTAAATAAAATATATTTGTAGTAATGTAATTAATTAGTTGAACGTTTAAAAATTAAGTTTCTAATAATATTCGCCCTATTTAATTAATGATAATTATGCAGTATGAAATGCTTAAAAGAATAAGTAAATTATCTTGATTTTAAAGTATCTGATTTATTGAAAATGTTGACATATGCTCCATCTGTAAAGATATGATGATCGATAGAAAATTTTCTAATTATTATTTCATAAACGACCAAAGACTAAAAGCACGTTGTTGTTTTTTCGAGTCACCTTGACGTAGAAAACCCCATATGGCCCTCATAGATTTACAATCAGTACTGATGCGTTTATAAAATCTTTAAATTTGATTAAAGTTCAAAATTACGTTTCACAAAAACATTTTCTGATACTGAATGTGAGTTTTTTTATCAATGAAATAAAATTTTAAGATACTAAATATAAATTATTAATCAGAGAATTAAGCATTAATTTAGTTAATTTTGTTTTTCAAATATCTTTTTTATATTCAAGGTATGCTTCATATGCCCTGACATTTTCACTGTTTTGCCAATATTTTGACAACGTTTGAAAATAAACACAGTCGGCTATATTTAGACATAGGAGTGTATTTTCATATTTTGTACATTTCTATAAATAGAACAGAAAGAATAGATAAAACGCACATTTACTTTAAACACAAAACTATTATGCTGTTCATGAATAATATGATTTTCTCACCTCACTGATTGAGGTAAATTAACGTAAGCCATACCAATCAAAGCCTTTTATTTTATAAGTCGATTAGAGAACAGTTATTCTTTAAAATATCAATAACGCGTTGTGATAAATCACTGCTGTTTAGGACACACGTTACTAAATTTGTAGAAGTTTAAATGCAATCATTCATCGAAGTTAAATATTATAGAATTTAGGAAATGTAATAGAATGTTATAGAGTCTGTTCAGATTTTTTTTAATAATATTATATTTTATGTTCGTTACGACAATCCCTAGATAGAATTTATATATTTTAACAAATATCTTCTATCAGAAAAACGTTACATAAAAGATTTAAAGAAAACAATACAACAGTCATTTTGCATATTATTAAACCTTCCACATGAAAATAACTTAAGACACAGGTAGTGTGTGCAGTTACTACTGGTTTGTGCAGGTTTTCTGCGTTAGATATTGATTGATTTTCTTCTATCTTCCGATGAATGTTCGCACGTGTGTAGCTTACCTCGACTATTGTTTCTTACGAGGACGCGTACTGGAGAAATTTTCTCAGGATGAAAAAATAAAAAAAACCAAGAATATGTTGCGAATAAGGAAAACTTACTGCCTTTATCTTTGACAAAGTTAGAAAGTATGTTATTGAAAAGTAAATAATTTGGTTATTTATTCATTAAGGCGGTTGCTTAATGTTTTTATATGAGGTCCTGTCGGTTCCACAGACCGACGTCTGTTATCTTTTGATCTTTTTCTAGACCTATGACATTTTTGTTCAACCTGACCCAGTTTCTTTGTATTTTCAAAGAAGTCTCTGCCTGTCCTTTTACAAAATCTCATCTACAGCGATTATTATTTCTCCATCTATTTAGAACTTGACAAATCTCTTACATCAGCGTACGGTAACAAACACGGGGAAAATCTTGAACTCCTTATTCCGTGCTATTACATATTGACCCTATTACGTATAACAGGAAAATGCAAAAAAACAAAACAAAAACAAAAACGTCTTAATCGTGGACAAACACCAGGCTTTATAAATGGATTGTATACATACAACGTTATTCTGTTTCACTATTTTTAATTTGTTTTGTTTTGTTTGGGGCCAAAATAGCCACGTTATACACACTCAGGATAGCTTTGTATTCTCCTGTTTGTGCCAAAAGGCACCGTTCTATTCTGCTTCTTTTTGCAGAATAGAGCGGTTTACTTGCACGTAAACAAATCTTTCGAAATTCTGGTTAATTTATCACAGCATTAAAGATAATAAACTAGCTATACGAACTAATTCGCAATGACTCACAGTGTCCCAAGACATCATACTTTATGAATTCAAATTCTGAAGTTTGCCAACGCAAAAAAAAAAATGTTCTCTTCCTTCCGTGAACTACGCTTCGAACTATCCCCAATTTTTGAAGTTATCGTTTTTTGTTTTTCAATCTTAACTTCAAAAGAGCATTTGTTTTCAGCAAGAAAGCAAGAACTGTTTGGATATTAACACAGCTGCTTTATTTCATTTCATTTCATTTTCAGGAGAACGGACAAATAACTGACCTATATCCATAAAAACACATTTGAGTGCCAATAACACATTCAGCTGAGAAAAAATTCAAGCGATGGTCGACGAGTTTTAAAACAAGTTTTGACAGAAGACAAACAGAAGACAAACAGAAGAACAAAATGGGGGTGTTTGAGTTGATGAGCAAATTGAGATGTTTTATTGCATATTGGTACCTACAGTATGAACTGAACACAGCATTATACATGCTGGAAGCCAGCCGAAAAGGCAATAATCAGTATCCTTTTTAAAAATATCGCAGATCTCCTTCACTGAAGAAATAGAAATAAGGACAACTCTGTTGACCTTGCTGATTTGTTTGAGTTACCTCCCTTGATCTTACTGTTTAATTGTGGATGCAATAGTTTTCTATAGCCTTATAACTTTCCGTAATATGACGATTTCAGTTCATAGATTTCCTCGTGTCATGATGTAAGGGCCATAAATCAAGAAGTTTTCCTAACAGCTTAGGGAAAGCGTTGGGGAAGAGCCAAGTCCGATAAGCCAGAAACATAATGTTCACTATATTTTGTAAAAGACTGACTAAACCTTTCTTGACCTCTTTATTCAAAAGTACGTGTAAATACAATATTAAAGAGCTTATAGAATTTACACAAGGATAATCCATGCGATGCTTATTTTTGCCATAAAGTTTCCATTCCAGCAGTGGAATGCTGTTTTTTTTGTCTCGTTTTTTTCTGATTCTTGACTGGCTGTAATTAAGATAAAATGTTTACTGTTCTACTGGTTCTTAAAATATTTTTGATGCATCTTTATTTCTATATGGTGAATATTTGGCATTAAAATGCCTTGTTATGCATGATGTAATGTTTTGCGTTAAAAAAATCAGTATCTTCCATAACCAGCAACAGATACCATTGCTGTCGCCATTGTTGGGCTTATAGTGTTTGCAACCTTGACCTACCTACCTGGTCACGTGATCATGATGGTTCACTTCCTGCATCAGATTTTTGAAACACCGACGACATGACAGTTTCTGATTGTAGTTTAATCAATTATCACTGACACATCACATTATCAAACAACGACCCTCGTTTTGAATCTTACATTGTTGATGAATTGGATGTTTGCCAACTTTGACTAGATCTAAACTATTTTTAGCTGTTTTTACATACCAGAAAAAAATGACACTGTTGAATTTTCTGTAGAATTTGTTGCCATGGGTAATTTATTTTATCTTTCTTGTGCTTTGGCGAAAGTTTGATATTTGAAGTATCGGTCGCGAAAACTAGGTTACAGAACTTTGAGACATTCCATTCTGTTCCATTCATGTCAGTCGCATTGACCAATGAGGAAGTTGTATCGTTCAACTGAAGTGACCTAGAGATGGAGCTGTGTTTGTTTGATCTCAAAGTAATGAGATTAAAAAAGGGTAGAACGTTATGCTTGAAAAGCTAGAGCTTCTGAAGTCAGATGAGTTTGAATATTTGTATTTTTTCTTCTGTATCACCCTAAATATACTCTTCAATAATGTTTTACATTGTGATTATATCGTCGTAAACGTTGACTTTGTCTGGACACGAATTTGTTATTCGTAAAATGCGATAAATTCGTTACAACACAACGGAAATCTTGTAGGCTGACATTAAAACATTAAAAAATCTGTGAATCAAACACTTGCTAGTTTTTCACAATTCTACAGGAAAACATAAAACTTACGTTGTACTACAGGCTATGTACTAGACTTCTAAATGGTCAACATAAATATTTTTAAATTAAGTCTGACATGGTCAGTTTGTAAAGTTTACAGAGATATTTTGTTCTATTAGATTTTGTACCAAAGAATCTAGTGAATTCACATGTAAACTATTTACATAAATTAGGGTCCTTTTTCAGTCTCAAGTCTTTTGGTACAGTATTCATAAGTTTTATCTTGATATCAAAATAATGAAAATATATATTGTATTAATATCATATTTGTGTTTTATATACATACACTGTTTTGTTACCTACTTTTTGTATTATAATGTATGGCCGTCCAAGATGTTTTATGTTTATTGAAATATGCCTAGGTATGTAACGTATATTTTATTTATTTAAGAAACCATTGTTGTAATAAAATAATTGATAACAGACAGTGTACAGTTAGTCATCGCTATCATAATCATAATCACCATCATCATAATTATCATCATCATCATCACCATTATCATCATCATAATTATCATCATCATCATCACCATTATCATCGTGGTCCTCGTTAGATATATTAGTATTACTTTTTTAAGTATGCTCGTTCTAATAAAAAAGAATAGTCACAGAGAACCAGATCTAGCGAAAAGGGCAGGTATGGCAGAGAGTGCATACCTTCCTTGACTCCCGGAAAGTCCATTACGATACGGCTAAAGCTCGGACGTGTTGTCACGAAGAAGACAAACATACTTTAGAGCTGTTCCTCGGCCTAGTTGCTGTAAGAGCTTCTACATTTATTTCAAAACGTTTTTTTTATTTTTGACATTTCTGTACGGAATCTTGTTTGGGTCACGTAAAATATCGCCTGTTTGCAGGATTTAAAAAAAAAAACTCTTGGTTTTTCCTTTCAGGTGAACATCTTTACTAGCGAAAATTTAAAACTTCGCAAAGAAGTAAAGGCAAAATTTAAAATTTAAATTTTTGCGTGTGTCACTTTAATCCTCGCGAGGGACACAAAAACACATTTTCCACAATATTAATTTTTTTTAAAGACATAAGTCAGTGTTTTTAATTATGTTATATTTAAATGAAATAAGTCATGTATTGTACGGAAGAAGAGGTTAGTTATTTTATTTAGGTATTCAAAACATATTTGCCCTTTTATAGGGTCATCAGGCTTTTGTCATTTTTTTCTCATCTGTCAGGATATATCTTACAAAAACAGTGTAGAAAACAATGTGTTAGTAAATGCTATATAAATACATATTCAAGATAAATAGGACACGCTTTGGAAGACATTTTTTTCATTAACCTTGTCGCATTGCCCGACAAGTCGCTGATTTAGTGACCGACATTTAGTTTCTTTGTCTCATTTCACTTCAGTCTTCTCACTGATCAAAATATAGGACAGGGAGTACATTAAACTGCTATCTTACTGACTTATTTGAAAAGAAAAAAAGTGCACATGTATATGTTGCGTTTTCTCTCTCTCTCGTAAATTCTAGGAGACGTATGGCAAATTGAAAACTTCTCTGAAAGACATAGAATTTTTATCGTCTTTGTGGCCTAGTGATTAAGACATTCGCCTTTGGAGCTGTGACGAGCCTGACCAATTTAATCTTATTCAAATAAACGCAAACCTAAACGACAATATTAATGTAGATTTGTATGCTCTAAGTAATCATTATTATTTGTGTTTTCCCACTTGTTTGAAGGCTAAAGAGAGAACTATAATTAGGGCATTAATGTGTATTCCAACGTCTTTGGCTTTTACTGACAAATTAAAGAAAGCCAGGGATAAAGCTACAACTGAATTCGTTCTTGTTTATCAGAAACTAGCGTGACAGATGTAATGATAAGTCATTTTCATACAATAAGGTCTTTATGTATTATTCCAATAATTCGTTACGAAACGGGAGTTTCTACTTAAATGATGTGATGACCCGGCATGGACAAAGATTCTTTGCACGTTACCTTGTCTTTGCTCATTGATTTCTTGGTAAGTACTTACTACTTAACCTAGTACACTTTTCCATATGGTTTCATCATTCAGTTTTTTTTCTACAACTCAATCAAGTACTATCTCCATTCATCAGTTTCATTTATTGAAAACACAGATCGGTGTTGGAATACCTATGCATCTGGAAAAGAGTTCAATTATATATTTTAGATCTGTTTTTTCGCATAGATCTTTTGAGTATGTAAAACACTATTTCGACTGGTCTCTTTTTCTGCAAAAAAATCGTATTTATTCCTTTCTGTTATGTTTCTGTATATTGCTTTTCACCTCATTAGACATCCTGTAACTAAATAGGACTTTCATCACAGACCTATTTTATTTCTCATTTTCAGATCAATTCTAATGGCTTTGCTTCTCATGGTAAATAAACTTGATTCGTTTTTTTTCTACTCAAAACTATACAGAACTTATGTCGCTTTGTCCCCACTCCTTCTCCTCGGAATCTATTTTTATTCTACTTTGCATTTCTTGCTGAGGTAAATTCTATTCTGATTATATCATACGCTTGGGCTATGATCCAACTTTAAGTGTTTTTCTTTCTCATCTCAGGTCATAACTTTCTTACTTTTATTCGCCAGTCTAAATTAAGCTCCTACTGTTTTCCTCCTCTTACGCTGAATTAATGTCGGTTTTGTTCTCAGACATTTGGTTTAACAAAACGTAACCCTCTCGATCGATCTCCTTCTGCAAGCTAACCAAATTCACCATCTTTCATAAACAAGCACAATTCACTGTTTCTTATATCTCGTAGGAACAGTATTTGGCTTAGCTATTATATTTATTTATGCCCAGCTTAAATAAGCTTGATCAGCTTTCTAACATATTGTCCCATTCTGCCACACAGTAGGTCAAGTTGCTCTGTTTGTCTAAGGTAAGCTATATTCCACTTTGATCGTTCATATTATATATAGCCAAGTTCTATACTTCTGCGGTCGTCCATTCCGGACCAATATTTGATTGTTTTTTTTCTTGTTTTAGACTATTTATTTTCCACCTTGTTGCGTATTCTCAGGACGTGTTATACTTTGCTTTGCCTTGTCCATATAAGACCAGTTCCTTTCGCTTTAAAATTTGCTTTCCTTCGCTTATTTTGTAATTTTCAAATGAATGATCATGCACCATGAACTTCTCCGAATGACTTTTACCGAATAATAATAATTCCTTTGAAATATCACAGAATGTTTAACAGAAATTGGATAGAAATATCTGTGTCTTTCGTCAACTAAGTAGGAGGACTTTATTTTCTATTTTATGGGAGAATCAGTAAAAACAAACGGTATCCAAAAAAAAAAAAAAAAAAAGAACAAAAATAAAACAACAACAACAACAAAAACATAAGGACATAGTTCAAACCGTTCAACTTGTGAAACAGACCGTCGCAACTATCTTAATTAACCAACCATGTACGAGCAAACTATATAATTTATGTACAAGATATTTTTCTCACAACTCAAACAAATAAATTTGGCCTATCTGATAAATAAAAAATAGTTATATGTCCCTAACATAAGATAAAACCAGATTTTCGTAACGAAGCATTTTCATTGCCATCCTGTCAGAAAACCGCCAAGTTTATAGGTTGATTATTTTTCCCGCTGGATTCCTGTCGACACAGTTGTGAAAGCAAATTGTGTATGTATGTTTATCACATTAGTGTACCTTTCTTACCATTCAAACTATTGGGTTACCATATTGCTCTATATTATAGTGGATTTTGACCTAAGGTTGAAGTTCTTATTATTTCTTATATTTACAGCATCACATTTTTTCTTTTCCTTTTTCTGTCAGTTGAAATTTTTTTTTAAATGTGAGCTTCAAAATTCAACCCAGTCGCAATATATATAGCATACTTTGATTGGGCCTGTATTGCATTAAAACACATACTGTCAATAGAGGTTAAAATGCATAAGAAACTTTAAGAAAACAACTTCACAAGAACCAGTGCGGACATTTATACTAATGAGTGATGCATGCAAGGCTATCAGGGCAGTGCTGTTTTTAAGAGAGGGTTCAGACAATAATTTCAGGAGAAGATCACAAATAAAATTACATAATGACTTTATGACAAAGATAATTAGTTGAATACTTCTTCACCTTAAAACAATCACTGGTTAGCTTTCGCAAAGCGCAGTTCAAAATTTCGTGCAATATTCAACGAGATCTAGATATTTCTGACACGTAAGAAAGGCCTGAATAAAATATACTGTAGTGATAAATGACTAAAGATTATGTTTAGTCATGGAAAAAAACTGCGTCAAAGTAGTGTCAACGTGTTTATTTTAACAAAATTACCTTGTTTTCTTCGGAAAAAAAATCATTAAGCCGTAAGGAGGTAATACTTCTCGTATGGAAACTTATACAAATTTTTGCCTTCAACAATTTTTACAGAAATATTAAATGGATAACTCGCACGGCGAAAAAGGTTAGAATATAATTTATTTCTAGAGAAGAGCAAAATTTGCCTTCAAAATTTCCAACTTTGTATTTTATAACATGTTTGATGAACAAATTCATTTAATCTTATACATATGTTCAAATAAAGATTTACGTGGAGGATATTTATAAAAATGCGTAAAATGAAATAATTTTAAAGTCAAGAGTGATTCTTTATCTGCAGAAAATTTTGTGCAAATATTAGCCAGTCTAATGGATCTGAAGTATATTTATCTGTGTTTCAACGCTTGATTCGATGTAATTCAATATAATTCAGGATTTGAAAAGATGTTATTATTTTTGCTGCATTATACAGACAAGTATATGCATGCATTTACATTACATTCAGCGTGATATGTTGCTTTTATGTTTGATTTTGTATGCGCAAATAATATGTTTCTAAAGTGTTTATTATAGATCTCGCATTCTAACTGGAAATACTTTTTTTTTTGCTTTGGTTAAGATCATTGTTAAAGTTAAGAATAAAAATATATAATTTATTTTTGCACGAACGATGCTAGGGAGAAATTTATTATGCATAAAGTGAACCTGGTGCAACTGACCTTGACTTAGTGGTTTTAATGTTCTAAAACATTTCCACTGGACTAGATTTTACTTGCTTTCTTTTTTTCCTTTATAACAGCGGTACAACTAACACAGAAAACATCTTAATTACTGGGGCGATTAGTTACCTCGACATGAAGAAAGAAACTTCCATCTTCTCTAACCATTTAATCCACAAACTATCGTCAAAAATAAATTATTCTGTACCGTCAATTGAAACAAATAGAAGTGTAGTTACAATAAATCACCTTTCATTGGTAATGGATTACATTTTATTGACGCCTTCATTATAATGTTACGACTCCTAGAGTCCCATGAATTATTACGTATTTTGTTACGCAAGTACCCAGTTGCTAAAATGAATACCTACGTATACAACATTACTGCATCATTGTCCATTGTACCAGAAGACGGAACGTTATCTTAACAATAGATGTAATACATTGTGGATTACATTTGACAAAAAATGTAGATAAAAAAATAAACATTTTGCTGTTTCGAAGACCCTCTTGATTCCAAATAGAGGGATAATACGAACGCAAAATATGTGCTTTGGTATGAACCATTGCTTCGGTATGAACCATTGCCTCGTTTTCAGCTTACAAGTGTAAACATACACAGTCTAGCCATGCTGCTAGCCTGGCATTCAAAATGGCCCGTGATGAATGGCTGGCATCCATGCATTTTTCTGCATTGTGTCCATGGAGAAATATTCCATTATAGTTATGCTTTTGTTAAAAATAAAGTTCGTTTCTCGACATGTTTTGATGAAGAAATATCAACTGTAAGGGAAGTTGCAATGTTTGATAATCTCGAAAGAAATACCCATTGTTATAAAAATAGGCAACAGAAAATAATGAAGGTGATATGCATTTTTAGTTATTTGAACATATGTTTGCTCCTATAGGGTCACCAAGTGTTTGTCAATTTTTTATCTCATCTATCATTTGTGCAGAGTTGATGAGTGATATTTTGTAAAACTATATGTTTGTAATTGCTAGATAAAGACATAATTTACAAAATAAATGTGACACGCTTTGGATGACAAATCGTTGTTCATTAATCTTGTCGCACTGTCCGATTAGTTGTTGATTTAGTGACTGACATTTTTAGATTTGCTTCATTGTTTCATTTTACTTACTTGCTGATAAAAAAAGAAAGAAAAAAAATCGAATAAGATGTAAGTTAGAACTGCTATCATATTGACTTATTTTAAACTTGAATTCGAAAATGTAAACGTTCATTATGTATGTATTTATTGCTTTTTTTCTCGTAAGTGCGAGAGAAAAAAAATCTTTCCTGGAATAAACACTTAAAGTTAAAATAATGCTCGGGAACAAAAATATAACATTATCGCCAGTTTTGAAAAATTTTCACATTAAAGCATACGGACATTGCTAAAATGAAAAAATACTGCTTAATTTCACTTATTTCCTGATCGGCTTCGCGAATGTCAACAGATATAAAATTGCCAACTTTCGTTTTCTATACCTTCACCGCCATTCCTCGAATGCGTCCGAATTTAGTCGGAATATGCTGATTTGCATACGTAAGTTATTTTTAGAAACAGATCTCGGCTGATATTGAATGGAGTGGGTGGGGTACATCTTGTCAACTGCTGATAAACCGAGCAGGCATAAACACAAAGTCGATCGTGATGTGTATAACAAGTGGATGGAACTTATTCAAGTATTTTCCTTTGCATTTTTGCCTGTTTCTATCGGAAATTGTAAGACACAGGCGACCACGTGTACCAGTTTGTTTTGGTTTCTATCTATCTGAGCTTATCTAACGTCGGTACCGGTTGCCCATATGACCGACGCCCCCTGAAGAGATTAGTTATTTTATGTTGTGGGGGTAGTGCAAGATACAGAAAGCATCCCATTCCAGAGACACCCCTGGTTCTTTTTCATGCTCAGTATATAGCACTGATACATTGGTCCTCGGTTTAAAGTCTCATCCGAAAGACTATATAGTAATGTTAGTGGAGGAGCGGGGGATCGAACTCAGGACCCCTGGTATACCAGTCCAGCGCTTTATCACTGGACCACATCCGCTCCTTTGTTTTGGTTGATCCGCTATTGTTGTTTATATCGCTTATTCAAATTTTATCACGTGATATTAACAGCTTGTTTTACGAAAATCGACGAAGTATGTTCGGCATTTCCAAAGCGAATTAATGTCGGCGGGTCATTAAATAATTTGATAATTTTATCCTTTTGTATCTCGAACATATCTTGCTATCCGCGAAAAATAATCATGCAGATTGAGAGTTGATAATGTTTTTAAACGTACCATTGTTCTTATAAGGTTTATTTTTATGACGATTTTGGGCAGTATTAACTTTAAGTTGACGACATCATATCTACCATACTTACTGTAAAAATCCATAACACTTTCAAAGCGATTGTAAGTGCAGCAATTAAGCGTTTTAACAGATTTGTTACTGATTTTGTAATTTGTTCAGTTCATAAATTTAAACCATGAATCTGTATCAATTAGTGCTTGAAATTATTTTTTTTTCGATTCGCTTACACTATTTTTTTTAATTCGTTGACAGTTTCTATTGGTTAGTCAGCATACACCACTGGCTCAGTAAACAGATCGATTTCAGTCAAAAGACAAATATAATTGAACCTCTAAGCCGGTTAAAATGTGCCGTTCCTGACCAATTTGGTTGTAAGCGATTTCTTTTCAAAATCAAAATTTAATGATGTGACCTCGACGATAAAGGCCTTTTTAAGGTGAAGGTCTTTTTTTAATCATTTAACATGTCGGCTTGGTCATAAGTGTTGTTTTGTTTAAGTATGAATCTAATCTAACCATAAATATCAGTTATTGTCAATTTTTGCAAATTTCAATAATTTGACCTTGACTATCAAGGTCCTTTTAAAAGTCAAAGTCACACTTCGAACAAATAAATGTCGGAGTTGTCGTAACTAATCTTTGGTCCACGTATGAATCAAATCCGTAAATAAATAAGAAAGTTATGACAGTTTAAGCAAAATTCAATAATTGGGACCTTGACAGTCAAGGTTATTTTAAAGTCAAGGTCATATTTGAATTATTCAACGTGTCAGTTTTGTCATAAGTGTTGTTTTGTCCAAGTATGAATCAAATCCCTAAATAAATGACAAAGTTATGGCCAATTTAAGCAAAATTCAACAATTTGACCTTAAAAGTCAAGGTTATTTAAAGCTCAAGGTCATACTTAAATTATTCAGCATGTGGGTGTTAATATAAGTGTTGTTTTGTCCAAGTATGAGTCAACTCCAACTATAAATAACAAAGTTATGGCCAATTTTAAAATTCTTTTGTCAGATTACAGTTTTTCTTAACATTCTGGAAATAAAGAGTTCGTAAAAATATGTTTGTTATCACAAAAAGTGCATCAGTTTTCCCGAATGTTAGAAAATTCTGTACATCTGACAAAAGAATCATCAGGGCTAGTGTGAAGAGCATATTTTTCCTTTTCGCATGCACCACCTGGTATGGCCACACTGTACTGCACTTAAAGTGTTACGGTCTAGTGCACACCTACCTATAATTGTATAAATACAACCTCTGATACGTGCGTCAGAAAATTGATTTCTTTGGCTCAGTGATTAGAGCGTTGCCGTGTCACGCGGGTCAGGCTTGTGTATTCTAAGATATGCATCTTTCTGTTATGGTCTTTCGTGTTCGTAAGAAAAGGGTCTCCGAAAAATTCAATAATGGAACTTGTTTTGTTGTAAGCCATTGAAAGCGAACTTTAAAAAAAAGAAAAAAGTCTGACATTTGGAAAATAGGTTAGTAGGCAATGCTACGAAGATTAAGAAAATATAACATTTGATATCAAATTAATTGATTAATTAATTGATTTTGTGATGAAGATAACTGGATAAATAATGCTTCACCCTTAAATTCGTTGGTAGTTTTTGCACAGCGCGGTCCAAAATGTCGTGATCGAGAGATTTTCTGACACGTAAGGTATGAATAGCCAGAAAAAAACTGTAGTGATTTATGGGTAAAAAGAACATGTTTTTATTTACGGTGCATATAGAGTTTTTTTTGCCATAAGTGGTAATATCACTGGTTATTAATTTTGATGGTAATATATGGACGAGGTTTGCGCGTAAAGTAGTGCAGTCATCCGAGGCGTCCATTACAGAAATTTCCGAAAACAAGTTTTGACTGTTAATGAGACTGATTTAAAACGGAAATGACGCTTGTAAAAACATTAAATTCTATCATGTACATTTTTATATAATTTTGCTGAACATTTCACTTGTATCCTTTCATTTCAGATTGGTCGGATACAATAATAGTATTAAGATATTAACTATGTAGTGATTTCTTGCACAGAAGTTTTTTTTTCTTTTTTTCCCGACAAACTACCCAAAATGACACGGAACTAAGATTCCAAATTGGGAAAATATCAGGCACTCGATAGAAGCCACATGGCTTTGGATTTGGCTTTACTTAATTATTATAAATTTGTTTTCATAAAAAAATATTTGTTGAATTCAATATGAATGGTAATTTCGCAAATATTCAGTTTCGTTTTTCGGTGTACACAGTTTTATTGTTATTATAGACCGTTCCAGAAATTAGTTCCTCCCTAATTACCTCCCTTGCGTCCGCCATTAATGGGCTGCGCAGATCGAAGCAGTTTGATAATGCGGAGCTTTGAAAAAGTCCCATTTTTAGAGCTGTAATGTGATTGTGACGTTGCATGTTAGAGAAACAGATTCATATAAACCACATGAAGCATTTATTATCAGCAAAGATATATCCCATGGTCTTCTAACTGAAAAAAAAAAAATCTGTAAACGATTTTTTGCTGGCATCTCAATCTATTGAACTGTGAAATAAGGGTATTATTATTATATGTGGTTTACACAACTCAAACTTCCACTTTGAACAGTCCATGGTCTTTTTTCACAGTCTTTCATGTGTTAAATATTTCAAGTTAATGATATGTTCAAGTCAGGAATAAAACAAAAAAAAGTGATAAAAATAATATAAAATGATGTTTATTCTGCAACAAAATTCACGCGATATAAGGCAGCATGTCAGCTTGAAATCTGCTAAAGTTATCCAGATTTATACGGAACTCATAAGCATTATAGCGAGGTTTACCAGTCCTTTAATAGAGGACGGTCAATTTATCAATTATGGAACGGTCTATATAAAAATGTGTTACTACATATAACATTTATAAACACTAAGGTCTGTGACAAAAAAGAAATTCTAAATGCTATATGTTTAATTCATTCTTTGACGTCTGTTGTTGTTGTTGTTTTATCATTTTATTTTTTTTTAATGAAATAGTTACAGCTATGTAATAATGAACGTAATAAATGTAACGTAAACGTTTATAGTAAACGTAATAAATGGTGACGAGCGACGGCTGAACACCAAGTCTCTGAACTTTTGAATTACATCTACTTTTGTTGTTGTCGTTCTAGTCGTTTCTCCGTAAGTTACTTACGTGTATGTTTGAGCGAAGCGAATCCTAGCAAAAGTTCAGTCATTGAAAGATACTGCGGCGAAGGAGTGTAAAAGTGTTGAATCAACAAAACTAACTTGTTCTCTGGACAAATAATCAGTTAACATTTGCAGAAGGAATTACCTCTCGTTTCTTGGAAACTTATACGAATTTTTGTCTTCAGTGAAACAATGGATAACTCTTGCGGCAAAGAAGGTCAGAATATATCTTATTTTTAGAGGAAAGTACCATTTGCCTTCAAATTACCAACTTTAACTGTACTTCATAACATTAAGATAAACAAATGGATGCATATGTTTTTATTACATTGAGTGATTTTAAGTTGGAGTTTTGTATAAAAAAAATAATAATAAAAAAATAAAGAAAAAAAAACCCTCTCTAATTCACTCTCTTTAAATGTCTGATACATCAAATAGTTGAAAAAAAATGTTAGATTTCTAAGACTGACACATAAAATTGTATTACTTTTTAACTTGGTCTTTTTATGAATAGGAAATTGTTATTGTATCCACCCTCCCTTCGGTTTCTTAAGCTGAAGATTTCGCTTCATAGACTCCATCAGACTAAATGTTTGCTCCTCCCATTTTGATCTTTCATTTTTTTCAGTTAGGTTTCCTTATTTGGTACACACATACCCGTTAGCGGACCACTCCCACTTGCGCGCCGACTCAGCTCCGCTGACAACGTGTTGTGGCACGTGAAAGAAAATAGAACACCCCTCTTCACGAATACGTGGAGAAATCACAATTATGCACAGACAACTCTGTAAGAAATTTAAATATCTTTGCTTTCTGATTGGCTAGAGGAGTGCAATCTCTAATTGTAGTTATGTAGGTACAAGGTACATCTGGTTCGTTTGACCTTGACTTTGTTGTTTCAGTGTTCTCAAAATTTTCCACTGGTCTAGTTTTTACCTGCTTCTTGTTTTCTTTTTTATCGTGGCAAAAACTGTGGTAAAATCACACTCCACATCTAATACAGAAAACATCTGTATGACTGAAGTGATTAGTTATCTCGACCTGAAGAAAATTATCGTTTATGTACTCTTCACAAGCTATCGGCAAAAATAAATGATTCCGTACCGCCATTTAAAACAAAAAGGAAGTGAAGTTACACTAAAATATTGTTCAATTGTAAAGGAAAATATAAACTTTCGGACGATATTAAACCTTATTGACCACGTAATTATAATGTTACGACTCCTTGAGTTCCATGATTTATGACCTACTTTTGTTTCGCACGAAAAATGAATACCAGCCTGAACATTGTCAGTTCAGCAGTTGACGGAGCACTATCTTAATTGTAGTGCAATGCATTTTGGTAACTTGTCATAGTATTATTTGACGGAGTACTTTAGACGATTGTAAGTTAAAAAATAGTCTTCAAATGGTTTCTGTTTCGTACGATAAGTTTTTGTTGGCGGAAAAACAGAAAAAGAAGTAAAATGCATTCTTTCCGATTTCCATCAGAAATACACCGGCCGGTCATATACCAATAGTTATTTACATGAACGAAAAAAATTACACGGCAGCATGCATTTTGTTGAAAAACTATAAATAAACAATAATCGATTTTTATTTTGGTCACAACAATTTCATGCTTAAACACCCTGTCTCTTGTCGTTAAAGTAGCAGGCCAGACTAAGTGGAGTGGTCCTGAAGAATCTCTATCGACAATTAAGGTCTGAATTAGATCTATCCAAAACGGGATATATATCATCACTTTGATGATTTATGCTCCCTTATTAGTATGTAGAAGGGATGGCAACGAATACCAAAATCAATACTCGAGTACTCGGTCATTTTTCCGATCGAGTACTCGGTTACTCGGATGATTTCCAATGATCTTCAAAGTTTTATCACACAATATCAACACCGTCTGCATGCTACTTTCGTTTTCTATTTAAATTCATAGAATTCGTAACTATAAATAGGACTGCAAGGGAGGTAACTTAGAATAACCAAAAAACAAATTAAATCAACAACATAATATTTTATAACGTTTTAATTAATGCAATATCAAGTTTAAAACATGTATAACAGTTCATATATCTTTTTTTCTTCTTGGAATAATATAGACTGATCGGCGCCAATGGATATAGCTAGCAAATACATAATAAATATAAACATAAGAGATCGTCAATGACAGTATACATATATGTTTTATAATTATAAATAAAGGTTTAACAGTTCAAGAACAATATTCTCGTATTTTTCTCTAAATACAGTGTCTTTATTCGAAGAAAATTTAACACTTGTCTTTGAGTTCATCTTAACATCTTTTACACAGTTGATAACTTAGCGTTCATGCAAGCATACGTGTTACAGCACTACGCTGAACCTTACTGTTTTCAAAACAGTTACCTAAACAAGTTTCGGCTACAAACTGTTACACAATTAAAGGTAATTAAATATCATAAGAGGCCGAAAGACGTAAGCGACACAGGTGTTCAATCCCATGCGTGTGTCAAACTGTTGATCGCCTTGTTAAATTTACGATATCATTTTTGCACCTCTACAAGGATGTTTTGATTGCATTTAGCAGGTATTTATGAAGATACATGTACATCTCTGAATTTCTGAACTAATTGGATACACCAATCTTTCTAAATCGCAAAAAAATAGAAATTATTTTTTCCGAGTAATCGAATATCAATGTTGTTAACCGATAATCGGACGTTCGATCGAGTACTCGGTTAACCGGTTACTCGTTGCCATCCCTAGTATGTAGCCAATATGGTCGCCAGTGGACAAGTGAATAAAAAAAGCGTTTAACTGCGCTTAAAATGAAAGCTCTAGTCAAATATATCAATTTCATACTTCTAAATTAAGTCCGCTTCCGAAAACGTGGGCGAAGAATTTGTACTGATAGAACAGTAAAGCAAAATAAATGCAAATTCGTATTCAAATAAATCTTAAAAAATACATGCTTTTTCGTATTTAATCTATCATGCACCATTTGTGTACTGTTCCAGTAAATGAGTTTTAATGATTTCTAGATATGAAACTGTAAAGTACATTTGGAAGAAGTAGAAATGAAACATACTCGAAAAGTCTTTTTATAGTAGTAGATATATCAAAGCTCCAAATAGTAATTGTATCTGAGCAAGCGATGTAATCAAAACACACACATTTGACAGATTTAAAGTATTAGCCCTAAGTTACAAAATACCTGAAAGCCATCACAATATGTACATTATCAACTAAAATTCAAAATGAAAAAAAAATCAAGTTTACAAAAGCTATAACCAAGCAATACGCACTATAAACAAAATACCTCGAAGCCTTCACAATTAATTCGTACATAATCAACTGAAAAAGTGTAAACCAAATTAATAAATAATCAAGTTCTCGGGGGATTCGAACCCTTACCGCCTAGTAATGCAAAGTAAGAACTCCTTAGACTACTTGGCCATCTCAACAACCCCAAAAGAGTTGTGCAAATAAAGGGGATATAAGTGTCCACCACGCACCACACCGGTGACAGGCGTTAGATGTATGACAACACTGAGCATTTGATACTTCCCCTGTCTTCCTACAAACAGATAGGACAGACAGGCACTTCATTGTCTTCCTCCATACAGATAGGGCAGACAGACACTTCCCTGTCGCCCTACACACAGATAGGACAGACAGGCACTTCCCTGTCTTCCTACATACAGATAGGACAGACAGGCACTTCACTGTCTTCCTACATACAGATAGGGCAGACAGACACTTCTCTGTCACCCTACATACAGATAGGGAAGACTGATATTTCCCTGTCTTCCTACATAAACGTATGGTAGACAGACACTTCCCTGTCGCCCTACACACAGGTAGGGCAGACAGACATTTCCCTGTCTTCCTGCATACAGGGAGAGTAGACAGACATTTCCCTGTCTTCCTGCATACAGGGAGAGTACACACAGGTAGGACAGACAGACAGTTCCCTGTCGCCCTATACACAGATAGGGCAGACAGACAGTTTCCGGTCGCCCTACACACAGGTAGGGCAGAAAGAAACTTCCCTGTCGTTGCCCTACATACAGATAGTGCAGGCAGAAACTTCCCTGTCGCCCTACACACAGGTAGGGCAGTAAACACTCCCCTATCGCCCTACATACAGATAGGGCAGACAAACACTTCCCTGTTGCCCTACATACAAATATGGTAGACAGACACTTCCTTGTCACCCTACACACAGATAGGACAGACAGACACTTCCCTGTCGTCGCCCTACAAACAGATAGGGCAGACAAACATTTCCCTGTCGCCCTACATACTTCCCTGTCGCCCTACATACAGATAGGGCAGACAAACACTTCCCTGTCGCCCTACATACAGATAGGGCAGACAGACTTCGTTAGGAATAAAACTAACGATACATAACGTCAAGTTTTGCTAATAACTCCAGATCTAAAAATTTGTTTTGTGTAGTACAATAAATCAAAAGCGAGGAATCTGATCTTTATCTTTCTTGAGTGGTGTGAATTGATGGCTTATTGATAAGAAACAGATAATATAGAACTGCTTCCTGCTTTAGTTGTTATTTGAAACAATTTTAACCGTTGTATTCGTAACAGAAAGAAATGAAGAAAATAGCAATCTAACTTATTATTTGAAATTAAAAGATTAAGGACACTGACCTTCAATCGTTCCTTTTTTGCATTCCGCTTCTATAAGTCTGAGAGACGAATGTATTAGTATTTTCTACTTCGCTACGCACAAACAAAACAAATCATTTATGATTTATTAAAAGTTACGAAGGAACTTGAAATGACAAAAAATCAGAAGGCCGATGAATGCTGGATGATTAGGTTAGTGTTATACATTGGGCCAGAATGGAATTCAAGCCGGCCAAGTCCAGAAGCCTAGTGTTGAAGAAAGGCAAGGATTCTTTGGCCACTCTTGGTCTACGATGTACCAGTCACGACCGTCGAAAGAGACTGAAAGGCTATTTAACAGCCACTTCCGGAGATGGCTGGGAGTACCAAAGAGCTTCAGCAGTATAGGTCTGTACAGCACCACCAGCAAGCTGCAATTGCCGGTTACTTCAATGGTAGAGGAGTACAAAGCAGCAAAAGTCAGACAAGTGGTAATGCTTAGAAACAGTTCTGACGCTAAGGTCCGAGAATCCAATATCAATGTCAAGACTGGAAGGAAATGGACAGCTCTAGAAGCTGTGAAGGAAACAGAAGCCAGACAGATGCAGAAAGACATCATTGGTAGCACAGCCCAGGGACGCCTCGGTTTAGGGAACTTCTCGACACCCAGGTGGCACAAAGCAACCAACAAAGAGAGAAGATCATTGTTCCAGAGTGAAGTCCGACAATTAAAAGAGGAAGGCCGCTTAAGAAGAGCAGTGGGATGAAACAACAGGGCGATTGGACCTGATGGGAATCAGCCTTACCACGAAAACTGACATGGAACGTCATCTGGAGGATGGATGGCAGCAAAATAAGCTACCTTCTACGCTCTGTCTACGACGCTCTGCCCACCCAACCAACCTTAAGACATGGGGACTTCAGGACGACCCATCCTGCAAACTGTGCGGCAAACCTGCAAAATTGGAACATGTGCTTTCAACATTCAGAGATGCCCTTACTGATGGACGCTACAGATGGCGACATGACCAAGTACTGGCAGAACTTGCGCACCACCTAGAATTAGCGAGGAAGGAAAGGCAAACAGCGAAGAAAGGACCCACTTTCATTAACTTCGTCAAGAGTGGGGGTGGACCTCGTTCGACCAAGCCACCAGGAGGTCTACTGCCAACAGCCACGGACAGCTACATGAGAGTTGACTTAAAGAAACAACTCAAGTTCCCAGAAGAGATCTTGACACCTAGGTCAAAACCAGACATCGTACTGTGGTCAAGGTCTTTAAGGCAGCTTGTACTGGTCGAATTAACAGTGCCATGGGAAGATAGGATGGAGGATGCCCACGAAGAAAAACTGGCAAAGTATGAAGGTCTAATCACAGATTGCCAGCAGAATGGATGGAGAGCCTGGAACATGCCTGTGGAAGTAAGATGCCGAGGTCTTGCCGCCAAGTCTCTATCGCGGGCATTAGGCGTCATTGGCATCACTGGTGCAAACCGCAGGAAGACTGTTGGGTCAGTAAACAGGAAGGCAGAGGACTCCTCTCTGTGGTTATGGCAGAAAAGGGAAGAGCGGTGGCAATGCTAGTTGGTTCCTGGCTGAGGACTGATCACCTCGGCCGGCACCCCCTAGTGAGTGATGTGGGACGCGCCGAAACACTTGGTGAAAGGGGATCCACACCTGATGATGGAACCAACTGCAGTTTGTCAGCGATAACTGTATCTATTTAAAGTGCAAAAGAAAAGGTAGTAGTCATTTCTGCCAGCCTTAGACGGTTGTGGTTTGCGGGTAATTGTCTGTTTATAGTACAATGCAGAAGCGTCAAGAGACGTATTCTACATGTGCTTTCATCAAATCCCAATGTACTGCGCACGAAAAATATTTACTTGGCTCATAATTAAAGTTTTCACCTGAACACAATTTTATCAACTTTAGCATAGATAAGTGATAAAACAATGTTTCCCTCTGAAGTCCGTATCAGAGTATCTGTACTAAGTACCGGCCAAGAAAAACAGTTGTTTTGTTTTTTAGTTTGCTAATCTATTAATCATCTAGGTATATTAACCTGCTTGAAACTCTGCAAATCTTTGACAATTTTCAGAGACTACTTCTATTATATGAGTAACCATTTGCTAATGATAATAAGAATGTAAAAATAATACTTCTGTATGTCTGCACCAAAATTAAGTACCAGCACTCGTACTCTTGAATTTCTTTAGTTCAGCTATTAATAATATTCAGTAGATAGTCTTTAGAACAGCAAATCAAAATCAGGTATCGAGAAAAACGTCAACTTTAACGTTGATATGTTAATGCGCCGACATATTTGGACTATGTACATGAACGAACTATAAAAATAAAGTGTAGACACCCGTAGTCTAGTCTTGCAGCAAGTCCAGCACACAAAAGGGCTCGTAATGCATGGTTCACATGCATACATGTTTCCATAATGTGTCCTATTATAGTTATACATTTGTTGAAAATAAAGTACATTTACTCGACAAGTTTGGTGAGGAAATATTAACTGCAACGGATTCTGCTATGTTTGAATATCTCGTCAAATATCTATTGCTGTTAGGAATATAGACACCAGAAGATAATGATGACGATGTGCATTTTTTAGTCATTTTTTTTAGTCATTTTATTAAGGTATTCAACACATTTTTGCCCTATTGGTTCACCAAGCTTTAGTCATTTATTTCTCGTCTGTCTTTTGTGCAGAGTTGATGAGTGGTAGTTTTGGCAAAGCAGAATGGATAAATAACTATGTGTAAGTTAATGCTACATAAAAACATATACAAGATGGAACACGCTTGGTGACTGACTTTTTTAGTTTCTTTGTCTCATTTTACTCCAGTCTCCTCATTGATAAAAAGATAGGATGAACTTTAAAACTTCCATCATTTTGACCTATATGAAACTTGAAACTGAAAACATAAAAGTACACGTCTGGATAGGTATCTTAACTTTGGGCAACTTTATTTTGCTAATCAGATACATTGTTATGGCCCTGCTTCTCATTTTTAAATAAATTATTTTCTCTGTTTGCTGCTCAAACCCTTAAAATACCTATTTCGCTTTGTCAGTCTTCTCTCTCTGACTGTCTTTATTCTTCTTTGCATTCCTTTCAAAGGCATATTCTATTTTGCATATGTCATACTGCCAGGGTTATGAACCCACTTCGAGTATTTCTGCCTTTTATCAATTTCTACCTCAGGTCATAATTCTCTTACTTTTGTTCATCTGTCTAATGTAAGAAGCTACTGTGCTCGCGTCCCTCTTCTGTTCTCAGGCATTTGTTTTTGTAATTCTAATCCTTCTCGATCGAACTGTTCTGCAACATTTTTACAAACCCACTTAAAGTCACTTTACTCTTTCTCCATAAAGAAGCACATTACCTATCTCGTAGTAGCATTTTTGGTTTAACTCCTTCTTTCGATGTCAGTTCTATTCATATATGGTACATGTATTTCTTTGTTCAGCTATTTATTGAACATTTCCAGATTCATTCACTTACTGAAACTCCCTGTCTCCATCCTGTCGATTTGCTGAAGGTCAGTCATTTTTGATATCTTCATTTGAGTCGAGCAGTATTATTATATTGGTGTCACTTTACTGAAACATAAAGCTATACAATTACAAAATAAGACATTAAATACAATTTATGTACACACACATACATAATACAAACGTATGGATGACATGCTTGGTCATTTAAACCGTTCTATTTTCATTCGCAAGTATGTTATTTATCATGCAACGTACATGATTCATTTATCAGAACATCTTTCTTACATCTAAATGACATTAACTTGGCCTATATAAAATGCAAACAAAATTATAAACATGTACTCCTTAGACAAGATAAAGCCAGATTTTCTAACGACATATTTCCGTTGCAATCCTGTCACACAAACGCACGCAAGCACGCTCGCGCATGCAAACACGCACGCACAGAGTGAGAGAGAGAGAGAGAGACAGAGAGAGAGAGACACAGAGAGAGTTTATAGGGAAATATTTAAATGATTTGTGGACTCTTTGTAAAGCAGCCATTTTTCAAAAGTCGATTATGGTTCAGGTTGAGTCATGGAACGATTTCAATGACATACGGTTAATTGAATAAACTCTGCTACTATCTGAATCCTTACAGTAGAAATGACCTACCATGTGGTAGAAGACATAGACTCATATCTCTCCTGCTATCTTAATCTATACTGCAATAATGACCTACACTGTGAGAGTATACGTAGACTCATATCTCTCCAGCTATCTTTATCTATACTGCATTAATGACCTACACTGCGATAGTACACATAGACTCAAAGCTCTGCTGCTATCTTATTCTATACTGCAGCAATGACCTACACTGCGATAGTATACTAGACTCATAACTCTGCTGCTATCTTAATCTATACTGTAACAATGACCTACACTGTCATAGTATAGTACAAAGACTCATAACTCTGATGATATCTTAATCTATACTGCAACAACGACCTACATTGTGAAACTATACATATTCAAAACTCTGCTGCTATCTTAGTCTATACTGCAGCAATGACCTACACTGCGATAGTATACTAGACTCATAACTATGCTGCTATCTTAATCTATACTGTAACAATGACCTACACTGCGATAGTATACATAGACTCATAACTCTGCTGCTATCTTAGTCTATACTGCAGCAATGACCTACACTGTGAGAGTATACATAGACTCATAACTCTGCTGCTATCTTAGTCTATACTGCAGCAATGACCTACACTGTGATAGTACACATAGACTCAAAGCTCTGCTGCTATCTTATTCTATACTGCAGCAATGACCTACACTGCGATAGTACAAAGACTCATAACTCTGATGATATCTTAATCTATACTGCAACAACGACCTACATTGTGAAACTATACATATTCAAAACTCTGCTGCTATCTTAGTCTATACTGCAGCAATGACCTACACTGCGATAGTATACTAGACTCATAACTATGCTGCTATCTTAATCTATACTGTAACAATGACCTGCATTGTGATATAATTCATAGACTCATAACTCTGCTGATATCATAATCTATACTGTAAGAATGACCTGCATTGCGATAGTATACATAGACCCATTACACTGCTTCTTTATTAATCTGCACTGTAAGAATGACCTGCATTGTGATATAATACATAGACTCATTACTCTGCTACTATCTTAATCTATACTTCAACAATGACCTACATTGTGATAGTATACATAGACCCATTACACTGCTTCTTTATTAGTCTGCACTGTAACAATGACCTACAATGTGATAGAATACATAGACTCATATCTCTGCTGCTATCTTTATCTATACTTCAACAATGACCTACATTGTGATAGTATACATAGACTCATAACTATGCTGCTATCTAAATCTATACTGTAACAATGACCTACATTGTAATAGTATACATAGACTCATATCTCTGCTGCTATCTTAGTCTATACTGCAGCAATGACCTACACTGTGATAGTATACATAGACTCATAACTCTGCTGCTATCTTAATCTATACTGCAACAATGACCTACACTGCGATAGTATACATAGACTCATAACTCTCCAGCTATCTTAATCTATACTGCAACAATGACCTACACTGCGATAGTATACATAGGCTCATAACTCTGCTGCTATCTTAGTCTATACTGCAGCAATGACCTACACTGTGAGAGTATACATAGACTCATAACTCTGCTGCTATCTTAGTCTATACTGCAGCAATGACCTACACTGTGAGAGTATACATAGACTCATAACTCTGCTGCTATCTTAGTCTATACTGCAGCAATGACCTACACTGCGATAGTATAGTACATAGACTCATAACTCTGCTGCTATCTTAGTCTATACTGCAGCAATGACCTACACTGCGATAGTATACATAGACTCATAACTCTCCAGCTATCTTAATCTATACTGCAACAACGACCTACACTGTGATAGTATACATAGACTCATAACTCTGCTGCTATCTTAATCTATACTGCAGCAATGACCTACACTGCGATAGTATACATAGACTCATATCTCTGCTGCTATCTTAATCTATACTGCATTAATGACCTACACTGCGATAGTACACATAGACTCAAAGCTCTGCTGCTATCTTAGTCTATACTGCATTAATGACCTACACTGCGATAGTACACATAGACTCATATCTCTGCTGCTATCTTAATCTATACTGCATTAATGACCTACACTGCGATAGTATACATAGACTCATAACTCTGCTGCTATCTTAGTCTATACTGCAGCAATGACCTACACTGTGAGAGTATACATAGACTCATAACTCTGCTGCTATCTTAGTCTATACTGCAGCAATGACCTACACTGCGATAGTATAGTACATAGACTCATAACTCTGCTGCTATCTTAGTCTATACTGCAGCAATGACCTACACTGCGATAGTATACATAGACTCATAACTCTCCAGCTATCTTAATCTATACTGCAACAACGACCTACACTGTGATAGTATACATAGACTCATAACTCTGCTGCTATCTTAATCTATACTGCAGCAATGACCTACACTGCGATAGTATACATAGACTCATATCTCTGCTGCTATCTTAGTCTATACTGCAACAACGACCTACACTGTGATAGTATACATAGACTCATAACTCTGCTGCTATCTTAATCTATACTGCAACAACGACCTACACTGTGATAGTATACATAGACTCATAACTCTGCTGCTATCTTAATCTATACTGCAACAATGACCTACACTGTGATAGTATACATAGACTCATAACTCTGCTGCTATCTTAGTCTATACTGCAACAACGACCTACATTGTGATAGTATACATAGACTCATAACTCTCCAGCTATCTTAATCTATACTGTAACAATGACCTACACTGTGATAGTATACATAGACTCATAACTCTCCAGCTATCTTAATCTATACTGCAACAACGACCTACACTGTGATAGTATACATAGACTCATAACTCTCCAGCTATCTTAATCTATACTGTAACAATGACCTACACTGTGATAGTATACATAGACTCATAACTCTGCTGCTATCTTAGTCTATACTGCAACAATGACCTACACTGTGATAGTATACTAGACTCATAACTCTCCAGCTATCTTAATCTATACTGCAACAACGACCTACACTGTGATAGTATACATAGACTCATATCTCTGCTGCTTTCTTAATCTGTACTGTAGTAATAAAAAGCTTTTACTTTATCTGTATGAAGGTTCAATGATAATTCAATAGCGGGACTCGTTTCGTCTATAGCGCTTTTAACATTGGAATAGAAAGCGCATAAAAGTCTGGCAATGGGCTAATAGATAATGCTAGGAAGATAAAAAAAATATGACAAATAACATCACATTGAGACTTTGTGGTAAAGAAAAGGTGTTATACTTCTACACATTAAAAACAATCATTGGCCAGTTTTCGCACAGTGCGGTCCAAAATCTCGTACAAATGTCCTTCAAACATAATTATAAAACGAAATCGACTTATTTCTTACACGTAAGAAAGGCCTGAGGAAAATATACTGCAGTGATAAATGAGTGAAAATGTTTAGTCATGGAAAGAAACTGCGTCGAAGTGTAAACGTGTTGAATTAACAAAATTAACTTGTTTTCTCCGGAAAAATAATCAGCAAACATTTGCAGAGGAAAGAACCTCTCGTATCTTGGAACTTATACGACTTCCTGTCTTCAGTATTTTGTACAGAAGTGATTAGATGGATAACTTGCACGGTAATAAAGGCCAGAATATGTAACTAGAGAAGAGTTATATCTGCCTTTAGTTGTATCTTGTAACGTGCATGACAAATAATAGAGTTAGAAATATGTTTCCATTAAGTGTTTTACAGTTGTTGATTTGTGAAAAAAAGAGGAAAATGTTTTCTTAAAGTTAAGATCGACTATAGACTATATTAAGATTAAGTAATGAAGTAAAGATACAGACAACATTATTTTACTCTTTTGAAACGTTTGATACAAGAAATATTTGAAAAGAAATTTTGAAATAATTGTATCAAAACAAATGTAAGCAACAAAAAATGACTATGTTGTTTTTTTTTAAATGTTTACGTCGTATAAACATTCTCTTTTCATTTTTCGATTTCTATGACTGACATAAAAAAAGTTAAGAAGCGTCACTTTTTATCTTGGTCTTTTTATTTATTTATAGATATGAATGTATAAAATGCATCTGGTTTTTGCTTTCATTTTTTATAGCGGCAAAAACTTTGACTAAACTATATAAGAACACACTATAAATGTTTTTAGAATGTTTGTCATCATATAAACATTTTTTTCGTCTTTCGATTTCTGAGACTAACTCATAGAAATGCTGAAAAGTGTTACTTTTTTATCTTAAATTTTGACATATATTTTATGAATAAATTGCACCTGATTCATTTGACCTTGACTTTGTAGATTTAATGTTCTAGAAACATCCCATAGGTCTAGTGTATACCTGCTTTTTGTTTCCTTTCTCATCGCAGCAAAAACTGCTAAGAATACACCGAACATCTTACACAGATCGCTGGGGCGATTAATACAGCGGCGTGAAGAAAACGCCTTTTATCTACTTTTCACAAGCTGTCGTGAAAACAAAAAATCAACATAATAATAACTTAATATAATCATTAAATACATTTGTGGTTATGCATCACGTTTACTAGAAAAAGCGCTTTTTGGTAGTGTACTTAATCGGCGGGAAGTTAAACAAGTAGGCCTCGTTGAAACAAGAAACGTAAGAGAGATTCATATGATTTCTATTTCGTTTCGTTATAAAAAAAGAAAGAATGAAAAAGGCATACTTTAAATAGAAAAATAACATTACCGGCCACATAAAAGATATGATAATGCACTGAACGAAATTTCAGATAGCATACATTTTTTTTGAAAACCTTGACAAGCATTAATGTGGTGTTTACCTTTTACATATTTTGATTTTGAGCAACATATTAAAATTATATGCTGTATCGAATTGCTTTGATTTCAAACGAACCTGTATTTTCGTCTCAGTAGGATCCACAACTTGATTTTTACGCAGTCGCAATCAGAGGTTATAGATTCTTAGACTGATTACCACTCAAATCCTCGCTCTTGCTGTTAGAGTAGTAGATTAGTTTAATCCATCATTATGTGGAGAGGTCCTGAATGATCTCTGCAATTAAGGTCAGAACTGGGTATATCCGAAACAGGATACTAGTATATCACTTTGGTGTATCATTTTTAGTCTGTAGTAAATATGGTCACCAGTGGCCGGGTGAAAAAGTGAAGTTAATTTTGCTTAAATGTAAGTTTTATTCAAATATGTCAAATTGATATTTCTCAGTAAAACCCGCTTCCGACAACGTGGGTTTAGGAAAACTCACTGTGAGTACTGATATATACTGATAAAGCAATTTAGTGAAAGAATTCGTGTTCAGATCAATCTAAAAATATAACATGCTTTTCACATTTCAATTTACTACCTTTTATCATTTTAATTTCCGTTCCAGTCAACGAGTTATAATGATTTCTAGATATGTTACTGTATTTTGTCATATTTGTCAAGTTTATTCTGATAAATGGGAAGATGTAGAAATGATATTCGAGAGGTTTAGTAGATATAACAAATATAGCTATAGAGCATCAAATAATATTTGTATCTACGCAGGCAATATAATCAAAATACCCACATTTACCAGATCTATATTATGAGCCGTAAGTCACAAAATCCTCAAAGCCTTCAGAATTAATTCGTTCGTTATCAACTGAAAAAAAGTGTAAACCAAATAATTCAAATTTCATGAAGCTAATAACAAGCAATGCGCATTTTTTAAATAAATAAATGAATAAACGCAAGCAAATAATATTTCGATAAAACCTCTTTTGGATTAAAAAAAAAAAAGTTCTTTCAAAACGACTGTTTTTGAATTAGTCAATTGATTACATACAAAAAATTACATTCTCTTTCTTCATTCATTCAGATTATTGTCAACCCATTAAGTGAACCATTTAGTTTTAGTGCAGCCGTTATTTTAGTTGCTGAATATGTCGGTTTGCAGAATCAAGTCATTAGAAACTTCAACTATTGTGCTGTTGGTTAAAACACTCTTGCTAATTTGTTATGATATACCCTTCTCTTATTTCAATGTAGTGTTTGTAAAATCAGGTTAAATATATTGATGCTAAGTCTAACGTATACTTTAACTTTAATTAACGTCTTTAATTTTATTAACGTGAAAAATAAAATGCTGTTTTTATTGCTCGCCTTACATACACATAAGATAGGTACTTCCCTGTCGTTCTTTCACTATGCATTAGGAATAAAACTAATGATAATTAACGTCAATTCTAAAAAAAAAGGTTTGTTTTGTTTCTGCTGAAACTTTCGATAAACAACTGCCTGGGTCCTATTTGTTAAACACAATAGTAATAACTTAAGTCTTTTTCTTAAACTACAATCTTTACTGAAGAATCTACACGAAATAGATCGGAAAGAATTTGAATACTTCTTTTTGTTACTTCCTTTTTACTATATAAGTAGTATTGTTTGATAGTTTCATATATATTCGATAATCAATCAAGATGCAATTTAACCTGCGAAATTTGGACTTAATTCCAACTCAGCCAAAAAAAACTTATAATTGTTTTTTTGAACTTTGCCCAAATTCTTAAAATGTTTTTATTTCTAAGATGACCACTCTTGAACTTAACTCTTGAACATCAGCGGAGAGGAAACTGATCTTTATCTTTCGTGAGTGGCGTGAAATGATGGCTTATCAGCTTTTGGCTTCCAGTGAACAAGAAACAGATACGACTGAGCTGCTTCCAATTATATTTTATATTTAAAACTATTTTTAAAACCGTTGTATTAATAACAGCAATAAAAGAAGTAAAAATAAAACTAACATTATTTGAAATTGAGAGGCTGAAGACACTGGCCTTCGATCCCTCAGGTTTTTTTGCAATCCGATTCTACAAATCTGAGATGCGAATGTAATATGTTATTTTCTACTTCGCTTTCCCCAACGAAAATAAATCTTTTCAGAATAATCAAAAGAGACGGGACCTTTAATATAAACAAGTAACAAGAACACAAGCGCAAATATGGAGCCTTTATATTTTTAATATCTTTATAATTCATGTATGATAATGTGCGTACAGTGCAGTGCAACGCAGTGCAGTGCAGTGCAGTACAGTACAGTACAGTACAGTACAGTACAGTACAGTACAGTACAGTACAGTACAGTACAGTACAGTGCAGTGCAGTGCAGTGCAGTGCAGTGCAGTGCAGTGCAGTGCAGTGCAGTGTTGCAGTGCAGTGCAGTGCAGTGCAGTGCAGTGCAGTGCAGTATAGAAAAGCCAGAAATGTACTTGTTTCTTTGTATTTATGTTTCGATAATATACACAGTTTTCAATACATTTTACCGTTTTATAACTGATGACATGAAAACCATGCATGTCGATAAAATAATATATATTTAATAAATAAATACAATATTCTTTACTTTTGCCAGTTGTCATACGAATCAGAAGTAAAACAGCTGACTGAAGCATGCAGGTTTTCACATGTACGTAGACACAATTCTATCAATTTTAGCATTAATGCTTAACTCAGTTATAAAACAATGTTTACCGCTGGCAACAGTACCAGATCGACTGTACAATACACCAGCCAAGAAAAAAAAGATTTACAATTTGTTTAGCGTGCTTCTCTACAAATCATCTTGGTATGTAAACTTGCTTGGAACTCTACAGCTTTTTTTTTACTATTTACACAGGCGCGAGACTTCTTCTATTTCAATAATGAATTACAGTAAAAAAGTTTAACTAACAAATAATGTATTTGTACATAATGCTTTATTGCAAAAATCTGCAAGAAAAATAGTACCATTAATTCTTTTATTCAGTTATAGGTAATATCATTTTTGATTGTGTATATGTTAAGTTTTAAGCATATCAAGTCTACAGTTTGCCATGTACTGAAAGGCGGAACGGAACTTCACATACTCGGACATATGAAAGTTAAGTTGGCCGGTAGTTGGCAGTTGGAAGTTGGCTATTCGAATGTCAGACAAAATCCCCTTCGGACAAAATCCCCTTCATGTATTTTTATATATCTGGACATAATCCCCTCCATGGGTGGACATAATCCCCTTCATGTGTGAAATTTTGAAGTGGACAAAATCCCCTCAATAAAATTGCTACCTAGGACAAAATGCCCCTCGGATGAATTTTCTGTTTATAAAGTGGGTATGAGAGCGACATACTGCATTATGCTGTGTGGTGATTGCTAGTACTTTATTGAACACTGTTAAACTAATTAAAATGTTTTTCATACTAATCAATTTAAAACAATTAAAGAAATTGCCTAATCAAATATATGTGTTATGCAGTTGATACTTTACCACAATTATAATGAACACTTCTAAACTAATTAAATTGTTTTTAATGACAATTTGGTTGATAATTGATCTGAACAAATAAAAAAAATGTCTTATCAAGCTTTTATAATTATAAAGGTTAACTTGATACATAATTATAAATCAAAAAACAAAAGTTCATTATTCATCAATTTTTATGGAGCATAATATTATTAGAAACCTATGAAACAAGGGGATTTTGTCCAGGTAGGTAAGGGGATTTTGTCCAGCCTTGCAAAAATATGAAGGGGATTATGTCCACCCATGGAGGGGATTTTGTCCGGGTATGCGAAGGGGATTTTGTCCTAAGGGGATTATGTCAGTACACCTGGCTATTCGAATCACCGACTGCATTCCTCGAGGTAGTCGGTATTTCGAACTTAGGAAAGATATTACAACTGATTTCTTTAACAATACGACACATTAACATAAAAGTATTTAAAGTTATCAACTTAACATAACAGCACTGTTTTCGTTCATCTTGGTTGATCAGGTGACTCAGCTGGTAATTCGTCCGAATCCTCAACTACCTTCCAGAAGGTAGTTGGCAATTCAAACTTCATTAAGATATAATACAAATAACTTTAGCAATATGATTAAGTCAGTGCATAAAAGCTCTTGAAGTTAGCAGCCGAACATACCAGAACTGTCTTCGCCCCTCTGGGTTGATCAGATTACTCAGTTGGTATTTCTCTAAGACTCTAGTTAAATGTTCTGGTTATCTACATAAACTTACAACATGTATGACAGACAATAAAATCAGATACAAAAAAGTTATAACAGAGAATCTTGATTAATATTTATGAATCTATAGCGATTCAAAGTTAAATGTCTAATGTCGTGCTAGCACAACATTCAAAGCACAGAATTCAAAATTTGAATGTCGAATGTCGATAGCACACAGTTGCTAGCACAATTTTCAAAGTCAATGATTCTAAATTGAAATGTCGAATGTCGTGCCGGCACAACATTGACTTCTGCCAAAGTCGAGTGTTTAATGTTGAGCTTATGCAAGATTTATTTTGACCAAAGTCGAATGTCATATATTGACACTAATCATTTGACTTTGGCAGAAGTATATGTTGTACTAACACGACATTCGACATTCGAATTGTGAAGCACTTGACATTAGAATGTTGTGACAGCATGACATTCGCTCTAGACTTATGAATAATTTCTTTGAATGCTGTCCAGCATGACATTCGACCTTCGGCTTTTGAGTTTTGAAACATTTGAATTTTGAATGAAGTGCCAGCATGACATTCAACAAACAACATTTGAATTTCGATATACTTAAAACTTTAATGTTTCCCAAGCACGACATTTGACATTCGTATTTTGAATAATTTCTTTGAATGTTGGAGCAGCATTCCAATTTTGAAACATTGAAATATGAATGTAGTGCTAGTATGACATTCTACATGCGAATTTGTGGTTAAAAACTTATTACGTAATGAGTGATGCTGACAGATTTGCAAAATTTGCAGTTTGAGTTTTGTAAACACTTTCATAAAGATGAAACTAAATATACCTAGCAAATAATTAAACAAGTTTAACATATACGTGTGCAAATGATACTTTATGATAATTAATAGTTAAAAAAGTTTGATGAGTGATTGATATAGGCCTTTTATTTGTCCTTAGAAAAGTTGTTTCTGTCTTCAGCTTCCGGCTTCGGGACAAATATGATTGACGTCGGACAAATAAAAGGGCCTTTAATAAAATTACTCATTCAATAACATATAATAATGTACTTTCTTTCAGATTTTTACTGGTTCAACTGACCTTGACTTTGTTGTTTATATTCACTCGAAGCTACTTTTTCTTATTTGCGATTTAACATGAGAACGTACCATCCTTCTAACGAAGAATGCATCTGTCTAGAGTAGTTTCATTTATGACGTCTTCTGTAAACTTTGACAACCAAGAGATGTCCTCTTTACCGCCGACACGACGTGCCTTGCAGACACCAATTATATTCCAGGCTGTGGAGGAAAGTGCAAGATATAGTAAGCAATAACTGAATCAAAGTCCAGTGTCATCCCAGGCTATTTCTCCATGCTCAGTGTGTAGCACTAACACACGGGGCCTTGGTTTAACACCTTTTCTGAAAATTCCCGCCATTTTTCTTTCATTTGCAACGCTCTGTAAATGGCTAATCGGCTTGCCGTTTTAGACTGGTACTGGTTTATGTTCTTAAAATAACTCGTAAATATTTAAAAAAACAACTTTAAAATCATCTAACTCAGGGTGAAGGATAAGATGCAAGCAGATATCAAGGAGAAATTAAACCAACGCATCATAGCAAATATTTTTTGGAATAAGTGATACATCAGCATGTTACGTTGACGTTCTCTTAATTCACATTACTTACAGCGTGTTTGCCCAAAATATGTCAAGCCTTGATAGCTGTTTCTTTTTTCAAAAGTCTGCAGCCGACAAAATACTTGTATTTCTAAGTCTTGCAATCTGACAAGAAGACAATATCATTTTGGAATTCGTTAATTTGATAAAAATCGAAGACTTTCTAAATTGCGGCAACAGTAAATATGTTATAACTTTTACCTTAAATGTCCTTTCTTATATATGAAGCAGAAAGTTAGAAAAAGAAGAACAGAGCAATAAATACATGTTTTTCAGGTTTCTTCATATTGCCATAGTTTTGTGTTGTACCAAGGGTGTTGAAAGTTTCTTCATATTGCTATAGTTTTGTGTTGTACCAAGGGTGTTGAAGGTTTCTTCATATTGCTATAGTTTTGTGTTGTACCAAGGGTGTTGAAGGTTTCTTCATATTGCCATGGTTTTGTGTTGTACCAAGGGTGTTGAAGGTTTCTTATTTTCAACATTTCTCCCAGCTGATTATAAGAAGTCTAATTCCATTTTATACTATGGTATGGCTTTTTTCAGCGTACTGTTTTGTTCTTGATGTTGTTATTGTTTATCCAGCTGTAGTCAGCGTCATTGATAAACAGCTGACTTAATCATACAGTGTTATTTTTACATAGAAGCAAAAGACAGTGAAATGTTAGTACCCATGTCCCTATTTAGCATCCTAAAACCTGTCACTGGCAACGTGTTTGTTCAAAATAGCTGTCATATACTCTTATTTGACACTTAATATGTAAAGGTGAAGTTCACGCGCATGTAACTGCATAGTTGTACGTACATTGTTTATTGTCGTTATGTGTAATTAATCTTCATGTGTACGTATAATGTAACATGTTGCATGTTAGAAACTGATTTTCAGACTTAAATTATGAGTGTTTATTTCAGGTAAAACTATTTTCATTTTAATATAAAAAAATCTCGGAAACAATATGAAGGTTCGCCGTCCTAACTTTCCGAAACATTGATTGGTAAAACGTGATAGAAACAGCCAAGGTGTTCCTTTTCAATACCATAAATTTTCTGCGTACCATTTTACTTCATGATTCACGCAATACCTTCTATAACCCTTTCAAATAAACGGTTGTCTGTAGTTTTTATTAGCTCACCTGACCGAAGGTTAGGTGTAGCTATTTAGTATGCTATTTTGTCCGTCGCCTGTTGTCCGTCCGTTCGTCCGTCCGTCGTCACCAATTGACCTTAAACCACATCTCCTCCTATACCACTTGGTCAATTACAATTAAACTTTACAGAAATAATGCCTGTATTGACCTCTTTCAAAGTTATATAAAAATGGAAATTCCATACAGAACTCTGGTTGCCATGTAAAATGAAAGGAAAAACTTAAAAAAAATTTTTGCCTGAAACAACAAGGCCTAGAGCTTTACTGGTTGTTAACATTATTTTGGTCAAATTTGGCCCCATCCCAGAGGTCAGTTGATTTTACATAGACTTAAATAGGAAAAACTTTAAAATCTTCTTGTCAGAAACCACAAAGCCTAGAGTTAAGATGTTTGGTGTGTATAACTGTCTAGTGGACCTCTACTAAGTTATTATAAATCACGGCCCCTGGATCAAAATTGGCTCCAACCTAGGGGTTACATTGAGTTATATAGGAAAAAGTTTAAAAAACCTTCTTGGCAGAAAGTGAAAGGCTTTGAGGTTAGCCACGTATGGTTCAGCATTGCCTGGTTAAATAGTTGGGCTATGGATCATCTTGGCCCTCACCAGGGTACCCAGTCCCCATCCATGTCACCTAGGTCACCCCCTCCTTGAAAAAAATCACTTGATGGGTAGGACCTTCATCCACCCTTGTCCTTGACCTTCGAGTGACTTACTGACCTACTCTCTTGTTTTTTTGATGCTACTTCAATGAAATTTTAACTATTTTTATAATTTTGCATGTATCATTCAACTTTGACCTTCGCTGACCCTGTCCTACTGACCTACTTCCTTGTTTGTAAAGATATGTCATTGAAATTTTAACTATTTGTATAAGTTTGAATACAGACTTCCAATTTGACTTTGCTTTACCTTGAACTATCGACCTTCTTTTTTGGTTCAATAATAGTTTTGATATGTGGTATTTGAACCTTCTGCCATTTGACACATGTCTAAGGTGCAACCCCATCCTCCACACTCTAATAGCCCACCAATTATTTGTTAGCTTCTTTTCAGGTGAGAGACCCAGGACCATTTGGTACTCTTGTTATATTATTTTTCTGTATGAGGGGTAAATGATTTTCAATAGCGGGACTTGTTTCGTTTTAAGCATTTATACAAAAATACGCATAGAAAGCGCATAAGGTCTGACTATAGGTTTAATAGTAGGTAATGCTAGGAAGATAAGGAAATATCACAAATAACATCACTTTATAACTTAATGATAAAAGTTAGTGATTATCTTCTTCACCTGAAACACGTTAATTTTCGCACAGCGCGGTGCAAATGTCAAAACATATTAAACGAAATCGACTTATTTCTAACACGTAAGAAAGGCCTGTGTAAAATATACGGTAGTGCTAAATGAGTTAAAATGTTCAGTCATGGAAAGAATTGCGTAAAAGTAGTGTGAACGTGTTGAATTAACAAATCTAACTTGTTTTCTGCGGAAAATAATCAGTAAACATTTGAAGAGTGAAGTGCCTCTCGTATTTTGGGAACTTATACGACTTCTCGCCTTCATTTTCTTTTTGTTTTGTTCAAAAGTGATAAGATGGATAACTCATACCGAAAAGAAGGTGAGAATGTACTATATTTCTAGAGAAGAGTTATATTTGCCTTTAATTGTATCTTGTAACGTGCATGACGCATAAAAGTGTTATAACTATGTTTGCATTAAGTGATTTGCAGTTGGAGATTAAAAAAAAGATATCCTTTAAGTTAAAATCGACCATGTAGAAATTACTGTTTTGTAGACATACAATAGATTATATTTAGCCATTTAGACTGAATCGGTTGCAATTCTAATGGAAGATTTCAAATGACGATTGTCTCTTTGAATTCTAAAGGTTCCTGTTTCGGTAACAAAATAGCCTACATAAGAATAGTTATATTTTCTAAAACATAAATTAAATAGAGCAAGCGACCTTTAGAAAAATGTCTTAAAACTTTTTAAACTGAAGTTTAGTTTCAAAACTTTCAGTTGACCATTTGATTTCTCTTGAAATCTTGTCGAAGCAAACAATTTTACTATAGCTTAAGATTAATTAATGAAGTAAAAATAAAGACGTTTTTTGTTTTACTGTTTTGAAACGTTTGATATCTGTAATATTTCAAAAAGAAATTCTGAAATATTTATAACAAAACAAATGCAAACAGCAAACGTATGACCATGTCGTTTTTAGAATGTTTTCATCATATAAACAATTTCTTTTCATATTTCGATTTCTTAGACTGACACAGAAAATTTGAAGAGGGGTTACTTTTTGTCTTTATGTTTTATTTAGAAACATGAATGTATCTTTACGGAACTCAACATTTTCCACTGTTCTATTTTTACCTGCTTTTTGTTTTCATTTTTTTTTATTGCGGCAAGAACTATAACAAAAGACTATTGGTGTTGTTTTTCGATTGTTTTCATCATAAAAACATCCGATGGTCTAGTGAATACCTTCTGTTCTGTTTTCTTTTTTATAGCGGCAAAAACTGATAAGAGAACACCCAACATCTTACGCAGATCACTGGGGAGATTAATACAGCGGCATGAAGAAAACGCCTTTTATCTCCTTTTAACAAGCTGAATAAATATAACTAAAATATAATCATAATTTTATTATGTGGTTATGCATAATGGTTTCTAGTAAAAATGCCTTTTGGCAGTGTACTTTAACAGCCGGAAGTCAAATAAGTAAGATTCGTTGAATCAAAAACCGTAAGAGAGGTTCATATGGCTTCTATTTCGTTTCGTTATAAAAAAGAAAGAAAGAAAAATGCATACTGTACGATTTTTTAACGGAAAAATAACATCACCAGTCACATAGAAGATATAATGTACTGAACGAAATTTTGAATTAGCATTCATTTTGTTGAAAACTTCGGACAGACAGTACTGCAAAGTTTACTTTTTATATATGTTAATTCTGATCAATTCTTATCAACATATTAAAATTATATGCTGTATCGAATTGCTTTTATTTCAAACGAACATGTATTTTCGGGTCAGTAAGTGTGCAGCTGCAATCAACGGTTATAGATTTTTCAGACTAATCACCACAAAACCTCACTTAAACATGCTATACATTGCTGTGAAAGTAGTAGATCAGTCTTATCCATTATGTTTCTAACCCCAACACTGTGGAGAGGTCCTGAATGATCTCTACAATTAAGGTCAGAATTAGGTCTATCTGAAACGGCTTAAACAATTTGATGTTTATCGTTCCATTATAAGTGTGTAGTAAACATCGCCATGCACCAGTGACCGAGTTAAAAAAGAGAGATAATTTCTCTTAAATGAAAACTCTAGTCAGATATACTGATATGTACTGATAAAGCAATTAACTCTAGTCAGATACACTGATATGTACTGATAAAGCAATTAAGAGTAACAAATAGAAATCGAAATTCGTGTTCAAATCAATCTAAAAATGACATGTTTTTCACATGCTGATGTACTATCTTGTATCATTTTTGTTCTGTTCCAGTCAGTGAGTTTGAATGACTTCTAATATGATACTGTTATTTATTTCACACAACAAGTAAAGTTTATTCTGATCATCTGGAAGAGGTAGAAATGATGTTCGAGAGGTCAAGTAGATATGAAATGTATAGCTATAAAGCATTAAATAGGAGTTGTATCTAAAGGGTATGATTCAGAATAAAATGGCCTCCAAAGGTAAGGTATCAGAATTAAAATTGAATCAAGACCAAACAGAAAGAGTAACTGAACTCTGTAAAAGTGAGCCGGATCTTTGGAATGTTACTTTCAAATACAATTCTCCTGCTTAGGATCAAATTTGCTTTGATTGTTGTGCTACCACAACATTGGATAGTCGACATTAGAATTCTGTAAATGTGGTGCAAGCACGACATTTGACATTCAAATATTGAAGCATTTGCTTTGAATGTTATGCTAGCGCCACATTGGAATGTAGAGTGTCGTGCTTGTACAATAATTAGTTAGTTTTAAGAAATTCAGAATTCGAATGTCGAGTGTAGTGCTAGCACAGCATTCAAAGCAAATGTTTCAAACCTGGATGCCCAAGCGCCAAATAACGTGCCAGCACAACATTGACTTCTGCCAAAGTTAAATATCTTATGTTGAGCCTATGCTACATTTATTTCGACCAATGTCGAATGTCGTATGTTGAGCTATCTCACACTGATCATTTGACTTTGGCAGAAGAATATGTTGTACTAACACGACATATGACATTCGAATACTGAAACATTTGACATTTGAATATTGCGACAGCGTGCCATTCGACATTTGATTTTTGAATTATTTCTTTGCGTGTTGTCTAATACGACATTCGATCATTGGAATTTGAATTTTAATACATTTAAATATTGAATGATGTGCCAGTACGACATTCAACAAATGACATTTGAACTTTTTGTTCTTGAAATTTTAGAGTTTTCCAAGCACAACATTTGACATACGAATTTTGAATAATTTCTTTGAATGTTTTGCCAGCACAACATCCGACATTCAGCATTTGAATTTTGAAATATTGAAATAAGAATGTTGTTCTAGCATGACGTTCTACATGCAATTTTTGAATCACTTGGTTTTAATGTTGTGCTAGCAAGATATTCGATATTCGGGAGTCGAATTTTGAAACATTTGTTTGAATGTCGTGCTCGGAAATATCGAGGGTTTACTGTTGAGCTAACGTGCCATTTATTTCGGCCTATGTCTTAAGTTGAAAGTCGCATGTTGAGCCAATTTCTCACACATTAGTAATGAACTGTTTCCCTATCGCTTAGTAATATGAATAAAAAGCGTAATTCAATTGTGCTTGAAAAAGTAACACGTAAAGAGTGATGCTAACAGATTTGCATAATTTGCAGTCTGAAATTTTGTAAACACATTCATTAACACAAAACTGAATATGTCTAGCAAATAATTAAACAAGTTTACAATTATGCAAATTATGCTTTATGATAATTAATGTTTTAGTTGTAAAGTGGTTCAACTTACCTTGACTTTGTTGTTTATAATTACTCGAAGCTATACTTTTTCTGATTTGCGTTATAACACGAGAACGTGCTATCTATCTAACAAAGAATTTATCTGTCTCGCATAGTTTCGCTGGTGTACACAACATGATTTAGTCTATTTGACATGCGGAAGATATTAATCCCTACAACATTTTAAAGAATATTCTGAATATCTAGTAAACGAGATCTCTTTCGCAGTAAAAAACTATTATCTACCAGTCTGTTTTAAGCATGTCTATTGTTCTATTGGCCTAGTGGTGCTTATCACGTCCTCTGTTATCTTTGACAAACGAGGGATTTTCTCTGTATTTGAATTTATGTACCGCCGGCACAACGTGCACTGAAGAGGTTAGTTAAATTTTAGACTGTAGAGGAAAGAGCAAGATGCAGTAAGCATGCAATTCCAGTGCATTCCAGATTCTTATCCATGCTCAGTGTGTAACACTAACATACGAAGCCTCAGTTTAACATCTCATCCGAAAGACAGTTTGTGATGTTAGTGAAGGAGCGGGGATCGAACTTGCGACCCTGCACTACTCTCTGTCGCACTTATTCTCTCCTCGACAAACAGAAATACGTCAAGCTCTTAACAAATTTTACCTATATCAATAAACATTCCCTATTTTAAAAGGATTAAAAAGAGCAACACCACTAAGTTTGTGACGAGTCTTCACGAATACTTACTTGAAGAATGGTTTGTTTATTAATCCATACCCCGATGGAGGCAACTGACCCTGCCTTTGCGACCTTTGCAGACCAAGATCAGCTTGCATATCCATGTAGTCTGATCATGGTTTGCACTATTCGTCATTCAGTCAGTAAATTTTCAATGACAGTCCGTATAAAAAAGTAATGGGTCTGTCAAAATTGAAAGAAGTACAATTCTATTTTAGATATTTAGCAAGGTAAGGGTTAAATATTGCTGTAAAATCGTCTTTTGCAGAGTACGAATAGCGGGCTTAAGAAATATTTCATTTTAAACCCCCAAATTCTGCAGCCTCCCGTCTACTTATCGTTACTGAAGATTTGGTTTGAATTTAAGTTAAAAAAAACTAGCCTTTTGACACTTACGTCAATTCTTTCTTTTCTGCAATAATAATGCTGTCATTTTTTTTATCTTTTGAGTTTTAATTTTTTATAGAAAGTTGATCTAAAAGAGATTATGTTTGAGATTTTTACATTTTTTGTTCAATGTTCTATCCATTTATACTACAACAGAAATCAGAAAAGTTCCACCATTTTCCTTTCAATTGCAACGCCCATGAGATATAACCATCTAGCTCAAACTGAAATATACAGGTGCGAGCAGATATTAAGAAGAAATAAAACTAACGCAACATTGCAAACATTCTTTAGAACAAGTGATACATCAGAATGCTTACAATGACGTTTTCTAATTAACATTACTTACTGCGTGTTTGTCTAAGATATAAATCAAGCCTTAATTACTGTCTCCTTTTCAAAAGTCTCTAGCGGACAAAATAACCCTATTTCTAAGTCGTGCAATCTGATAAAAAGACAATATCATTTTGGAATTCGTCAGTTATAGAATAACCGAAGAATGTCTGAATTGCGGAAACAGAATTTATGTTAAAAGAATTTTTTTCCCTTAAATATGTTCTTTCTTACATACGAAGCAGACAGTTAGAAAACAAGCAATGGGCAGTGGTAAAGGGGCTGTAAAGAACATCTAACTGATAATGAAATGTAAACAGAATAGAACAGAATCACGTGACGTTCGTAATCATGTGTTGTTTTCACTATCTTTTTGAAAATATACATTCTTCATTTTTGGCATTTAAATATATAATTCTAGCAAGTACGAAGATGTTGAATAAACCTCATATTTCGGCAAAATGTCAAATCTATAGATGTGAGCGATCCTTTGATTGGCAATATTGTTTTTTGGAATGTAAAATTAAACTTTACTGGTCAGTATTATACGCACAAAAGCTTTCAAAGAATTGATCTCATTCTGGTATGTACTAGTGTTTATACTATTATCATTTTTGCAGTAGAACAAAAAATTTGGTATTACGGTTAAGGTTTAAATGTTAGAAAACAGGAAATAGAAATTTACTTCATATCCACATTTAAGTTATTTACAAAAAAAAAAAACGTTTTATACTTCTAAACAAAATCTAAAGTGATGATTCAAATTTTACCATACGACCATGTTATCTTTTTTTCAATTCCGGCTGTATAGCTTCTCAGTTAATTGGGTCAAGGTCAGTAAAATTTTAATTCCAATTCCGGCAAGCTGACGTAAACATTGATGTCTTATATATACCACACGCCAACAACATTAAATGTAAGTATAACTTTATAACGAGACTTTTGTTGCTTGTAAATAAATCACATAGAGGATCACTACTTTTCAGTCAATTAATTCTTTAATGCTGTATATATTGTCAAAAAGGGCGGCCAGTGTTAGTGTTGCCTGAACAGATTAAACATTTATTCCCTTTGACGTGTCTTGAAAGAGAGAGAGAGAGAGAGAGAGAGAGAGAGAGAGGAGGGAGAGAGAGAGAGGCTGTTTTGGAAGAGATAACATAGGGCAGTTAATCTTTTTAACAAAAAGATCATAAGGAGAGAGGGTTTTCTGTATATCGACATAGTTTTGCGCTGTACCAATGGGGTTCTTTTACTGTCAGCATTTGACTCAACTGATAAATATAAAGTTAGAAGTACATCGATATCGACTGATTATTTCTATTTGCCTGAATTCCTTTCGTTATAGTACAGTTTGTTCGCCAGTTTCGCCACACTTTTTTCTTAAGTCGGTCAAATTACATCAAAGTGCAGAAGAAAGAAAACATTATTGTACATATAGTATGACACAAGCCTTAACTTGAACTTCGTTAAATATTTACTCAAAGTTTAATTATCTTATAACGCTGCCGTTCTTGATTTCATATGGACCTATTTCACCAGTTCCGAAGCACGTTCATCGGTTTCGGCGGACATCATTTTTTAACACTTCCGTGAAAATACGTAAAGAGGCTTCCCATGGGGAAATTTCCGGTACATCTGTAAACAGTAACAGACATACAACAGTCCACAAAAATTAACACAGAATATAAAATTTACATCATGTCTTGTATTAAAATCGAAAACAGGGTTATAAAAGGTTATCTCTATTTGAAGTGTATTACCACCTGAAAAACAGCCAAATCATGAATAAAAAACTGTGATGGACATAGCATGCATGGAGAAAGATAAAAGCATGACCCATGTAAATCATGTCAATATGATAAAAAATAAATAAATAAATGGTGTTCCCCATATGGCACCTCTTGAAAAAAAAAGTTGTACTCAAATCCATCGGAAATAGCTAAATGTACCTCCTAACGTTATGATCTAATTTTCATTTGAATAAATGGACGGTAATGATTAAACTTTAGAGCATGTGTTGCTATTAATCTGACAAAAATTCAGGACCATAAAATTTTCCCATCCTCTCCAAGCGTATCTGGTTAGTTGAAATCAAGTTTTCAACTTGACGTTTTCGGCCATTTTGTTTTATCTCATGTAAGAACCCCTTCACATTTGATTGTGACATTTAACTACATTAAAGAACAATTTCATCAAACCTAGTACAACATTTAAGTTAATACACGTGCAAGAGCACAGGTGATTACTTTCGCTTACGGATGACCAAATTTTGGGGAAATAATATTCGGAATCCTTCGGAACCGGTGAAACACCGGAACTGGCGAACAAACTGTATGGTATAGCTTTTTCTGATTGTAATGTTTAGTTGTTATTGTCGTTGTTATTGTTTTCAGGTGTAGTCAGAATCAGTGATAAACAGTTCAGTCAATCATTAAAGGTCATGCGACACCAATTTCTGACCTCGAAATTTTCATATGAGCGAAAAATATATATCTAACTATGACAGTTTTACAAAATTCCGCAGGTAATATTCATCTTAAAGATGTTTTTATAGCAAATTAAAAGGCTAGATGAACGTATCTTCATGTGTACATATTATGTAGCACGTTGCATGTCATACACAGGTTTTTAGACTTAATGTTTCCATTTTTATTTACGGTTCTATACTTTATCAATTTCATTTCTTCAATGTCATTAAATTATTTATTGCCCGTTCCAGAATAATTGTATAGCAAAGACTTTATCTTTTTGTCTGCACACAGGAAACTGTAAGATTATTTCAGTTCATTTTTTGAAAGCCGTTATTGTTATTCAGATCGTTAGCTGAACTGAATTCAGACATTCCTGCAAAACCTTTTCACAACTGAAATGCCTCTGTAAAATGCTTTGTTCGAAAAGAAATCCTGACATTCATTAAAGCATTTTTGGAACGCCTGAAAACAGTGTAATAGTGTATACATTTTTTTCTTACATATACTCCACTTCCTCGACTTTTTTTCCTTCTTTTTTTTATTACCTGATAATCCTCACATCTTTACTTTTCTGACATATACTACATCTTCTGACATATACTACATCTTCTGACATTTAGACCAACTAATTGAACTATTCATATGTGATAAATAAAAACCGAACGAACTTTATAAATTGAAACTGAAAAGGGTCTGTCTTTGTATGAATTTAGAATTATACAGTTTCCTGTGTGCAGACAAAAAATAAAGTCTTTGCTATTGATTTATTCTAGAATATATATATGAATATGTGGTTTTATGTTTTTGTCTTATGTTCTGGTTTCCTAGCATGATAAATGTCGGGCATGTATGCCTCAACTGATCTGTATAGCGAGTTCTTTCGACATGAACCAGTCAATTTCAAGATACCACACATCTCGAGACTTAATGTCACATATTATAAAAAGTTACGTGCGTATTCTTTTCGTTGTGCAAACTTTGTGCTTTGCAACAAAAAATCTTAATATTCGCTATCTAGCTAGACTGAGCGCAGTCTCAGTCGTTCACTCGCTTTGAGCTTTAATATTATTAAAATCATACAAAACAGATCCTTTTCAGATTCAATTTATGAAGTTCGTTCGGTTTTTAGTATTTTCTTATGTAAATACGACTAAATATAGCAACTTCTTGATCATCAAAATTGTCAGAAACTTGTCAGATGAACAAACTTTTACAACCTTACATGGATTCCGACTTGAACATTTAAAGATTTAACAGAAAAGATAAAAAATGGTATCACTTCCACGCTAGTTTGCCAACTTAGACGCTGGGTGTGAACATGCATTTCTACCTAACATGCTTCAGATAGTTATATTAATGACTTTTTCAGGCGACACAGTAAAAGAGTCGTTCTTAACCCGAGATGACGATATTCAAACTAGCCTGCAAGAAAACAGTACAGACACGAGCGAAAGTACAACCCTAAAATCCCCAGAAAGAGGCCAATGGTCGACAAAATTTGATTTCATCTTGTCATGTGTTGGTTTTGCCGTAGGGCTTGGCAACATTTGGAGATTCCCATACCTTTGTTATAAAAATGGTGGTGGTGAGTGACTTAAACATTTTAATTTGATATTTGGCAGAGTGATTGAATTGTTTCCTTTTTCCTTTATTTCTTTATCTTATTGGTAAGGGGATTGGTAAGTATTAATTAGATCATTGATTGATTGATTGTACATATTATAGGTTTTTGTTGTTTTTTTAAGTAACTGTTATTTATAGAAATTCACTCACCGCAGTTATTATCGAAATAATAATAATGATAATAATAACTATAATGATAACAATTATCATAATTATTATTATGCGTTTACGCCTTTATGTTCTATCAAAGCTTGACGATAATTATGTTCACACTTTGCTTCCTCGTTTCATTTTTTCTCGATCGAAAACTGTTTTAAAACGTGTCGGTGCAAGATATATAAAATTTTTCTTTCTCAAATTTTCAATATTTTTTTTAAAATTTTGTTTCAGGGGCGTTTCTTATTCCTTATTTTATTATTCTGGTGACCTGTGGTGTACCCGTGTTCTTGTTAGAACTTTCTCTGGGACAGTATATGAGTATAGGAAGTATAGGAGCATGGGGAACCCTTTCTCCGGCCTTTACAGGTCAGTTTGTTCTCTTATAAAAACTACTAAAATTTACTTGACGTTTGATTCTGTTACTTGCGTCGATTTCAAAAACACTCGTCGACCTTGTGAGGATGTTAGCTTCATTCCAACGTAAGCCTCACATGTACCATTTTTGTGTTGTGAAATTCTTTTATGTATTTCACACACAGAAATAAAAAGAAAATAACTAAGCTGTCACTAAAAGCGGATGTTGTGTTGTGTTTAATCATTAGCCCGGACAAAATTTGTTTATAAACACACTGCATAGTCTTGACAAGATATTTTTAGGCATTACAATGATACATGTTTATTTTTTCATGACACTGTTAAACCTTTACCTAAGATTCATATAATGAGTAGCTTAAGAAGATGTAAGTCTTCACATGGCTCTGTTATTTGTTCTCGGGGATTGTCGTATTACGGAGATAGGGAAGCAAACACCTTTGCCCTTGAACAAATGACAGAACCTATTTCAGACCAATAAATAACATACTACACTCCTTAAAGTAACTGGATTCAGATTTCAACGTTTGTTGAATCCATTTTCCTTTCATAACTGCCTGGTTTGCAATAAATTGCTTCTTGTGAATAAATATTGTCTAACATAAGTCCTTAAAATTTCACGACTCAACCGATCTGTAATTTTCAATTTTATTTATGCAAAATAGCTTTTTAATGTTTGAAGTCATTTTCTCCATTAAAATCTACATTCAATAACATATTGTCAACAAAGTCTGAGGATTTAATTTCAATGCACGCGTGGAAAAACACTTAGGTAAAATTGTGAAATTTTGAAATCACTTGCGCTGCATGACAAGATAGAATGTCTTCTTAAAATAGCATTTTGAGAATTAAAAAAGGCATAATACTTCCGCATAATACGCAGCTAGAATTATCAGCCCATGTGATAATTGAATAATTTCTCAATAGGCGACAAAAATAGCTTTTTGAGATTAAGAATAACCTAACGTGAAAATACTTTGTAATGAACCAAATCTGGCGATGACGTCATTTCAAAGTTTGCAGGAACTGTTACCAAAATATTGAAAAAAGGTTGAGACGAAATAACTTATCAGAAAATGTAATAAAAGTCTGTTTTATATCAGAGTAGATAACCCTGAACAACTTGCGTTTCCTGTCTTTTCATTATCAGTTATTTTGAACGCTCCAAGCAGAGATAAAAAACTTGTACGTTTACAAAGAAATGTGCACAAAATTTAGAAGAAAAGAAACATATTTTGTTCCAACACACCCTTACTGATAGACAGGACTTTGATGTAACGTCGACTCCGAAAGGACCGTTTCCTTGCATTATCAGTCGATGACAATTTCACTAGACCACAGAACTGTGAAATATTTTTATCAGATTTGTTTTGTTCTCTGTATTCAGGTATTGCAATAGCTTCTTTTGCTGCAATATTTTACCTGAACATTTATTACATCATTATCCTGGCGTGGGACGTCTATTACCTCTATATGTCATTCACTACCAAACTTCCTTGGGCTTCCTGTGATAACCCCTGGAACACAGACAGGTTTGTATGAAATCTTTACCTCTTGTAATTTATTTAAAAACTAAATATATTGGCAGGTTGCAGAAACACTTTGAGTCCGAAAGCAAATTTGTTTTGGTAAACCGACCTTTAAATTAAGGACCTATATTGTTTCTTTCGACCTTATACAACATTCTTTAATTCGACAATTTAACAGTGACATCGCCACACTTACCTGAACAATTACTATATAAATAGCGAACCTGATATTTTTTCAAAAATGTAGATTTACTCATTTTAAATATGCGTTTTTACTTGGAAAATACAATAAATCTTAAGTAGCAAGCAGTAGTTGAATCAGTTCATGCATAAGACAGAACGCATTTCCAGTCATCATATATAAAGTATGGCACTTTACGAGACATAAAACGCTTCTGTTAGCTCATTAATATGTTAATCTAAAATAATTATTCAACCTTCAAAGTTATGCGTATCTCAAATCCTGTTTCTTAAAATCTTCAGGTGTTTCAATGGAACCGCAGGGACAAATACCACAACAATGCTCAACATGTCATCAGAATTGAACATGACAGGCGGAAACTTATCTGAATTTTCGAATGCATCATTATATGAGAATACGACAAGAAAATCTGTGGATTCCGTTATAGAATTTTGGGAGTAAGTTTTCAAAAGTTACTGATATGTTTTGTAGCATCACGTCTTTAAAGAAACAACTTGCAAAAAAAAAGAGTTATAAAAACAAATGCAACGAGAGTATTATAATAAAGAAGTTGATCTGTATTTCAGCTTTAGTATATCAATATGCCAATGTATTCGCTTTGTTTAAAATTTGTTCACATGTTTTTTTCTTTCTTTGGCCTCTATAAGATATATGTATAAATTCTAAATAAAGATACACGAATAAGTTGCTTAGTATCTTTTTTATACATTGTGAAAGTAACATCATAAAGTAATCTTGACACAACAAAAAATGGTCATAAATAAAAACAGCTAAAGTTGGAAAAGTCATTAAAAACATAAACAACGTGTACTATTTATATCATCAGAGGTTTTTGTTACGCATTTAATATATTGTATTTAAATAATCATGTTACATAATTTTATGATTAAGTTTGTTTTTCTCAGCTTCTATAGTGCAATAATTTAAGAAAGGTTGATCGCTATCTAATGGATCTGCTCAATGGACAGTCAGTCTGTCTGGTATTATCTCTGCCCCGTCCACTTTTATTACTAACAGCGACACCATGTCGAATGCAAAAACTAATCACGAGGAACAAAGTGTTCATTTTTGGTCTTGTTGCTTTCTGTTACATTTAGCACTAATCGTGGAATTTATTCGAAACTCAAATACTCAGATGAGGCATATATTTCCAGGAGAAAGGTTTTACATATATCTAGCGGAATAGATGAACCGGGATCGATTGTCTGGGAGCTTGCTTTATCCCTTTTCATCGTCTGGGTCCTGATCTATTTCATAGTTTGGAAAGGGGTCAAGTGGAGTGGGAAGGTATTTTTCGGGTTAACTTGATTCAACGCAAAGATTACTCTGTAACTTTTATTTCAACACAATTTTACGTTTAAACACTGATGTTGACAATCATGAAATCATACACTCAATTTTGTGAATAAGCCACATATCTTAACCAGTTTAGAAATACTACATAAAACGCAATACACTTAAGATCAGATAATAAAACCCCTTTTGTTACTTCTTAATCATGCAAAAATTGCAATTGAAAAAAACCAAAGCTTGAAATTTAGAACAAATAAAACCCGCTATTTTGATCATTTACTCAAAAGACCTCATTTGAATTTTTATTATTTGTTCTTATAACCAGGTCTTTACATTTTAGTTTCGAGTTTCTATGTTTATTTTCAACGGTTTTACACGTTCAATGAATAGGGACACACAAAGCCACTTTACGCTTAGTTTCGAGTTTCTATGTTTATTTTCAACGGTTTTACACGTTCAATGAATAGGGACACACAAAGCCACTTTACGCTTAATAAACTTAAGTGTTATTGTTTCAAATTACTGTTTACATGTTACATTTAAACTATTTTTGCAGATTGTGTATTTCTCCGCCCTGTTTCCGTATCTTATACTAACAATTTTACTTATACGTGGTGTAACATTAGAGGGCGCTTCGGAGGGCATCAAGTTCTATGTTAAACCCGACTTTTCCAGGCTCAGCGATGTTCAGGTATACTAACATTTCAATTCTTAGTCCACTGTTAAAAAGAAGGCATCAAAAACCAAATTTCTGTCGAATTGATTTTCATGTCTGATGTGTTTGAAGTAGAGAGAAGTAATTCTAGATCCCTTTTGTTGTTTGTTTGTAACGACATCTTTGTGTTTATCTTGATATAGACTATACATTTTAGACCAAAGGCCTGCTAGTCCACCGGACTGTCCTTTTCACAAACATTAAAATCGATGTAATAATCTCACAACAAAACTACTTTTAGTGTACACTAAAAATAGTTTGTGGAAATTAAAGTTTGAAATTCTTTTCCTTCCTTAGAACCATAGCTTCAAAAAACCTGGTTTCTGGCTTTTGTCAAATTCCATGGAACAGATTCAAGAAGCGAAAACAAAGCTTGAAATTTGTATGGTCCCCTTTTTATATGAGCATTTATCTGGTGTATAAATATTTGACCAAAGACTAAATGATTATAGTTGTTTACCGAATATCAAGATATCAGTAAATGTTTATAAGCGTGGGCTCATTGGTAACTAATGTTGTGCCTTATTTTTTAGGTTTGGATTGATGGTGGTACACAGATATTCTTCTCCTATGCAGTGGCCATTGGTGCCATGATTACACTTGGCAGCTACAATAAATTCCACAACAACGTATTCAGGTAAAGTACTTATCCTTGGTGTATCCCAGATCTGTTGGATAATGGGCGTACTGTGATACGCACTTGCACTTTGGTATTATTGAAATAAAGTAAATAAAGTGATAAAAGTTGGTTTATTACTGTTGAATTTACAAAGCTGTTTTTACTTGAACGTGTTGTGATAAAAGTTGTACATTGTTTGTCATAAAATTAGTAATCTTTCACCGTTTGTGTTTTACCAGTAAAGGACCAGTTATGCCATATGTGACGTCACAGAAGACCAGATTAATTTAGGGAAAGATGTACAAAGACTCTGTTTACTGACTGAAATAACCATATACATGTATATAAAAGTGAACTATTTTGTTACACATTCTTGGATGTTGGTAGTTTTATAGAAGCTTGGCCTTTAGAATTTAGTTCGTTTGGTTTTAAGAAAAGTCGGAAACCACGCTTCCACTTCTGCATAAAATTGAAATTCACAGACATTTGAAAACTATAACGGTTACAGAATGTTGTGTTATTCTGTCTTTTTAGACACTGTTTGATTATTAGCGGTATCAACAGCATGACAAGTCTTTATGGGGGCGTGGCCGTATTCTCAGTGCTAGGATTTATGGCGCATGAGCAAAATGTTTCTGTTGCAGACGTAGCCCAATCAGGTTTTGTTTCTATGTATTTCCTGGAATGATCCAAAATTGTTTTTGTTTTTATATTTCCAGCGATACGTTGTTTTAGTCTTCTGTCTTTGAATTCCGGTTATGTTATATCTTCATGAAAGATATATATCACGCAGAAAACCAAAGCCAATAAAAATAAAAAAAGAATTACAAATCAAAAGTAGGGTTACCAGTTAAATGCTTTCTTAGATAAAACAACAACAAAAAAACTTTATTTTGAATGAGAAAAAAGCTAATCTGTTTAAAAAATAATTTAAAAAGTGAAATTCATCTTTGACTTTTAGTCTATTTATTATGTAAAATTCTTTAAATTTCAGGTCCAGGTTTGGTGTTTATAACGTACCCTAAAGCTGTTACCCAGATGCCAGGGTCCCCGATTTGGGCTGTTTTGTTCTTCCTTATGATACTTGTCCTGGGTATAGACAGTCAGGTAAGTGCCCAAGAAATTCCTTTACGTAAGTAGGAACATTGCATTCAGTTAAAAACTTAAAATTTTACCATCGACAGGGAACTTCAGAAAAACATCCCCTTACACAATATAATATGTAATTGCTATTCTATCAGGAAATATTATCATCACCTTAAAATACAAGTATCTTTGTTTGTTTTCTATACCCTAGGGGTTTATGTCTGGCATATCATATGTTTGTAAGCATTTCTTGTCCAAAGGAAATTGAAGATAATTTTTAACATTTTTATGACTGTACTCAATCAAACATATTTTCTTACTTCCATCACGTCGTGTAAAAATATATTCATATGTATTATTACGTTTTGTTGTTTTTCCTTATGTCTGTTAATAAAATTGTTTGTATGCAGTTTGTGGGTGTTGAAGGTTTTCTGACTCCAGTGTATGATCTGTTTCCAAGGACTCTGTACAAACCTAAGAACAAGATGCTCTTTTCTGCAGCTTACTGTATAGTATCTTTCCTACTTGGACTTTGTATGGTGACAGAGGTACCAGTAGCTATATCATTTTTTCAATCTATTTTTAATCTATTATTCCATGATGCCAGTTTTGAGGAGAGCAAGTAAATAACGAGCTTTACCGGAGCACATTAAACACACAAACAAAACAGAATTATTCATTATTAAAACTGTTTCATTTCTTTAAGTAAAAATGTAAATTATTCCTTCTGTATTTCATGTTGATCTTCGCAGTATCTAATACAAAATCCATCAAACGTGTGAGTTTAATTTGAAAATAGAAAACAACAGAAGTCTTGTTAAGATGGGAATTAATTCCTCTTATGCGTTTTACTTTACTAAACACTGTCTTTTCAGTCAGCAACAGGATTTGTATAAGGCTTTTAGGAGTGATGTATCTTTATGTTCATTGATAATAGCCTTAATAGTAGAGACATACCTTTAAGATGCCATTCTTCAAATCGGCCTTTTGATATTCTGCAGTTTGTACAGGAATTGTATTGTTGTAGCTTGACATTTGTGATTCAAAACTCTGCATTTAAATAGAATATATTTTTTACAGGGAGGGATGTATATCTTTCAACTATTCGATTACTATGGTGCCAGTGGTCTTGTCCTACTCTGGATATGTCTGTTTGAATCATTAGTTATAGGATGGGTATTTGGTAAGAGATTTTTATTTTTTCTGGTAGCAATTTATGTGGTTGATAAGAGCATTTGGGTGTTTAGAAAGCGGTTTTAGGGTTTGTTAAACATCTGTGGGTGTTTTGTAGTCTGTTTTTGGTGTTGAGTGGCCATCCTTTTGGTCTCTAGATCTAGTGCTTGGTATAGATTTTGTGTGTTTGGTAAATATTCGGTGATTTTGTAATTCTTGCGAGTTTGGTACGCGACTGAGTCATCTTTATTATTCAATTCACTCGTGCCTTGAATTATGTGGGTTAATTATTCGTATTTATATTGCCTGTTATATAGTAAAAATGTCTCTATTCATATTGTAAATTGTGTAGTTGTGTTTTGACCCTCAACGGTTTACAACCAGTAATTTCTAAAAGTCGTCCATCAAGCGGTAATGCTTAAGAAAGCTAAGGAAAAAAAAACATATTATAAAAATTGACTTACTGGTAACCTTACATTTCCAGAATGTCTTAAATTTTATTTGCAGCAATCACATTTTATTATTTGAAAAAGGGCCTCACAAAAAACTACACTTTACCTCATCAGCCTGCTAGATATCGGCTTTTACTTTAATCACATAATTTATGTAGGATAATTAAATGGCGACATAATTGTCATCTGCGGCTAGACTAGAAAAAAACCAAACATTTTTTAAAGAATCAGCGTTGAAACCACCCTTTTCAGGTGCAGAAAAGTTTGTTGATGCAATAGAACTTATGACAGGCAACAGAATACCAATCTGGTTTGCCCTGTGCTGGAAATTCCTGTCCCCAGCTGTGACAATTGTAAGTAATTGTGAAAAATGTTCCTAAGTCATTAGATTAATTGAACGTTTTTAATTTAAATGGATGGCGTTTGTGTAGTACTTTATTCTGTTTACCGAAACGAATGTCTGCTGTTTAATAGAAGTGTAGACAAGTGAAAATCAGTACAGTGTTTTTCAATAAGCCAAAACATCTAGTCTGAGGATTTAAAAGAAAAATATGCTTCATAATAAAAGCGAATATTGGAATTACATTTTTGGTTTCGGATAAAATTTTTGAATACGTATATTTAACCTATTTTACCTCAGATTTGGTCCCATCCTTACTATAAACAGATTTATAGTCATAATTACTCTTTTTCAGGGCATGCTGCTTTTCATGTTCATAGATTTCACACCTTTAAAATATAACAATACATACGAGTACCCAGATGCAGCCCAAGCGCTCGGTATGTGTATGGCCCTGGGATCCATGTGCTGTATACCTGTTGTTTTTGCATATCATATTTTCAAAACCAAAGGGACTTTTAAACAGGTAAATTTCCTGGAATTATTTTTACTGTGAACATGTCTTATATTGTAACATTTCTGTAACAACTGAAACAGGTTTCAACTCCTTTCTAGCCCATATAAGAAAGGATGTGTTTTCAAATGTTAATATTTTTTTTTTCTTTTGAATGTCAATACTAGCGCTAAGGAGCCAGTCAGGACGATCTTATGTAAAACTCTGCAGCATATCAAATACTTTAAGTATGCCTTCAACTGTCATATTCAGTACTTGCCCACGTTTTATGTCTGACGTTGTTTAATATTCAGTAGCTTGTCAACGTGAAATGTCTTATATATTGTTATAAATTCATACGCGTTCCCACGTGTTATGTCTGATATGGTGTAAAATTCCTTAGTCTGCCTATATGTTATGTTTTGTGTGGTTTGATATTCATTTTTTTGCCAATATGTCAAATCTTATGTTGTGTCATATTCATAAGCTAGCATTTGTGTTATGTCTTATTGGGTGTCATATTCATTAACTTCCCAAAGTGCTAGGCTTTTATGTTGCGCCATATCCATAGCCATACCTTTGTGTTAGGTTTCATACGGCCATATTCATTAGTTTGCCTACGTTTTATGCCTTATGTGGCACACAGTTAATAAACTTACCTTTGTGTAAGGTCGTATGTGTTCATATTCATTAGCTTGCGTACATGTTATCTCTTATGTGGCGCACTATTGATAAACTTGCCTTTGTGTTGTATTTTATTTGACCATGTTCATTAGCTTGCCTACGTGTTATGTCGCATGTGGCGAACTATTACTAAGGTGTGTAAGGTCTTATGTGGTTCCATATTCATAAGCTTGCCCATATATTTTGTCTGATGTGGCATCCACTGACTTGCCTACGTGTAATATCTTATGTAGTGTCATTTTCATTGGCTTGCCCATGTGTCATGTCTTATTTTGGTGCCAGATCCATTAGCTTGACTTCCTGTCACATTTTAAGAAGTGATGAGTTAATTAGTTGTGCTACGAACTGTTTAAATTGTTGACGAATTATTCTTACAACCTTTTTGTGAACCTTAATATTTGTTTGTAATTAAGGCTTATTACCATTCCCTGTATTTATGTTCTGGGGACTTAATTCACTCCTAACACTTTGTTTGATTTTTTTCGAAACGTTTTTTTTTTACAGAGGTGGGAACAAATAACATCACCAAAACTGAGTCTACACCAGATACCTGATAAATGGAATACAACCCATGCATGAATATACACATATTTGATAATAGATAGCAGCCTCCTTACCTCAAAGGAAGTTTGAAAGAGGCTTTCAAGAGTCATCATTTGGAGTTGGATGGTGTAGTGCTAAAGGTTTAAGAAGCCAGTTATTGTAATAGTTTGAAAGGAATGACAGTGGTCACAGATACTTTGAGACTGGTTGATGTCTAAGAACCCTCCCAAAGGATGTAGCTAAAGAAACCATTGAAAGGATTAGTTTACCTCGCAACAAAATGTCTCAGGCATTGACCAGTCCCAAAGTTCTGTGACAGGAACTTAGTACACACACTCTCAGCTTAAAGTGTTCATGTGCATGGCAAATTGGCTGTTCAGACAGTTGCAGAGGTTCTTGCCAAAACAGGAGATTATTTAGTTCCAGTGGTTGTCAAATCTTATTCCAGATCAGTGATTTTATCAATGATTTTACTACGGAGATTTATGTTTTTGCATAAACGCCTAATGCTTATGTCAGAATATAGAGAGACCTTTTTTTATTTGCATTGCATTGCGCCTTACATTACCAGAGGTTTTATATTTACACAGAACGGGGCTAATATATTAAGTTACACCTAAAGCACCATGGTAACGCTCTTGTACTATGTTATTTTCTCAGGTTCAATGTTCCAAATCCAGATGTTTTAAAGGGGTATATATCAAAAATAACCGATGATTTACTGCATGTCTACAAATGTATTTTAATGTGTTGGTATTCAACAAAAAATGTAAAATAACAATTCTCTACATATATATGGCCTTTAGTTAGAATGTTTGACTGACATATTAACATCGGGTTTGTTCAAAATCATTCAAATCCTATATTACTTTGGAGAAAATGAAATAATCTAAACTATTAGGTATGCCTCTATAAGGAAAGTACCAGTTTTATTCTATTGACCTTTAGTACAAATGGCGTCCTTGATGTAAAAAAGTGTGTGCATTTTGTATTTCTGAAAACATCTTGTTACAATAGTAAAATTACCAAATATTATGAATGTCTGTTTTATAAAAATGACTTTTTTTAAATATTAATTTTAATTTTATACAGCGTAAAAATGTATTATTAATACTTTGAAAAAAAAATCAACATTGTGTTTATACTTTTTTATCCTTGGCAATGCTTAACATTTAAAAATTTGTAATGTCTGCTAACTGAGACAGTCCTATTCTTTTAGATCATTATCTTTGTTGGAGCTGATTTCTTATGGAACTTAGTATATAGGTAGGCTCCTCAATAAACGTTACCTCATTCATTTACACAAAATCGCGACCTACCTACTTAAAGCTCAAGTCTCTGGGCCTGTGTTACTAAGTTACGAATAGGAAACTACCAGTTATACAAGCGGACCGATGGACATTAGCAAAACAATATACCCCCATTTCTTCGAAGGAGGTGGTGCATAATCAGGTTTAAAATTTCTAAAGGACTATAAACGGAAAGACTTTTAGCTAAATGGACAAAAAAAGTAAATCCACAGACCGTAGTCAAAAACACACAAACAAAAACACATTGTCGAAACAGGACACACTTTTCGCTGACGCTTTACAGGTCTACCCTGCTGCTAAAACTTCTGGTAAAATCGTCATACGGTCAGAGCAAAAACTACTTCAACGTCATACCTCAGCGGGTCCCGCACAGGCAGCATCCTACTGAAGCCGTGCTGCGCGTGCGTTTTCGACACCAGTCGCAGTAAAAGTAGGAATTTCGAGATGAATATACGTAAGGGAACAGAAACGGTTTACTCTACAAATGACAAAAGGACTTCAGATCTTCTGTGATGTTATTAAAAACCCGAGCTGATTGAACAGAACATCTGTTATTTCAACTGCTTACCGCTTAAAAGGTTCTGAGCGAAAGTCGTTTAAGAAAATGGCGAAAATCGAAATTAGAGATCTGCCAAAGTCGAATAAGGAGATATCGAAAATGTTGAATAAGATGAATGAATAATGTACATGGAGACGGGCGAATAGTGAATAATGACTCAGTGAAAATCGAAAAAGGTCTTGTACGATAGTCGAATAAGGACATGACGATATTGAAAAAGACGGGCGAAAGTCTTATATGGAAATTTGGCGAAAGTCGCATAAGAAATGGCAAATATCGAATAAATATATGTCGACTAAGATGGAAGAAAAAATGTATAATGAATCGGGCAAATGTTGAATAACGAAAGGGTGAATAACGGAAAAGATGTTTAGCGATAGTCGGATGACTTGACTACAGTGTCCCGTAAGGGCCATCGTACTGTCGGTCTGGCGCCCTAAAGCAGAATGTACGATAACACGATGCTAAGAAACGAAAATACAATGCGAGGACGCGAAATTACAATGCGACAGCATGAAAACACGATGCTAGAACGTTCTTTCGCATCGTGTTGTCGCGACTGTGCATCGTAATTTGGCGTTTTCGTATCGTCTTATTGTTGTTTAGCCGTCATGGGTGAACTGGGAAAGTTATAACGCGATGTGAAAGTGCGATATTAATAGCACGTTTACACATCGTGTTTTCGTGCTGTTGCATTGTTATTTTGCTTCCTCGTATTGTATTTTCGTGTCTTCGCATCGTGTTACTGCATTTCCGCCTTTAGGGCGCCTAATCGTAACTATGATGACCCTAACGGGACACCGTAGCCATGTCATTTGTCTTTTTCCGATATTCCCGAATGAAAAAAAAAATCTTATTTTAAGCACCTGTTGAAATTATGTTTAAGTGGAATGTGAATTTAACGGGATTTTTTTTTACCTTTGACAGTGCTGTCAAAAATGTATATTATGAAATTATGAGAAGTAAACGATCATGACCTGTCTTACTTTTAGCTATTCTATAAATGTGCAATTAGCAAAAATAATCATGTCTGACCCCAAACCAGACGCTATCATGCTTTTCCAGCTGACCTAAATATTAAACTGTAAGTGGAATAAATCTAGACATCAGTCATGTTACTTCTCCGTAGTGTTTGTAAGTTCTTTTTTAATTACTGCTATTTCTATTATTATTATTATTATTATTATTAGTAGTAGTAGTAGTAGTAGTAGTAGTATTTGATGTGAAATAACAAAATTGTCAATAATTTATGTCGAATCACAGCACATGTCTTAATTTCACCTATCGTCCCTCAGTGATTTGGACAGATCCTTTCACCTTATTATCACACCGCCGATAAAATCGGAGGGGGTTTTGAAATGACACTGTCCGTGCATCCGTCCGTCCGTCCGTCCGGAAACCTGTCTTAGAACTGGTTGGTGAGGATGAAATTAAACTTGGCAGTCATGTACTAGTATTTATTAATAAGGACATGATGCTTATCAAATACCATCCAAATTCAACTGTGTGTTACTGAATTATGGCCCTTTGTGACTTGAAAATAGGCATTTTTAAAGGAAAATTCTGTCCGGATCCATATCTAAGAACTGGTTGGTTAGATATTAATAAAACCTGATATTAAAGTTTTTTTTATATATATATAAATGAGGGCATGATGCACGTGAAAATCGTCCAAATCCACTTGTGCTTTGTAGAGTTATGACTCACTTTTATTTTTCAATTGAAATCTTATATAGGAAAATTTCTTGTCCGGAGCCATATCTTAGAACTGGTCTGTTACAGTTTTAATGAAACGTGGCATTAATGTATATATCAATCAGGACACCTTAAATACCAACAAAATCCCCTGATGCATTATTGAGTTATGGCCATGCGTTACTTTAAAAAACACATTTTCAGACCAGACATTGCCATTGTTTCAAAAATATTGTCAGTGCTTTTTATGAATTAATGAAAAATGAAAATTAAAGGAGACAAAAGAGGTAAGCAACCTTTTGCATTTTGTTGTCACTCAGTAAACATATATATTCATTCCTGTTTGAACTTGATCCAATAAATTTGAATAATTAGCATAAATTTCATGCCTCACTGCACTAAAAAGTGATAATTGTAATTCTGCAGTAATGTACTTTTAACAAATGACGCAACGGCATTACACAACGTCATAATAATGTTTTGACAGTCACTTCTCTCAAAACGACGTCATTTGCTCTAAGAGATATTCCTGTTTGGCAGTTAGCTCAATTTTTAAGCACATTGTTTCATTATTGTAAAAGATACTAAACTGATTTGTCACTCGAAATCCAAGGTCAAAGATCTACGTAAAAAGGTCAATAATACTTAGCAGCCTCATTTCAGTGATTTGTATTATTCGGCAGGGGATATCAATTCAGCAAATTTGCTTGTTCATATAATTTGTGTACTTGATTCTTTTCTTTACGTATTCATTTATATAAATATTCGTCATAACTTTTTTGTTGGAAAGAAAGATTTTACCCAACTGCTTGAGAATTAGACGTATGCTTGGAATTATAAACTAATTTAAGAATAAACGTATTTAAACGACACTCAGGAAAGCAGAATTATTTTTTTATGATAACATAGGGTGTGGGGTTGGGGGGGGTGTTGCCAGAAAAAGACTCAATAGATAATAACGTTTGTCCTTTAACATGATATTACCCTCTGAACCACGGAGTTATTTTCTTCTCATAAAAAATTTTGCTCTGGAAAAGTTTGTTATGCATTAAGGATTCTCTTTTCGCTCTCTGTACAATAAGTTATATGGAATCAGTTTTAAATATTCTACTAATATTGCTAAAGCAATTTAAAAAGTTTTTACCATATACCTGCTTTCCACGGAATGGGTTCAAACCCCACTTGGGCCGGTTAAATTTCTCCGTGATTATTTTTCTCGGTCAATGCATCTAAAGGTTATTTGTTTCTCCCCTCTGATTCAAGTGAGGAAGTAGTCAGTCGCTTGTGGAGAGATTTGTTAGTACACTGGTTGGATACCCAGGGACACTTGTTAGGTGGACTGATCGCTGGGATATGACCACAAAAGAGGTTGAAACTAACGATTAATTCCAGTAGCAACAAAACAAACAAATATAAGCATATGAAAAGACTCGCGCCCTCCTTCCCCTTCTTTAATAGTTATGTTTACTTTATCTGCACACATCAAACACACAAACATCAATCTGGTTCAAGCTGTCATATTTTACAGAGTTAACACAAGCATTAGATCCATTTCGGCTACTTTCTTATGAACACGCTATTGGATTACGTTCCTAAGGGGATCGGTCGATGTAGTGGCGTGTATTTGTTTTGCCAGTGGGGCCGTTCCACTTAAAAATTTGAAAGATAACCAATTGTTAAGTAATGGCTGTTATCTAACCCAAATACCTATACAAATTCAGTCCTTTATAAAAGCATGTTTAATATAAGTTCAAGTCATGATTTGATTTCAAAATTATTAGACACTCAATGTTCACCACAGAATGGTCTTTTTCAGTTAGATGTAGTCTAATAATTAAGACGGTCAAACAGAAGTAAACGTCAAACGATCACATACTGAATGATTAAACATGATTGATATTTTCAAGAGAAAATAATATAAGTAAGGGTATCAAAGGACAGTCTCGCTTGCATACTTTTCAGTTATGGGGCATGACCTATTGGATGCTTATTAGCAGCCATTTTGTATGCTATATAAACAGACTAATTTTATTTCGGTTATCTGTTGCACAGACTAGAACCCCACTCCCCCGCCCCGCCCAAGCATCCCATCACCACTCACTTTTGCCTCGAAGTTAGCGCATCTGACAAGGAATAAATAGACCGCGGTACGATCTCCGATCGGGCAGTACTTGAATATGACGTTAAATCAATTCAAGTTCAATGTGAAAACTAAATGTAACATTTTATTATGTAAACAAATATACTTACTTTTTCAGTTATTTTCTTGCTGTCAACTCTTGTGTTGGCAGAGGAGTGCCGAGATATCGACCCAGCAGCATGTAAGCTAATGTCTGAACAGAGATCAGACCTTTGCTCTGATCCAAACGATCGCCAGAACCGCATGTCCTAAATTCTGTAATCTATGCCGTAAGTCGATATTATGTTGAGTCAGTTCATTTTTTTCCGTTATTTGTGATCATATTTAGGTTTTGTTTCGATATACATTTGAAACCACATAAAATCTGCGTAGGCAAAGCAGAATTTCTCGAACCCCATTATCAATGGCAAAATATATGCATGTATTCCTACATTGTTTGGTACTAGTACTTGGGGTCCAGAAGCGGAATTTCACATCTAAAATTAACGACGTTACGTTTGACCAAAAAGCGACGTTTCGTCATATCAAATTATTTCACTTTATTATAATCATTATTATGAAATTTTACACCATGAAGAAGACACCAAGAATAGTTATCTTTCAAAGAACATGCACCGTGCATGAATCTAGTGCCGCAAAACAAAATCAGGCACCTATGAATTTGGCTTGTTGTTGGTAGTTGAGTTCAAATTTGCATTCGAAAATGCTTGCGGGTTTAAATGTGCATTCAGAGTAACACCTCTACTCGGTAGCTGAAGGTACATCCGAAATGCACATCTAGCCTGTAGTTGGGGATACAAATGTGCATTCAAAATTGAAAATCTTGCCTGAAATTGGGGATTCAGATGGGCATCCAGAATTTGCTCATCTACCTTGAAGTCGGTGATTCACATTAGCATTCAAAAATGCACATCTAGCCAGCATTCAAAAATGCACATCTGGATTGTAGTAAGGGATTCAAACATGCATTAAAAAGCACATCAAGCCTGTAGTTAGTGATTCTAATGAGCAATAAAGACTTCTTGAAGTCGTCGGAACCGCGAGTTACGAGCGACGTGGAATTCCAGCCTTAGGAAGGACACCTCATGTTGTCAAAGATGGCATCAGTCTGGGACCATTATTCTCTTTCAAATTTCACATAAAAATAACATAAATTATAACGATTATACGTAAAAAGAAAATACAAACACACATCAGTGTACACTACAGTGAGTAAAAACCCCATAATACTGTACTTCAAGAAAGCAACAGATTGACCGAAATAATAAAAGATTTAATGCAAAAGTAAACAACGGTCATTTAACAGTTTAGATTCTTTGAACGGACAGTAAAAGCATGGAACAGAAGGGAAACTTTGAATCTACATAATTCTTTACACTTACAGTTTCTTCTCGCGTTTTTTCTTTCTTTCGGGATTTCTTTTTTTTTCAAAAAGTCTCTTATATATATATATATAAATCAGACATGAACGAATTAATATATAGTGAAACACCGAGGTCCCATGTATCAGTGCTGTACACTGAGCATGGAAAAGAACTAGGGTTGTCTCTAGAATGGGACACTTCTGTATCTTGCACTACCCCTCACACGCACACATTCTAAAATAATTCATCTATCCAGGTGGCGTCTGTCATATGGGCAACCGGCTCCGACTATAGGTAAACTCGAATAGTCACTTTTCACAACAAATGTTCCAACTTATGCTCAGCTGTACTGTTTGATAGATATCCTTGTGATTTTTTTAATGTACGAGATTTGAAACAACAGACATTTCATCATTATTCTTGCCTCATTTGCATAACAGATTGGGTTTTCCTTTTCCTCCACATTAAAGCCAGAAGTGCATTTTTGAATACACATTAAAGCCAGAAGTACATCCTGAACACACATTAAAACTCACAGCTACAGGCTAACAGTGCCTTTTTGAATGCACATTTGAAACTCCACCTACTGGCTAGAAGTGCATTTTTGATGAATATTTGAATTCCCAACTATGGTCAAGAAGTGCATTCTTTAATACACCTCTGAATCCCAAACTACAGACCACAAGTGCATATTGTAGAGGTACAGGCCAACTTCACAGACCTGTCGAGAGACACATCGGTTCATTTATGTTATTGCTCACACTGACATCTCTATGCACAGCTTGTATAGAGGATATTCAATTCGGATAAAAGAAGTATTTACATAATTTGGATAAGAAAAAAAACTTTTATCCTAGACATTTAATATTTTTGAAAAAAAATCGTTTAATGGTTTTAACCATGCTTTTCTTTTATTCAAGAAGCAAGCATTTGCTCATCAATCAAATACTTTATTACAGGAATAGACTGTTAACACCTTAGTAGCGATCGAATGTTAACACCTTACTTGTTCTTTATGGTAGCGATCGAATGTTAACACCTTAATTGATCTTTATTGTAGCGATCGAATGTTAACACCTTTATTGATCTTTATTAAAGCGACCGAATATTATCACCTTAATTGATCTTTATTGTAGCGATCGAAAGTACCACCTTAATGGATCTTTATGGTAGCGATCGAATGTTAACACCTTAATTGATCTATATTATAGCGACCGAATGATACTACAGAAACTACTTTTTATTTCAGCGATCGAATGTAACCGATGTAATCCTTTTTCTTTAAATTCCGTAATCGAATGTTTCTAACGTAGCTTGTTCTTTATTACAGCGACTGAATGTCACCATCACGATTGGTCTTTATTTCAGCGATCGAGTGTTACCGCTGTAATTGTTTTTGTATTTCCGTGATCGAATGTTACTACCGTAGCTTTTCTTTATTTCAGCGATCGAGTGTTACCGCTGTAATTGTTTTTGTATTTCCGTGATCGAATGTTACTACCGTAGCTTTTCTTTATTTCAGCGATTGAATGTTACCACTGTAATTCAACAGTGCAAGACTATCACATGTGCACGACGACAATAAGCTGTCCAAAGGATCATGTATGAACCTTGTTAGCTTTTAGAAAAACAAGTTACTGGAAGTCAAGATTAATAAACTAAACTAAAAATAACTCGACAAGAATCCAATTTTAATGAATAATCAGAGGGAATCTGTGATAATTGGTGATAAAATATAACGTTTTTCAAAGGCAACTATATATTTATTACTATCTTTATGTTACATGATTTAATGAGATACGGTACAAGTGGTCTCACTTAAACTTGTTTTTGTGTTTAAACTTCATTATGGAAATGGTTCATGTGTAGTCTTTTGTTTGCATATGTGTGTAATCTTTGTGGTTTCAGATGTGTATGAAAAAGGAGCTGAAGTCAGTTGCTGACGGCCACCATGAGTATGAAATGACATGCGCTAGCACTCAGGTAAAATTTGAAGGCTACTGTTGGATACATAAAAAACGTGTTTGGCTAATGTTAACACCTTTAGAACCATGACATTTCAGGAATACTCCCAATCTTAACCAAAGACGCAGACTTTGAAAACAGGTCACTGCAAATAAGATTTCTATAGATGGAACAAATCATAACGAAATAGAAATGGATTACACAAAAAAAAGAAGAAAATAGAAAAAAAGAAACTGAAACTCAGGCTTACAAAAAACGTTCTCAGATTGACTGCAGAAGTAAAAAAGCACCGAATACGTTTATTAATTAAACACATATTTTATAACATTACACACAGTAAATACATGTTTTTTACCGGGCTATGATTTTTGGTTCTATTTTGTTCTCTTGCAGTACCAGAACGAACTGGTAAATCAAAGGCCTGAAAGTCCTAGCGTCATGCTTCGCTTTCACTTATGTGTTTAGAAATTTTAGAAGTTTACAGAAATCACTAGATTAGTAAACGGTTACTTTTGCAGTTATTTGAAACTTTTTCGCACATCAAAAAATCCATAAGATAACATACAAAATTACTTAATAAAACAACAAGGTATGAAAAAAGAAAGAACATTAATAAATGATTATGTAACATATAATCTTAACTATACGGTATATTACCGAACGCATTCGGTGCTGAAGAGCTTTGATATTTGTTTTCAAGAAGAAATAACTAAGACAAAATTACTGAAAATACTTAAGTCACAGATCTTGTATATTCTGGCACAAAAATGACGGATGAGGCATGTTGAAAATCTAATATTTTGTCAAACTTTTTTCGTTTCCTCTCCCTTCAACTGAAGAAAACCAAACTTCTAGCGTAAACTATAGTCATTTATGTTGGTCAAAATACGTTAAGGGTCCCTTATCATTCTATAATCGTTTCGGAAATAATACTTTTTTTTTCAAAAAATTCAACCTAGATTTACAGTTTTTTAGTTCTGCCTAGGAATGTGACGATCCTTGGAATTCTCTGAGCACTTTTGGCAAACGCAACATCGTATCACGTGATGTGTCGGTGACTTGTTGTGCGGAAAATCTCTGTAACTATCCAGAACAGACAACTCTTCCACCGCCTACAACAACAACAATCAAAACAACATCCGGTATGTGTCAAAACCTTCTAAGGAAAATAAATGATAGGTTTCAAGATACACTTGGAGCCTTTGTTAACTGATTATCAATATTGTTTCTCTTTTTGTTTGGTTAAACAATGTTAAAAGTCTCAATACTATTCATTGAACTTGTCCGACTTTAAATAGTCTTTTAAGACGTTTGGGGTCACCGCTCTTGGAAAGTGTTCAACATATATCTAGAAGCGGCTGATTCCCACAGGAAATTTTACATCAATATGTTTTCTTAGTTAATTTTATCATTTTCAGGTTGCATCATTGATCTGGTATTGGTAGTTGACGAATCAAATAGTTTAATACGTTACGAAAGTGATATTCAGAGCTTTCTCCGAGACATTGTTTCTAGTCTACCTGTAAGCGATACAGAAGTTAGAGTTGCCCTTGGACTTTTTAATACACACACAAGGACAGTTTTCAGACTGAATACCTACCATTCCAAGTATGAGGTACTTCGAGAAATAAGTAATTTGGATCTACACGGAGGCTCCGGGGAAACAAATGCTGGCCTAGACTATATCAAGGATCATGCTCTTACTCTTGCCAACGGCGATCGCCCTTCAGCTCGGAATGTTGCCATTATCATCACCGACGATGGAACAACAGATTCTCTCCAGCTGACGTCATTGGAACATGAGGTTCACAGGATGGCCCAAGTCATTTCCGTTGAAATTGGCAATGTACATTTTAGCAATTTGGCATCTGATACTAGGCACCAATTTCGTCTTCACTCAGCACAAGATCTGCACAACATCGTACATCAAGTTTCCAATCTGATTTGTTAAAAGTTTATGATTAATAAAATCAGAAATACTATGAGAAACGTCTGTTCGCTCATTTCTATGAGGGGAGGGCCGTAGGGTAAACTGATTCATTCTCATTGACTATAGCAAGTGGAGTCAAGCAAAATACACTTTATTAAATCAGGATACAGAGCACTGTTTAACACACGCTCTGCAGAGCTTAAAAAGCTGATCTAGAGATGTTTCATCGAATTGATGAATAAAAGATCAAATTAACACAACACATATAGAAATATATACAGCAAAATACATTAAGACACTTTTTAAAGGTCGTATTATTCTTAAAGGATAGCAACTAAACTAAAGAGCTTTTATGACACATAAAAATGAAACTACTAACAACAAAGATAGGCAAAGCATTCTAACAAAGCGCAGTAGAAACAACCACAACCACAAGAATGTACCTGCCAGCCAAGATACATACCACCCTTACCCGTCACACTCAGAGCAGTAGCACTCAGGACCAATAAGGCACCCTGACACAGACTGTATGAGGAGCAGTGTATGAGTTAGCCTGGCAACGAGCTTCATATCCCGGCTGAGCACTGAGTTGCAGAGTAAATTTCTGTCATACCTCTTAGTTCTTGGTTTAGGAAGTTCAACACAATTTGTATACCAGAAATTATAATCATTTTTATTTTAAGTTTTAAAAGAGACAAGATCATGCAAAATACTGAGTTTTGATTTATGTATATCATACATATCGTCACTTAATATTTGCCTCTCGAAGTGTATTTTCCTGCATAAAGCAAAAAAGTTAGAATTTCTAAGGAATTGCTACATCTACTAAATAATACAATACATGTGTACTTAAATAAATAAGAGAAAATTAACTTTTGAAAAAAGATAGTTTGCCCGTACCTGAAAAAATACCTTAAAGTTGATTTAATTTTCGACTAGCATGTTATAACTGCTGTTGTTCCATTTTTTTCCTGAAATTGTCTGATAAGTTGTCAGGTACTGTAAAGTCATTATTTTTGTCTGTTCAACAAACACTTTCTAGGTTTACTAAATATAATTCCAAATACACTTTCACACGACAAATTGATATAAATCACGTCTGCTTTTTTTCGCAGAAACTATATTAAATTACAATTAGAGTACTTTATTAACAATAATAACGGCACAAATACACGGAAAATCACTTTTCTACTGCCTTTTGATTGTATATGTTATATCAAATTTCAATTAATTACCTTTTATAAACTGGTGAACATCGTTGTATTGTCATAAACTGAAATTGCTCGGCTTTCAGCATCGTTCTACAACAACAACAACAACAACAACAACAAAATTACTGTCTTTATGCCAATCAGACAGGTCCATATAAATAGGATTTAGAAGTATTGAACGTCTTTCAGAAAACAATAACGCAAAACTAAGTTATTTTACAGTTCAGTGATACTTCAAAATTAAATATAAATTATTGAAATGTTAAACAGAGCTTCCGTAAGTCGGTGCTATACACAGAAAATGTAGAAGAACCAAGCGTGTTGATAGGGTAGGATGCTTCCTGCATCTTGCAAAATTGCCCACAATATAAAACAAGATGGCTGCTTAAAAAACATCCAATGGGTTATGCCAAATAATTGAATTGTACATGTGATCACATCTACATGTAATATTTCTTGCGATATTAATAGTCGTCTGCATGCTTGAATGTTTCTGTCCGTGTTAATAAATAGTGTCAGAATATACGTGAATTTATACTCATTACTTGGCTTGCACATTAAACTTAGCATGGAAAAGAACCAGGTCTGTCTTTGGAATGGGATGCTTTCTGTATCTTGTACTATCCCCGTACAACCTAAAATAGAAAATTGTCTTGTACTTAGATGCTTTTATGCAAAAGTTGTAGTGATTCAACGGAAAATGATATCGTGAACATACACATTTGAAGAGGTATCGTAAACACCAGAATTTTTGCAATATAACTTAAAGGTCAAAAACGTGATTCTTAGCATTCTCAGTTTCGCAGAACTTTATATCCGGCATGTATAATGAACAACACTTTAATGTTCTTATTTCACTATGAAAAGATTATCTTATTGGTGTCAGAAACACTACCTTATATAGTATTTGCAGAGTTGTCATACCACATGGTATATGACGTCATTTTCAAGGTATCACATGCAGCATTTTGCCTCGATTCGGAGGGGGAACAGCTGTAATTATTTCATTCTTTCATTAATTTCAGTGGAATATAGCGCATGCTAAACGGAAAACTGTACCCTCCTCATAGGACTTAATGATTCTTTTTCAGATGTGAAGTATTTCTTTACATTCAGGAAAACTATAAGTTGTTATATTGCACGTGTGTAATAGAAAATATGTAATGGTAATATTGTATTACAAACAGCATTTGTCATGTAATAAAGTTTAATTTTATCCAACGTTTTCATCCCATATTGTAAAAAAAAGACATTTAAATCTGTTTTGAGGAAACCGAATTTAAACTGCAGAGGGGTGTTTCTGTTTCATTTCTCTCTGTTTTGTAGGAATAACCAAAGTGCATTATCTGATTTATTAGAAGCAGAAACACGGTAATCTAAAACCGTACCATATATCTATATTTCTACAGAAGTTTCAGGTTTGTCAGAATTACTGAATCTTAATTGTACGTTGGTATTTATACAATATAATCAATAGTCAATCAAATGTTTTGAAAGACTTGTTTTGATGGAACAAATTTATATTTCTAAACATTTTGTGTGTCAACCATTACTTTATTTTTGTCTGCCTTAAATGAATGCTAACAACATCTAACAACACTACGTTATTGGAGTTTCATCCTGTGTTCTCTGTCCAATCAAATCGCTCATCCTCACGCGATAATTCCAGACGAATATAAGTGTCTATTAGGATAAAGTTTCCGTGTAATTATGATAAGTAAAAGTAAAGCATTTAGAATAAGCACAACAAAAACATTTATTTGTTTAAGCTCTCATTGTCAAGATTGCTTGAAGCTTATTTTCCTTTTCAAAGAAGTGACTAGCAGGAAGTCGTTCAGCCAAAATTGATACGAGAATTGTTCGGGTAAAAGAGTTTACACAGAAAAGGATATTGTAAATAAACGCTGGCAATGCACTCGTATCCATTTGGTTATGTGGTTGTGATTAGCATAGTTTTTGCACTAGAGGCTATTGTTGGACTTGGATTGAATATTTATTCACTAGTAAAATGGTTTCAATCGAGGAACACGTTGCAAAATCGTAAAAATAAGAAAGGATGTCACTTCGTTATCACTCTAAAAATGTTGGATTTTGTTATTTGCGCCTCCGTGATACCTTTTACATTTTTTGTTCAACTAATTGATAAAGAGAACAATCTTGTGCCATGTTTGATGAAGGAGGGGTTAGTAATCATGGCGACTTCCGGAAGTTCAGTTTGTGTTATGTTAGTTAGCATAGATCGATACGCCGCTGTAGTTTTACCAACGACACACGTTATGACACTCTCACGGGTAAAAATATGCAAGATATCGCTGTGTATTGTAGTCGTGACAGGGTCAGTCTTGCCATCTGCGTGTTTTCTAATAGGGTCATACAGTGACGGAATCAAGGAGAGCATTAAATACAAATCATGTCGCCATATTATTTGGATATTTAAGCCTTTCTTTTTTTATGATTTGTTTTATGTTTTGCCATTTATTGTCGCTATAGTTACAACAGGAATATGTTATAAATCCGTGTTGAAAGTCGTGAAGTACCGGCTGCAACAGAGAATAACACGTGTCCAAATGGTATCAGTATCGACATCGTCCACGTCAACAAATGTTCCAAACCTGAGCCGTTTCCGTAAGCAAGAAATAAAAGTTCAACGTGTGGCGTTTGCCGCTGTACTTTCTTTTTTATTCTGCTGGGGACCACACGTAGCAGCGACGGTTGTACAAATAATTCTGCCAGGAGATGATCTTATTGACATGATACAGTCAGCTTGTCTAACTTTGGCATTTCTTTCACCAATTATTCACCCAGTTTTATATACCTATCAATCCAATGTGAAAAGAGCAAAGCAGAATTTGACTATATATGGAATACTTACAGACTTTTTACGAAGAGGACGTAGAAATGTGGTGGCGCCAGAAAGGGTCGCCCCACCTGTCACTGCTGGTCAGGCGATGGAACAATCCTTATTTATGTGATACACTAGTTTCAATAATATATTGACTTCAGGTTAATTCATAAGTATCGGATTATTAGATTTTTGGAATCAAAATTATTTTACATAATCTGTTAATATCTAGTCCGTCTGAATAATGAATATATAAACGAAATACAAGTATAAGAAAAGTATATATAGTAGAAAAACACTTAAGAACAGAAACGGTAGTCAGAAAAACACTTCATCATAATAAAAATAGCAAGAAAATACTTAAAAATATTGAATATAGTAAGGACAAAACTTTCTAAAAGTAAAAAGAGTAAGAAAAAATCTTTAGAATAGTAAAAGCAGTAAGAACAAACCTTAGAATAGTATAAATAGTAAAAAAAACTTTAGAATAGTATAAATAGTAAGAAAAAATCTTAAGAATAGTATAAATAGTAAGAACAAATTTTAAAATAGTATAAATAGTAAGAACAAACCTTAGAATGGTATAGATAGTAAGAACAAACTTAAGAATAGTATGAATAGTAAAAAAAAATACTTCAGAATAGTATAAGGGGTAAGAACAAATATTAGAATAATATAAATAGTGAGAACAAACTTTAGAATAGTATTAATAGAAAGAACAAACTTTAGAATAGTATTAATAGTAAGAACAAACTTTAGAATGGTATTAATAGTAAGAACAAACTTTAGAATAGTATAAGCATTAAGAACAAACTTTAGGATAGTATAAATTGTAAGAACAAACTTTAGAATAGTATTAATTGTAAGAACAAACTTCAGAATAGTATAAGCAGTAAGAACAGACTTTAGAATAGTATTAATAGTAAGAGCAAGCTTTAGAATAGTATAAGCATTAAGAACAAACTTTAGAATAGTATTAATAGTAAGAACAAACTTAAGAATAGTATAAATAGTAAGAACAAACTTTAGAATAGTATAAATAGTAAGAACAAACTTAAGAAAAGTATAAATAGTAAGAACAAACTTAAGAATAGTATAAGCATTAAGAACAAACTTTAGAATAGTATTAATAGTAAGAGCAAGCTTTAGAATAGTATAAGCATTAAGAACAAACTTTAGAATAGTATTAATAGTAATAACAAACTTAAGAACAGTATAAATAGTAAGAACAAACTTTAGAATAGTATAAATAGTAAGAACAAACTTTAGAATAGTATTAATTGTAAGAACTACTTTTAGAATAGTATTAATAGTAAGAACAAACTTTAGAATAGTATTAATAGTAAGAACAAACTTTAGAATAGTATAAGCATTAAGAACAAACTTTAGAATAGTATTAATAGTAAAAACAAACTTTAGAATAGTATAAATAGTAAGAAAAAACCTTAGAATAGTATAAGCATTAAGAACAAACTTTAGAATAGAATTAATAGTAAGAACAAACTTTTGAATAGTATTAGCAGTAAGAACAAACTTTAGATAAATATAAATAGTAAGAATCAACTTTAGAATAGTATAAGCAGTAAGAACAAACTTTAGAATAGTATTTATAGTTAGAACAAACTTTAGAACAGTATTAATAGCAAGAACAAACTTTACATTAGTATAAATAGTAAGATAAAAATTAAGAATAGTATTAGCAGTAAGAACAAACTTTAGAATAGTATTAATAGTAAGAACAAACTTTAGAATAGTATTAACAGTAAGAGCAAACTTTAGAATAGTATTAATAGTAAGAACTAACTTTAGAATAGTATTTATAGTAAGAATAAACTTTAGAATAGTATAAATAGTAAGAACAAAATTTAGAATAGTATAAGCAGTAAGAACAAACTTTAGAATAGTATTTACAGTAAGAGCAAATTTTAGAATAGTATTAGCAATAAGAACAAACTTTGGAATAGTATTAATAGTAAGAACAAACTTTAGAATAGTATTAACATTAAGAACAAACTTTAGAATAGTATAAATAGTAAGAACACACTTTAGAATAGTAAAAATAGTAAGAACAAACTTTTTGATATTATAAATAGTAAGAACAAATTTAAGAATAGTACACCACATTTGTTGTTGACCTGTTATTTGAATTTAAACATATCATTTTTGAAATTGCTTTGATGCTTTGTTTACTTTATTATATTGTTTTGGCTAATAAAATGTTTAATAATATTAAACAAGTGGTATTAATTGTGAGAACTAAATAGTCTCATAGTGTATTAATTTCAGTCGAAATCAGAAAATAAAAGAAAGAAATACATCCCGTTTCAGAAACCAAAGAAACAATAATTTGTCCTTAACCTTTCTTTTTATCCTTGAACTCGACAAACATGAATAGATTTAAAATTCCTACGATAAGTAATTTTGAAGAAAAATGTCCCGTTGAAGACATTAGCCAGAATATATTCTTATAAATGAAATTTAACACGTGATTGATAAAAAAAGGGTTTTGGGGCCCATTTCAACCTGTAATGTTGTATATTTATCTGCCGAGATTGATTTAAGATTACTTCTGGAAAATATAAAAAGGGGGTTTACAAATTTGATAATATTAGGAATCTTAACAATATATTACTTATATGGGCAAGTTTCGGAAGACCAGCTTTTAAAGTGTTCAGTTATTAAGTGTATCACGCGTAACATTTTTTTCTTTGAAAGTGACAGTATTTCCTGATATAATTGATAGAACTTGGTTTCGTTTGATCTGAAATGAACCCGATGTTTGCCGAAATGTCGATTTGATTTCTCTTTTCACAAACATTTCTTTCCTGATATGTGCTTTATATTTTTGCAATATCATTGGAAACAAAACTATTTTTAACTCTGTGAATTTCTAACATCTATTTTTTTTTAATACCTGCGCATGTGTGCATCACTTAATTTGCGTGGTCGACCAAAATTTAACCCGGGATCAAATAAAGGAAAAACAGAAGCTCTGAGAAAGAAATCGTAGGATCGGAAGTTTCGACACGCTGGAAGATTAATGGTGGAGAGCGTGTTGAGTCCGCCATACTTGTTTACAATGAGGCTCATCTGAGTCACGTGACCATGAAATGGTAACCGAGCTATATCTGTCCATGCACTTTCGTTTTAAAATATTTCAAAAGGAAAATAACTCTTTAGGAGAATTTCACATTGATAAACTGTTCGTCTTTGGCGGTAAGAGTTGTTTCTTTATTCCATAAGTAAAAAAAACTTTTAAAGTAAATGGAAAAGATATTGCCCCTTTAAGCACTATCTTTTTAATATGTCTAGTGCAGGTTTGTAGTTGGGAATAAAGGCAAATAAAAACGAGAAAATGTCAGGCTTTTTTGAAAATTAAATGTGTGACAAGTCAGCCACTGTACAGCTCTATATCAGTCATGTCATTGTAAATAACATATTACATACGAGTCCCGACAGAAATACCTCACATACCTCACGCTGTCTACCGGAAATGACTTCACCAACTTTAGGCAGTACCAAAATAAATTTTACATTTCTAGCAACCACATGAACTTTTTATTAAAGTCCCTGTGTCTTCTAGACAGTTTGATGCCGTTCTGTATTGCTTTGCGTCCACAAAAGCGCAGTGGAATTCAAATAACCGTCAACATGTATACAAAATTATTAAATTTTGTTGTCATCCGTGAAATGTAGAATTATATATGAATTATAAACATCACATATGATAAAGACACACGTTTAAAAACTAATCCATTTTCATTAAAATTAACGTAAACATTCCTGACCTATAGATGTCAACTGTCAATTGGTCTGATAAGAGAGTGTCCCTTTTATTGCCTTATAATACAGGACAACATGTTACGTCTTTTCACAGTTTGTAAGTGTTCTATCTAGTTCTCAATATTTTTTATTATTATTTATTCTACTTTAGATTCTTATAAGACGTTTTATTGGATTGATACGTAATTTTTTACCTTTTTGACATATGAATCATATCTTACTTGTGACAATCGAGAAAACGAACGCTCGTGACCTTTGTTCGAGTTTCGAAGTTTTTGACCACTTTACTTATGTTAAGAAAGTGTTCTGTTTTTTTAAGGGAAATAAAATAACAGCCGTAAACAGGGCTAAACCCTTTGAAAATGTCTGAAAATATAACAAAGTATTTTCACGGCTTTTTTCAAGCCATGTCAGGAGTAACATCCTTTCTCTTGCCGGGCAAAGACATGTAGGCCACACTGGCATCAGTTCACAAAGCTGTGATTCGGAACCATTGATGATTATTACTGACCCTTTTTTCTAGTGACTGATTCCATCTAGGTTGGAATCTCGGGTTCGACACAATTTTTTTATAAAAAAAGCTTGGATATTGTTAACCAACTCGAAGTAAAATGTATGAATTAAAACAATTGTCCTACCCATAAACCATCAGTATATTACACGCATGACAGCATTTTCGTACCTTCTTATATTTTCTATTTATTTGTTTTTTAAAAAGAAATCTCATTAAGCAAGTACGTCTCGTACAAAACAATTGTGCTTAATCAACCAGTCAATTATTCGTTGATGACAAATGACGTAAGCATTGCCTATTTTTCAGCAATTCTTCTGTGCCTAGTTATAGTTACAGAAGGTGCACAAACTTGTCATGACATTGATTCCTCGGCGTGCCAGGCAATGTTCGAGCAGCGACCGGATCTATGCTCGGACATGACTATTGCAAAAACTGCTTGTCCAAGATTCTGTAACCTTTGTCGTAAGTGATTTTTTCCTCAATATTTTGGCAGTTGCTTGTATAAACATGGACGTTAGATGCAAACTGAGCAGAACAGAACATACTTTATATGTATATTATTGCATTACATTATCTTAGAACGTTTTTTATCCTCTTGTCGATTTTTCTAATTAACTTAAAAGCTCTCCGTTTTGTTAGTGTTCAAGTATCAAAACCAGCTCTTTACCATCGAATCTTTTATACATTAATAGCTAATTGTTTGAAAAAAAGATGTTATTGCCAATAAGGAATTCCATGAAATCAATTTGCCGATTTCTATGATCAGTAAAGCGTTATAATAAAGCATGACAAAATATCAAGAGTTATCGAGTAGTTGTCGTCAATTCTTAAATAAATTCTATGCTCTGAAGAATAAACAGATCTATCAGTCAAGGTTAAACAGTTTTCTACTTAAATGATAGAGTGAAAAAAATCGCTTTAAGATATTTTGTTTGTATTCTGAAAATGAACTCAATTATGTTTTTGTATTACTACGCTGTTTAGCTCCCGTATGTTATCACTGTAACACAACTGTAAGAGACTTCCATGAATGTAACAAAACAATGACTTGCCAAGAAGGACAGGTAACTCTATACTGCATTTGCAACTACACGGTGGGGAATCAATAAAAATATATTCCGTGATGTATATATCAATTCTGTTTGATGCCGAGCTTTCGTTTAAAATCGAAAGCTAGAAGACCAAAAAAAAAAAATCACAGAGATGCGTAACTATTGCTTGCTGAATACATGACACACTGGAAACTGTGCAAAACAATGGCGATTAGGCGATTCATGGAAAGAAACCTGCTTGTCCTTGAAAAGGACCTCTGTAAAACTTTGTTGCTGGTAACAATTCAAAGGGTTACCACGAAAACAACGCAGTTCTGTGGGGCATGAACGGTACAGACTTACCCGGAGTTTTATGATAGGCTATGTCTCCAGAAGTAGAAGGCAGCATGCTAAAAAACCATTCTTGAAAAACCTGATCTTACCGAGGACTTTCGTGCATCGAACCTAAACAAAGTCACGTGATCCCCACCGTAAACTTACAGACTGTTAAATGCTAAATGCACTTCTAAGCTCTCTTTGAATTTTCCAATCTGATCAAAATTGCTACGCTAACCGTAGGGAGTTTAGGTACTTCAATCCAATAAGTTTGTAGAATTATACTATATACTACGGAAGCATGGAGAGGACATGGCCGGGGTTTTTTTAATAATCCGTGGGAACGACTTATTTTCAGAAATATTTTTTTCTAATCAGTGGGAACGGATTATTTTGCGCGAAAAATCTTTTTTTAACTTGTGGGAACGAATTATTTTGTGCGAAAAATCTTTTTTTAACTTGTGGGAACGAAATATTTGTGTGCGAAAAATCTTTTTTTTTATTTGTGGGAACGGATTATTTTGTCAGATATTTTTTTCAATAACTTGTACCCACAAGTGATTAAGTCGTTCCCTCAAAATAATAAATTGTTCGAACGGATTAATTAAATTTAACAAAATATTTCGTTCCCACAAGTTAAAAGAATATTTTTCGCACGAAATAACTCGTTCCCATAAGTTCATAAAAGATTTTTCGCGCAAAATAATCCGTTCCCACAAGTAAAAAAAATATTTTTCGCACAAAATATTTCGTTCCCACAAGTTAAAAAAAGATTTTTCGCGCAAAATAAATCGTTCCCACAAGTTAAAAAAAGATTTTTCGCACAAAATAACTCGTTTCCACAAGTTAAAAAAAGATTTTTCGGACAAAATAACTCGTTATCACAAGTTAAAAAAAGATTTTTCGCACAAAATAATCCGTTCTCACAAGTTAAAAAAAGATTTTTCGCACAAAATAATCCGTTCCCACAGATTAGAAAAAAATATTTCTGAAAATAAGTCGTTCCCACTGATTAATAAAATAAACCGACCATGTCCTCTCCATGCTTCCGTAATATCCATTGTGTAAACATACACATTCTATGTGAAGTTTTTTTTCATTCTTATTTTTACCATTAAAATGTAAAGGAAGTTCTTTGCTATACAAAAGTTTTATAAATATCGTTTAAACTTGTTTGTTATCTTTGTAGATTTGTATGAAAAAGGAGCTAAGGTCCGTATTTGATGCACATCACGAGTATGAGATGACGTGTGCTGAAAAACGGGTGAATCTCTTTATTAAAATACAGAAAAACCTCTAACTCTTTGACGTTATTAAACATCGGTATCTGCTGCCAATATCATTGTCACTGCTAAAGAGTTATGTTAATTAAGGTTTTAGGGGTTACGGTAAGATAAAGAACGCACCTAGTACCAGAAATTCTCGTGCTGCTCACATGTAAGAACGATACATGGCTTTTCAGTTAAAGGTCTCATACAAAAGCAAGTTGGTCGAATCGGTGGAGGAGCTGCCATGTGTGTTACTACTTGACCACTAACCCGCCCCTTACATATGTATGAAAACATCAAGTTACATTTATACAGAACAATACAATGAACGTAAATGTAATTTGTTGCACAGAACTGTAGTTAAATGTATGTATAGGTTAGTGCTCCGCCCATTTTGCCTCGCATGTACATAACATTATCAATGCTGACAGATAGCACATTACGTCACGCCATCATTTTTTCCATATTTAGACAGTGTTTTTAGTCAAAAGTCTCGTGATATTCATTAGTAGGAGGAGTACACCTCACGGTCTCTAAGCATGCGCAGTGTGTACTTGCACGCTGTTCAAAAGTTAGAATTGTATTTTATGAAGTTTAAAGAGGCAAAATAATCCTTGTCACTGATTGGACAAGAAAATGAGACGACCACTAAAGTGTTAGTTCACAAAGCTTTGATTTTGTTACATAGGCCTGTGATAACCCATGGAACGGAGCAACAGTTTTCGGGAAACGACATGTTCAGTCACGTGACGTGAGTGTGACCTGTTGTACGAGTGACCTATGCAATTATCCTAAGCCAGGTAAATGAAGGCACGGGCCTTTTTTCATTTATCTTCATTTATTTGGAGCTACGCCAGTACTTACTATTCAACTTATGTATGCATAAGATCTCAAAGTGTCGCGGAATCAGAAAAAAATCATTTACCCGGGTCAGGACTTGAACCCGCAACCTCCTGGAAAGTCAGGTGCTCTACTAACTGAACTCTCCAGGCTGCCGACAATTCTCTGGTAACCATATTACTGATATTGGTCCAGTAACCATTGTGACAATAGGTTTTGGGTTTATTTGGTTATACACTGCTCATATTAATAAAAGGACGCAAATATGTTACGGCGTAAATTGCCCACCATACTAGATATTCGCTGCAAATTTTCGTTTGTAGGTATTGACGGTCAATATCCTCGAGAAACCCGTGCACTTTACAATAAATTTACAAAACACGGGTATTTTGTTTTTCTTTTTGTTGTGTAACCTCCGAATAAGATTTAGACTTTTGCAATGTGTACAGTTCGTTCACGATAGCACATTTGACAAAATGTCAAAGTTTAAGTGCAACTTTTTTCTGTATCTGCTCTTTTGACAATGGTCCAGGGTATGCGACGTCATTTAGTAACTACTGATGTTGTTTGGGCGTTGCAGATGATCGAAAATGGATTTACGCAACGTGAGATGGCCACCGTTCTAGACGTTTCTCGTAGCGTTGTTGCCAGGTTGTGGAGTCGTTATCAGGAGACTGGAGAATTCACAAGAAGACCTGGGCAAGGTCGTCACCGCATTACAACATCTCGTCAGGACCGATATCTGAGAACTTTGGGCCTCAGAAATCGTCAGTGTACTGCTACTGGCATTGAAATTGACTCCCGGCAAGCTACAGGGGTACGTGTGTCCACTTAAACTGTCCGAAATTGTCTTCATGAAGATGGTCTGGATGCCCGAAGACCTGCAAAAGACAATACTGACCGTAGCTCAGCGGAGAGCTCGCTCAGAGTTTGCCCAGGAACACGTCATTGGCAACTGCGCCACTTGCGATCTGTGCTCTTCACAGACGAGAGCCGCTACAATGTTTCGACCTGTGACAGGCGTGTGAGGGTGTGGCGTCGCCGAGGAAAGGGGTATACGGAATGTAACACTATTTTATATGACAGGTTTGGCGGTGGGTCAGTTATGGTATGGGCAGGGATATCCATTGACGGGCACACATACCTTTATGTGATTCCAGAAGGTAGTCTGACGGCCCTGAGATATCGGGAGACAAATGTTAGGCCATATGCTGTTTTTTCGTTTAGTGCATGATAATCAGATAATGCTCGAGCAAACACTGCAAGAATCGTCCGGAACTTCTTTGATGATGAAGTTATTGATGTCATAGACTGGCCAGCGAGGTCTCCTGATCTGAACCCTATAAAGTATGTCTGGGACATGCTTTCTCGTAGACTTTCCTCGCGTCCGAACCCTGTGCAGAACGTCCGTGAGCTTTCTCATGTTCTTGTAGCAGAATGGGATGCCATACCACAGGATATGATCAGACGTGTCATCAGGAGCATGCCCAGACGATGCAAAGAGTGCCTAAACGCCCCAGGGGGATACACTCATTACTGACACTGACTATGAAACGTTTCCAGGCCTGAATCTACTTTTACAGACATTGGTTGTTCTCCTGTAAGACCAAAGTTCATTTGACAGTGTTCATATCCTGGACACTGTCTCTGTTCAGGAATGTGCCTGAAAGAACGAATTTGTTATTTTTGTAAAGGATATTCATAAATCTACTCAACGCGTATGGTATTTTATAGATTATATGGGCGCTCCTTTCATTAATTTGAGCATTGTATTTTAAGCGTTATAGTTTACTCTGACTCTTCTTATGTTCTTAATCGATTTAGTAACCAGGTTTTAAAATTTTGGCCGATTTAACAGGTATATATATTTTTTGGCAATATCTTTTTATATCTGAATAAGTGAATTCATTAAGTGAATTCGTTAAGAAACCCTATCATGTGATGTCATGTGATGTCAGCTGTGCTCTGTAAATTGAACGATGCTAAGTCGTCAGTGAAAATAAATCGGGGACGTATATTACAATAGTTGAAAAAGTTAAATATTTTTAAACTTACATTTGAAGAGAAAACTTCTTCAAACTTATGTTCACCTTTTTAAATGCTTTGAAAGTTTCCTTGCCCTGTTTTCGTTCTACAATATACGGATAATGCTACGTACCTCGATTAATTGAATCCATCGCTACAACAGCAACAACGACAACAACAACAAACAAAAACAAATTAAATTAAAGAACGTTTGAAACATAATAGTATGTTTTCTTGAAGAAAACACTTTCAACTTAAGAACATACAAAATCTATTTGTCGTACGTACCTGTCTTGTTAACAAGTATTCGGCTATTTTCAAATAACTTTCAAAGTTATTTCTGAAAATGAAATACATCAAACGACCTGCATGAAAGATGCGGAGTGAAGTACTCATATATAAGAACTTTATGAAAATCAAGTGCTTCGGCCTCCAGTGTCCTATCGCATTTTATTTGATAAAAATTTTGATATGAGCATTAACCTACACATAAAGTAGTTTTTTTTGTTTGTTTGTATTTGTTGGGTTTTTATATGTCTTTTGGTACTAAGCAAAATTACAAAATAATACAAACATTTTGTATTGCAGCATGTGTCAAAGATCTGGTTATAGTGGTTGATGAATCAGGAAAGATGTTAGCGGACCAGACTAAAATTAAACAGTTCCTATTGGATGTGGTTAGGGATCTGCCAGTCAGCAGTGCGGGGGTTCATGCAGCTCTCGGTCTGTTTTCCCGTTCATCCAGCCGGAACATATTCGACCTCAACGAACTGAATTCAAAGTCTGAAACACTCATGGCCATAAGTAAGTTATCTCTGAGTGGTTCTCATCACGCTGATGCGACCGAAGGATTAAAATATGTACTGCAGCATGGACTAACGAGTCCCACTGGTGACAGACCGGAAGCCCAGAATGTTGTCTTGTTTGTAACTGCGCATGGGACGTCTCACGGTGCACAGATGCTTGCCGAAGAGAAACAAGTACTCTCCTATGCAGAAGTTATTTCCGTTGAAATAAACCTCGATAGAAATTTCCAACAGTTGGCGTCTGACGCAAATCATAGCTTTCACATAACGTCCGTAGATAAGTTACAACATATAGTTTCTAGCGTGAAAACATTGATTTGTAAAGATTTGTAGATTAAACGAAAAAGTTTTGCACGTGTATTTATTTTCTTATTTCATATGTATAGTTATGCTGAGTTGGTGTCAAACAACGAAGAGATGGGTGGGGTTGGTGACCGGTCTAGTTTGTTGTATCTCACTTAAAAGAGAGAGCTTGTTTTAATCCAATATTTTAGTCGATGGGTATTGACACTAATAAAAAGTAGAACTGGCGATAAAAAAATAATGCTTTCGACCGGCATTTTAATTGGATTACGTTACGGCCCTGGCCATGATAACACAACATAACTAGATCGATTATTATATTCCAGTTAAATGAAAAATCGACAAATAAGAAAGGTAGTGTTACGAACTGCAACAAAATTTACAGTTAACAAGACTTATAATACAATATAATCATATGCTATAATGTTCACTGGTCAAGTTATTTAGATATCAATGATCATTTGATTTTACGGCCATTTTTAACAATGAATATTTCTTTTACATATTTAGGATAATGAATTTCTTAAAAATAATATGCATCCTGTAAATGAAAATATTTAATTTCCGTGTCTTCTAAGATCAAAACTGATGTAAGGGTCGCCCGCTGTATCACACATCTTAATTCCTCTTGTGTTCTACAGCACTGAATTTGTGTAATGTATAAGCGCGTAATAAGCTTATTTTATTCAATGGAAAAACTAATTTGCAATAACATCTGGACTGCCTGTAAATGCTTAACCTGGGTAGATACTGTCGATAGCGGAACAGCCAGTATGCGCATGCGTAACCGAATATGCAATCGAATCGTCAAGTGTGGTGGATTTGTAAACAAGTATGGCTGCGCCCAGAAAATTACTGATTTAAAGAGAATTTCTAGGACAGTATTTTGATGAAAGTGGTCTGATGGAACTGATTATTCTAAGAATTTGTTCATTTACAAAGACGTATGCCTATATATTTGTATATTTATGGTCTAAACCAAATTTTTCGTTCATGCCTATCGATATTGTAAATAATGATATGAAAAGACGTTGTAAGGAAACGTTTTGGATACATAAACTTAAAACACTGCATCCAGATTGCATGTCATATATGACACATAACGATTTCTAAGTTGTAGTACAGTATTTATCGTTGGTTTCTATTTTTCTTTTTTTTGTATACCCCTTCTGTAGGAACTGGTTGTATCTATAATGATTCGATACTCATTTTTATTTAATGCAATAACCCTTACTTCGTAACTATTAGATATGCACTAATTTATCACTGCGTCCTTTGCAAATGTATGTTACGACTTTTGGCGCCGCCGCGCTTATTGTACGGGGACGTAATTCCGTTATTATTGTTTTTGTCTCATACCCTGATGAAGCCTCACGGCGAAACGTTGGTATTACAATGAAAAATAACATTTGATTCGTGTTTAGTGGTATTCTCCTCCATTTAAGGTCTCCAATATCGACTTTCTCCCAAATACAAATCATGGAACACCGTAGGTTGGAGTACAGAAAATACAATTCCATGATTCAGCCACTTAAGCAAGAATTCAATCTACTGGTTTGCAGTTTCGCATCTAACACACATACACACGCGCGCGCGACGACAACAAGAGCAATCTCTTGTTAAAGTCTCTTTTCGTATTTTTACTCCACTAACCCCGTTCAGTAGCAGTGTTCAACTACCGTTGCTCGGGTTCGCAAACAATGATGACGACATACATACTTACCCCTTATTATGCTAAATATCGTAAGTGGAGACTGGTCCATCTTTCAGTTTGGACAGAACCATTACTTGTATATAGGGGTGCTTATTGAGATTTTCTGACTGAATGGCGAATTATGCTGACCATGATCAGACTGCACGGATGTGTAGGTTGATCTTGGTCTGCACTGGTAGTAAAGGGAAGTCAATTATCTCCAGCATGGTAAGGGTTAACCACTCTATATTTAATTGTCGGCCTTACTAGTGTTAAATTATTGTTAGCAATTGAAGGCCACCCTGTTGTTAGGGCCTATTAGTTATGGAAAGTGAGACTTTTAACCTACTGATTTGAAAGGAACTTTTGAAACTTACACAAAATATAATGTCAACCAAGTCTGTTTGTGTTTATTAATAAGTACTCATACAACATGAATGCATTAAAATACATACCTGCATGCATTTTCTTAATGAGGACTGTAACTAAACTTGCCACTTTTCCTCCTTTTCGATAGACAGTTTCATCTGAATTTCATCTGAATTAAGTATTACTTATTGGTCTAGTTTAAAAATTTTCTGGATTCTAGCACTAGCTGTTTGACGTAGTAACAAAAGTTTAATATATGATCGATTGCTAGGGGATCAGTGGTCCATTTGCAACACGCTAATAATCAAGAGGTCACGAAATCGACCCCCATTCCTCCACTAACAAAACTACTAACCCATCTGATGTGACATTAAACTGATGTATCAGCGTATACACTGTGCATGTAAAAGAACCAACTGTGTCTCAGATTTGATTAATTTTTTATATTGAATAGATTTTTCTTTTCTGACGAGTTTTTTCGCGTTTCTGTTACTGTTTTTTATTGTCCCTGATTGGGTAACTCCGTTTATTTTCCCCGTCCATAGGCTAAATAGGGGTCGAAGAACACAATTTTTTTTCATATATTAACTTACAAAAATTACGTTATATATATGGCATATACCTTGTCACATTCATTTCATAATGTTTCTAAAATATAGAAATATAGTTTTTCATTATCAAGAAGAAGGAAGCGAACAAGCTAAACATAATAATGGTTATAAATATTTATAATAATATAATCATAGTACGACCTCGTGATAACATTTACAAACAGATCTTACTCTCAGTTATATTTTAATAATAATGCATTTTAATTTCTTTTCTGCTGGTTATATCAATAATCGAATAGGTAAAATTTAAACTGGCCTTTAGACTTTACATAGACGGTATGACTTCTTCCTTTTACATAGGAATATGTATTTCTTAATTCCGAAACAAAAATAATAATGTTCCAAGTTTCTACCACTGTAACCTAAAATAAATGTTCTCTTTTAACCTCGGTCATTGGAATCTGGAAAAAAAACCCTTCATTTCAAAAATAAGTGAAGAAGAGTTTCATTATCAGTTTTACAAAATACATAACTCAGTCAAACTTTACGCATTCTATACAGCAGTACATATGTACCTAAAATTCTGTTGACAATTCATGTTTGAAACTCCTGTATATATGTATCACTACTTACTAAAAAGACTCATGTATATTTATGCTAAACATTGTTAGCTGACCTAGATGGGTTACATATTCATGACCAAGACGTAATGTAAATTCTTATCTTCAGTGTGACTTTACGAACAGGTATACGGCTTAGTCACAAAAATGAAGCAGACGAGTGTATATATTCTGCCTTGTGAGTATCTCTTTTATTGTCTGTATTTTCGGAAGCATATCGATACCATTCGCGTTATTTTTCCTACCTGCGTAAGTTGTCGTCTGGTCGCTCCGTAACTATTCATTTTCACATATTTAACGCAGACGATACTTCTGCAAAAGGTTTCTCTGACGTCATCGAATCTGATATAGTGAATTATGGTATTAAACCCATTTTAAAAGATAAACAAAAACTGTTGTAATGCACCCCCTCTTCTCTCATGTGGTATCTGTTACAGGCAAATAAATCTTGCTTCTGAAATGTTTCCGTATCTATAACTGTCTTATAAATGTTCCAGTCATCGTTGTCGCTGTGGTGACGGGGCAGACACCGTCATGTCACGACATAGATTCCACGGCATGTCAAATAATGTTACAACAGAAACCGGACCTGTGCTCGGATGAAACCCTAGCGAAATCTGCTTGCCCAAGATTCTGTAAATTATGTCGTAAGTATAGTAATTCCAGTCTGAAATAGGTCTTAAAAATACATTGAGATGTTTTTAGTCAAACGTTTGAACAAAGCAGATCACTTTTACAAAGTTTTATCAAACATGAGTTTTAATGAACTCAGTATGTGTGTAGGGTTTTATTAAAATAGGATATACAAAACGAAATGTCCGGTTTTAACGCGTATCAAGAAGAAAAACTGAAATGTTTAGCCACCTTTTTACTGATTTAGGAATAAAGCAGCAGATTTAGTTTGTGTTTCTAATGTCTCTTTAAGAACACACATTACCACTTACATTGATAGTTGAATTATTTTCTTCAGCCTTGTACAGAAAATAATTCGATGACTTTTTTTAAAGTTCTTGTCAATATTTGGTTTCTTTGCGTTGAAGATTTCCAAACTCAGTTATTTCTAGGTCTTGCTAAAATCTCGCTTACTAAATTTTAAGCTCAGTGATTTCAAAGTCCACTGCTAAATAATGCAAACGTTTGGCAGATTTCCTTATACGGAATTCAAAGCTCAGTAGTTTATAAATAATCTATAAAAAATTGCTGTTTAATGATTTTCAAAGTCTTGGTAAGAATTCCAAAAAGCTTTGCCATGTGCCATGCTTGCATTCAATCAAAACTGCTTAACGTTTTCAGCGGTTGAATGTTACCACTGCAATGCTACGGTCCTTGACTACCACCTGTGTAATACGACAATGCTTTGTGCCGAGGGACAGGTAAGGTTCACATCCAAATTTTTGTGACAAAATTCATACAGATAATTTCAATATTTCTCATTGTTTTGTCAGTTTATTCGTTATATTTTTCTTTAATTTTATTATGTTGTTTTCTTTTTTGCTGTACTCAATTTTGTCCCGGTCTGCTATTGATGCTATGCAATGCTTTGGTATCTTATGCTTCATTATGTAATAATATGTTATACCATGCAACTTTTTGTCATGTATTGCCTTGCCTTTCCATTCCATGCCCTGCCATTCCTTACAATGTCATTTCAAGCCTTGCATTTCCTTACAATGCCATGTCATTTCATATCTTGCCTTTCCTTACCATGTCATTACATGCCATACATAGCCATGCCTTCCCTTTCCTTATTATGCCTTGAGTTTCTTTTCCATACCATGCTATGTCATACCTTGCCTTTCCATACAATGTTTTGTCATGCCTTACTTTTCATTACCATGCCATATCACGTCATGCCATGCCTTGCCTTTCCTTTCCTTGCCATGCCATATCATGTCAAATCTTGCCTTTACTTACCATGCCATGCCATGCATTGCCTTTCCTTTCCATGCGATGTTATTTTGTCTTTTCTGCTTTGCTGTGTTGTGTTGTTTTGTGATGTGTTCTGATTTATTTCATGTTTGATCTGTTGACAGACGTTTGCTGTGCTTACTTTATCTTAATTTTTTTGTTAAGTTTGCGTAATCTTTGAATGTAATGGAAAATGAATAAAGCTGAATTGTATGAAAATTTCTTATACCCGTATTGCAGGTGTGTATGAGAAAAGAACTCAAGTCTTTCCTGGACGGTCACCACGAATACCAGATGACGTGTGAACAAAAACAGGTAAGGAAATCGCTAATACAAAAAGAGATATAGGGAACATAACCAATGTTTTGATATTTTAATATCAGATAAAATCCTCAGCTTTGATGTTTTGTTGTTGTTGTTGTTATTGTTAGGATTTTTAAACATTTGTTGTGTACTTTTTCAGATGTGTGATGGTGGCAGTGATTTAGCAATTCCGTTTGGTAGACGAAACGTTGAGTCACGTGACATTTCTGTGACATGTTGTGCAGATGACTTCTGCAACTATCCAGGAAGTATAGCAACAGGATCTAAAGGTAAATAACAGCGTGTAATTCACATTCCTAAACCCTTGAAACACTCTAGTAGTTAACATCGCATGGAGAAAATATTGAAGTTAAAACTAGGCCACATGACTTAGCAGAAATAGGGTTGAAACAAACTATAAACAGTAATAAATAAAAACAGAAATAATAGTCAGTTAAAATCCTTTGGAAATTTAAATTTATCTTAAATTTTGACTACAACACTGATAACCAGATAAGAAAGTAGCATAATTCGTACCTTTAAATTCATCACATTACATATATATGCCGTATAATGTTAATTTGATTTTCCTACACATATTTATGTAAGTTGATCAATCGGTATGCCTTCTTGCTATCAAAGAGTAACGTTTAGGGTTTTCGAATTAAACTTTTTTTTTGAAACGTGGCAAAGTTCTTTTAATACCCAATAGTTTGACTTTTATACCTATAAAAATATCTTAAAATGGATTTTCAAAAGCAAACAAGTGAAAGTATTTATTGTGAAGTATTCCTTTTCAGGCTGTCCAAAAGACATTGTTTTTCTCGTTGACGAAGCTTCACTTGTCGCAAAATCTGAACAGAGCGGTATCCTTAATTTGATACAGGAAGTTGTACGAAGGCTTGACATCGGTGTTACGGAAAATCTGATTGGTCTGTATGGCTTTGCAGATAATATAGATCCAAAATTCTCTCTTGTTCAAAACACAGACAAGGGGAGCCTTCTTTCTAGCATTCAGGCCCAGACCTTTTACACGCATGATCGGAAATCAGACGTTCACGACGCTATCCAAGCCCTTGTCAATCATATTCTCCTCCCTAGGGCCGGAGACCGTCAAGGGTACCCTGATGCCATTGTCATAATCAGCGATTCCTACATGAGCCACAGTATTAACTTATCAACACGTGACCGCTTGGAACTGCAAAGAGCGAGTCATGACATCATACACCTTGGCGTAGGCCCCACAGGTGGCTTGTCAAGTTTTCTAACCCAAACCAGCATCGACACGCTCGCAACAGACAAGAATCACGTGCTGCACGTGGATAATCTGTATTCATCGACAAACGTGATTGATAAACTCATTGCACTTTTGCTCGAGTGCTAATCAAATCATTCTACTGGTATGAATAATTTCTGTCAAGTTAAAAACAAAGTAAAATGATAAGTATATTACTAGTTTATTTCTTGTTGGAGTTTAATAAATATACCCTTCTGTAGCTAAAATGACATGGAAAAAAACGCCTCATCGAAAAATTGGTGTTAATTTCGTTACCAAGTTTTAGCTGTCAGAAATGTACATGTACTCTGACCGACAAATCCAACCATTCAAATCATATACCAGAGAACGAGATACTCGTGCAATCCGTGCGTGTCATCCGTTTTACGTAAAGGTAAGAAAACGAGTGGGGTTGTTTATACGATATAGACACGAGCGTTTAGTGAGTGTCTATATCGTATAGCCAACCCCACGAGCTTTTCTGTCCGACTTAGACCACGTGTAAATCAAAACACGCAAATTAATTGTGCTGATATAGTCTGTTTTCATGTACATCCATTCCCTTTTAGCTCGACTATTCGGAGAATAAGGAGAGCTATTGCACTCGCCCCGGCATCGGCGTTTGTTAAAATTTTTTATTAAGTGTAATAGATTGTTCATTAGTAAAAGAGATCCAATTGAAATTTTGATTGAAGTTTTTTACTTTACTTCAGTTGAATCTAAAAGTACTTGCATATAATGACAAGGCCCTGCTGTTGGACAGATAACTCTGATAGAAATATTTACAAAAAATATGCCCATTTTTTCTTGCTTGCTGTGGGACAAAGGGCATAATTGTATTAGCATTATTTTCAGAATCATTCCTTTTTTTACTTTGAAATTTGGTTAAAATTTAAGATTAAGTGTTTTATTATTATTTCATAATTATTCTCCTGTCATTTGGAATAGTGAGTAAGTGAAACATCAAGTTTATTATGGAAGATTCGATTGAAAATAATATGTTATTTTAATAAGGCTTTACTCTAGGACAAGGTGCTTATGTCAATATTTTTTTACAATTATGCCCCTTGTAACTTACATTTTGTTTTAATTTACAAGAAAAAGTTTAAGTAAAAGTTAAAATAGCGTGCTTATAAAGTGAACTTAGAAAATAAGATGCATTAATCTGTCATGGACTTTGACTAAATGAATTCCTGTCGTGACATAGAATTATGCTCTGGTATGCTCAGATTCCACCATCAGAGCACTGAAAATAGTGTGTTGTCATTGGACAACTCTTATTGCTACTGAAAACAAGATATTTCAAGTCCACTGAACCTTGACATAGCATGAGATTCTTGCCTGTTAAATAGACAATGATAAACCATAAGACCTCTATCAAAATCTTATAAATCATGGCTCTATGGTCAGAATTGGCCCCAATCAGAGGTCACGTAATTTTACATAGATTTATACACGAAAAGCTTTAAAATCTTCTTGTCAGAAACTATAAGGCCTACAATTTAGATAGTTTGTAGTGTCATCTAGAGTGAACCTCTTCCAAAATCATACAAATAATAGCTCTATGGTCTAAACTGGCCCCACCCCAGGAGGCATTTCCTGTCATATAGACTTTAAAAGTTTTTTTTTTAAAAATGTCCCTGTCAGAAACCATAAGGCATAGAATTTAGATATTTGCTATGTAGCATAGTCTAGTGGACCTTAACCAAGTTTGTACAAATCAGAGCCACTGGTAAAAAATTGGCCCCGCACTAGGGGTGACTTGATTTAACATAGAGTTATTTTGGAAAAGTTAAAAAAATCTTCTTGTTTGAAATCATAAGATATAGAACATAGATATTTGGGTTGTAGTATCATCTAGTGGACCGCTAACACAGTCATATTCTTTCCATATAGTCTTGTGTACCCACCCTACCCACCTAGGTAAGCCCACGCCCTCCCCCGTCCCGCACAAAGAAATCCATTGGTTGGGTTATGAAGGGACTTTGCCTTTATCTACCTTTGTCCTTGATCTTCATGTGACCTACTGACCTACTTTTACTTTTGCGTTTTTGCAGCTATATAATCCAAAAGTTAACTAGTTATATAAGTTTGCATGCAGACTTTAACTTTAACATAGGCTGACCTTGACGTAATGATCCACTTCCTTGTATTAAAAATTACATCAATTAAATTTTTAATTTTGTATAATTTAGCCTGCAGATGTCCATTTGACTTTTGCTGACCTTGACCAACTGCCTTGGACCTTGACATTTGCCTACTGACCAACTTCCTTGTTTTTGACGCTATGCCATGGAAGTTCTCACTATTGTATAAGTCTACATACAGACTTTTATTTTGACCATGGTTTACTTTGACCTATTGACCTTCTTTTTATGCTACTTTCATGACATTTGTACAATGTGTATAGTTTTGAAAGCAGATTTCATTACTGACATATGACGATAATGTGATATGTTTCAATGGTATCTAGGTGATATAGGGCCAGCATGGCACCCGTTACACTCTTTTCTCAGCTGACTGCAGTCAATGGGTTTGGTTTGAAAATATTTTTTGATATCTAATGTGGTATTTAAGATGAGCGACTACAATTTGCTGCTTACAATATACATTCAGAATATCAATTAATAAATTGGCATGTTTGTCGACCAGTCATCAAAAATAAAACGAATAATAAAAAGTACAAAACCAAACCAAAACTAACAAAAATATGAAAATGAATTCTCTGTTAAATGTTAAAACCTGATCGAACCGGATTGAACCTGTTCTCTCTGGTTTATCAGTCTGTTCCTACTGACATACGGTACGGATTCGCTCCTCAAAGACAGATCATGATTTTTGTCTATTTATAGAAAAGAACGGTGACCGTGATTTATTTACTTTTAACTTAAAACAACAACAACAACAAAACAAAAAAGAAAAAAAAAGAATAAAAGAAAACAGATACGTTAGTTGTTGCGACTAGGTATGGGAATAATAAAGATATTGGGTTTTGAATACCAAGGATGGGAATGGTTCACACATCACGGCATGACATAGCATGGTAAAAAGAAGCTTTTGTCTTGTTAACTAAAAACCAAAATTGCCTGCAGTGTTGCAAAAGATAAACCACAACAGTAACAACAACAAACACAACCTCTTGAGTAAACCTTTTTAAATTTGGTCTCAGACATAAGCTTTATTCGACAGCCATATTTTACAGTTGTAGATATTTCTATAAATGTTTCATTATGTAACAGTGAACGAGAATGAACGTGCAAGAAGTTCACACTGCTATACCAAAACTGTTATCAAATGGCAGTAAGTAGGTCAAAATAGTCGCTTCCTATCATTCACTTGACTAACATCAAAGTTTGAAAATGGCGACTCTAACAATTATACTACTTAGTAAGTAATATTTTGTGAGAGTAATTTGCAATAATTAACGTAAAAAGTCACCAAGAAGCTTTATTCTTTAGCCTTTTTTTTAATTTCATACATTTAACTGAAAAAAAATACTTGTATGATTTTTTTAAGCCATTGACAGCTGAGACTTACCGTAGAATGTTTAAACATACTATTAATTACTGCTTTAGCTTTTGGATGTAATTGATGATGATCATGATGATGATGATGATTATGATGATGATGATGTCGGTGACGATGATGATGATGACTTTTATCATCTTTATGAGTATAAGTATTATCTATATTATGGTGTTGATGGTTAAGGTGATGATGATGATGATGATAATAGTGTTGATGGTAATGGTGATGATGATGATGGTGTTGATAATGTCGGCGACGATGATGATTATTTTTATCATCTTTATTATAATTATGGTGTTGACGGTTATGGTGATGATTATATAATTGATGATGATGATGATGATGATGATGATGACGACGACGACGACGGCAATGATGATGAATGTAACTTTTATCAATATGAGTGATCGGTTATAATGATAATGATAATGTTGCTGTTTTTATTTATGTTTGTTGTTGATGTAAAAAGTCCCTAAATTTTAAGATGTAACATATTGACTGAAATTAATTGAACGCTCTCTTTTAAATCAACAACCTGCAGTCATTGCCCTTTTTCATTTCCTTTGTTTAAATGATATCAGCATATGTATTTTTATTTTTTGGAAAAGTCAGCTTTATTAAAAGTCTTTTCATAATTACTTTCTTTAACTCAAAAAAGAAAAATGTTCAGCTTAAAAAAGGCGAGTATCATTAAAGATCGCTTCGGTACAGGCCCTTCAAACACTACAATGCATTACTCCTGTGAGCTTAATAAAAAAAATGCCTGTATTGTTTCTTTGTTTACTGCCTTCATACACATTCTTTTTTTTTCTGAACATAGATTGATAGAAATTATAACATTATAAAAGAACTGCGTGTTTTCGATAGGTTTTGCCTTTTCCATGGTGACGACGCAAACCATGCCAGCATGTGATGACCTTGACACGGGGGCATGTAAGCTTATGATAGCCCAGAAACCGGACTTGTGTTCCGACCTGACCTTAGCGAAGTCTACCTGTCCAAGATTCTGTAAACTGTGTCGTAAGTACTTTTCTAGTTATGTTCAAAGTACTATTATACAGAAATCTTTATAGAATACGAATTAAATTCAGACTCGCAGACATTATGCCACAACTTTATTAATCAAATATTCATATTTTACAGCGGTGGAATGTTATCACTGCAATGCCACAGTTCTAGACTACCATCTGTGTAATACAACAATGGTTTGCCCGGAAGGGGAGGTAATTTTACGACCCTTTGAAACTATGACTCATACCTTTTCTCGACATTTTACGGTTTGTAAATGAAATGTCTTTCGGCTGGTGTAAGGAAGTGTTTTGACATCCATAGTATTATGACACCCCCAATCATCTTTTCTTCTGCTGCAACTTCTGTCACAACTCCCACTAGCAATGATGCTTCTGCTACTGGTGATATGCTTACTTCTCCTACTGTTGCAATTTTTGTACCTACCGCTTTTGATACCGTAGCTTTTCTGTTTCTTCAGCTGTTGAAACTTCTGTAACTTCTGCTGCTGCCTATTATGCTTCTTGTATTTCTGCTGCTGTTGTCGTTTCTCTAACTATCGCTTCTACTGCTGGTGTTACCTCTACTTCTGCTGTTGTAATTTCTGAGACTTCTGCTTCTACTTCCGGGGCTACGACATCTACAAGTGCTGCCTGATAGTAGAACAACTGTTACTAGATCAAAATAGTCACGTGTATTGTATTATGTTTAGTCTATAAATACCGCTAGAGAAAACCGTGTTACAATGCAAACTTTTATCTCGACCAAATTTAACCCTAATCTTAACACCGGGATGATTTTTTTCATAGTGGCCCAATCAAATTCTTCCTTACAGCGGGAAGAAACGTCAAAATGCATCCTTACAACGGAAAGAATTTATTTTATAGGGGGTCAAAACACTATCAATAGTTTAAACAGTGAAAATCCTCTCTCCCTAATATCCCGAGTGCAATAAATCGAACAGGTATTTTGTGCCGAATGTCTCAGAGTTCTTTCGAACAATTTTTTAAATAGTTTGAGGCGTACTTTGAATATAATTATCATATTTATGTGTTGTTTTTTCATACTTAGTGTAAAAGGACATTGTGCGTTTTATTTTCCTCTTTTGAAGGTATGTATGAGAAAAGAATTGAAGTCTTACCTAGACGGTCACCATGAGTATGAGATGACATGTCAGGACAAACAGGTAAATTTTTTTTTCTTTGGTCTGAAAAGTCTTCCGTCGATAAATATCATCGACAAATTGTGATTGTCCAGTATTTCATCATAATAAGTCTCACATTTTATTCTTTTTTCCACTCTAAGATGTGTGATGGAGGTTCTGATCTTACAATTCCATTCGGCAAACGTGATTTAGAGTCACGTGACATCTCCATTACATGCTGTGCGGATGACCTTTGCAATTTTCCTGGGTCAACGCAGACATTTACAGGTAATTAAAAACAGATGACAAGAAGTATAAAATCTTAGAATATGGTAAATGAGGTTTAAAATTCTCAGCAACACATGTAAAATGGCAATGTTATCAGTAGTATTACATTTCATATATCAATGAAACATGCTTTATGCTTAATTTCCTTGGTGTTAACTATTGCTTTTGGGCCATATATAATTTTGTTTATTTCTGCAAAAACACATGTGTTCACTGTGAGAGTATATAGAAATATACATGTACAATGAATATCAACGATCAAACCAGCAAATTAGTAAGCGCCTCGCGACAAGTTATAACAACATGTCTTGTTCTGACGTTTATTTATCTACAATCGTTACTTTTCAATCCATAAAGTTAATCTACCTATAGGCTGCCCGAGGGATGTCATCTTCCTCGTTGACGTAGGCTCAGATGTCGTGATGACACAACATAGTTCAGTTCTCAACACAATACTAGCAGTCACGCACCGATTGGATATCGGCATGACAGACAATCTAGTTGCCCTGTATACCTACGATCAGACCACCCACGAGAAAATACGACTCCAACAATACACCGACAAATCCGACATGGTTTCCGCTCTACAGTACCAGAACCTACAAGGCAAAATTCGCGGGTCTGACACACACGATGCCATCCAGTTCTTAATTGATCATGTGATGACAACAAAAACTGGCGATCGACCAAGTTACCCAGACGCTGTTGTTATTATAACAGATTCCAGGCATGCACAGAGAGTTCATCTAAGCGTCTCAGAACAAAGAGATCTCCATAGGGCAAGTGATGACGTCATCCTTGTAAGCGTAGGTCGTCGCTACACCGGTAGTTTATTCGGGGTAACTTCCGGTGAGACAGAAATAGCAACAGATAGAAACCATATCTTGCATGTTCCAGATTTGAATGCAATATTAAATTTGGTTAATTCAATCGTCGCTTTGATAAATAAGTGCTAATTGTATGCAATGTTACGTGGGTAACGAATAAAGGTTACAAACAGACATGCATGTTATTATTAAGATCTATTAAGAATGAAAAGAACTAGACAAACACATAACAAAGATCAAGACTTCATGGAAACATTATACTTAAGCAGCAGAAAACATCAAATACAAGAACACTTATTGAGTAATAAGAGACTCAGTCAGCCATTCTATACTAAAACATTGTCAGGCCGTTCAGTGCCCTTATTCCGTGAACACACGACTTTATTGTGCGTTCAGGAAATATTGCAGGTTGGTTTCCGGAAATGTCTTAAAAAAGTAACAAAACTAGCCTGACAAGGGTGAATAAACAAAAATATTTCTGGTAAAATAGAATTTATTCAATTCAAATTTAAAGACATTCAAAATGTCACAATCTGATTAACAAAGATAAGTAAACCTTTAGTGTGACATATGTCATGATATGTATGCTGAGAAAATATTCACGCAAATAATGTAAGTGTGACAGGAATTTTAAATATATCATCTCACATGTCAATTAAGTATCTAGAATGTATTGAAGGTAAAATCCAACAATTATGCTAACCATTTTTGCCCGTTTAATTTTTACAAAAATATGTACAAACTATGCACTGAGGTTTTTTACTATAATAACATATAAATAATTCACAAAAAATACACATGGATTTTACCAAAAAGATTTAAAAAAATGTCTCTGCTGTTTGGTGTAAGAAGCAAGCGTCCAGTGATAGTTTTTTAAGTATCTTTTTGTGCAAAGGAACTGAGTTTATTTCTTTTATATACATATTCCTCTTAACATCAACTTTTTAATGGTATTGACTTTTGACGGATCATTTAATAACCATGACAAATGATAATTTTAAGTTGAGCAATTTTTTGTTCAAAATCGAATGAAATAACAGTGTTTGTTTTCAGACTATCTTTACAATCTTGTGTGCAATACGTTTCTTTGAAACACCACCTTTAAATGAAATAAACATTTACGAAGAAGTCTTCAGCCTCGGAGTAAAAGGTACATATACAGAAGATAACAACATAGTTTACAAAATACAGACAATTGTTTCTGAATAGAAAAATTGCACTGATTAAACATTAGTTATTACACACAACAACTACAACTACAACAAAACAAGTTAACGTTTATAACTACATTTAAAAGTCGCCTGCTTCTTATAATTTTTTGTCGTCTGCATATGTAAAGCTGAAACTACAAAACTTAATGGATTTTGCAGCAAAAACACTGAGCAAAGTGATCGCTTATTATTCTGGCAAGAATAAGCAAAATAATGAACAAGGTACCACTAAACTCCACAGGCAGTCCCATTCAGTCCCATTCCTAAAACTACATAAAATGGTCATTAAATTCCACCTTATTGTTTTTTCCTTGAAAATTTGTTTATTTCCGCAATAAACATTTATTTTAGAAGTCTATTTTCAGTTGATATAAGAAGAGGATTTCAGTGGATTTTAGAAATGGATTTCACAAAAGGATTGGCACCGATTGCTGTTTGTATCAATAGCCACGACAGACAATATTTTGTTAAAATATTTCACATATACTTTCTTCCTGCAAACTGTCATTCATCAACTAACATATAACAGTCGTTTGAAATATGTGTGAAGTTGTAAATATACTAAATAAACTTGATTTATATAGTTCTAAATAAATAATTCAACTGTTTAGACTTAAAAACCCACACATACAAAATACTAGAACATTCTTCATAAACACTGCTGGAAAAGAATAGAATAAAATATCAACTTTCATGCGGTTCATTCAGATAATTACACTTTCAAACTGTTCTGCTTAAAATTATATAAATATGTACATTATATTTGCATTTGGTTAATATTTTTGCGGTATGTTTATTTTTTGCTGACAATAAACTCAAATTTTAGTACATTTCAACCTTTAATAAATCACACACATTCGATTGATAATTTCAAATAATCAAACAGATTCATCACTTAGCAAGCACCAAAGTTACACATACTGGCAAATAGTTTTATGCATTTCATTATTTACATAACACACACACATTACAAACACAATTTAAAACAGTTACAAACACTGTCGTTTAGAAACAAAATATTTTACGAACCCTTCTAAAAAATAAAAACAAAATGAACATTAAAAATCATTATCTGAATTATAAATCACATAGTTTGATCAGAAATACTCATATGGATTTTTGCTTTCCCTCTTGGATGTCCGTCTACTCTCTTCCAACGACTTGCTATGAAGGAAAGATGGATTGTCATTTCCCTCCTCCGCCTTCGACTCCTTTGTCCCTTTCGTCAAAGGTTTTTCTGGCTCTTCCATCTAACAAAATCAAAATGGGGAAATTCTAAAAACTTTAACAAAGACATTCTATTAAGGCTAACAGACATTTCATTCTAAAGATTTTATTCTGGATCTTCTGTCTAAAACATTAAAATTAGGAAACTTTAAGAATTTACAAAGCCATTCTTAAGGCTTATAGACTTCCGGTTAATGTTTATTTCCAATATTACTGATTTTCCAATTTGCTCAGTTTCTGATAAACTTTCAAGACAAATTGTCGTTTTTTTCTGCTGTAGCTGGGTTTTGAAGAATCGAACAAAGTAAAGTTTCTTGAGAGATTCTCAGAATAGTTTTGAAATTCATTTTTCAAGTATCGTATGGCTGATAATTCTATAAACGAATAAAAATCAAAATAAATGGACATTATAAGTTATGACATATTCTTCACCAATCGAGTGCTAAAAGGTATATGTTGAGATTCGAACACACCATTCAGAACAGAAGCAAAGACAACAGAATACCTGAAAGCCTTGAACTGTAACTCTTAGTTGAGTGGGAAGCCCGAATGTGAGTAGTGGTAAACGGAGCACGGTGGGGGTGGGGGGAGAGGGGGGCTCGGATGGGGCAAAAAAGAGTTATTCCCTTTAGGTTGTCTTCGGAATACCCCGGCTAGGGCAAAGCATCGGTTATAGCAAAAACCACGGTCTAAGGGAAGTAACTCCTCTTTCAACCCTCGTGCCCCCACTCATTCCTCATGCCTCCTTGTTCACCCGGATACTTATTATTCAAAACGCTGAAATTTTCTGAGCTCTGGCATACGCAGCCGGATTTTTCGCTACTTAATAAAATTGTTGTAAAATTTCCTTCTTCTTTTTAGTATCCATAGCGACGCTATAACTGAGGGGATTCGAAGACAAACTGAGGGGAATCACTCTTGCATGTATATAACCTCAACGTTTACAGCAGTAACTTCCCTTAGACCATGGTTTTCGCTATAACAAAGGTTTTGTCCCAACTGAGGTTTCCCCCTGTGCCCCGTTTACCACTTCTTAGGTGTTTTTTCACATTATTTAGATTTTCCACTATGGTTCTAAAGGTTTATGTTCCATATTAGAAAAAAGTAGTTGATTTGAATTTATATTATATTACTTTTTATTCTAAATGCTAATTTTGCTCAGGTTAGTTTTGGTTTTATCACAGTTCATGCTTCAGGCAGGAAAAATACAAAACTATCGACTTTGTGAAAATTAACGTGTCTCGTAAAACATTATGCAAAAATAATGTGAACAAGGTTTACAATATAAAATATTAGAATAATTCTAACCACCAAGGAAACTAGAGGGAGATTATTTTCACAGCATTCAGAAAAAGACTTTATAGACCATGTATTCATGCAAATATCACAGAAACACACATGCTGAGCTAATTATAGAATGCTAAATATAGAATGCTGGGTATGACAGCATTGTTCTATTAGCCTCACCCTCAGAAAAATGTCCCGTTATCGTCTTGGAATGCATAATTATACTGCAAAGTCAGAAAATCTGCATAAAGTATAACTAACACACAAGGCTCTAGCTATAAGTTAAAGTGGCAAAAATTTCATTTTCTTTAAATTAATGGATATAAGTAAATTTGATGAATAAATTATTTTTTTACAAAAATAGTTGTTGTTGTACCATTTTTGGGTGGATAGCCATTTTTTTTCAAAATCAACAATATTCTAGTGTTTTTATGGCTGAGGGAAACAAATATTAATTATTCTTTCATTTTCTAGCGAATGAGCAACTGAAATGGATATGCAATATATCTCCTGTTAATTTAAGGGCATGCCCCCCCCCCTCAATGCATTTCAGGCTTTTCTGAAAAATGTTTCAAACTCGAATGCTAAAGAGATAAAAATAACCACACCTCAGGCACGTAACTAAATTTGGCAATTTTATTTAGACAATCATTTTAAAATCAATTCTAGCGAGCATTTTTTCTGGAACAATGTAGTTTAAGAATAAACTTACTTTTTTTTAATGAATGATATGTTTTCAACTTTGAACCTTGGGAGTTGTCTTTTAAGCATATTGTAATCCAATATCTTTTAGATAAAATTTAGATCTGGTTAGTCAAAAAGCTACTTGAATACGCACACAGATCCAAGTAAAAATATTTATAACAAAGTTTTCACTGTAAGCGACAAATGCCCCCCCCAAAAGGTATTGTCTCCAAAGTGTTTGGGTTGAAGCAATGCTTTTTTAAGTAATATGGCAAATGTCGACAAACACATGCAGAAAGCCAGCTTGAACGAATGAAAGTTAGACAGAAATATGGACTAAACGTTTGCTACATATTGCCTGAATGTGGTAATAACTATTGCAAGTTCTTTTATGTTCTTTTATATCATTAATATACTAGATTTCGAGGAAACAGAAATTGATATGCAGTGGTTTATATTACATAGAGGTACAGACTACAAACAGAAAGACAAACGGATTGACAGTTTGTCACATAATGTATCAGTCTGGTGAACATTTGTGCCATTTTTCTTAAAACTCTGTGATGTACTAATGACAGACAAAGCTGACATAAATATACACAAAACCGCTTTTTATATCAATTAGCAGTCTAGACGACAGATAGATGGATGGATACCTTGTGAAACACTGCTTTAATTTTGTGAAACTTTGTGCCAAGGTATTTTAAAATCATGTCATGTACCAATGAGTTATAGAGCAGACAGGAACATATAACATATACGTAGGTATAAGACTTTGTTTTTAATAATACTGATGGACAGACAGAACCACACAGAGTTTTCGAAACATGACCGCTTTCTGGACAAGGAAATTGTCACAAGTAATTTAATAAAAACATTCGATGTAACATAGAGTTACACAGCAGACAAGAATATAAAGGCTTTTACAAAGCGGACCCGAAATCAATACGGAAGTACGAGTATTATAACTATATTCCCTCCTTCCAGGGGATAAAAATAAAAAATGATAATAATAAATCATGCTACCTTCCCGGATTCGCTGGTCTCAATGCCTTTATAAGACGTCTCTTCGGAGTCATAATCTTTCTTCTTAATACTTGGACGTGGTATGCTAAATGCCGTATCAGTGTCGTCATCTAGCGGAAAGTCTTTCGTACTGACTCCTGTCCGACTCATTCCGAATGCAGAGTCGAAATCAGACGACAACGGTCTTCTGTATCCACTGTATCTTCGTTTATGTCTCCTATAAAATTGAAATGTATTTAAACGTGTTTATTTAAGTATCTCAAGGACATCAATGACTTTGTATAAAGTTTTTGTTGTAATTAAAATTAGTTAAACTACTTCCTCACTTGCATCAGTGGTGAGGGACAAATGACCTTAAGACTCATTGTCGATATCATTTAATCAATGAGAAATTTATCAGGACATGGTGGGATTTGAACCTAAAACATCTGGATTCACAATACGATGCTTTATCAACTGAGACAGCTAGGTCGCCACAGCAGTAAAAATCGCTACCCACTCACCAAAATCATTTTAAACTACAGAAAATTGAAAGTTTTAATAATCTTTCATAACGTTTTTTTTTTGCAATGTGGCATGTAAGGCCGGATAAGAATGCTCATTAGAACATACCGTTTTACGTTGTTTCAAAATAAACTCCGTACCTCCTGTTTTCGGCTACAGAACTTGTTGAACTTATGAACTGAAGGAACGTTTATTTCAATCTTAATTTTTTAACAACAATTTAGGTTACTACAAGCCCTTTACAAGATCAGTAGTAGAATTATACAAATACAATTACCTGTACATCCCGAATATAGCACACACAAGCAACAAACATACAGCACCAACACTCGCTCCTACTGCTATAGCTATAATCTTCAGTTCTAAAACGATATTTAGATTTTCTTAAAAAAGTCCTGAACAAAGCGATTCATTTAAAAAAAAAGGTACTATTACATCAATTATAACAAAAGGGTCCTTCGGTTGAAGTTCAATGCAGATAAAAAGAAATGTAATGGCTAGCCTACCAATATTAATCAAACTCTGGTCAGCTATTGATATAATGTATCAAAAAAGTAGAGGTTATCTATATTTTGGTGCATATATTCCCAAGCCCCGTTTAGGTAAGACTGCAGCAGCTGCTTATATATTCATATTGTATGTATTCGGGATAAATGTTTGTTATAACCATTTTAACTAGATAGTCAAGAGATTATACGATCAAACATGTATTACTTTCTGCTTCCTTGTTCTTATCGGCACAGTTCGGTCCAGCCCACTTATCGTCACATCTGAAATACAGGAAATGAATGGATGGTTTCGGAAAGATGAACCTGTGGCATATATAAACATGACTGATACCTGTGTATCAAGATTTAATGCATATATACGAGGGGCGTTCAATATATTCGTAGACTAATGTCCTCATTTTTTCATTTCAGAAGCAATTTTAATTAAAATTGTATCAATTGATAGCGTTGTTTTTCCTTTTCAAAACAATGAAAATTCAAATTGATAATTACGCAACTTTAAGACTGACAGCCATTTTCATAACCATGGTAACGCACAAGTATAGTATACTTTGATTATAACATAAAGGTTCTACTAAACTTTGAGATAATTTTATTTATTCGTTCTTATAACTTTGTTTAATCAGTGACAGATGAAAACATGAAGTCTTTTTTAAACATAATCACAGTATGACGCCATTGTCTTGCATGCATATACTAAAACTTGAGGCACCGTGGTCCAGGGGTAAAGCGCTGGGCTTCGGATTCGGAGGTCGCAGGTTCGAATTCCGTCAGAGGTGAGATTCTCTCACAATTCTTACATTCCTCCACTTTGCGCGAATGCTGGTATGGAACCCAGTAAGAAGTCATCAAGAGTGATAAATCTAAGTTGTAAGAACTTGTACTGCAATCGATGTAAAATAAATGAGTCTAAACTTAAACTAAACAATTACTTGCAAAGGTATTGATCTTCAAGGTTGCCATGGGTACACTGGCCGCCATTCTGGCAAGGGTTTGGTTCGCACAGATCTGCAAATCATAATGAGGTTAATCTATATATGAATTAATGCGATGTAAACAACCACAAACAAAAAAATAATTTTACTTATAAACGTCGATAAAAAGGCATATATTATTTAAAAGCTTTTCGTTATCATCAACAACAACAATATTAACAACATAATAGTAACACAGATAATATTATCATTATTCATGTATGGCATTGTCATCCCCGCTTTCCCTCCCCGCCCCACCCCCGGCCACGCACACACCAGCTATAAGGAGTTTAGTTTGAAAATGAGGACATTAAGGTGATATACGTTGACATAAATAAACATGATATATCCATTCAAAAATGAATTAGGTAGCTTAAGAATACAAAAGCTAACCCTGCAAGCTCAGTTCATTCTTAACCTCCTTAAATGAACTATTTCCTGATTTGTTTTATTAACTGTTACTCATAAATTCAATAAATATCAACAGACTTGCAATAAGGAAAAATAATATATGAACAAATGTTACAACTCCTTGCTTACTATATTTCCACAGTTATTTTCAAAGAATTTGTTTCTGTTAGTATTTCTGTTATAAACTTGGTATAATCTAGAAAAGCGAAATATGAGGAACATTTCTCTAAAGTTTTGTTGAAAATGACCTTGCAGTTTGTGAGGAGATGTCATCTGAAGCCAAATATTGATGAAATTCTTTTTTTTGGCTTAGGTGGCCATTTCATGCAACAGCGTGGAACCATTTGGGCAATATAAATAGCGGCTATTATAAGAAATTTTTTTGTGAAATTTAGTGGAAAAAAAAAGACCTAGCGGTTGAGGAGAAGATATCTTCGATATTTCTTCTATTTTAAGCTTTAGCAGCCCTATATACAATGAGGCGAAACCGTTCAAGCAATTTTAGAAAAGAGCAAATAAATTAACATTTTTAAAAAGTTTGTTAGAAAGAAGTTAAGCGATTTGTTAGGTGATACCATTCGAAACCAAAATCCTTTTATAGCTCATTTTGTGGAACGTAACAGAGCCAGTTTAGCAAATTTTAATAGAAGGCTAAATAAGAAACATTTCTGTTAAATTTGGTGGTAAATGTGCAGTTAACAAGAAAAAGTCATTTGAATTTTTTTTTCTATTTTATTGCTTTTGCGGCACTGTTGTGTAAATGAGTTGAACAATTTGAGCAATTTTAGAAAGGGTAATCTAAGGAACATTTCTCTTAAGTTTGGTTAAAAATGCAAGATGTTAGAAAATGTTATTTTAAGACAAATATTGACAAAAATCTGTTAAGCTCTGGCGGCCAGTTAGTGCAATGAAGCGGAAACATTTGTGTTATTGTAATAAAGGACTAAATAAACAACCATTTTGGTGAAATTTGGTGGAAAACTCTTTGCAGTTTAGGAGGAGATGTCGTTTGATTTTTTTTCCTTTTTTTACTTCTGCAACCCTTATGACGGTTCGAGCAATTTTACTAAAGGGCCATAAATGGAACATTTTTCTTAAGTTTGGTTGAAATTGGCCTTGTTATTTTGGAGAAAATATCATTTGAAGTAAAATGTTGACAACTCACGACGGAATTGGGGCTATGGACGCTGGACACAGGGTGATCCAAATAGCTTATCTTGAACATGTTCTCAGATAGGCAAAAAATAAACGAAGGACCATGAACCAGCAAACAATGAAAGGCAAAGTTAAAGTTCCTATATCCTGTACATTAAATCAATGTCAGCTTCTTGACCTTAAAGAAACAAGTCAATACACAAGAGGCTGAAAAGAGTAACAACTCTCCTAACAGTTGATGTAGATTATTGTTTTTGTTTTTCCTCTACAGTTTTCCGAGAAGCTATCTACCTTTCCCTAAATTTCAAGTTAACACATTAAACTGTCACAGTAAGAGTAAGCGATCTCTTTGCACTCATCCTCAATTCTATTTGTTTTAACAATTCTTCAAGTTTCAATCAATTTCATTCTAGGATTTCAAAGTTATCGAGTAAGCCTGCAGGAAAAATTTGAATTAGAAATTTTAAAAAAGGCGATAACTGCAGATAGCCAGTATTTTACTCAGCATCTTTCATAAATGCTATTTAACAAAGTTAAAAAAAATGATTTAACAAGAGCAATAACTCTGCAACTGGACCTGGAAAGGTATGTTTCTTTTATTTTTACTCTTTACTTCTCTGATATCGCCATCTTTTTATCCTCTGAGTTTCAAGTCAATATACTGATGACTTACAGAGAAATGCTCGGACAAATTAGGACGCACGTACGGATGGAAGGACGCACGAAGAACATTACAATATCACCCGCCCCACCGCCTATTATGTGGGAGAATAAGCTACAAATTGAAAAAAAAATTTAAAAAATACTGTTACAGAATGTATAACCTTGACCTTTATTTTCAAAAACAAGCCAGCTGAACTATCCTTGACAGCTGTTGGGTTTTCACGTGGAGTCAAATACATTTTTACTTCCCTTGTTAGTATTTTAAACGATCTAAATGTACAGCATTCTAAATAGATTGTACTTGTAGACGCTCGCGTACACCAACCTGAGCAAGCTTTAGAACCATCGTATGAGAAACCAGCAGGACATATGCAAGTGTAACCACCAGGGTAGTTCCTACATTCACCACCGTCACACACAGCTTTCTGGCATTCGTCTACATCTGTAAAATTAATTATGTCTTTTTTTAAATATATTTTTGGTAAAAACTATGATTGTCTATTGATTAAATTTAATATGACTACATGAAATGTTTTTACAAAATGTTAACTTGTTCACATTTCTCCTTCTTTAGCTTGAACACAATATAGGAAATAAAAATAACACGAGCATGGGAAATTATATATAAAAAGAACGTAAATTTCGTCTTTACCTTTACATCGGGTATACATGATTTCCCAGTTCTCGAAATATGGTGTCCGACAGGAACATGTGTAAGTCCCATTCGCTGAACTGCAGTTGGTTGATAAGGGGTCACAGTCTGTTTTCTCCGGTATTGCACAAATCCCTTCTTGTTCGTCTTTTATATGGAATAAATCGTGATCAGAATATCTTCAAACTCATACTGATTTAGAGTATGCATGCACTTTACTTGTCATCCAATTAGCAAACGAGGCAAGGAAAAATTTCAACCGAAACATTTTCAGTTAGTGAAACAAATCTTGCATATAACTTTTCATAACAGGTAACAAAATTCTTCAACCTTTAACAAAGTACATGTAATGTATTCAAGTTTTATTTCTTTACTTGGAACCAAAGAGAACTTTTTTTTTAAAGCTGAATACCATTAATAAATGCATATCTAGCATGTCTAGTCTTCTAAAAAAAGAGGTTATTGGTCGGCAACTTTTCTAAGGTCAAATATTTGTCGCCAGCACTTGTTTTATACCATGTTTTCCTTTTTTTTACAATTAATATTCAGGAGTTAAAAAACTAGTACATTTTGTACTAGTTTCTTGTGGGAAACAACCAGGACGAGTTGAGTGAAACAACATTTATAGTGAAGGGAGATAATTCAAGATACCAGCGCTTATGAAAGAAGAATGTATTGTATTCATGAATTAAATGAATAAGAATAATAATAACTATTACAAAGAAAAATTTACATATAGTCCAACAATAATTATCATACCTTTATATATCAACGACTTGGATATCGAAACAAGGATTGGCGAATTTTTGATTAAAGCAAAATCGTTTTCGGATGTTAAACTTTCTAATTCAAGTTGTAGAGTCTTTGCCACTTGTTCTGTGGAATATATATCATTAGTGTAGAGAACAAAGACTGCATTCCATTCCATTGATCCATCGGCTGATCGCCGTGTCCTGTAATAAATTAATCAATTTGTGGTATATTTGGTTCCCAAAGTTCCTAGCGTGCATCTAATGCTTCAGCCAAATTCTTACATTTATTGTTTTGAATTATTATTTAAAAATAGGTACGAAATTTACATAGGTAAAGTAAAATTAGGTAGCTAATGCAGAAAGCACTGAACATCCCTTTTAAGCATTTCACAAACAGATCTTTAACATTAAATTAATAAGATTTAAGTGACCATTTATAAAAATGAGCTAGGTATTAAAGGACAGCTAAACAATTTTGTACTACGATTTTTACAACGATTTAATAATCCCTGTACTAGTACAAAATATAGACTGTCAGAGCATTTTCAATCAAATATTAAGATTAGATTATCTATATAAAAACTAAATTAAAATAACACCTCTTCCCAGTATTCAGCTTCTCAATCGATAAAATATCCACCCTTACAGTTGAAAAATTACTGTAGACTCCTTCTAACTGAAAATATCAACAAAAAGAAAGCAGTTATATACAAGAGAACGAATTTCAGTAGAACATAGTTCTGGTGTATTATGAAAATATTCGTTGCTCCCTCCAGTACTTCTGACTAGTAACGGAAATATAAGTTCAGAGAATTGTTTGTCGACTACACCTGCCAGTGTTTATACTTTATAAAAGCAGGGCCGGATCCAGAAATTTCTGACTGGGGGGGGGGGGCTTGGGGGAAGGTACGGAAGGGGGTGTCCCCCTTCCCTAGGGGTGTGGGTGGTTGGGGGGCCTCCCCCAAGACAATTTTCTAAAAATGTGGAGTGAATGGCTCATTTTGGTGCATTTTAGGCATAAAAATATAATGAAATTTGTGTGAGAATTTAGGAGAAATATACTGGTATTCTTTGAAATGTTCAACTAAAGCAGAAAACATATGACAAATTTTAACTTTTTTTATTTTATATTTATAAAGTCCTCTGAAACAAATAATGTATCTATAAATTAATTGGCATAACAAAAAAAAAACGTCATCACAATATCCAATCTCCTCGCAGTGATCTCCCCTTCATTCTTTGGAAAGATCTCTGCAGACACGGGTTAACCTTAGCTGGATTTCAGCTATATATACATGTATGAACATTTTTTAAAAATTTATTTTTTTTCTCTGTTTAGTTTAGTTACAATTTGAATTGCATCGATTTAACATGCCTAGTTGTAATAAGTCTTTATTCGAAGTTGTCGGAAAAGGCCGAGTTGTTACGATTGGAGTTTGCACAATATCATCAGGCAACTGATCATGGTCAGCAGACGCTCATTTAACAACTTCATCAAATACGTCAAGGTTACTAGACGCTTGAAAACTATACATCATTATCAGTCTGGAGAACTCTCGGATAATCCTTGCCACCGATATACAGTACATTGTGTAATATACAAAACTCGTTATCAGTTGTTACGCAATATTGCATGACCATTGCAAATTGAAAGGTTGACTGTGTTTCTGTTACGAGGTGAAAAGAGCTGAAAAATGTTTTAGAGTCTTTAAAAATGAGCCCTTTTATTTTTTTACGAACGGGCCAGCTGGGGGGGGGGGGGGGGGGGGGGGGGGGGCTTTGGCCCCATAAGCCCCCCCCCCCCGGTAAATCCGGGCCTGTAAAAGGGTCAAAATGGTCCTAAATTGCTCACCTTTATTTAACCTCTCAAAACGACAAGTCCTACAGTAAAGGAATTATTATCAAATAAAAGAAATAAATAGAGTTGTACGCCAAATACCAAAGCTCTAGGATATCTGGTTTACGACAATTGTTAAAGGTTTCAAACTTTCAATGCTACATATATACCAAATATCAGAAATCTCAATCTAATATGTTTAAAATGCCTTGATAAAAGCTTATGTAAAACATCTGGTCCTCGGGATGGCGCCAAAAATGACATCAGGAGCGAAGTTTGAATATTCTTGCCACTGACCCACTAGGCGGCGCTTCATGCAAAGGTTCATCAATCTGAGCCGCATCGTCTCAGTTAAGAAGCGTTATAAAGACTTTCGTTCATTTTTCTTTGTCAAACATGTGACCCCATGGTGGAGCCAGGATTGATCTCAGGAGTATGGCAGAAGTCCATTATTTCTGGACTCCATCCATCGTCGGAAACCCACGTTCGATCCATTCCGTTTCACTCTATTTATCTACCGTGGGACAATTGGTTGGTAAAAAATTCGTACTCATGAATAATTCATTACCTACTTTCATTGATTTCCGAAAGATTTCCCTTGCGCAATCTCAGCCAATGAAAGTACTCGGTACAATTTGCCTTTCGCGCCCATGTTTAAATCTTGGGAAATACGTCTATTTTAAGTAACTTGTCATTATTCATACTTTCACACTGAAGAGTATCTATTTGTATTGAGGAATCTCATCGACGAGGAGTTACTTCCCTTTGCTAATAAATATTCATGAAAACGAATTATCTGCAGCCAATTATCCCACGGTACATAATGTAGTTGTGCGGAATATGTACCGGGGGTCACCGACGATGGACTCCATCTCACCTTTCCTTTCTTGTTTCGTCTAGTTAGATTTTACAAAAATACATTTTCAAAAACAGTACCTTTGAATTTTTTGCTGCATATTTCTATTTTACTTACATAATTCTTTAAAGCAGTTTTCATTTTTGATTTATCAGTCATGACTGTTTTAAACACCAGGACACCACCATAAGCTGGCTTGTCTGGAATACAAACGGAAAGGTAAGATAAAAAACACAAAGATTATATAAAAACTAGTTCTGTTTTCCAACATGATATCATGTTCTTAGTACTAGCAATTTTACCATTGTGGTTTCCTTAAAATGCATTTATACTTCCCTTGATCGAACCAGATTTCTTAACAATTGTACTTAAATTCCTATGACATACTATGCATTTTAGGAAATTTGAAGCATCTTTGAAATATGTTAAAGATACAAATCGCTATCATTGACAGAATAAAAGCTTTTGGTCTCTGGGGAAAAGTTATCCGTTCCACCTCAAAAAGCCATTTCGAGCGTTCCCCAAACTACACGGAACAAGATTAGTGTTTTCGAAAACGATACATTATATTAAATACATAAATATCTCTTTTATGAAAACCTTATTTAACAGTCAATACAGTAACGCTTTAAAACTTATATAGTGCTCGTCCCACGTTTTTGTCAAATCAGTTGGATCATATATTTTGTTCTCTTATCTTTACAAAATATAATACAACGTTCTAGCTTCCTAGCCTCGACAGGTACACACTGTGCATGTTCAGAGACTGTGTGGTGGTAACAAACACTGTCCAAATATAGAAGATATGGTGGCGTTGTGTAATGTTTTACCTGTCAGTACTGATAATGTTATGTACATGGGAAGAAAATTATGGTAGCACTAAGACGGTGAGAGTATATTTTGATGTTCTTCATAAATAAGAAACCTACAGCCCCATTTAACTTTCTTATTTAAAAAGAACACGTGTGACGTCACCGTGGCACAAGAGGGCAACAATTCAAACCGCTGACGGCATCAATTCTGTCGAACTAGATTCGTTTTGGGAACAGCCAGGTATAGTTACTTGATAATCATATAGGGTGTTGGGAAATAGCATGCAACATTTTATCATAAAATTGGCAAATGATTGAGTCACCTACCCTTTTTACATTCACCATTGACATCAGAAAAGCCTGGTTGGCATTTGCAGCTGTAACTTCCAACAGTATTCTCACACAGCTGAGATTTGTTGCATGGATTTTGCTCTGGCTGACATTCGTCAATATCTGAATTAGTAAAAATTGAAATTAATATTTGTTTCATGTGACATAAAAACCCATAATCGGTATATTGCAAGATGATAACTTTATGACATTTTACGTAAATAAGCATGAAAGAACTCAATAAAAGAGTAATCAGTCCCTTATGGTTCTATTATGCACTCCGAAGTGGCTGTTTCTTAGGAGTCAGGGACTTGAATTTAACCAAACTATGTGCAATAATAAATGCGCTTCATATCTTGATGTTTCATTTGGATGTTGTTTTTTTCCGAAATAGTTACAGACCTTTGACTACTAAACAGCGGTTTTCGTTTTCAAGTCTCAGGAATCAACAGCTTTAATTCAGCCAAACTTCACATGCCAAAGGTAATACGCATACTTTCGGGATTTTTCCATGTGATTACTGAAGCATTGTTTAATACCTCAGCAAAAATTATTAAATACGGACAAATCACATACAGGGTATACCCATTGACACAAGTGATGAAAAATTACTTACTTTATACTCATTTTACTAGGTCCTTTTGATACCTCAAATACGTTTTAACTTGGCTTTGATAGTTTTCATCATAAACAAGTAAAATCAGTATATCAGTAAACCATGTCACACTAGATGTTCTTACCTTCACATGTGTGACCATCAGTGGCAAGTTTGTATCCATGCCAACAGTCGCATTTGTAGGAGCCTACTGTGTTGTTACATACTTGACTGCATTTGGAAGAGTTTTTATTGCATTCGTTTTCATCTGCAAAAGAGTTGTACTACTTTTTGTGCTTTCATTGTAATGTAAAACGTGTAAAATCTTATTACACTGTTTTCTGTATCACTTGTGTTAACATTAAGACACAGAAATATCAGGGCTATGATTGTTTGATAACAAGTGATTTCTTGTTATACAATTAAATAAAACTTTAAAATAATATAGATATAAAGATATAAAGATGACAGTCAAGTAACGTAATATAACTATGAACATGCAGGACTGAAATCTTATGTTGTTACTTAATGGGATGAATAATGGGGCTACCTACTTACCTATTTCAGTATATAATTTTACATGTTAATATTGTTAATAGTTAATTGTTAATTGTGAATAGTGATAATTCATTTTTTCTCTGTGATTCCATACCGTAACAGCGCTCGCCATCACCGAGTAAACCTTCTGGACAGGCCCCACAAGGGCTAGCAGGGGCTGGGACACTGTCGTTGCAAGCAACCCCTTCATAGCATGTGATGACGGTACATCGGTCCGCCATGTCTTCACAGAAGCGTCCTGTCTTATTTGCCGGACAATTGCATCTTGCTCGAAATAGTTTTCCACCTGCAAGTCATGTCAGATATGTCATGACAAGTGATTGAAATTAAAATTATGATAGAAGAGATCGAAATAAAGGTAACATGAGAATTAACTGAAATAAAATGTCGAACGGTATAACTGAAGAAGGAAATGTGGAAAAAGTGATAAGAAATATCATGAGATGAAACCAAAATTGAAATGTATTAAGATGCGACTACAACAGAAATGTTATGAAAAGTGACTGAAATAGAAACATCAAGAAAAGCGACTGAATTAGGATGTTGTGAGATGTGACTGAAATGTTACTATTTTTAGACTGAAATAGAAATGTCGTGAAGATCGACTTGAGAAGTTACTAATATAGAATGTTGTGTGAAGTGGCTGCTAAAGTAATGTCATGAGAAGTTACTGAAACAGAAATGTTATTAACATGAACATGTCATGAGAAGCCAATGAAATAAAAAAAAAATATGTCGAGAAAGTGACTGACAGAAATGTCGTTAAAAGAGATTGACACAGACATATCATGAAAAAAATACAGCTTATCTATGTAGAATTGATTATTCTTTTCATTGCCAACACCTCTAACCAATCGAACAAACGTTGTCACACGTAACATTTAAACTAGTTAACCACCCTTCGTTAAAAGTTAAATTCATAAAATGTTGTTTTCGTTGTTTTGTTTGTGTGTGTTTCTCAAATATATTAATGAGCAAGATATACAGCTATACAAGAAGTGAAATTCAAAGTGAATGGTATTTAGCTTATATTCTTTGGAAATCCGTAACTTCTTTGTTCCAGTGCACGAATCAAGACTTTCACCAAATGAACGTCCAGAATGTGTGCTTGTTTTATATGAGACTCCCTATATATTTCTGCAGCAACAGGAAGTCAAATACATGTAGCAGTAACATCATTGTATAAAAGAAAGAAAAGTCTTGTGTGGAAGTCTACGGTATAAAATGTAAAAAGAAGTTCGGATGTTTGTGGCATAAAGTATTCAAAAGCGTCTGGAAACATATGATTCAGTAATTATATAAATACATAAAGGTCTTCCGTTTAGATAACACAAAAGGTTCTCACGCCCATGATATAGACAGTTGTAAAAACGTTCAGACGCCTATGGTTTTAAATAAAAAAATAATACAAATAAAAAAGAAACTTGTGGTGTAAATTTGATATACATTAATACAAAAACATGACTTTACCAGAGTCCTCTACAGGACCGTCTTTTACTACAAGCGAGTAGACACATTCAGACTGTTTCGAACATCCACAATAGTAAATGTCTGGCCAATATATGGAAGAGGCGTTCATGTCGTCTGTTGCAGTTATTTTTAGAAACACTGGTGACGTTTGCAAATAATTAGTAACATTCCAGAAGAAATATGTATCATCTGAAAAAAATAATAAAGGATACTTCGTCAGCCATGATGAAGCAGGATAATATATGTCTTTTATTAAAGTACCAGTTTCACTTGCAGAGATAAAATATACTAAAATTATAGAATTTACAACTATGTGTTACAACTATGCTACAGTTATAACAGACACTGACCATTTGCTGTGTTTGTAATCAATTTAGATCTGCCTAGGGTCACGTGACTACCCACGTGACCGTACGTAATTTGCATTTAGTTGCTGAAACATGAAGTTAGTGAAACTGCTGGTGAATCCTGCAGATTTGTAGATAATTATAACTGAGGATGTATGTTGCTGTTTAAATTATGGGTACTCTCGTTAGAAATATAGTTGTTTTACATATATAAATTCTGTAATTTTTCTATATTTTATTTTTGTTGGTAAAACCAGATCTTACAGTACACAACATTTATAAAATACTTCATTTTATCTATCTTTTACTTTTCTAAACACTTAAATACAATACAAATTTAAGAGAACGAAAAGTAATGAAAACATTTTAATTAATGCAATTAAAAATATACTCAATACAAATGAAAACATCACTTATTACTGATTAAAACTATACAACACTTCATCGTATTTCCATATAAACTGAATCAGTATAAAATATAAATGAAAACACTGAAAATTATAACACTATTTTTACTTCAGGTTCTATGACAATAACCAATTTTAGAATATCGTTCAACGGATATCTACCGAAATTATTTACCTCATTTAAATATAAATATCGATATTACCTATGTTCATAGGCAGTGTTACTCACTTTTTTCAAAGGAACCGCCTGGGATACTTGTATTAATATTTACTTTAAACTTGAACACAAACTCTGTAGAATTTTCGGCGAATCCAACATAGAGTGGATTTGGAAGGGCAAACATCGGTGGCTTGTGATCTGAAAATAATGTCCTTGGAATTACAGAGTAATAAATGGCTAATGTCTGTGGAATTACAGACTGAAAATTGCTCGAATTCTGATAATAATGTCTTTAAAACTACAGATTAAAAATGGCAAATGTCCTTGGAACAACAGAATAAAAATGCCTCGAAATCTGTAAGAATAATGTCGTTAGGATTACAGAGTAAAATGGCTACTGTCTTTGGAATTACAGAGTATAAATAGCTAAAAATTTGTAAATAATGTCCTGGAATTACAGAGTAAACATGGCTCGAAATCTGAATATAATGTCCTTGGAATTAAGTGTAAAATATCTCGAAATATGTCCTTGCAATTGCAGGGTAAAATGGCTCGAAATCTGTAAATAATGTTCTTGGAATTGCAGAATAAAATGGCTCGAAATCTGTAAATACTGTTCTCGGAATTACAGAATAAAATAGCAATTTAAATAGAAAGAAAATAAAGTTTTGTCCGCTTATTTACATTTATAACAAAGGTTTTCAGAGTTAAAAAATATATTCAACTAGATTCTTCTTTCAGTCTATCATCATTTCTTACAGCAGACAGAAAATATCATATCTTTAATTGGATAAAATAATGGAATTAACTTTCATTTAATATCCAGCGACATAACGCAAAAGTCTCAATCTGTTAAATTAATGTTTACTAGGAGGAAATAGAAACACAACATCATAAACTGACAGACGGCAATGATATTTTCTGCATTGTATGTAAATTATTCAATCAACGTGAGTTATCAGTCAACAATATTTACGATGTTTTCAACGTAATCAAGACGAAATCAATTTGTGAATGACTCAAATGACCATACCTAGAGCTTTCTTTGTGTTAGTCGCTTCTTGCTCTGTATCTTTAGAATGTAGACCAAACGTTTCATTGCAAGTGGCAGCCGCGTCAACCAAGCAAGCCAAGTTGCCATCACAGTTAGTAATATCAATTTTACCGGGGCCACATGTCTTATTCAGATACTCTTCTGTCATATTAGCTAAAATTTCATCGCTGAGAAAAGTTGAAGGAAATATGCTGTCGTTGTTATAGAAAAAATAGTTGCCTTCAGAAACGTTGTAAGTAAAGAGAGACTCGGATTCCCGTACCTTCCCTATAATATAAAAAAATGAAAAGATATAAATAATAGTGTACATACAAATTAAAGTATTACAAAACAGTTTGATACTCCAATAATTACTTCAAAAAGTATGCATTAATTGAAAGTTCTCTTTTGATCAAAACTATAAAGAAAATAATTACACATTACATAGACAATACCTTCGAAACATACAGACACAAGCGCATTTAACTGTCATCTTTTTTACGATTTACAAATGGCTGTCAAATATACTTCTATTTAAGTTAACCCATTAATGCATAGGATCTACAAAAGTGGGCATAGGTAAACAGTGCAGACCCAGATCAGACGCCTCAATATCTAATCAGGCTCTACACTGTTTGCATAAACGACATTCTTCCCGAAAAAGCATAACATTAAAAATTTGCACCAAAACCCCTTTTAATTAAAAATGGACTTGTCCAACTAACAAGGATGGCATAATCCATTAAGCATAAACTGGTAAACTTATCGTCTGTACCGCTTGCTCAAATAACTGAAACCGGTTGAAATGTTTTTTTTCAGGTATTGTAAATGATACAGAAAACATCCCATTCAACTGGCACCCTTGTTCAGTCACTTAAGTAGATTATAGAACCAATACAAAGTGCCTTAATTTAAAATCTCACCGAACAGACTATTCAAAGTTTTGTGGAAAAAATGGGGGTCGGGGTGCGTAATCACGACACGTAGATTACATAATGTGTCTTGTCATCAATTATTCCTCACCACTGCGCTTTTATCCGAAAAGTTATAAACTTACAAGTCCATCCAAATTCCCAAAAGAGATCGGACTCGGTTGAATTCTTGGCAAGGATTTTCTTAGTTTCATTTCTGGGTCGATAGTCATCTGCGTCATTTCCGTTGTTGTTACCAAGGAGACCTTCTGTATTACCTTTGTAAGTACCATCTGGTGGAGCAGAGGTCACAATATCCAGTATATCACTGACTTTGACCTACAACAGTTTATCCAGATATGAACTGTATGTGAGATGAATTAAAATTGTTTTAAACATCACTTTCAAAATTGCGATAAAAGTAAAACATTTTTTTTATAATTCCTACATAACAAACTAAACAAAGTACAATTACATTACCTGCACTGATGCTCCTGACTTGAATGATATTATTACAGTCTTAGGGTCACTCTGGAAGGTAAATATTTCCATTTCTGCAAGACTAATATCAACATTTCCCATTCCCGTTGTGGTATTGTAGACACCATTAACATAAATGTTGCACATTTCACTAGTTCTGTTAAGTAACAATTCCACTTTATCTCCATTCTCAGCCTGAAAAAAAGATAAACATTTTCACATGAAACCCTTTAAAGTGGTGACAAATAAAGACATTGCAGGCAGAAGAACATTTAAGCCCCACATCCTATTTATGATGGTATAAATTTACAATTTTACAATAATATGTTTATATGAGCACATTAACTGGAATACTTTATCGTATTACTTATATAAATATTGTTTAATATCCACTGTTAAGATCACTTCGATTATTTCAAAAAATAAGCAAAACTTAAATATAAGAAAGGACCAAATGTCTAAAATTTTTAACAAAAAGGGCCCACTATTTACATCACACCTCTCTAAGGTTCTTCGGAATTGAATACAAAGCATTTGAGTCTTGACTTCAAAATTACCTGTGCTGCAAGTCCTACAAAAACTGTAGCATCTGGATTGCCATCCTTGACCAGTTCCGTCCGTACTTGAACATTTATCAATCTGCATATATAAGTCATCCAAAGCAGATATGTGAGTGAGTAAAATTAAAATATATGTAATTTTCATAACATTATCTTTAACCGATCGATTAATTCACCGAATGAATAACCAGAAAAACGACAATGCATTCCTTCCTTCATTTTACAAATCCTTCCTTCCTTCTTTCCTTCATTCTACACATTAAATTATGAATACTTGATTTCTTACACAAACCTCTATAAATTCGTCTTTTATTAAAAATGACTTGAAAACAGGGTTACTTTCTCTTATGTCTGTTTGTTAGGTATTTGAGATTTCTCTTTTCTGCCATGCAATGCAATCAGACCAGGTGGCTTGATGGCCATGAAAAATTACCTCAAGAGATACTTATATGTCCTAATGCAATTTAACTGACTTCATGGTAGTATAAACTTACACTTTTGTTTGGTTCTTTAACTGAAATAATATGAATTCACCCCTGGCATTGAATGTATAACGTGCGCCATCGAACGTGGTGATGTGGGGATCTCCCCATGACGGGGCTGAAATGTTATACATTAAATTTTTATCAATAACTTAAGTATTGCTTTATGTGCAGATGGGTTAATGAAAAACTTTCACCGAAGGATTTGATTCCTTTCGTTCTATGTGCCAGTAAGCTAGTCGGGCGTGTGACAGTACATTGTGACTGGTTCTTTGACATTTGGGAATGGGCTCTTAGTATGCAATGTCAGTAACCGTTACAGTAATACCCATCCTCACTTTACTATTTTCAACATTATCCATTTTGAACAAAAATACTCGAAAAGGAAGATATAAAATACCTATCGTTTTGCTGACTTTGACTTGCCTCTTATTATGAAAACAAAAAAAGTCATTTGTACATAAAACTTGTACCATAACATAAACTTGTGGCAGTATAATAAAATATATTAGATATAAAAAATGAAATACTTACACCAGGATGGTGGATTGTAGCCAGAGCAAGTGTCTGATGGGTTGAGACTGTAGAACAGAGCGCAGTTACGAGGCTCTGTACAACAAGAAGTATACGCCTGGTCTACTGTGTCGAGGTCTATATACCCGCCACCTGGATATCCTTGCAGTAAACTTCCATCTGAACTGTGAACACAAATACAAAAACAAAATCACTCACTGTGTTTTCAGCATTTATCTTGACTATCAAACATCTTAGTGATTTTAACATGTTTAACACTTATATAACTTTTATCCTAACATGATACATAAAGTAACGTGATCACGACGCCATCTTGTTTTTTACCGCACCAAAACCACAGTCACTCGAAGTTTGGACCAAGTAGCATGAGAAATCATGATTATATTTATATACAACTTTTTCTACTGTTATCCATGACAAATTTGCTATTTTAAAAAAGCCCATGCAGGTTATAATATACATGTTTAATTACAGTGTTTGATAGTGGGTCTAGGCTTTTTAATGGCCATATTTGTTATGGATAAGAGTAGAAACAGCTGTATATAGATATGATCATATTTTGTATGCTACTTTATTCTTGTGTAGTGGCAGATCATGGAACTGGCTTCGTTCAACTTTCAGGTGACTGTGACAAAAACATGAACCGAAATGTAGATGTTGAAATAGAAAGTTCCTTCATGATAAAAGTAAAAGAAACTTTATGGTATATCGGCGAATATATCACGGTGCGGTGTTCAGATGCTTGCAATTTAAGCCTTCGGGCTAAATCATTCATGATTAAATTTCTATGTATCTGAATTTCGTACCGTTTCATATACGTTCAGACGCTTGTGCTTTAACATCTCGGGCTAAAGCCCTCATGATTACATTCCTACGCATCTGAACTTCGTACCGTGGTATATTCGCCTATATACAACGTTAAAATCTTATTTATTTTATAAACAAAATCACGTAGTAATGCCGATCTTTCTCGATATCTACCTTTACTTTTTTCCAGGGATATACATGTATATTGTTATTACAAAAGACAGTCATCTGGTGTTTAAAACCCTCAATCATGAAACAAAAACCCAGGCCCCATTCAAGTGGTAATATAATAAGGAAACTTGAAAAATAAAAAAAATGGATTGTCTAAACATGGTGTTTTATGGATCAGCTTACCTATAGTGACATCTTTGTCTAGCTTTAAGACCTCCTCTACTGAATCGTGAGACATACTGTTCCTCTGTTGAAGTTCTCTTTTCAAATTTGAACCTTCTGTCTCTCTGAACTTGTGAAAGCCCACAAGGACAAAACTCTACCATAGATCTAGCGACATCTACATGTGATTTTAGACCAGAAATGGCAGTTAAACATGCGGCTTCTTTCTGCCAATTGGTGTCAGAAGATGTTGCATTAAAAACCCAGCGTCCTTCGATACCTGTTTTACAAAATAAACACAATATTATATTCAAAATTTAAAACTTTTTACCATACAACATTTAAGCAACTTCCTTCAACTTATATCAATCCGACTCGATGCTGCTTCATATGGTGAAACCAGTACTTGAAATGGAAGTGTACAATGCGTAAAGTCGCCGGAGACTCCAACTCCTAGTGGAATTCAAACCAGCAGTCTCCGGCTGAGGAGTCCAGTGGTGTTCCCTTTGTAAACGATTAGTTGGTTTCCTGAATTCAAACAGTTGGGGAATAGCACAAGTCCAATGTAAAGTTTTTGATGTTTATTAAATCATAAATAATATTTGAATATAGAATTTTAGATGTTGCTTTTCCTAAAGATTGTTACTAACTGAGAAAGAAATACAGAAGTACAAGTACATATACAATTCAAATTTCTAAACACAGGATGTTCTAAGACATATAAAAGAATCAAACACATTGTATCACAGGAAGTTACCATAAGGTGTTAATGAGTATATGTCAATCAATTGGAAACTGAAAGTGTTTGAAGATATAATATAATACTGAATGGAAGGAAATGGTAGGAAGGTCCTAATGATGACTGCCAATCATTCTGACCTTCCTTGAAATTGTCTGAAGTTTTATACAACCCAAAAATCTAAAGACATAAAATTTATATATGAATAGCATATATATAACATCCCCGCCGAAAAAGAAAATAATTTTTAATTATCAATTTTTATATTATTTATATTTTCTTTCTCTTTTTTTTTTTCAACAAATTAAAGTGACATATATATAATAACAGTTAAATTTAAGTATGCTCAAAAGATACTTAAATTACTCAACTAGAAATAAGATAAATGTTTACACAACTCAAGAGAAATAAGCTATATACAATCCTACAACTTAATTAATACACAATCCATATCAGCTGAAGAAATGTAAATTAATGAATAATGTAGCATATAACTACTCTCAATTTACAACCTGCGGGAGTCAAATACCCTTATGTAATGGAATACAACTAAATTATATCTAATTAGGACTTTCCAGGCTAGAAAATTAGTGTGATCTACCATCTACTTCTAATGTCCGGTAAATTAACTGCTTAATCAACACATGTGGCAGCAATAACCATGATTCCACAAGGGATCAACCTATTAGAAGGTGTCTATATACAAATTTGTATGTAGAGGATTCAGACATTTTCTTATAATTAAAAACAAATTGAATATTCAGATGCAAAATTATAAACCAAAATTGCAATATCCTAGCACAAAATATGTATACAATATGTACAAAAATTATCTATGATTTTCCGGTCATTATCTTTTGTTAATTAACAATTAATTATTCGCTATTCTGCATATCAACAATGACTGGGGGAGGGAATTGCCTAACTCTTTGTAATGCGATTGGACTCAATGATGATACAGGAACCCATATGGAATTTTCAGAGGGTTCGCCTTTTATCTGAACAAGATATTCCAGTTTTTGATTATTGAATCGCTGACCAAGGACACGTTTTATCTTATGGTACCCTTTGTCTATTTGTCCATCACTGCTCATTACATCATCAATGTTTACAGTAAGACCGAGCCTTTCAGGTGGTTGTCTCTGCCGAGATGATCGTCTGGGGGGCGGAGTTACTGTTGAAGGCATGTTCGGCACAGTAATAGTTGGTTCTGTCATGGTATGTTGCTTTTCAGACAAATGGTCATGCACACTCCCTTCTTGCCTTCCTTCATGCTCATTGGTAGTCACCTTTGGCAGGAAATATGATGAAGGGTTTGGCTTTCTGACATAAGCCATTTTTAGTCTGTTCATGTGGACTGGGTTTTTCAATACCTTGTTCTGTTGATCACGTAATATAACTAAATGATCACTTTGTACTTTATCCACAACATATGGACCAGTATATCTGTTTTGAAGTTTCTGACCCGGTCCTTTTGTTTCTGTCATTAAATATACGTAATCTCCAGATTTCAAATTTAGAGTGTTGATGTTCTTGTTTTCTCTGTCTATCATTTTTTGTTGGTAAGCTGTAACATTTCTTTTCATTTCTGTTCTTATAATATTCAATTTTTCACTCTGCTTTTTTATATAAGATGTCATATCTTGAGGAATTGTATTGTTATCGGATAGGGTTTGTGTAGAAAGTGGAAACTTTGGGCGTTGTCCGTATACAATTTCATGTGGTGAGTAACCCATTCCAGAGTGGACAGACTGATTTATTGAAAATGTTACTGAACTGAGTATTTCATGCCATTCATGTCCTCTGTTTTCCAAATACGGTGTCAGTCTTTCAGCAATTGTCCTGTGAGTCCTTTCACAAGCACCCAGACAATGGTGACTAAAACTTGGAGTAAATTCCTGTGCAATCTGAAGACGTCGACATATATCAGCCAAACATTTTGAGGTGAATTCAGTCCCTAAGTCGCTAATGATTGTGTCACATATTCCATATTTGGTAAAAATTTGCATCAGTGCAGATGACACTGACAGAGTATCCTTATTTGCAATGGGAATTGTTACTAAATATTTGCTGAACATGTCCACTGCTGTAAGAACGTATGAAAACCCTTGTTTTGTAACTGGAAGAGGCCCATATAAATCTACTTGCCAGACTTGGAAGCATTCCGTTGGTGTTGGATATCCAGTAACGCGAGCTTTTGTTTTATGTTTTGTGACTTTACGTTTCTGGCAGCTGTCACATGATTTGACAAAATCAGTTACTAGTGAGCCCATTTGTTTAAAGAAATATCTTTCACGTATTCTGTCCAAGGTGTCATGGATGCCAGAATGCCCGCTCATTGGTGAATCATGATAAAGCTGAATAATTTGTTTGATCATGATACTTGGAACCACTAATTGATAATTGTCTAATAACTTTGATCTTTTGGATTTCGCTTGTCTGGAATGCATGAGAATACCATCTATCATGACATAGTCATTTGATTCAAGAAATATTCGACGTGATTTCTTCTGTCCTTTTGGTAATTGATCTTTTTCTAAATAATTAATAAGGGAAGATAACTCTGAATCATTTCGTTGTAACTCTTTTATCTTTCCAACACTAAAATCAAACTTTTTAAACAGTTCATGTTGTTGTACTCTATTATTCAGATCACTGTGTTCTGTACATGACGTTGAAGTGGGACTATCGGAATGTTCATCACTTATTTCTGTACTTGTATCTGATAGTGTTGACATTGATGATGATGATGACGATGATGATGATTCTTCAGTTTCCAAGTTTGCTGCTACTTTTGCAATGTTTCTGTTTCCAGTGGGTGGTGAAGTGTATTTACTGTAGTTGTTTAACTTTAGATAACCTGTCTGTTGTATGCAGTCCTCGCTGTCTGCATCATATTCATTATCAGTTCTATTAGTTCCACTTAACTTTGAATGGCTGGTCAGTTTGGCATGATTTATGACTGGTGATTCATTATCACTGCATGTCTTGCCTAACAGTTCTTGTAAAGTTTTCCCGTTAGGTAATGTCACAGGTGTGGTTCTTTCAACAGTATAGGGAAAAGAGGGGTCATTTTCATCTGGGCTAAAGTCCATTTTGTCACCATTTTCATTTGGGAATGCCCTTGATAATGCATCTGGAACTGTCATTTCACTTCCTTTCTTGTATAATATGTCAAATTCGAATTCCTGTAAAATTGCTAACCATCTTTCATAAATTGCGCCTTTCATTTGTTTCTGGAAGAGAGGTTTCAAACTTTGATGGTCACATTCAACGAAAAATTTCCTTCCTCTCAAATACGATGCACAGTCTAAAATACTGGAAACCATTCCTAGCAGTTCAAGTTTGGTAGGTCCATATGATCTTTGATACTTGTTTAATGATTTTGAACCAAATCTGACAACCCTAATAGTTTCATGATTTTCTGTCATCTTGTGCTTTTGATATAACATATATCCAACTCCCAATGCAGATGAGTCAACCGCGAGATAGAATGGTAAATTATAATCTGGAAATGATAGTGCCTCAGAATTTACAAGTAATTGTTTTAATTTTTCAAAAGCTGTTTGGTGTTCATTTCGCCATTGAAATTTCACGTCACGTTTAAGTAATAGATACAAAACACCTGAAATCATGCTGTATCCTGGAATAAATTTTTTAAACCAGTTCATTAAGCCAAGAAACCGTTGTAGTTGTTTTACAGTCTTTGGTACTGGGTATTGTTCAATTGCTTTTATACGATCAGTTGGGGGTCTGATGCCTTCACTAGAAATTTCATGTCCTAAAAATACACATTTGTTTTGTGCGAATTTACATTTTGTGGGAGACAATTTTAATCCAGCAGTTTGTAAACGGTCAAATACTTCTTGAAGGTCCTTCATATGTTGTTCAAAAGTAGATGATAATATGACAATATCGTCCATGTAACAAAGAGTGGTTTTAAATGATAACCCTTTTAGTACTTTATCCATAAGAAGTTGGAAACTGTGTGGACTTGTTTTCATTCCTTGAGGGGTTCTTAAAAATTTAAATGTTCCGTAACACGTGTTGAATGCAGTGTATTTCGCTGACTCATCGGCTAGCTTCATTTGAAAAAATCCAGAACTTAGGTCAATAGAGGACATGTATTTTGCCGACATATTTGTAAATGATTCCGTCAGTTCCTGTACATTGGGAATAGAATAGCGAAAATCTTGAGTTTGTGTGTTCAAAAATCTAAAATCTACACAAAATCTATACATTGATAAACTATCCTGTTTTGTTGTGGGAGTTGAGCCTGAATGTTTTTTGTTCCGTTTTGAAACTAACACTATTGGACTGGTTATTGGAACTTCCTCCTTTTCTGACACTGGCGTAATCACTCCCTGTTTTAGTAATTCATCTAGTTGATGACGTAACACTTCCTTTTTGTCAGGTGTCAATTTATAGGGTCTTTGATGTTTCGATATAGCGCCAGGTTTCAAATGGATATGGTGCTCTACAAGGGAGGTTAATCCTAAGTTTGGATTTTCATCAGTCACAAAAATATCTTTGTTTTTAAATAAAACATTTCCAATTTCAGATATTTCACTCTGAGAAAGATTACTTTTATCAAAGTTAAAATACGACATAAACTTGGACCTTTCAGACTCTTTGTTCTGGCTTGAACTGACTTTAGCATGATTACATTCATTGATACTAGAATGAAAAGAATGTTCTGACTGACCACATTGTATTGTAAAGCTATCATCTAAGACCTGGAAAGTCCCTAAAGGCTTATTTCTATGGATAGCAATGGTCTTATCTGTTGGATTCAAAATTTTGACAGGTATCATTCTGTTTTTAGGAACAGTTACAACCGACCTAGCAACTAATAATTTTTTGTTATTTACATACTTAGCATGTGAACAGATACCATTTAAACCCTCAGTATAACGTTTAGGTATTTTACCAAAAACAATACATTCAGAATTGGCGGGAATGAACATGCGTTTCTGTGTATAAATTTTAGATTCTGAAAAATTTGTCTTACTGCTGAAATCTAAAATAAGTTTGTTGGCACGAATAAAACCTGTGCCAAGAATCAATGGATGTGAAGTGTCTTTTAAAACATAAACATCAAATTCTGAAAGATGTCCTTTTACATAGCAAGAAATAGTAGAAATGCCATCAATTGTCACAGTTTGATTATTTGCAAGTGTTATACTAGAATTATTTACAGCGAGTAAGTTACTTTTATTGTGATCAGGTAATGAAACAAATAACTTTCTGGACATCAAGTTAATAGAACTTCCGGTGTCAAGTAAAGCTGAAACTTCCCTTTGATTAAAATTTACAGGCAAATATAAAAAGTTACCACCACTTGTATCAGAGGTAAAATCCATGTCATTATATTCCACTCTTAAAGAACACTTGTCACAGTTTCCATCTTTATCATTTAAGATTGCGTCACAATTGTTGCAATAATTTTTTAATTGTCTAGACATCTTCCGGTTCACTGGGGAATCATCCTTCCTCTGCCGCGATTGTTGTTTAGACCTCGTGAGGGACCGCGGTTGTCGCCCCTCGGCCATCCGAAGTTTCCCTGATCCTGTGTAGGAAAGCGGGTACGGCATTGTCTTGCCTCATGTCCATTTTGTTCGCATAGCTGGCAGTTTGCATCTTGATTTGGTGGACCACGTGCTAAATTACATTGACGTTTGAAGTGTCCTTCACCATTGCACGTGTGGCATATTTGTGTATCAGGTCTTGATTTGTTAATGTTGGACCTATTTAGAAGTCTATAAAGTTTTTGCGATAAATCATCCACTTTCCGCTCAAGTTCAGCGTTGGTGGCTGGTCGGGCAGCTGCTACGGTATGTGAGTCGGTATCCCTGTAACCGTATGCCTCCCCTAATTTGGCAGCTTCGAGGGCTCTATCGAGTGTCTGTGGCGATCCGGCTCGTGTAAAGAATGCCAGTCGCTGTGGTAAGCCATTTATGAATGTGAGCATCATGTCTGTGTCAGTTTTTCCCAACTTTACACCGCATTGGTGTATGTTGGCGACATATTCGTCCAAAGATGAATTTGGCATGAGCCTGAAGTTTTGAAATCTCTCTGTTTGAAAGATAATGTCACTTTGTGATATTTCCACATACTTGGCTGTAAACAAATCCCGTAACGTGTTCCAGTCGTGAACTATTAAATTGTCATACCAGATTTTCGCCGGTCCGCACAAATGTAACTGGAAAGCTGCAAGTTTTAATTTGTCATTTGATAACTTTGTTAGTGAGCAATATGCTTCAAAGTCCGAAATAAAACTTTTCCCGTCGTCTTGTGAAAGTCCACTGAATATTTTGACTGCAAATTTTTGGTTGTCCATTTTTATTTATTTGATTGAAACAGTGTTCATGATGAATCTGGACAGTTCAAATTAAATATCCAATACTTTATAACTAATATCCAATAAATATCACAATAAGTCCCAGTTTAGATTCTCCACCATGTAAACGATTAGTTGGTTTCCTGAATTCAAACAGTTGGGGAATAGCACAAGTCCAATGTAAAGTTTTTGATGTTTATTAAATCATAAATAATATTTGAATATAGAATTTTAGATGTTGCTTTTCCTAAAGATTGTTACTAACTGAGAAAGAAATACAGAAGTACAAGTACATATACAATTCAAATTTCTAAACACAGGATGTTCTAAGTCATATAAAAGAATCAAACACATTGTATCACAGGAAGTTACCATAAGGTGTTAATGAGTATATGTCAATCAATTGGAAACTGAAAGTGTTTGAAGATATAATATAATACTGAATGGAAGGAAATGGTAGGAAGGTCCTAATGATGACTGCCAATCATTCTGACCTTCCTTGAAATTGTCTGAAGTTTTATACAACCCAAAAATCTAAAGACATAAAATTTATATATGAATAGCATATATATAACACCTTTGAATTGCTGAAGGTTAATCAATGAAGATTTTCTTAGTTTATCATTCAGCATGTAAAAGTTAAAATGAGAAGCCATTGTCAAAATACAAAATTGTGCAGTCGATAACGTTTTGTTTCTTTTAAAGTATACTGTTTAAGCTTCATTGAACATGCATTCAGGGATATTGAAAAAAAAGTCAAATAAATGTTCTTTTGAAAATTCAGTTGACGCATATAGCTAAGTAAACTCACGTTCAGATCCATTTTTGTTGACTTCTGTGAAGTCACCCTTTCCGAATTTGAGGGTCCCTGTAAAATCACTTCCGGAATAACCAACGGTCACATAGCGGTCTACTTCACTTTTCCATGTAAAGAATTCTTGGTCATAATTAAACATTATAAGTGTGTCCATATCAACTTTACTAATGACTGCTTGAAAGTCTGCCGACTGAAAAAAAATACAGGTTTAAAACTTTGAATCACAGATTCAAATACAAAACGCGAGTGACGCCTTGTTACTGTTAAATAAGGGTGATAATGTGTCTAATCGAATAACTGGAGAGTTCTTAATACGATTTTGTAAACATTAACATTGTTTTACGTACAGTAATAAGCTCATTGTTGTAAATTGTGATCAACAGATTGAGACAGCGTTATTGTGGAAAAACTTAATCTGCAAAGTAAGTGAATATACAAAATATGACAAGGATATGCCTGGAAAAAATACAGCTTCATTTAAATTTAATACAATAATCTAATAATGTTTTTACAACCAATCCAATTTCCATTGGTTTCAGTTTTGAAAACAAGAGCTAAACTATTCATAAACAGGTCACAGAACGATTCAGGGACCAAAATCAAATCTTTAATCTACAAACCTCTACTCGCAAATTCTGCTCAAAAGGATAGGGCACCGCTTTCTTCCAGGAGGCAACAATACTTATACTAAAATTAACAAAATACGACAAAAATGCAAATAATCAGCGAAAAGGCACTTATATAGAATCTATATACAATGTATACGTACAGTTACCAATTTGTCTTTTTTCACCTACAATTCTGTTTTCAACTAAAATTTACTTTTGTAATGTTATGACAATTGATCATTACTTTACGTCATAAATCTTGGAACAGCAATAGGGTTATTGCATCCAGATTCAATTCCATGAATCTAGCTTCCATATTTTTGAGTAACTGTGCCATCCAGATCTTCGAAACAAAACACACTGGCAAAATAATACTCGTACACCGATTAGTTTAAACTTATTTATTTTATCGATCAAAAAGCAAGTTCTTGCAACTTATATCAATCACTCTCGATGACTGCTTCCTGGGTTTAAAACAATACTCGCGACGAAAGTGAGGAATTTGGAATGTCACTGGAGATTCTCACCCCTGGTGGGATTCAAACCAGTAACATCCAGATCGGGAGTCCGGCGCTCTAACCACCCGACCACTACTCTTCCGCCGACTAAACCTATAGTTCCCTCCAAGAGACTTATAAATGTGAAAAAAGTGAGAGTTCAGTACCTGGGGTTAGCTGTTCCCATAGCTTCTCCTATCATTGCAAGAGTACTCGGGTCAGTAATGACAGCATAAGTCACACCAGAGTCCTGTCCCTGAGTTACTATATCGGACCACAGTGGTGCTATAATTGGAAACTTGAAGATTTTCCAAGCTGTTTCGTTATTTGGGGGATAGCGCTGGTCAACTTTATTACCTAGGGTAATATATCCATTCATGCTAACCTACAGAGAAACAGTACATTAAAAATAAAGAAATATGTAACTATTACAACAACATTGATAAGATATTTTAGTTCATGTAGCCACAAAAGTTATTGAAAGTAGTAACAAGATACTGAAGAACACAAATATGGTTTTTACACAATCGTTTAAATTTTTGTTTGTTAGTATTGTAGATTTCAAATTGCGAAAATGAGATACTCATCAAGGTTTGAGGATCGTACTGCACTGAACAAAATTTAGAAATAATCTAAGTATTATCTAAAATCTTTTACAAATAGAACTTACATAGAAAGAATTATATGGTTTTCCAAAATAATATATAACATCTTGTATATCGACAGGGCCAAATACATCGTCATCACCAGTAAAGGTTGAACCTTCCATCGTATTTATCAGTGTTCTGCCTAAAGTGAAAGTTAAATAATGCAGTATTAAACTGGGTATATACCAAAAGATGGTGATATAAAAGAATGTAGGAAACAAAGAAATATAATTCAAACAAAAGGAGATAATCTGGAAGACTGGTTGTAATTCTCTCTCGTAGTTATACAACTGATTATACGCTTCCCCCTCTATTTATCACCACGTATGTTACTTTATATATCAGCACTCTATATTACTATTTGATATCACCACTCTATTTATCAACACTCTACAGCATCACTCTATATCATCACTCTATATATCAAAACTCTATATCCCGACTCTATGTATAATCACTCTAGATCCACATTATAGATTACTTTACTCTAGATTCTACTCTATATTACCACTCTATATATCATCACTCTAAATCACAACTCAATATCATCACTTTGTATTTGTATCACCACTCTATATATCATCACTCTAAATCACTACTCTATATCACCACTCTATATATCATCACTCTAAATCACTACTCTATATCACCACTCTAGGTCACTCTATAACACTACTAAATGTCATTGCTCTTTATCACTTCTCTATACCCCTGCTCTGTATCCCCTTCCTATATAACCATTTCGTATCAGCTCTCTATATCCCTTCTCTACATCATCACTCTGTATCCCATCTTTTTATAACCATTCTATATCCCCACTCTTTATCACCACTTTATATAACCGTCCTATACCAACACTCAACTTCTCCAGTCTATTAAAACATTCAATAACACCTTGTAACCTTTCGTATAACCAGTCTTCACCACAATCTATAACCCTACTCTATATCCCCACTCTTTACCACTACTCTATATAAACATCCCATACCACCACTCTGCTTCCCCACTCTATCAAAACATTCAATATCACCCTGTTACCTTTCCGTCTCACCACTCTGTATAACCAAGCTTCATCACAACTCTTTACCCCTACTCTATATTATATCACTACTCTTTATCACCGATCTATATCACCACTCTGTATAATCATTCTTTATCACAACTCTATATCATAACTCTATATCCCTACTCTATACCCCTACTTTATATCTCTACTCTATATCATAACTCTATAACCCTACTCTATATAATAACTCTTTATCCCTACTCTATATCATAACTCTATATCCCAACTCTGTATCAATACCCCTTCTTTATACCCCTACTATATACCTCTACTCTATATCTCTACTCTATATCATAACTCCATATCCCTACTCACTTCGCTATAACCTTGCTTTTAATCCCCACTTTATATCACCAGTGTATTTCCCCACTCTATATCTCTTTTCTACATCACCAGTCTTCATCACCAAAGAATAAAAGAAGTCTTATTATTTTGTCATCATTTTCACAATTCTCATACAACATTCTTCTTTGCCCAGCAATGTGATCTTTACCCAGCAAGAAGACATAAACTCAGCAATGTCATTTAAAACATGCCAGGAGACATAAACTCAGCAATGTCATTTAAAACATGCCAGGAGACATAACTCAGCAATGTCATTTAAAACATGCCAGGAGACATAAACTCAGCAATGTCATTTAAAACAAGCAAGGTGATCTAAACCTAGCAATGTCATTTAAACAAGCAAGGAGACATAAACTCAGCAATGTCATTTAAAACATGCCAGGAGACATAAACTCAGCAATGTCATTTAAAACAAGCAAGGTGATCTAAACCTAGCAATGTCATTTAAAACATGCCAGGAGACATAAACTCAGCAATGTCATTTAAAACATGCCAGGAGACATAACTCAGCAATGTCATTTAAAACAAGCAAGGAGACATAACTCAGCAATGTCATTTAAAACAAGCAAGGTGATCTAAACCTAGCAATGTCATTTAAAACATGCCAGGAGACATAAACTCAGCAATGTCATTTAAAACATGCCAGGAGACATAAACTCAGCAATGTCATTTAAAACAAGCAAGGAGACATAACTCAGCAATGTCATTTAAAACAAGCAAGGTGATCTAAACCTAGCAATGTCATTTAAAACATGCCAGGAGACATAAACTCAGCAATGTCATTTAAAACATGCCAGGAGACATAAACTCAGCAATGTCATTTAAAACAAGCAAGGAGACATAAACTCAGCAATGTCATTTAAAACATGCCAGGAGACATAACTCAGCAATGTCATTTAAAACATGCCAGGAGACATAAACTCAGCAATGTCATTTAAAACAAGCAAGGAGACATAAACTCAGCAATGTCATTTAAAACAAGCAAGGAGACATAACTCAGCAATGTCATTTAAAACATGCAAGGAGACATAAACTCAGCAATGTCATTTAAAACATGCCAGGAGACATAAACTCAGCAATGTCATTTAAAACAAGCAAGGAGACATTAACTCAGCAATGTCATATAAAACATGCCCGGATACATAAACCCAGCAATGTCATTTAAAACAAGCCAGGAGACATAAACCTAGCAATGTCATTTAAAACGAGCAAGGACACATCAACTCAGAAATGTCATTTAAAATATGCCAGGAGACATAAACTCAGCAAAGTCATTTAACCACAAGCAAAGAGACAAAAACTCTGCAATGTCATTTAAAACAAGTAAAGAAAATAAACTTATCAATGTCATTTAAAACAAGCAAAGAGACATAAACTCAGCAATGTCATTTAAAACAAGCAAGGAGACATAAACTCAGCAATGTCATTTAAAACAAGCAAGGAGACATAAACTCTGCAATGTCATTTAAAACAAGCAAGGAGACATAAACTCAGCAATGTCATTTAAAACAAGCAAAGAGACATAAACTCAGCAATGTCATTTAAAACAAGCAAGGAGACATAAACTCAGCAATGTCATTTAAAACAAGCAAGGAGACATAAACTCAGCAATGTCATTTAAAACAAGCAAGGAGACATAAACTCAGCAATGTCATTTAAAACAAGCAAGGAGACATAAACTCAGCAATGTCATTTAAAACAAGCAAGGAGACATAAACTCTGCAATGTCATTTAAAACAAGCAAGGAGACATAAACTCAGCAATGTCATTTAAAACAAGCAAGGAGACATAAACTCAGCAATGTCATTTAAAACAAACAAAGAGACATAAACTCAGCAATGTCATTTAAAACAAGCAAGGAGACATAAACCACGCAATGTCATTTAAAACAAGCAAAGAGACATAAACTCAGCAATGTCATTTAAAACAAACAAAGAGACATAAACTCAGCAATGTCATTTAAAACAAGCCAGGAGACATAAACTCAGCAATGTCATTTAAAAAAAAGCCAGGAGACATAAACTCAGCAATGTTATTCAAAACAAGCCAGGAGACATTAACTCAGCAATGTCATTTGAAACAAGCAAGGAGACATAAACTCGGCAATGTCATTTAAAACAAGCAAGGTGATCTAAACCTAGCAAGATGATTATAATCTGTGATCTTAAACAAATTTTAAACGGAATGATACGGCGATGTCATTATAATTTAAGCAATCTTAAGCACTTCTTTATCCAAACACTTGAATGAAATAAAGTTGCCTTTTCTTCTCAAAATTCAAATATTTTGTAGACTGCATATATTGTATTTATATGCGTAAATAGCAATAAAATGACCCTGGTGTCTGAGAAAAATCAAGCTGTATTTCTTGGATCGTTTTTCCCATTCTACAAAAAAAAATATTCATTTGGAGACAAAATTTCTTACGGAAGCATTTTGTATGTCCATTCCCACGGAAGTTTTTGTTGCATTCACAAGAGTAATTGCCCTGTGAATTTGTGCAGAAGGCATTCTCGGCGCATGGATTGTTGTCACATTCGTCTATATCTGAAATAATCGAAAGTATATTTTTGGTAGGTTCGGATGTTTTATCCCCATTTGTTATTAACTTTTTTTGTATACGAATGGCTTTAATCTCGTCTGTGTCACGTGAAACAAACTGCAACATTCTAAATGAAACAACAAAATTTGGAGAGAAGGCAATCTTGCCTTTCACTTGCAATTCAGTTTTGACCCCTACTAGCGTCAAAGGAGAAATTTTGATAGCCTGGGTTAAAGTTCTCTTTTTGGGATTTATACCTGTGACCTTCTTTAAGTCAAGCGTTCAACTTTATACTTTACATCACGGCTTTTACACAAAGCTATACACGCCAAGAATTTTGAACAGAATACAATTCATACCATGTTCACAGTGCGAGCCATTCCAGAAATCAGTACAATAACAGACAAAACTCCCTGGTGTGTTTAAACAAGTACCACCATTTTGGCACAGCGAGCTGTTTGTACATTCATCGATGTCTGTAAGAAAAAGTATATCCATTCATAGCCAAACAGTAATCCTAGTATTTAAAAAACCACTTATTTTCAATTAAAGGGACATACCCTAGAATTAATGTATATTTTTTCACTGACACATTCTCTGTTCAGTTAAAATAACTGATAAGTAGAACATATGATAAAAAATTTCATCTATAGGCAGATACTCCGAAAGTATTCATATGGTATAATGGCTACTCACCTAAAAGGCACAACAACGACTCTTTTACGGATTATATAAATACATTCACTTTCTCTGTTGTACTAGAATTTTTCAATGACAACTTGACATCGGATACTAACTCATTAAATTTAATTCATATTCAAATGGTTTTAATTAAGACGGTACACTCTAAATTTTAGGGTATACTCTTTTAATAATAACTGAGTCAATGACGTCAGAGGGAGACAATCAGCTTGCTAATTGGGGCTTTCAACCTGGGTGCCGGTCTTCTCTATTGAAATATACAATATTAAAGAATGCACTGGAGGATAAATTGAAATAATTGCAAGTGTATGCTATTCTAAAAAAGGAGGTCGCAGTATTTGAAAATGACATAAAAAGATAATTTGATATATTGTCTTGTAGGACTCTTACATTCACAAGTGGTTCTAAAATATCAAATTTACCTGTTTAAAAAATGAATACTTCAAAATGTTATGTGGTTATTGAGAGGAGATTAGGATTTGATCTGTATTCTTGATTTTTTACGTCATTAACTTCATCAACGGTTAAAAATATAATCAAATATACTTTAGTTTACCTCTACCTTACTGAGAAAAAAAACATGCTAGAGAATGTAGATCACATACGTAGTAATTAAACAATAAAAGGCAAGAAACTTAAAAAAGGTCGTTACCATGGCAACTTTTTCCATCACCATTAAATCCAGGTTTACATGTACAGTTGTGTCCTCCGTCAGTATTTTCACAAAGAGCGTTCCTGTGACACTGATGTGTACCCTCCTTACACTCGTCAACATCTGTATTCGATAAAACATATTGTGAACTCACTGGTCAAAGATGTGCCGATTTTAATTGATTTTTGCAAAAACAAAATAATTACATACCAGAAAGCTGTCTTCAATGCAATAAAAGTGAACATACCTTTATTCAATGGAAACTTGTTAAGTTGAAAAATGTTTTCCCATTTACACTCAAACAGTAACAGTCTTTAAAACATGGGCGTAACCTTACATCGATAAATAAACATATTTATTTTACATCTAGTAATAAGCCAATTCTTGCAACTTATACTAGTTCGACTGCTTTGTGGGTTCAAACCAGTATTCGCGCTAGAAAGTGTAGAATGCAGGAAGTCACTGGAGAGACTTGGAGCTATGGTGGAATACGCTTCAGTGATCTCTGGATCGGGAGCCTGATGCTCTACCCCAAGTTAATTTCACGTTGTAGGTCTATATTTATGTTGAACGTAATAATTATACAATGTACTCGTCAAGTTGGTCTAGGGTGTAGGCAAAACATGTGATTACATGTATAACTTCTTTATTCTACAACTGTTCTTTGGTTCAGTGTGTTAGAAGGAATTCTCACTGCATTCAGGCAAAACTACTGTTAGACGTGCACAACAATATTCAAACAATATTTTTCGACAGAACGTTAAAAGCGCTCAGTATTTGATTTGGTGTACCTTGGTCAATATAAGTGGTTATCCGTTCACAAATTAGTGTCTCGCTTATTAACCTTGAGTTACTGTAAAATTCCTTTTAAATTCATACTTGTAACTGACACTATATTTGGATGCTTTCATAACTGTTCTATATCGCATGGACTTAATAGCTTAAAAACAATTTACAACGATGATGCTTTATGTTTTCTATCATTCATTTTAACTGGAATATTTTCTACATAATTTGTAAATGGCAGAAAGCATTATAATGCAGACTTAGCCATTTAGAGCTGAAAAAAATATTTTTAAAAATCAGCATATACCTTGTTCACAGTGCATTCCTTCCCACTCTGCAACGCATTTACATGTGTAATTATTTATACCGTCCTCACACGTGCCGCCATGCTCACATGCAACACCAGCACACTCGTCGATATCTGTTAAAGGTATATGAAGTTTTCAGACATCAGAACAAATCTAGTGATCAAAATGTCCGCCTTAACGCAGATTTCTCAATCCCAATCGATTTTCTTCCCATGACCTATGACATATGAGCTATAACCTATGATCCATGACTTATGATCTTTAACTCATAGCCTATGATATCCTTAATATCGATTTTAGACAACAAAATTAATGTGGGTATTTCTGTCATATATCTACTTACGCAACCCAAGCATTTTAAATCTGAGAGACAAACGACAGAACATTTTAAATGTTGATTGAGTTTTACTATAATCTCTACAATAATTTCAATACTTTTGTAATAAATTTTTGGTTTTTTCTTACTGAATTCACAAAAATCGAATAAAGTAAATTTTATCAAATATTTGAAAATTTGCCGTTAGATAAACAGGAAGAATTTGTTATGCCTTGATGAAATTTTTCACTGGTTACACATAACCTGCTGTCTATGAATAAATTATGTTTCCAATGTTGTGTCTGCAAAGCGGACCCGTTCTTAGAATTGACTTTTTTTCGGCTACGTGATTACGGATACAGGTTTTAAAAAATAATATTCAATTTTTCGAGAATAGTTGCGAATAGAACGAATATAGTTCCAAACTAATGCATAAACACATAAAGCAACTAAATTAATTATCACGGAAAAACAAAATATCTGTCTATCAAAAATGGAAGAAAATCTATGCATCTTACAAATTTCTACAAAAAATGACTTACTAGTTTCACAGTTGGTACCGTTAAATCCTGCTGGACATATGCATATGTACATATTATCCCCATCTTTACATGTGGCTCCATTCTTGCACGCGTTACTGCTACATTCGTCTATATCTGTAATTTATTTTTATGTTCTGCTAACCGAATTCAGTATTTATACAAAATGGCGATCAAAACGTTTTTCTTAAAAAAGGAAAAAGAAATAGTAAAAATAGCTTCATCACTAATACTCTCTTCCTACTGGTTTTAACTGATATGTCTGTAACTTTAGGTCACTCTCTTTCCCGCTTTGAATTGTTGCAAGAAACATTTTAGTCAATGAATTGTAAACTGTTTTAAAGGAGTCAACTGGGCTCAAAAACTAGATCACAGAGCCAAAATATGGAAAAACACTATTAACACTTTAGAGGTAACATTTTCAGCTAAATATCCTGGAAATTTGTCAGAAAAGATGTTTCAATAATTTCTAGCTCAAGTTCGAATATGGGTCATTTCGGTTCAAAAACTAGGTCGCAGAGCTCAAATATGATAAAAACCTTGTTAACACTCAGGAGGTGTCATTTTCAGTCCAAATATCCTGGAAGTTTGTCAGAAAGGTTGTTATGACAATTTCTAGCTCAAGTTCGAATATGGGTCATTTGGGGTAAAAAAACTAGGTCACATGGCCCAAAAATTGGAAAACAAACTTGTTAACAATCTAGAGGTAACATTTTCAGTCCAAATATACTCGACATTTTTCAGATAGGTTGTTTTGATACTTTCTAGCTCAAGTTTGAATACGGGTCATGTGGGAGAGCTCAAATAGAATAAAACCTTGTTAACACTCTAGGGCCAAATATCCCGGAACATATGCATGCATTTAATAATTTCCAAGTCAATTTCGAATATGGGTATTCTGGGGTCAATTAACCAGGCCCGTAACAACTTTGTTAAAAGCAGTCATACTCAGGTTAGCGATATAGGGCCGTCATGGCCCTCTTGTTTGATTTAGTTGCCAGTCAATAACCTTTTTTGTCATTGTTGAATTTTACATGAACTGGAGAGAAAACTTGTATTAATTTTTACTATATCGTTTCGTATCATATCGTATTGTGACATCATAAGTGTTTTCATTCGCAAGATATGAATTAAAATTGGTAATCTTGTATTGTCAAAACTTACTGTTGCTGCAGTTTCTGCCATCAAAACCGGGAGAACAATTGCATGTGTAGTTGTTCGTCCCATCAACACAGGTCCCGCCATTTTCACAGGGATTGTTTTTGCAGTCATCGATATCTATAATTTAGCAACATTGACGTTCAAAAGGGACATCTAACAGACGTAGGCTTCTAATACAAGTATAAATTGATTCATACAACAGAGAATGGATACATGAAATACATGAGATGGGCAGAAGACAAAACAAAATTCACAAGCAAAGAACTTGACCTGTTCTGACAGCACTCACTGGTCACACATCAAATATTAGAATGTAAAGAAATTGGTTTCAGAATTTTGTCATGAAATAAAGTTAAAACAGTTTAATGTTGGAAACATTTTCCTAACTTCGACCAAACGACAAAAAGTTTTGTCTCGGCAACAGTTTTAAATTATGTCGCTAGCCAGTTTTCCTGCTTTATGTCGTATATGTTGCATTAGGCATAAAATTAAGAAAACTTGTATTGATTTGTACTTTATTGTATCGTATATCGCAGACAAACAAAGATATCAAGGGTCTTTCGAATGTTATAAGAGGAAATATAAAGAGCTTTTATCTCCATATGTGAATTAATTCTGGTAATCACGTATTGAAAAACTTACTGCTGCTGCAGTTCTTGCCATCAAAACCGGGAGAACACGTGCATGTGTAGTTGTTCGTCCCATCAACACAGCTCCCGCCATTTTCACAGGGATTGTTTCTGCAGTCATCGATATCTATAATTTAGCAACAATTGACGTTCAAAAGGGACATCTTACAGACGTAAGTCTCTAATACAAGGGTAAATTGGACATACGACAGGGAATGGAGACATGAAATACATGAATGAATATGGGTAGAATACAACACTAAAATCATGCAGAAAGTAAACAACCTGTTTTGACAGCACTCACTGGTCACTCATCAAATATTACAAAGTAAAGATGCTGGTTTAAGGCTTCTGTCATGAAATGAAGTTAAAACAGAATAATGTTGGAAACATTTTCCTAACTTCGACCGAACGACAACAAGTTTTGTCTCGGCAACATTTTTTAATTATGTCACTAGCCAGTTTTCCTGCTTTAACTCTATGTTGCATTAGCAATAAAATTAAGAAAACTTGTATTGATTTGTACTTTATTGTATCGTATATCGTATACAAAGATATCAAGGGTCTTTCGAATGTAATAAGAGGATATATTAAGAGCTTTTATCTCCATATGTGAATTAATTCTGGTAATCACTTATTGAAAAACTTACTGTTGCTGCAGTTTCTGCCATCAAAACCGGGAGAACACGTGCATGTGTAGTTGTTCGTCTTATCAACACAGGTCCCGCCATTTTCACAGGGATTGATTTTGCAGTCATCGATATCTGTAATTTACCGGTAGGAACATTGGCGTTCAAAAGGGATATCTTACAGACGTAAGTCTCTAATACAAGAGTAAATTGATTCATACAACGGGAATGGATACATAGATTACATGTGATAAGTATAAGACAAACGCAGAGAACATGGTTTTAATATCTTAATATTTGATTAAAACAACCCCAGGGTCATAATTTGAACAAACTTGGTAGGGGTCCACTAGATAATGCTTCATACCATATATCTAAGCCTTGAGGTTTCGGAGTAGAAAATTTTTAAAGATCCAACTTTTAAAATATATTTTTAGCTCCAGTGAACCAGAAATGCAATGGACCAGAACCATTTGAACAATCTTGGTAAAGCTTCATGCAAGGAACGTCCCAGGCAAGTTTCATTAAATTTGGCCCATTGGTTTCAGAGGAGATGTTGTTTGAATGAAAAGTTGAGGTCTAATTTTTTTTGTTTGCTGCTTAATCAGGGGGCAAATCTCTGCCGGTCTCCAATATATTTGTGTCAAAATACACAGGTGGATACGTTTATCACATGCTGAAAACTATTCTAAGAAAGTGGCTATAGCAGTTATACGTTTGGAGTTACACGGGTCACAAGTCTAAAAATGCTATGTCTTTCTTAATCAGGAGGCATTAGCCGCCGATGTCCAATTAATCAGCGTCAAAATACCCAAGTGCATAAGTTCACATGCTGACAACTATTCTAAGAAAGTTTCATTCTCTAGAAGTTATACATTGGAGTTACACGCGACAAATATCTAAAAATGCTATTTTTTGCTTAATCAGTCTTAAGTCTGCCGATCTCCAATACATTTGCGTCACAATACCCGGGTTTATTAGTTCACATGCTGACAACTATTTTTAGAAAGCTTCATGGCTCTAGCAGATTTACGTTTAGAGTTACGCACGACGCAAACCAGCGTGACAGCGGGAAAGTGGAACAACGTGACAGCGGGACTGCGCGACAGCAGACGGACGGACAAGGTCAAATCTATATGTCCCGCCCCCACCCCCAAGGGGTGGGGCATAAAAGTATACCCAGTTAGTGTTACACGGTCGAACTGTATGAAGACATTTTTGTAAGACAGCATTTTTTGACAGATCAGATCATAAACGAAGCAGTTGCTGTATTGGTTTGCTAAACAGGTAGTACCACGTAGGATTCGAAACTGGATACCAAAAGGAGATCATAATATTATGTGAGTTGATTCCCCTTCCCCTCCCACCTCCTTCACTGAAGATAACATTTTTTAACAGTAACTCATTTTGTCCTTGAGTTTTATCGAAATTTATAGTAGTACAATGTATTTGAGTGCAAAAATGTCCGAATATAGGTTTTGATCACGGAGAACCTTGCTTTTGTGTGTAATGGACGGACTGACTATGAAAAAGTTTTAATCAGTAGAGTGGATTTCTTTTTTCAACATTTCACAATTTAACACTCGCTCCCCAAAAAAGCAAAATAAGGAGAAAAAGCAACATATCCATTGCATGACTCTATTGGTTTATTGCGTAAGGAGCGACATTATTAGAGATATTAGTAACTCACGCTTATTTTTACATGATATCCATATGTGTTACAGAGATACAAGTTGTCTTTCTCTTCATGTGATTTAAAAGATTATGTCATGTCACGCCAAAAGTTTTAAATCATTGTAACAATGTAATTTCTTGATTTACAATTATGATAAAAGAAATAAGTTTTATATATTTTGAAGCAAGATTAACCGAACTTGGGAGCGATGTTTTTGAAATAGGGTAAATGTCATGAAAAACCAATAAAAAATCAGCTTGAGTGGTATTTGTATTTGTACACTCATTTTCCCGCCGTTTTATCATTATTCCGCGCATGTCAGTGTTGTTGTGTAAACAATAAATTTAGGGCTATAGATCAGATCAAAGCCTCCAGAAGTGCCGAAAGAAATACCCTAAATCGACATTTGGCACGGAATTGGTTAGAATAATTTTAAAAATGAAGGGTTAAAAAACAAGATTTATGTGTAAAATGGCTCGGTTAAGCTCAGTTTGGACTACATTTTAAAACTGACAGTTGTATATTGTAAAAAAAGAATTTTTAGATATAACTACTGCTTGTTAATCGCTAAAATAATAAACGCTGTTTATGAATAAATACAAACACATCCCCAAACGCCTCTCTCTCCCCAACCCCTCGTTTTATGCACATATACTTCTGCTGCCTATAGTTGAGATGCTCAAATTTCCTAAATACAAGGTCAGACAATATTGCACATAAATATATAATTTAAAAATATCAATATTAGTGTGACAGATATATGCAAATAAATTCTAAACCTATTCATTCATATTCAATATCTAAATAGAGAGATATACGGGGAAGTTGAAATTGAAATAAACCAATCAGCCAGCAAACGGTACGTACAAACATACGGGTTACATAGCAACCAAATGAAGCATATAAACGAACGACACTAATAATATTTCAAACATGTTAACAATGTAACATAATTATGTGTTGTTGAGTTACCTGTAGTTGTTTGTTGTGTTGCCGTTGTCTCTTCTGCTGTTGTGGTGTTTGAAGTTTGGGTGGGAGTTTGCTGAGCCGTGCTGGACTGGGTAAAGGGTGTGCTGGATATATTGGGCATAGTAGGAGTTGTGTCTTGTTCGGTGGGCATGGAAGCTGTGTTCTCCGGTTCTGTAGTAGGAGGCTCAGTAGGCATGGAATGAGGCTCAGTAGACGTGGCAGGAGTCTCAGTGTCCTTGGAAGGAAACGACGTAGTAGCTGTGTGTGTTTCCTTTGTCGACGCTGTTTCCGGTTCTGAAGTAGGAGGCTCAGTAGGCGTGACAGGAGTCTCAGTGACATTGTAAGGGAGCGACGTAGAAGCTGTGTTTGTTTCCTTTGTCGACGCTGTTTCCGTTTCAGTGGTAACAGGCTCAGTGGGCGTAGAAAGAGGCTCATTAGACGTGACAGGAGTCTCAGTGACCTTGGAAGGGAGCGACGTAGAAGCTGTGTTTATTTCCTTTGTCGACACTGTTTCCGGTTCAGTGGTTACAGGCTCAGTAGGTAAAGAAGAAGGCTCAGTTGTCGAAGAAAGAGACTCGGTGGACGTGTCTGGAGCCGTGCTGGAGTCATTGAGCGTGAAAGAGGCTGTGTCAGGACCACTGGTAGGAGGTTCTGTACGCATGGTAGGTAAGCTCGTGTCGGTAAGTTCTGCAGTGTCCATATTATTTGTTGATTGAATAGGACTGCTTGCTATTATAATGATGGGAATGGAAAAGTCAGGTTTCGTGTTTTGAGCCAGTTTATCAGCTGGTTTAGTAATTGATAATTATTTGAAGCAAACAGACAAAAGATAACAGTTACTTTGTTTGTCAACTCAGCAGCTGATAAATGCCTCGTGTAATATTGTTAAACATACATGAGAAAGCAGACGGAAAGGGCAATACCTTTTAATGTTAGACAATATTTATATAAAACTAATAAAAATTGTTAAGTTAGACATTGAGATTGATAGGTTCTTCTTGTGCAAACCACATCGTCTTTATACGGAAATACCCTATACTTACTGACTTAAAACTTCCCTGACAGTTATAGACATAAGCTGGGTGTATCATTTAAATTTCTCAAAATGACTATGACCATAAAGATACGTACAAATTAACTTTAGTCACAGACGAAACATTTGTCGTAAGTCAAATATTTTCAGTATGATTTAGTCATAACTAAAGAAAAATGGCACCCGGAAGTCTATATCGTGAGCTGAAGCACATAGCATGTACCTATGAAACTAACTTTAAAATAAAAAATTTGCCCCTTGGGCAATAAATTGATTGAGGAATTTTCGGACAAGCCCATTTAAAACAAACGTGACATAACATGGAAAGCAAAGGTATTGCACAAACAAACATGCTGGAGACAAAGGATATATATATACATATGCATGCGTGTTTTTTTTCTTCCACAACGTGCACATGCATAAAAGATAAATAATACAGGATATTTTGCCAAATGTCTATATGGAATATGTCGTAGACAAAAGTATTGAGGCTTTGCATTTAAATGTAATACGGCACGGCTGTGTTCACACCAAACACAAGTTTGTCTGTTACACTACGAACAATTGTAATATTCTACTTAAATCAAGTTTGAAATGAATTATTAAATTATTCTGTTTCATATTAAGTTTGACTGTAGTCGAATCTCAGAGATATACTGTATGCAATAGGCCTCCATGTTAATGAGATACTGGCTGAAGGAATATGTACCAAAGCTTGTTAGAATAAGAAGAAACACCGTTAGTACTTCAGTGCATAGGTCAGATGTTAACTTCGATTCCCACTACCGACATGATTATTTTCTTCAATTTTCAAGCCTGACAGATGAATAAAATTACGTTTCTTGAGTGGTATTTTCAATTAGCTTTAACTGTAGAAAATATTTTTAACAAGAAATCTGGAGTCCAGTAACCTTAAGTGCAGTACCTTCTTTCGAAGAGTACTCAGTTCCATTACTTGTGTTGACAGGGGATATTTTAACTGAAAGCCCTGGTTTCAATCCCAACTTGAGCCATTTTTCTAGTTTTCTCTAAAATTACCTTAACTTGAAATCAGACCAAACAGATTTCGTTTTTGATATCTTTCAAATGGCATTACTTTTTTCAAAAATTGAGGTAAACTTCCTTCATATTTTACCTGAATATTCATATCAATATGGGAGTCAAGTTTCGTTGATGCTTTCATATCTTTTCCTCGTCATGCAATGGGTGGGTAAAGTGATACCAATTTACACAATTGGTTTTTGTAATCATAAATGAGAAGTGCTCACTGTTTGAGTGCACATTTTGCGTTTTTTTGTAAACAGACGTGAGGCTTTTATTTTTGTGAATTATAACAGAAGTTTTTTTATGGCCGGACTGAGAAAAATGGTGATTTTTAAATATTTCCTTGACATACCTACTCAGGCCAGCGAACTTTGAATGTGTGAAGAATCTCTTATTAAATACATTACATTTTGTAAATGTTTCTGATAGGAAAGTTTGTTTTCTAAAATTGATCAATAAATTGAAGTTGTGAAAATACCACCGGGTGAAAATACACCCCCTGTCTCGTAATTGCATTTAACGTCGGTATTTCGAATATTTTTATCTCTTATTGTAAAAATAAATGACGAAGGTGAAAACAGTTTTGAAAAGACTCTATTTATTCTAAACAGTTTCAATCCCTTAGAAAATAACTAGATGTATTGTTAAGCAGTTTAAGCTAGAAATCAACGTAACTTTAATTCACGGAACATCAAGAAATAACGAATTCATGGAACATCAAGAAATAACGAATTCATGGAACATCAAGAAATAACGAACATATACCTGATTGTGTTGTGGCAATCCCTGCAGGTTGTTCTGTTGCTGTCGTTGTTGTTGTTGTTGGTGGTGGTGCCGTTGTTGTTGTTGGTGGTGGTGTTGTTGTTGGTGGTGTTGTTGTTGTTGGTGGTGGTGTTTTTGCTGTTGTTGTTGTTGGTGGTGGTGGTGCCGTTGTTGTTGTTGGTGGTGGTGGTGTTGCCGACTGCGTTGTATTCGTTGCAAGTTGTTGTTCTGTAGTAATTGTTGGTGGTGGTAGTGTTGTTGTGTCAGCTGTTGTGTTTTGTTGTTCTGTTGTCAGCGTTGAAGTATTGGGGACTTCCGTTCCATTTTCTCCAATACATACATTTACAATGACAGAAATAAACACAACATACACAGCGATCGTATTTTTACCTCGCATTTTTTTCAGTTGGATATTCTTATTCGACGCAGAAACCGTAGAAAAAACACCTTTGTTTCTATAATTCCTTGAAAAATCAGCGAACTGATCCGCCGATATAGTTCAGTTTATCGTCTGCCTAATAATATTTCCGGTTTAACAATCCTTATTCTTTTATCTCGTCAGTAAACCACAATGCGATAGTTTTATTAACAAGCATACGTCAAAATAACTTGTACAGAAGTGCACATATTAATATCTGTAAATAGGTCACACCCTACACGCTCAGTCACTGGCTTATCTATAAGCTACTCGTTATTACAAAATTCCAAATTCCCTTTTGCTCAAGCACACATTTTTTTGCACAAGTACCATAAAATACAGTACAATCACGGTATGTCAAACAATCCCGGAAAAAGTGAACATGCGTAACCGGAAGTACATTCTGCGGAAACGAATCCAATCTAGCAAAAATGTTGAATTCAAATGTTAAAGAATTCGCCGAATAAACAGGTGAGTTTAGGCAAACGAAAGTATTTTATTTCCTTTACAAGATGCAAATTGTTTGCTTCTGATAAGGGGGTAAAGTGCAACGATATATTACACTGGCCTAATGTTATCTATAAATCGATCCTGTATAAAGACTCTATCAAATCTCGATTACTGACACTATATAGTACGTTCAGGTGAAGTATGAACTAGCCATTATTTTGCAACCTGGACACAAATGTAGCAATTATTTGAAATTCCTTTTCCGACCTTCCCAACAAAAGTTGTCCCACAAGGAGCGGTAATAGGCTAGTTCTTGTTTCTACGAAAAATGAAAATGATACATTTTTAAAAAAATATTTGTTCACTACTGAACATTGGATTTTCTCTTCCCTGTTTTTTTTTTATTATTTGATTAAAGTTTTTCGTAAATCTTTTATTTCCTGATTAAATAATTTGAAGTTCCTTTTTCCGTTTTTCTTTCCTTATGAAAAAGGCTAGTTTTCAGTAACTTGACAAAGGAAAAAGAATGTCGATGTTTTCCAACAGGTCTTTAGATCGACAGATCGATGTAGTTGATATATGTATTAATCTTGTTTGGTTGATTTATCCTCGGTACTGGTTACCCCTTTAAAAAAGAGTGTAGTTTTCATAGATTTTAGGAGCATTCCATTCCAGAGATATCCTTGATTCCTAAACATGTTCCATCCTTTGCACCAATACAGTAAGCCTCGGTTTAATATCACAACCCAAACATAGTAAGAAGTGTTATCTGAGGAGCGGGGTATCGAAATCGCAACCTTTGCATTGCAAATCTAGAGCCTTACCACTTAATAACGATTTATCCACAGTTCTGCGGAAAAAAAGTGTCTCCGTTCCATTCATTCGATGTTACGAATGATTATGTCAGAAATGAGATTTATCTTTTATTTCTAACACAAGCCCCTTGGTTCCATCGAGGCCCACTGCTATGAATAAACTTACAGGCGTTTCTTTATTTCTACAAATAAATTCTTTAAACCGTAATCTCCCCTATATACGTTTTATGTATTATCAAAATATCGAGGTAAGACAAAGTTTTGAATTTCCTGATTTCATCCCATATTCCTTGTCGTACTAGAACTACGACGGATCCAGGACACAAGAAATATTTATAGCGAACCACAGAAATAATGTCAAGAGATGTATAGAAATTAAGTAATCTGAGTTGAAGCACTACCACCAACCGGTTCCATTTGCTATCATATTAATATATATATATATATATAAACACTGAATCAAGGTAGACGGTATTTTAAATCATAGTTTAACGATTTTAAAGCTTGTTCTTTCTCTTGCCAAGAAGTTATTTTCAAGTTTAATCTGTTTTGCTCGAGACTCAGACGGAACTCCTCGGTCATGAAGGCTACAACACACGAACCGCTAGGACTACCCGAGTGGTTCCGATTGGTACGAAACTATACTGATACCCTTGCCTTTGTATTTTTTTCACATGTACACAGTATGTGTAGAAAAAGATAAAACTAACACGCTATAACCTCAGGTATACAGTGTTCTACGACTTATTTCCTTACATTTAAAACCTTTCAACGTAAAGGCCATTCACTTAGTTGCCGGAACTTGTAGCTCAACCCATTTGTAGTTTTTTTTTCGTGTGATATAATTTTCATTGTATTTCAACTGTATTTGTGGCTATAAAATTTGGTTGAACTTAAACCAAACAGACAATAGCCATATATTATCTAATCAGAGACACCACGTGTATGTCTCGATTTGGGTGTGTCAGTTTATTATTGGTTTATTGGGGTTTAACGCCAGTTTTAACAGCTAAGGTCATATCCCGGCGGTCAGTCCACCTAACCAGTGTTCCCTGGTATCCAACCAGTTTACTAACCAATTTCTCCACAAGTGATTGGGTGTGTCAGACTCTGATAACATTGGCATTCTCTTAAGGTCAAATATATTTCTAAATTGTCCGACTCACAACGTAACAACAGCTCATTTACAATATTTTGGCGGTAAATTGAACAAACAAACGATACCCTATCTTATTTTATTGCCATTTTACTCTGTTTGACTTTCACGTTCATGTATACAAGTGTGTAACAATTCAAATAAAGACAATTTGTTTTAACGGATATTGGCTTTATTTAGATGGAGAAATATTTAGACAATTTGCAGATTACGTCTACTACTAAAATACTGTTCAAATAGTGACCTGAATTCTGACAGAACGGACAGACATGTTTACTACAATTTTGGACCTCCATTCAAGAAAATAACGTACTTAAATCCTCCTTCTCCATTCTACACATGAATTTGAATTTGTGTATATGTTTGAACCGCATTCCATTATGGCGTTGTATATAAACCGCATGTCATTATAAAATTATATCTAAACCGCATGTCATTATGAAATTATAGGTAAACCGTATTTCAATACCAAGTTATATGTGAACCGCATTTCAATATGAAGTTGTATTTAAACCGCATTTATTTTATGAAGTTACATGTGTATATATATATACCGCATTTCATTATGAAGTTACATATATAAACCGCATTTCATTATAAAATTAACCATGACCTTGTCGTCTGATTGTATGATAAACATATGTTAACTGATAATATATCAACAGGTATGTAAGCCTTAAGCTGCATATCAAGGCTTTATGCATCTCATCTTTAGATAATTTAAGTAATATTGAATTATAATCTGATACTTGGACTGTATGAAGTTGATGATGATAACCATAAGTGCCTTTGTGCACTTATAGATTAGAGGGTAAATTTGCTGTCTGCAGGACTGCAGTGTACAACCATGACCATAAACTGTGTTTTTCAATTTATGTACCCACATGATTATGCCTCTGACCTCTCAAACTTGCACAAGTTAAGAAAGAAGTACAGTTACACTTAACCAAAAATAAGTATAATTATTACTTTAGAGAACATGGCGATGTTTGTGGGTAAAATTTGTTGACAGATTCAAGCGAATCAATTAACAATGACACAATTCGAATATCTTTACAAAAGACTCATCAATTCATAATGATTGTAGTTACGTTTGAACTACTGTGCAAACTATTTTGAAATTTTCTTTATCATGGAATGAAACAAAGGATTGTCTATGTACCAGTTTGAACTAAGAAAAATATCATATTTCGGGGACTTGTTTTGCATGCTCACGTGATACAAATAAAAGAATTTCAATAATGGGATTTCTGTGAACTGTTTCAATGGTATAGCAAATTCAACTAGCTGAAAACTGTCAAATGTAATGTCCAAACCAAACTTCTGTTCTTGAATAGGTGGACTAAGTACAGAATTATTTCATGTACATATATCAATCTCATTGAAAACAAGTTATGAACAATCACGAATCTTTCCTTATGAGTGCTACAACATATGGTATTGTATTTTCAACAACTGATAACGTCGGAAGTTTTCACCTCCTTATATAGCGAGCTTAAAATAGAGGAACCAATAGAAACGTATGTTTGATTTATAAATTGTTCAACTCGTGTTATTGGATTTATCTGACTGTTTGTCATCAAACAATGAATAGATATCAAACTCAAAGTGTGCGTACACGTCAATGCGATAAAGGACTTAAAGGAGTTTTCGGTATGTCGACACTTGATAAAAGATAGAAGATATTTCAACCATGTTTGAGCAAATTCATCACTGTCAGAAGTCATCTGTTACTCCAGCAGGATTACAGTAAGTATAAAAGAGTACACACACGAAGGGCTGACCTTTTGTAATTGGAAGTAAAACCGTTGCTGAAAATAGTAGGAATATTCACGCCATAGTACATGTATTTCTATTTTGGAAGAATAACTGAAACGTGAACATTATATGTAATTTCAGAACAAATTCAGATACTTAATGTTTAAACCATTCAATAATCAAATAAAAACGACAAAATACTCTTACATAACAGCGTTTCATATTTAATTATCCGAATTAAAGTTACTGGTTCAACTAATAAAGTCGAATGCTTGGTAAGTGATAAAATTGCATTACTGACAAAGTATCAAACAAAAACACAACTGTTTTGTTATTTTCAGGCAAATGCTGTAACTTCATTATGTAAAATGTTTATTCTCTCCATGTTTTCTTACTATGTCGCGAAATAAGTGACAGAGTGAAAATAGTGCAATCGAGTTTAAGTTTTGCTATTTCAGTATTATTTGCTTGAATTAAGTTAAATATCTTTCATCTAAATCACTTATTATATCCCCACCACTAGTGTCCGTCCGTATGTCATTCGCGAGGAATCGGGACAACGGCCTTTTCTTGGAAATGATTACACATACAGCCTTGGCATACTTCTTTGTACCTACTAGCTGACCACTTATACCAAGAACTATAATTCTACCGTTATTTTTCGATGAATTATGCTCTCTTTAAGATTTCACATAAAGGGCTATTTTTCATAATTTTACTCATACCCCCCCCCCCCCCCCCCCCCACAGTCGCATGAAGGTTAGACCCAAACATAAAATCATGATATCATCCAGATACAACTGTTTCTATCATTATAAAATATCTGGCCATTTAAAAATGCCCACACCCGCTACCCTTCACTATTATAGTGTTGGATGGTGGGTCTTGGACTTAAGATTTAGTTTTTATCTTGATTTCAATGCCTGGATGAAATGAATTAAAAAAAAGTAATTTGAGAAAATTTTAACACTTTGTTTATTTACTTTTGACCATCATCAGGTGACATGCCTGTCGTCAGTGATTATTGTACTGAAAGTGCTGAAAGGGAAGTAACCGCTGCGTGGAGTTTGGAGAGGAAGTACACTGCACAAGTTTCATTACACGACCTTACTTCTTTTTTATTTATTTCCCTTTATCAAATTTCCTTTTTTTTCCGGGCATTATTTAACAACTTTTTACTATTATATTACTGAAACTTGACACAATGACAGAGGACACAAGAAGACGTGTAGAGTACAAGAACAATAACTTGTTGTTTTGAATTACTTCCCTTTATTGAATTTCCTTGATCGGAGTTTAACTCTTTAAGTACATCTGCGAGTTTGTTTAAAATTTACATAGGTATAGAGAACAATAATGAGAGGTTGTGCAGTGTACAAGACCGACAATATTTTATTTATTATTTTTGAATTATTTCCCTTTATTGGCTTTTCTTGTTCTCTCTGATTTTCTTTTTTCTTAAATTCTCCAATAGTTTAATCCTTTAAATGAGAATGTATGCATTATATCAATCAATCACAATGTAAACTAACAAATGAACATAAAACAAAAAAAGGAAGGAAGAAAGAATGAAGGAAAAAAACTAGGAAGGTAGCAAGGAAAGAACAAACAAAAATGTATGAATGAATTTCGGGTCATTTTTGTTGTAAAATGTTATAACTCTTAAAGACTTCAACTGACTACATCTAACCTCTTCTAAAGACATCTTTGGTTCCAAAAGCTGGATGAACTTTGTACTAGAGTGACTCGGCGTAAACATTGGCCCCCTTTCAAGTCAAAAGTTTGTCTTCACTTTAAGCACTTTGATAACTTATTACGGATGATAAAAACAGACATGGTTGGCCTACGTTAATGAAACTGCATACGTAGGTAGCCTGTATGAAAATATAGCAAGGCATTGCGTTTGACGTGTCTGCATTCAAGATACTGTTACTGAAAATAGAATAACAGTTTCTGGTCAGTAACCATGTATATTGCAATAAACCTAGGTGTGTAACTAGCACGGTTGGTGTCCTGTTGCTTTTGTTCTTTTTGTATGGCAGAATGTGCGGATATTTATCACTTTCGTGAAAGCTATAGTTGATTCTTTCTCTTTTCTTAATTCTGCCGGTTTGTTGTTTTGTATTTAACTTCAGAACAAGGAAAGACATACGGGGTTTTGTGACAGGGAAAGTAATGGTTTCCTCTTTTAGAAGATAAACATCTCGGAAATGACAAAACAATCATTTTAACATTCTATTCAACCAAGAGGTAATTTGACGCTGGGCTGTTTTTAAAAGCTTTAGTATATGTAGTGTTACCTCGAAAAAAGCACACGCGAAGCCATCTTAGCTGGCTTAACACAGAGTTTGATTAAATTGTACAGATAATCAGTTTTTCATGCTCTCCTTGACCGAAGTGATAAGCTAATATTGACCGATTTGATATGCTCAGCTTGACTCAAGTGGTATGCTTACCTTATCTGGAAAGATATACTTACCTAGACCGAAATGATATGCTCATCTTGACCGAAATGATAAGCTCACCTTGACTGAAGTGATATGCCTACCTTGACTGAAGTAATATGCTCACATTGACTGAAGTGATATGCTCACAATGACTGACTTAATATGCTCACCTTGACTAAAGTGATATGCTTACCTTGACTGAAGTAATATGCTCACATTGACTGAATCGATATGCTCCCTTTGACTGAAGTGATATGCTCACCCTGACTGAAGTGATGTGCTCACTATGACCTGTATGGATTCAATAAAGTTCAGATGGAACATTTTACCGAACCTATATGCATGCAATAAAGTTCTGTTGGTGCATGTAACCGAACCTGTATGCATGCAGAAAAGTTCAGCTGGTGCATTTTTCCGAACTTGTATGCAAACAATAAAGTTCAGCTGGGACATTTTACCGAACCTGTATGCAAGCAATAAAGTTCAGCTGGGACATTTTACCGAACCTGTATGCAAGCAATAAAGTTCAGCTGGGACAGTTTACCGAAACTGTATGCAAGCAATATAGTTTTGCTGGTGCATTTTATTGAACCTGTATGGAAGCAATAAAGTTCAGCTGGTGCATTTTACCGAACCTGTATGCAAGCAGTAAAGTTCAGCTGGGGCATTTTACCGAAATTGTATGCATGCAGTAAAGTTCAGCTAGGGCATTTAACCGAAGGTATTTGTATGCAATAAAGTTCTGCTGGTGCATTTTACCAAACCTTTAAACACGCAATAAAGTTCTGTTGGTGCATTTAACTCCACATATATGCATGCAGTAAAGTTCTGGTGGTGCATTAAAATACCCAACCTTTTTTTCGTGCAATAAAGTTCCGCTTTTCTTTTTACCGAACTTATTTGCATGCAATAAAGTTCTGTTTGTATATTTAACCGAACAAATATGCATGCAATAAAGTTCTGTTTGTGCATTTTACCGAACAAATATGCAGGCAATAAAGTTCTGTTTGTACATTTTACCGAACATATATGCATGCAATAAAGTTCTACTTGTGCATTTTACCGAACAAATATGCATGCAATAAAGTTCTGTTTGTGCATTTTACCGAACAAATATGCATCCAATTAAAAGTTCAGTTGGTGCAATTTAAAGAACATATATGCATGCAATAAAGTTCTGCTGGTGCATTTGAAAGAACATATATGCATGCAATAAAGTTCTGTTGGTTCATTTGAAAGAACATATATGCATGCAATAAAGTTCTGCTTGTGCATTTGAAAGAACATATATGCATGCAAAAAAGTTTTGTTGGTTCATTTGAAAGAACATATATGCATGCAATAAAGTTCTGCTGGTGCATTTGAAAGAACATATATGTATGCAATAAAGTTCTGCTGGTGCATTTGAAATAACAAATACATTGTGTATGCATGCAATAAAGTTCTGCTGGTTCATTTGAAAGAACATATATGCATGCAATAAAGTTCTGCTGGTTCATTTGAAAGAACATATATGCATGCAATAAAGTTCTGCTGGTGCATTTGAAAGAACATATATGCATGCAATAAAGTTCTGCTGGTGCATTTGAAAGAACATATATGCATGCAATAAAGTTCTGCTGGTTCATTTGAAAGAACATATATGCATGCAATAAAGTTCTGCTGGTGCATTTGAAAGAACATATATGCATGCAATAAAGTTCTGCTGGTTCATTTGAAAGAACATATATGCCTGCGATAAAGTTCTGTTGGTGCATTATAAAGAACATAATTATATTCATGCAATAAAGTTCTGCTGGTGATATGCATAAAATCAAGTTTTGCTGGTGCATTTTAAAGAACATATATGCATGCAATATAGGTTCTGTTGGTGCATTTTACCGAACATATATGCATGCATATGTTGTATAGTTATTTTATATCGTTTGCGAAGCAAGTTCTTGAAACATATGTTAATCCCGCTCGATACTGGTTGAAACCAGTACTCGCATCAAAAGTGTTCGAATGTGAAAAGTCACTGGAGATTCACCGCCAGTAGGATTCGAACCAGCAACTTCCTGATCGGCATTCTGGTGCTTTTACCCCACAATCACTGCCATGTAAACGTTACAGTGATTGAAATTTATAGTTGAGAGCCCCGCTACCGACCATGAAATATGTCTTAGGAGGGAGTTTCAAACAAGCTTACAGCTTTTTACTCAATCCTAAATATTTGTTGTAAATCATGATTAATTGTACATGCAACGAATCTGAATAAAATATTGTTTAAACCAAACCAACCAAATGTCTTATAATATCGGCAGTTTTCTGCAGAGGATGAGTTTCATACTGGTCCTTCTCTTAAACGTAAACCATGATTATAACGGTAGGTACAGGAGGGGTCTCCGCTCCCGTTGTCGGGGGTACGGAGGCCTTCTCCAAAAAAATTGGAAAATGGAGTCGTAAAATGGTGCATTTTGGGATGTTTTTGTTGAATTCAGACACTCATCATTATGTCTTCTAGGGTATGATTGACGTGATTGGTTCTGTGACGGTACTGGGACGGTTCGAAATATGTTGAGGGCGAATAATTAATTATACAATGTACTTTCGTTTTCAATAACTGTTTATTCAAAAACATTTTTACAGTTGTGGTGTATTTTAACAAAAAATTAATATAACGAAAATTTATTGATTCACATTTTCTTTATATTTGTAAAGAAACTGTGCAGGTTTTTTTTGCAGTTTCGCAGCTTCTGTGGTGCGGACGTTTCGACATGTAATAATTAGACGAAATGACACTTAAAGAACGAAAAGAAAAAAAAAACACGTCACGGTATTTTAAAATTGCTAGTACCACAGTTTGGTTATGGATACGCGAGTATCTATCTATAGAAGTCTATAATTAATAAAGTGTTAGGTTCTTGAGCGAAGCGAGCAGGAAAATTTGATTTATAAATATTCAATTTCAATTAAAATAACAGTTAAACTTTGCGGCGCCTCCCCCGCCCCCGAAACCGCGCCTCGTGACCATTTGTGATAAATTTATCTAACTCTTATCAATGTTGCCGAGTTAAACACCTTTTATACAGACGGTCAGATCTGTGCGCAACGAAAGCAGCATTTCATTTTCCGACATGTTTAAAACCAAGAATACAAGTGTGTTCATATTACAGCTGTAGCTTTATACAAGGGAGTTAAATCTTCACTGACGCTTGAAAACATGATTCTCTCCCTTAAGAGAGCTACATTTGTTTTCAAAATGAACACTTATGACAAATGCTGAATTTAAAGGAATGTTAACAAATCATGTACATTTAAAGTAACAAAGACTTAAATCTGTCACTTTTCAAAGAAGATGAAAATAACAGAAAATATACGAGTGTTTTCAAGTAATGTGAATTCAAATTTATATTTGCCCAGTGGAAGAAGACTATTTCGATATTAAATTTTACTCATTGAGAATAAAAAAATACAGTAAATATAATTATGTAATTATGTATAATTAAGTATATCTAAATGACTGGTTATCTGATTTTTTTTAATAACATGAAAAAGCGATTTGTTCATTTTTTTAATGTAAGGTTTTCTTTGACACCTTTTAAATGACCCCTTACTGGGGTTGACGAGTTTGTTCTGTTTCTGGCTAAGTTTAACTTGTTGATTCATTTCCACATGTAATTTCATTTCCTGTAACAGTTAAGCCTTTGAACTCCTTGACAGGTTTTTGCTGCTGTTTCATTTCCTGACTCATTCTAGCCCGTGAACTCATTTTCTTGGTTCATTTCAAGAGGCCCCAATTTTGTTCAAATGATTTGAGAACTTGTCAGAATGTTTCTCTTGATGATGTCTAGATGAAATTCGAATATTCAAAAACTAGGTCACAGGGTCAAAACATAGAAAACCATGTTAACAGTAGAGAGGCTACATTTTCTTTCCAAACAAAATGTCATTGAAAATTTGCCAGAATGTTTTTCTTGATGATTGGAAAATGATTCATGTAGGGTGAAAAATAAGATCATAGGGTCAAAACACAGATTTACGTTTTTAACACTCTGGAGGCCATTTCGTTTGATCAAATGGCATGAAAACTTGTCAGAATCTTTGTTTTAATTATATCTAGGTCAAGTTCGAATATGGGTCATCTTAAAAACTAGGTCACAGGTTCAAAACATAAAATTTTTGTAACATTCTGGAGGCTACAATTTCTTTTCAAATGTCATGAAAATTGGTCAGATTGTTTTCCTTGACGATTTCTACATAAGGTTCAGATATTGCTCCTGTAAGATAAAACACTAGGTCACAGGGTTTAAACAAAGAAAAACCTTTTAACATATTTTCACTACATTTTCTTTCACATTACAATGAAACTTTGCCGGACGTTGTTATGATAATATCTACGTTAGATTCGAGTATGGGTAATATGGAATCAAAACTAGGTCATGGGGTCAAAACACAGATTTATCTTGTTAACACTCTAAAGGCTGCATTTTCTTTCCAACTTTGATGAAAATTCATCGGAATCTTTTTCTTGCCATATCGTAATCAAAAAGCGATACGGTTTGAACATTTTCACTGGCGCTCCTGAAAATATTATTAATTTTTGTATTACTTCTCAAAACACAGAAAGAGATATTCAATACACATGGAAAACAAAAAAGTCCTTGTTTATCTTATCAAGTATTGCAGGACATAAGTCGATCTGAATGAAGGGGCATTGTTGCGCTAATACATAATTTGTTTTAACAACACATAGAGACTGCTGAAAGATATTCTTTAAAATGTTCACGACATTTGGTCAAACATTTTTAGAGTTATGCGCGAAAAAAAAATCAAACGGACGAGAGCAATTCCATAAGTCTCTCCTTTGAAAATATGGTATAAATATGTATTTGAACTTAATTTGTACCTGTAATATGAGCGTGTCAAATTCAGAAAACTTAGTATAGAGTTCTCTTTTTTCATTGTCACGAGATACTGAGTGTACGTTACACTGAGGTATTTTCCCACTTTTAACCAGGAAGTCGTGTTATCGTTGTGGCCATAGTCATTCGGATAATAGGGTAAAATACCCTTTGTACAATCGCATGCAAAATTAACTAAAAGTAGAAATTGAAATTACCCGTTAATTTTCAATTTGATGTTTTATAAATGTAATGACATTTAACAATGGTCAACAACTAAATATTAATACTGAGTAGCCGCCATCTAGCAACTTACAAGATGACAGCCTGACATTGGCAACTGGCGTCTTAAAGTCAAGTCCAAAATTGCAAATCAGGCTAATTGTTGTTCAATAAATTCCGAAAGGAGCTTATAGCTCGGTAATATTCGGTGATCTTCCGCGGTATGATAGATAAAAGTTTAAAAGTGTGTTATGTAATAACTTGAAAATAACGTAAAAATCTTAGATACAATTGCAAGTGGTGCTGCGTGCAAACGTTTAAATCTGGTTTAGTGGTTTGGTTTTTGTTGTTGCATCTGATGACACTAGGTACAAGATTTAAAAAGAGCACCGGCGACGTTTGTTCCTAGACTATTAAAGTCCACCTTTGCCCTAAAGCATCCAGCCTGATGCCTAAACTGACATCAAGCACTTAGCAACTGACATCAAGCAGTTACCGACTGACATCAAACAGTTAGCAACTGGCATCAAATCAAACGGGTAGCGACTGACATCAAGCAGTAAGCAACTGACATCAAGCAGTAAGCAATAAACATTAAGCGACTGACATCAAGCAGTAAGCAATTGACATCAAGCAGTAAGCAACCGACATCAAACAGTTAGCAACTGACATCAAACAGTTAACGACTGATATCAAAAGGTAGCGATTGAAGCAGTAAGCAATTGAAATCAAGAGAGTGAAATCAAGCAGTAAGCAACTGACATCAAGCAGTACTAAACTGACATCAAGCAGTAAGCAACTGACATCAAGCATTTACGTCTTACATCAAGCAGTAAGCAACTGACATCTAGCAGTAAGCAACTGACATCAAACAGTAAGCGACTGACATCAAACAGTTATCGACTGACATTAAAGGGGTAGCGAATGACATCAAGCAGTAAGCAACTGACATCAAACAGATAACGACTGACATCAAAGGGGTAGATAATGACATAAAGCAGTTAGTTACATGGAGCTGTCAACTAGGAGTAAGCGACTGACATCAAGCAGTTAGCAACTAATATAGAGCAAGTAGTGACTGACATCAAGCAGTAAGCAACTGACATCAAACAGTAAGCAACTGAAATCAAACAGTTATCGACTGACATCAAAGGGGTAGCAACTGACATCAAGCAGTAAGCAACTGACATCAAACAGTTAACGACTGACATCAAAGGGGGAGCGACTGATATGAAGCAGTTAGCTACAAGGAGCTGTCAAATAGCATTTAGCGACTGACATCAAGCAGTTCGCAACTTACATCGAGCAAGTAGTGGCTGACATCAAGCAATTAGCAACTGACATCGAGCAGTTATCAACTTACATCAAGAAGTTAGAGACAAACATCAAGCAGTTAGCAACTGACATCAAATAGTTCGCGACTGACACCAAGCAATTAACGATAAGAAGCTATCAACTAGCTGCTAGCAACTGATATTAAGCAGTAAGCAACTAGTACCTGACATCAAGCTGTTAGCGACTGACATTAAGAGGTTTGCATCTAGGAGTAAGCAACTGATATTTAGCAGTAAGCAACTAGCAGCTGATATCTAACAGCAACTAACAGCTGACATGTAGTAGTTAGCAGCCAGTATTTAACAACTGACATTAAACAGTAGCTCAGCTGACATCTAGCTGTTAGCAACTGATATTAAGCAGTGAGCAATTAGCAGCTGACATCTAGCAGTTGGCAACTGATATCAAGCAGTTAACAAGTAGCAGCTGAGAATTAGCAATAAGCAGCTGACATGTAGTAGTTAGCAACGAGCATTTAACAACTGATGTTGAACAGTTAGCAACTAGCAGCTGACATCAAGCAGTAAGCAACTGATATTGAGCAGATAGCAACTAGCTACTGACATCTAGCAGTCAGCAACTTGCAGTGAACAACTGGCATCCAACAGGAAGCAACTAGCAGTTAGATTCTGAAAACTTGCGATTTACGAGCATTAAGTAACCAATATCTACAACGTCTTATATTTTTCAAGTTCAACTCTAATTATTTAAACACTTTTTACCCTCTATAATTCCATTTTCAATTGTATTTCAATTCCATTATTTCTGCTGCAGTTCTAGACCGATAGTGTAGACGACCAATTCGCAACGGCAAATGACAACTGGCAGTAACCAATTAGCAATAAGCACCTGTCATCTAAGAATTAGCAACAAGCATTTAGCAACTGTCTGTTGAGTCGTGTTCCTTAGAGTGTATTTTTTAATTTAACGGGTCCGAATATACAAAATGCTAAAATAATTCTTTGCACGCTATTTGGAGTGGTCACAAAATAAAGTCACGAAGAGCTCTTTGTCGGTTAAACATGTAATATTCTATCAAACAAAATGCCAGATAATATATATAACAAATATACTATAAATTCAATGTTTAGCAGTGTTTGATAAAAAGAACGGACTTAATGATAATACCACATGATAAAAAGACCAACTTAAAAAAAACTTAATGACATACGCTAGTAATTACATCAGAACTTTACATTTGTATATTATAAATATGACTGCAAAATTTAGATTAGATACACTGTCGTCATTTCATGAGTGAACCCGTTTACTGAAAAGGTGGGAGGATCGTACCCATTGGACCAGTTTAGTGAAGCGGGGAGAGGGGGTGTAACCATGATCTGCAGTCAGTGAGAGATTTAGTGACTACAAGTCAGTGACCTTCATTATTCATTACTAGACCAAGGAGGGTGGTCGCTTCCATTCGGACGGGTGCATTTAAACAACTTCAGGCGACAAGAATGCAGCCACACAAAAAACTCATTAAAAAAAGGCACCCTGCATGTGGATCACCTGAATAAATTAATGCTCTTGCATAAAGTACTTACTGAGTTCATGCATGAAAAAACACTAGGTCTACATGATTATTTGTAACTTTAGTTAACAAGATGCTATCTTAACACTTCCATTGTTTACCTTTAACCTATCAGTGACCCTGACATTTTTAACAACAGACCTGGATTCTGTTTTGCCCATGTACAAGTTAGTACAAAGTAATAATATAAGCACTTTGCATGACAGAGTAATAACCAGGTAGGTCAAACTTCACTTATTGTTTCCATCAAACATTTCAATGACCTTGACCTTTGGAGAACAAACCTGATTTCTTTTTACACGCGACACTCCTTGCCAACATTTATGCCAAGTTATTTAAAATGCCACCTGAAATGACAAAGTTATGACTCGAACAGTTTCGCACAGACAGACGCATGTACGCTCTGATGAAACGACACCAAACCGGAAGAGAACCCAAGTGAGCGGACTCGACAAAAAGCAAAACGTGGACCGGAAATATTTGATGTGCATTTACAGTACAAATGCTTAACGGTGCTTCTTTACATTTCATTCCAATCACAGAGTAGGAAGTTTTCACTAGGCTTTTAAATTATCTGCTCTTTCAAACCACTTTCGGTTTTCATCAGGTTTTGATCAGTGATAAGATACTGTTAAAATGGTACTAAGAGTTTTACCTCCTTTGTCGTCCATTTTAACTAGCAGTAATCTGCTGTGACATTTTGAATTATATTTGTAGGTTGTTTGCTGGATTCATTTCGTATTTTACTTCCTTAACCGCTTTTAATGACCTATGTTTTTTTCATTATTATTTAGACTGGTACCATCCTTTTCCCTTGTAGAATCGAAAAATGCAAAAGAATCTAGGAACCAGCAATATTTCGCAGTGCATCTGCAATACAGGAAAATATTTATGTTTCAACGGAATGAAAATTACACTCTGTCCTAGTGCTAGGATTACTTCAACATGCACTAAATTATTTCGTGAGTATATAAAAATATGTTTTACCACATATATATATCACGTGTATAGTTACTGTCTTAACAAAGGTTCTGCTGTTTCTTTTCCACCATCTTGCTGAGCTACATTTGATTTACTTATCTGGCTCTCTTTGTGATTATCAAGTAATGTCTGTGCTTCAGACTTGGTATCATCATCCATATCATCGTCTTGCAGAGTTTGCTCTTCATCAGAGTATGTTTCGCATACAAGACAATTGTGATTTCTAGTGTTTGGAATGTTATTTTCAAGTCTTTGTGACGACTGTCTGTCTTATAAACAAACACAGTTTGTTTCTGCATTGCCCCGGCTTTGTTGAGTATGTAAGAAGACATTCTTAGTTTTATTTCTTTCTATCAGGCGAGACGTACTATTAGATTCAGAAATGTTGGCTGTGTCATCGCCAAGGTCGTTGCAAAGAAGGCGGTCGTCATCTGTGCCACCAACTGCATCAAGCTCACTTTCATCTTCCTTAGTTTCCTTTTCACCTTGTTAACTTGAACTCGAGGGACGACGACATACTAGATGAACCCTCTGGTTCAGACAGTTTAATGGGCTCACCAGGTGGGCCTACATCTTTGTCATATGGAGGGTCCTGCAGATAGTATTCGCTATCTTTTTCAACAAGGTTTGTTATTCTGTCTTTTATATCTTTGAGTAAAGCTTTGTCCTCCATCCTTTCTCCTAGCAGGCTGTCAATAAGATCATTCCATGTACGTTCTCTCTTTAGTTTTCTGAACCAAAGCATACCTGCTATGCCTTTCAGAACGTTCGGCACCGCTTCAAACTTCCTTGTTAAATAGAATGGAATCAAGTTGCCCTTGCCTGTGCCTAGAATATCAACCGTGGAAGATATAATAATGCAAGTATGGCGTCATGAATGACGTTTTCAATTCGTCGTTTTAAACCAGATTTTCACAAATGTGGGATGTGGCAAATCAGAGTAATTATTTCTAAAAAAAACAAGTTATCTGTGTTTAACAAGTTTAATAATCAAAATATATTAAGAGTTGACCTTGAATTATTTGCGACAGTCCCACTTAAACATTTTGGATGAATATATACAATTCAGACTTGTTTTATAACATTCTGTGAATACTCACCATGAGCTGCCGCATAATTTACTGTAAACTGGCAAATCTGAGAGGCGCAGAAATATTCAGAAAGCAGGAATACCACCTTTTTGTCACACCTATACAATATAGAAAATAGATTTTTTAATACTCTTAACTTAAACCTCTTACACAGAAAGAAATAAGAATGTAAAATGCTCTTAGAAAGCGAAATACATGTACAACCAAATAATTAACTGTGCGACAAATGACAAAGATCCTTTATGTACATTTACAACTGCAATCAAAATATTTATACGTATGTAACAAAAATTATGAGTGGCATCATAAGCCAAGGTTTTGTCAAAATTTCATAAGTATCTAGTCAAGGCGGGTCGTATTTTCCTTATATTTTAGTTATAACCCCTCTTTCATTCAAGACCCAAAAGTGTTAGGCAATTAAATCGTCAATTCAATATTGATAAGGCCGTTGCTAATAACAAACTGAACACTAAACTCTCGTCTATAACTTGAAAATGAACACTAACATTTCATCTATAACTTGAAACTGAACACTAAACTTTCATCTACAACTTAAAACTGAACACTAACTTCTCATCTAAAAACTTGAGACTGACGATACACCTCTCATCTATAACTTGAACTGAACATTAACCTTTCATCTATAACTAGAAACTGAACACTAACTTCTCATCTAAAAACTTGAGACTGACGATACACCTCTCATCTATAACTAGAAACTGAACACTAACCTCTCATCTATAACTTGAAAATAAACACTAACCTCTCATCTATAACTTGAAAATGAACACTAACTTTTCATCTTTAAATTGAGACTGAAACTAACTTCTCATCTATATCTTGAAACTTAACACTAGCTTCTCATTTATAACTTGAAACTGAACACTAACTTTTCTTCTATAACTTGTAGCTGACGATATACCTCTCATCTATAACTTAAATTGAACATAAGCCTTTACATTGAGCGTCGCATCTTTAACTTTAGGTGACTCAGTGGCCGAGTGGTTTGTGCGTTTGGCTACGAAGCTAGCGACCCGGGTTCGATTTCGTGTAGCGACTGAGTTATCGACTGCTTTTCCAGGACTGGGTGGTTAGCTAACAGGGTACTGTTTCCAGCAGTATCGGTCTAGACTGGGGATCGGGTAAGTAAAATACACGCACCGTGGGCTCTTCTGGAAATAATTTGTTCCATTCACACCAGGTGGGGATATTCGTTGACTACCCACGTTAAATAAAAAACATTTACCTTTACATTTAACTTAGTAATGAATACTAACCTCTCATCTATAATTAAAACTGAACACTAGCCTCTCATCTATAATTTCGTTTTGAAAACATACCTCTCATCCACAATATCAACTTGAACACATACTTCGAATCTAGAACTTGAAATTAAACACTAACGTCTCATCTATAACTTTAAATTGAACACTAACGTCTCATCTATAACTTTAAATTGAACACTAACGTCTCATCTTTAACTTCATAATGAACACCAATCTCTCTTTTTCAACTTCATTACGAACAATAGCCTCTCATCTAGACTTTAAAATTTACACTAACCCCTCATCTTTAATTTCAAACTGAGATTTAATCTATCGTCTATAACTTCAAGGTATTTTTGCTTTAAAACTAATAACCTCTTATCTATAATTTAGAGCACTAATATCTCATCTATAATTACAATCTCATCTTTAATTACAAACTGTATACTAATATCTCATATATAATTACAGACTGAATACTAATATCTCATCTATAATTACAGACTGAATACTAATATAAATATCTCATCTATAATTACAGACTGAATACAAATATCTCATCTATAATTACAGACTGAATACTAATATCTCATCTATAATTACAGACTGAATACTAATATCTCATCCATAATTACAGACTGAATACTAATATCTCATCTATAATTACAGACTGAATACTAATATCTCATCTATAATTACAGACTGAATACTAATATATCATGTATAATTACAGACTGAATACTAATGTCTCATCTATAATTACAGACTGAATACTAATATCCCATCTATAATTACAGACTGAATACTAATATCTCATCTTTATTTTCAAACAGAACACTAACCTCTCATCTATAACTTAAAACTGAAAATTTATATATCATATATAATTACAAACTGAAAACTAACATTTCGTCTGCAATTTCAAAATGAACACTAACGTCTCATCTATAACTTAAAACTGAATACTAACCTTTCATCTATAACTTTTGCAGTCGTATCAAAAACATATTTCCCATGTTTCAGGTCAAACTGCGGCAGGAAGAACAGTGCATCCTTGTAGGCCGTTTTGTACAGCTTAATGATCAGCTGGGCCATTAGCTCGTCCTCGTCAGCGTATAACAAACAAGCAGTGTACATTGTCTTCTTCCCAGACACCACTGAAAGGAGAAATGAGAATGATTTTGAATGGGCTAAAAAATAAGACAAGAGAAAAGATGGTGGATAAATACGTATAAACTGTGTCATCTAACCTTCTGACAGAACACCGTGCTAATGCCTAAGATGTTTGATTTTTTTTCTGTGACCATCATCTAGATAAGAATCTGCTCTGTTGGTGGTGGCTGGGGTTATATCATAAAATATGTTGTATTTTAGCCATCGTTTTCCTTAACAGAACATTTTGTCTGAAGGACATAACAAAGAATAAAAAGTTCAATGACACAAATGACTGTGTAAAATAAATATTTAAAGTGAATACACAAACCGTTGAACCGCAAAATAAGTATAGGTTTTTTTAATAAAAAAGGAAATTTTATATGTCGCCATTAAGGTAACATAAGCAAAATCCTCAAATATTGGTTTTCATACACTGACAAATTTTGATTAAGTCCGAATCTCCTTCACTAGTTTACCGTATACAGCACATACATAACTACCGCAATGGTCAAGGTGACGGTCTGGACTTAGAAAATTATTATATGATACACGTTAGGCATTATCTAACCCATGCTCGGGGCAAACTGCAATACTGCCCTAAGGAAAGGCTTGATACACAGAGTATTACTCTGTCCTACACATTTTAATGATTATCTTGAGCAAAGTGTAAACATTTCTTCGAGTATCAATGGACGGAATTACTGAAATACATGTACAATTAAGTTTACAAGAGCGACCGCAAGCGGGGGCCACGCTCGACTTTTTTCCTATTTCCAAAGGCAAACACATTGGAGTAAGCACATTGTGGTGAAGGGGTTTCAAAGGCAACATCATTTGGAATTATAGTTTTCAAATCCATCCATAGATAACATAATATGTCCAAGTTTTCGGACGGGAACGGCCACGGCAGCGATACCATGATTGTAGCAATAACTCGACTTTTTCTTCGAAAAACTCGAGCTAATAAAAAATAATAAAATATATGCCCTTTCTTCTCCCTGAAAGAATTTTTTGCTAGATTTATTAATAAAAACACAGATTCGCTTTTATAAATATTCACTTCTTCTTAGAACCAAACATAAATTTACGGGCAAAGATATAAATAATTTCGATCTAACGAATTGGAACAATTTTACAAACGTTGGTACACATGAAGTGTTTTTTTAATTATTTTTTAGTTTATCTTATTTTTTTATCTTTTGATTTTATTTTTTTCAACACTCGTGCAGGGACGGATCCTTAGACCAGCGCTTATAAAAAAAGATACTGTGGCTGTCTCACTTTTATTAGCTGTTGAACATAGATATTTTTAACAAATCGTAGAAAGTTATAAAAGGAAAAGTGACGAATGATTTTGTACTTTTCGTGACATTATTTAAGGTATTTTAGAATATTTTGTAATAAATGAAATCCAAAATTGAACACAGGGTGGATCTTGCGTGTCAATACTTGCGGCTGTAAATGATACACATAACACTTCACAACATTAAGGAAACAGAGCGTAGCTAAAGACATGCACGTGAGTCAATAATACTCTACGATAATAAGCTATTATAAAGGTATACCCTAAGATATATGAAATTAAATCTGAAGACAATTTCATTTTTATTTATAAAGAATTTACCAATAAAATACATGTGCAGTAAATGGTCAAGGTATTAGGACATTTCCATTTAGCTATTAAAAGCCTATTGAAATATCTACGGTGGTACAGAAGTGGCACTAGTTTTATTGCACTTCTTTTTTTCTGTCTCATTCCCACGAGATACTTACTCGAAGGAACGACTTTGTATGTTGTGGCAACTACTTACTAAGTCGTAGGAACGAGCTAAAAAATAACAGAGGTGCATTTTTTTAAGTAGTGCATTGAAAAAAAAGAGCAGCGCAAGTAAAAAAAAGTAGTGTAAAAAAGAAAAATGCGATGAAAAAAGGAGTATTGCATGCTAGAACTGGCTCTGTCTAGGGAACGACTTAATAACTCACGGGAACATGTTAGCTATGTCGTTCCCGTGACTTAGCAACTATTAAGTTTTTCCCAACAGTTAGTATCTCGTGGGGACGACATAAAAAGAGAAGTGCAATTTAGAAAAGGTACTGCTTTGAAAAACAAAGAGTAGCGCAATATCTTGCTGACTCGTTCCCAAGACATAGGTAACTCGTTCCAAAGACATAGCTAACTCGTCCCAACGACATAGCTAACTCGTTCCCACGAGTAAGTTAGTCGTTCCCTCGACAAATTTAGCATTCTTTTTCTTCCTACCACAATTTTCTTCTTAATGCGCAACTCTTTTTTCAAAGCTATAGTTATTTAATTGCACTTTCGTTTCCCTGACATACTTAGTCGTTCCCTCGAGTTAGTATCTCGTGGGAACGAGATAAAAACATAGAAATACGAGGGGTGATTCAAAAGTTCGCGGAATTTATCTCTAAATCATTTATTTTTTCACCGAATCACATTAAATTTCGCATAAATATAATTCAACGTATTTTAACTAACATTTTCGTTTAGTTTATGGAATATGTGTAACCGGAAGAATATAAATGGTCTCCATAGCAACCACGGTTAGGTGACTTGAAGCAGGCCAAAATATTTCGTTTTACTAATTCACTTCAGACGATAGTATGTTTTCAAATGTTGCTCAATTTTGGCGCGAACGTAACTGACGTTAGAATGACGTGTTGACGTCATTTCCTATAATTTTGATTACATTACGTTGAACCGTTACTCCACAGCAGCGAGTTGTCGCCATGTCTTCAACTTCTTCCGCGACGTCAACAAGTGAATTGGAGCTACGCGCAGTTGTGAAATTTTGTGTTGGACTCAAACTTACACCAGTTGAGACGTTGAATCAAATTAAAAACTCGCATACATTACAACCTTGTGGTAAATCGTTTGTCTACAAATGGCATGAGCGATTTCGGAACGGCAGAAAATCGGTACTTGATGACGATAGAGCAGGTAGACCAGCATCCGCTATGACGACGAGCAACGCAACGTTAGTGAGAGAGCTTTTGGACAACGACCGGCGCTTAACGGTTAGGGGTATTGCAGAGGAACTCTCCCTATCGTATTCTACTGTGCAACGAATTCTTACAGAAGAGCTAAATATGTCCAAAGTATCTGCGCGTTGGGTGCCCAGACTTCTGACTGATGAAAACAAGCAGCGGAGGTTAGAATGTTCTCAGCAATTTCTTGATCTGTACGACGCACAGGGTGACGAGTTTTTGGACAAAATCATCACGACAGACGAGACATGGTTATACCATTATGATCCAGAGTCGAAACAGCAGTCGTCCGTCTGGAAGTCACCAGACACACCTCCACCAAAAAAGGCCAGGACAACACGCAGCTGCAAAAAGGAAATGTTCATCTTCTTCATGGATAGACAAGGGCTTTTGCTTCAACACAAGGTGCGCGACGGATGTACCGTAAATGCCGACTATTATTCAAAGGTATGCCGCATTTTAGTCATACAAACGATCAACACTTATATATTATTTTTATAACAAACTAATATTTTACAGTATGTATTGTTTCAAATAACAAAATATATAAAAATATTATTTAAAATGTGCCGCTTTTTACTTTCTTAAACTTAAATTATTTCATGTTTTCCCGTTTGTTTGTTTGACTTCAGGTGCTTAGACGCGATCTGATACAGGCTCTGCGCCGCAAGCGCCCCCTGTTGGTACTGGATGATGTTATACTCCATCATGACAACGCTCCAGCACATCGGGCACAGAGTACAGAGTTAGAGATTTCACTGCTTGGTTTCAGTCTCTTACCACATCCGCCGTACAGCCCGGATCTAGCACCGATGGACTTTCGTCTGTTTCCAGATATGAAGAGGGAACTCAGAGGCCAGAGATTTGAAACAACATTAGAGCTACGCAATAAGGCTCGTGAAGTAATCTCTTCATTCAGTCAGGATTGGTTTAAGGTAACATTTATGCAATGGGTACAAAGGCATAGGAAGTGTGTAGCGACGGGCGGCGATTACGTCGAGAAGGTGAATCGTACGCTAGAATTTGACCGTTAGTGACGTCGACGTCGTGATGGCGTGCGTCAAGTGCCGGTCATGTATACAATTCAAATATGTACAAACGATTTATTAGTAAATGTATTTCAATGAGATTACGGCTCTGCTTTAGTATTGAGTAAACGTATCGAGTGATGTAATTTTTGTGTTTGTATTGTCTTTTCCGTTCTAGTAATAAAGCAATTCCGCGAACTTTTGAATCACCCCTCGTACAAAGCATAAAAAGACGTAAATATCCGTAATTTATACCGAAAAAAATCAATCGATATAGACGATAAAAAAAACAGGTAACATATCTTATCCGCGTTTTCATATATGCACTGTAATGAAATTTACATGTTTTGTTGTTGTTGTCGGGGGGGGGATCGCCCTTGGTTCAAACATAAAACTGTAATTCGATATTCAGACATAATGACTTCCTTGTAAATAAGAATATGAACATGCTAGAATAAGAAGATCACTATTTCAAAATGCAAAAGTAAATAATGAACACAGTTGATAAACAGTCCATTATATGAATAGCTAATTATATATACGTAATTTTATTTACATTAGTAGGTTATAATAAAACATTAACTGAGTCATCGCCATGAGCAGATCTTTCTGAACTTTTTATCTATTATTGTATGGATGAAAAAAAAAATCAACAACATTTTTTTCTTTCATTTAAATCAGTTTAAAAAAGGCTCTTTGAATAATCAGAATTTGTGCTTTGACCCCTCCACGATTTCATTCCCTGCGGGCTGGAGCCAGCAGGGTATTGATATGCATTTTGTTTAGACCTATGGAGGAGGATGTGATCTGTCATCGGTAGATGAAGGAGCCTCTGATATGTCAACAGTACATGACTTACTATCATGACCCCATTCCGCATTCAATTCCTTATTAAAGCGACTGACTCACAGATGGGCCAAAGGTGCATAAAAAAGAAAACGTTTATAAATATAGAAATTCTGGTTATTATCGTGAAGAACGTATCTAAACTAAGTTACTGTCTCTTTTTTTGTTCACATCATAATATAAAGTTCTACACACTTTTATCGTCCGTAAGTCACGGGGTAGACACTCTCTTTTATTATTGAAATGTTGTCGCTCAGTGGGTTAAATCGCCGTTCTGCATTTTATTTGTTGGAAGGAGAATGGGTTCGAATCCTGATGTTTTCGATTTTTCTTCATGAATAGAAGCATAATATTACGTTTATTCATAGTATATTAACTTCTCTTTGATTAAAAAAATGAGCTAAATTCTGTGAGTCAGTCGCTTTAATAATGGTTTCAACAAACATAATAGATAAATCTGGAATTAAATCTTTAAAATTTCTCCCCATAGGAAACATTTTAACTTGTCTTCATACTGTCGAATATCATTAACAATGCGAAGCATCTCCTTTTCGGCAAATGTATTACGTAAGAGCTTTCTCCCTTCTCAGTTTGTTTTTACAATTATATTAATTACTATTTATAAACATTAGTGGTAAACCTGCATGACAAATGAGGCCAAAATGGAAATGTAAAATACATTATTGAGTACGTGTAGTGGTTTTCACAAGTTTCAACAACTAACATCCGGTACAAGCTAAAACTTTCTTCCTCGTCCTACAGTTTCGAGTAGTATCCTTATTTTTATCGATCATTTTTGTGACACTGCTTTCATGTATGGCAAAAATGATCTGATATAAAATCAGATACATCATCTATTTTGTAAACACTGTTAACGGACTTGTTTTTCAAATATATTACATTCCTTTTGTTTTTTGTGCATACTACGTAAATTGAAACGAATCTTGAATGAAAATTTTGAATGGCGAATTGCTTTGTTTCATCTGAATACTTCATGAACCACGTAATACTACTGGAGGCTGACGCACTGATGACAGTGGTGGACCAGGTCTCCTTTGTCGATTTGAACGGCGAAAAATCTTTTTCCGAACATAGTTCCTCAATCTTGTAAACGTTGATACCCTTTGAACAAACCCTGTTGCTTCAAGTTACGACAACGATGCTGATACCAAGCATTCGTTTTCGTCAGGATTTAAATGGCGAGAAGATGGATCATCACTGTTTTCAACTTCCGGGGGCGGGTCATACACTGAGATTGGTTCCCCTGGCTGTGGTGTGTCCACGTCATATGGTGGATCAGAAAGGTAATAATTTGGATCTTTGTCAATAAATGATGCCATTCTTTCTTTTAAATCTTCTAGTTCACGTTCAGCCATTTTTCCGCCAAGCAATGAGTCTGTCAGACTGCACCAAAAATGTCTTCTTAAGGCTTTCTGGTGCCACCGAATCGCAGCTCTACCACGCAGAACTCTCGGGACGTGCTCGTATTTATTGGTCAACAAAAAGGGAATTAGATTCCCTTGTTCTGTAGCTGTAAAAATGTAAAGAGAGTACGTTTACGTCAATGGTGTCGAAGCAGATCCATACCCCTGACATAACAGGGAGTAACCGAGAAAATATTACATGGTGGATTTCTTATTCAACAAGACCGGATCAATGTTTACTGGCATTTACTTCTAGGGACAAAATTCTTGAAAAGTCGATCGGAAGGGTAGTTGCAATTTAAGCTAGGAATCAAATAAGTCTATTTTCATGATGGGTATACCGTGAACAGACTTGAAAGAAAATATTTTATAAAACTAAGTCTTACAAGATTCCATTTCTTTACAGAAATTTACGGCAAATCTGCAAACATCTGAGGCGAAGAAGTACTCGGATATTATAAAGATCACCTTGCCTGCACACCTGTAAATGAAATAGAAATTCTAACCGATGCTGAAACAGAAAATATTTGTTAAGATGCAGATATTTCTGCATTTACTTTCGTTATAATTCTTTAGACATAACATTACGATAAGTTAGGATTAAACGTCCACATTGATGAACTCAGTTGACAAGTGTCGATGTGTCATGATTACATATTTCAAAAGTCTAAAAATCTCACCTTTCTTCAATCACCCGAGCAGTTGTATCGTAAATAAACTTTCCTTGTTTCAGGTCAAATTGTGGGAGGAAGAACGTTGCCCCTCTATAGACGGTCTTATACAAGTTGGTAAATATGTGTGCCATTCCCTCGTCCTCGTCCGCGTACACCAGGCAACATGTATAGTATGTCTCTTTGCCAGTTACAACTAAAACACGGTTTAGTAACGCATGTTACATCTCATGCTGAATTCCGATGTTTTATTTACAATTATTATAAACCACTCCCCGAAATCTCTTGTATTTTTGTGACTAAAAAGAACAAAACTCGCTCAGCCCGAGAATAACAATACTGTATCTCAAGGCACGTGTTTTTCACTTTCATCATTTTTTGAAAGAACATTTTTTTCTTCTTAAACATATTGCTGAAGCCAAACAAAAATCTTATACAGGAAGGTAACAATAAATGTGAACATACATATAAAAGTAATGAGTTATTACACATGTGACGCACTTTCTCTGTGTGTCTGAAATTATGCTTAAACACGGAATTGTTCTTGTAAGATTTGATTGATTTACATGCCCAGTAGTAAACAATACATTATACATTATGATCACCGTGGCAATAAAATGTGTTATTTCTACAAACAAGAAAATAATAAAAAAAGAAATCCTTGAAGTATTCTTCGGTGTTCCTCTGAAAAGATCAGACTTTATAGTCAAAGAACGACCTTATACCCGCCACCCAAAAGAAAAAAAAAACAAAAAAAAAAACGACCCGCTGTCGGGAAGCAAAAAAAATCTAAAGGTTAACTGAATTCACCCTCACTTGAACTCAGACTGAAAAAAATGCTTTCTTTCTGGAGAGACAGTCGTATACAAATCGTAGTGTGTTCTAGACAGAAAGCTTTGTTCAAATTCTATGTTCTTTCTCGCCTAATCAACGCATGACTTATGACTTATTGTGTACTAGAAGGATAAAAAGCTTTTGCAATGCGACACCTCGTGCAATTATCAAGATACTTAACGATGACATATGAAACTCGGCGACGAAGTGTTTATGATAGTATCTTGTTCACTTACCATCATGTCTTGTAAGCTGCCATGACGTATCCACGGCAGGTGCCTGCCTTTTCGTCTGTGCTGAAAACAAAAACATAACTTAAACAATAAACACGATTTCCAGAGAAATATACAAGGTGTCACGATCGCACTAAATCGCTCACCTGAACATAACTGCTCAAAACTCCAAGTGAAATGTATCGATTTATCATCAAATCAGTCGAGAGAACTAGACAATTCTGTATGCCAAATATCATAGCTTTATACTATTTGGTTTATAATGGAATTTTCAGTGGTTTCTTATATATTTTGATAGAACTTCAGGTTACATGCAAGGAACAATCCTGTCAACTTTCATCAACTTTGATCAGGTGGCTCAGTGACGGGTGTGTGTCTTGGGGGATTTGTTAACAGCAAAAGCACACGACGGACGCTGGACGGTCACAAAAGCCTACCAACAACATGTTCTGCTTAAATATTCGACAGTCCTTTAAAAACTACTAATTGATATAAGAAAGCCTTTCTATCATTTTTAAAAAAATTTTTAGCACTTCAAAGTTACGAATTAGGCTGATCTATCACAAATCGAATTTCTCTAATGCAGAACAGAAATTAACGCCATAAGCACATTTGGCTTTACCCAATATAGATGTAGTTGCATATTTATAGATCCCAAAGTCTGTTTAACAAGTGTACACTTGAAGTTGTGGGTGGTGTGGTATTTGCAAGTAACAGCTTAAAGTACTTGGGCTACCATTTGCAATAAATCTGGAATATTAACAATGATTTTTAATAATAGAGGAAAAAAAAGCATGCGACTCGATGCCAAGGCTAGATTTTTTGTCGTATGCAATAAACAATGTATTCCAAGAATGTTTACCTTCATACTCTGTCATTTTCCATGATACTGCATCGCGTGCTGAAATGAATAAGCAATACTGGTTAAGACAATTTTCACGTACAAGGTATACAGTTTCGAGAGAAATTTTCAACAAGCAATCTTAAAATGATTTTTTATAACAAATGTATAATGAATACAAAAAAAAACGCGGAATTAAAATAATGTTTTTTACAATATCAGCAACTTGAGCAATAACGTTTCATAAGTAAACTAAGAGAAAGATAAATGTTTAGATACAACTGATTTATTTCCACAGTGATTCAAAATGTACAGTGACCTTAACCTTGACCTCAATGACGCCTTAAACGACCCAAAGTTTGATAATGATATATGCTAAATTAAAACCAAGTTTTGAAAAAACCAATTGTAACTTAAGATAACTGAGCGGAAACATAAATTATTTTTAGTAACAGTGACCCTAATGCTCGAACTTAATGACACCTAAAGTAATCTGAGTAATGTGATAATATATTCTACCTTATTACCCAGTCGCAGTGGAACTGAAGACATTTCATAAAAACAACAATATATGTAGTAACAATAAGTGAACACCCTAAAAGCTATCCAATGGAAGGTCTTGCTATGTGCTGTCAACTGTCCAAGATTGCTTACAATAGTCAAGGTGAAAATTAAGATACTGCGCTAAAACTATCTAACTTATTTTTACCAAAAGAAAGTGACCCCTTGAACCAAGTGTTCCAAAAAGCAATCTCAAGTATTTTACCTGATTATCAAATCTTCATACAAAAGGCTAGGGTGTCATATAATATTGAGCTGAAACCAAACAATAATTTTTTCTAATTTTATTGACTTATCTTTTGACCCAAGCAACTCCATATTTTACTAATCCTGAGCGACTCCTTGATGCCAGTGATCCCAAGAGCCATTTAAACGAAGGTATTTTTGTCATAAGCACTCAACTGATTAGATTTGGTTACAAAAATAAAGTATAAATAAACAAATCGGTGAAAACATTGTATAAATAAGTCGTGCACGTGGGAATCTGTAAATTTATTGAAATTAGTCCGAAATATTCGAGATTGCTTCAATCATCTAGTATAACTAGAGAAATGAATACTGTTTTATGATGTTATGTCATTTGAATTGATACATACCCATTTTTATAGACAGGTCTTCAAGAACATCGGGACGTTCTATTCTTAATAGACATTTCCTCAAGTTCTTCAAATTTGGTAATGGTTCATTCTCCAGGGTAAGCCATTTACTTAACACCTCTCTTGTCTTCATCAAATGCGAGGAACGCGAAATATACTTGATGAAAATAGGCTCAAGACCAATCTCTTCTGCAAGACCCCGATAGTCCTTGCATCTGCCATCAGATGTATGCACTTCACACTCGGGGTCAAGGTGAAATGAAAGGTAGTCAATGGTGCTCGGTTTCAAGCAGTTTAATGTTACGTCATACAATAATTCAGGAATATCCGTACATGTGTCCAGTCTGTCTTTTAACATTTCTAAATTTTTCAACACAGCAGCTTGAACGTTCACGTGGGGGCGTATTGTTTCAGTTGGATGAATTTCTAGCTCGCATCCCATGATTGGACAACCTGTAAAGCGATGAAATATCTACCTATATTAGCTATGTATGAATGTCTACTTCTGTAAATACTAAAACGTAAAGCACTTAATTTTGTATAGCTAGAAAATGATGGTATGCATCGGTAATTTGCCGAAAATTGACGACTTCCAGCTATATTTTACTAACATCTTTATCGTCATCAAAATATTTTGCAAAGTCAAAAAAGTGTGCACTGACAAACACTGTCTGAGATAAAGCCAAAAAAAGTCTAACGATGAAAGAGAATAAATCTAAACAAATTCACGCAATAAACAAATTCTACGATTTAAAAAAACAAATCCGTTCAATACTTGTTTCAATTCTGCACAACTTTAGAAATTAAAAAGACTGCAATGTTAATCATTAACGCTCTGGTTACTGTTTTACATTATTAATGATATTATCACGCGTTGCTGAACGCTTACTGTCCTTGATCGTATCCAGAAAATGCATTAATACTACACAAAAGTAGTTCTAACAACGTACATCTGAGTTAAAAATTACAAACACAATGTATCTCCACCGACGAAGGCGGTCAGATATTGACGTAATTGTGGAAAGAAAGGGTCCTATTTATATCTTATCCGGCTTTCTTTCGTGTTGACTCATTCATCTTCTATGGCCATAGGTTTAGAATGAATATTTGAGAAATGTTGCATTTTTATACTCCTTGGAGGTTTTGGTGATAAACTGCTTGTCTATATTTTACCAGAATATTGTTACATTGTGTTAAAAAGGTGGGTCAGTGACACGGGGTTTGTAGTCCAGAGGTTGCGAGTTTGATATGGGCAAACCCCGATAACGACGATATGTAAGACCATATAGAGCACTTGACGCATCGAGTTCCCGGCAAAACTCTATGCGCCGAATTTAGAACTGCATAGTGCTCCCGACCAAGCTCAATATGCGGATCACGCCGCATACAACCCCTCTATCTCTGTATCGACTATTAAAACAAATACAAACGTAACACTATTTCCAAAAGAACTTCTACTATTTCTCCCACTGAAAAGAAAACCAAAAGAATTCATCATTCCTTCCTCGTGCAGTTGGAAAGGTGACAAAATGATAATGATGATGCTAGTGTTGACCAAGACAAGATATTGGTGTTAAAGTTCATAAGAGACCTGACTACAGCAAAATACGCCTATCCTATGGTTATGGCATCAGACTGCGACCAAAAGTAATGTTACAAATGGCTAACTGGTTTTAGTTGAAACCTATTTAACTCCTCGTAAAATCCACAGAAATATTGATATAAATTTTCCAATTGTTGATGGAAAATCTACTCTAAGAACAGACAATGCTTCTTTGGCCAATTTTGGATAATACAAGGGCCATAACTCTAGAACGCCCCTGGGGTTTGACTGGTTATCAAACTTGGCCGAGGTATTATACCTACAATCATTATCACCAAGTTTGATGAAGATCCGATAAATATTCTTCGACTTAGAGAGTGGATAACAGTCCAGTGGAGGCAGTCCCACCGACCGTCCGCCTACTGTTGGAAATCTTAAAATACGTCCCTTCTTTTGACAGGCGTTTAAAAAAGGGGTGATTTAGAGGAGAGATGAGGCAAGGTGACCCATTTTATCGGCAGTTTATTCAACATACTGATAGAAAACAGGTTTAACTTCAAGGTTTTCCTATTCACTTAATCTTAAAGTACAAATATACAATTTAAAAACTCCTGATTTGATAGGATTCAAATTTTCAGTAAACGTAATACTTTGTATGAAAACGTCCTATTCTACACTATATAACTTCCCCGATCAAATTGATTAAGTATCAATTATATGAAAACCCGTGCTCGGGCTTATCGTAAACTGAGAACTGGTTTCACAATGTCATGCAGCAGCGTTTTTTTTTTTTTTTTTTTTTTTTTTTTTTTTTTTTTTTTTTTTTGCATGACATGTTTAATTGTAACAATACAGATGAGAATAATGGTCCGAAGTGCGAACAAATGAAGAGAAGATAATGAGGTCACGAACGAATCCGAGTTTTTGAAAAAGATCTCTTGATTTTGAAACGCGAGTTTATTTTTTATTTATTTATTTTTTTTTTTTTTATTTTTTTTTTTTTTTGACAGAGGCGGTTCCAAAATTGGTCCACCAAATTTCACAAGCAGTTATTTGCAGCGTTTTTTTTTCACCTGGCACAGAGGGCAGGTCAGCTATTAGGATGGCCCATCGTCCGGCGTCCGTCGAATGTCCGTTCACATTTTTCTTCAAATGACATCTTCTCCGATGCCACTGGGCCAGTATTAATGAAACTTGGCATGAATGTTCCTTGCATGAAGATTTACCAAAGTTGTTCAAAGAATTCATTTTCATGCAGAACTCTGGTTGCTATGGCAACCAAAAGAAATCTGAATTGAACGATCCAGGGACATCACAGCCCTCTTGTTTTAAATAGTTATGAGCCATTATGTCAATTTTCATTAAGTTTTAACACCTTTTAGAGTATCCGAAATTATGAGAACAACATTTATCTTCCTGAGTCTTTATTTTTCTTTATTGTCATTATTAAATTTCGTATTATGGGGAATTACCCCACGGTATATAGCTAAAAGTACTCTACAGTGCATCTATCTTACTGAGTCATTCTCTATAAAAGCAAAATAATTGATCGTGTTAATAAGAAGAATATAAGTTAAAAAATGTCTCATTAGGGCACCCTTACATTACGAAAGTATTCATTTATAATAAATGGCTATCTACCTAAACATTGTACAACAACAACTTTCTGTATAGAGACTAGAACTCGTGCATTCAGTTTACAGGTTGTACTTCTAATTTTTAACAAACGCCCCTTGACATCGGGTCGTAATTCGTTCAATCCATTCAATTTGGTATGATTAATTAAGGAATGTTCTAAATCTTAGGGTATGCACCTTTAATATAACATAAGGGCAAACTGCACACAGAGGGTGAAAACGAAACTGTAGTGTTTTTAATACCTTCTAAATTCTCCTTGATTATTGTTACATTCAAAATGGCTCGACTTAGCTTACATGCTACATTCCATTCACAAAAGTATTATTGATAATCATTAACACAATTTAGCTTTCAAACCTTTTTCAGAAGAAATCATTAATTACTTAGTCTATGTTGTGACATTGTGATTTCTGGTAGGTTTTAATTTACCATCCTAGTGCCGTAGGTCATCGTCCCTGAGGCAAACATTGTAATTTTCAACATCATTTTAGCAGCTAGTTAATTCATTTGAAGAAAAATATGCACATCTCAAAAGTAATCTTAACAAAATATAATCGAAACCACCGGCTTTTTATGAATAACCACAAAGGAATGAGAGTGTTTATTCATTAATACAGCATATTTGTTACAATTCAACGCCCGTACTCTGATGTCATATAAACATATACATGTATTGTTTTACATATCAACTGGTAATAGTTAAACGTTACTTTTCGTTATGCTTATAAGTCCCTTAAAGCAAAGAATAGTGTCTAATATAACTCAGGTGCATATTTGTAAAGTATCGATCTAGTTTTAAATGCACATATTGCACTGTCAACGGTCGGTGCATCTTATGTTTAAAGTCAACGCATTCCGCTACACATATGATTACAATTAAAGTTTATGAAAAGTATACACAAATACATACCTTGCTGTCTCCTACCAGCCCAATATGAAGAATGAAATCATTGATCTACAATCTTGCGTAAGTCCAAGGGATTTTCCCGATCGTAACTTCTATTCAAACTAAATATGATCCCGGAAGTTAAGAGCTATTCCGCTTTATAAATTTTGGATGCATTTACAAAATCCCCTAATGTAAACCTCGTGTTACAGAGATTTTCGTCTGCTAGACAACAAATCAGAAAAAAGAAGGTACTTTTTCCCCCAAATAATTTTGTGATAAGCGTGGAGCTTGCTGTCAAGGCCAATCATTTCACGATCATCGGCTTAATTTTATAGTGCAAGACGTGTTTTTGCCAAGTCTGTACTAGGGCGAACAAAATGCTAGATTCAATTTCTTAAGTGTAATAACAGAAAAAAATGACCGAAAATGTTAAAAACAATTTCTCTTATATGACCCTCTCTGAAAACATCAGTTTGATTAAGGCGTACGTAAAAAGTTTTACTGCAGAACGTCGTTTAGCATCTGTTAAAAAAGAAAATAAAAAAAGGGAGAAAAGACGTTTTAGCATTTAAAATAATTCTTTATTCTGTTCGAAATTAAAATTATATAAATCGCTGCATCATTCACCCATTTTGCTAGTTTACCTTTAAGTTGGTAAATTCTTTGAAACTGGACGGAACCACTATCGACTCGTCCATAATCTCCATAACGCCCCGTATGGGTAGCATTTTGCAATTGACTATTATTACGGGATAAATTCTGAACGTGATTTCTTTCCAAGTACCAGAGATAAGCTACAAAAATTCAAACTGCTCATATTAAAACATCTTATATACTAAGCACACGACAGAATTATTTACATTAATAAGTAAGACTATTTGTTGTTTTTTTATACCATCACATTTTGAAAACCAATAAGAAACCGGTTCCGATATTTATTCAAGCGTGTTTGCGTCGAGAAAGATAACTTCACGCTGTCTTGGGAACTGGCCATTTTTATTACAAGATGGATACAGATTATTAATATTGCTATTACTATTGTTATTATTGTTGTTGTTTATTTATTGCATTTATTTATCCTTTGAGTTGTTAGATAGACCGACGGCAACGCAAATACAGAGTATATCAGTTTTAAACGTTTTGTTACTGTCTATCAGCTTTCAACGTTTCATGAATTTCGACTCAGGTACTCCTGATTATAACGAAATTGAATTTTCATGATGACCTGACAGTCGGATGAATACATAGATATAAACAACAAATTTTAATATCAAATACATTGTACTTTAACTTTATTTTTTTTATATTTTTTATTTCTTCTTTTTTAGTTTCAGGATTCATATTTTCTAGATGGACAGACAACCGAGTAAAAAAAAGAAACGTAAATATGATTTAAATGCTGTTATGTATCATGTAACAAAGTTTTATGAATAAAGTTTCTAGTATTTTTTTTTTTTAGTTTTTTTTTCATCGCTGATTCAGACAGACGGACGGAGAGTGGAGAAATGGAAACCAATATCCATTATCTACATTCTGGTGTCTATCAGCCTACAAAGTTTCATGAACTTATCTTAGCTATGTATCATGTAACAAAGTTTTATGAATACAGTTTCAAGTATCTTTTTTAGTTTTTTTTCATCGCTGATTCAGACAGACGGACGGAGAGTGGAGAAACGGAAACCAATATCCATTATCTACATTCTGGTGTCTATCAGCCTACGATGTTTCATGAACTTATCTTCAGTACTGCTTTGAGTAATTTCGGGATCCAACTATCCTTGACAGGAGTAGGGGAGTGACGATGGGGAGAGGGGAGGTGAGGGGGAGAGGTTGGTGTAAACTGACACCTCCACATGAGGGACGATCAACAACTATTTACAAACGACAGGTACATATCACCCCGATCAAGCTTGTGTATAACTGTCTTCCATTCCAGACGTCAACAAAAAGAATGTTCGCAGATTTTGTTCTGACCAGCGGAGACATTCTATAAGATACAAGATACAAGAAACATTTATTTTTACGTCAGTGCATACAGTTCACACTAGGTATGTCGAAATCGCTCCAGTCAAATTTCCGACTAAGTCGAATTTATTTTCAGGTCCCGTCAATCAACCTTCTTCATTTGTATTATTTAACACCTGTTAATCCGAATACGACATGTGTGAACTTCGGCTATGTTGGTCGTATTTTTCGGTCCTGTATATTTTCCTATGTATTTTCCACTCGGTAAGTCGAAGTGTGAAAATGTATTGATTACCAATTCTTCCCGGCGACTTCGAGGTACATACATGTATATAACAAACAGCATTAGCTTTAATCTATTTCCCTACAGACGAACAGAACAAAAACATAACAAAATAAAAGCAGCTGCAACCAACATCATCATGATAGTTCATATTACAGAATTTATTCAATTTCATAAGCTTTAAAATACACATTTTAGTAGATATACATGCTTTAGGATTACAAACACAAAAAAACAGGTAAATAAAACACAATGTATATATTAATGAAATAACATTTATTTAAAAGGCACAGGTCATCACATAAGTACATATCACAAAGCTTAGGGTGTATGGTAAGCTAGACAGAATCTAGATATAAAACATTAGACAATATATTTACACATAATAGCATAAGGGTAAGAAATTAGATATTTAGCAGTAAGCAACTTGCAGCTGATATCAAACAGCAACTAGCAGCTGACATTTAGCAGTTAGCAACTGGTATTAAGCTGTTAGCGAGTAGCAGCTGACAATTAACAGTGAGCAACTAGCAGCGGACATGAAGCAGTAAGCAACTGATATTGAGCAGATAGCAACTGGCTACTGACATCTAGCAGTTAGCAACTTGCAGTGAACAACTGGCATCCAACAGTACGCAACTAGCAGTTAGATTCTGAAAACTTGCGATTTACGAGCAGTAAGTAACCAGTATCTAGTATCAGCATCTAGCTGTTCAGCAGTTAGCAACTAGCAGCTTGTAACTGACATCTCGCGATTAGCAATGTCTTATATTTTTCAAGTTCAACTTTAATTATTTAAACACTTTTTACCCTTTATTATTTTATTTTCAATTGTATTTCAATTCCATTATTTCCGCTGCAGTTCTAGACAGATAGTGCAGACGACCAATTCGCAACGGCAAATGAAAACTTGCAGTAACCAGTTGGCAATAAGCACCTGTCATCTAAGAATTAGCAACAAGCATTTAGCAACTGTCAATTGTGTCGTGTTCCTTAGAGAGTATTTTTTTAACGGGTCCGAATAAACATAAAGCTAAAATTACTATTTGTATGCTATTTGGAGTGATTACAAAATAAAGACACGAAAAACTCATTGTCGGTTAAACATGTAATTTTCAATCAAACAACATGCCAGATAATATATATAACAAATACACTATAAATTCAATGTCTAGCAGTGTTTGATAAAAACACACTATGATAATACCACATGATAAAAAGACCAACTTTAAGTAAACACACTTGATGACATACCCCACTAAGTAATTACATCAGAACTTTACATTTGTATATTATAAATATGACTGCAAAATTTAGATTGGATACACTGTCGTCATTACATGAGTGAACCCGTTTACTGAAAAGGTGGGAGGATCGTGCCCATTGGATTGGTTTAGTGAAGCGGGGAGAGGGGGTGCAGAACTCGTAACCATGATCTTCAGTCAATACGAGATTTAGTGACTACAAGTCAGCGACCTTCATAACTCGGCCAAGGAGGGTGGTCGCTTCCATTCGGTCGGGTGCATTTCAACAACTTCAGGCGTAATATCATAAGTAGAATAAGTGATATTTGTACATAAATGCAGTTTTAAAGAATGACAACAAGAAATAATCAGTTGAGTATACCTGATAAGGACTATGAAAGATATATTTCCGTAATCTTATTTTTGCTACAAACGAAGACAAGAATGCAGCCACACAAAAAACTCTTTCAAGAAAGGCACCCTACATGTGGATCCCCTGAATAAGTTTATGCTCTTGCATAAAGTACTTACTGGGTTCACGCATGAAAAAAACACTAGGCCTACATGATTATTTGTAACTTTAGTTAGCAAGATGCTATCTGAACGCTTCCATTGTTTACCTTTACCCTATCAGTGACCCTGACTTTTTAAGAACAGGCCTGGATTCCATTTTGCCAAAGTACAAGTTAGTACAAAGTAATGATATAAGCACTTTGCATGACAGAGTAATAACCAGGTAGGTCAAACTTCACTTATTGTTTACATCAAACATTTCAATGACCTTGACCTTTGGAGAACAAACTTGACTTTTTTACACGCGACACTCTTTGCCAACATTTATGCCAAGTTATTTAAAATCCCTCCTGAAATGACTTGAGTTAAGTCTCGAACAATTTTGCACAGACAGACGCATGTACGTTCTGATGAACAGACACCGAACCGCAAGAGAACCAAAGTGAGCTGGACCGAAAACATTTGATGTGCATTTTCGGTAGATCGAAACAGATGCATAACGGTGCTACTTTACATTTCATTCCAATCACAGAAAAGGAAGTTTTCACTAGGCTTTTAAATTATCTGCTCTTTCAAACCACTTCCGGTTTTCATCAAGTTTTGATCGGTGATAAGATACTGTTTTAAAATGGTACCTCCCTTGTCCTTCATTTTTGCTGGCAGTAATCTGCTGTGTCATTTTGAATTATATTTGTTTCATATCAATTTTAAGGTTGTTTGCTGGATTCATTTCGCATTTTTCTTCCTGAACCGCTTTTAATGGCCTATGTTTTTTTTATTATTATTTAGACTGGCACTATCCATTTCCCTTGTAGAATCAAAAAATGCAAATGAATCTAGGAACCAGCAATATTTCGCAGTGCATCTGCAATACAGGAAAATATTTACGTTTCAACGGAATGAAAATTACACTCTGTCCTAGTGCTAGGATTACTTCAACATGCACTAAATTATTTCGTGAGAATATAAAAATATGTTATACCACATATATATCACGTGTATAGTTACTCTCTTAACAAAGGTTCTGCTGTTTCTTTTCCACCATCTTGCTGAGCTACATTTGATTTACTTATCTGGCTCTCTTTGTGATTATCAAGTAATGTCTGTGCTTCAGACTTGGTATCATCATCCATTTCATCGTCTTGCAGAGTTTGCTCTTCATCAGAGTATGTTTCGCCTACAAGACTATTGTGATTTCTAGTGTTTGGAATGTTATTTCCAAGTCTTTGTGAGGACTGTCTGTCATATAAACAAGCACAGTTTGTTTTTGCCTTGCCCTGACTTTGTTGAGTATGTAAGAAGACAGTCTTATTTTTATTACTTTCTATCAGGCGAGACGTACTATTAGATTCAGAAATGTTGGCTGTGTCATCAACAAGGTCGTTGCAAAGAAGGCGGTCGTCATCTGTGCCACCAACAGCACCAAGTTCACTTTCATCTTCCTTAGTTTCCTTATCAGCTTGTTTACTTGAAGAACTTTTAGAACTAATATCTTCTGCTGGAGTTTCTATCACTTTCCACGTCTTCATCGGTGTCCCTTTTGGATACTTCGATGATGTATGTGGACCCTTGCTGTTGCGCTTGTAAAGCAATCCTTGAAACATCTTTTCTGTTATGGCTTTTTTCAACTGCTTAAAGAACGCAAATTTTGGTTTTCTTTCTTGCCTTTCTTCTTCCAGTTTTATGTTCTGAATTTCGCAATCGAGGGACGACGGCATGCTAGATGAGCCCTCTGGTTCAGATAGTTTAATGGGCTCACCAGGTGGGCCTACATCTTTGTCATATGGAGGGTCCTGAAGGTAGTATTCTTTATCTTTTTCAACAAGGTTTGTTATTCTGTCTTTTATATCTTTGAGTAAATCTTTGTCCTCCATTTTTTCTCCTAGCAGGCTGTCAGTAAGTACATTCCAAGTATGTTCTCTCGTTCCCTTTCGGAACCAACGAATACCTGCTATGCCTTTCAGGACGTTCGGCACCGCTTCAACATTCCTTGTTAAATGGAATGGAATCAAGTTGCCATGACCTGTGCCTAGAATATCAAACGTGGAAGATAAAATAATAATGCAAGTATGGCGTTATGGATGACGTTTTTATTTGTCGTTTTAAACCAGATTTTCACAAATTTGGGATGTGGCAAATCAGAGTAATTATTTCTAAGAGAAGAAGTTATATATGTTCAGTAAATTTAAGAACCAAAATGTATAAAGTGTTGATATGGAATTCTTTGCGACAGTCCCATCTAACATGTTTGGGTAAATAAATACAATTCAAACTTGGTTTATAACATTCTGTGAATACTCACCATGAGCAGCCGCATAATTTACTGCAAACTGGCAAATTTGAGAGGCGTAGAAATATTCAGAAAGCAGGAATACCACCTTTTTGTCACACCTATATAATATAGGAAATTAGATTTTTAATACCCTTAATGTAAACCTCTTACATAGAACGAAATAAGAATGTAAAATCTGCAGTGAACATATACACTTCTCAACATACTCTGAGAAAAGTGAAATACAACCACATATGAAACTGTGCGACAAATGACAAAGATCCCTTATGTACAATTACGTCGTTGCTAATAACAAACTCTCATCTAAAACTTGAAACTGAACACTAACCTTTCATCTAAAACTTGAACCTGAATACTAACCTTTCATTTATATCTTGAAAATGAACACTAACCTTTTATCTTTCACTCAAAACTAAAAACTAACATTTCATCTATAACTTGAGACAGACGATATAACTCTCATCTATAACTTGAAACTGAACACTAACCTTTCATCTATAACTTGAATCTGAACACTTACCTTTCATCTAAAACTTTAAACTGAACACTAACTTCCCATCAATAACTTAAAACTGAACTCTAACCTATCATCTATAACTTGAAACTGAACACTAACTTTTCAACTAAAACTTGAAACCGAACACTAACCTTTCATCTAAGATTTGAAAATGAACACTAACCTATCATCTTTAACTTGAAACTGAACACTAACTTCTCATCTATAACATGAAACTGAACAATAACCTTTCATCTATAACATGAAACTCAACACTAACCTCTCATACATAACTTGAGACTGACGATATACCTCTCAACTATAACTTGAAACTGAACATTAACCTTCCATCTATTACTTGTAACTGAACACTTACTTTCATCTATAACTTGAAACTGAACAAAAACTTCTCATTTATAACTTGAAACTGACGATATACCTCTCATCAATAATTCAATAATTTCTTACTGAAAACATACCTATCATTTACAATTTCTACTTGAACACTAACCTCTCATCTATAACATGAAATAAAACAGTAACCTCTTATCTATAAGTTTAAATTGAACGTCGCATCTTTAACTTTACGTGACTCCGTGGCCAAGTTGTTTGTACGTTACGCTACGGAGCTAGCGACCAGGGTTCGATTCCGGGTAGAGACTGAACTATCGAATGATTTCCCAGGACTGGGTGGTAAGCTAACCGGGTACTGTTTCAAGACTGGGGATCGGGAAAGTAATATACACGCACCTTGGGCTCTTCTGGAAATAAGTTGTTACATCCATACCAGGTGGGGACTTTCGTTGACTACCCACGTTAAATAAGAAATCTATACCTTTAACTTCATAATGAAAACCAACCTCTCATTTATAACTAAAACTGAACACTAGCCTCTTATCTATAATTTCTTACTGAAAACATACCTCTCATTTACAATTTCAACTTGAAAACATACTTCTAATCTATAACTTGAAACGGAACACTAACCTCACATCTATAACTTGAAATTGAACACTAACCTCTAATCTATAACTTTAAATCGTATTCTAACGTTTCATCTGTTAGTTTAAATTGAACACTAACCTCTCATTTTTTAACTTCATAATAAACAATAGCCTCTGATCTAGACTTTTAACTGAAAACTAAGTCCTCATCTTTAATTTCAAACTGAGATTTAATCAATCGTCTATATATTCTAAGTATTTTTTGCTTCAAAACTACTTACCTCTTATCAATAACTTACAACACTAATATCTCATATATAATTACAATCTCATCTTTAATTACAAACTGAATACTAATATCTCATCTGTATTTTCAAACAGAACACTAACCTCTCATCTATTACTTAAATCGGAACATTTATGTCTCATTTATAATTATATTTCTAAAACTAACCTCTCGTCTGAAATTTTAAACTGACCACTAACTTTTCCTCTATAATTTCAAACTGAACACTAACGTCTCATCTATAACTTAAAACTGAATACTAACCTTTCATCTATAACTTTTGCAGTCGTATCAAGAATATATTTCCCATGTTTCAGGTCAAACTGCGGCAGGAAGAACAGTGCGTCCTTGTAGGCCGTTTTGTACAGCTTAATGATCAGCTGGGCCATTAGCTCGTCCTCGTCAGCGTATAACAAACAAGCAGTGTACATTGTCTTCTTCCCAGACACCACTGAAAGGTGAAATGAGAATGATTTTGAATGGTCTACAAAAAGACAAGAGAAAAGATGGTGGATAAATACGTATAAACTGTGTCATCTTACCTTCTGAGAGAACACCGTGCTTATGCCTAAGATGTTTGATTTTTTTTTTCTGTGACCATTATCTAGATAAGAATCTGCTCTGCGGGAGGGGGGTTATATCATAAAGTATGTTGTATTTTAGCACTCGTTTTCCTTAACAGAACATTTTATCTGAAGGACGTAACAAAGAATAAAAAAAGTTTAAAGGCACAAATAACTGTAAAATAAATATTTTTAGTGAATACACAAACCGTTGAACCGCAAAATAAGTATCTGGCTGTTTGAATAAAAATGCAAATTTCATATGTTGCCTTAAGGTAACATAAGCAGAATCCTCAACTATTGGTTTTCATACACTGACAAATTTGGCAAAGTCCGAATCTCCTTCGCTTGTTTACCGTAAACAGCACATACATAACTACTGCAATGGTCAAGGTGACGGACTGGACTTGGAAAATTATTTTACGATACACGTTAGGCATTATTTAACACATGCTCGGAGCATTTTCTTCGAGTACCAATTGACGGAATTACTGAAATACATGTACAACTTAGTTTAAAAAGAGCCACCGCAAGCGGGGGACCACGCTCCGTGTTTTTCCTATTTCCAAAGGCAAAGACATTAGAGGAAGCACATTGTGGTGAAAGGGTTTCAAAGGCAACATCATTTGGAATTATAATTATCAAGTCCATCCATAAATAATATGGTATGGCCAATTTTAGCGATATGTTGTAATTTGACCTTGCAGGTCAAGGTCAAATAAAGGTGAAGGTCGTGACATAGGTCAAGGTCATTTAAAAGTCAAGGTCACATTTGAATAATTCGACATGTCAGTTTTGCCGTTACTGTTTTTTGTCCAAGTATGAATCAATTCCAACTATAAATAACAAAGTCATGGCCAATTTGAGCAAAATTCAATAATTTAACCTTGAAGGTGAAGGTCATTTATGAGCCAAGGTCAAGTTCAGTCTGGTCTACTTGAAGGTCTTGTCCAAAGGGTTGGTGTGACCACGTCTGAAGACAATCCATCAAGACATAAAACGTTATGATCAATGTTAAAGTTAGACCAGCGCTTATAAAAGAGATACTGTGGCTCTATCACTTTTATTAGCTGTTGAACATAGATATTTATAACAAATTGTAGTTATAATGAACATGTAGCATTTTGAAAGAAGTTTCTATCTATATACAACACAACAAAAAAATAATATCAAAGTTTTTTTTTTTTAATTTCGGGTACTTTAGTACTTTGATTTTTATATCCGGTACTTCAGTACTCTGATTTTTCTGTTTTCCCTACTGTTTACACTATGTTCTCTAGACAACAAATATTAAAGGTTTGCACAAGGTCATAAAGGGGAAAGTGATGATTTTGTACCTTTCGTGAAAATATTTAAGGTAATTTTAGAATACTTTGGTAATAAATGAAATCCAAAATTGAATACAGGGTGGATCTTGCGTGTCAATACTTGCGGCTGTTAATGATACAAATAACACTTCACAACATTATAAACAGAAAAACAGAGCGTAGCTAAAGCACTGAACTTGCACGTCAATAATACTCCACGATGATAAGCTATTATAAAGATATACCCTAAGATATATGAAATTAAATCTGAAGACAATTTCATTTTTTATTTATAAAAAAATTACCAATGAAATACATGTGCATTAAATGATCAGTTATTAGGGTATAAAGGCATTTCGCTTTATCTATAAATAGCCTACTGAAATATCTACGGTGGCACAGAAGTGACACTAGTTTTACCGCACTTCTTTTTTTTGTCTCGTACCCACGAGATAGTTGCTCGAGGGAACGACTTAGTATGTTGTGGTAACTAATTTTCTAAGTCGTGGGAACGAGACAAAAAACAAGGAGGTGCATTTTTTAAGTAGTTCATTGTAAAAAAAGAGTAGCGCAATTAAAAAAAAAAGAAGTGTAAAAAAGGAGTAGTGCGATGAAAAAAAGGAGTATTGCATGCAAGAACTGGCTCTGTCTAGGGAACGAATTAATAACTCACGGGAACATGTCAGCTATGTCGTTCCCACGACTGAGCAACTCTTAACCATGACATTCTAAGTCGTTCCCAACAGTAAGTATCTTGTGGGAACGACATAAACAGAGAAGTGCAATTTAGAAAAAGTACTGCTTTGAAAAACAAAGAGTAGCGCAATATTTTGCTAACTCGTTCCCAAGACACAGGTAACACGTTTCAACGACATAGGTAACTCGTTCAAACGACAGAGCTTACTCGTTCCAACTCTTTCCCACGGGTATGTTAGTCGTTCTCTCGACAAATTTAGCATTCGTTTTTCTTCCTACCACAATTTTCTTTATATTGCGCTACTCTTTTTTACAAAGCTATAGTTTTTTTCTAAATTGCACTTTCGTTTCCCTGACATACTTAGTCGTTCCCTCGAGTAAGTATCTCGTGAGAACGAGATAAAAAAGAGAAGTACACAGCAGAAACAGACGTAAATATCCGCAATTCAAACCGAAAATAATCAATCGATATAGACGATAAAAAACAGATAACAAATCTTATTCATATATGCACTGTAATGAAATTTACATGTTTTTTGTTGTTTGGTTTTTTTTTCGCCCTTGCTTCAAACATAAAACTGTAATTCGATATTCAGACATAATGACTTCCTTGTAAATGAAGAATATGAACATGCTAGAATAAGTAGATCACTATTTCAAAATTCAAAGTAAATAATGAACACAGATGATAAACAGTCCATTACATGAATGGCTAATTATATATACGTAATTTTATTTACATTAGTAGGTTATAATAAAACATTAACTGATTCAGCGCCATGAGCAGATCTTTTTGCACTTTTTATCTACTATTGTATGGATGAAAAAAACATCAACAAATTTATGTTTTCATTTAAATCAGTTTAAAAATGCTCTTGGAGTCATCAGAATTTGACCGCTCTACGATTTGGTATGCATTTTAGTTTAGAGCTATGGAGGAGAACGTGATCTGTCATCGATAGATGGAGGAGCACGTGATACGTCAACAGTACCTGACTTACCATCTCATGAACCCATTCCGAATTCAATTCCTTAATAAAGCGACTGCCTCACAGATGGGCCAACGATGCATGAAAAGAAATCGTTTATAAATATAGAAATTCTGGTTATTATCGTGAAGAACGCATCTAAACTAAGTTACTGTCTCATTTTTGTTCACATCATAATATAAAGTTCTACACACTTTTATCGTCCGTTAGTCACGGGGTAGACACTTTCTCTTTTATTATTGATTTGTTGTGGCTCAGTGGGTTAAATCGCCGTTCTGCATTTTATTGGCCGAAAGGCGAATGGGATCGAATCCTGGTGATTTCAATTTTTCTTCATGAATAGAAGCATCCAAGAAATATTAACTTCTCTTTGATTTTAAAGAAAAAAAATGAGCTAAATTCTGTGAGTCAGTCGCTTTAGTAATGGTTTCAACAAACATAAAATATAAATCTGGAATAATTTTTTTTTTAATTTCTCCCCGCAGGAAACATTTTAACTTGTCTTCATACTGTTAACTACCATTAACAATGCAAAATATCTCCTTTTGGGTAAATGTATTACGTAAGAGTTATCTCCCTTCTCAGTTTGTTTTTACAATTATATTAATTACTATTTATAAACATTAGTGGTAAACCTGCATGACAAATCAGGCCTACATGGAAATGTAAAATACATTATTGAGAACGTGTAGTGGTTTTCACAAGTTTCAACGACAATCATCCTGTACAAGCTAAAACTTAACTGTAATTTTCTTCCTCGTCCTACAGTTTCGAGTCATAGTATCCTTATTTCTATCAATCACTTTTATGATATTGTTTTCATGTATGGCGAAAACGATCTGATATAAGTTCAGATACATCATCTGTTTTGTAAACACTGTTAACGGACTTGTTTTTCAAATAATTACATGCCTTTTGTTTTTTGTGCATACTAAGTAAATTGAAACGAATCTTGAATGAAAATTTTGAACATATTGCCTTGTTTCATCTGAATACTTCATGAACCACTTAATACTACTGGAGGCTGACGCACTGATGACAGTGGTGGACCAGGTCTCCTTTGTCGACTTGAACGGCGAAAAATCTTTTTCTGTACATAATTCCTAAATCTTGCAAACGTTGATACCCTTTGAACAAAACCCGTTGCTTCTAGTGACGACAACGATGCTGACATCAAACATTCGTTCTCGTCAGGATTAAAATGGCGAGAAGATGGGTCATCACTGTTTTCAACTTCCGGGGGCGGGTCATACACTGAGATTGGTTCCCCTGGCTGTGGTGTGTCCACGTCATATGGTGGATCAGAAAGGTAATAATTTGGATCTTTGTCAATAAATGATGCCATTCTTTCTTTTAAATCTTCTAGTTCACGTTCAGCCATTTTCCCGCCAAGCAATGAGTCTGTTAGAATGGACCAAAAATGTCTTCTTGAGGTTTTCTGGTGCCAGCGAATACCAGCTATACCACGCAGAACTCTCGGGACGTGCTCGTATTTATTGGTCAACAAAAACGGAATTAGATTCCCTTGTTCTGTAGCTGTAAAAATATAAAGAGAGTACGTTTACGTTAATGGTGTCCAATTAGATCCATACCCCTAACATAACAGGGTGTAATCGAGAAAATATTACATGGCCGATTTCTTATTTAACAAGATCGGATCCATGTTTACTGGCATTTACTTCTAGGGATAAAGTTCTTGAAAAGTCTATCGGAACGAAGGTTAGTTGAAATTTGAGCTAGGAATCAAATAAAGCTATTTTCATGATGTGTATACCGTAAACAAACTTGAAAGAAAATATTTTGTAAAAAGAAGTCTTACAAGATTCCATTTCTTTACAAAAATTTACGGCAAATCTGCAAACATCTGAGGCGAAGAAGTACTCGGATATTATAAAGATCACCTTGCCTGCACACCTGTAAATGAAATAGAAATTCTAACCGATGCTGAAACAGAAGATATTTATTAAGATGTAGATATTGCCGCATTTATTTTCGTTATAATTCTTTAGACATAAAGCTACGATAAGTGTTCAGTCCAGCCAGTTTTAGAAATTTATGGTGGTTAGGATTAAACGTCCACATTGATGAACTCAGTGTCGATGTGTCATGATTACTTTTTCAAAAGTCTAAAACTCTCACCTTTCTTCAATCACCTGAGCAGTTGTATCGTAAATAAACTTTCCTTGTTTCAGGTCAAATTGTGGGAGGAAGAACGTTGCCCCTCTATAGACGGTCTTATACAAGTTGGTAAATATTTGTGCCATTCCCTCGTCCTCGTCCGCGTACACCAGGCAACATGTATAGTATGTCTCTTTGCCAGTTACAACTAAAACACGTTTTAGTAACGCTTGTTACATCTCATGCTGAATTTCGATTCTTTATTTCTAAATATTTTAGCGGTTAAAAATAAACAAGTAAACAATTCCAGTAAACTCCCCGAAATCTCTTGTATTTTTGCGACTAAAAACGACAAAACTCGTTCAGCTCGAAAATAATAACACTGTATCTCAAGGCATGCGTAGTGTGTTTTTTGCTATTTTTCCCCATTTTTTTGAAAAAACATTGTTTTTTCTCCTAAAACATGTAGCTGAAGCCAAACAAAAATCTAATACAGGGAGGTGACAATAAATGAGAATCATATAGAGGTAATGATTCATTTCACATGCGACACACTTTCTACAATATGTTTCTGAAATTATGCTTAAACCCGGAACTATTCTAGTAAGATTTTGATTGTTTTGCACGCCCAGCAATATTGAACATTGTATTATACATTATGATCACTGTGGCAATAAAATAAAGTATGTGCTTTTTCTGTTTATACATGTAAGAAACTAAAAAAAAGAAAAAAAATCCTTAAAATATTCTTCGGTGTTCATCTGCAAAGTTCAGACTTTATTGCCATACAAGAAACTTATACCCGCCACCAAATAAAAACGACCCGCTGTCGGGAACAAAAGACATACTGTCTTTAATAATTTCTTAAAAGGGACAATGGAACTATTTTTATCGGCTAGAATCTTAAGGCTAACTGAATTCACCCTCACTTGAACTCAGACTGAAAAAAAAATGCTTTCTTTCTTCAAGAAACAATTCGCAGTGTGTTCTTGACAGAAAGCACTTTTCAAGGTATATGCTCTTTCTTGCCTTATCAACGTATGGCATATTGTATACCACAAGAATACAAAGCTTTTGCAATGCGACACCTCGTTTAATTATCAAGGTACTTAAAAATGACTAATGAAACTCGGCGACGAAGTGTTTGTTATAGTATCTTGTTCACTTACCATCATGTCTTGTAAGCTGCCATGACGTATCCACGGCAGGTGCGTGCCTTTTCGTCTGTGCTGAAAACAAAAACATAACTTCAACAATAAACACGATTTCCAGAGAAATATTACAAGGTGTCACGATCGCACTTAATTGCTCAACTGAACATAAATGCTCAAAACCCCAAGTGAAATGTATCATCAGATCAGTCGAGAGAACTAGACAATGTTGTATGCCAAATATCATAGCTTGATACTATTAAGTTTATAATGTTAAATGAAGATTTTTAATGGTTTCTTATATATTTTGATAGAGCTTCAGGCAACATGCAAGGAACAAACCTGCCAACTTTCATCAACTTTGATCAGGTGGTTCAAGAGGGGTGGGGGTATTTGTTAACAAAATAGCAAAATCACACGACGGACGCAGGACAGACACAAAAGCCTACCAACAGCATGTTCTGCTTTAATATTCGACTATCCTTTGAAAACTACTATTTGATATAAGAATTTTTTTATCATTTATCATACTTTTAGCACTTCAAAGTTACGAATTAGACTGATCTATCACTAATTGAATTTCTCTAATGCAGAACAGAAATTAACGCCATAAGCACATTTGGCTTTACCCAATATAGATGTAGTTGCATATTTATAGACCCCACAGCCTGGTTATCTGGATATCAAGTGTACACTTGAAGTTGTGAGTGGTGTGGTATTTAAAAGTAACAGGTTCTTTTTCAAGTAAATTATTTACAATAAATCTGGGATATTAACAACGATTTTTAACAATAGAGGATAAATAGCATGCGACTCGACGCCAAGGCTAGATTTTTTGTCGTATGCAATAAACAAAGTATTCCAAGAATGTTTACCTTCACACTCTGTCATTTTCCATGATACTGCATCGCGTGCTGAAATGAATAAATAATACTGGTTAAGACAATTTTCACGTACAAGTTATACAGTTTCAAAAGAAATTTTCAACCAGCAATCTTAAAAAGATTTTTATGACTTACATCTATAATGAATACAAAAAACGCGGCAATAAAATAATGTTTTTTACAATATCAGCAACTTGAGCAATAACTTTTCATAAGTGAACTAAGAGAAAGATTAATGTTTAGATACAACTGATTTATTTCCACAGTGATTCAAAATGTACAGTGACCTTCACCTTGACCTCAATGACGCCTTAAACGACCCAAAGTTTGATAATGATATATGCTAGATTATAACCAAGTCTTGAAGAAAAAGTCAATTGTAACGTAAGATAACTGAGCAGATAAAAATTATTTTTGGTAACAGTGACCTAACCCTTGACCTTAATAACACCTAAAGGAATCTGAAGTAAGGTGATAATATATGCTACCTTATTACCTGGTCGCTGTGAAATAGAGTAGGTGGAACTAAAGACATTTCATAAAAAAAACCCAATATATTTAGTAACAATAAGTGAAGACCCAGAGAGCAATCCCAAGGAAGGTCTTCTATGTGCTGTCAACTTTCCAAGTTTGCTTTCAATAATCCAGGTGAAAATTAATATACAGCGCTGAAACTATATAACTGTATTTTAACAAAAGTAAGTGACCCCTTGAAGCAAGTGTCCCCAAAAGCAATCTCAAGTATTTTACTTGATTATCAAATCTTCATTCAAAAGGCAAAATTAAATGTGACATATAATATTGAGCTGAAACCAAAACAATATGTCTTTAGTATCACTGACCTATTTTTTACCCAAAGAACTCAATATTTTACTACTCCTGAGCAACCCCTTAATGCCAGTGATCCCAAAAGCAATTTTAACGAAAGTATTTTTGCCACAGACACTCAACTGATTAGATTTGGTTACAAAAAATAAAGTATAAAATAAATACATTGTTGAAAATATTGTATAAATAAGTCGTGCAAGTGGGGATCTGTAAATTTATGGAAATTAGTCCGAAATATTCGAGAATGCTTCAATCATCTAAAATAATTAGAGAAATGATAATGATATGTCATTTGAATCGATACATACCCATTTTTATAGACAGGTCTTCAAGAACATCGGGACGTTCTATTCTTAACAGACATTCCCTTAAGTTCTTCAAATTTGGTAATGGTTCATTCTCCAGGGTTAACCATTTACTTAACACCTCTCTTGTCTTCAACAAATGCGAGGAACGCGAAATATACTTGATGAAAATAGGCTCAAGACCAATCTCTTCTGCAAGACCCCGATAGTCCTTGCATCTGCCATCAGATGTAAGCACTTCACTCTCGGGGTCAAGGTGATATGAAAGGTTGTCGATGGTGCTCGGTTTCAAGCAGTTTAATGTTACGTCATACAATAATTCAGGAATATCCGTACATGTGTCCAGTCTGTCTTTTAATATTTCTAAATTTTTCAACACAGCAGCTTGAACGTTCACGTCCGAATGTGAATCATTGCTTTTTTGTTCATCTCTAGTATTTGATCCACTATTTGCGCTTGTTTCATTTTTACCACTTAGCTCGTTGCCAAAACTTTTAGTTTGAACTAAGGCTGCGTTTTGAGGATTTTCTCTATTACTAGCACTAACACTTTCATCGCTTAATGAAGATGGTGGCTGAATTTCAGTCATTTTCACATTGCCGTCTGCACTATTCAAAAATACTACCGGTTTATCGTCTGCTGTTGTCGGGTCCAAGCCCTTTGAAGCCATGTTTCTGTCACTTTGTTGAAAGTTATTTTCGGACTTGTTCGTTGCAGTAGTACGTTTTTTATTTACATGTTCAATATCCTCTGATTTACAACAGAAGTTGGTTCCGGTGTCAATACCTGTCTTTTTTAAACGGGGTGGGCGTATTGGCTCAGTCTTTGTTTCCCTTGGACGAATTTCTAGCTCGCATCCCATGATTGGACAACCTGTAAAGCGATGAAATATCTACCTATATTAGCTATGTATGAATGTCTACTTCTGCAAATACTAAAACGTAAAGCACTTAATTTTGTATAGCTAGAAAATGATGGTGTGCATCGGTAAATTGACGAAAATTGACGACTTCCAGCTATATTTTACTAACGTCTTATTCGTCATCAAAATATTTTGCAAAGTCAAAAAAGTGTGCACTGACAAACACTGTTTGAATTAACTGTATGGGAAAACAATAGTAGTTATGCCCCGTGAATGACCAAATAAAGCACAAGAAAGTCTAACCATGAAAGAGAATAAATCCAAACAAATTGACACAATAAACAAGTTCTACGATTTAAAAAACAAATCCGTTCATTACTTGTTTCAATTCTGCACAACTTTAGAAATAAAAAAGACCGCAATGTTCATCATTAACGCTCTGGTTACTGTTTTACATTATTAATGATATTATCACGCGTTGCTGAACGCTTACTGTCCTTGTTCGTATCCGGGAAATGCATTAAAACTACGCAAAAGTAGTTCTAACAACGTACATCTGAGTTAAAAATTAGAAACACAATGTATCTCCACCGACGCAGGTTGTCAGAGATTGACGTAATTGTGGAAAGTATGGGTCCTATTTATATCTTATCCTGCTTGCTTTCGTGTTGACTCATTCATCTTCTATGGCCATAGGTTTAGAATGAATATTTGAGAAATGTTGCATTTTTATACTCCTTGGAGGTTTCGGTGATTTACTGCTTGTCTATATTTTAGCAGAATATTGTTACATTGTGTTAAAAAGGTGGGTCAGTAGCACGGGGTTTGTAGTCCAGAGGTTGCGAGTTTGATATGGGCCAACCCCGATATCGATGATATGTAAGACCATATAGAGCACTTGACGCATCGAGTTTCCTGCAAAGCTCTATGCGCCGAATTTAGAACAGCATAGTGCTCCCGACCAAACTCAATGTGACAATATGCGGATTACACCGCATACAGCCCCTCTATCTCTGTATCGACTTTTAAAACAAATACAAACGTAATACTATATCCAAAACAACTTCTACTATTTCTCCCACAAAAAAAACAACAAAAGAATTCATCATTCCTTCCTCGTGCAGTTGGAAAGGTGACAAAATGATAATGATGATGCCAGTGTTGACGAAGACAAGATATTGGTGTTAATGTTCATAAGAGCCCTAACTATCGCAATATACGACTGTCCTATTGTTGTGGCATCAGACTGCGACCGAAAGCAAGGTTACAAATGGTTAACTGGTTTTAGTTGAAACCTGTTTAACTCCTCGTAAAATCCACAGAAATATTGATATAAATTTTCCAATTGTTGATGGAAAATCTACTCTAAGAACAGACAATGCTTCTTTGGCCAATTTTGGATAATACAAGGGCCATAACTCTAGAACGCCCCTGGGGTTTGACTGGTTATCAAACTTGACCGAGGTATTATACCCACAATCATTATCGCCAAGTTTGATGAAGATCAGATTAATATTCTTCGACTTAGAAAGTGGATAACCTGTGGAGGCAATCCCACCGACCGTCCGCCTACTGTTGGAAATCCTAAAATACGTCCCTTCTTTTGACGGGCGTTTAAAATAGGGGTGATTTAGATGAGAGATGGACAGACAGAGGCAAGGTGACCCATATTATCGAAAGTTTATTCAACATACTGATAGAAAACAGGTTTAACTTCAAGGTTTTTCTCTTCACCTAATCTTAAAGTACAAATAAACAATTTAAAAACTCCTGATTTGATAGGATTCAAATTTCAGTAGACTTAATACTTTGTATGAAAACGTCCTTTTCTACATTATATAACTTCCCCGATCAAATTTATCAAGTATCAACTACATGGAAACCCGTGCTCGGGCTTGTAGTAAACTGAGAACTGGTTTCACAATGTCATGCACCAGGGTGTTTTGTTCTCTCGTTTTTTTTTTCATTTTTTAATGACATGTTTAATTGTACCAATACAGTTGAGAATAATGGTCCGAAGTGCGAACAAATGAAGAGACAGATAATGAGGTCACGAAGGAATCCGAGATTTTGAAAAAGATCTCTGGCAACCAAAAGAAATCTAACGTGAGCGATCCATGGCCCTCACAGTCCTCTTTTTTTAAATAGTTATAAGACATTATATCAATTTTCATTAAGTTTTAACACCTTTTACAGTATCCGAAATTATGAGAACAAAAACTTTATCTTCCTGAGTCTTTATTTTTCCTTACTGACATTATTCAATATCGTATTATTGGGAATTACCCCACGATAGCTAAAAATACACTACAGTGCATCTATCTTACTGAGTAATTCTCTGTAAAAGGAAAAATAATTGATCATGTAAATAAGAAGAATATAAGTTAAACAAGAGCTGTCACTGGAAATTGATATATGCCCCCGAAATGTAGCTTTGAATTGAAACTGGTGTAAATATATAACTGAATATGCCTGTGGAAAAGAGATCAGACAAAAAATAGAGCATCAACTGAAGGTAAATGGTAAAGTAATGTTTTTCTGCTTTAGATTCTTATATGAAGGTGGAAGACATAATTATTCAATGAAATAGAAAGCTGTGAGTTTGGTCTTGAATATGAACAATAGAGTTTTATTCCCAACCCCTACTGGTGTTTTATATATAACAAGGCTTGGTGACAAACATTCTTGTTTCAATAAAATCCCCCAAGCAGTTTTGGAGATGAAGCCTGGACAAGATTTTAATACAGAGGTTATAGTAAACAAGACCTGTCCGCAGACAGCACGCTCCACAAAAATATTTGAGTGGGGGAGGGCAAGTACCTAGTCATATAAGATGAAAACAAAATGGTGGTGGGGGGTAACGTGGTGGGGAGGTAAGAGACGGGGTCCCCATGCATTTGGGAGTCAAGTACCTATGTATTTAAAAAAAATAATGGAAAAAAATTGGTTTATAAAAAAAGTTTATTTCAAAGCGTAGGAAGGTCTTTTCCAATATTGGAGAAAAAAAAAAAATTTTATATCTTTTTTGCCGGGGTGGGGGAGGGAGGGGGTTGGGGATGGGTAAAGTAACCTCATACCTACATATTTATTTTTGGAGGGGGGGGGGTAATGTCCCGGGGGGGTGGGAGTCAAGTCACTTCATACCTACATATTTAAAAAAAAAAGATTTCTGGAGGAAGGGGGGATAATGCCCCGGGTAGGGGGAGTCAAGTCACTTCATACCTAAATATTTAAAAGTCAAGTACCTACATATTTTATAAAAAAAGATAATTATAATGAAAAAAATTATGAGGGGGTAATGCCACGGCTGGGGGGGTTCCCAAGCAGAGGGGATGTTGGAGGAGGGGTGTGGGGGGAGGTGAAGTACTTACCCACCCTATGTAAGTTAAAGTTTATTTCTAGGCTTACGAGGTTTTTTCCTTATATATAAGTATAAGCAAAATCAAGTGACCCCTGGGATGGGGCTAATTTTGACCCCCAGGGACATGGGTACCAACAATCTTTGCATGGTTCTTGCCGGGGACCAAGTATTCCAAGTTTGAATGGAATATCTGTGATACCTTTTGAGAAAGGGGCATTAACAAAAAGGTTAACCAAGAAATTTTAAGTTAAAAAAAAGGGCATAACTATGCAAAAATAAATTTGAGGGTTATCTGCCCTTGAGAAATGGTGTCGCATTTTGATACTGAACATGTATTCCTAATTTGAAGTAAATGGCTTTGATAGTTTCTGACAAATGGACCTTAACAAAAAGGTTAACTGACGCCAACGAGGGGGTCATAAAAAATGCTCCACTTCTTTCTTCGAAAAAATTACTAAGGGCCCATAACACTGCCAAAAATAATCCGACCAGAAACTCCTGACGATATGCACAGCTAGGTTTGGTGACAAACATTTCTGTGTAGTTTCAATGAAATCCTCCAGTGGTTTTGGAGATGAAGTGTGCACAAGATTTTAATATAGAAGTAAGAGTAAAAAATGACTAAGTGCCCATAACTCTGCCAAAAATAATCTGAGCAGAAACTCCTGAAGATAAGCACAACAAGGCTTGGTGACAAACACTCCTGTGCAGTTTCAATGAAATCCTCCAAGCGGTTTCGGAGATGAAGTGTGGACAAGATTTAAATATAGAAGTTAAAGTAAAAAATGACTAAGGGCCTATAACTCTGCCAAAAATAATCCGGGCAGAAACTCCTGACAATATGCACAACTACGCTTGGTGACAAACTCCAGACGATATGCACAAGTAGGCTTACTGACAAACACTTCTGTTAAGTTTCAATGAAATCCCTCCAGCGGTTTCGGAGATGAAGCGAGGACAAGATTTTAGAGAAAAAAAATGACTAAGTGCCCATAACTCTGCCAAAAAAAGAAAAATCCGAGCGGAATCTCCTGACGATATGCACAACTAGGCTTCTGTTAAGTTTCAATGAAATCCCTCAAGCGGTTTTGGAGATGAAGCGAGGACAAGATTTTACAGGAAAGACGGACGGACGGATGGACACACAGTGCAATTACTATATGCCTCCCTTCGGGGGCATAAAAATGGCTCATTAGTGCACCCTTACATTACGAAAGTATTCATTTATAATAAATGTCTATCTACCTAAACATTGTACAACAACAACTTTCTGTAAAGAGACTAGAACTCGTGCATTCAGTTTACAGGTTGTGTACTTATTTTTAACTAACGCCACTTGACATCGGGTCATAATTCGTTCAATCCATTCAGTTTGGTATGATTTAGGAATGTTCTAAATCTTAGGGTATACACCTTTAATATAACATAGAGGCAAACTGCACACAGAGGGTGAAAACGGAACTGTACTTTTTTGCTACTTTCTAAAATCTCCTTGATTATTGTTACATTCAAAATGGCTGGACTTAGCTTACATGCTACACGATCACAAAAGTATTATTGATAATCATGAACACAATAGCTTTCAAACTTTTTTAAGAAGAAATCATTTATTACTTAGTTTATATGGTGACATTGTGATTTCTGGCAGGTTTTGACATTAACTAACCTAATTAATCATCCTAACGCCCGAATGTCATCGTCCCTGAGGCAAACATTGTAATATTCAACATCATTTTAGCAGCTAGTTAATTCATTTAAGGAAACAATATGCACATCTCAAAAGTAATATTAACAAAATATAATCTAAACCACCGGCTTTTTATGAATAACCACAAAGGAATGAGAGTGTTCATTCATTAATACAGCATATTTGTTACAATTCAACGCCCGTACTCTGATGTCATAAAGGCATATATACATGTATTGTTTTACATATCAACTGTTAATAGTTAGCGTCACTTCGTTATGCTTACGAGAAGTCCCTGAAGGCAAAAAATGTTGTCTAATAAAACTAACGCGACATGTACATATTTGTCAAGTATCGCTCCAGTTTTAAATGCACTGTCAACAGTCGGTGCATAAATCAACGCATTCCTCTACATATGTTTACAATTAAAGTTTATGAAAAGTATACACAAATACATACCTTGGTGTCTCCGTCCAATATGAAGAATGAAATCATTGTTCAACCACCTTTCGTAAATCCAAGGACTTTTGTTTCCTTCCCGATCGTAACTTCTAGTCAAACTAAATATGATCCCGGAAGTTAAGAACAACTCCGCTTTATAAATATTGGATGATTGCCTTTTTCCGTGTGACTTCAAATCATTTGAGTTTTCTCCCTTTGCTAAAGCAGCTGTCCGCAGAATTTATGTAAAAGTTACAAAATCCCCTAATGTAAACCTCATGTTATGCTAGACAAAAGATCAGAGAAAAGAAGGTACTTTTTCCCCTAAATAATTTTGTGATAAGCGTGGAGCTTGATGTCAAGGCCAATCATTTCACGACCAAAGGCTTAATTTTATAGTGCATGACGTGTTTTTGCCAAGTCTGTACTAGGGAGAACAAAATGTTAGATACAATTTCTTAAGTGTAATAACAGAAAAAAATGACCGAAAATGTTGAATACAATTTCTCTAATGTGACCCTCTCTCAATACATCAGTTTGATTAAGGACTACGTAATTAGATTTTCAGCAGAGAACGTCGACGTTTAGCATCTGTTAAAAATGAAAAGAAAAAAATGGAGAAAAAACGTTTTAGCATTTAAAATAATTCATTATTCTGTTCGAAATATATATTATCTAAATCGCTGCATCATTCACCCATTTTGCTAGTTTACCTTCAAGTTGGTAACTGGACGGAACCACTATCAACTCGTCCATAATCTCCATAACGCCCCGTATGGGTAGCATATTGTCATTGACTGTTTTAACGGGATAAACTCTGAACGTGATTTTTTTCCAAGTACCAGAGATAAGCTAAAAGAAATTCAAACTGCTCATATTAAAACATCTTATATACTAAGCAAACGACAGAATTATTTACATTAATAAGTAAGACTTTTTGTTTCCTTTTATACCATCACATGTTGAAAACCAATAAGAAACCGGTTCCGATATTCATTCTAGCGTGTTTGAGTAGAGAAAGATAACTTCACGCTGTCTTGGGAACTGGCCATTTATATTACCAGATGGATACAAATTATTAATATTGATTTTATAATTGTTGTTGTTTATTTATTGCAGTATCCTTTTCTTAAATGGACAGACAGACGGCGACGCAAATACAGGCATATTATTTTAAACGTTTTTTTGCTGTCTATCAGCTTTAAACCTTTTATGAACTTCGTCTCAGTTAAATTCATTCTGATGATAACAAGATCGAATTTTCGTGATGGCCAGGGAGTCGGACGAATACATAGATATAACCAACAAATTTTAATGTCAAATACGTTATCTTTGCTGCTATTAGACAACTTTCAAAGTTTTATGAATGTAACTTCGTTTATTTTTTTTTTATTTGTTTAGTTTCAGGATTCATATTTTCTAGATGGACAGACAACCGAGTGGAAAAAAACGTAAATAAGATTTAAATACTGCTATGTATCATGTAACAAAGTTTTATGAATAAAGTTTCTAATATATTTTTATAAGTTTTTTTTATACCGCTGATTCAGACAGACGGACGGAGAGTGGAGAAATGGAAACCAATGTGCATTATCTACATTCTGGTATCTATCAACCTACGAACTTTCATGAACTTATCTTCAATACTGCTTTGAGTAATTTCGGGATCCAACTATTCTTGACAGGGGTGGGGGAGTGAGGGGAGGGGAGGGGAAGGGGAGAGGTTGGCGTAAACTGTCACCTCCACATGAAGAATAATCGACAACTATTTACAAACGGGTATTGATCCTATGGATTGGAAACATGCCATCATCACACCAGCACACAAAAAGGGTCAAAATCAAAACTTAGCAACTACAGACCAATATCACTCACATGTATAGCATCAAAACTAATGGAACACATCATTGTTTCAAACATGATGGATTATTTTGACAAACACAACATACTTTGCCCCCAACAACATGGATTCAGGTCAAAACATAGCTTTGGGACACAGCTCATCGGCTTCACACAAAAAATAGCTGACAACCTAAATCAAGGTCAACAAACTGGTGTCATTGTCATGGACTTCAGTAAAGCTTTCGACAAAGTAGACCACAAACTCGTACACAAGCTGAAACACATGGGAGTTCATCCACACATCAGTTCATGGATCAAAAACAGATCACAACAAGTATTAGTGGAAAACAAGGTCTCTGACAGTCTCCCTGTGCTTTCTGGTGTCCCACAGGAATCGGTCTTAGGTCTGTATCTCTTTCTTGCATACATCAATGACCTACCAGGAAGTGTCAGCAGCCTGGTGCGTCTATTTGCGGACGACACCATAGTTTATTTAACAGTTAAATCACAAGCATCTGCACAAACCTTACAAAATGATTTGCACAACCTTGAAATATGGGAAAAAGAATGGTCAATGGAATTCAACACTAATAAGTGCGAAGTACCCAAAATACACAGGAAAAAGAAATCTTTCCCTACACCCTACATAGTACTATACTTAAAACCACAGAAAATGCAAAGTACTTAGGAATTAATATGAGTAGTGACCGGAACTGGTCATCCAACATAAACATCACAAACAAAGCAAAAAACAGCTTAAGGTTCATCAGACGAAATATCAAAACACAAAACAAACAACTCAAAGAAGCAGCATAAAAAACATATGTAAGACCACAGGTCGAATACTGCTCAACCATATGGCAACCATGGCAGAAATATCTCACGCACAGAATAGAAATGGTCCAGAGGTCAGCTGCAATGTATGTTCATAATGATTAGCACTATACAAGCAGTGTAACAAACATGATAAAGGAACTAAAATGGTCAATATTAGAACAAAGGCGAAACCATGCCGCCTGGTCATGCTACACAAAATGAAAAAAACAAACAAGTCAATGTCGATCACAATCACCTTACAAACACAAGAAACAACAAATTCATCATCCCGCAATCAAAAAAAACAAAAAAAAAACAAACAACATTACATAAACACATTCTTCCCAAGGGCTATACGACTCTGGAACGAACTACCGACCGAGATTTTATCAATGGACTGAACAAGTTTTATAGATTTTTAACATTCAAAATAAATCATTAAGTAAGACCTTTCATAAATTCTTGTTTTCTTTGATATTATCTTTTATAATTGTTCCTGACACGCACCTGCCTAGCAAAGTCAGTATTGACTTTTGGCAGTAATATTATAAGTTGAAGTTGACAACGTTTTATGAACTTCGACTCAGTTCAGAACCATTCTGATTATTACGAAATCGAATTTTCATGATGGCCAAACACACCCCTACTAAACGGTGGCTCTTTCACATTTTGGTGATCTGTTTAAATGAGAGCCCTCGACACTTCCGTTGTAGAGCCCTCGACCAAAACAAGGCTGAAAAAGGTAAGCACGTTTTATAAAAATATACGTTTTTAAAGAGCATGCTTGTTTTTCAAAAATCGAAGAATGTCATGCCACGTAGAACTTTTTTCTCATCATTTTAGATGCAGTTTCGATAAGAAATACCCCATAATGACGTTGCTAGAACTTGTACCAAATATCAACTCGTGTGTTTTCTTTTACGAGGAGACACATCTTGAGTGATTTCTTTACCGTGAAATAGATGCTGGCCCACATAATCGTCATGTAACATTGTTCCAACCTCCTCTTTGGCTCAGCACTAAAAATATTTCACAGAGCTCGGTTAAAAACAAAATACTCACATTTTTTAAAATGTTATCGAGCCATCGACAATGTGATGGCGCCATCGGCAATGTGAAAGAGCCCTCGAAAATGTGATGGAGCCAACACCATCATTCAATAAGTGTTAATATTGTATGTTAAAAAGCACGAAAAAAAGCGACGATCTGATTTCTTTTTTTTTTCAAAATTGGTAAAACTTTATTGAAAACACCGGATATTGTTTTGTCTTCAATTCCAGCATCATTGGGTATATTGTTTTTAATGTCTTCTGCTTCATATTCCGAACTAATTGAGATAGGTTCTTCAATATCTGCTACATCGCTATCTTTAAAAAAATCTCGTCTAATGGGTACAAATAACTTCTTCATCACTGATTGAATGGCTATCAAGTGAACAATTCAATGTTCTTTTTGATGTTTTTCTAGGTGTAAAATGTTTAGTTGCCGAAAATATTGTCTTTAACATAGAGTATTTGATTTGCTTTGTAGAACTTCAACCTTGGATGCGTTTTCTTTTATTCGTTTTCGCCGATGTGGTGCCTCGAAAAAATTTTCCCCAATATTTCTTTTATTCATGTTCATTGTTTTGACAATAACTTCTGAGTCGTGTTGCATTGATTTGACGAAATTTTTTTTTCGTGCTTATCGCTACTCTGTTCTTAGTTTACCTCTAAAGACCGTTCTCTGTAATTAAACTATGCATATACAATTATAGAGTAATGAAAAACTAGTTCATATGAACGAATCTGATTGAACAATTATTCGAAACATTTCAAGAAAGTAGGTATCAACTCATGCAATTTAATCTAAACGTGAATTTAATTGGTATAATTCCACAATATTAACACTTAATGAATGATGGTGTTGGCTCCATCACATTTTCGAGGGCTCTTTCACATTGCCGATGGCGCCATCACATTGTCGATGGCTCGATCACATTTGAAAAAATGTGAGTATTTTGTTTTTAACCGAACTCTGTGAAATATTTTTAGTGCTGAGCCAAAGAGGAGGTTGGAACAATGTTACATGACGATTATGTGGGCCAGCATCTATTTCACGGTAAAGAAATCACTCAAGATGTGTCTCCTCGTAAAAGAAAACACACGAGTTGATATTTGGTACAAGTTCTAGCAACGTCATTATAGGGTAATTCTTATCGAAATTGCATCTAAAATGATGAGAAAAATGTTCTACGTGGCATGACATTCTTCGATTTTTGAAAAACAAGCATGCTCTTTAAAAACGTATATTTTTATAAAACGTGCTTACCTTTTTCAGGCTTGTTTTGGTCGAGGGCTCTACAACGGAAGTGTCGAGGGCTCTCATTTAAACAGATCACCAAAATGTGAAAGAGCCACCGTTTACTAGGGGTGAAACAGTCAGACGTATAGATAAACAACAAATTTTAATATCAAATACGTTAGGTTTGCTGCTGTTAGACAACTTTAAAAGTTTTATGAAGTTCATTTTTTTAAGTTACAGGTTTGAGATTTTCTAGATGGACAGACAACCTAGTGGAAAGAAAGGTAAATAAGATTTAAATGCTGCTATGTATCATGTAACAAAGTTTTATGAATAAAGTTTCTAGTATCTTTTTTTAGTTTTTTTTTTTCATCGCTGATTCAGACAGACGGACGGAGATTGGAGAAATGGAAACCAGTGTGCATTATACACATTCTGGTATCTATCAACATACGTAGTTTCATGAACTTATCTTCAATACTGCTTTGAGTAATTTCGGGATCCAACTATTCTTGACAGGGGTGGGGTGGGGGAATGAAGGTTGGGTGGGGTGGTGAGGAGAGAGGTTGGCGTGAACTGTTACCTCCACATGAGGAATAATCGACATTAATTTACAAACGACAGGTACATATCAGCCCGAAAAAGCCTGACCCGCAGAGTACTGTCTTACCATTCCAGACGTCTGTCAACAAATAGAAGCAAAGGATAATATGTTCGCAGATTTTGTTATGACTAGCGGGGACATTCTGTAAGTTTAGGCAGGGTCTTTCAAATAGGAAGATATAAGATGCAAGAAATTTTATTTTACGTTGGTACATAAATATAACAAACAACATTAGCCTACAAACAAACAGAACAAAAACAAAACACAATAAAAGCAGCTGGAACCGACATCATCATGATAGTTCATATTACAGAATGATTTATGCAAATTCATCAGCTTTAAAATCCACATTTTAGTAGAGACATACATGCTTTAGGATTACAAACATAAAACACAGGTTAATAAAACACAATGGCTATATTTATAAAATAGCATATACATATTTAAAGGGTACAGGTCACCACATAAGATAGGGCCCGAAAACACACATAACAAAGCTTAGAGTGTATGGTAAGCTAGGCAGAATCTGGATACAAAATATAAGACAATATATTTACAATAATAGCATAAGAGTAAGAAATTAGGATAATTGGAAAAGGAAGTATAATGTATTCATTATTCAGTACATTAATTAGCACAAACATAACATATAAAATAGCATGCATAAGCTTTAAGATCACCCAGCAGAACAAACAAAATAAAATATATAAAAAAGCATAAACATTAAGTAGGTTAAGAAAAGCGCAGTGTCAGAAAAAAGAAAACAGAATAAAGCACAACTTAAAAGCATTCAGTGACAAATATATAAAAAGCACAAACATTAAGCATTAAAAAAACAGATGCAGTGTCTGAGCATATATGCATGAGTGTATTTTTGCTGAGAGTCAAATAAAAAAATAATCAGGATTCAGTTTAAGGCTAAAATTTTATTGAACATATAAATGTTATGATTCTTCTTATTCTATTTTTTTCTGTCAGTAATGTTTATTTGATGATGTTTTTATGTTCACTTGCAGAAATTCTGCTCGATTAAGTGTAGAACATATTCTTTTGTATCTTGTCAGTAATTTTACCTGTGTAACAATCAAAACTACCTTAGGTAAACACACAAATTAGTCACTTTACACACCTTTAAATTTTTAAACGATAAGGATTAAAAATAGATCAGTATTTAAAGTATTTGATATATAATTTCTTTTTTAAATTCATTTAAGTTGAGTATTTGCGTGAATTAGGAAAAGTTTTAACAATTTACGTACAGGTAAGTGAAACATCAGGTGAAGTGTCATCTTTAATTTTTGTTCAAAACCTTCCAATATCACAGGATATATGAATTATTCGTTTACGCTGGAATGTAAAGAAAACACAGCAGAAGGATTCCATTTTCTTTTTCTAATTAAGCTATTACTTAATTTGAGTTAAAATGAAAAGCTGATCTTAATGGTAATTCAGAATATTGACATTTGTAAATATTCACTTGAAAATAGGTCTGTGGAAATGTCAAAATAGACGGAAATACAGTAGACAGAAATACAAGTAATGACATTTTACTGTTGTTGTTTTTAAGAGAGAAATGAGAATGAAGGGCATATTGGTGTAGTCAAAAAAGTGATGTCTTGCGCATATTCAGAGATACTTTTGTTTTGGGTCAGAATCTCGCTATAACTGAGGAGAGATGTATACAAAAAATTACACAACATCTTGACTTGTGTACAATTAGTTGGACTAGTATTGGTGTTACGATGTGAAATCAAAAGGAAAACATTTTTTTGAAAAAGCCGTACTTGTATAATAGACATTTCCTAAGAATGTCAGATGCACTTGTGCAATTTAAGAGCATGAATGAAAACAAAAAAATATCATTGTTCTGTATCAGATTAGTGTATTTCTTGGGTAATTTTTAATATTTTGTATAAAAAATAATACATGTAATTATTTATGACACCCATATAAAAAGTCTGGAAACACCAGATACTCCTATAAATATAGATACTGGTTATTTTTATCATCTTTTTCTTAATAAATAGTAAAATAATCTTAAATGCTCATTAATGATTCCATAAATAATATAAAATGTGTACACTTAAAGAGTATTTCGGTGTTTTTTGGTATTTCCACACGCGCCTAGATAATCATATCACTATTATATCAGTTGGTTGAACTGCCATATTATATAAACCTCTACTACACATTTGTTTTTATCTATCCTCAAATTGTAGTTCTGAATGATTGCAGTGTTCTTTGGGTAGAATGTCTTAGAGTGTCATAGCATCTGTGCTGGTGTGTTGTTTATGTTAAATGCCTAGTGTAACATGGAAACAATTGACTTACCCTAAACAGAATTCGAACCCTGGATCACACTCTACCCTGTCCCCATAAGAACTGGCAGTATGAAACTGACCAGAATTCCAAATTATTTTGACTTGTTGTGGTACTAGCATGTTAAAGAATCCTTGATAATTCATCTGAGACAAATTCACATCTATATGTAATTTTCGTGGTGGTTAATTTCTTTCACACAGCATATCAGAGGTAGACAATTCCCTTCACTAGTTCAGTTCTGTGTAAATGGTATTTAAGACAATTTTATAAGTTTTTGATATATAACTTATAAGCAATTAGAAATCACAGTATATGTAATGTACAACTGACAGAAATTGTGGATGATGGATTGTCTAGAAAGATTCTTCATTTTTAGACATATTGTTTATTAATTATTTTTCTTTTATTTACAGTTCAGAAAGTTGAAATGTCCTGGTTATGGAAAGGGATCCCTGTACCTGTGCTAGCTGCAGTCATTCTGCTGATTGTTGGAGGTTAGAGAAAAAAACATCTGTCTTGTTTACTGGCAACTTTTTTAAAGATTATTTTGAAATCTGACTGAAGTACATGATCTAACTATGGTTAGATCTGAAGGCGACCCATTCATTTCTGTCTTCTGGATTATCCGGATTTCCAGTATACAGTAGTTATTCATATCCCAGCCAATAATACTGCATCTTATGACACATATTTATTGTTCACCTGTACACACGGCGTGTTTATTTTGAGTGTGTAAACTTCTATAGCATGTTTAAATCATCTTGAAAATTTTGAAAATATTTTGTGTTTTGTAAGATAAATGAATTCTCTTTCGATTAATATAAGTTTAATAAAATTTTCGGTTTGTATTTTCTAAATGAATATTAATTAGCATATAAGCATGGTGACAAAAATATTCAAGTAAACGGGCCTGTTTATTTTGGTATAGTACATGCAGTATCTATCAAATGTCAAAAGCTTCTAGAAATTTTACATACATTTATCTCAATATTTTACAAGATTTTCTTAATTAAATTTGACTACATTTAGAGTGACTTATTATGTATTCATGGCAGAAAACGACTGAGTTTTTTGGGATCCCTGGAGTTAAATACAGATTTTCACATGTGTTCAAATGGTTAAAAGTAGAAACAGATTCACCTCATAACTTGAAAACAAAGCACTGATTGGATGATTGAAAGGTCATGAGAAGGTGACCTTCTTTTGGTGATGTTCAGATCCTGATAGCAGAGTATTATTTAGAAGCTGATTTTAATCAGATTGGATTATTTTGTCACTTATATAAGAAAAATTAAAGATGTCACTTAATGAGTGCAATAACTTTTGAGAGAAGGAAACAGTTATTTTTTAGACATTTAAATGGATCTGATGAATAACTGCCTCCATAAAGGTTTCTTATTTTATGTGGGTAGTCAGTGAAAGTCCCCACCTTGTGTGGATGGAACAACTTAAGAAGAGCCCAGTTTGCATGCATTATACCTCCCCGATCCCATGACCTAAAATCTTTACTGGATGGTTGGGCATGAGGAATAGATAAAGGATTTTCTTTTTCGGACCATAAGGTCAAGTCAGAGTCAAGCTTAAATGGGCTATAGTGGTCAACTTTCATTTTGGCATCACGCCACATCCATTCGTCTGTCAACATTTTGTTCATTGACACTCTAGAGGCCACATTTTTGATAGGACAGGATGAAACTTTGTCAGAATTTTAACCTGACTGAAGTCTCAAAACAGTTCAAAACTTGGTCATGTGCGGTGAAAAACTAGGTCACTGCATGAAATAATTTAAATGTTATTTTCCACTCTAGAAACCATATTTTAGATCGGTTCTATTCAGGCTTGGTATGAGTATTCATCTCAATGGAACCTTGGAGAGGTGCTAAATCTGGATCATGCAGGGTCACAAACTAGATCCCTGGGACAGATCACAGGAAAACCTTGTTAACCCTTAAGGGGTCACATTTTTTTACTTGACTTTAATGAAACTTTTTCAAAATATTTGCCAAAATGAATTCTTCGACAAGTTTGAAACTGAGTCATGTGGGGTTAAAAATGAGGTCACCAGTCAAGTTATAGGAGAACCTTGTTTTTCTTTCTTCTGGCACTCAATACTATCAAGCCAAACCCTCTAGCCCAATCCCCCTAGCTAGTGACATTAATTTCATCTGTGAAAAAAATGGCCCACAAGGGGCAGAGCATGTTATGCCTTATACGTCTATATATAAAACTTTAACCATTATTATATTTTTTCCAGGAATTATCCACATAGTAGGTCTAGCTACTCCATATTGGCATTCTGTAACAGTAACTAACCAGATACTCAAGGACAGTCCTTACGGACACCATGGTTTATGGGCAGCATGTAGTCAGGGTGCGATGGATGCTGTAGACTGTGTAAGCCATGAAGACAGTACTAACGGTGTAAAGGGTAATAATTTCTGTCACATAATCATCTGATATACGTTTTTGTAAGATCAAAAAATATATATTTACAGTGTCAATGTTATAAGGTTATCTGTGGTTAGTTACATGTAGAAGGTTTTCCTATGAAACTGGAGGCCTGTAAGATGAAAACATAATTTGGTATCTTTGTTTACAAAGAAGAAAAAGAGATACAATGTACATTATTATGCTTAATTAGTGTCCATTGTTGAATAGTGTTTGTTAGGCAATACAGTACAAGGTCAAGTGTTTTACACTAAGTTCTCCTGTTACTGAATCAATATGTTAAAATCCACTTCAGCAATTCAAGTGCTGAACAGTTTATGTTGAGATTTTCGGATGCATTACAGCAGTAGAATGTAGTTTACTTGGTCAGATTTTCAGTTAAGATTTCACATCTAAATTTTATAAGATTAGGCCTACCCCTTTAACAGTGTAGCAATACAAAGACAAAACTGAAAACATCGGCTCTGTTTGAAAATAGAAAGTTACCAGTATATACTTCATTTCTTCATTCATTTCAATGTGACATGATTGTGTCAGTCTGAGGAGAAAAATATAAGCTCTCTATGGAATACAGGATCTCCATCAGCAGCTGAGCGTTTTTTTTAAGCCTTGCGTGAAAAGTTGGCATTTGTTTGTATGCGGGGTTTCACGTAGTGCTTGATAAAATGTCTCAGCTGCCATATATATATTGATATATCAAAGCAAACTAAGTTTCATACTATAAATAAAGAATTCATAGTTTTAAAACCAGTTCTTAGAATCATTAACCTACATGGGTCTAAATACTTACATCAAGAACATTCAGTTTTTCTTGAAAATATAGCAGTTTTTGAATATATCAGATCTTTAGATAGGGTATGTATCTTGTTTGTACCCATGAAACCTTGAGGGATCGCTGTTTCATTGTTGTCTAATATTTGCTTATTTCAGGTGTGATAGTGGCATGCCGGGCTCTAGAGGTCTTAGCACTATTGTTTGGTGCAGCGTGTATAATATTCACTGGAGTTTGGTTCTTCCTGCATATAGAGAAACACAGGCTTATAATGATGATAACATCTCTTGGTACAGGGTTTCTAGCAGGTAAGAAATAATGTCCAAATTTCATGCAGGGGTTATCTCCCTTTACAAAAAAAATACTGCCAATAGTTAGTAATCACAATATTAAGAACTTAACAAGGGAGGCTCAGTCAGGGCTTGAATGGTTTTGGGATGGTTTTGTTGTAAACTTGCAGTTTCTTTTCTGTCATTGATTGGTTTGAGAACTGCCAACTTTATTAACTCTGCTTGTAAAGGCCTAAGTCCTGTGCCTCTAAGGAAGGTTGGTAAGGGTAGCTGTCTATATAATCCTAAGCATTGTTGAATTGTGTTCAGAAATCAGTCATTCAGTTTAATTATACAAACTTTGTGTGTAACTGAAAGATGCAGTGCAAGGACAAAATACTAGAAATGAGTCTACTTGCTCACAAAAGCACCACAGCAGTATAGGTAAAGTATGTTTTGGTGAAAATTTAACAGTGGAGAATTTCACAGCAAAGTTACAGGATGTTAGCTAGATGACAAACTTGATGGAAAAAAGACATATCAAAAACACCAGGATTTAACACAGGCTACCACTGTGACCTTGATGTTTGACCTAATGACATCAAAATCAATAAAGGTCATCAACTGGTTTAGCCAAATATCCCTACCAAATTTGGTCTACTTAGGACAGAAAGTTGCCTAGTTTTAATCTGACAAGGATTTTACACAGGCTGTCTTTTTGTCCTTTGCCTTTGCTCTTGTAACCTCAAAATCAATAAAGATCATCTACTGGTCATGCCCAATAAGCTTATGAAGTTTACTGAACCTAGGCTAAAGCATTTGCTAGTCATTTATAGGACAAGGATTTTACTACAGATTGTAATTACATTGTTAAATCTACATGTAAGCAGTCTCTAAACTGTCACAAGGGCCATAATTTTTTATGCCCCTGAAGGACGGCATAAAGTAGTCACACTATTCGTCTGTTATTCCATCCATCCTTCTTTCCCATCTTCTGTGCTCAACTACTCTTACAATTCTCATTTGATTTTCACCAAACTTCCACACAGTGATCATTATCAAGTGCTGCAGTGCATATTCCCCCAATTTTGCAATTTGAGTATATTTGGCAGAGATATTGCCCTTCATTTTATGTTACTTTATATTTCTTGTGTGCGCAACACCTCCTACTTTTCCCATGTGATTTTCATCAAACTTTCACAGAATGATCATTGTCAAGTGCTGCAGCGCATGTACTCAAGCTTTGGTGATTCAATTAATTTTGACTTACTGCCCTTTGTTAAATTTTACTTAATATTGTTTCTGTGGACAACTCCTGCAATTCATATATGATATTCACCAGACTTCCATAGAATGATCATCATTATCAAGTTCCACAGTGCTTTTGAAATTTTATTATTTTTGGCATTGTTATTGCACTTTGTTAATATTTACTTAATATTACTTCTGTGCACAACTTCTCCTACATTTCTCATGCAATTTTCACCAGTCTTTCACAGAAGGATCATTATCAAGTGCTTCAGCACATACATTCAGGCTTTTGTGACTCGATCATTTTTGGTGGAGTTATTGCCCTTTGTTTAATTTTACTTAATACTACTTCTGTGTGCAGCTCATAGTTTTTATGCTCCCTGAAGGGTGAGCATATAGTTGCCGCTTTGTCCATCTGTCCGTCCCGTTCATCCGTCCGTCCGTCATAATTTTGTCCAGAGCATAACACAAAAACTATGAGAGATATCAAGACCAAACTTCATAGGTAGTTAGATCTCATTAAGGAGCAGTGCAATGCACAACAACCATTACTCTTGCTTTATTAATTTTTGAGTTATTGCTCTTTGAAACAGGGCTTTTCATCAGGAAATTGGGAAGAGGCCCTTGCCTTTCAAATTGGGAAATTTACGCGCGATAATTGTTCATTTTGGGAAATTTATGAGACATTTGTTTCTGGAACCGGAAATAAACACAGATTTATCTCCCCTGAAACGGAATAAAATCCAGACTTTCGGAACGTTTGACTGTTTCACTGCGCATGTTTCTACTTTTATTTACTGATAACTGCTGAGTAAGAGTCTATCGGAACTTAACGGATTAGACTGGTTTTGCGTAACACAGGTACCGTGCGTTGTTCGGCTATAGTACGACAAAAAAGTCAATACCAGACAAACGCTTCTTCCGGAAATAACAAATGTAAACAAATTGATCGTTTTAAAACTAATCTGGGGGGAATTTTTAAGATTGTGGGAAATCATGTCTTGCATTTTGGGAAGAAACTCTGCCACAATTGGGAAAAAATCTATATTTTTCAGATTGGGAAATGGCCATAAGGATGAAAAGCCCTGTGAAATTTCTCATACTTATTTTTTGTCCGGGGCATATCTCACAAAGTATAAGAGTTATCAACTTGAAACTTTATAAGTATATAGATCTCATTGATGAGCAGTGCAGTGCACAAGAACCATAACTCTTGCTTTGTTAATTTTTGAGTTATTGCCTTTTGAAATTTCTCATACTTATTTTTTGTCCGGAGCATATCTCACAAAGTATAAGAGATATTAACATGAAAATTTATTGGTAGATAGATCTCTATAAGGAGAAGTGCAGCGTGCAAGAACCATAACTCTATTTTGCATAATTTAGGAGTTATTGCCCTTTGTTATTTTTCATACTTAAAAAAATACATATTAAACAACAACCCCTTTGGAACTGGCATTTATTCGGGGAGCATCCATCGGTTCTACCGATTTCTTGTTTAATTTAACCATATTTCCATCTGCAGTGTTTAAATGGGGTATAAAAACCAAAAGTCAAAAGTTAAGAGACTGTTTTGAAACACTTTTAGGAAAGGACATCTGGTGACCTATGGGTACGAAACACTAGATCAGTATCTTTTGAAACTAATCAGTTTTTTTAAATTTATTAAGTTTACCAGCCATGCATATAGGTAAAGGACATAAATATAATATTCTTATCCCTGGATGTATGGCTACTTTGTTCAGTTCACAGACTGCAAAAAAAATAGATTTGGCACAAATGATCAAGAAATCATGAAGTTGTAAGCTACAATGACTGTGACCATTGCAGTGTTTCGGGGTTTTCATGTCTGTGACACATTTCTTGTTTTAAGTTATTTTGTATTTTCTTGAGTAGTCTTTTATTGTGATTTCTGACAGGTTTGTCTTTTCATGGTGTTTCACATTTATCCATTCAGTCAAACATCAGGCAGGAACGAAATTATGCTTTGCTATGAAAATATTTCTTGATCCCATCAAAGCCCCTTTTCCTTGGGACAAAAGAGGCAAGTCTGCAAAAAATGTGTTTAAAGTACAACAACAACAAAAATATTAGGTCCATTGTGGATTTATGAATTCCCATTCCATATTATGCATTAAACATTTTGATCTATTTCAGGTCTTTTTGGATTCATTGGTATAATTGTATATGCGGCAGATGTAAATTCAAACAGTCGTGTCACTGATGCCATCAGTGTTTACAATCAAACCTTAGACTGGAGTTTTGCTCTCTGTGTTGTGTCATCCATTATGGTTACCACGGCAACCATTCTTATTGGAATAGGGAGCAGAATGACGAAGTGATCTGTATACATGTTTTAGAAATGTACATGTTTGTGTATGTCATTTCAGAGAATATTTTTCTACTCAAGTGTTACCACAGTAGCGTTTTTTTTATTTTTTCAAACAAAGTTTTTTTGTTTTTTTTTTAAATAATGTCATTTTATTGTCAAACTACATGCATATAAATATTTTGATAGAGAATTAAGACAGTTGCAATGGTATCTTAATTCAGAGTTGAGTAGATTATGACATCAAAAACTTCTAAATGCCTTGACTTATGTGATTAATATAGTTGTTTTGTGTATGGACAGAAATGGTGTAGATTTGTCCTGATTGATGGGATGAAATTTTTTTATTGTTGCATCATTTTGAAAAATGAAAATTTTGAAAAATTAGGGCATTTGCATTTCTGGTTGTGAAAATGTGTGTGATTAGTTTTTAAATTTTCTTCTTTTATTTAGTTAAACTTCTAATCACTTATTTGACATTTATAAAATATCTTGCTATAGCTTTAGAAATTTTGATGGAAATTTTGATGTAAGAATCATTTATTTTACAAAGACTCTAACTTTACCATGTTAGATTGAATTGAAGATTAAATAGAGAGTTATAATACCACTGATTAATCTGCCTTGACAAAAATGGCCTTCCATATTGCACAATCTGTATTTTATTATATTATGAAACTGCTTGTAAATTTATCAGCCAGGTGTGTAATGCACAGTGTCATAATTAAATATGGCATGTTTATCTTATCTTTTCATAATGAAATGTTCAACTTCATAAATTGCACATGACATACATTAGCTGATATAATCTCTATGTCTGCTTGTACACCAAGAAGGCTTTTAGAATCTGTAGGACAAAGGGAGACTATAAAACAGTTTGAAACTATGGGTTCAGATCTTTCTCACTGGTTTCAGATTTTCTTGATTTCACTGGAAGCTCCGCCTTTCATGTGATCAGTAAATACCCTAAGAACTCTAAAGATCTAGACCCTGTTATTAACAACACACTGTTATGGAATTCATTTAAGTATATATGAATATTCAACCTTGCCATTAGCACACTAGTATAACATTCTTTTTGTATATTTAAATATTCAACAAAAATAATTATAATTCTCTTCTGTTTACCTTTAGTGCAAGGGAGATTACTTTTTAAAAAAAAAATCATTAGTCTCATTGTATTGTATTGTATTGTATTGTATTGTATTGTATTGTGGCATTTTTGTAAGTACAAGACATTGTTTTGTTTTTGTCATATTGTCAACAACAGTAAGCATGTAGATTGTTGACAATTCCTCCATTACAGCTAGTTTGTGCTGTATGTTTTTAATTACATATATCAAGCTGAATGTGTACATGTATGTTAGGTTTAGTTACAAAATGCTCACATAGATTGCTTGTTGTTTGTTGGCCAGTAAGATATGATTTATATGACTGCAGTAACTTTAGAATTTTAATATGGTACAGGTTTAAAATACCAGTATTGTTAAGGCATTATCTTCATCTGAATTTTGATGTCGAAACTGCTTTAGAAAATTCCAGTTAATTAAAAAGATGAATAATGTTTTCAACAGTACACTATTTTGTATCAGTTCTTCTTAAAACCAGGACAGAATTTTCTTCAGAATGGAACACAAGGTTGAAATAATCATAGACACCATGCTTAACCCTGAACATGCTGAAATTTTGTAATGGATTTGTCCAGCTTTGAATTTGAGTTCATTCAAAGTTTAAGGGATTTCAATATCAAAATACAAATATGGAGCTACCAACAGTATAGAGCCTGGTCAGACTGCACGGATGTGCAGGCTGGCCTGGCTCTATACTGGTGGCAAAGGCTAATCACTTCTGGTTCCAGCAGGTTAAGGGTTAAGTCAGTACACTGTTTAAGTAGGTTCAGAAACCTTGGTAACATTGACTCACTTCTCTTCTTCTAAATCTAGCTATTTTTCCGGACAACAGCAAACAAAAAGTCTTAGTCAAAGATTGAAAGACGGTAAAATGCTTAAACACTCATTGATTTTATTATTTGTACATCAAGCTATTATTTTTTCAATACCTTGATCTCACTCTGGCAACATCTGCATAATCTACAGTTTCTTAAACCTCATGGAACAAAAGGCTGTGGCAGTATTGTCAAAATGTAAATACAAAAAGCACATGTTAGCAAAAAATGTGCTATCAATCAAACATTCCTTTGTGTTCTCACTGATATTATCAGTTGAGGGTGAAGAGTTCAATATTTTAGGTGTTTTAGTATTTATATTATGCAGCTTGCTTTCAATGAACATTCCACTTTCTCAAAACTGAGCAAATCATTGAGTAATCTGTTGTCAAGAAATTTTTGTTGAAATTCAACCTACAGATTGGAGTTTATTTGGTTTTTTAAAATTTACATCAAAATGCATGAACATATGATGATAGACTGTTCGAAATTTCAGCTTTCAAAAGTGGTCATCAGATTTCATTAAAAATTTCTACAGAATGATATACACAAATAAAAAAACTCCTCATTAAAATATTTTGGGTGATATGGACCATTTTAGTGGGTAAAGTATTCAAGATGGAGTTTTTGAGAAACACTGTTCCCTTCTGGCAATATGAACTATAAAATAATGATATAAGGCCCTATTTTTCTGCCAAGATATGGTGCAATATTCATTTTTTTCTTTTTATCTAAAACCCTTGCCAAGTAAAAGAATTTAATCAACCAGAGATGAAATTAATGCTTCATTTTTACCACAAAGTGTGTACAAAGTGCCTATGGCATTATGCGGGTACTTGACTGTTTTTTGTGACGTGAAAATGTTTGTTAAAAGAAATGTATAAAATTTTAACATATTGTATTTCTTACATCGCTAAGAAATTTGTTTAAGCAGGACAAAAGTGAGTATGAATGTTGTGTTTTAATTTTCTTTAAAGGGACATACCCACATACCCAACTAATAGATAGTTGATGAAATACTGCATATCTTTTTTGTTGTATCAAATTAAAAATAACTGATAGTTTATAGAACATGTGTTCAAAAAATTTCTCCTTTAGGCATTATGACTCTTAGAAGTGTTTGTTTTGAATAAAAGGCTATCCACTTAAAAATGTACAACAAAAATTCTTTATATAAAGACACAGTTTGTTGCACTAAAATTTTTTACTGACTCCTTGACTTAAGATTATTCAGTAAATTTCATTCACAAATTACATTATTTTAAAAATGACGGTACACTGTAGATTTTAGGGTATGCCTCTTTAAAGGTTTCTAGGGCAAAAATGCTTGAACATAAACAATATAATGGTTACATTTGAAGCAATTACCAAAAGCTGTTATATGCATACAAATATTCTGCAAGTTAACCGGAACTTATATAAACATTTCAAGATTTTCTATATGAGAAGATCTCACCTTTGTTCAGAATTATCATTCTCTTTAATATTGTGTAACATGTGACAAAATAATAGTGCAATTTCCTCAAAATTTAATACTTTTTTTTATCAACTGATTTTACTTTTTGATTTGATATAAATTTTGGTGTGTGAATGTTATCATACAAAGATATATGTGAACTTTGACCCTGCTTGTGGCAACAGTTTTTTAGCCACCATGGAAAGTGAAGGTCACGCTCAGTCTGTGCATCCATGCCGACTGGTTACAGTCCACTTAGCCATTCAGTCACATAATCATCAATGGATAACCCTATAAAAAAGAAATTGATCTGTCCAAACCGGATGACAGGGTCAAGGTTAGAGAAAAAATCAAACTCCATTATTCATGTTGATATACAGGTTCTTGTACAATATGGAGGTTAACAGTGTTCGAAACATTTTACACATTTGTTACTTTTTTTAAATCTAGGATCTGCTTTTCATTAAATTTTTACTCAGTTCATTCATAAATGTCATTGTTAAACATGACTGTATTCACATATCATTTTATATAGATAGTTGGACATTGTTAAACATGGCTGTATTCACATATCATTTTATATAGATAATTGGACATATCATTTACACTGTTTTTACATACACATGTTTATATAATATTTAGATGAAAAAAGTTGTATACTGGTTATGATTACTTTATACAAAAATAAAATAGAAACAAAGAATATTTTAATGGTTTTCATACCTTACATTAACGCTTATGGCATGTAGATTTGATATTGAATACACAATGTGAATACAAAATTCGGCCTGCCTCTCACTGACTACAGTCATGAGTTCAAAACTCCATGACCAACTTTCACAGTTCAGGCAAGAAGGCTGACAGTTTATTCCAGATGTTCAGTGTCTAGTTTTAGCTTTTTCCAGAGATGCTGATTAGGTAAACAGTACTCCTGATATGGCCCTCACAAAAGGGAGAGCGGATTAGCGGTCCAGTGATAACGTGGTGGACTGGTAACCCAGAGGTCCCGAGATCGATCCCCCGCTCCTCCACTAACATTACATATTGTTTTTCAAATGAGATGATAAACCGATGTCCCATGTATCAGTGCTGTACACTGTGCATGCAAAAGAACTAGAAGTGTCTCTGGATCGGGATGCTTTCCGTATCTTGCACTATTCCCCACAAAATAAAATGACTAATCTCTGCAGGGGGTGCGGTCGTATGGGTACAATACCGGTACCGACGATCAGTAATCTCAAATAGATAACCTCACAAGCTACTCAGTTCCCCCAGAATTGAAACCTAGCAACATGACTGAAAAAGGTGCAAAGTCTACCTTAAATCTTTAATGTTCTACCATATGTAAACAGTGTATATGGTTTTGGTGCAAGGAAAAAATGTTTATAGATTACAAATAAAAGCAGACAACGCATTCATTAATGGTGCAGTTCAAGCACATGCAGCCAGTTTAATATTCAACAGGTAGAATTTACTAGGAAAGAATAATGTTAGCAAGAACTGAGTTGGTGCTGACTACATTCTGTGGGAGGGAATTCCTTGTACAGCCTACCTGTCGAATTCCCTCCCACAGAATGTAGTCTGCACCAACTCAGTTCATGCAAATATTCATTCTTTCCTTGTACAGTCTAGCTGTCGAATTCCCTCCCAAAGATTGCACCAACTCAGTTCATGCAAATATTCATTCTTTCCTTGTACAGTCTACCTGTCAAATTCCCTCCCAAAGAATGCACCAACTCAGTTCATGCAAATATTCATTCTTTCCTTGTACAGTCTAGCTGTCGAATTCCCTCCCACAGAATATAGTCAGCACCAACTCAGTTCATGCAAATATTCATTCTTTCCTTGTACAGTCTACCTGTCGAATTCCTTCCCAAAGAATAAAGTCAGCACCAACTCAGTTCATACAAATATTCATTCTTTCCTTGTACAGTCCTGTCGAATTCCCTCCATCAGAATATAGTCAGCACCAACTCAGTTCATGCAAATATTCATTCATTCCTTGTACAGTCTACCAGTCGAATTCCCTCCCACAGAATATAGTCATCACCAACTCAGTTCATGCAAATATTCATTCTTTCCTTGTACAGCCTACCTGTCAAATTCCCTCCCACAGAATATAGTCAGCACCAACTCAGTTCATGCAAATATTCATTCTTTCCTTGTACAGCCTACCTGTCGAATTCCCTCCCACAGAATGTAGTCTGCACCAACTCAGTTCATGCAAATATTCATTCTTTCCTTGTACAGTCTAGCTGTCGAATTCCCTCCCAAAGAATGCACCAACTCAGTTCATGCAAATATTCATTCTTTCCTTGTACAGTCTACCTGTCGAATTCCCTCCCACAGAATGTAGTCTGCACCAACTCAGTTCATGCAAATATTCATTCTTTCCTTGTACAGTCTAGCTGTCGAATTCCCTCCCAAAGATTGCACCAACTCAGTTCATGCAAATATTCATTCTTTCCTTGTACAGTCTACCTGTCAAATTCCCTCCCAAAGAATGCACCAACTCAGTTCATGCAAATATTCATTCTTTCCTTGTACAGTCTAGCTGTCGAATTCCCTCCCACAGAATATAGTCAGCACCAACTCAGTTCATGCAAATATTCATTCTTTCCTTGTACAGTCTACCTGTCGAATTCCTTCCCAAAGAATAAAGTCAGCACCAACTCAGTTCATACAAATATTCATTCTTTCCTTGTACAGTCCTGTCGAATTCCCTCCATCAGAATATAGTCAGCACCAACTCAGTTCATGCAAATATTCATTCATTCCTTGTACAGTCTACCAGTCGAATTCCCTCCAACAGAATATAGTCATCACCAACTCAGTTCATGCAAATATTCATTCTTTCCTTGTACAGCCTACCTGTCAAATTCCCTCCCACAGAATATAGTCAGCACCAACTCAGTTCATGCAAATATTCATTCTTTCCTTGTACAGCCTACCTGTCGAATTCCCTCCCACAGAATGTAGTCTGCACCAACTCAGTTCATGCAAATATTCATTCTTTCCTTGTACAGTCTAGCTGTCGAATTCCCTCCCAAAGAATGCACCAACTCAGTTCATGCAAATATTCATTCTTTCCTTGTACAGTCTACCTGTCGAATTCCCTCCCACAGAATATAGTCAGCACCAACTCAGTTCATGCAAATATTCATTCTTTTCTTGTACAGTCTACCTGTCGCATTCTTCCCAAAGAATGTAGTCAGCACCAACTCAGTTCATGCAAATATTCATTCTTTACCTTGTACAGTGTACCTGTCGAATTCTATACCACAGAATGTAGTCAGCAACAACTAAGTTCATGCAAATATTCATTCTTTCCTTGTACAGTCTACCTGTCGAATTCCTTCCCAAAGAATATAGTCAGCACCAACTCAGTTCATGCAAATATTCATTTTTTCCTATTAAATTCTACCTGTTGAATTTCATCCCACAGATGTAGTCAGCACCAACTCAGTTCATGCAAATATTCATTCTTTTCTTGTACAGTCTACCAATCGAATTCCCTCCCACAGAATATAGTCAGCACCAACTCAGTTCATGCAAATATTCATTCTTTCCTTGTACAGTCTACCTGTCGAATTCCTTCCCAAAGAATATAGTCAGCACCAACTCAGTTCATGCAAATATTCATTCTTTCCTTGTACTGTGTACCTGTCGAATTCCCTCCATCAGAATGTAGTCAGCACCAACTCAGTTCATGCAAATATTCATTTTTACCTTGTACATTCTACCTGTCGAATTCCCTCCTACAGAACGTAGTCTGCACCAACTCAGTTCATGCAATTATTCATTCTTTCCTTGTACAGTCTACCTGTCGATTTCCCTCCATCTGAATGTAGTCAGCACCAACTCAGTTCATGCAATTATTCTGTTTTACCTTGTACAGCCTACCTGTCGAATTCTATACCACAGAATGTAGTCAGCACCAACTAAGTTCATGCAATTATTCATCCTTTCCTTGTACATTGACTTTATTCTGTAGGGGATTATTCGACAGCTAGACTGTACAAGGAAAGAATGAATTTTTGCATGGACTGAGTTGGTGCATTCTTTGGGAGGGAATTCGACAGGTAGACTGTACAAGGAAAGAATGAATATTTGCATGAACTGAGTTGGTGCATTCTTTGGGAGGGAATTCGACAGGTAGACTGTACAAGGAAAGAATGAATATTTGCATGAACTGAGTTGGTGCTGACTATATTCTGTCATTCTGTGGGGAGAATTCGACAGGTAGACTGTACAAGGAAAGAATGAATATTTGCATGAACTGAGTTGGTGCTGAATACATTCTATGGGAGGGAATTCGACAGGTAGACTGTACAAGGAAAGAATGAATATTTGTATGAACTGAGTTGGTGCATTCTTTGGGAGGGAATTCAACAGGTAGGCTGTACAAGGAAAGAATGTACATTAGCATGAACTGAGTTGGTTGGTGCTGACTACATTCTGTGGGATGGAATTCGACAGGTAGACTGTACAAGGTAAGAATGAATATTTGCATAAACTGAGTTGGTGCTGACTATATTCTGATGGAGGGAATTCGATTGGTAGACTGTACAAGAAAAGAATGAATATTTGCATGAACTGAGTTGGTGCTGACTACATCTGTGGGATGAAATTCAACAGGTAGAATTTAATAGGAAAGAATGAATATTTGCATGAACTGAGTTGGTGCTGACTATATTCTGTTGGAGGGAATTCGACTGGTAGACTGTACAAGGAATGAATGAATATTTGCATAAACTGAGTTGGTGCTGACTAAATTCTGATGGAGGGAATTCGACTGGTAGACTGTACGAGGAAAGAATGAATATTTGCATGAACTGAGTTGGTGCTGACTATATTCTGATGGAGGGAATTCGACTGGTAGACTGTACAAGGAAAGAATGAATATTTGCATGAACTGAGTTGAAGCTGACTATATTCTGTGGGAGGAAATTCGACAGGACTGTACAAGGAAAGAATGAATATTAGCATGAACTGAGTTGGTGCATTCTTTGGGAGGGAATTCAACAGGTAGGCTGTACAAGGAAAGGATGTACATTAGCATGAACTGAGTTGGTTGGTGCTGACTACATTCTGTGGGATGGAATTCGACAGGTAGACTGTACAAGGAAAGAATGAATATTTACATGAACTGAGTTGGTGCTGACTATATTCTGTGGGAGGGAATTCGATTGGTAGACTGTACAAGAAAAGAATGAATATTTGCATGAACTGAGTTGGTGCTGACTACATTTGTGGGATGAAATTCAACAGGTAGAATTTAATAGGAAAGAATGAATATTTGCATGAACTGAGTTGGTGCTGACTATATTCTGTTGGAGGGAATTCGACTGGTAGACTGTACAAGGAAAGAATGAATATTTGCATAAACTGAGTTGGTGCTGACTATATTCTGATAGAGGGAATTCGACTGGTAGACTGTACGAGGAAAGAATGAATATTTGCATGAATTGAGTTGGTGCTGACTATATTCTGATGGAGGGAATTCGACTGGTAGACTGTACAAGGAAAGAATGAATATTTGCATGAACTGAGTTGGTGCTGACTATATTCTGTGGGAGGGAATTCGACAGGACTGTACAAGGAAAGAATGAACATTTGCATGAACTGAGTTGGTGCTGACTTTATTCTTTGGGAGGGAATGCGACAGGTAGATTGTACAAGGAAAGAATGAACATTAGCATGAGCTGAGTTTGTGCTGACTATATTCTGCCGGAGGAAATTCGACAGCAAGACTGTATGAGGAAAGAATCAAAATTTGCATGAGTCATTGATTGACTGGACTAAATGGTAAGCTTGATAATGATAATATTGAACGAGTATTGCAGAAGGTTAAAGATACTGGTTCATTTCCAGTGCTACCATGTCATTTGCTGTTTTGTAAAAGAATTATCAGTTGGAAGTATTCCTTCTTTCCAGGGATTGCCAATTTAGTGTTGAGAGGAAGTTGGTCATTGATCCTAGTGATTTGGAATAGTCATAAGTTGGCCTCAAGAGTTATATGCAGCTGATTTAGTAACTGGAGGGGCTGAATGGAGATTACGCTTTAGAAACCCCGTCTGACTGGTTTTGGTGGTGACTTTATTTTATGTGCATGTTGTCTGAAGTTAATTATCTCTTTCCATAGGTAAATGGCATTGATTAACAGTCTGAAATGGTGTGTTGTGCAGGGTATATTGAGTTTTGAACGTTTTATGGAGCGACCAGTGACATCATACGACACTTGTCGATGTTAAAGGACATCTATCACTACCGTACCATTTAGCCAGACCATTCAGGTCCTCTTGTAACTGCGGCATTTACACCCTTTAAACAACGTCAGCAAAGAGATGGCAGCTTGATTTGACAGCGTTAGTGAGATCCTGAATGAAAAGCTGAAAATAGAACAGAGCCCTGTGGAACACCTGAAGGTACCGATGCTTTGTGAGACACACTTCCATCCAGTACTACTTGCTGATTTCAATAATGTTAACGGCCCTGCTAAAAGCTACAATGTCCATATTTGTCTGACTTTTTAGAGGACTTTGCAAGGTCATGTATGATATCAAAACGCTGGGTTTCTTACGAACGACGAGCGCCCAAACTAGTTTGTTGTCAGCCAATGTTTATCACAATGGTCTAGGACTCTGCTTACCACAGTATGCTCGGGGACTTTTGCATGCTATGCAAGTCAAGGAGTCTGGCCTGTAATTTATAGCCAGAAAGTTTTCACCCTTTTTGAAAATTGGCGAGACATATACCTTTTTCCAGTCAGTTGGGGTGGTACCATGCAGAAGACAAGGACTTGTTCAAAAAGAATTGTAAATATCGATGATATTTCCCGAGCACACTCCTTAACATTTCTGGGATTTATTGCATTAGGACCAGCCACCTTATTAGGTTCAAGGTCTGAAGTTCAGATGTATAATGTATAAAGTCCCCGTTCTATTTGAGGAGGACTGAGAGTTCATCTGAGACATGAAATGACTGTTGTCATGTACAAAAACAGAAGAAAATTAGCGGTTTAAAACAAAAGCTTTTTCTTTTGCAGTGTTACATAAAATGCCATTTTCACAGAGAGGAGCTACTCCTGGGGAATCATTTTTCAAGCTTTAATAAAACCCCAAAACTTTATTGTATCATGTCGGCTGTTTTCAGTTAAATTGCTTTTTTGTTTGTTTTTTTATATTAACTTCCTAACCAAAATAAATGAAATTATTTCACTATTTTATCAAATGCATAAAGAGTTATTGACCCTTGATGAACAGAATATTTTTATCAAACAGTTGCGTACTAAAACATTTAATGAAAAGTACGAGTGCGTACCGTACATAGAAAGGGTAGCCGTTTACAAGGGAAATAACTCACAAAGACGGTAATAGTGAAATTCTGATAGATTGTCTCCCATCCATAGAAGCGAGCAAAAATTCAACGCATAGGCGCCGTTTTTGTGTCACCCTGTCGAAGAAACAGCGATATATAAAGATGCTGATCGTTTTGTCCGTCCGTCCGTCCGTCCGTCCGTCACTTAATGTTGGCTATAACTTTGCCATTTCTTAACATTTCCTCATCAAACTTTCAAATTATATTGCTTACGACAACAGGGTCGTGATGATGCCAAAATCATTAGGTCAAGGTCACATGTGACAGAGTTATACCCCTTTTTGTACTTGAATTTTGTCAACTTAGCGTTGGCTATAAGTATGCCATTTCTTATATTTCTTCATCAAACTTTCCAGTTGTAATGCTTACAATTGTATCGCTTACGACATAGTGATCGCTTTGTCCGTCTTTCCGTCAACTTAACGTTTGCTATAACTTTGCCATTTCTTAACATTTCTTCATCAAACTTTGAAATTATATTACTTATGACAACAGGGTCGTGATGATGCAAAACTCTTTAGGTCAAGATAACATTAAGTGGAGTTATTGGACTAGCATGCTGTCTTTTCCAGCAGGCTCTTGTTTACCTTTTTAGTTAGTCTAACAAAGTATCCAGAGGCGACACAAGTGTTCAACTATCATTTGTGTCTATCATTTGTGCAAACATTGCAATATGTGAAAAGCGATTTATTTTATTTTCTACATTTATAACAGTCAATTTGCATCGGTCTGTGAGATAGTTAATATAGCGGAGTGTGCAAAGTGCATTATTATTAAAGATACCATCTAGATACTATGAAGCGAGGGTGCATTTGCAATATCAAGACAGGTGGTTTGTATAGACGCGACTGGTAGGCGCGAACCGTAACAGGGACTATCGTGAGGGGGCCAGGCAATGCAGGTTTCACAACCGGCACTTCAAGATTTATCAAAGTTTTGGAAAAATAAAAAGAGCGTTGCTCTAATTTTCAAGGCACACGCTACTAGACGTACGCATTGTTTAACTGAATACCTTTCCGCTCTTAAGCTGACGACAGTCCTAAGTGTGCAGTACTTGTAGTACAAGGGCTAGTAGATAAAAATCAGAAAGTCTTTTAGTTATTTTTAACTATTCTTATATCTTTCTTTCTTTTGTTTTTTCAGTTTGGTTTCCATTAAAGTTCTGTCTTCGAGGAAGCTACATGACAATCTTCAAGAGAAGATATTTCATTTTAACCATCAAACGGCAGACGACACGTGTTTTGAAAACAGCCAAAAGCCATCACCATATGTCACCAACGATAAAGTTTTATTTTTTCTTTCTGCATTACTTCTAACACCACTCGACTGGAAAGAGACTATTCCTACGACAAGTCTGCCGTGTGTGTGAGCCTTTGACCGTGATTTGTGGCATCATTTTCTGAGAATAATGAACACATGGCAGATCATTTGTGTAAAACCTATTGTAAGCCACCATATATCATTGATTCTGAAACCTTCTTAAAGGTAAGTTTCAATGATAAAGATATATTTGCAGACGAATACAAATAACTGACCCTTTTCGTACCGATCGTGTGTCATGTTCCTAAACCATTTAGAAAAAAAAAGATTCAGTTTTCTTTATCAAAAGGATCAAAAGAAAAACTTTTCCCACAAATTGCATAAAGTCAAACTTTAATCACGAGTTATACAAAAAGACATTTGAGAGCTTTTGACATTTGTGGCATCATTTTCTGAGAATAATGAACACATGGCAGACTGTAGTGACTCAAAGGCCCGCTTTTAAAACCCAACAGAAAATATGCACCAAATGTTTCAAGTTGTGGCTTGATAAGAAAGTAAAGGACTATCTATTGCATTTTTTCTCTCTATCACTAGAACGTCAAAAGTTATCATTAAGCGACATTGTTTCAAAGAACGTTGTCCATTTATACAACGATTATATTGATGACCTGTCTCAAGCATTCTTAAAAACATTACAAAGCAGCACGTGTTGATTGCATCGCAATAACTTGAACCAATGTCTATATATATTGCACAAATGAAAATACAAATACTTATCTATTAATAAGGACAGAGTGCATGTTTTAGTGTAAAACGCATACACGAAATTAAAAATAAGGTCATAAATATTGTAAAGACCTATTTCTGTGACATGAACGTAAGCAAGAGCTGTTTCGTTTATTTTTAGCACGCGGATTGCACGGCATCACGTACTTATTAATTTCCTCGCCAGCCAACATATATTTATCGTAAATGATAACAGAAAATTGCAAAAGATAAATATAAACTGTACAGCGGTAAGGAATATTTACCTTAACTGTGAGTTTCACGTGACACAGCATTAAACCAATGAGAGATATGTATTGGTTGACCTGCTCTAAGGTAGGCCTACCTAACTCACTTGAATGGCAGTTGTAGTTTAACGTTAAGGTAGTGTGGTGGAGAATTGTGTTTATAGTGGATTATAACACATTAAGTGCCTTAAAATAAATTGAATTGTGATTTAACAGCAAGCATTAGAGAAACAAACCATTGGAATTATTAATTTGTAATTGAAAATTATTTCTTTGGAAAATAAAAAAGTGTCTTCGATGTTTAATTTGGATTAAAATTTTCAAAATGATGGAATTAGAGCCAATCATTCCAGCACATAATCAAGGCGTTCCTCAGGTGGGTGTCATACTTGCTTAAATAGTGAAATCACTTCAATTGTCAAAGATAAAATGTTTCACCTATTTTAATCAGTCCTTTTCAGCATTACAGGTGTGAAACACAGTGTAATTGTTGTATTGATATTAAATGAGTGTTCTTGTTTTCAGTAGCGAACACGAATAATTTCTTTTGATGACTTTAGTAAAACCATCATGTCTTGAAGGTAAATACTTAGTTTAGGGGCCCTGTGGAAATCAAATAGGTCACGGGCACCTGTAGAAACGGAAGTATATTTTCTAATTACTGAATGCGCGTGCGCACGATGACGTCAATTTCAATTGCGCTGAATCACATTGGAGACAGACGGAAACAGTACACCCGGGACGACTTTTCGAGAAAATTTGTGTTCAAAGGAGATAATTTTATATTTTCTTGTTTTTCCAAATGCTGACAAAATGATCTAGATTTGAACTGCGTAACGAGCAGCCCCAACTGGGCTTGACGTCTTTGAAAAAGTGGACTGAAGGACTGCGTTGTGTTACTTTCTGTTACTATTTTTAGTTTTTCGATCGGGAGGGGCAGGTAACTCTAGCGGCAACACGTGATATATTGTAAACAAAGTCTTTGTTCACATAAAGGAAACATGCTAAAACAGTATTTCACAGACGGACTTGTTCAGATTGCTATTCTTTTGAGTATTTTAAGAACAGATCTGAATAGTTTGAATAGAGAGTATGTGAACTACCCAGAGGTACAAGAAATTATTCTAGGACAGACAGCTGCATACACGCAAACAAATTTTCACATCAACTCTATAAATAACAGGCTTGGCTCTCGTGAAATTTACAGAAAAAACATTGACACAGAGTATCTCTTTAGTTCATCAATATATAGAGAACTTCGTTCATTCCGTCCTCAGACAAATAGAGACATAAGTGTTCCAACATTTTTGCTTGTGTCTGGAACCTCAGGTCCGGTCTTCCAATCTCAGGCATCAGCAGATGAACACAATGAGACTGAAGATGAAAACAACAACAACATCGAGCAGGAGCAGAGTCTGTCGTCACATGACCTTGAATTGGAGGCAGAAAACTTACTCAATACACTAGAAGAGCATCTTGGTGCTGTTGCACCAAATATCAATCTTCATAATATACAAGGGTCTGATCCTACAAGTGAGGTATAAATGAATGAGGAGACATTTTGTTCCTGTTGTAATGAGCATCGATTTATGTCTGATAGCCCTTCAAAGTTGAAGTTGATCTTGGTGCTGTTGCACCAAATAACAATCTTCATAATATACAAGGGTCTGATCCTACAAGTGAGGTATAAATGAGTGAGGAGACATTTTGTTCCTGTTGTAATGAGCATCGATTTATGTCTGATGTCAGTGTGGTTCCTTACTTTTCAACTTAACAAAATTAATCTTGGTAGAACTGCTGTGACAGATTCGTTATTATTAGTAGTAGTATTCATTAATTAGTGGGGCTTTTTTACCATACATTTTGTCATGACAGTACCCAGAAGAGGATAAGATGCTTCCTAAACTTAAGTTACAAAATATCTGTAACGATAATTAATAAAATTAATTTTCCTGGACTCTTGCAGTTTGGCAGTTCAGAAAGCGAGAATAACTTCAGTATATTATCCCCTGTAATGTTATAACAATCAGTTAACTTCCAGGTACACAGAGCGTCCAGAAATTGATATCTCTGCCATTTCTTGCATGTCAAACTGTCGGTCTGTCATAAAGGGAAGTAAATGAAAGTGACATTAAATAAGTCTCAAGTGTGTTCAAGAAATAGCACCTTCTATCACTTATGAACCTATAACATTTTATCAAGTCAAAGGTCATGTGTTCAAATCCTGCTACCAACATTTTTTTCAGCGATTTTTTTTTTTGCAATTTTGGGAAAGGGTTCTGGTCCAATTCAGTTAGGAAAAATTAAGTTTTGCATCCTTTCGTTGCTGATTTTGAAAGTTTTTTTCATATAATATTTAATGTTGTGGCAGTTCATATTAGCTGTTGTGAAAATGCATAAACATGGAAAAGGTCTGCTTGATTATCATTGCTACACACAAGTTCACCGGTGTGACGTTCTAAATCTTAATTGAATATTTTTCGGCACTTCATTAATCTTTTTTGGTCGGGAATTTGGGAAAAAATGTATTTATTTTTTATTGGGAAGAGTCCGTTTACCAGACCCAAACAAAGAAGGAAAAAAATCGTTGTTCTGCAATCATGTAGGGAGGGTTTGCATACACAGTTTTGAAAAAAAAAAATTTTTTTTCCAATTTTAAAATTATACCATGTAAAAAATGAGAAAGTGATCATTAAGTTTATTCTTTGCTAAAATTTGATGTGATATTTACACTTCCTTATTTTCAAAGTTCAGTTTCATTTGCTTCTAGTCCGTATTTTCACATAATTTTTTAACTGATAACTGGAACATTATTTTAGATGACTTACAAGTGTGGGAAGTATATTGAAAAGTCAAACATTTTGCACTTGTAAAGCCACAAGGCTGAGTAATAAGGAAGGGAAAAGACTTTCAGATAATGTTTTGTCATATGACACAACTAATATCTTTATGTACATGTATCTTTTATTTTTAATCGATTGAAAAGTGTTTTATTTTCATGCTAAACTCTTTCAAAGATAGACCCAGCTAAATTTGAAAATTTCAATTCTCGTTGGAATTTCATCAAAAGGGACCCAGCTGTGAAAATTTGGTGCTCACAATCCATGATAAGTACCTTAAAAATTTAATTTTCCACGCAGGTTTAAGAAGTCTTACAACATTGTTTAATATGTTTTCTTTTTAAACTCTAACTTAACCTTATAATGACCTCATCTTTATTCTTTAACAATGCCTAAAAAGCGAAATAATTGTCCTCTAAGCCTATCTAGCACCCTTGTATTTTCACATTCTTTTCCAAATATTGTTGATAAATTTTTATTTAGGGTTGTTTAATTTATTTTCGCTTGCGGCAATACTTTTTATTCAAGCAGTCTGCCAAAACTAGTTTGTATATTAGATACCCTCGTTCAGTTTTAACAGAACAATGGGTCTTTATGTGAAACCATGCACACCCTTCTTTTCTGACTTAATACTAGTAAAATTGAACATCGACCTAGGTAAAATCTGAAATTACAATACATACATGCTCACTGGGGCGTTAACTCGGTTAAAATGATTCATTTCGTCTGAAGAAAAGTAATCTCGCAGTTTGTCACTACTTTTGGTTAGCGTATCCTTAAGGGCTTTCAGTTTATGGGTAGTTTTAGATAGTGATCGCACAGTTTCGAATTTCAAGACAGATAAATAGAGCTTTATTTGAGAAATCTATGCAACTCCCCTTAAGTGAATGTTATATTGACAAAATAAATAGCAGACAATCTTTCCGAGGTACTGATTGTTTCTTTGTGAATTTTGTGTTTTGTTATTATATAACACTTGAAGTGTACCCTATTGAAATAAGAAATATGTGCCTCTGATTTTAAAGCTTTATTTATACCAAGGTCAAAGGACAATGTTTTCAACAGCCAGTTTAATATTGAGTGTGCCACATTGTACATGTAGTTTTTTCAGTAGCCAAATACACAATTTCTTCACACCTGTATAATTTTACAAACCTATTTGTATTAGCCCTTGGTCAGTTAGTTAATAAACATGGTATACATGTACATGCAGGCCATAACATGCCCATAAACATGTATGGTCACTTTATACATGACAAGGTAAAGTCAGTTACCATATGGTACATATTTTGCCTTTTCACTTTGATGTGTGAATTCAGAAAAGTCCCGTTTGCTATGAAATCAAGAAGCAGATAGTAGTTTTTCGCATTTACCCCTTGACTCACTATGTAATGTTTTACATGTCTGTATTTGCTGTAGTTTCAGATCTCAAGAGATCCCTGGTTTACTAATTTTTTGTCACTTTGATTTTATCAAATATTTGAATTTTCTGCCATTCCTGTTGTAACCTCATCACCTGTACAGAGATTTTTGAAGGCTGTGTGGATAAATAAGAAAATGTTATAATATGCTTCTGTCCACAATCAGAGAACTTCAAGATGTAGTGAAACTATCATTTGAATTAAAAAGTGATTTGCTTAAATTTTCAGGACCTTGATTTGATAGAGGTGTTATGGAGACAAGACATTGATCTTGGTGTGGGAAAAGAAGTATTCGACCCAAATTTACGGCGAGAGCTTGAACGTGAACGAGAAATAGAGCTCCAGAAGGAAAGACAAAAGGTATGCTGTTAATAAAATTTAAAGTAACTAAAGTGACATATACTTAATAGCAGGGTTGTTTGGGAAGTTCAAAAGCTAGTTATTAAATTGACTATAATTTACAATTGTCTTGAATCAAGTAGTTTTTGATGGGGTTGTGTGTTTTTAAACTGAAAATCCATTTTCTTTAAGGGCATATTCTGAATGAAGTAGTTATTTTACAGTATTATACATTCTTGGTTTCGTGTTCAAAGGCAAAATGTGAAAGAAGGCTGTGACAATTGTTCATATATAATTGTTTATGCCAGGCAAGTTAACTCAGTATTTCATATAGGCATAGTTTTCATGCAGTGATAGCATTGTAGTTGTAACTGTAATGAAATTATAAAGTCCATGCTGCAGTTTTGCATTGAGCCCTGGCATTGTAGAATTAAGGTGACAGGTCTACAACAGATATTGATAAAGATATCTGTCCACATGGGGTATGTTCTGTATCAGATGGTTAGACAGATTTAAATGTCTTGTATTGAAATCCATTGCAGTTTGAAACCTTATAGGTTTGACATTAAAATCTTAAACATGAGATAGCTTATGTATTATGTGCAGTTGTAGAGTATTGCCAAATGAAAAAACCCAGTTTCAGAACTTTATTATTTGTGTAAAACTGTATGCAATAGAAAAAGATAGATCCTTCGCTTACCTTTAAGTATTTCTTAATAACTTGTGAATGATTTTTTGTCAAGAAATTTTGCCATTGAAAGATATTTTATTGTATAAAATTGTCAAATCCATTGACAAGAATTGCAAGGAAATTGATAGCGAACTTGACTAAATTAGATGTCAGATAAATACCTGTTCACTGGAAAATGTATTCAGTTTACCACTCACTTAGAAGGCCATTTATCGAACTTAATTGATTCATTCATCAGCAGACTTTAATCTTCAAAAGACTTTTTGTATAGTGTTTGAAATAATTATACTCTTGTGTTTGAAGGTCTTGTTTTAAAAGAACACATTTAATCTTTAACTTTAGCGATCAAGTATTTCAAAAGGCTTCTTGTTCGGTAATTTCTTCTAAAGATAGATTGACATGTTTGAAATTTCTAACAGCTCGATTCACTCAGAATGGTTTGAAATAAAAGACGTGAAGCATCCATAGTGTTTGCAATTAAGAAATGTTTGTGAAATGAACCATACTTCTAGAAAATGACATCTGAAGACCAGAATTAAACAATTATTGCTGTTTTCCTCTTAAGCAACCACTGTCTGAAGTGTGCATGGGAAAATAAGTTGTCAGTTCTCAAAAGAAGCGTTAAAACTCACTAAAATGTCTACATGTTTGGACTTTAAACCCTAACTTTATCTTTTTGTACGTGTTCAAAGATTGTCCTAGTCAATATGATTTCTAATCGGGTTGGGTTTTAATGTTATGTAATGTTGAAATGGAGGCAGTTCAAATTAAAATTAATCTCTTCTGTGTTTCCCCCCCTTTGATAATACCAGTATTTAAAAGGACAATACCCTACAGCTCATTCTCGTGAAAATTATAAATTTACGCTGATAATTAAAAGAAGAACATAAGTCAAAAAAATTTCCTGTAAACATAAAGACCCTTAAAGTTTTCATCTGGAAATCCACCCAAAAATGGCAAAACAATAACTCTGTAATTATGAATACTAATATCAAATTTAGTTTTGATTGTTGCACTTAGGATATTTTACTGACATCTGATAATAATTCTTTAAATTTTGTTAGCATTTGCATGAATTTAAAGAAAATGGTACAGTCTAAATATAAGAACATGCCTCTTTAATATTGACCCTGCATTTAAAAGAATGCTAGAAGATAGTCAGTTAGGATTTTTAAATCAGGCTTCAATATTGAATTGTATTAGGATTATGGCCATACTTTTGTCCCATTATATGTTGAAAATACAGGCTGGAAATTGACTGATGATGGCGAGGTATGATAAATTATTCAGGGCACAATTGTCAGCTAACTTTATGGTGAATAATTGATGGAAATTAACCAGTTTTCAATGTAGTCACTGTTTCAGATGTGATAACAATGGAAAACACCATGTCCGATGAATTTTTTATAGTACAATTAGTGTTTTGTTTGTATTTCTGAAATTTATCATTATTTGAGGTTGTTTTTTTTCAGTATTTATACAAAAATAACTGACTGTGAAAAAATAATGGTATTATTATATAAGTAAGTTGGAAAAAGAATGAAAATATAATCAGAACAGGGTGTTGTCTAGTCTGCAAGATTTATAATTATGATAAATTGAATTGCACTTAAACGGGGCAAACGATAAATACTGTAATACTTTTTATGGTGAGATAGCTCATGCTAAAAATATAGAACTGATTTATGTAGTAACTTGCTGAAAGTAGACACATTTTAGTAAAATTGCAACTTTTACTTTAAAAAGGCAGATACTTCACAAAACTTGCTGCGTAGTTTGTGAAAAGTGTATACCTTTGTGTAGAGTAATATTGAAAACTAAATCTGGCTGTGTTTAGTAATATTATTATGTATTCTTTTTCGAAATTGGTAAAATATGATATTATAGGTAATGCATGGTCTACAAAGTACTCTCTACTTGTATTTCTGATGGGAAAAAACTTGATTGTGTGACTTAAGTTACATGATTGACATCATGTTTGAAATAGTACTAAATTAAGTCCAGTATGGTTATATATGATTTTATCTTTAAACATCCGGGCTACAAATATATAAGGGCAAAAGAGTGCATCAAAAATCACAACAAGGTGAGATAGCTATTATCATATTAAGGTTTATAAAGGAGACTAAGGGGAGATATTTACATATACATGTAGGTCAATTGGGCAAAAAACTCTTTAAGAAGATCAGGAAACAAAATCATACCAGGCAGAAGTTGAACTTAGGCAGATATCTCCTTAAAGTTAATGTGTCAGGAGGAACATCAATATACATCATTTGATTTGGTCACGCAAGTTAATTCCTAGATCTACCCACCCCCTTGACATGTTCCCAAGAATGACCCACTTGACAAGTTCCCTAGACCAACTCAAGAGATGTGTTCCTGAGATCTTCTCACCCCACCCCTTATATGTTTCCAATGATTTTTCTGTCCCCAAGATGAACATTATACAGACAGACAGATATTTAACTTTTGAGAGGAGTCTTATGCAAACGCATGTGAGTGACGTAAAAAGGCAGGTGTAATAGCAGCGGGGACATTTCCCATTTATTCACAATTATTCAGTGAAGACTGAAAAAAATCTGAATTATAAAAAAGACTAAGCAAATATTTACTGAGGTTCACCCACTTTACAGGCCTTTATCAGTGCATGTGCTCTGTGATAAGATACTCTCTTACTTGTACATTCTGATATTACATAGTTACAAAACAAACATTATTATTTGTTTGATTAAAACAGGGATCTTATTCTGATAAATTTGGACAGGAAGGGTTTGTATTAGCCCTTCTGTTAATTCCTGGTCTGTATATGACTTTTCTGTCCTGTTTTCTTTAAAGAAAAAGAAAAGTGAAAAAATTCTAAATGTTAAATAAGCTTACATTGATAAGGATATAAGGTTTGTTATTATGAAACTATCAGATTGGCTGGTATTTAAAAAAAGATACAATTCCTTCCCATACACACCAAATAAGTGTTCTTAGAACCTTACAAATATATGAATGAATTTTTTAAAGCTTTTTTCTCTATAAAATTAGTTTATATCGCATTAATTTCATTTCATTGTTACCAAAAATACGTTTGTACTGAGTCATTTTTCAAGTGTGCCCATTAAGTATTCTTGCAACCAGTTTGATAGCCCTCAAATGGGGAAGTTGAACATATTTATAGGCGTGTAAGTTCCTAAATGTTGTAAACAGTCTTTAAAATTTATTCTTGTTTACACATCCTTAACAAACCAAAAAGTCTCAAAATGCAGTTAGATTTGAAAACTGACTGCGCCAGCCTTGAATATGCACCATTTATGAGATACAAAAATTTATTGCTCAAAACAAGTTCAGCACAGAATGCCATTTTAGTTACATATACATTTGAAATATGAAGTGTTTGTGTAAGTTAAAGCCCAGTTTTGCCTTATTCCTGATACATTATTTCAATGTACAGTATAACGTCACTTGTATTCAACTACAACCTCTTTAAGTGGTCTCTTAATGGTATATGTAGTCTGGTATTACTAGAAGTAGCAGAAATACCTAGCATCTTCAGCGGTCCGATTTAATCATGACAAGAATTCTTATTTTGTCACAGACAAGCATAGATTTTCTACTTGCATCTGAGATAATAGTAGTAATATTGACAGAAAGGGAGGGCCATTGAACTGATGAAACTGCAGAACACAGCACTAGCCATCTTAATACTTTGATAAAAATGTCTTTTTTCTGTTTTTCTACTTCAATTTCCTGATATCATAAAAGACGGGAAATTTGAATGATTCTCCGAGCCGGAAACAAAAGATGCATTTCCAGATAAAGATGGAAGCTAAGTTTAAAGTTTCATTTTGTCTAATTAATGAAAAAAAATACTACAGCATAGATTGAATCATAAAACAAATTTCCAGTGGAGGAAGTCGGTAGTTTAATTATCGTTGTTGGAAAAAGAAACATATTATATGAGATGAATTGTTGTATTTTTTTTCTATGTATAAGTTATTTTGTGTGAGAAATAAATAATTTTGTGGGTTATTTTTGTCTTCTTCAGCAAAAGGAGCAGGAGTTATTACAGAAGAAATTAGAAGAACAAAGAAGTCTTGCCGAGCAAAGATGGCTCGCTGACAATTTCACGCAAGATGGTGAAACAGGTGGGTTTATATGTTAAGACCAAAGCACAACTCATTCACTCTGAAAAGAGCAAAATAATGAATTCTATATTTAAAAAGAAAGTTACATTGTCATTGAGAGGGCATAAATATAAGTTGCAAGAGCTTGTTTCCTGATCATTATAAAATGACTAGCTTTTTGTCAGTATGTAACAAACAGTTTTATAAGTTGTCTGAATCAGAATTTGGAAGTTTTAACTACACAGTCATAATTATGCATAAAACTAGCCAAAGGTGGTAGTACTATTTTGTTATCCAGATGAAAATTGTAAATGTGTGAATGTTGCTATGAACATTACTGTGACATGATCATGTCACATAACAGTTCTGCAGAAGTTGCGATAATATAGTCGGGTTTCACAGTCCTCTTGTAGTCTTGTCAGAATCACTAATTGTTGTTAAGTGAATCACCTAAAAATAGACACAACTGAAATTAGACACTTTAAACCATTTTTTTTTTTATAAATGATCAGTATTACTAACTGTTGTGATGTGAATCACGGCTGAAAATAGACGTGGCTCTGAAAAAAAATCAGTTTTAAATGCATCTTACAATAAATTATTAATTATTTCGAATCATGGTAATAAAGTTAGGTAGATAAAAGGTATTCCTGAGCCATAGTTTGTGTTCAGAAGTGAAATTTCTGAAACACACTAAATAATTATAGAAATTCAGGTACAGAGTGTTATAGTCGGGAATAAAGTAATTTACCATCAAGTCTCCAATAACAAAGCTGGTGCTAGCTAGCTAATTAATACAGTTTAAAATTGGTTTAAGCCAGTCAGTGTAAATTTCAAATCAATTTTCAGAGATTAAATCCTCTGTATACTTCTGTTCAGCAGATGAGAACTTAAAAAGAAAACTGTTTCCAATTCATTTCATGCAAACAAATCAATTAAAACATATTGTAGGATCTTCTCAGTTCAGATAAAAAGCAGGACTTCAAAGAATCGGTTGGGAAATTCTCAAAACATTGCACACATATTCTGATAATTCTGAACAAAGTCACCATGTGCCTTTTTTGTATCGTTAATATATGATATTTAATACAAAGCTTTCCACTTGCCAGTTAGCATATGAGCAAAATTAAGAAATACGATCCTAGTAGTGTCTGGCAAAAGCATAATAGCGCAGTTTTGCGTAAAAATCCCCCAACTCTTCTGAGGTGTGGATTACTGACTAGGATGAAACCAGTGCATTTCCATTGAAGGAGCTTTCTTTTCATTGATGTTGAAGAATTTTTTTATTTGTACTGGAAAACAAAATAAAGAAACTGAAATGCTGAAAATGCTATGCTGCTTGAAAAAAACTATAAAAAATTACTTTTGTTTATTTGTAAAAAACATACATTAAGTATAAATTGGTTCTCTTTTACCATTAAAATTTTTTAACCCCAAATATTTACCTCAAACTGATTAGTTCAGTCATAAAAAGTAAAATTTATCACACATATTGTAAATGAACATGAAAATTTCACTTATTTTTTGTATTGTAAATTGTGATATTTTTTTTTTTTTTTTTTTTTGAATTTACGTTATTGATGTTATTGTTGTATAATGCTGAGAACATAAATCAACATGCTATAAGATCTCGCATACCAGTAAAATTGATAGATTGGGATTGTAGATTGTACTGGAAAAGCACTGACTATCAGCAAATTATTACGAAAAATAAGTATTTTCAATATTACAGAACATTTATTTTAGTAATTTGAATACCATTTTGTGAATAGACACGTCAAGTTGTGCTGTAAGAATAGTTGAAAAAAACTTCACAAAAAATAAGCAAAAGGGAGTACACTGAATTAAATTAGAATTTTTATTTTGGCCCTGTATGAACAAACTGTTATTATAGACAGATACATGTATGTGTAGTTATGGCAATTCGACATGAACTGTTGACTGTAAATGGCAATGTTTTGTCTTCTAAAATTCCTGTGAATATTTCATAAGTAATTGTTTTGTTAAAATAGGGTATTTAAGCCACAATAGAAATGCTTGTGTAAATTTTGAACACATGGAAGAAGCTGTCAGTTTAAATTATAAAATTTTCAGTGATTTTAGAAGTTATATAAGAAATAGAATGTTACTGCAGGCTGAGTATTGTTAAAAGTGAGGGGTGAGTGTGAAATAGTTTCAAGTGTTTTTAAATAAAATGGCAGATAGCATTTCTTAACATTCATCCGTCACTTTAAATTTGTCTTCACCTTTAATGTTAACCCACTGTGGTTGCTAGTTGAAATAATTTGTTGCATTTAAAATCTAAAGTAGAATATTTATTTTGATTTATGTTTACCTCAAGTGTAAATCTTTTATATTTGCTTTAATATTTCAGTCAGCCAAGCATAGAGATTTTGTGGGGGGAAAAAACTAACTTACCTACTTTCACATCCCCCTGACTGACTTGTTTTTCTTTTTACAACAGTTTTGCTGTTTTTAATTATCTGTATTTTTTTTTCTTGAGATGAAAAATATTTTTAAGAGTATGTCACAATTACTTCATCGGGCCACCCAAGAATTCAGCCCTATGGTTGAACAGTATTTGAAAAATGAATCTAATCCTAATTATTGTCCTATAATATATCTGTCTTAATACAGATAGTAACATGTTTTCCTTTTTTCTAGACTGTACTATGACACACCACACAGAATCTCAGGTTGTCATAGTTATTTGAGTTATTACCTTGTTATTGTAAAGGTTACTCGCCGGTTTATATCGTAACATAACTAAACAGCTTTGTTTTTCTGCTTGTGTGAATATTAAGGGTGATAGAAAAAATGTTGTATCTACCTCTTTATTCAATTCCCGTAGAACTTTTATGTTCTCGATCCCCCCAAAAAACTAACCATTAAGGTCATTTGAACATTTTTGTAAACATCTATCTTTCTTATTGCATTTTAATCTGTGAAATGATGTTTCAAATATGTGGACCATTTTGGCTTCAAATACATGTATGGGAATTGGCTACAAAAAAACACATAAGACCAAATCAAATTTCATAGGCCTAAACAGTAAAAACCAAGATCCTGAAGTCAAATTCTTACAAGTCTACTGGGGCTGTGGTCTGCCCAGCTACAAGAATTTACAAGCAATGAATAGGGGGCTTATTTCTTTGCAGACTTGTTACCCATCATTTTTTATATGACTAAGAAATTCTTGAATGATTATATAAAAACACTGGGTTCCAGCTGCCTTTTTAAGTAAACAGTGAAATGAAATTCACAGGTTTAAGAAAGAATTCTCAAAAGTTTGCCTGAATACTTTATAATTATATATCATCTTGATGTGTTCTAAGATGGCTAAAAAAAGATCAGATGGTGCCGGATATGTCTGTTAAAATGGCAGTGGACAGTTCTTATTATTTACAGAGGTAACTTGGAACTGTATTGATAAATGTGATATAAATGTACATCAATTCTCTTTCAAGTGTATGTGAATAAACTGTCAGATGCTATCTGAACTGAAGTTCAACTGGACAGGTCATGCAATTTTTATGTATTGGGTGAAAACATCTAGCCCTAGGGAGAGAGATTTTATTGCTAAGTTGTACGTGGGAACTTTTAATTCTTTGTCTCAGATGCAGCCATTCAGTCTCAAAATTTTCTTTAAAGTAACCAGTATAAAACGTACAGATATATTCAGTTAAAAAACTTGGGCTACTAAGATTTGAATCAAAACAAAATATGGTTATTTATACATTAATATAAAGATATAATGTAAATAGCTTTGGATCCAGGCAAAACTCCTTGTACTTTCCATATGATAAACCCTGAAATATATAGGTTTTCTGATCACACGAGATAATGATTATAACATAGTTTTTCACAAACCGAGGCAAGATTAATAAAACACCTAAAATATAACTCATTCTAACTGATTCTTATGAAAGTTACATTGTTGTTGTCACAGTTATTATGACAAAGTTATTGGACTTCCTCACACATTATGAAAGAAATGTCCAAGGAATTGTGTCTATCTTTAGGGGATAATCACATACTTTGATACTTTAAACAGTCTTACTATAGTTGTAATTAAAATATCTCTGTATATTTTCAGGTGAATGGATTCCTATGGGTGGGACACGGGTACCACCACCTCCCCCTGCACCAGATCTCACAAATGTTGGCACTGGTCCTGAACAGGTTCGAATTTATTCAAGTGTTATATTTAGCACTTAGGTCTTTTTATGTCAAACGATAAAAAAGAACTAATTAATTAAGAGAAATTAATTCCAGATTTTTTTTAAGGCAGATAAATAAATTTTGTTATGACCACATAATAATTTCTTTTGTGTAAGCAAGAATATTTACCATTCAGTATTATCAGTTGTTGTGATAATAAACATTAAAGAAAAAATAGAAGTAAAAAATGATTTGGTATTAAATGAGCAATTTCTGTTGCAATTTCAGTTTATGTCCAGTTTTGACAACATTCCACTTATGGGAGATGGTATGCCACAGGAAAACAACAACTATCCAACATCTCATGCCCCTCCCCCGTATCAGGGTCCACAACCCATGCACCAGCAATCAACAGGGGTAAGAATAACCTTGATAAAAGCTGTAGCAAAGATTATCAAAAACTGATTATATTTTCATTTTGTATTAATTTTGTTAATGGGTGTTACATCCAATAGAATTTATTCACTATAAAACAAGTCATACACCACTCCAATGTTTTCACATCTTATTAATATATTCAAAATTTGAACAGAAAAACAGCTACCAAGTTCATAATGATTAATTTTAATTACTGTGACTAATCAATCAGTTATGATGTCAAAATTTCATACAGAGGCATACTTGGAGATATAAATAAGCGATTGTTTACCTGTCGGGGGTTTTGCATCCATTAACACAAAGGCGTTGGTGGGGCGATGTGACATGGAGGTTTTTTTACATCAACGTTTTCAAGTTTAAAGAATGACAGATGTTTAATGAACCCATTCAAAGCATCAAGGGATTTCACTTTATGATTGTTGATGACGCATAATTAAAGAACATAATTTTGTCCCAAAAAATAAAACCAAAGGAAGTTGGGTTATTTTTGCTGAAACTTTAATGTGTATACGAATGAGTAAGGATATTACTTTTTTGCATGCAACAAATGTTTTGCTTGAATTGACCTTTTTGCTGCATAATTGCTGTTTGTTTTCGTTCACATTCCATCTTTTTTTGAAATGATAGTCGGTCAAAAAAGCCACAAGCTCAAACAAATTCCCTTAATGCTTTTTGTTTTTTTTTAAAGAAAAACAAAAAAAGCTGGGTTTTATTTGGTACTCTTTTTGTTAAAGGGAAGTGTATTATACAAAATAGCAGAAAGTCACTCAATTGAAAAAAAAAAGATGCAGGTTTTTATAAGTTTGTTTTAGCCAGAGTGTCTGGTGTCTTCAAAGGTCAAGTATGAAAGTATGGGAGGTGTGTAAAATTTAGTGGTAAAAAATAAAGAGGGCATAGTTCACGAGTCTGATTGCCTCAATGCAGCTGATACGGACCACATAACTAGGAAACCCAAATAATTTTCCAGTGATGTATAACATGAGTCACCTTATCACTAAAATGGGAGTTAAAAAGCTAGTTTCTTCATGAAAAATTCTTTTAGAACAAAAAGGTTTTGTCATGTGTAATTTACAAATAGAAGAAAAAAAATTTATGCATGAGTGTTTTTTTTTTTTTTTTTTGCCCGTCCACTAATAATGGTCTAAATAGTATAAAGGGATGAAAGGAAAGTAGTCTGATCATGAATTCATCAACAGACTAAACCAGTCTATAATCTATGAATTTGTAAATGAATCACAGCCGTGGCTGTAGTGGCCATCCCCTTACTAAAACCTACACTGCACACACTTAAATTTTCAGAGAGATCTTGAGTCGCCTTCCCCTTACTACACCCTACATGGCACACACCTAATTTTTCAGAGAAATCTTGCTTTAAAAAAATAAAAGGACTTTTGTTTATAGTATATATTGTGATTATTTTAGCCAATGTATGATGGCAACATGGGGCAGTACAATCAGCAACTCCACAATGGTAGTATGGTCTACAGGCCTCAACAACAACCGATGCAATGTAACATGGGCCAAGCCTTCCATCCATCACAACAACAACAGCAGCAGCCCCAGTATAACAACACTAGAGATTTCACCCACCCTCAACATAACTACACTCATGTACAGGTACATGTCTGAGTTTTAGCCATAAGTTATTTCATGTTAAAGCATGGAAACAGGTTACTCCTATACTTTCTCAGTTTGCATTGTTTCTTTCATTGCCTGAGTAGAAAACCTTGATTAGCTCGGTGATTTAATATGGCTGAAGCCGATACTGTATTTAACTATGTGTAAGTTTCTTTCAGTCATGTATTATTGTGTGTTTACTTACAGTTCTCACCTTTCTTAATCTTGGCCTAATGTAAGGTGAAAAAATGGGAGTTTATTAAAATATCACTTTATAGATAATGTCTTACACAAGGAGAAATTTTGTTTAAAAGCAACTTATTAAATTGAAAACATTTTTTTTTTAAATTTTTTTATTCCCCCAGCCACACCAGCATTCTGTTCATCATTCTGTAACTAAAACACTACAGAACAATTTTGGCATTTATTCTTCCTTTCTCTCTTGTAGCAGAACATGTCCCAAACACAGCCCCAACCTCAACAGAACCAGAACTATCCCCGCCAGAGCAGCCTGGATGCAACATGGCAGGACCTGGTCACCATCCTTGACCTGCCACCAAACAACCAGTCCCGAGTTAGTAACACAAGCCAAAGACTGATGAACGGTACAGGTCCAAATCCCAGCATGCCGCCCATGCAGAACACGAGTTCTATGTTGATCCAGAATGCGTCTATGCCAACTCCAGCACCAATGAATGGCAATGTTACATTTAACAACTCTGGTAAGTTATCATCGACAAGAAATTTATTTCGACCTCATCCATGGGCAAGTTGTTATGGTAAATTGTTTGTCATCAGTAATGTCACTTCCTGACCAGATTAAATGTCATGGATGACCACGACCATTTATATAAGAAACTGGCAGTCTCTTACAAAAGGTTGGAGTCTAGGACTTGTCTTTCTAGGTAAACTGTATGCTTGATACGACTTAGACTGTTAGAGGGCTCACCTTGGCTAAACCAAGAGTAATATTTCATTTTGATATGATTTTTTTTTTCCTGTATAAAAATGACTTTTTTTAGCAGCTCAGAGGTAGTGTTGAAGAGTTTAATGCCTGTAGACATACAGTGAAAGTAGGTGTGAAACAGGAGAATATTTGGTTGCTATGGTAAATTAGTATTTCTGAATGACCAGCAGTGAAATTAGTGTAAAGGATAACTACCTGTTATAGCATGGGCTATTGAGTGTAGTTATAATGTTCCCAGATGAATGATGTGACCACACTGTTGTTCATAGATTGTTAGCACTTCCTTGATGTAGGTAATTATCAGTGTTAGTGCTTTCAGAAGGGTCTTTGTGATTGTAGAATGACTCATAATTGTTCCCTTTCCTTGTTTACGAGACATGTGAAAATCCATTTGCAGTTGTACCTACCTTCTTCAATCCCTTGTTTCACATGCTTCTGAATTTGGCATTCAGTTTAACCATGTCACTGAAAGCACCAGAGCAGAACAGAAATACGGAAATGAGAATACTTCAAGAACACTTTTCAAAAAGCCATCGATTTCAAATTCTTTAATTTCTTGATAGATACAATGTAACACCCCTTTCTCTCTCCCCCCCCCCCCCCCCCCCCCCCACTATACACTTTGACATGTACTGAAAATAAGTTTTCAGAAATCTTTCATTAACATGTTGTATTTGTTTCTCTGACCTGACATATTGATTTTAAGTTTTTGTCATAACATATAGGTTATCTATACAAACCTGCTGTTTGGAGATTATTTTGTCTGGTATAGAACTACCATTTTAAAAATTTCCTGACTGTTCCGTTGAGTTTTTGTCCTGTTTACTTCCTGTCAATGCTGTATCAAATGTGTTTTCACAAAATTCCTATGTTTTCAGTTTGTAATCATAGCAGTTTTGTAATTGAAGACTGCATGATTGGTTATTGTTATAGGTATGGTGTCCCAGTGTCACCGTTCTCCACCCCCTAGCTCGGGAATGTTGTCACCTTGTGTAGAGAACTTCAACTCCAGCATGCCATCAGGAAGTGGAATGGGCTCCTTGGAGTGGGAGAGCTGTGGTGACCTTATCTTCCCAAATATCACTTCTGACATGAATGATCCAGCAGAGTCCATAGATGATGTGGACGAACTCTTGCCCGACCTCATCACAGAAGATGAGCTTGAAGATATAAATTTTGCAGAAATGGGCCTTACTGATGGTGAGTTGCTTTATACAGTTGATTGGTTATATTTAGAGTCTTTGGAACTTTTGTAATTAACAACTGTAAATTTCACAGAAAAACTTGTCATTAGCCACAGTTGTGGAAACTTCAAATAAAAGAACCAGTTAAGGTTATAGTTCTGGTCTTAGTGGTGTTAGAAATTATTTCTCCCATAGCAAAGTCAGTTACATGTAAAATTCAACAAAATATAAAACAAATATACAAAGTAATATCACGGGCAACCCATTGGATTTATGTCTTTCTTTCTTTTAGAAATTGTTCCAACACCAACACAGGGTCGTGGTGGTGATGACGCGAGCAGTGATTCTGCAGTATCCATGGGAGGAAGTCAGAGTGCTGGCTCTCCAGATATGGTAAGTATTCTAATTGAAATCTAACAACAGAATTAAGGCTTTGTAAACAGGTTAAATGCTTGGATTACTTTTCATTGACAGCTCTCAAGTTTGAGTCTTTCTTTCTGTTTGACATCAAATGCTTAAATAAAAAAATGTTTTAAAAAAGTTTACACAAACTCATTCTGAAAGATGATTTTTTACAGTTTGTTGTTTCTCTTGCAAGGAAAAGAGGCAACAATAACAGAATGTATTTGAATTGTCTGTGCTCTTTTCAGAATGACTTCAGTGATACAGCCATGTCGCCATTTGATGGACTTGAAGGTGCAACAGGAGGTCATGATACATCACAGTTTCCAAAAACGTCAAAGTACGACCCTGACGATTTCAAGTATGGTAACTCCTGCAGCTACAGCAGTGGTGGTGACAGCAATGGTTCGAATTTCAGTTCCTCCTCCAATGGCACAGGAGGCGGTGGCCATTATAGTCACAGTAATGGTGGTGGTTGTTTCAGCCCGGGCGGTCATGGACATATAAATCACAATCATTCATATCCGCTCAAGCCTGGGCTTGAGCCAAAAGACTATTCTAAAAAGAATGGATACAACAACAATAGGGAAGGTAAACATAAGGGGCCGCAATCTAAAGACCATAAAAGAATACAAGAAATGAATGTCCCATTCACAGTGGATCAGATAGTGAATACGCCAGTGGAAGAATTTAATGAAATGTTAACGCGGCATAAATTTTCAGATCAACAGTTACAGCTTATACGAGACATTCGGAGAAGGGGCAAAAACAAAGTGGCGGCACAAAATTGCCGTAAAAGGAAGATAGGTGTGATTGAACATTTGGAAGACGAAATGACAACCATGGAAAAAGTAAGAGACAAGTTATTGCATGAGAGACATTTGATGGAGAAACAGACACGAGAATTCAAAGAAAAATTGGGACTGTTGTATTCGGAAATCTTTCATTCTCTAAGAGACGAGCATGGTCAACCGTATGACCCGTCTAGATACTCCTTACAACAGTCGAGTGATGGCGATGTTTTTCTAGTACCCAGAAATTACACGACAGAAGATGAACTGAGTAAGAAAAGAAAAGAAGAGAGGAAGTGAACAAAATACTGAAAACTTTCGTGATAGACTTATTGTGATTTTTGCAAATTTCATGAGAGATTTGCTTAAATATTAATCCTGAAGGTGTTTATCAGTGAGTACAAAATCAAATATTTTGTGTACATATCTGTGACAATGTATTTGTACATGTATAAGCCGGGTTTGTAGTTATACTTTACCCTGTAAGTATAAGATAATGACATTATTTGGCATGTGATAAAACTTTTGGGTGCTAGACAACGATGTGCTACGAATTTGTCCCGTTTTGAGACACGGGTGAGTGAGAAAGTCTCGAAACTGTCTTAAGTGCTATAGAACTGATTATCAGTCTAAAAAAAACATGCATTTTGCATTTCCTTTGTATGTATAGCTTTTTTGTTAGACATATCATTTGTTAAGTCTTGTATATGTTTATTTCCACTGATTTATCGCTATATAGAATGATACCTGTTATTTCTGTTTCTGTCTCCATAGTAACATAGTGTCATCATTCTATACTATATTCTGAATTCTTTTTTTGATTCATTTAAACCTTTCTGAGTGTATGCATTAATCTCATTGTTATCACCAAGTTTGCAGAAAACTTCCATATAAGGCATCAGTTTAATGACATGATTTCTATTTATAAGTCTGACAAACATTTCTTTGACAATTTATGTACTTTCTCTGCAATCCTACAAAATTTCATTTTTTTTCCCATCTTTGGCTTCCACACCACTTTCCTTTGTATCAGGGATAATGTCTGGCTTCAAAAACACATTTGTTTTGTTGTATACATTCCATTATTTGCAGTGTAAAGATGAAGTTATTTCGTTTGTGTGTCTAGGAAATAGATTTTATGAAAGTCTCTAAAGTAAGACAGCATTTATATATTAATATAGATAAATGTTGTCTAGAAAAAGTTGTTTTTCATGAAATGTAGGGCACTTTTGAGAATGATTATTATTGTCATCTGTTTCTTTCTATAGCTGTAACTTTGTCAGGGGACTTAGTATGGTTTTTGATAAAAGTTCTATGCATTTGGGAATATATTTGAAAGGCAGGTCTCTCTTGGAATCATATTTATTGTCACTGTATTTTGTTGAAAATCATCTATGATCTAAATCTGCAAAATAAAAAAATACAGGGTCCTTTTTTACCATTAACTCTCTCTTAGCTGTACAAGATACACACACTTTGTCTAAAAGAGTTGTGTGTTTCTGCTTGATTCTAGAACTTGCATAAATATACTATCATTAGAATCAAATTCTGTTAATAATGGATGCTAATGAAATTTTTTACATGATACACGACAGAACTTGAAATCTGATCTCATATTAGCGGTTTATATTAACCATGGATTCTCATAACATTTGGTTTAAAGCAAGGATGATAATTGACAAAAACAACCATGATCTGTAGAGTGCATCCTGGTAACTTGTGAACACAAAATGGTACCATCTGGTTTACTGAATGGATCAGTCCATTTTAGGGGGAAAAAGTTGGATGTTACGTTTATTTTAAGGTAAAAGTACAGATTAAAATCTGTCTGTACTTTAATTGATAACTTCAAAACCCAAAAGACAGCGTGAGTCATTAAGTTCAGACTGATAAAATTACACGATAAATCATGTATGGAAAAACCTCATTTTAAATGCATAATGTTGAAATCCATTCCTTGCGTGTAACCTCACCTATCGCACCATTTCCTGAGATTTACAACCCATATCATAATACTGCAACTGAAATTACTGTTTCCATAGTAATGTCACAGACTTTCAAGCAGAAATTTAACTGAGACATGTAACTCGAAGCAGACTTCGTTAATTTTCAGCATGTTAGAAATTTATTTTTTTATTCTTTCTGTGGAATTGAAAAGAGACTGAAACATAAACTTATTAGTTCAGTTTTCACCGTTACTTCTCTTATATAATTTTTTTTTTTCAAAATGTTTTTTTGTTCCTGACTGTACAAGATTAAAATCAGATAGTAGGAAAAGGTAATAGGCACTATTTTACATTTGATTAGTTACGCTTCTTGTAAGTTGTCAGTTTGCAGCAGAAAGTATTTGTTACTTGAGGTTTCTCAGTCATGACTTCTGCCTTTTCTTTTGGAAGATAAGTGACCTTGTTAAATTTGAAAATGTTCCATTTGAGAAAAAAGGGCAAGGTTAGATCTCACTAACATTTAAACATTTTTACATACTTTTTCTCATTGGGAATGTAATAAATTTGAATTTGCTTTGACTTGTAAAATTTGAGTCTTTACCCTTAACCTGCTGGAACCGGAAGTGGTTAGCCTTTGCCACCAGTATAGAGCCAGGCCAGCCTACACATCCCTGCAGTCTGACCAGGCTCTATACTGTTGGTAGCTCCATTTTAGTATTTTGATATTGAAATCCCTTAAACTTTGAATGGACTGTTCCAAATTCAAAGCTGGGTAAATCCATTACAAAATTTCAGCATGTTCAGGGTTAACTGTTGAATGCTAAGAAAAAAAATCAAATTCTGCATGCTTAATTGAAGCTTGGGATTTAATTTCTAAGACAATTTCTTGGAACTACAAGATTTTAAGGAAGTTGTGACTGATTTTCTATTGTAGAAGAAATAAATATAAGTATTATATCATTTTGGTGCATATACCATATTACATTATGATGAATCTCGTCCCTGTTGAGAACTACACACTTAGTCTTACATCTTGTTCCATGTAATTTATTCTGAAATGCAATATCTGGTTCCATATTTTTTAAATGGTTGTATGTTGGTTGAAGAGGAAACAGTTCCCTTCCTTCTGTTATTACTGTTACGTTTTTTTGTGCAAAATAAATCTATATATTATGATGAAATAAATATGAAATGACGTTACAGTTGAGTTTCACTTTTTTTATTTAGTTACAGTACATAAGGATGTAGGTTTTATCCAAATCTTTTTGTTACAGGTGGTGAAAATTTTTGGCTTGACTGGGACTCGAATCCAGGGCCTTCTGCTTACAGGGCGGACTCTACCAACTGAGATAAGCCACATGGCTTTATCGATTTATCACCATACCTGTACCCGGCTATATTTTGACTACTTTTTTATGCCCGCGAAGGGAGGCATATAGTTTTTGAACTGTCCGTCCGTCAGTCCGTTCAAAAACATTAACATTGGCAATAACTTTCTTATTAGTAAGTGGATTTACTTCATACTTGGACACAACTCTCCTTTGGACAAGACCTTTCCACTGACCTATATTAATTTGACATTGACCCCTGAATGACCTTCACCTTGAAGATCCAATTGTCCAAAAACTTAAACATTGCCCATAACTTCCTTATTAGTAAATGGAATTACTTCATACTTGGACACAACCCCCTTTGTTTATAACTATATCTGAAATATTTCATAGTTTTTGGACTTGAATATAACTATTTCTTTTTTATTTGAACCTTAAACTCATTTGGTATACAACAGATAAACTGGACTTCAATAAACTTACTTGGCGTGATGTTAGAAAGTGCGTTTACTCGGACCTTTTTAACAATGTTTCCTTGGCCTGCTTAAGCTTCCAGGCAGTCGAAGACTTTCGAAGGTACCACCAGCCCTTACCTTAGAAATATAAAGTACATAAAATACACATTGAACGTTTTGATTTTTGTAACACAGTAGTGTATCCATTAATTAGAATATTTTGAACTTACACATGCAGAATAGTTCAAAAGAATGTGAATCTTAAAATAAAATACCATCAAGTTATAAAGGAAAGTGTATCTTAAAATATATTACCACAAACATCTTACAACTGCACAATGCGTCTCGTTAATTGAAATGAATAAAGTCGACGATACCAAAAATTGAAAAGTTCCCTATCCAATTGTTACAGGAAATACAATCTAGAACAAGGAGTGAAGGCGAAAAAATGCTGTCTGCTTCTTTATTTAACTGCACGTACAACTTTTTCGCATCCATCCCCGTTAAGGAATTATCAAAAACTGATTTAGTTCACTTTTTATATACTCGGGGTAAACAAATGAACAAAACAACAAAACAAAATTGTGTGTATTGTATCTTATACATTTTTACCTAGTACTCACTTTGTCAATCTAAGAAATCAATTTAGATATTTTAAGTCGATAACAAACTGAAATCTGCATTTACTTGGACTATAAAATACATTTCCCTTCCTTATAAACTCTAAGTTTCCACTATCTTCGTATTCAGCCCGGTGTCTTATTTACCTGCAGTTGAATTGTAGTTACAAACAAAACACTTGTGTATGATCAAATATTTGGCGAAGCAAGAGACATATAAATGGAACTTGAACGGTCGACGTATACTAAACAAATACTGCTTGAAAGAGCTTTCGATCTGTTGAAAATTGAAAAGCTAGATAAATACAAAGTTCTTTCAGTGTTACATAAATTTAAATTGAACATAGAGACTCCATTGTGTAAAAGAAGTATTGAGATGTTAAATTAAAAGGTATTTGGAATTCACGAGAAATTTATGACTCCATGTTTTCAAGTATAGGGGATTATTAGTTCACCCTTTGTGATATGAATATAGATCCATGTATAAGATAACGGGAGGTTTATTTGAAATTGATAAGATGCTTATATTGATAAAAGCAATTAAATGTCTTTGTAACATAAAAAAGCCATTTTTACATGACGTCATTTAAGACATGATATCTTGATTTTAAATCATTTTTTCAAAGAATTTGCCAATAAGAATTGGACTTGAAAAGGATTCATTACGGTCAATATGTTATATTGTTTAACTGACCCGATTTTGAACAGAACTGGTTCAAAATTTTGAGATAAAATTTCAGATTATTACCAATTTGATAAAAAATATGATCGTTTAAATTACTGGAGCACGCAAATTTTTAAAGAAATTTTGATTTAATTTATTAGGGTACAGTCAAAAATTGGAGATATATTTATTTTAATCTGTTTCACTGCATTCAAATATCTAATGCCCAAGGCTATGTGGGTTAGTGATTTTTCTCTGTGATGGTCCCGCATTGTAACAATTTTAAAAGGCGGCTTTCAACACATCAATGTAAATTTCAATCCTCAAAAAGTACTGCTTTCATAGTGTCAAATGTTATAACGAAATGTAATTTTAGTGGAAAAGGATTATTTGCTTATTTTTTTTGTATCTTAGGGGTTTCGATGATATTTTGTACCGATCTGTTGCATATGAAATGTTACTGGTCAAAGTATGGGTCCTATGGCTGATTCTATCGAAATTAGATTAATATTAACAGAATCAGACAAATCGATCTATTCTATTACTGAAAATATATACGATTTATATACTAGTACATTATTCGGACGATATATTATATCAATTGTACGGTTGCTTACAAAGTGGTTTTAGGGACGTCTCTTAATTGACGTTATTTCACGCACTCCATTCAGGTCCTTTATGTCAAAAACGCGCAAGAGATGTCAGAAGTAACTGTGCATGATTGGGTCTGTTGCTATTTATAGACAACTGGTCCTTCCCGAAAAGATTGTGACGTGAAATATCAGCCGTAAATACTGTTTAAAATCGGCGTTAAGTATCAATTCTATGTCTAAGTTGTAGAAAATTACGAGCAATAACCCCACCTGAGAAAACTGTCCATTCTCAAGAAATAATCATGCTAGTTAACTGCGTCAAAAGTGGCATTTATATCAGATAATGACATACATTTCGACTCCTTGGTGGAGTGATGAAAGTCTCTGACCTATAAGTCATTACAATCTTCCACAGGATTGATGGTACGACAAAGAGCCACCGTTACAGAATAAGCGACTTGGCAATTTCTTATAGCTTAAACAGTTGTATTTCCTACAGAACAGAATAGAGCAAAAGGTTTAAGGTATATCGTCGTCTTAACGATACATGTACATTACAAAGTCACATGGTCAATGCAGGTAATATAAATAATTAAAAAATGTGATGTTATCTTATTGGAAATAATACAGATTATATTCATGTAGGGCATTTATACAAAAACAGCAGATAGACTGGACTGGTAGATACTAACATCTTCCTTGACCCGTCTTCAGAGCCGTGTTCTGGTGCATCCCAAAAGCTGCCATTTATAGGTAAACTGTCTTCCCTACAAAAATAATATTGGATGGTTTTAACTGAACAACAACAACTAAATAAAATGTCAAATAAATATTATGAACACGAAGAAAATTTTACGGTTGTATACGCATGTCAAATACAAACCGCATTCAAAACCACATCAGGTCTTTAAAACAATAGAACGTTACAGAAAATCACCAATCCTTAAGACAGTGGTTGGGAAATAATTTTCCGCTATATTATACAAACATTGAAAGCGGTTTTGTACTAGAACTCAATCGATATCGGAAGAAGTTTGTTTAAACATAAACCTTTTTACTGATAAAAAATACATATTGGTTTGTACTCGGGACCATGGACAAATAAATGCATTTGTGTATACTATTATTACAAGCGTTTGATCAACCTGGTCTATCGTCTTACATCCGGGCATTGTAGTTTATGAATCTTAAAACCTAATGGTGTAAAGTAATACCCAAGTTTTCCTTGATTCACGCAAGAAGATTATCTTACGGATTACTGTGTTATCTTTAATGCCTTAGAGACCGTTTTTGTTTAACACTGTCTAACAAAATATTGTTGAAGCCGTGCAAAAGGTCACTTTAAATTGTATTGCACGTGTCTTAAAAAATCCCTCCATAGTTTCATCCTAGTCTAAATTACCTGTCCCCTGTCATTTCGCTGTTCGGTCATTGATCGACAGTAAAGTAAGCAAGAAACCAAACGAAATGTCACCCTGTTTCTTTTACAATGATCGTTTGCTCTGATCACCACATGCCTCACCCTATGAAAAAAGTAAATACCATAAGACCCCCACATGCATATGATATTTTGCAGCCATATTTTTACATAAAGAAACCGACTTAAAATGAAGTTGTTGTTGTTGTTGTCTATCTGGCATTTTGTTTTTGAATTCCTTTCACTATATTATCGTAGTAGCCTTAAAGTGGATATATTAACTATATTCATGTACACATACGTCATTATTGCCATAGAAATAAATCACACCTATTTATCGGTTTCAAAGAACTTTGACCTGCCACAATGGAGTTGAAGGACAGAGTACTGAAGTATCAGACTTCAGCTTTCGCTAAAATATTCTTATAGTTCCATTGAAAAACACGTTCTCCTTTCATTAACTTGCATTTTACGCAATGTCTTTAGCTTTGAGCTTTAGTAAACTTAAAATAACATTCTTTATTTTAGAATTTATTTATCCTAGTAGGCGAGAGGGGAATAGATTTCTAATTTAATTTAATTTGTCTCCTTGGCACAAAAACCTCCCATGGTATCAAAACTGGTTTGTTACTATGCTTTTTCATTGTTTATTTCTTGTTGTTGTTGCTTTTTTGTCTGGTTTTAGAGTAACTTAAATGAATAATTTCATACCCAGATAGTACAAGAGCTGATTGTAATTTAAGGTTATTTAATATTGCTCTGTACACTACATCCTACTATGCCTTTTTCAGTTATCTATAACTGGTTTTTGTTCTTGTTTTTATTTGGGTTTAGGGTAGATTAATTGAAGAATTTCAGATTCAGATAGTGCAACATTATTTAGCATTTTTCTGTACACCACGGAGATACATTTGGATGAATACAAAGCAGGGAAAGTCCAACTGGACCTCGGCCTCGGTAAATATCACCTTCGTCAGGTTCATATATTATTATATTAGACCTCATCATCATATGAAACTGTATAATTTGTATTGCACCATCTAATTCTTTGGGTTATTTTCCTTGTACTGAGATTCATCATATTACAAACGTCATTTAGGACATGATATCTTTTATGTTCAGTATTTCCGACATTTTGTTTTTGAAGATTTTATATGGAACTATTTTCTTGTCGGATGTTTTATTGTACTCTTTTTTCAGTATACATGTAGTATGAAAAAAGATTTAAAAATCCAATTCTAAGGTTTTTTTGGTCACGTGATAAAAAGACTGTTCATATAAACTTTTATTCATTTTTAATTTAATAACATCTCTGTATATAGAATGTGCTATATATATTCATAGTCGTACGGTATGACAATCAATTAAAACTTGTGAATTTGACTCATACACATGATTATGGTCACAGGTATGTTCCAGGTACCTGTAACTGATATTTGCCAAATTTTCAAGTTTAAATTGTACAATTTTACGATGTGTGGCATTGCTTCCTTCAGTATTATGATGAAATATGGTCACAGACTTAAAAATATACGCGACTGTATAAATGGCTATATATATGAACAAGTAATACATGTGTCCAGCAATTCTTTCACAGTTTCAGAGCTATTCGCAACTGATACGCCTTTCCTATCTTCCACACTTAGAAGAAACAATGACCTGTTATTCTACAGAAAGGATATTACTTATGACTTTGACTAAATAATTTACTGACTCATTTATCTTAAATTGATCTATTGTTTTTAGAGTGTATTCTATATTAACCAAAGTTCACCACACGTGAAGCAAACTAGGGGGTACATTAAACTACACCTTTCCAGTTATTGCATATATGTATCATACAATCAAACTTGTACATGTAAATATTTGTACCCGTATATAATCTGTCTAGTCGTTAGCTAAGGTAATATATTTACATTCAGTTTCATGCGACATCTCTTACACAATGAGGTCCAATGTTAACCCAGTTTCGCATATTTGCTTTAAAAGAGCTTTTGAATAATATATGGGTATTTAATTGTCGTTTGACATCTTTGATAAATCGGAGGCCAGTTCTAAAATTCAGATGGTTATCGTACACTATTGTTAGGGATTCCTATATTGCATGATATAACACCGTTTTTCAAGCCGTAACTGACAAATTTGGACTCAGAACGTGGGAAGTTTGACACTGGGTCAGACTGTATTTGAGAAATATTGGTGTACACCAATCATGCCATAATAATTTTCTTCTACCGTTGCGCGTCTTTTTAAAAGTCTATATGCCCTATAATCATTTACCAGTCGCCAGCGCCAGACATTATACTTTGACGTCTAAATACGAAGTGTAGAAAAATGTATGAAACAAGAGATCTTATTTTGAAAAATGGCAACTAGTGAGTCTCTCTCTCGCCTTTGTTTTAACTCGTAAAATGATGTTTATGCTTAACCTATCTTTATCTCCTACGAAAAACACACAAACAATTATTCTTCCACAATTTCCACCGATCATAATTATGAATACTTTGTGCACGTGAATTTAGTACATAAAACGGTCTTTCAAAAGTGCAAGTGTATTCTTGTATGATTCAGGTATCTTGTAAAATATATGCACCCAAACCATTCAAAATAAACCTTTAACTCTTTCTGCATCCTTTATTAATAACCCACACCTTATCGTAAATTTGTTTAACAAAGTATATACGTGTTTGTTACATTTTAGTGACGTAAATAAACCGGTCACCCGGATAATTTATTACATGGTATGAAAATGGAGGGCTGCTGAACTTGCCAATCAACATCGTTAAGGCTCATGTCTTCCAATTTCAAAAAATGATCAGCTGGTCTGTTGAAATGGCGGTCCAAAGAAAAGACAGTACAAGAAGTTATATATCATTGCACTTTTACGACCTCTATAAAATTTTATATACTTTTTTTTAGGAATATCGTTTCATCCAATCGGAACACAATGGTATAATTTACGTTCGTATCTAAATGTCCGAGGTGTTCCTATTGCGTCTCATTCTGCTTTAGATTGTTTGATAATGAGCTTTTACTTTTGCGAAGAGCCTTCAACTTGGCGACGAGAATTTAATTTGTTTTCAAACCCTCTGTTACGTTTTGCTAGATAAAGGGGTTGCTATTGAAAAAAAAAATAATCGTGCACAGCGATTCACCAACTTGGCGTAACCACGCATCTCAGAATCGGAGTAAGTTAAAAACAACACTCCAAAAGAAGTGAAAAGGAAATCGTATCGCGGGAAGGCAGGGTAGATTAGTATTCCAGTGCTTTTAATCCAGAGATTGTGTGTTTGATCCCCGCTTCTCAACCACTATCATGGTTAACAGTCTTTCGAATGATACATAAAACAGGAGCCCCCTTGTAATAGTGCCCAACACTGAGCATGTAAAAGAACTATAACTTGAATGAGATTCTTTTTTGTATTTTGCAATATCCCCGCTATCAAATATATCTAAACCCTTTAAGCTGGCATCGGTCAAAGGGTAACTTGTACAGAAAATAAATTAACTTAAAAGTTAAATCTTTGACTTAATATAATAATTACTGATCTGGTTTCTTATCAATGGAATTTGTCGCCTTGCTCTAAGACAGGACAAGGTCTAGATTCTCATTTCTGTCACGTTTTGAAACAAAAGAAACGTGATATAGCTCACTAAATAAAACTATGTGACATTTTGGACAGTCTTATGGAATAAGTTCTCATACTTGTATAGGTTTGTCATTTAATTAGGCCTACTGACATCTTTGGGCGTGTCACACTAAAGAATATTCCTGACTGCCTTCATTATATAGTGAGCTGTTTCTACAGTCTGTAGTTTTCAGAAATGCGAAACAAGTGTATTTGTATTAGGATTTTCTAATTATTTTCCTGTTTTCAACATATGTGTGATGTTTTTAGAATTAAATATATTCAGTATTTGGGTATTTTAAATCCTTAAATCCCCTACAGCAAATTCTACACAATGATCCAATTGTTCACTTCAATAGTGTTTCCCCTTGACTCATTAAAATGGTATATACTTGGCCAAAACTTTTCCTTGTTGTGCAAGAGTTTGTCCTCTGCGGTTTCGATTTCATGACTAATTGCTACGACAATAAATATCCGCACGTGAACGCATCCGAAAACCACAAATCTAGTGCTCCTGTAAAACAAATCCGATTTACCAGGTAACCGAGCGGTCTCTTTTTTCAGTCGTTGCAACATGATATGGGATATCGTCTTTTCACGCTGCAAATTACTCTTTATTTAGCATAAGCCGTTACAAGATTAATATTCTATACCAACACGTATTAAATCAGTGTTTCGAGTTGTTCAGAGAGCTGCAATTTCAATTAAAACACTATTCCACTAGGGGTCGCCTCAAAGCAGCCATCTTCAATACACAGAGCCACTTCCGGAAAAGTTATTTTAGATAAAACAATCGAATTTTCTTTAAACGTGTATATGAAAACGATGTCTTCATGTTTCTTGTTTGCTTTATTTTAAATCTATTGTCTTTTTATAAACTGCGGGCATACCACTCATTATAAACTGGTTTGGGAGGGCCATGAAAAATGACACCTTTGCTGTTTATAAAATAGAATCATCACATTTCTTGGGCTACTGCGTTACAGAAATTTTGGTAATGATTAATTACACTTGACAAAAGTGATAACAAACACACAGGTTGAACGATTCTGTATGCAAATGCATGAGTGGGTTTTGCGATACCAAATTTAGTGAACTGAAATGTAAAACCAATCCGTTGTTTGTTTTTTGTTTGTTTTGTTACTAATATCAGGGTCAAACAGTACATGGGGCAGAAGATAAAAAATACAATTGAGAATGAAAATACTACGCTTTACTTGAATCGAATAGTCTCTCAAGAAGTATTTATTTACATAGACCACAATGGCCATGGATGATAACAACTGTCCTTTCATCTTTCAAATGAGTCAAGAGAGTGCTGTTTCAGCGCCATGGACAAGAGCTATGCAAATCACTCCTCGTTTCAACATGTATGACCTTTTATTACCAAATTTGGTCACAAGCTTTTTTTCTGAAGTGCTGCTCTTCATTTGACGGAGTTGAAAATAATTTACTCCAGCAAATAATTTCATTTTTTTCTTCACATTAGAACATTTTTTTACATTTTTTGTTTTGTTTTTTTTTTTGTAGAAAAAAGGTGTAATAAGTTATAATTTCAATAATTTTAACCACTGGATGCATTCTGTTATCCCTCAAACTAATGTTTCAAAAATTATAATTTCATAACTCCTTGTACATCGTATTTAAGAAGCTTTGTCCATAGTACAATTACAATGTCACCGAGTGACTAACTTACACATTTTTAAATCTTGCAGCTGAATGTAGGATACCATGTTTATATGGAGTGTCTAACATAGCAATATACAATTAATTTCATTTTTGTCATTTAACCTTTATTTATATTCAAAATCTTTCCATTCAAATACAATAAATGTTTCATTTATGTTCATTATTTTCTTATTTATACGCATTAATTTTTCATTTATATGATATGATTTTATTTAAATGCAATGAATTTCATTATGTGCTATGATTTTATTCAAATTTTCATGTTTATCAATAAAATGTTACCTTTTTGTTATGAATTTCATTTAAATGCAATAAATTTAATTAATATTCAATATTTTTCTTAAAGAAATGTAATAAAATTATAAGAAAATGTGACCTCTGACGTAGTTCTGTACCCAGAATGCAATTGTTGAATGTAAAGGAAAAACTGCATTTATCGCATTTAATTGAAAAATATTGAATATGAATGAAACTTATTGCATAAAAATTTAAAATCACTGCATTTAAATGCAACTTTACAGCATATGAATGAAAATAATGTCATATAAATGAAAAAAATGCAATTAAAGAAACTATCATTGAACAGAAATAAAATTGAGCACATAAATAAAAATAATGCATTTTAATGAAATTCAATGCATACAAAAGGAAAAATATTGTATAAAAATAAAAATATTGCATTTTAATGAAATTCAATGCATACAAAAGGAAAAATATTGTATATAAATAAAAATATTGCATTTAAATGAAGAATTATTGCAAATAAATAAAAAGATATTGAATATAAATAAAATATATTGAATATAAATGAAAAATTATTGCATACAGATAAAAAAATGTAGAACATAAATAACAATGGAATTTATTAAATGTTTAAGAGTTCTATCAATACAACGGTGAAAACCGTAATATGATCCATACCCTTACTTATAAAAGAACAGAACAGAACAGAACATACACGTCGTATGCATACGCCTGAATAAACTGTATGTTCATATAAAAGAACATTTAGCAATATTGAAGTATTTACAAACTTCCGTGCTTGAAAAAAAATGTCCATTGTCGTCTAAAGATTTGTCTGAATGTTTCCCACGCCCTTCACAGTCAGAAAATGTGTGTAACGCACATAGCGGTAAAACTGTTTCTCAGGATATCCAATCTGATTAAAATCATATCCTAAACATCGCTATTACGTACGAGGAAAAATTCTAATAAAAAGATGATGACTGTATAATTTAATGTTACAAAGATCAGACCATTTTCTTAATTTGGCAACAGACGGATTAATCATGTCAAGATTTTTTCACCCTTTTTAAGATGAGGTATTTTTAACATATCAACATACGTAAGCAAAAACTTACGCAATCTTGCATTTGTTACACAAACAAAATTTATGAGGCAGGCGAACAAAAACGTCCATTAGCAGCGTTTAATCCTAAAGCGCTAATCTGTCAATATTAAATTTCCCCCCACGGTTACTGGTTTTGGTGGTCTACCGCGTGAAAATTTGAAACATTCCAGTACAAGTATTGGCGCTTGTCTCCACTGCGTCTGTTAGCTAAAGTATTTACGACTAAAGTCACACACAATTGTGGTCGTCAGTATGATCGATTTCGACGAATGTTTATATTCGTGTACTATAACATATCTGTGCAAAAAACAACAACAAAAAACATTGACTTTCTATATATATACACACACTGAGCATGGAAAAGAATCAAGGTTGTCCCTGGAATGGAATGCTTTCTGTATTGCAAACCAGAAGTAACTAAACTCTGCAGGGGGCTTCGGTCATAAGGACAACCGGTACAGACAATAAATAAACTCGAATGGACGAACGCCAAGTTATTGGTTGTGATTTTTCCATGTGAGAATGTTTATTTCTTGATGAGGTCAGATATCTCTATGACTGGCTCTTTACACGAACGTAGTTCGTTTGAAAATCTTGATAAAATGTTGAAGCTATTCGGATTCCCTTGGCTAATAACGCATAACCGTTACGATATAGTCATAGAACCTTATGTTGAAGACCATTTACGTAATAGGGTAAATCTAGGCTGTTGCAAGAGAGCGCTGTCTTGCCCTGTCCTGTTATATACTCTTTTCTATCCTTTTCTGATACGTCTTTTTGTTATGACTTAATGCTCTATCGAAGTTCACTGATCAAAGCATACATGTTGAGTACATTTCATGCATAATTAGATTTTTTTCTTAATCAAGTACACTTGAACTAAATAAAAAAGTTTCCTACGCAAGTCTTGGTCTATAAACACTTTTTAAATTTAAATGGGGAATTAGGTTTGACCTAAACACAATGTTATATGGCAAAAGTGACCCTGCAAAAAATAACATGGCGTCCAATTTCCCTTACTCCGTAGTTTCGAATTTCAATTTAACTGAAGATTAGCATCCAAATGCAATTATTCACTTTTTATTTGTTAATATGATATGACATTGCTCGAACAAGAATAACTCTGAGGTCAAAATTACGGATATAATTTTGACATATCAAATATTCCCAAAACAGTTAATTTCAGTGGCTACAAAGAGGCCTATGTTTTGAATAAAACCATATTTCTTCTTTTTTTCATGAATATGTAAATGATATTCTTAATTCATTGAATAACCTAGTTACTTTTTGTCATGTTTTATGTGTGATGAATCATATAGGTCATAAACATATAGTAAATGTGTTTTCTTCCATTTATAATTATCATCATCATCATCATCATCATCATTATCATAACAAGTAACTTCAAATCAGGAATTTTGTGAAAACCTGGTGTATTCCAAGAACGCTCTCTACAGAAAAGAGTAACAAAGAAGCGCCTGTTTTGCGAAATTTGACATAACATTACCAGTAGTCGAAAAATAACAGGTATTGGTAATGAATAGTAGAATTACACTGGATGTTTCAACTATCGCACATTTTACCAAAAGATGCTTTCATTGTGTTTTCTCATGACCTAACATAAGAACACGCATTAAAATGCATGTTCAGCCTTGTGAAAGGGGCAAGAAAAGAAATAACCATAACAGCGGTACATGCACATATATCATGCAGACAAAAATGTACATTTAAGCTATCAATCAAACCAAGGTTTTCCAAAGCTCAGGGCGAGATGAGAGTTGAATGTGAAGCACGTGAAGCTGATTTTTGAGTCAGGCATCTTTATTCAAGTGCCTAATATTTTTTTTTTAAATTTCGTGTGATTTTTCTCTGTCTTTTTATGTAATTAGTTCTAGGGATTCCTTTTTGATTACATAGGTGTAAGGCAGCAAAGCTAGCGATATGACTGATCGACCTGTCGATAGCGTTCAATAAAATTAATAGTGTTTCTAATCGACCTTTTACATTCAAAATAATACAAAAAACATGAAATGTGATATTTTTTGTTCTCTGCATCTTTATTTTTCCAAACAGACTTAAATTCTTAAACGCATACAATTATACGAGCCATTTATTTTGAAGCCGTTCTTTCGACAGCAAACATACTGGTACAATTTCAAAGGCAATGGGTTTCTCCAAAATATCAAAATTTAATATATATTTTTAAAATAGTAAAGCTTTACTTTTGAAAACGTTTCCGAGCAAAGCTTCGGAGAAAAAAAGGTCAACAATATATATCTATATTCTTGTTGCCCTTTGGCAAGACTCTTTAAAGAGAAAACCAAAAAGGTTTCATATACTTCGGTATTGAAATATTACGCAACTTCTGATTCGTCCGCAAGAAATGACGATTTGAAAAAAGACAAAACAATAATGATCGTGTGCGTATTATACAATTAAAATAGACAACCGCAGTTTGTACTGATGCACGTTTGCTGATAGGTCCTTAAAATAAATGACTCACAGCCTTAACCTTTCATACGCATCATTTTTTAATTGCATTTTTTTCACTCTGAGGTTCTTCCTTTTCTCCTGAATTCGTTTGTGTAAACTGATTTAGGATATTTGCATCGCGCTTGTTTTCGGCCCAAATAAATCCCCTTGGTGCCCTTTGTCTTCTTTGACATTTATATTTCCAAAGTAAGATTAATTAAAAAGCATCTAGATACATTTAGTTAGTTGGACACGGACTGAGAGACAAAGATATTGCAAACTAGCTAATGCAGCTAGGTGCCGGAGCAGGTGTTTAGATGTCTCATCTACGGATATTTCTAATTCTCCTCAATATATTCTGCTTTTTGGTAATCTATTGTAAAGTTTTGCGCAATTTTGTTGTGACAGTCATGAAATTTCAAAGAACGTTTTAGACTTACCGGATTTCATATACGGATGAGAAAAATGGTTCACATTTGGAAAGCTGGACACGAACGAACAAAAAGCAACCTCTTTGTGTACGGACTTGAAATACATGTACATTCATATTTTCATCAGAGGCAGCATCACAGTTTCATTTGAAAAAAAAAAAACCCAAACATCAACGTTCAGCCTTATCCAAAACACCCATGTCTACTTCACATAAGAACTTCCATTTTATGAAAGCAATTGACTGGTAATTAAAATTCATTTTCACCACGAGCTGACATTTTAATGTAAAACATACGCATTTTTACAACGTACGAATGGGAACATTTCTTTATTGGTGTTTTGAAGTTTATTAAGGAAGTATGCAACAACAGCATGGTCATTTAAGTTTTCCGTCTGGTAAGCTAGACCTAGGCATGTGAGATGCTGTACTGGAGACATAACAAATGCGGGTCAGCCGACATCGATAGCTTTAAACGACGTAATGTGTCTATTTTTCGGTCAGGCAACGGGGACATTATACCTATATTATGTCAATTGATATTGATTATCAGGGATCAATTTGTTTTAATTATGTACATACATTTAATGGCAATAAATATATACGATACATGTATCATTTTCCAAGGTCCATGTAAACCTTTCCATTATTTTTTTTTTCGTCTTTTTAGGTTCAGTCATCGCTTCTTGCGGTTGCCTTTATAATAAACGCCATCTGCAGAATCTCAGAAATAACATTTTAGAAACAGTTCAAAGTGTTACAGCCACACTTCCAGATACAAGTTGTCTATCAATTCCAATTGCATAGTACTAATAGATAAGGAACTAAACCTGAAGGTATCACCCTTAAGATCTTAGCCGTCGACAGTCGACGCCCTAAAATGTCGGTCTGGTACCTGTTAAATCTAAAATTTCTACATAAGTCAGTAAACCTTTAACACTCATTCGAGAGATTTATTGGTTAAAAAATACAAATTTTCCTTCTTTTTGATATAGATAGCCATCAAGTTACGAATAAAAAATGAAAAAAAAACCAAGAACGACGGCTTCGTCGTGCTATTCGCCATCTTGTTTCTATTCACGCTGTGTCGAGTATACTCAATTCTTTATCAAAAACCTTTCAAACGCACACATAAATTGGTTCCTCTACCAATATAAATTACACAAACTTATTCAAAATCACCTGATATAATAAACAAGGCAAAGCTTTTGTAAAATATGTTCTAGGTTTATATGTGTGAAGTTTTACCTTGAAATAAATCCTTTCCAACCATCCACTAAATACGGTAAAAACTGTTCATTGAAAGATATGTCACAAAATGATACTGGAGATTTGGACTAAGCTGAAATACAATTTGATAAATTAAAAAGAAAAAAATTAGATCGATAACATAAACGATCTACAATATCTCTGACCAAAAATGTTTACTTATTAAGTTCAGAACATTTTGTCTGAAACAGAAACTCTTTGGAACAATTATGTCTGTATTCCAACCATACATTCACATAACATAATAAAATTCTATACATCTTATATTTAACGGATTCCGTTGGAATGCATCTAGGAATAATTCCGAAAGTTTGTATAATATGAAAGTTGAAAACCTAGAAATGTTAAAATTGACAAGATTGTTGGCAGTCTGACGGCTCGGTCAATATTACAGAATAGAATTATGTACCAAAAGATACCAGACGTTGGCAAAGAATACTGTGCAACAAAACACATTTTTAGGCCAGCAAAACAAATCAAAATAAAGCGAAGCACAGATAAGGATAAGATAGAACATCACTATAGAAAACGACATGGCAAATCATGGCATGGCATGGCACAACATGACATAGTTAGCAAATCATATGTTGGCATAGAAACGCAAGTAAAGATATGGCGAGGCATGACACAGTACAATACGTCATAGCAGAGCAAAGCAACGCAAGTTCTAGTTAGGCTTTGCAAAGCAACTTACTGTATAACAAAGCATAGCATCGCATCTCAACGTTGTTTCAAACATTAGTACTGCAAACATAGCAAACCAGAGCATCAGAATGTTTCATCACGTCACGTTTGGTTTTGTAGATAAATTCTTACATAATGCATTGTATGTTGAAATGTTTTCTGTATTATGAAGTGAAAAGTTACTTTTTGCAAAGAGATACAAAAATATCACCGTTGTATTTTGTAAATACAAAACCACTGAAGAAAATTTATTCCGTAAAAGTGGTGAAGTTGTAAATAAAAATAATATAGCAATTAGTGTCATATCGAAAGTTTCAAAGAAACTTACACTCTTGTACAATGTCGTTTTCTGCAGACCAATTACATGTTGAAATCAGATACAGAAAGTGATATATGCATCTGCGTCTTTGAAATGTAACCTGAGCTTCGCCTACTCAAATGGTAACCCGAGAGTCACCGGCAGGAATTCTCTGATCACTATAATAGAGCAAAAAGGCAATATTGCAGGATATAAGATAGATAGCTTGTGATCTGTACATCTTTCAGTTTTCAAACAACCTTTGATGCTGTAAAGCATTATTGCCTTTATAAGATGGCTTTTGACCTACAAGTAGAATGCACTCTATCAATTCTAGTAGCCTTTACACCGAAAGGAAAGTGACTATTTACGTATAACACAACTTCTTATTTCTTCTTTTTTATGCCCGCGAAGGAGGGCATATAATTTTCGACATGCCCGTCTGTCAGTCCGTCCGTCCGTCATTCCGCCCAAAATCTTTAACATTGCCCATAACTTCCTTATTAGTAAAAGGATTTACATCATACTTGGACACAAAACCCCTTTAGACAATACTTTCCCATTGACCGGTATTTGTTTAACCTTGACCCCTGAATGACCTTGACCTCAAAGGCCCAGTTGTCAAAAACTTGAACACTGCCCATAACTTCATTATTAGTAAAAGGAATTACTTCATACTTGAACACAACAACCATCTGGACAAGACATTCCCACTGACATACATTTAAATGACATTGGCCTCGAAGGTCAAGTTGTCAAAAATCCTAAATATTGTCCATAACTCCCTTATTACTAAACGCATTTAGTTCATGTTTGCTCACAACCTGTCTTTGGGAAAAGTCTCCCAAATGCATATATTATTTTGACCTCGACCAATACTTGACCTTGACATTGAGGTTAAATTGTCAAAAACCGACTTTTTTAAGTATCTACAATTTATCTTCATCTGGTCACATATATCTTTTTTTTTTAAATTGACCCCTAAATGACCTTCACATTAAGGTCAAATTGTCAAAAAGAACCCACTTATTTCAAGGAACTACAATGTTCTTCGGCTGGTCCTTAGCTCAAAGGTCAAAGCACCACTTCGGGGGCATTGTCATCTTTCAGTGAAAGTTCTTGTTTTTAAATATTCCATTTTAGCAAAGTTATAGTGAAATGTATTAAAAATTCTATTTGTAATTCATTACTATTCGATACTTATTTGGCTAGTTGTTTTGCACCCTTCACCAGGTGAAATTTGAAAAAAAAACCTCTCATGGGTGTAAACCTCTCACTGATTCATGGTCTTTGGTTCGATCCCAATTTCAAACATTACCTTTAAAATGAGGAAGTTTGCAATTGGAATCTAGTACTGGTTTTCCCCTGATAAAATGGTTACGTAGACATGCTCGATATGACCTTGACTTCTAGGTGGTGTATACCAATTAAAACAAATACGGACAAACAAAAAATGTTTGGTTGCAGATTTTTCTGAATGCACTTATCTCATTTCAGGTTTTTAAAGTAGCACATTTGGAACAGTGGTATTTGTATACTTCTTTGTATTAAATGCTGTAGAAACTCATCAGTTATGACTGGGCGCACTGCGACTTCTGATGAACCTTGTAATTTGCAGAAATATTACGACAATCACCATGGTTATTCGAATAGATAAAAACACTATAAAACAGGAGAAAGTAAAGAGAAATTATATATATGTAATGATCTTTTGACAACAAACAGGATATCAAATAAAAGCAAACAAGCAAACAAACAAACAAGCAAAACAAAACAAAACAAAACAAAGACAAAGCAAGGCAAGGCAAGACAAAGCAAAGCAAGGCAAAACAAAACACTCAAAAAACAATACCATACTAAAATCGAGCATATCATAATTGAAAAAGTATTCCCCTGTAAATGATTTTGATTTCCCTATATGAAGTAGACACAACAAAAGAATCAGAATTTATTGTCTTTTCTTGTCTATTTTATAAGATCAGTTTTTATTTGGTTTATATACATGTATCACCTACAAAGTTAAGGTTCACAAAAACTGAATCTAGCTTTTTCGGAAAAAAAGGCTAAGGATAAAAAATTACAACTAACATTTCTTTGTCTTTTGTTGCGGCATACATGTTTAGTGGTTATATTCATCTAACGGATAGGTTTTTGAAGTTACTCCTAAATAACTCATATTGACATCTTGTGGTCATTTGTCAACGTTGAGTAGACGACCAAATGTCTCTGTGTCAGCTTCACGTCAATAAATTTGATCTTAAGATATAAAAATAAATTTACCATAGGTACTAACATTCAGTTATGGTTACATTAAAGCCTTTGCATAATTTAATTAATATTATTACATCTCAGTTTAAAACCATAAGAGTGTTTCGGAGTAACTTTTTGTGTGATATCCAAATATGAAACATGGATTGCCTTCAATTCGATGACACGTCAAAGTAAAAGGTTATGAGATGGAAGTACCTGGGTTGGCTTTTAAACCTAGGAAGCAGTACCTCATTAATTTTCTGTCCACGAAATCCTTCTGGACCTTTGGGGCATACATGTTGACATGACGTTTGCGTCCGAAGTTTTTAGACAAGCAGAACAAGTAAAAAAAAATATATTGATATGATGGAATAGGCCAATTAATGCCATAAATAACAACGTTTGCGCAACGGTGAAAATAACTCATGTGTCGTCGTATCGCATTGCTCCTAAAAACTGCTCTAAAGTTTAATTGAACTCATGCAAAGATTCTTCTGCCTTTGTTATAGATACAGAATCAAATGCAATACCAGAAATAACATCCTTTATGTCAGCCCAGTTCTACAGCATGAAAAATATAACATTGTATTCTAAATGCCAATTTTCAAGTGCTTTTGAAACTATACATAATTATAAATTACAGAAAAAAGCAAAAACAGACATTCTATGATTTGTTCTCTGGTGACTTTTTTCTGTACCAGGTGTTCCTTAAGCGTAGCATGTAAATAAAACCAGAAGTTTGATCACGCACTGCTGCTTTATTCTGCAGAAATGTCAAGATTTACAGACAGACGTATCAAACAAATGCAAGATTGCTTCGGTTGAACTGATTTATGTTATTTCGACTGGTTAACTTATTTTTATGTCAAATGCAGTCTTAGGCACTTGGAGTTAATGTCAGTTATTCTCGATGATTACTTCAAGTTTCATCCAGTGTTTATATTTTTTTCATTCACTGCAGGATTATTGTAGAAGTCACCATGCAACCAACTATTCCTTTAACCATATACTAAATGTTCCTGATTAATCAAGTTTATTTATAATTCCTGAAATGAAAAGTCAAAGATTTTATATAATAAATTTTGATTTTCGTTTTCGCACTTACACTGAGTTGCCAACGCCCATTTAAATTGCAGAATGTTAGTAAAACTGAACATTGTAAAGTAAAAATAGTGTTAATAACTAACTGTAAATAAGACATCTTTGTGCTGGATAAAACTACAAGCAGCAAATATTTATTTTATGCTTACCTGAATATGCCTGACAATTTTAAGAAGTCAAAAAGAAGAGGAAATCTGATAACAATTTGCTAGTATTTTTCCAATTAATGAAGTCCCAATTTATGTAATACTGCATTGTGAAGACTGTAGCATGTTTTCGTCACCAAGGAGAATTTCTTAAAATAGGTTTACAGAAACAATACATATAGAAGTAATATTCAATCCATAGATTCTCAGTATGACCAAGTAATTTAGCCATGGTTGGCAACGACAAACGTACTGATAGCATGTATTCACATCCACATGCATTATAACACATTTGAGTAAATTCATTGGACCTTGTGTGTCTCCTGTATGTTGATAACTTAATTATTTTAATCTTACCTCTAAACTCAAAGGCGATTATGGTAGACCGTATGGTCCATATATTGCCAATGTCTATACTGAGTCTGTTGTTTTACAAATTTTTGTAAAAGCTTTATATACAACTTGCCTTGACAAAATTTCTACAAAGCAAGAAGAAAAGACTCCATTCATCCGTACGTCTGTCCGTCAATTACTGTGCATATGACTGTTTTTCTCTTTACGGAGATACAAAACCATGTAACGGGTCGGGGAATATGCTATCGAAGAATGAAAAAGTTAACAGACCTAAAACTGAAGAAGAACAGTATTTTAGAGTAAGCGTCAATTACAACAGCGCTCCAAACACCCCTGTTTACGTTAGACAAGAAAAAGTGACGCGAAGTTAACTTCTATTGCTTTATTTCACTAGACAATTAATAAGTTGATATCGCATATAATGTTGTATTTAAACGCTGGTGATATGTGTTTCTATCACAGGAAATGGAAGAATAAAATGAGAAGACAGACAAAAGTTTATTTAACATGTAATGCATTTAAATAGATACGCGCACTTTATTGCAATGCACATGTTATCAGTAAGTGCCTAATATTAATGACTCACAATATTGACCTTTTAAAATACGAATTGCAACCATATTTCATTGCAGTTTTTGACCCTAAGGTTGCTGTCTTTTGTTCTAAATACAGTGATACTAAGTGATTTGCATCACGCTTTACCGGCGAAGAAAAGCACACTTACGACCCTCAAGTTTTGTTTGACATTTTCAAGCTGTCCTAACAATCACAAAATCCCAAAGACAACACATTATCTAATTAATTTGATTAGATATTCTTTTATTAAATTTATGACCATTAAAATTTTCGTCATCACACAATCGTTTGAAAATGAAATAAAATATCAAAGTTCGACCTTGGTCTGTCTAGCTGAAGAACATTCTTATAGGTCTATAGGTCGGATAGAAGATATCAATTGACGGGTAATTAAATTAATTACATGTATCACCAAGTGTTGTCATTTTAATAAAACATTTGAATACATAAATGCTTCTGAATTCAGCCATTCTTCCCTGAAGTATTGACGTAAATACGTTTGAAGTATCGGTTCGGTCGGCAAGTTTTTATTTTCTTTTCGACACGAACTAGGTACATAAGACATTTTACTTCGAAGATGGAACAATTGCAGATTTGCTGGCACAGTTTGATAATATATGTAAACTATATTGTCCTTCATCTCCTATCGAGTGCAAAGTCAATGCCTTATCAAAGCTGGATAATTTCAATCGTTTAGAACCAATATATATACATGACATTGAAGCTGTCCTAAAAATCACAAAATCCTTTGGGCATTTCGTAAAATGGATTATTTATAAATACATGTATCTTATAATTACAACAGTAATGGTAGAATGTATAGATCTTAAGTTTCGTGTATGATATCTTTGGACTATTTCAAAAGCACTTGTAAAAAATGATTTATAAACAAACTATTAAATAAGCCATTGTGTAGATGAATCATATTTGATATGTAACTAGGGGTTGATGCAGGCGATTTTAAAGCATGCTGACAATTGAATTTATCTCAGTAAACATCCAATAAAAATAATTATTTAAGTCTTAGCTGCTTAAAATTGTACATAAATTGAATAGGTAGTAAGGCTAAGCGTCTGACAAGATCAGCGAAAAATGTTTCTTTTTAATCCTATTTGTCTTAAATCATCGTTGTTACGGTTGCCCATACAATCGACGCCATCTGTAACGCTTAATATCTCATTTAAAATTTCGAGTAAAGATCAACTTCCAAGTACGAGAAACACATTTGCTTTTTGTTGTTTCAACCTCACAATGTATTGCAACGACAATAAGCCTCGTCTTAAAGTTTCATCTTGAGGGTCATATGAATAGTTGGGCTGTGACTTGTGGGCCGTATATATTCGTCTTCTCGGCTATTTTTTCTAGTAGTCGGGTTCAAAATAACCTCATACACAAGAGAAGTTCATGCAATTTTCGAAAACTCGAACCGGAAGTTAGTTGGTTATTAATTTACCCCAGAACTTCACTCGGCACCAGCTATCCTTTCCTTTCGATTAGAGCCATCTTGATTTTGATCGAGCTGACGATATTTTTCCATTGTAAAATGAAAACAAAAATATATGTTGCACTGGCTAACTCTAGCTAGGTTGCGATCTTAACTTCTAGACCATCAAGCACCACAGAAACAATTACCTGTTTATACTTGACGGGTTTTACATGGCAAGATCCATTTTTCTTAAATGAAAGTTAAAAATTAATGTCTGTTATTAAAGATATGTATTTTGCGACTGTTGAATTTGATGTGATGTTTGAAAATAACAATATTTTTGGACACACTGTCAAAACAGACAACTTTTAGTTAAAATTAATAAAAATTAAAAATGCTAATACAAAGTAGGATAGACAAACTTAACATTTTTATGACCTCTATAAATTATTTGAAAGAATTGTACTAGATGATAGGAGTACACTTTTGAACCTAATATAAAACAAAAACGTACCTTTTTGTCGTTTTTTGTTGGTCTGTTCAAATTAGTTGAGTTAATGTCACGATGATAGAAACTGTTCAGTCATGCTTCAGACAAGGAAGCTTGGGCAAGTGAGAAAGCAGAATTTTGTCACCAAGATACGACTGACCTTTCCGAAACAGGAAATTGAGGCAAACATGCTTTTTCTTAATACAATTCGCTAAGTTAAGATCTATGAAAATAAATGGCTGTACTTGACTGACTTTTCCTTCTCTATGATTTGTACATGGCATTTTCGAGCAAGTAGTTAGGTCTGACAAGATTATTGATATTGCAGTGACAAAATATTCATGGTCGAATTCCGTCTTCAAATGGAGGTTACAGATATCTTTTTTTGTCCTGTACTTCGTATGCACTAACATGACCCGACAGTGTACAGGGATTAGTGTCATACATTATAGGCAACATGGTATATATATATACTAACGGAAAAATATAACTGTGCATACTTCAAGGTATAGAATTTTTTTTAATATTAGGAATAGTAACATAAAACTTTGCAAATTAGCCAATCAACGTTTTATTTCTAACAATCAATACAAACACTTCATCATGTAAAACAATTTTTACAGTAACAAGGCGCAGAAGTTGACAGGTATGAAATCTGATTTCACAAGGTCAGTATCGTGTGTGGCCTCCATTGGCGTTCAAGCAAGCACGGCAGCGACGAGGCATAGAGGCAACTAAGTTGGCGATAACTGCCTGTGGAATGGTGTTCCAGATGTTGACCAATGTCTGCGCTAGTTGGTCCAGCGTGAGAGGTTGGTTACGTCTTTGACGGAGGCGTCTCTTCATCTCATCCCAAACGTGCTCAATTGGTGAAAGATCTGGTGAAACAGCGGGCCAGGGTAAGACACTCACGTTTTGCTGAGCCAGAAACCCGGTAACTACACGTGCTACATGTGGCCGAGCGTTGTCTTGTTGAAACGTCATGTTACGCCCTTGACGTTGAAGAAATGGCAGCACGTGGGGTATGACAATCTCATCTCTGTAACGAACACCCGTTAAATTGCCACGGACAATTACAAGCTGGGTCCTGCCTTGAGATGAGATACCTCCCCAAACCATTATCGACCCACCACCACCAAACGTTGACGTTGAAAAACACAGGGATCCAAGTAACGTTCTCCGCGACGCCTGTATACACGAACTCGTCCGTCCGAACTTTCTAAGTGAAACCGCGACTCGTCAGTAAACAGAACATTATTCCAATATGCTCTTGGAAGCCTTAGATACTGTCTGCACCACTGACGTCGACGTTGTCGATGACGTAAGAGAAGAGTAGGACGTATCGCAGGACGTCGTGGAGTAATGCTGTGCTCTCTTAATCGGTTTCTAACAGTTCGTCCACTGATAGGTCTCAAGCCAGGAATTGTTCGTGCTGTTAATGTGGCCGGTTGAAATCGATTCCGTAGGTGTGTAAGCCGGATATAATTGTCTTGACGGATTGACGTCACACGTGGACGCCCTGGACGTGGTAGATCACGGACGTTGCCACGTTGCTGAAATCGTCGCCAAAGTGCTGATATGGTGTTTCGGTGAACACCTAAACGCTGCGCAACCGCATTTTGAGCAATGCCTGCTTGGAGCATACCGACGGCACGTAGGCGATCATTTTCTGAGATGCGTGGCATTGTCTTCAAAGACTTAAAATCCAAATTAAGGTGTTTTTCTGAACTGCTGGGTAGCTCACTATAATTTGACGGTTAAAATAACTCGAAACAGCATGTACGAGGATGTTAACATAAAGAAACACGTAAAAAGCGAGACCGTTACGGGCTATAAATTTTGCACGTGCAACTCGCGAAAAGCAGTATTATTGAAACAAGATTACCTTGTGAATTACACAAAAGAAATCTGCTAAAATAATTTTATACCTAATAAAAGATATTAAGTATTTTAGTGTGCACAGTTATATTTTTCCGTCAGTATATATATATATATATATATATATATATATATATATATATATATATATATATAACGAATTCTAGCGACCATATCTGACCTATTGAGATTAATGAAGCGGCCGACAGTAAGCGGAATATAACGACCAGATTAGTCGGGTCACATAATTCATAGATTATGAGAGTACTTAGAAGCGGTAACATTGTAAAGACATCTTGTTCTTCTCACCATTCCAAAAATATAAGGAAGAAAAGAGTCACGTAAGCTTAATGATATATGATTGGAAGAAAGATTCCACCGTGTAAATGAGTCTTATTTTTCTAGCTGAAAAAGAAAATCTTGAAACATATTGAAAGAGTTTGAGAAATATTTTGACGAACACGACAATATTACTGCGTCGTTTTAGCCGCAAACGTTTCACGCACCCATGTGTTAATACAAACTGTTTTAGTTTACATTAAACTGGATTTAGCTACCTTTTTTCTTCGTCTAATCTATTTATAGGTTGATCATGTTATAAAACTACTAATTTAACTTCCGTTACCTAGACCACTAACGCACTTAGGAAAGTATTTTTTATACAAATATAAATAAACTCTTGTCGTTTGTTTCCACGGACATCATTAATTTTTTCACGAGCTTTCGAAGCGAGTATATATTAACAGTTCGTGACATTTTGTGGTCTTCTGACATCTTTAAGTGGACGATAAAAAGTCGTAAGCATGGAACATACCCAAATTATCAGAAGTAAAAGGAAAGGTCGGTTAAGTATCAAACGATTTTTTTCTTTGCATACTCGGATTTAACCAGAAAATATGCCGATAATCATGATTTTAGAAAAACAAATAGTTCACTGAGAGAAGGTTTTGTACTATTTTCAGTTTTATTCATACAGTGCTCGGAGTAACCAAAGAACATTTGTATGAAATTCTGTCCGTCATATCCCAAGAGACAGACGGATCAATCGATCAAAGGATATCTTAACAATTAACCAATCAAAAGCCTCGATATAAATTTAAAAGTCGTCTGCAAAGTTTTGGGAAGAAACTTAGAGGCAAATTAGTGACAATGAAGAATGCTACAGAAAACTAAACCAAGGCCCTTAATTAAGGCCGTGCTAAACCTAAGCTAAACGAAGTATCATTTAGTTGCTATATATGTTTTCTGTTTGAAATTAATTTTTTTTTCATATTTTTTTTGTACAGAAGAAACATTCTTATTTTTTTGACTTCTTTCTCTATATTGTATGTAAAAACAGCTTCACACTGACGTAGGCGTCCAGGGTTCATTTTCAGTCTGTCACCTGTAGAAATAAATTTATATCAAGTAAAATGTCACCCAAGAGGGAAAGACAGAAAGAAAAATATCATTATCATAAATATTATGAATACAATAAACACTATTATCCCCTTAGTCTGTGAATGAATGAATGAATGAATGAATGAATGAATGAATGAATGAATGAATTAATTAATTAATTAATTAATAATAATGATAATAATATCCTTATTTCTCGAAGGTAACATGTCCATTCAATGAAATTAAAAATCAACAACATGGCCTTCTGTCATATGAACAAGATGATAACACATTCAAAAGAATACTACAAGACTAAAGTTTTAAAATTATGAGTAATTGTCACATAACAATAACAGCGGCATGATTTAGTGCAAGCAAACTATACAACTTGGGTACCTTGTCCGCCTTTTACACTGCTTTTTTTAACATTTCGCCATAGTCTACTTAAATTCGTAACAGTAAACTTTTTCTGGGTCTCAAATATTGAAATGATAACACAGAAGAATGATCAGCAGAATTATTTGTAGATTTCGTTATCACGAGAAATTCAGCTGAAACATTGGATAATGGAAAATACTGATTTGTCACATGGACTGTTTTTCAAAACAATGTGGTCTTAATTTATATCTTCTAGGCATATCAAGTATCCAGTAACGAAATGTTTTGTATTTTAAATGTTTTATGTTCTTGGCTAAAACATATATCATTTATTTGAAGGAATGTTTAGAAACACTAACCGTAAATTTACTGATTAAATCAATTTAAAAATAAAAAATTAGTGATAAATAGTTTCAATAAAATCCAAAATGATTTAGGACTTTTAATCATTTCTTGGTTCACAAGCATTGAACTGATAATTCTTGAGATATATAGTCTATAAATCTAAACAACTTGCAGAACTGAACGTTTCAAATTCTCCCTGACTACAAACAATTTTCATAATTTTCCGAAATGTAAATATTTTCTTAATCATCTAGATTTGAAAATCTAGAGTTGCAAAGTGCGTGTTATCTTTGCATATGTACAGATATACAGATTTAATACGTTTTTACTAAAGAGAAGCTTTTGTACTCAACTTTCGAATGCAGGGGTTTCAAAACTTTAGTCAAAGAAAGTCCGTGAATGTCATGTTTTCCCGCTCACCTATGATTTTGAGCGATAAATGACTGAGCTTCTTTTAACAAACATGATCACCAGAGCTCGAAGAAAATCGTAAAATGAGAGTATATCAAGTTTAATTAAAGGTTTACAACTTAAACTGGACCCAAAAACGACTTTGTGAAAACATTAGATTATAAAAGCACTTCCCAGAAACTTCGGTTAAAAGTACTGCATGTTGCACAGTTTATCGTTTTAAGAAGTTCATAGTAGCTTTGTGGTTTAGTTGGCATAATTGTAACTTGTAAGTCCTTAACTGATCAAAAGTCAAATGTCTGAGTATTACAACAGGTGTGATCCTTTACAAGACACTTGTTCAGCTTACAGTTTCTAATATGGGTTACAAAAACCGATTTTACTTAAACTAGACACTTAAAATAATAGAAGTGTTAATAATCCCCCAACCAAACTGTTTTGTAGTAAATGATTGATCCATACTGTCATTTAAAGAGGCTGTATCCCAGATTTGACATTTTTTTTTCTTTTTATAAATTATATATTTAGATGCCGTGAGATGTTGAGATTATAACAACATAATATTTTACTTCAAAACTGATTTTAAAAGTCAAAATAGAATAAAAAAATATTTTCGCTCCAGCCTGATTTGAACTCTGGACCCCTCATGTTAACAAAATATTTCCAACGCTTTTACTGTCACCACCATCGCCGCATGTTTTATTACAGATATTTACTTTAAATCTTATACGATATAGTTATACCGTCGCGTTACGGTACAGCACTTTGAAAAGGAAAAAAAGTCAATTTACAATGTAATTATTTGACTTATTTTTTGACAGTAAGTTATTTTTTAAGCATTAATCATAAATATGACAAGGAATTTATAATACAAGAAAACTTTCTTTTTTTGTCATCTGGAGCACAGCCCCTTTAAACCTAAATGCTTGAAGATGAGTAGAATTCCCAAATCATTTTTTGTGTCATCTAACCATCAGAGTAACAACCGTTATACCACAAAACAACAACATGTTGCCACGTTCTTCCTCATTAAATATAGCTATTGTCAATTTAAAATGCAGAAAACACAACTGTCTTATGAACTACGACGTTGCAATGCTGTGGATTTATCCCTTGATTACGCGAATTTTAAGTATTTGTAACTGGTTTTTAGGTGATTAAGTGTCAGGACCAGGTGTCACGTAAAGGTAGTATGTGATTTAATAATGGTAATGAGTCAACTAACTGCAGTTTAATTGTACAGAAATGTCAAATTACAGTAATGTTATACACGTCTTCCGCTTCCTATATTTGTACTAAATCGTGGTTATTTTACAACTTCAACATCGATTGCAGTCTAATTTTTTTGACACAGACTGCTTCTTGGAGTTATTTTCTACGGTAACAGTCTGAGATTTTTGCCACAAACAGCTTCTTGGAGTTATTTTCAACAGTTATGGTCTTAGATTCTTGCCACAGACAGCTTCTTAAAGTTATTGTCTACGCTTGCAGTCTTAGATTCTTGCCACAGACAGCATCTTAAAGTTATTGTCTACGCTTGCAGTCTCAGATTCTTGCCACAGACAGCTTCTTAAAGTTATTGTCTACGCTTGCAGTCTTAGATTCTTGCCACAGACAGCTTCTTAAAGTTACTGTCTACGCTTGCAGTCTTAGATTCTTGCCACAGACAGCTTCTTAAAGTTATTGTCTACGCTTGCAGTCTCATATTCTTGCCACAAACAGATTCTTAAAGTTATTGTCTACGCTTGCAGTATTAGATTCTAGCCACAGACACTTTCTTAAAGTTATTGTCTACGCTTGCTGTCTTACATTCTTGCCAAAGACTGCTTCTTAAAGTTATTGTCTACGCTTGCAGTCTTAGATTCTTGCCACAGACAGCTTCTTAAAGTTATTGTCTACGCTTGCAGTCTTAGATTCTTGCCATAGACAGCTTCTTAAAGTTATTGTCTACGCTTGCAGTCTTAGATTCTTGCCACAGACAGCTTCTTAAAGTTATTGTCTACGCTTGCTGTCTCAGATTCTTGCCGCCACAGACTGCTTCTTAAAGTTATTGTCTACTCTTGCATTGAAAGTGAAAGATTGCTGTGGAAACCAAGGTTAAACCAATCGCAGGGACTTGAAAGTATCTCCGGAATAGGAGTCCGACAACTAACCACACTTTGATTTACTCCTGGCAGGTTCAAAAGTTGAGAAACTTGAAAAAAATTAATAAAGTTAAGAATTTTAATTTTCTGAAAAATTTTCTAAAACATTTATAACTCAAGCGGCTTTCAGGCTCAAATTTATTGTATCATATAACGGACGAAAAAGGCATCCAGTTGCTACTATTCCTACGGAGTAGAAGTAAACTAAGGATTTTCAGTCAAGTGTTATAGCTGACGTTTTCCTAAAAGCGATATGACTATATATTTTGATAAGGATAACTTTTAGATCAAACTCCCGAAAGTTATACACAAAATGCATCTTATTTAACAGCATAACATAATTTGACAGCATGAGACTCTGGTGTCTACATTTTAAAGGTGCGGTAAGAAAATATCTGGTACTCAATATTGAAAAAGGATACTTTTGAAATGATTAACTTTAAAGAAAGCGCGAAGACAAATAATGTGCGAATCGTGTAAATGAAATTGACAACCGCATGCATGCATTTAAAACAACATTGTTATTTATGTCTAAAATTTATGACTCACAATATCGACCTTTTCAAATACAAACAGCAAGATTATTTAATTGCATTTTGTCACCTAAAGGCCTTTGTCTTTTATATGAAAACATTGTCGCAAAGTGATTTAGGAAATTTGCATCACGCTTTTTTCGGCTTAGATCAATCACTACGTTCTTCTTTCTCGTCTGACATTTCCACTTCCATACAAAAAACAACAAAAACACCTTAATACACACAAAAGGCTTTTCTTTACATACAATCTATATTTTCATCAATTGCAGCATTATAATTTTTCCTGTACAATGGTGCAAATGTTAAATATAATACCAAAGTTCGTACTCATTAAGAAACCCATGTGTCTGACTTATGAGTGATCTATTTTAATTTGTGTATATGTCAAAGTGAAGAAATCAATTGACGGGTAATTAAAATTCATTATCACTTAGTGTTGACAGTTTAATGTAAAACATGCGCATTTTTTTCAGTGAGTGAATTGAAACATTTTTTTTTTATTCGTGTATTGTTTTAATTAAGGAAATATGAAATGACAGCGAGGCTATTCAAGTTTCTCAACTCAGACGAACTGACTGGCTTAAATCTGAACAAAGATCATTTTGATTCGGAGTTTCGTTTGGCTGCAGTTGCTCGTCGACTTACTAATTGTTTGTAAGTTAATTTCTCAAGATTCAACATATATATTAAATACTGCCGCGAAAATCATAACTGATACGTTATTGTTTAAGACGAGTAACAGAAACTTGCAATTTATAACTTAATCTATTTGTCATGATAGACAAAACAATAACATATCTGTTATCGTGCTGTTATGACTAGCTGGATTCTTACTTGGAACATTCCACTCATCCTCATGGCACGGGTGCACTGAATTTAGTCTTCTTACCAAGGCCGTTTTATGTAATGAAAATGTTTTCGTTACCCGTAAACAGAAAAAGAATAAAAGAAAGCCATGATATTTGTATCAGGCAAAGCACTGATATTTTCATAAAAAGCACATACATTTAATGGGTTTCGGTTTGAGGTATTTTTCGAAAAATCAGTAAAACTGTTGATCGTGGGGTCAGTTCGAAGCGTACCTGCCTGTGTGTTCCATGATTGTCAGTCAGGTGCCTTACAAACAGATCCCATAAATGCCCCCATTATCATCATAAAAATACTGCAATTGAGCCCTTTTTTATATCAAACTGATATTCACAAAAAAAATCATATATGAAGACCATAATCTTTCTCTGTGTTAAGATAAGTATAAGCAGTCATGAAGCAGAAATGAAGATGTTGCAAAGTTTTTTTGTGTCTCTCCTATCTCGCCCCCATTCATGCTGTTTCAAACACAGACATTTCTTTATTAAAACTGTCAACTGCGCATATACAAAAACGTAACGAGAGTTTTTTTGTCGTGCCTTTTCCGATTTTGTATCTTTTCAAGCTGTTTCTAATATAGGCATTTCTTTATTAAAACTGCCAACGGTGAGTATACATAGGTTTACCCACCCATATAAATTACACAAGTCTTTTAAATCTCATGTTGCATGATAAATAACGCAAATGTTTCCCCAATACTTTTCCCAGTTTTGTACATGGGAAGTTTTACCTTGAGATAAAACTGTTATCATTCAAAGCTCTCGTTCATAGGTATAAAAGAAATGACAGCTGGAAGTTTTGAACTGTACACAAAAATGACGTTTTATATATAAAATGTTTTATGACAATCTCCAAGTGAAAGCCAACTTCATAAATTAAATATTACAAAAAAAAAAACAGCCAATACAAAAAGTGATTACTTACTACAGATTCAACCCTCTTGTATACAGGTACACCAAATTACAAACACAAAGCAGTTAACGTAACTGTATTGCGAGCCGTATCTAGGTATTTCATTCTTAGACATAGGATTGCACATCGAAGTATACAGAGTAATCATTAGTATATAACATAAACACGATGCAACGCAGCCTATCGTGACGAAATGAGCTTAGTAAACAAAGCAAAAGATTTCATGGCAAAGTATAAAATCAAAAGCCAAACAGCGTAACCTAGGAAAGAAAAGCATGACATTATATCGCATTAAAAACTAAAGCAAGGCATATTTTTCGAAACAATTATTTCTATACAATCACAAGCAAGCATTTGTTACAGTCTTATCAACGGTAACGGTGTTTTTTAGTATCAATTACTTCTGTAAAATGTTTTTGCGCACCAATTACTTGTTGAAATGTGATATCTTATGCAAGAAATAGTGAGCTACGCAGTCCTGTCTTTGAAATGTTATATGCTCGCCTACTTAAGCAGTAACATGAGAGTTATCTGGCGGGAATGATTTGATACCAATATGCATTGTTATAATATACAAACAAGACAAGATTGCAAGAAATAAAACAGAGGTCTCTCTGTTATAAGATCTATCAATTTACTGTTAGCTTTGATGCCAAGAAATGTTTAAAATTTAAATCTCATTGTCGTGTTTACAGAGATTGTAGATGTTTCTAAGAAGACCATGTGGAAGATTTGTACCAATAGTATCTTACCAATATATACGAATCATTTAAAACTGCTCTCGATAAATGCTTTTAGAAGTTCTGACAGCTCTTGCACCTATAATAGAAATACGGTTAATCGGTTACAAAATAGTTCCACTTTTATATACGTCAGAGCTTCCTGCTTACTCGTTGAGAGACATCTTGACAATGGTTCAGCTCGTAGTTTCTTTATTTTAGAATAAGAAAGAAATTTAAAAAAAAAATGAAATACTATTTTTATAAAAACAAATTAAATTTAAAAAAAATCAAATATCGTACAGGCCTCGTGACTTTTACCTCTAGACAAAGGAATAATATACGTACATGTTATTTTCACAGATTTAGTAAAGTTAGACCCAAAACAGTTCAGGTCACTTTTTATTTTATTGGCTTTGATAAAAAAAAGGTTTATGATTTTCAACTGGTGAATTACCTTCGCTTTGCGAAATTGCTTTATTTAAGGACGTTATCAAACAAGACAATGGTGTATAAAATGATCAACGAACGAAATATAAATAGTTAAGACATACTTGACGCTTTAAATACCTCTATAAATCAATTAGAAACTCTTTTTTTACTGGATAAGGAGTACTTGTTTTCAAGTGCCGCCATTTTTGATAGCAAACATATTATAAATGTAGCTTCAATTTAGTAAAAAGGTGGTTTGCGATTATTAATAACGTAAATGCGTAAATGTCACGTTGATTGTTAAGATTCAGTCATGTTTTGAACACGGAAGCTGAGAAAGCAAGATATACGTGACCTTTATGAATGAAGAAAGTCTCAATTTACGCGAGGGGATAATACGTTTATTTGATTTTAAGTTCTTTTATTTGAGTGCTTTGACTTTTGTAAAAGAAAATGCACCAAAAGTGTTTATATCTTTTTGTGCCTTTTCTTTACTTGTGTATATAAAAAGTACTCTAGATACGTATTAGTTATGACATAAATATTTTTTTTGTCTTGAAAATATGCGTTTTACGTGTTGAAAATGTCCATGTTTTTGCAAAAATGTTCTGGAAAATCGTCTGCTGTGTAAAAACTCATACTTTGAATACAAACATCTTTTGCAGAAACTACGCAGAGATTTGGTACATGCCGTTACAAGACACATTTAGTGCTGACATCGTCTAGCCTGTGACACCTGCAACAAAATTGTTCGTGGTCATAAATCATTGCCAACTCGCGACCAGTGTGCGACCATTTCGGAACGTTGGCCAGTAAACCATTCTGTTGGTTGGAAGCAATTGCTATGATGGCATAAGGTCAGTGTTTCCACATTGTAGTCAAATGTACAGTTTTTGGTAACGCAATTTGACTGCAGTAAAACGACCTTCTCAGAAATGATAATGAAATAGGCAATGCAGTTTGCAGACTTTGAAGTATTTAGAAAAGTAAACAGTGTCAAAATACGTTCCTTTTTTCACAGCAGCTTTTAAACTGTATGTAAAATAGGGAAACAGACACCCCATTTAATAGAACTTAATAGAACAAGTTTTCTTAAAGAAAAAAATCGCACGTTCTCAATTTCCTGAATGAAACAGAAAATCTTGAAAGGATTGAAGATAATATTTTGGCAAACATGGTCATCTTACAGGGAGGGTTTAGCCGCAAACGTTTTACGCACTCAGCTTTGATACAGGCTGTTTTAGTTACCGGATCTCATGAAGGTAAAACTGGATTTAGCTACTTTTTTCTGTATAAACGTTTTTATCTGATCTATTTATAATTTCATTAAGTAACACAACTCCCACACAATAAAATATCGTAAGAATAGACCACCAACGTATATAGAAACGTGGTTCAGCTAAAAATAGTACTGCCTTTTACGTTTGTCTTTTGTTACCACGGACATCAATAATTTTTCACTTTTTATAGATGTTTTTTTATCATATGGATGGATTTTTGAAGTGACTCCCAATTAACTCATTGTGACAATTTGTGGTCACCCGGCGCCAATCAGCAGACGACATAATGTCACAATCATGTATCGTGCTCAATATATCTGATGAAGCTTCATTTAAAAAAAAAACTTGTTTTTTCTTTCGAGGTAAATAGTTAACCACAAGATTGACAAAAAATACACAGATAGTCACGGTTGCTTTAAATCATTCGCCGCGTTTGGTACAATTATGAACACTATGAATTAGACCTCTTGTTTGAATGAAGGACATCATTCTTCGTGGTAATCATGAGACACATATTCACATGAAACGCGATTATATCTTGAAGAAACAAATTATTACTTGAAAGTCCATGTGTTTCTTGATGTTTTTTTTTTCTTTTAAATTTCTTTAAAAATTTTCTGACAGAATAATTAATACGCAATTGCAGAAATTCATTACCCTCATTTGTCCAAAACAATACTTGACCTCCGAAATGTGTGTATCAATTTTTTTTCTCGGGAGAAAGTTGTGACCTTGTAACATTTTTTATCACACAGATAACATTCTATCGTTATTTTTCTATCATAAGCCAAAAGACACGAGTGAATGTTTGTAAAAGATAAAATATTCAAAAATCAATATTAGATACTTATTTTCGTTACGTTTTTGTCAAAAAATAGTTCTATTAAAATACAGAGTTGGACAGGAACTTTAATTATTTCTTGGCTAATATGCACTGGCGAATTTATCATACTTTAGAAGCAGAACCTAAGTACTTTGAATGAGAAGGGAACATGAACGTTTCAATTTCTCCCGAGCTACACACCATTATTAAAATTTTCTAAAATGTACAGTCGAAATAAATTGTCTAAATCACTGAGTGAGTGAAAATTTTGAGTTGTTAAACGTGCGCTATCTTTGCTAGTATACAAATTTACAAACTTAATACGTTTGCTTTGATATATTTTGATAAAGAGAAGCCTTTTTTGCTGCAAGGGTCTGCAAAACTTTAATCAAAGCGGTGCATAACTTTCTAAATGACTACAACCATATTCAAATGTCTTTTCTAAATAATGTAACACTGATTCACATTTCCTGGCCAAACTTCTCTCAAAACTACTGCTTGAATAAAGTGTTGCATATTGCAAAACTAGACGTTTTGAAACCAGTGATTTGTAATAAAAGCAAACTAGTGGTTACGATAATTACATCTCTCACAGCTTAAATGTCAATGTTTGAGCTCCCCTACTGGCCAAACTTTCAGTGCAAGAGGACTCGTCGATAACTCATGAACTTGTTCTTCAGAGAAACTTTATATGCATAAACAGCCGTCATGATTTCGTATCAAAAGTAACACACATGCAGATGCAAAACTGTCCCCTCCCAACCAAAACACACAAACTGTTTTCTTTTCTTTTTGGCAATGGTTCAATTTACTGATACTTGCCGTTATGAACCACACATTTTTTCAACAGAATCTTCGAGACGCGAAACATTCATGAAAAGATTTTTATTCTTGTAATTGACAATTGAAATCTATAAAACCACACAACCTCACATTATTTCTGTGTAGTTCTACATCCGGAAGAATGACTCATACAATAAAATTGTCAAACTCAGTTACATTGCTTATGAGACCATCATATCACCATAAATCACTGGTTTTAAATTTTGTTGGATCAAAGAATTAGTCAGAATGATTGGTTCATAGTGATAATTTGTAAACCAGGTATTACCTACAGAATTTTGTAATGAAATACACGTATACGGAATTACCGATATATTATAATAGTAATAATAATAACATTATTCAATAAATAATAATAAGGAAAATGATACTACTTATAAATACTACTACTATATAGGAGACTTTATTTTTCATTGGCAGACTGAGTTGTGAGTGCGAGTTTCTACACTTACATTAGGGTTTTACTTTGTTCTAATATTAACGGATTTGGAAGTTTAAAGCTGAACATTTTGAAAAACTTAACACAAGAAAGATTAAAACAAAGCCTATGGAAGATTTCATTTACTTAGAAAAGCGGGACCCCACCCTTTCTTGTTATAATCGACTAAAATGTTTCGTAAAAAGACTGTTGACTCGGGTAGTAAAACAGCGTAATAAAAGGTAGAGTCAAGCCGATAGACAGATAAAATTCATTTTTCAATATATTATCGTCCCATCAATTGAGTCATCTTCAAAAACGGAAAATCAAATCCTTAAATTTGTAAACATTAACGTCGACAGGCAAACATAAGGTCATAGGTTACCTTTTGATCATATCGATATAAGAATTTCGGCAACAAATACAGACAGTGGAAAAAAAATCCTACAATATATAGTCAGAACTATGCTAGAGTCATTAATCTTGTTAAAGTTTTTTCCTTTTTTATCTAGAGATTGAAAAGAAAATTGAAGCGGTTAATGTTACTCATTTGCACGTGTTTCACGTACATTTGTAAGTATATATTAGTGCTACTTTGAACCTTTTGAAACCGACGAATTATTCTGTTATGCAATCTGTTTTGATTTCTGATAAAAACAATTTACAAAAAGTTGCTGGTTTTTCTTGTTCTTTTTTTCAACATACAGCAGATACTCCCATTAATTTTCTTGTTGTATAGTAGATTAAAAAAACGTAAAGAAAAAAGTCTCACCAAACCATTACTTTTAGTTTAGTAGAAATCCATTCGCTGAATACTATTCTATAGTTGGTGATATTTCTATATTTTCGATCATTTATTTTCGATATTACATATAATTTGTTCGGCCTTAACAGACAATATCTGTGAAATAAAAAAAAGTTGCAGACGATATATTCGCTTACGTCCCGCTTTTAAGAAAGATATATTTTTTGCAATATACTTCAACGGTCTTTGCTCACACAATCTTAAAATACTTCAAAAAACTTGATTAGATTAAAGTTTCAAGTTATTGTACAACAGTGTACATCAATGTTTGACACTTTTATTTGCAATTGAAAATTCAAATTTGTAAAAAATGTCCAATTTACATTATTCAAACACTAAAATTTATGACTGTACGATGGCAGTTAAAACGCGAGCTAGGCATATATTTTTTTCTTTCTTTTTCTCTTAAGGCAGATGGTAAAACTATTTTTTTTTCACTAGCTTTTTAGTGTTTTACAAAACAGTAGAATAAAATGCTATTTACCATAAGGAATCAACTATTTGCCAGGTACAATTCTGAACGTTTTTATGAACTTCCACATTTCCACTTTACTGTAAGTTGCTTCAGTATGCTCAATTTCACAGGCGCGATTTATATACTTGCTTTCATAATTTTCTCCACTACCCCAATCTACGCCACTCCCTGAAAAAAAAAAAAAAAAAAAAACCAAAAAACTCAAACAAACAAACAAACAAAAACAAACAAAAAAACCTTCAAAATTAAATATACAGTTAAAAGTATTTGTCGAAATTTGAACTGTAATACTGGCATCGAGAAAAGGGTTTTCGATACTAGTATCACTAGCATTGCAGATGATTGTTTCAATACTGAAGCGAATTTTGTGCAAATCTTAAGAGTGCTCTAAACTGTTAAACACATCCAAATCAGCGTTTTCGGGAACCAGTCAATATTGTCTAGGGTTTGAAAGTTAACAAAACAGTCTGACTGATTAGAATTTAAAGGTTATTATGAAAAGCAAAAAAAAAAAAAAAAAAAAAGAAACAAAAAAAAGATAATAAATAAAAAACAAAATAAAACAACAACAAAAAACATGCAGCATGGAATGGTAAATATGTATGAAAATATTTTCATGATTGCTTCTTTCCTAACATCAGCAAAGGTAGCATCTTAAGAAACTAATTGGATGAGACTGGAGCCAGGAGTTAAATGAAAAACTGTTGAATTTGATTTAGTTGTGTTTAACCTAAACTCTGACTGCACGTCGTATGAGTAAGTGTTGGACGTAATGCGATATGCCTTCCTTTAATTTCCATAACTAATTTTAGAAAGAGGGCATATTTTCCCGTAAATAATTTTCTCCTTCAGAATCTTTTTGAGCAAGTAATTACACTTTTTGACAGGAGAGTGTGGATATGAAATTTCACACGAAAAAATTCAGTGGAAAGGACTTATTACAAAACTCGATACACGAGTGTCAAATAAAATTACGAAAACTGCAAGAAAAATAAATTACTGTCGTAACTATAAGGGTCATGGTGGTCCAAATAATCATTATGTGAATATTCAACAATACGGGGATAAAACGTAATTCTATTTTTTGGCCTTTTATCACCATTTGTGTCGACCAGCCTAAATACGTGTCTGTTTGCCTGCCATCCTGTCTTCCGTCCCATCACATGACTTTCTTTTCACCACACTCTGTTTGCCTAAAAGTCTTTCACATATACGCAGATGCGCACGCACGCACATGAGCATGCAAAAACGCACACAGATGCACGCTAGCACTCCTCCTTCTAGAATGTTTTTTGTAAATTTTATGAAGTATTCCTAACAGTGCTAGGCAACAGTCATGTCCACAGTGCACGGTACCATTCCCCAGTATAGAATATTACTTTGTCTTAAAATAGGGCAGGCAGTTAAGATTCACAAATAACAGAATATATGAATGTCTGTGATATTTGGGATGAAATATATGTTCAAAACTGAGAAAACAGCGTTACATGTACTGATAAGCTATAGACAACAACACCAAACCCTACTGTGGTTGTGCCGTCACCTTATTCTAACTTGAAGAAAAAACAAAAGGAATGTCGGAAATGAGCATATTTTTTTTTAAAAAGAGAGAAAAAAATCTGGTCTTCAGAAAGAAAAGAACGAAAACGATCCTCTTGCTTGGAGTGGGTACGGATCAGAGACATGTATCAGAAGTCTCTGGTATGGAGTAAAAAAGTGTCAAAAATAAAGCGACATTGATGTAAACAGCTTTCAACCAAATGAGGAAAAATAAATCAATTTCAAATTTCAGAAAGCTGTGTATCAGGTTCAAATACTTATTGATGCGTCTCATTTATATTTAGCGGAAAGTTTTGTACATTTATATAGAAAACCATTTTCACATCTGCATATAATTTACGCACAATTTAATTCGGTTTTTACACCCTAGATCAGAGTTTTATAACATAGAAACTTCCGTTTAACAGCCGCACATGATTTCAGTAAATAAAATATTATAAAAACTGCAGACATTTTATGAAGTTTTTATACATTTCATTTTCTATCAAACTTTAGCTTTAGATTCGAAATAATATTTAGAAATATTTTTTTCGCACTAAATGATACAGAGCATCACATGTACAGTGCGACTTGGTTTTAAAGGCAAACAATTTTCTACATGTATTTACCGTTCATTTTGCCATGAAAGCCAATTTAAAAGTATTTGGAAAAAGAAGTACTTCTCGTTTATTTAAACATTAAGAGAAAAGAATTTTTTCTTCGTACATAAATTATTCTAGGATGGTCAGTTTTCAAGTATTGTCGAAATAGATATATATGTAATAACATTAAAGATGATAATCTTCAACACTTAAGAACATGTCATAATTGATCGGGTTTTTTTCTGAATACAATACATTTTGCTATGGCAGTCTTACACCTTTTAATTTCAACCCACAAACAAAACAACAACAACAACAGATTTCCTTGATTTCATTTTTCCATGTAGCCTACTTGTAATACTACCAAACAGAAGAATAAATCTTCAAGGATATTAGCAAAAGAGGTCTAAACTCCTAAAGTTTTTGAATTTCTAAAGTTCACTTGGTGGACTTGTGTCAAAACAAATAACATTAAAGTGTTGTAACAAAGTAATTTTAAAATTAGATATAGAATACAATGCCTGTTTTATTTATTTACTAGTGGACACCGACCACAATGATTTGACAAAATTTGTGCTTAACAAATACACGATTTTAGTAAAGCATGAACTATCAACGGATAGTAATTGTTGACGTATATTTTCATAGACAAAATCTGCTAAATATTTTTTCAGATGGGCAATTAACCATTCAAGTCCTGTAGGGGTCATGACTTACTACTATATACTAAAACAGGGTATCAAGTACATTTTACACGCAAGGTATTTGGGTCCTTGAATTTATAAACTTGGCACAATACGGTATTTTTTCTGGTCCGGGATGCACTTATAGATAGGTTGACGAAACGCAAAAGTCACATTTATTTCATCAACGTTATGAAAATGCTACATTGGGGAATAAATAAAAAATAACAGTAGATTGCCGAAACGCAAAAAGGCACATTTATTTCATCTTAATTATAGAAATGCTACATTGAGGAATAAATAAAAGAAACAGTAGGTCGCCGAAACGCAAAAAGTCACATTTATTTCATCTAAATTAATGAAATGCTACATTTGGTGTTAAATACATTGAGGAATAAATAAGAGAAAACAGTGTACCCGAATTGTTAAATTGCGACAAAAGTGATGCATACTAACAATGATTCAGTGGAGAAACTGTCCTCTTTACAGCTTGGCAACGTATACACAACACTCTTCTATAAGAAAAATAAATGCTTGAAAAATCTTGCTGTTTTTAAAGATGAAAAAGGGTCATTCAGACAGAATCTTGGCTCATGTCGTATTTTCTTTCCAAGTTTTAATTATAAACTTCATTTTTCTGAAGTCTTTCGTCATAAATGTTTGTAAGTAACGAACTTGTCTTGACCTGATGTTGAAGGCGTCAACACTTGAAGGCTTCTGTGATTAATAATGATATGTAAATGGATATAATAGACGTGTTCCTAAACTTCCCTGTATCATGTTACAGTGAATACATAATTAAGCTTATGATGACTCCATTTTTGCAAAAATTTCGGAAAATTTTACAAGGAAAAGTCAACAATATGAATATAATGACACTCATTAAAATGACTCTTTTCGTATTTTCATGTCTGTGACTCTATACATTAACTTGTGATAAATTCAGCGATTTTTTTTCAAGCAGTATAGTCTAAACCTGCCACGACTGTCTTTTCATTTGATATTGTCTTCTGCAAAATATCTCGAATTTAAAGTGTACCACACAACTGGAGGGAAAACCGCACCAACCAAGGCCGAAACTGAACTCGAAAAATAATCTTTCTACATCTCCCTCATTTACGAAGAGACTTACTCAAATTACGTATGATAGTTGAGAACAAATGGATCTCAAAAGAAAATGAACGAGATAAGTAATTATGATATCTCAATGTTGTAAGAGAAAATATTCAATACAGTGCATAAATTTATTTTTTTACAAAGGGGAAAATGAACTCAATAAAACGGAGTTTTAAACTACAGTAGAGAACGTTTATTTTCGATGAATATTTATCAATGATAATGATTTGTCTGTATAGATTATTCCATGGTATTTTCAAAGGAAATAAAAAAGCAAGTTTTCAAAGGAGACGCATCTTATGTAAAAAAGGTTGCCCTTATAATATCCCCTTTTCTTTCAAAGTTGGTCTTCACAGCTGCTTCTGTCAAACTATTCGTGTTATCATGTTAACACGTTGTCATGTTTGTAAGTCAGTCTTACTGTTACCAATCTGAGAAAATTTATCGTCGGTAACGGTTGCCCATATGACCGACGCCCCCTACAGAGATTAATAATTTAATGTTGTGGGGGTGTAGCGCAAGATACTGAAAACATCCCATTCCAGAGACACCCCTGGTTCTTTCGCATGCTCAGTGTACAGCACTGATACACGGAACCTCGGTTTTAACGTCTCATCCGAAAGACAATTGGTAATGCTAATGGAGGAGCGGGGGATCAATCTCGCTCCCCCTGAGTTACCAGTCAAGCGCGTTACCACTAGACCACTGATCCGCTCTTAACTGTTCCCAGGACTTATGGCTCTGATATATTAAGGGCAGCTGCTCTAATGTGTTTGACTACAGAAAAAAAACTATGTCACAAAGTTGCGCTACCGAGTAGTCAGGAAACAATACGTTACTTCATACACATATACTTGTCCTATTTGGCAGGTACTAGTCGATTTAATGGCTCAAATGACATATGTTTGTAATAACCATGAACCGCCTCGTTTGCCAAGGTCATATACTGATAAAAATCTTGGATCAGAAAACTACTGGGGCTGAAATAATTGCAATAAAACTTATGGTAATGTACATTCATATAGTCCCGCATCTGACAAATTGTGTCTAGTCAAATTTGTTGAATAAAAGTTTCGATTTTTTTAAGAAACGCCTAGCCACTGAGTTATAACAGAATGTATGTGTGCATTTTTCCTCTTTGCATAAGTAGGGTGCGGAAGGGGTTCTTGGAAGTGGGTGAAGGATGTGAAGGTTTGCCGAAAAAGGGCTGTGCTTTAAGTAGCATGCTGATGAATCTTTAAAATCTGTTTCGTGTAAATGCATGGCAGTTTTTAGAAATGTCTTTCAACAACATACAACTGGACGCCTTCTTTGATTGCTTTCCTATTACACAGAACTTGGAATAAAATTTTCAATTGTAAGACTAACAATTATAACTTATTGCTGCATATTCCAACAGCTTTGATCTGTATGATTTAAAACAAGAGCTGTATTTCAGAAATTGAATGTACTGGGTAGCTATGTTTTGGTTAGCTTAGAACAACAGTCAATTTCCAAACCAAATACTTGGCAGTTTTTGCAACACTATCCTTACCAATTTCTGTTCAACCCCGAAAACGCCTATGTACTACATTGCATGGCAAAAGAGTGAAATCCTGAATCAATGTAAGTGCTAATTCTGAAGTGCGATATTCTAAGAGAAGCAACTCTTACATGACTTGACCCGTAAACACAACAGATTTATCCTGCTTGCTTAATACATTTTCTTAATTTAATGGCACAATATACGATTTTTTGACGGAAAATCGTAATGCTGGAAAATGCAGTTAACAAATTATAACCAATCTTGAAACCTATCAACCTTATCAATATTTTTTCATGTTAAATTTCACATCTCTTTAAGACTGCCAGGTTATAAGCTAATTGTCTATAATTTCTGAGTTACATATATATGGATACATAGTTAATTGCTTGATAGGCTAAGAGTACTTCGCTTTACAAATAAACCTCTTTCAAAATGTGTCAGCTGCTATACCTCTTTCACAATGTCTTACTTCCAAAACTCATTAACAATGCCTTTTTTCCAAAACTCATTCACCTATTTTACAATATGGTAATTATTTTAAATAGCTATGAAAACATTGGATTTCAGTATTACTTAGGTTATTATATGTATGTAATAAGTATGCAAACATTTTAACATTGGTGTATGAGTTGCGCACACAAGATTTACTATATATGGCATGTATGAAAAACCAACGAAGGGCAATAATCCAGTAAAAACTGATCAGAGAAAAATTTCTTTACTTCATGCACAACTATGCATCGTGGTCTATTATGTGTTCGAGTTTGGTTTCAATCCACTCATGGGTGTAGTAGTTGCGCACATATCATTTACTATGTATGGCATGTACGAAAAACCAACAAAGGGCAATAATCGAGTGAAAACTGATCCAAGAAAAAAATCTTTATTTCTTGCACAATAACCCATCTTGGTGTATCATGTGTGTGAGTTGGGTTCCAATCCATCTGCGAGTGTAGGGGTTGCACATACAAGACACTTGTATGGATGGACGTGTGAAATCTATATGCCCTCACACTATGTGCTGGGGGCATAAAAATTCTGACTGAATATCACAGCCAACTTTTGATCACTTGAGCAGATCATGGGTCCAATTAAGCAAGGGAGCATATTAACATTAAACACAATATTACCAAGGGCCAATATTTCAAAACTGTTGATAGAAACAAGAAAACGAATGAATTCTAAATAAAGCTTTTATTGATTCATGTAATTTATAGCTTATTTTACAATATTCTTTTTTACATGAAGAATGCTTTATATTTGTTACATTTCAATCATAAACCATTGAATCAAAACCAAACTGGCTTAAGTTCTAAGGTACCCTAATCATTCATCTTTGTCAACAAGCTCATGTGTTTTTGTCCTACAGAATTTCTATCAAATCTACAAAACAATATGTAAAAAGCAAATTTAAAGAATTCCAAAGTCTAGAAAAAATATGTTCCTTTCACTTCTTCACCTATAAATGATCATCACTTTGTTCACCTAACACCAGATCTAGAACTAAATAGATTATGTAATTTAAGGCCAGGTGTCTAAAATGACTGTTGAACAGTCCATATGTAATACTAAATGCTTGAACAACATATTTTAGAAAATAATATATATAACAAGAACTGATTAACTTAATTTGTAACGTTTCAAGAATATAAAAGCTTTGAACACATTAACTGTGGTGGGTTTTTTGAACACATTAACTGTGGTGTTTTTTTTAACAAATTAGCTGTGGTGGGTTTTTTGAACACATTAAATCTGGTGGGTTTTGAACACAGTGATTTTTCTTTATCAGAAAAATTAAATAACATCACCAATTTTAAAGTTCTAATCCCTTAACAAAGTCACACAAAACTTATCTGCCTTGTACAGTCTTTTGAACACAGAAATGAATATCATAAAAATTCATACAGAAAATAATGTATATAGCACAGACAACAATAAAAGTTAGTGGATAATTAGACAGCAAAGCCGATAAAACACAGCCAAATCAGTAGATAACTTATGCATGAAAATGTCTTCACTAGTGGGGTTAAACATGCAACATTGTTATTTCTTAAAACAGGAACAGCTGTTGAGGAGTTCTAACTATTTAAAACTAAACTAAAATATTCTAAATACTGATTTTTTTTAGAAATGACAAACATTTCAACACATTGTTTTCATATAAAAAAAAATGTGCATTTGTAACTGTAGAAGCTATGGCTTGAAGAATGCAAAGAAAGATTTTGTTGATGAATCTAAAAATAGTTATGAAAAGTTGAAACAAAAAACTCATCAGTTGTGTTTTGTGAGTATGACAATAACAAATAATCATATACTTAACACCGTATCATTTGGAAATATAGGAAACACAAATGCAAATTTTGATTAGAATCAGTTCAAAGCCTTAGGGCCATTCTATTTATATCCCACCCCAGGAAGGAAAAATAAAGAAATTCTTTCAAGGGAGAGAGGTGGGGCCTTTACTTATCAAACAGACTTCTGAGGGTTGGTCCATTTTAGAAATGCCTTCCTGAGCTGAAAGAACTACAGGAATGGTCTTTGAGAAAAATACGGAAGTGATTACTTCTAATATTTTCATACTAAAGTTGATAACATACTGGTACTGAAAGAAACTTAAGCTTTCAATGACTATGTTCAGAGGACCCTGCACTACAAGGCCCATCTTTCTAGGCTTTCAATGACTATGTTCAGAGGACCCTGCACTACAAGGCCCATCTTTCTAGGCTTTCAATGACTATGTTCAGAGGACCCTGCACTACAAGGCCCATCTTTCTAAGCTTTCAATGACTATGTTCAGAGGACCCTGCACTACAAGGCCCATCTTTCTAAGCTTTCAATGACTATGTTCAGAGGACCCTGCACTACAAGGCCCATCTTTCTAGGCTTTCAATGACTATGTTCAGAGGACCCTGCACTACAAGGCCCATCTTTCTAGGCTTTCAATGACTATGTTCAGAGGACCCTGCACTACAAGGCCCATCTTTCTAGACTTTCAATGACTATGTTCAGAGGACCCTGCACTACAAGGACCATCTTTCTAGGCTTTCAATGACTATGTTCAGAGGACCCTGCACTACAAGGCCCATCTTTCTAGGCTTTCAATGACTATGTTCAGAGGACCCTGCACTACAAGGCCCATCTTTCTAGGCTTTCAATGACTATGTTCAGAGGACCCTGCACTACAAGGCCCATCTTTCTAGGCTTTCAATGACTATGTTCAGAGGACCCTGCACTACAAGGCCCATCTTTCTAGGCTTTCAATGACTATGTTCAGAGGACCCTGCACTACAAGGCCCATCTTTCTAGGCTTTCAATGACTATGTTCAGAGGACCCTGCACTACAAGGCCCATCTTTCTAGGCTTTCAATGACTATGTTCAGAGGACCCTGCACTACAAGGCCCATCTTTCTAGGCTTTCAATGACTATGTTCAGAGGACCCTGCACTACAAGGCCCATCTTTCTAGGCTTTCAATGACTATGTTCAGAGGACCCTGCACTACAAGGCCCATCTTTCTAGGCTTTCAATGACTATGTTCAGAGGACCCTGCACTACAAGGCCCATCTTTCTAGGCTTTCAATGACTATGTTCAGAGGACCCTGCACTACAAGGCCCATCTTTCTAGGCTTTCAATGACTATGTTCAGAGGACCCTGCACTACAAGGCCCATCTTTCTAGGCTTTCAATGACTATGTTCAGAGGACCCTGCACTACAAGGACCATCTTTCTAGGCTTTCAATGACTATGTTCAGAGGACCCTGCACTACAAGGCCCATCTTTCTAGGCTTTCAATGACTATGTTCAGAGGACCCTGCACTACAAGGCCCATCTTTCTAGGCTTTCAATGACTATGTTCAGAGGACCCTGCACTACAAGGACCATCTTTCTAGGCTTTCAATGACTATGTTCAGAGGACCCTGCACTACAAGGCCCATCTTTCTAGGCTTTCAATGACTATGTTCAGAGGACCCTGCACTACAAGGCCCATCTTTCTAGGCTTTCAATGACTATGTTCAGAGGACCCTGCACTACAAGGCCCATCTTTCTAGGCTTTCAATGACTATGTTCAGAGGACCCTGCACTACAAGGTCCATCTTTCTAGGCTTTCAATGACTCTGTTCAGAGGACCCTGCACTACAAGGCCCATCTTTCTAGGCTTTCAATGACTATGTTCAGAGGACCCTGCACTACAAGGTCCATCTTTCTAGGCTTTCAATGACTATGTTCAGAGGACCCTGCACTACAAGGCCCATCTTTCTAGGCTTTCAATGACTATGTTCAGAGGACCCTGCACTACAAGGTCCATCTTTCTAGGCTTTCAATGACTCTGTTCAGAGGACCCTGCACTACAAGGCCCATCTTTCTAGGCTTTCAATGACTATGTTCAGAGGACCCTGCACTACAAGGCCCATCTTTCTAGGCTTTCAATGACTATGTTCAGAGGACCCTGCACTACAAGGCCCATCTTTCTAGGCTTTCAATGACTATGTTCAGAGGACCCTGCACTACAAGGCCCATCTTTCTAGGCTTTCAATGACTATGTTCAGAGGACCCTGCACTACAAGGCCCATCTTTCTAAATATAGGTTAGATACCTTTCTCTAAGAATAATCTATAAAAAAATTTTAAATTACTTTCTCACTTTTCATTAATCTGCCTTAGCCCTGAAAAATGAAACCTCCTGCATCTTATATTGCTGTTTCACCTCTGAAACCTTTTCATTATGAAATGTTTCATCTACATGGCTTTTATCAGATTTTTCTCTGGTTTGAAAATGTCAAAGTCGAATCTGCCACCTTCTAACAGTCAGTTATATCAGGTAGGCAGTTTACCTAACCACTGTTCTTGGGAAAAACCAGTACTAGACTTCCAGCTGTCTCAAATTAATGGCCATGACTGGTAGCAGGATTTATACTCATAACCATCAATCAGTAACAGGTACATTGTAATTACAATGACCTTAACCACTACTGTTTTCAGGTGATACATATCAAATATTGTACAAATACAATATGCAAATAGTGCACTTGTTGCACAACATAAAAATAGGAAAATAAAACACATTACAATGACCTTAAAATGGAAACTGACTTCGACGTACATCATTGACAAAATAAACAAATAATATAGATAAAAGACAATTAACAGTAAAAAACATCAGTATATCACATTTTTAAAGCAGAGCTGCCCCACTAAAGCTTTCACTTATTCATATGTGACTGTATATAGGACAGTTATATGTGTGGTCAAAATGACAGAAAATTAAAACAATTCAATTTCCACTGGTGTACTCTTTAAAAATAAAAAATGTCCAGTTATTTTTTTTTTACCTTAATATGTATCTTGTGAAACTGCTACCATTGAGAAAAGTTGAATATGGCCAAAATCTTGTTTTCTGACAGGTAGTTGAACTTAACAACTATTCTAGAAGGTATATTGTCATTTATAAACTTCTTTGAATTTAAAGTCTTTATTACTTCTAACTTAAATAACTTCTGAACATTCGCCAGAGATGCGTGTCAGGACCAAAAACCCTGAAATTGTTTGAAAGTCATGAGAGCCAACTAATGCCCCCAGATTTACCAATGAAAACCATCATTATGAAATGGATGGTATAAAACCCAGAGCCTGTCCACTCTGTGTTACTTCCATTAACTCGGCAGCTATTCGTCCTTGCATCACTTCAACCTGGATTTTTTTTTTTCTTGGCACATGGAAAACCCGGACTTACGTGAATACCTGGAAGACTTATATCTCTGATTCACTGTAATTTCTGCATTTATCATCACTGTCCTGCATCTTTGTCATTTTGAACACAAATAAAACTAAAGTTTTCAAATAAAATTAATATTGCATAGGCATAGCTTTGTTCAGGTACATCTCTTATAGGCAGCTGAAACCTCATGCGAAATATCTACAGCACTTATTAGAAATAATAGAAAAATATCACTTACATTTTGTTTTCAATGACAACATTCACAACTATACTGGAAAAATATTTTCACAAGTGTCCTTGATTTCAATATATACTGAATATTTCAAACAGTAATTCATGTTTTTTGTTCAGCTGCAAATGTTCTACCAGCTACAAATTAAAAGAAATACTTTAAAGACTTAATAGTAAACTGTAAATTTTTTCTAAATTTATCCGGTCTAGTTGGATCCATTTCAAACGGATGAATTTCTGGCAGCAGTAAGAAGGCACTTTGCTAACCCACTCACATTTACTTGATAGTTGGTGCCGGTCTATTCCGGCCTATAATGTCACCGAAATAACTGTGTGACAAAGCTGTTTTGGCTGAAATTCTAGAACTTGGCTCATACTTCATCATTTTCTGAAAAAGAAATATTTCTATCAGTATTTTCAATCACGTAAATGCAGAACTGTTTTCTTTTTTTCCTATTGATGTGAACTGTTTATATTAACTGTAATTCTAAATTTGTTCTAAGAAAGTAGTTTAATTTCATATAGATAACTTCAATTAATGTTTTTAACAGAGAAATCTTAACAGTTGTTAAGAAATATTGTCTTGCGGATGTTTCATCAAAACCTCATTAGCTTAACAGTAAGAGTAGTTCTAGCTTCAATAAAACCTCGTTTTAATGCTATTTTTGTCAACATTTTTTCAATGTGTTTTTTCTATTGTGAATATTTCCTATCTTGCAACATTTTTCTTGAAACTTGTACTTTAATCCATGAAAGAAGGAAACTACCCGACATATTATGTCATCAATCACACCATCTCTCTGCTTCTATATCTATGAAACTCAATTCTGATTAAGTATTAGAACAAATTAGTTCTACTTTATCTTTTATAAACAAACCTTGTTTAAAAATTATCTTTCTAAACCAGACAGGCAGCCATAAAAAAGCCATATTACAATTTATAACTCTGGCAAAACATCCAAGTCTTTTGTTGCTTCTTCATGTTTTTGGATAGTTAATGTGTGACAAATAATGCCTCACCATGTGTGGTTTGCAGGTTTAATCTACTTACTGTAATCAAGTCAATGCCTTCAGGGCAGAGGTGAGGTAGAACATTGGCCACTGACTGTTGTGGCCATTTAGGAAATGAAGATTTGAAGTCTGGTAACTGGGTCACATTTGGCCACACTGTCTCATCTGGGGTACCTGAAGGTAACAAACTACCAATAGTATAAACAAATAACTGAATTCTAAACAAACCAAAGCTGTAGCTCAGAATAATTAAAATATCATTTTAAACTTTTATTCCAAATTTTCAGGAGAAAACTAAAAGGATATTTTTATTTTGTGTATTCTTTCTTTGACACAAACAAATTTGACTTAAAAAACACACACTAGCCTCTTGAGCAGCGTGGTGTTAATTATCTGTGTTTCCATAGTTCATTATGTCATCAAGACAGAAACGCCCTCCTAGCCCACCGATATTGTGCAAACAACCAGCATGGCTGACCAACTGTTACTGATGGTAGTTATGAGGAAGAGTTAAATACAAAAACTCTTGCAATATGACATCAAGCATGTGTAGTAATTCAAAACAATAAACAAACAGTGTTAATAAAATCAATCCAAAGATGATTTTTTCAATCCAATAGTAGTAACCCCTCCCCCATCACCCCCCATGGCAATGTTTAGTAGAACAGCAAACAGTAAGAGAATGTTATGATTAACCCATGGTTCCCACTATTTTTAAGAAGTGAAATTCCAGGACGAAGTTGACATCAACTCTGCAGAAAACGTCCTAAAGTTTCTGGGAATGGTTGTTATATCCCCAGCTCCCGCTCACTAAAAAAACGTGCTGCAGACATATTGCCGAATCTACATCAGTGAGACGCTTACATACTTCCGATAATACCCGAAACAAAATTTAACCTCTTGATTGGACAACAAACTCGACGTAAAACAACGACAAACTCTCGTAAATATCCGTCATTTATTAAGCGCAAAACTTGGGCGAAAAGAAAATTCCGGGATCGTCTTTAGAAAACCCGGGATCCGGGATCGTATTAAACATATAGTAATACCGGGAATACACCACCTGCCATAGGTGTCATCGATAAATTATCGATTATCGCTTGCCTTTTGTTATAGATAAGCATGTATAGTATATGCGTGAAAATCTTTTTTTTTCAGTTAATTAATTTTATCGTTGATGGATTTTGTTTTTTATATTGGATAAAGTTGCGACATTCTTTTTATAATTATATTAGCATTTTAATATCGTATTAACATGTGTAGTGAAATTCTTTATAAAGCATTACCAAAAGTACGTGGTAATTTAAAAAAAATATCTAAGCAAAATAGGATTTGAATAAACATTTGTTTATTTCATTATCACAAAAATTAAATAATGTAACTTTTTTATTGCCACAAATTACGACAAATATCAAAACCAAACACTGTTTATTGTTTCCCTTTTTGTTTAATACGATCCCAGATCCCGGGCGTCCCAGATCCCGGGATTTTCCCCTCGCCCAAAACTTGTTGACGTAATACACAAAAGCCTCGATTTCGTTCTCTGTTTCATACTCAAACCGTTTTGTAACGATTCCCGGTCTTTTCCCGAAATTGTCCTAAGTTTGTAAAAATCATGGTCTTTTCATGACAGGGAGCGTAAATAATGAAATTCCCGGACTTTTCCCGTTTTCCCGGTAGTGTGGGAACCATGTTTACCACTTACTTGCACTTATAACAATTGGAATCTGCAAGATTTTTAGTCTTACCTAGTGTTCTAAATATTCGGAAGAGCTGGTCAATTTCTGAATCTCCTGGAAACAGTGGTTTCTTCTTGATCTACAATATCATCATTTGTGCAGAGATATTATGATGATAAAATAACCTTCATGGTTAAAACTAGGAGCATTAGTCAACATTAGAGCAACATAGCCCAATCTAATGTGCTAAAACTTCCTATTACTTTCATTGTGAATTCATCAATAACAGAGGGGGTTGTCCCAGATGATATGAAAATTGCTAGAGTAAGACCTTTACATAAAAAGAATAGTAAGCTAGATGCTGGGAATTACAGACCGGTGAGTATTCTATGCATTGTTTCAAAGATTCTAGAACGGGCCGTGTATGTACAATTAGAGTCATTTATGAGATCAAATAATTTGATTTACGAACACCAGTCAGGATTTCGGAAATACCATTCAACTGACACTTGCCTTATTTACCTACTTGATTGGATTCGTACAAATAACTCCAAAGGGTTGTTCACTGGTATGGTTATGTTGGACCTACAGAAAGCCTTTGATACAGTCAATCATGACATTTTGTGCAGTAAATTAAGTCTATTAGGTGTCAAATCTATTTCTTGGTTTAAATCATACTTGTCAGGAAGATATCAAAAAGTTAGTATTGGTAAAACTACTTCAGATTCAATTCCTATTACATGTGGGGTCCCCCAGGGGAGTATCCTTAGTCCTCTGCTATTTCTTTGCTATGTTAATGACATGGTGACTAGCATTGATCCTGATTGCAAATTAATTTTATATGCAGATGATAGTACAATATTGTTTTCCCACAAAGATCCAAAATTTATAGCCCAAAAGCTTAGCAATGTCTTGGAACAATGTTCTGACTGGTTAGTTGACAATAAATTATCTCTTCACCTAGGCAAGACAGAATGTATGTTGTTTGGTCCCAAATCAAAAGTTAAAAATATACAAAATTTCTCCATTTCATGTAAAGATCACATAATTAGGTCTTCGTCTGAAGTAAAATATCTTGGTTTAAATATCGATTGTTCACTATCGGGAGAAAAAATTGTTAAGAGCATTCTTTCAAAGATTAACGGCAGACTACATTTTCTATACCGTTACAAAAGTTGCCTATCGGAGGAATTAAAGGGACAGCTGTGCCCTGCACTTTTGCTGTGTCACTTTGATTATTCTTTATCTTCTTGGTATGAAGGTCTGAGTAAGTCACTGAAGCACAAACTTCAAGTAGCTCAAAATAAGGTAGTGCGTTTTATAAAAAATTATAACCCCAGGACTTCTGTGACAAATAATGTTCTTTCTGACCTTAATATACTGAATGTCAGCAATAGAGTTAGGCAGTTAAGACTGAATCATATGCATAAAGTGTATTATAACAGAAGCCCATCATATTTAAAGGATTTGTTTAGTATGTGTAGAGAAAGTAATTTGAGATCTAGCAATTTTAATTTTGTTTTGCCACAAAATGATTTCTTATGTTGCACACACATTTTTTACAACGCCATAAGAGACTGGAACTCTTTGCCAGACAGCATTAAATCCATCAAAGACATTCAAAGATTTAAAACGAACGTCAAAATGTATTTAAAAAAAGAAACTGACAAAAAAGTGAATAACTTGTTTATATATTACTAAATTGATCTGTATGTGATAATTATTTACATGTTTCATGTTTAAATGAGATATAAATTTACAAATATATGTGATTATGTAGTGTTAGCTCTTTACATTGATAATTGTCTTTTTTTAATATTTCATTTATTTTGTATTTTGATGCTCATTTATGAATTGTACAATTTAGCATGTTTTTATTACACTAATTGGACCCCATTGGAAATAAGCTTTTAGCTAAATGGGCAATCCTAGGGTAGCATAAAACATACTTCATTATAATTCTATTCTTGATGCATTTTTGTGTGTTTAGTATGCATATGATCTGTGTGACAATATAGTATGTGTTTATGTATATTTCCCTGAATAAATCAAATCAAAAAAATCTCTTGATACAGGGGCTGCTTGCTCGAATACCATCAGGTGAGAAAGTCCAGTGACCTCCACATTTCAAATTTTCTGTGCATGAACAGGTCTGAACCCAGGAAGCAGCAATAATATTAATAAGATCCAGATAAATCATATTAAATTTAAGGTGTAAGAATTTTTTTCCTTTGACATTCTGATTATATTATAATCTAATAACATTTGAAAAAAATTAAAACCAAATTGCTCACCTGCAATGTATGGATTTACCAAAAACAAAAGAAATAAAAAATGCTTTATGCAAGTATGAACGCTTCACACTATCTGGATTTTTAAAGTTTTCTAAGTCTTCATACCATCCTTTTTTAAACAAGTGACCCTGTTGTGGCAAAAATGATTGCATGGGGATAATGTGAACAATCTTGGTAGAGGTTCACAAGACAATACTACATACCAAATGACAGAAGTCCTAGTTTTGCACTTTTTGACAAGAAGATTTTTTGTGTGTCTAAATCAGTCTATGTAAAACAGAGCTCTGGGCTTTGTGGATTTAAACAAGAATTTTTTTTTTTTTAAAAAGAAGGAATTTATTGAAAAACTTCGGAAGCGCTTCATGCAAGGAAATGCAATGCTTTAAGTGATTTGATGTTGTTTAAAGTTAAATGCTGGAAATTATCAATTGGCACAGGGTGATCACAAAAGGTCACCTTGAGCAAGTTCTGCTCAGGTGAGCTAAAAATATATGACTTAAAATAAGTGTTAAGAATTAAGAAACTACTGAATTCAGACAGACAGTTCAAACTCGCAGTTTTTAAAATTGTCAAGTGTCATATAACATCACTTAGCAGTACCCTGTACTGAAGCATAAAATATAAACTAAGCAATACATGGATATCAGAAATGGTTGTTTCGCTGGTGCACATGCAATATTTTCCTTTCTGTAAAGACAGATCTTTATACATTTAAAAAAGTTCTCTTGTGTTAGCTACAGTGTAGTACAAATTGAAGTATTTACCATTTCTGCAAATATACATCCCAAACTCCAAACATCAACTGGTGTAGAATAGAATTTGCTGCCTAGCAGGATTTCTGGAGCTCTGTACCATAAGGTTACAACCTGATAATACAGTAAAGAAAGACATGTACTTGAAGTATTTTATGTTATCCCTTGTCAATTAGGTAATTTTTCGTAAATGTGGTAGAGTCTGCTTTGTGAGCTAGTGGACCCAAATTTGGGGAAGGTGGATAAATTACAATTAGCTCTCATTTAACTCATGAGTGTAGATTTAATGACATCGTCATAAGGTCCCAGACATGCAGCATTCTTATTAAAACAAAAATTTTAAGATAGTGTTTTATGCAGAAGAATACGAACTATTCTTTGTTCAGTAATCTCTACACTTAAGTTAGGTTTTATGTAGATGAAGTAGTGTCTCCTTTGTGAACTTGTAGACCTGAATTCATACTTAGCTTGGCCCAAGTGTGTTCTTTCAATGTAACAGACCCCTTTTCCATGTCACAGACACCTTTTCAAATGTGGACATAACCTAGAGACTTCTGGGTTAAATGTTCTTTGCTTAAGTCTTGATAACAAGGACATTCAATCAGATATAGAAAGTACTTTTTCCGCGTTATTAAAGCAGTGACTGTGTTAGATTTCATCAACAGCATTGCAAACGATCCAACACGCAATTATTTTGGATGCACCAAATTCTACCACTTTGCATCAATTACAAAGCTTATGAGTAAAAAATATTGTCTCTACTGTCAAACACAAAATTGACAACTACAGTTTCAGGAAAAAGCCTGAATTGATTTGTTGAAACAGTACCATTAAATAAAAGAACTGGTTGTTTGGGAACAGCTGGCTACTTGGCTTGAAAAGTTAATTTACATCCCTTTTAGTGGGGTAGTCTTTATATGTGCACATTACTGAAAACAAACTAGCACCAGGGCAGGACAAATTAAGTTCATTTTAATATAAACAGAGTCACTACGCTTTATGTAACAATGAAGCCTCTCAAAACAGGGCCTGTAACTTTAACAGACTTCTATGTTATGTCTTGACATATAAACTTTATAAGCCATATCTAGCTGTTTCATATGCCTTTTTAAACTTCAAACAGAATTCAATGAACAACTTTCTTACCTCATGTGTGTAAGTGCGTACTGGAACCCCAAACGCTCTTGCCAATCCAAAATCTGCCAGTTTAATGTTACCATGAACATCTATCAGTAGGTTCTGTGGTTTTATGTCTCTGTGTAGAACACGATGACCATGGCAATAAGCAATCCCTAACAGAAGCTGATGTAGGTAACTCTGAAAACAGCAGGGCACACTTTTGAGTTTCTAATACAGTCAAATATCAAATTAGTGATGGAAACATAATTTCTATGTACATTCAGTGGGGGAAATATTTCTGAAAGGGAATGAAGCTTTCCATAAAGTTTAATTCCAGCCTGTGGTTACTGAGATATAGCCTGGATACAGATGGTACTGCAGAAAAATCAAAGTGCCCATAACTCTGTAAAAATATTCAATACTGACTGTGCTGATCATATGGGCATTTCCTCTTGGAAGTGAGACTATCAATAATGTTTCATTAAATTCCGACCAGTGGTTGTAAAAAGTGCTGCAGTATTCTATATGAAGCAAATGTGAAAATTAACCAACATGTATCCTGCTGTTAATATGCACATCTAGTGTCATTTAACTCTAACCAGTGGTTGCTGAGAAACAACCAGGACAAGAATAAGGTGTAACAGAAGAACAGATGAAGCAACAACTATAAGCTGCCCTCAACTTTAATTCATAGAGCATTACAGAGCTGATCTGAATGACTGCTTTAGGCTAATAGAGATACCGTAATGCTGACTGGTGAATCAGTAATATAATACCTTTATAAGATTTTCTCCCAGTCCTGTTGGTGGACAACTATCCATGTACTTCTTTAGATCTTGATGCAGGTACTCAAACACAAGGTACAATTTCTTCTCACTGTGAACAACATCAAGCAGTCTGTAACAGAAATGAAATAAACTCTGCAATATATGTAACAGAACTGATGTAATACACTAAAACAAAGAGGACCCTATCTAGCTCACAAGGCATTTGCAAAAGTACACATTTTTGATCTGAAAATTATTACCATCTACATGTACAGCTGGATTCAAACTCAGGTCTTCCTGCATCAAAAACAAAGCTCTAACCACTGAGGCTAGAAATGAATTCCTTGACATAGTTGTCAGAGGTTATATTTATACAATTATAGGCAGGTGTACACTGGGCCATAACACATAACCACTTGAGAAAGTTACCATTTTATGATGAGGAATGGTATGGTCTATTATTTTTTTATTATCAGAAATTTCAAAATATTTTTTTTTTGTTATCATTACTAAATCCAGCATGCACTGATACAAGTTTTTACACAGTGAGATGCGTACATGTAAGTACAATTTATTAACAAACAGAATACCAAAAGACAAACACCTGACTATGTTCACATGGTCCAGTTCTTTCAACAGTGAAATCTCCCTGATGGCAGTGCTAGGAACACCTTCTGAATCTCTGAAATACAATAGTGTTTACATTTTAGTAAAATATCCATGAGGTGAAAGCACTTGCTTGCCAAGGGACACGACTTTCTGAAGCTCTGACATAAATTTTAGTTGTTTCTGTTCTATGTAGAACTTAGAAGCATTTCTGGGGTATTTATTAGAAAACTACATCACTATCTTCCCTTGAAAAATATTTGATGACTTCAAATTGTAAACATCTCAGAAATTTGTCAACTATGGAAACATAAAGTTGTGTTTTACAAGGTTTTGTAATGAAACATGTTAGCCTTTCTCACCCACTGCAGTAGTCAGGTCAATTTAAAGAATAAAACAGTTTTGTGTTTTACAAGTTTGTATTGATAACAGTTGTAAGTCTTTCACATGATATTATTAAATCTGGGGAACTGCACAGTGTCAGATCTGAAGCGGCTGTGTTTTTTACATTAGACAATGTTTCAATTATTTCAAAGACCAAAAATAGTTCTTTATCAAATTCTGCAATTTCAAATGAGAGAAATGCTAGTCAACTTCATTATCTATAAACATTTATTTAATTAACACCAAACCATACTTTTTGCTAACATAGATCTTTTTTTATAGAAACCAGACCTTTCAAAATGCAAATGCTTGTTTTTAACTTAGTGCTTTAAGGAGACTTCAAACTGTTAAACATTCTTGACTTTGTCTTTACAGTCAACATATTAGATCATTTACTTGTCTACTAGTATGACAACTCTTTCATTTGCACATTAGGCCCCAGATTGAAAAAAAATGTATGTGTTGTTCAGCTGACATCTTTGGAAAAAATAGTGTAGGTATCTGGTAGGATTTTTTTATCATTTTTTTTTAATTAAGTGCCGGCATATGGTGTGATTTCTTTAAGTACCCTTTGGCTTTTAATCATCCTCTGCAGTGTGGCAAACCTATTGGTAATGCAAATTTTTGGTGAGAGGGACTGCAAATTACCATTAAAGCTTTTAGCCAGGCGACAGTTACCTCACTGGTGAGTACTATGCTGCATATTGATGGTTAGAAGAACAACTTGTCAATTCCGTTGCCACAAAGACGAACAGAGAAAACAGCCATACTTCAATCTAACTTTGATACAAGATTTGTTCTGAGGCATATCTACATCCATACCTGCCATAATTTTTCTGGCCATTTCCGGGATTTTGATATCGAATTTCCGGGATTTGAGCCGACTTTCCGGGACATACAACTATTCATATACTTTCAATGCCCTACTGTTGGCAGCATACAAAATTGGACGGGATTCCGTTTTTGGCGGGAAAAGCCGTGCACGTCTTTAAATACACATCAGTACCATCAGTTTCATAGCTTTTATTTTAGTTGCAAGAGCATAGTAATTGTCAGGCTTGCAGAAATGTTGCAAGCTCAATCGGTCCGACCACCCGACGATTATTCCCCCACCCCTCTCAACCACTTAAAAAAAACGTAAAATGTTCGCTACGAGTGGAGAAGGTAGGAGGACGAGTATAATTTTCTGATCGATCATCCTGCAGAACGAGTGCAAAATCCGCAAGAAATATACAGATGGATGTGCATATCATAACGTCACAGTTTACCGACAGTAAATTCTCCATGTCGCTATCAAAACGAAACCGGAAGCGTGAGTAAGGGGGAGCACTGCGCCTTTTTAATTCAGGGGCAGATATCTTACAAATTAATTAATGCACCGCAAGTCAATAAATCGATAGCCGATAGCGGTCATTTGTTAATTGGTTATCAATGACACGCGGTGTATTCACCGAATCGGAACATATTATCATAACGTATAATTAAAGGATTAGCGGCGTGTCAAAAATTTGACCGGCCTGATCAAAGGTATGCGCGTTTTTCATGTTTTCCGGGACATCGGATGTCTTTCCGGGACGGGCCCTCGATTTCCGGGACAATCCCGGACGATCCGGGACGTATGGCAGGTATGCTACATCTATTGTATAACCCGAACAATCGATTTCCGATTATAACTGGGTGGTGGCACTAATAGCCAGAGAAACAGCTGTTAAAGAAATTTATGTTACAAAATGTTAAAAAATAAAAAGATAGTATGCTACAGCTAAAAAGTAAAAGCAGAGATAGATCTACAGGTTGACAGCTACAAGTCTCTCAGAAAATATCCTGAGACTGGGACTAGATTTGACCGTAGGTGGCATGGAGTTCCAAAGTCTGATAGTCTGTGGGAAAAATGAGTAAGCAAAGAACTGAGTTTTAGAATGGAGAATCAAAAAGTTAAAGTTCCTAGGTATTAACACTGATTTTTAACCTTCTTTGATGTAGGATTTCCAATCAAGGATGTTTAACATGTGTGTGACACTGCTACTGTGCCTTATTTTAACTGTCATTTTTGTGCACGGAAAAATTAAGCAGCAACAATGCCAGTGGTTTTGGTTGATTTTTTTCTGTTATAACATAAATGCATCTGCAATTTCCTCTAAACATAGAAAGAACATGTATTTTATTACTATTCTAGTACAAAAAACCTCATTAAAACCTGTCGCCCAAAAGTGAATTTGCCATTTATTTCACATCTGCACTGCGAAACTCTTTCTGCAGCGAAATGTCATGACGTCACCGTAAAAATAATCATGCCTTGAAAATTGGTAGAAAAATCACCATTTTTTTCAGGTAATGATAAGAAATGGAAATTTTGTTTTCTAATGTATGTGTCTTGATGTATTTAATTAAGAGGTAATGAAATATATCCGTAAAACGACATATATCTTGATTTGTAGCCACTGTTTACCTATGCACCTAAAGTTGTTCAGTGGAAAATGATACAGTATTTCAGGAACTTGTTTTTCTAAAAGGTAATGTTGGTCATTTCTCCCAAAGTATGCTAGTTATCACTCCCAACGACTTCTAATTAGGCATACAAATGCAACTTGTGGTTGGACTTGTAAAAAGACATCGCCTATCGAAAATTTTCTCCATGTCTCTTCGACAAGTCTGATGAACTGGACTACTCATTTCGCAGCACCCTGCACTCTTCTTCAGGTTAACCTTTGTGATGTATGGGAAAGTCAAGATCAGCTTTGAAGGTGTTGGCGCAACAGGGAAACCAGAAAACGAGTATAACGTGAAAATGTCAAGTTCTTCTCATGCATATCAAGCAGATATTTACAGTTATCACGCTGATCAACTTACGCATCTAGGCGGATTTTTTTCAGGGCAACAAGACGTCCGCTGAGCTTGTCACGAGCCTTGTAAACAACACCATATGTTCCTTCTCCAATTTTCTCAATCTTTTGAAAATTTTCCATTTTGTTACAAGGAAGGGTAATACTGATTGATCATATTCAATAATATTAGAACGGAAAAGGTCTTCTGCTTCTTTGTTTACAAAATAGTTGGCTCGCAAATTTTCCCGCGTTTATTCCATCTGCGGATAGTTTGATTGGTCAGTTTCAATGGAACCTAAATTAATTAAACTAGAGAAAAGTGATCTTATAAATAGGTTCTGATTTACTAAATCTCTTCTCTTTCTGCTGTAATTTGTGCAGCGCTAGACTTACCTAACTCTGGTGGCTATACGTCTCCACGCATTTATAAAATCCAAGTTAGATAACCTGTGCTTCTATTGTCTCTAAGTGAAAACAATAAAAATTTTTATATTTAAACACAATTATATCTTATTAATCTTCTTTTCAAAAAAATGGGGCCGATCTGCATGACTTATTTTGGGGCCGATCTGACATTTTTGGGGCCGATTCGACTTGGGGCCGATTTGACCTGCTTGCGTTTGGATGTACAACAGTAGGGTCAACATTTCATACTTTTGGTGTAACACAAATAGTTGTTTCATTTTCAAGATAGGAATTAACCTGCCAGAATCGCTAGTAACGATATTTCTTCAATGAGTTCGACGGTATGGGGACAAAAGTCATTATCTCTTCAAACTATAGTTACATTCACATAATGGTTGCACCGACATTTTGTGTTGCGAAGTAACATAATAGCATCGAAACATTAAACTTTTTTCTTATTAGTTTTACTGTTCTAAATATGTGAAATGGACAACTTTAGTTTATTTTTATTTTTTGCGCTTACTGTTAACGCAAATTCGTATATATATATTTTTATCATTTTTGAATATAAAGATTCAACTGTATACATGTGTGGGCGTAGTTTAACTGGAGAAAGTCCAATAAATGCCATGGTAAGGTATGATTAAATGTATTAACTGAAGACAGTTTGCTAGGCCTACAGGTCAGAAAATGCTTGCACTGCAATCACTACCGAATCCTCTGAGTTATACCAACTCAGTAGCTTATATTTCAAGGTATAACAGAAATAACAGAACAATAACAATAATTGTTGTTAAAAGAAAATGAAGAATAAAGAAATAATGCGGTAAATTTCAACAACGTTTTAACCAATTGACATCCTTCATACGACCAAAAGCACACGTACCTTACTTAATTATATCAGCTATACATGATACATTAACATGAGGAGCTAATGGTACCGAAAATTCAAATTCTATATGAATTGTAACAATCCATATTAATTTATAACTGCTGAATAACACTTGTCAAAATATTGTCGTGATTATACATTTTGGTCAGTAAAAAATTATTTCCACCAAGAAAATCAACAATTAAATTTGCTAAAATATGCTTGCTATCTTACTGCACTTGAAAGGGAATCTGTTGAAATGACTAGTTAAAAAGATATAAAACTAGACGAAATCTTGAAATCTAATAACATGGGCAATAGTACTTGTAATACTATCAAAGAAAAAACTGTGATTTTTGTTTAGGTCATATTTGATTAACACAATAGTAATGCAGTATTAACAAAACAGGTTATCAGAACAAAGATTCTGACAATCAGTAAAAGGCGAAAAAAGTAAAATTAGTGAAATAATGACTCGCTTTTCAACTTTGCACTATTGTATACACATTTTGATGGGTGAATCGTTTAATAGTTCCTTTCAGTGTATAGTTCAATATTTGCTTAAAAGTAAACGAAAGTAATGACTCCTTCTTTCATTTATCTATTGACATTAGATCATAATGTTGAAAGATTTCTGTCTTTGAAGAGGAAATTGGCTGGTCTGAGAATCGTGTCGCTTAAGCCAGTAAGAAATAAATACAGGCCATTTCTTTACGTGATCATCTTTAGTGACATATTTCACGTGTAAGGAAGATGAATTAATATTAAATAGTATGTTTAGTGATTGGGCAGACTGGAAATCACGATTTTTAAGAATTATTTAAAAATTTAAGCCAACTAATTCGTTGTTTTTAATGCCACCCATGTTTGAAAAGGGGACTGTGGGGGCATGTTGAAAGTGAGATAGTTTTTTTGAAACCCATCTACACCTAAAATGATAATTAGTGATCATCACTTTATCATATAAAGTAAGCGTTTGATATTTTTCAAACACTTTATTCATTTAAGGGAAATTATCCGAACCGCGGATATCGATCCATGTTCGTTTTTCAACATGCACTGGTGAAAACTATTCTAAAGTAAAACAAATACTTACAATTTTAAATATTTGTAGATGAACTATGTCAAAACGGTATAAATAATATTGAAATTGACATTTTAAATTATTATTAAAATAATATATAGTTTCTTGTGCGTTTACACATGTTAGTGCAGTCGTAATTTTAATAATAATGATAAATTGCGTACTATAAACAAAGGTCAAAATATCTTGTTATTATTTCAAATCTGTAAGGATGCAAAAAAACAACAACAAAACACGACACCAAAACCAAACCAAAAAAAACCCCTTTAGTTCTTAGTTACTTATCCTAAAGACCTACAATACCATTATTTTTAGGTATTTGGTTGACCTATCAGCAGGACCATTGGATATAATTACGAAACTCTGTAAACATCCTTTTGACAATTCTACATGCTAAATATTGTAATTGTGTGGCTTTTGCTTTAAGATTCTTACTGCAATTTTCTTAGTTCGTGCTCAAGTAGTGCTGTATAACTGGATACCGGAATTCGGATTCCGGCCTTTTTAATCTCAATTTGGAGACGTCATATCCGGTTTGGAATACCTACCGTTTGACGTTTGAACTTAGTGAAAACAGATAAAGAAATAAAAATATGCCTTATAAAGCACCTTTTTGTTTTCGCAATGACTAAAACTAAAGGTATTTAAATAAATTTTCTTTATTACTTATAGAACTTTATTGCAACTTTGGAATGTTGGCGTTCGTTCGCGTTCGACATGTCTCAACAGTAACCGGAAGTAGACATTTGTGTACATAATTGCTATGGCTTTACTAATTATTCCTAAATTATCACGAATATAACTTTCGTCTGTATTTTCATTTTTGTATGGTAAATTAATAAATTTGACTTAAAAGAAATGTTTGGTTCAGTCTTATGTAAAACTTTACAACTCTGAAAATTGAAACTGCAGGTTTGGTCCATGCTTGAACAGGTCAGGGTAGAGGCAGGTAGTTGTTTCTTCTAGTTTTCTATTAGTTTAAGAAAGTGCATAATATGAGGAAATAAATCAGAATTTACAAACTTAGAAAAGTTCTTATAAAACCTTATATTTTCTAATCATGAAAATAAATCTGTAATGTGATAGAATCTATGGATATCTCTGCAGACACATGAAGCTCCTACTCATGGTGAAAGACATTAGAAATTAACAGGATGGTCTGACAGAGCTGGAAAATGTCAAATCTTAAATTGACAAAGTACAAAGATATCTAACTTCTTCATTCAAATCTATAAATAAAATAGCATCTATTTTCCAGAGTTTTTAATATATATGTCACGGGTTGTTATTTGTTACTATTACATAGTCGTTTTGCCATGTGCAGTCCATGCATAAGGTGCGGGAAAGTTATGTGTCAATTCTCGTTTGTTTACGTGGCGTCTGTTATCGTCCACTTTATTGTATCAGATGGTTCTGTTATGTACGCTTATTAGCAGAAATTCACGGATACGTCCAAGACAGTTCAACGGTATTTGTATCTCATGCATTTTTGTGAACTATTTCTGTACGTCCAATTGTTTTGTATGTTGTTTAAGAGAGATTTGAGAGAAAGGTTTAGATTGGTTTTTGATATTTCCTTTCTTCCAAACTCCCGTGAACTGTCCTTCTGCACATCCCTTGGTCTTTATTCTCTTACGAGTTTAGATCTCAGACAGTTACTTTAAATTCTATTGTTTATTTATAGAATTTTCAGTTGGAAAAATAACTTATTGTTAAGTTATCTTAATGAATTATTGAGATGCTGTGTTTTTTTTCTTCGAAAATATAAACTAAATTAAATTGACAAATCTATGCCAGGAGTTATTGTATAATTCTACCCTGTAAGTAAGTAAGTAAGTAACGTCTTTATTAAATGAGGCTAACGCATTCGGTTTCCCGATATTCTATGCGGGTCTCAACATAATATAGTTTTATACGGTCAACATATATATACAGTACATGTATATACATACACATCATCATATTAATTAATAAAACATGATTTTTTGTATTATGAAAACAATGTTATCTGACAGAATGACTGAATTATCAACATAAACACATATACAGCAAGAAAGACAATAATGACAATAATGAGATACAGTACACGCAGCGCGGACTTTGACGTTGTTAACATTGTCGCGGGGGCCGGTATCGTCTCCGGGTGGCCAGTCGCGATGGACTGAACACCCGACATTTCGGGTGTCCGCTAAAATGACCACCGCGACAACCGTCGAGGGTTATGATCACCGCGTGTCACAGTGACAGAACGCCGCGCGTCCCCGCGTGTCGGGGTGACAGAACGCCGCGCGTCCCCGCGATGTTCTGACTTGGTGATTACTGCATTTAAACATACTCAGCGTACAGTACATGTACGTGGTTTTCTTTTTACTAATTCTTATTTTACTTACATGTATTTTGTGGTTAACTTCAGTTGGTCAAATTAAAACCGAATTTCAAGTACGTATGCGGTGCAGGTTTATTGTGTACTTTTGTTTTGGAATTTTTGAAAAACGCTTGTTACTATATAGCAAAATCGATCAATAATTTTGGCCAAGCGCCTAGACGATACAGATGTCGAAAGAAGTTAAACACGTGTTGACCTAAAAACAATGTCATTTTCTGAAAATATGATCAGCTGTTTCCGGAAGCAACTGCTTTGAATGGTCATTCTTTGCGTAAACGAAAAGGAGCGTTCTTACATAAATGCATCATAATTAGAGCGGATTTATTCGAATTTTGACAGTTTAAATTAGATCTATTAACTTTTCGCAGTTTGATGATCGTTAGTAATTTATTTGCGTGTAATTTATTTGCGAGTGGATTAACGCAAGCGCGGCACCGATTGAAGACTTGAAAATATATTAATTGCAGCAATTTAAGTTAACAAGATGGCATGTAGGTGTGTAAATCTATTCATAATCGGCTGTGTTACCCTCAATCATACAACCAAACATCGAACGTCAACAAATAAAAGTTTAACCGGATGGGGTATTAAAAAGAAAAAGAAACGACTTCAACTGGTAATAATTACGTGTTTTTTGTAACTCATCTGGAAAAAAAAAATAGGGGAAAGTAAAATTGTGTTGCGACTTCGTTTTTTCGGACACCGCAAACCCCCGCGACCCGACGCCGCGACATGGTGTGGTACTGATCACCGCGGACGGCCGCGCTGACCACCGCGTTTTATACGAATGAACACTCGACGCGGTGGTCATTTTGGTCTTCAACGCGGACAGTAAAATCGCGGGGACGGGTGTTCGTTGTCAAAGTCCGCGCTGCGTGTACTGTATTTTACAGGTAGTTTAAATTCACCATTAGCATTGTTCTAACATGGATAATCACTACAAAATTTATTTAGGAAATTGCCACTGAATATAAGTGGCTTGAAATTTCCTCAGAGTATCAGAATTTCGAATATGTGTTGGTATGCCATTCCATATTTTGGGTCCAGAGTAAGTAAATTATTTCCTGAAGAGTTCTGATTTTGGTTTTGGTAGTATTAATTTTTCATTTTGTGCAGATCTTAGGTTTAAGTTCTGTCTTTCATTTACTGTTTGGAATTTATTTTTCATATACTGTGGAAAGGATGGTTCGTTTATAGATTTGTACATGAGAATTGACTTTTTGTACCTAATGCATTGGTCAAAGGACATCCAGTTTAGTTCTTTAAATAATTCAGTTGTGGGAGTGTCAAAATTTTTCTGTGACATATATGTTTTGACTATCAAAAGTTAATAAATGCAATTCAGTGAGGGTTTTTACAGGATTTAGCACAATAAGAAAGTTAAATATTGGTAAGAGTTCTCCTTTGATTACTTTTAAGTTTACTAAGTCAAATCTTTACTTAGCTGTTACAGTTAATAATTGCTTAAAAATAATGTTGTAACCTCAACTGAGAAAATATATTCTGTAAATTTCAGCCAAATAAGTTTTAATTAAGGGGACAATAAATCCACTGTTAATTGGAAATAATTTTCCATTAAAGACATTTGAATAAATCCTTGTTGTAAAGGAATAAAGAAGTCTTTGCTAGTTGTTCTTTAAAAAAAAAAGGAATATTGATATAACATAATCATCTAGTGACACCAAAATCTTACTTACATTTTGAAAAAAAACATCACAATGAAATTCTTCATGAGAGCACTGAAACTGTTGAGTTTATTATAGAAGAGTAAAGTTTTTTTCCTTTAAATGTTTTCAAGTTTGACTTTTTTTCATATATACAACTTGTTCACTATTTCTGAGTCTTGTGCAGGAATCAAGCTTGCCTGCAAAATAAAAGGATGTTATGCTACACATCAAATTTAATATAATTCTCATTAATGACTGTGAGATAATCAGATTAAGTCTTTGTCAAACTCTTTAGATAAATGTATTTGCTTCATAGTGTTAAGTCTGAAAGTGTCTGAATAAAACAAGGTTTGAGTTGGTCCGAATAAAAATATGGCAATTCTCAAAATTCTGCAAAGTAAAATTGACAACTTTTCCCACTTCCTCTAGAAGTGATCAACAAGTTCTGTTGACATACTCAGTATGTTGTTCTTGTTCATGCTTAATGGTCATAGACAATCTCAGATGATGATACCCAGTCTACAGAAGTTTAGTCTCAGATGGGAACAAACATAACAGTATCTAGTCTGCAATAGTACAGTATAATAGTAGTATTGTATATTCACACCCACTGTATTTCAAGGTATGTTTATCAGTATGGTTGAGCATATTGCAAATAAGACCTTTTGCAGAAAAGTAACTTCTAAGTGCAGTCTTTAAGAATTACTTAAACCTTGAAATTTTGCAAATTGAAATTTGGAACAGCCACTGTTTGTAAGTTTACAAATGAATTCTACCTGTGCAAGATGCTGTGAAAATTGTAGGAAAAAGACATTTATAAAATACATTATGAAGTGTTCAAAGTGTCTATACAAATTAGATTTGTTTCAGGCATACATGTAGATTGTGATCATAGGTACATTTTAGCTTAATTTCCATACTGTTAATTAAGTAGACATTTGTGTACATCAGTACCATAAACAACAGTCTAGGCGTTAGTATTAATGGTTTTATTTGTTGTGTTGAACACTGCCTTATTCATGGGACTTCTCCAGTAAAAAAACTTAGGAGAGAATTTGAGGGGTGCAAAAAAAGTTCTCAGTGCTATAAAATAATATTAGGAAAATTGTCTAATTGAATATTAGTTTTATTATAGAGAGAAAAGACAAAACAAAATTGCCAGTAGATTTTTTGAAGTAACCCTGTCTAGAAGTTTTGTTAAGATAGCAAGACTTTATTATTGTGACCTTAAATTGTTCCTGAAATTGAACTTTGTGCTCTAGATCTATATAATTTGCTGATACAGGATTCAAACTGTCTGGCAAATTTTCAGAAACTGGTCAATCACTTGTTCAAATACATTTGTCCTCGTTTTATAATCAATATGCCACAGAGAAGGCATAATTTGTTATTTAACAGTTTTGATAAAAATATATAATTGTAAAAAAAATGGATAAAAATAGAAGTGAAATATAGATTATAGATGAGATAATAGATTATAAGAGAACATAATACAGGACATATTACATATATTTACTTTTTAAGTAAATGAACTCTGATGGTATACTGATTTTTCTCAAGATTTATGGGCAAAAGTAGTTTTGTTTATTTGTTTTTTGAAACAAAATGGCAAGTGTTTTATAGAAAATATGCTGATAAAACTTAGTGTATTATCATGCATGCATATTTGCTTCAGTCATCATCACCATCATTGTTGTTGTTGTTCTCATCATCAGCATCATCACAACCATCAGCATCATTACTGTTGTACTTATTCGGATTCGCTGTTGTATTACTAATGCAGAATTTCATTTTTTCATTGAGAGCTTATAATTATTTTGATACGATCTGATGAAAATGTCATTTTTTATGTCACTCTTAGAATAATATAAATTTCGCTTTCATTGGCAGGTGGTAAAATGGCTCAGTCCAATAACAACAATACTGACCCAAGCCTAGTTTCAGCCACAGATGGCCTGCCGGTGGCTGGATCAAATATCTTACCCTCAGGGCTGAAACCCAAACTGGATCTCATATTTTCTGAAGTGGAGAAAAAGCTTCCTGACATAGACTTTGATCTCTCTGATGTGAGTAGATTGTTTCCTTGTTTGATTTTCCTGACATGTTCTTGTGTAAACATTCACATTAAGGTTTTGTTGGATTTAATGTTATTTTTAATCATCAAGAGTAATTTAATTATTTAATGCAGGAATCTTCGATACCTGTCTTACTTAGGTCCTAGGGATGTACAATCAGTTCTTTCAGTGATTAAGGGGTTAGAGTGCTGTACTCCATATACAGAGGTTGCTGGTTCAAATCTTATTTGAGGGATGAGATTATCTGACTTCCCACATTCCACACACATGATGCAAGTACTGGTTTGAATTCAGGAAGCAGTCATTGGGCAGGATTAATGCAAGTTACAAGAACTTGTTTCTCAGGCAATGTAATATAAATAAGTTAAACTAAATAAAATATATAATAAACTTCCAACATATTCATTTGAGAAATATTGCATTAAAGGTATGATGCTGAGTGGAGATTGAGTAAAGAGACCTTTAATGCATCTGACAACAATGCGATACTAATGTACCCTGATGTATTGATTAATCTGAGAGTATAATGTAGAGAATTTCAAAGGCATTTTCAACAAAACTTTTGTCTTTTTACTTTGTACTTTTTCACGATCCCAGCTAAAGGGACTTTTGATCAAAACAGTATAGCACAGAAAATTTTAAAGAGAAAAAATCATTGAAAATGATGGTTTTCATTTACCATGCTTCCATGATAATAGAAAGTGTTGTCTAATGCCAGGTTGATTCAGACAGTGAAGAACCCCTGATATTTCACCAGCATCTGAAATCTCTAGAGGAGGATAAAGATCTGGATACTAGTCAAGGCAGCGACACCTTTGCTGATCTTAGAACAATCAATGAAGGTAAAAGTGAGACACAGTCACCTACATGTACAATGTACCAAACATCAAAGCAAATCAAATAAAGAATTTTAGATGCAATTTAGGCTTATAGCCCTGGGTGGATATTTTCTATCACCGAGGGAGATGAGTGAATTTTGTTCAGAAGTATCCTTTTTATCACAAAGTTGGTTTATTAGAATGCCAAACTAAAATTAGGGAGACTATCAGGTTTAGTCCTGGCATGAGTTTTATTTGATTTTAGAAACCTTTCACAGTATAGCCATTTCAGTGAAAATGAAGAAAAATCAAAATGGTGTAGTAAATTTTTTCTCTATACAAGTGAAAACATTACAGAACTACTTTACAGACTTCTTGTCTTTTTTTTATTTTTGCCTAACATGTTTCTTACTTTTCAGTTAAAGTGAGTAGTGAAAGTTCTGTGACATTTTTTGACAATGACTTGGCATACGAATTACAACGCAGTGGTGTTAGCTTAACCCCACCAACTGTTTCTGCTTGGGCAGACATTCCTGTGCCCCCTGAGAAAGATAAAAACAAACAGGAGAAAGAAGTCACTTCTTGGAGTGAAATTCCTGAAAAGTCAGTTTCTTGGAACGATGTGCCAAAAACTGAAAAGGATGTGTCTGAAAAAGATAATGATGTGACAAAAATTGAGAACAATGATACAGATAATAGATATGCATCTGAAGTGGACAGACAAGTGAGTTTAAATAGTTTAGATGATAAGTTGATAAGGAAAAGACTTGATAGAGAAGCAAATAGGAATAAAGAAAAAGATCTTGCAACTAGTTTGGTGTCACCAAGAGCTCCAGTTCTATCAACTCAACAGCTGGATAACATAGACCTAGGTATGTATATGTCAGTGTGTTTTGATCTTGTAAAACTGCAGGACAGAGAATATGAAATTTTGTATTGATTTTATCTAGCTGCAAGTATCTATTTTTATGCTAGTAAATGTATTTATGTAAATTCAGCCAAATTATTCACTATGTTTGCTTTCTTCTGTTAGTTTTGAGTAACCATTTTTCAGTTATAACAAATCTGCAGAATATTATAATAATGTCTTTAAGTAAGAAAAAATGCAGTGGTAATTAAAAGTCTATGATATTTAAGTTAAAAATTGTCTTCTATGAACAAACATCTGGTAGGTTGAAATCTGAAATTTGCAATTGTATACCTTAAGGAAAAAAATGAATCAGTGTAGTTTTGTTTCATTTACAGCATTTCATAAAAGCCAAATTTAGAAGCAGGGTAAAAAAAATATATTTACTGACTTTCTTGTATATAACAGATAGTTTATTAGAGAGTTTGAACACAGACAATCAGACTGCCCCTCCACCACCACGAAGGGCATGGTCTGACCACACCAGGCCAGAGTCTAACAATGGATCTGGAGAAGGCAGACTGAGACCAACAGGTAAAATAAAACTGTAATGTTAGTGTCTAGTTTACTGAAACTTATATTGTCAGTGCCTGCTATATTTAAATGGTATTCCATTATTGGACCTACATGTATTCTTAATTTTGACCTATTCTTAATTTTTTTTTCATGTATATTGACAATCCAACATCAAGAACTGCCTGTTACTTAGATTTTCACTGCAGATACTAAGATAACTATCAGAGTAACATTAAATGTGTTGGTCCCAGTGGAACATTAGACTTTGATTTACAATAACTTTGAAAAAAAAAAAACTGTCTTGTTTGCATTTTATGGTAGTTACGGTTTCAGATAAAACATACTTATAATTATGTTTGACAGTCATTTTTGGAGAAAAACAATCTCTTTATTCTTCTTTAAGAAAATGGGTCTGGCATGACCTTGATTCAGAAGTTGGCCCAGATGTCAATTACACAATATGGAGAGGACCTGTCTGATATAGACCCTACCACAGGGGCCACTAGAAAAAAGGAAGTTCACAACAGGGCCCCTAGGGATAACAAGGAAGAGGAACAGGAAGAAGATCAAAGTTCAGAGGTCATTTCAAAGGGTCAGGGGAAAGAGGAAGAAAAGGTTGAGAAATGGGCTGAGAAACGCCATCCAGCACCATCAGCTGGTAAATTGTCTTAATCTTTATGTCTATATTTAAACTGAACCTGTTAAAATACATAAATATATAAGTTTGAATGATATCAAGTACAAGCTTCAGTTTGAATGATATATCAAGTACAAGCTAAAGTTTGAATGAACTCAAGTACAAGCTTCAGTTTGAATGATATCAAGTACAAGCTTTAGTTTGAATGATATCAAGTACAAGCTTAAGTTTGAATGATATCAAGTACCAGCTTCAGTTTAAATGATATATCAAGTACAAGCTTCAGTTTGAATGATATCAAGTACAAGCTTAAGTTTGAATGATATCAAGTACAAGCTTAAGTTTGAATGATATCAAGTAAGTTTGAATGATATCAAGTACAAGCTTCAGTTTGAATGATATCAAGTACAAGCTTCAGTTTGAATGATATCAAGTACAAGCTTCAGTTTGAATGATTTCAAGTACAAGCTTAAGTTTGAATGATATCAAGTACAAGCTTGTCTGCCTAAGCTCTTTGATTAAGACTTGCACATATATTAAAATGATTTCAGCGCTAGCTGTTTCTTATGTTTATAGTATTTAATATTAAACATTGTATGGGTAATTACTGTAAACATTTTGGAGTTTGTTCATATGTATGACAGTAACAAGTCAAAAAATGATAGCAGCAGTGTACAATATTCATGTTTACAGCTCCTAAGAAGCAGACAGCATCCTGTGGTACTAACACAAGTGATTTTCAGCCTCGCATCCTTACACCAAGGGTTCCACCCAAAACACCTCCACCTGTTTCAGCCACACCTAAAACTGAAGGGGCTGGTGAGTCAAGTGATATAGTTTCTTGATGTTTTACAATATACAACAAATATTTCTATGAGCTGAAAATGATTAGCTGTTTTCAGTCTCTGTGGTGGACTTATATTCTCTGAAAGTAAAGATGTTATTGGCTTAGGTTGGTCCTAACCACAGATTTATTCAAAGATATCATTAGCATTGCAAAAGGAATAAACTTGTCATTTGTTTTCTGTATTAGGGATTTATAGCTTTTTTTTTAGATAAAAAGTAAATGGGAGGTTTTCTAATACTGCTGTTGTTTACATTAATGTTGAAGGTCTGACTGAAGTACAAGCAACCACATTAATCATTTATTGTTTCTTAAAGGTATGAGTAAAAACTGAAAAGGACAGTAACATTTTCATTTTTGGGTGGTTCTCAAGTTATTTTTGATTCTTTGTTTTTCCTGTTACAGCTGAGGGACTAAAAGGTGACAAAGAACCTACAGTGTTTATTGACCTGAGAAACTTTGAGCAGATTAGACAAGAGCAGCAACAGAGTATTGAAAGAGTGCAAAAAGTTCTTGGCATTCAACCACAGCAACAGAGGTATAGTAACACTTGATTAAGTTGATTTCAACATTTTCTGTAGAGCTTGGACAAAATTGGTTATTTTGTCTGTTTAGAACTTTTTTCAGGCACTTTTGTAATTTCTACTGAAGAAATCCTTCAGATTTGGGTATAGTTAAAACATAACAATCACAATGACTTGGGGCTTTCAGGGATTGGTATTTTTGATAAACCTATCAATAAAAGGAAATACGGTAATGATTGTTTTTTGCAATTAATAATTAAATTCATGAATGGATGTTAGTTTCACATTTGTCAGGGGAGATGAATGCTCTGCAAATGTACTTTCTTCTCCCATGAGTACTGTGCCTTGAATTTTGCCTGTACTATCCTATAGTTTATATCACTGATTTAGTGAATACAGAAAAACTTGAAAAAAAAGACCACTTACTGAAAAAAATGAGGGAAATATTCATTAATTAATATTAGATTTAATGTATAATTTGATTAAAATCGTATGGTGAAATCAGAAAGAAATTTGCAAAATGCCAGCACCTAACAACAGTCCCATTAAATGTAATGGAAAGGTTTTCTTTAACACATTATCACTTTGTTTTTCTGACCTTTAAATTTTCCACGTACAAGTAAATGTTCACTATTTGAAAATACTGGTACCTGGTCTTGTCTGACAAAATCAATAGGAGGCTATTAGATTTGATTTAATAGTTCATTATCATGATTATCACATTCTACATTATCATACTTAGATATACATGACCCTGGTTTTTGTACCTTGTTAGCAAGTCCATGTATTTTCTCTTGACTTAATATTGTTGGTGACAGGTTGTGCCATAATAACCTTAGATTGGAGTAATATAAAATCATGTTAATTTAAATTTTTAAGTAGTTTTCATTCATACATTTTAAATATATACATTTGAGTCATATTATTGCAGAGAGGTGAAGCTGTCACTTTGGAGTTATAAGATTTGCTAGGCAAAAAAATGCTGGTTTTGATATGATGTCGCTTAACATTCTATTTTTGTTTTTATTGTTGCTTGATTAGGTTCTATGATTCAAGTGATTCAGATGAGGATGTAGAAGACTGGAAACAACAGAGGCAAAAATTCAAACAACAGACTGTGTCAGGTTCAAAACCTACAAGAAAAGCTTATTCTGCAGGTGATAGGCCCCCAGTGTAAGTGGTGTTTGTATAGTTCTAACTCCAGTATGAATAAACAAATAAAAACATTTAGAAATAAAAACTAAAAGAAAAAGAGCATATAAGGTATTTTGACAAGACAAGAAAATTCAATGTTTCAGTTACAGGGTAATTACCTGATAAATCAAATTGTGTTAAAAAATCAGTACAAAAACATTTTATTAAAAACAAATAAGCTGTAAGCAGTTTTGTAAAAAAATGTATAAGTTATGTTTACAGCATGTTTTTCCTTTCATGTATGACGATTTTCTATGTGATATGTTCTTGCCTGAGGATTGTAGTTCCAAATGTATAATATAATGGAATCTACAGGAAACAGTTCAAAATAATGATGCCAGGAAGCCTTACAAATTCAGCAGTATTGTATGGCTTGATTTATGTGTATGGTATATCTGAAATATACACAGTTCAAAGAAGACAGAAAAATGGCCATGTCACTTACATAAATTAAATTTTAGGCATAGACAGCCACCACGGGTGATTAACATGGTAGATTTGCCACCCCGTATGAGACAAAATGCTGCAGAGGTTACCTCACCAGAGGCTGTAGTGATGGACAGAGAGGAACAGAAACGTAGAGCTCTAGAGGAGAGAGAAAAAGAAAGACAACTTGAAATTGTCAGGTATTGAATGAATTTAAGGAAGAAATTTAATGGAACACAAACTTACCTGTTTGAATAAGTTAGCTGTTTAAAAAATTACCTAATGCATTTCAGAGTGTCTAGAGCAGTGATCTCTATTTTGTTAAAAGAGTCACAGCTTTGCACAAGTTGTAACTTAATTCAAGGGAAGGAGAGAGATCCTTTTAAGAGTTTTTTGAAGTTAAATTGTTTTAGATTAGTTAGAAAAAAGAGAACAAGCTGATTAGATATGTTGCTTTATTTCTACATGGTCTTATCAGTAAGTCTATGTTGCTTTATTTCTACATGGTCTTATCAGAAAGTCTATGTTGCTTTATTTCTACATGGTCTTATCAGAAAGTCTATGTTGTTTTATTTCTACATGGTCTTATCAGTAAGTCTATGTTGTTTTATTTCTACATGGTCTTATCAGAAAGTCTATGTTGTTTTATTTCTACATGGTCTTATCAGAAAGTCTATGTTGTTTTATTTCTACATGGTCTTATCAGAAAGTCTATGTTGTTTTATTTCTACATGGTCTTATCAGAAAGTCTATGTTGTTTTATTTCTACATGGTCTTATCAGTAAGTCTATGTTGTTTTATTTCTACATGGTCTTATCAGAAAGTCTATGTTGTTTTATTTCTACATGGTCTTATCAGTAAGTCTATGTTGTTTTATTTCTACATGGTCTTATCAGAAAGTCTATGTTGCTTTATTTCTACATGGTCTTATCAGTAAGTCTATGTTGTTTTATTTCTACATGGTCTTATCAGAAAGTCTATGTTGTTTTATTTCTACATGGTCTTATCAGTAAGTCTATGATGTTTTATTTCTACATGGTCTTATCAGTAAGTCTATGTTGTTTTATTTCTACATGGTCTTATCAGAAAGTCTATGTTGTTTTATTTCTACATGGTCTTATCAGAAAGTCTATGTTGTTTTATTTCTACATGGTCTTATCAGTAAGTCTATGTTGTTTTATTTCTACATGGTCTTATCAGTAAGTCTATGTTGTTTTATTTCTACATGGTCTTATCAGAAAGTCTATGTTGCTTTATTTCTACATGGTCTTATCAGTAAGTCTATGTTGTTTTATTTCTACATGGTCTTATCAGAAAGTCTATGTTGTTTTATTTCTACATGGTCTTATCAGTAAGTCTATGTTGTTTTATTTCTACATGGTCTTATCAGAAAGTCTATGTTGTTTTATTTCTACATGGTCTTATCAGAAAGTCTATGTTGCTTTATTTCTACATGGTCTTATCAGAAAGTCTATGTTGTTTTATTTCTACATGGTCTTATCAGTAAGTCTATGTTGCTTTATTTCTACATGGTCTTATCAGAAAGTCTATGTTGTTTTATTTCTACATGGTCTTATCAGTAAGTCTATGTTGCTTTATTTCTACATGGTCTTATCAGTTAGTCTTTACTGTTTTCATATAAGAATGATTTCTTTTTTCCAGACGATTACGGGAGCAGCGTGAGAGTGAGAGACAAGCCAAATTTAGACTGCAGAAGCGTTTAGATGCACTCCGTCCAAGTGCTTCAGTGGGTGGTAGACAAGATCCTGCAGAAGCCACACCCACTGTATTTGACCTGGTAAGTAAATTTACTTAATAAAAAAGTATGTTGTAAACTGCGCCTTTGTTGATTTTGATAATTTTTCTGCATAGCTTTTTATGCCACCCTTCAAAGAACTGGAGTATATTGTTTTCGTAATGTCTGTGGTTTCTGATCAGTAAGTTGAGAACACATAGGCAAAGAGACTTGAGATTTGGTAGGCAGAGTGGGCTTCTTGAATAGATGCATGTGATTGTTTTTGGACCGGTAAGGTCAGAAGTGCAGCTCACAAGGTATGGTAGGTTAAAAATAGTTTCTGATCAGTAAATGAAAAATAACTGTTCAAAGGACCTTAAACTTTACATGTTAGTTAAACATAAGTAGATGACCTTTGTTGTTTTTTGGCCAAAGGGTCAAGTGCACTGGAGCCTGCACTTTGAAAATGGTTTTCAGTCAATAACTCTAAAATAACTGCTCACAGAATCTTCAAACTCTCCAAGATGGTAAGGCTTGATCATTTTTGGGCCCACTAGGTTTTAGGTCAAGTTTACAGTGTTCTGCAATGTGAAAATAATTTCAAATTTACAACTCAAGAACTATTCGTTCCTAGATACCTCAAATTCTACAAGATGATTGGGCATGTATAGATAAATCCTGTTCATTTTGTACTCAAAGCATCAAATGCCAAGTTCACAGGGAGTCGGTATTTCATTTAATAAGTGGTTTCTGATTTATTTAGTTACTCAAAAACAAGTGAATGTAGCAATTTTCAGTATAGCTGATCCTCATAGATTTGGATCCTGATGTGTTAGGCTCACTGTGCTGAGTCAGCATTCCTTAGTGAAGATGGGAATTACTGATGCACACAAGGGGAATACCAGTTTCGTTCTGACAGCTCTTGTTTAACTTTATAACTAATGTAGTATGTATAATTTTGTTTCAGCATGTAAATTGTATGTACATATGTCGCCTTTGTATAAAATAATACTTTTTTTTGTTTATTTTTCTGTCAGGATGCATCATATGAACCAGCTCCACGGAGTCTGCCTCCAGTTCTCTCCCCTGATACTGATACAGTACTCCTTACTATACACCTATCTTCTAATGGAGAGATTGTGCTTCATCGAGGAAGTGGAAACAAAAGTGTAGACACAGGTATGGTCAGAGTTAGGGTCATTACTATGACACATTGTGTCACTCTCCATTTTAACCCCTAATACAACTCGCTTCTATTGTCAAAAATTCTTCAGTTGAAATCAGTAAAACTCCTACAATTGGAAGATGGTGTATTCAAAAATAAAGTCAAATGAGACAAAGAGCAGTTTAACAAAGTTTGGTGTGGGAATTAAAATTTTTGGGGATATGGGCCTTGGTAAAACAGGAATAAGACTGGATGCAATATTTGAAAAAAAAAAAATCATACAGCTGGTCAAGCTTATTCCAGGTTGCAATGTTTTTAGGAAAGAAATGCAGTAGTGTTTAGATGCAATCATACTTGCTAATTTCTAGCCCCCTACCAGAGCATTGCCCCTGGACCCCACTGGGGACCTAGCAGAGCCGAGGTCCTTACTTCATCTTTTTTAAAGTACTCCACTCACATGTCTGAAATACATGAAGTTCCCAAGTTCCCAATTAAAGGGCAGCTTGCCACTCTACAGTTGGTGTAACTAATATACGTAGCAAACTTTGTAGGTATGCAAAGGTGAGTTAAGGTTGTGGGTGAGGAATGGGAAAAGCAGGGGCCCTTCTTTGTGATATCCAACCTCCCACATCTGGCATACACTTGGAATGGAATATCCAGATAACTTATGTAATTTTAGGAATTTCTGACTTCTTATTGTTTAGGACGACCTTCATATCTTGGCTGTATCTTAGATGTAATATTACGGATAGGTTGAATCATATGACACTGCAGTCAGTGGCATTAAGTAAAATACTTATAGACATTGACCTTGACACTGAAAGTACACATTGACCTTGACACTGGCATTGAAAGTACAATCTTGTGATATTGAATGATTATAAAGTATATTATTGAAAAGAAAATGATAATAAGGTATTCAAGTTGAAGGTCTGGTTGATATCAAGACAAAAGAGATAATATAAAGTGTTATTCTTTGACTTGTCTGTTGGCCCTTGAAATTTTCTGTCTACTTATTTAATAACAGTTTATTTCAGCCAAGTAAATGTCATATTGTCAATAAGACACCAAGAAATGGTACTTAGTTTTCTTTTGGCATTTTTCATGTTTCACAAATAGAAACTTATATGATGAAAAAGATGTTTATAATGTCTGTGACCTAGGTAAAAAGTTAACCTTGTAAAATGGAAGTTACAAAATCATTGATATGAACACATATTCATTCTAGCTAAGTATAAAGTCTGTTTTATTCATATTTGTTAAATCAGGTTGTTGACGAGTCCAAATGATGGCTTGAATTGTAAAGGCTTTCTTTTAAATTTGTTGCATTTATTTGAGAAGAGTAGGTAGTGGCCTGGCCTATATTATTTTATCATAGGAAACTCATACAAACATTGAGATTAAAATAAAAGAATCATGCTTTTTACCAATACCTGTCCTGTTCCTGGATCCTGAATATCAGAAATTATCAACTGTAGAGAAATGTTCCTTTTCATACATTTATGAAATGAAAGACAAAGTAACATTATTTAGTCAAGGTGTTGTCCTGTTCTTGAAGAGTAACATTTTCTTATTATGAATTAACTGTTAGCAACCTGTCTTACTTAATAAATTTTCAGGATATGGTTTATCAGCAAGTTACACAGCAATGTTGACCTGGCTCCTGACTCTGGTACCCAACAGCTTCAGTTACTTGCAGGAAGGTGGAACCGGCGCACAGTCACCATGGATACTACCATTCTATGTGATAGGACTACAGCAGGTGCTTCTAGATGGTCAGCTTTGCCTCATGGTGGCTGTTACACCAGTGGAGCAGTTTGATTCTAAATATGTGCCAGCAAAGTCAAAGAAAAATAAGGTAATGTACCTAGTCAACTTTGTAAACATTTTCACTTAATACATACTATAGAATAAAATACATGTTTAGCTAAATATAAAAACATATACTTAGTGTAGATTTTAGTTTTGGAAAGAACAGTTTCAGTTTATTTAAAAGTATTATAGTGTCACTGAAACAGAAATGATGAAAAAAAAAGTACAAAATATATTACTTAAAAGTATGAAACCAAAAATATTGGTTTCAAAGGAAAACAGGTGTAAAGTAAATATACAAAATTTAAGATAATCTGCAATAAAAATAATACTTCCATTATTTCAGAAGTCAGAGAATAAGAATACCACAGCCTTTCACCAGCACCTTCAGAAATATTTCTCCACTAACACCCTACACAGTGTGTGTCCATGGTTACAGAACATGGTTTCTATGGAACTGGGTCCACCGGGTGGTGAGGAATCAAGTGATTCACAAAATAGTATGTCTTAACATCTTTTGTCTCTACTACTGCATATGACTTATTAAAGGATTTCTTCAGTATAAGAAATTTTAACTTAATCTAGAAAGAGGTTAATGTCATCCTGTGGTAATGGGATGTTACTGTAAAGAAACAAAAGTATCACAATTACTTACTTCTTACACACTACTCAGTTACTTTGTAACTACTTGGACTTCGATGTTGAAACTTCTGTTTTATTTGACAATTTATGCAAAACAAGTAAATCTTGAAATTACAGGTTATGTGTACAAACCGCCATTGCCAAACATTACCACAAAGCCACTGTCTACATTCATTCATGTGAATCCTGACCCACAAGCTGCAGCTAAGGTTTTCAACTCTGCCGTAGGATTTTTCTGGCAAACTGTTGACAGCGATGAATTGAGACTTGATCAAGATCTGCATGATGAGGGAATCAATTTTGATACTCAGAACACAATTTCTTTGATATATAAAAAAATATATCAAGAGCCATCTGCCATGATGGGTATTTTGAATAGAGTGTTACAGTTAGGACTAGATTTGGCTGGTATAAGACTTGTTTATCCATCACCAGAACAGATGAATATTCAGCCGGCAGAGAACACAGCGGTTTTATCGGATCTGGAGTTATTAAATAATGTTGGTGCAGTTTTAGTGCTCTGTATTAGAGGAACATCTGCACGCTCATTGTGGCTGGATGCCGTGGGACCATCAGATCCAGCTCTTGCCCGGCGCACAGACCCAAATTCTCTGTGTGCATTATATGGGGGTGAGACCCGAGATGAGTGTTTGTTGTTTTGTCCTAGAACCCCAGCCCGTGTTCAGACTGAGTTGGCACGCTGGTTTGGTGGTCGTGTTCCACCGGGTAATGTAATAGATGTTGGACCACCATACACCAAAAAAGAGTCCCTGAGAAGTGGTAGCCCAAAAGGTCGGCGGGGTAAGAAAGTGACATTTGTTGATAGCAAAGACGCAAGTGACCAGAATAAAGATTCTGTGGTGGAGGTACATAGACCTCTGGCTACATTGACAGCAACTACAAGGAGTGAGATTATATTTGTGATGTCCCCATTAGTGCCTCCGAAATGTTTTGGAATTATATTAGCCTCATGTCAAAGAAGGGGATTCCAGGTCACAGGGGTCAGAAGGACCAGACTGTCTAGCAAAAGGGCTGCTGCAATGGGTAAGAAGATAACTGTTTTTGTACTTGGAACATTTTCAAGCTTGATTGACTGCACTTGAATAATGATGTTTTCAAAGTATAAAAGCATACAGAGAGTTTAGGAAAATCAGTTGTCCTCTGTGTTCTTTGATGTTGCTTATTATGATTACTTTCAGTTCTTGACAAAATTTGCATGATTCCTTACCTGCTTAAGCATTTTGGAGTTGCAAGCAAAGAAATGTACTTCAGTTTTAAGGTTTGTATGTTTATATATTTCATTCATCTTTTACAGGCATCACTGGAGAGGGTCTGAAGGCATTCTGCCCTGGATCTGCAACAGAGTCCTTTGATGCCAGCCTCGCTGACCATGTTGACCCCCAGGGTCAAGGCCAGTGGCGAGAGTCCACATTCCCTTCTACAATTCTTCAGCTACTGAAGGAAAACGCTAGTCATAGTGCGGCCAGTCTGGTAGAAGATTGTATGGTGCAACTTACATTACAGGGCATTATGGGTAAGGCTTTTATTTTATGCATCAGTATATATATCTCGGTTCTTTTGACACAAGACCTGGGTAATCCAGCCTTAAAATTTTGTAACAAAGTGAACATTGTTGTGAATATGATAGTTGATGTCTGTTTTCACATGGACAGCTTTTGGTAATTGCTGTTTGTATAATTGGCAAATTTTTATACAATTCTTTAGACATTCAGTGATTCAAAACCTGTATTGTCTGAAAGCAAGTATACAGTCTAAATTTTACAGTTATATAGTTTTGTGTTATTAATAAGAAGTTGGCCAACCTGGCTAGGTCAGTTGATAGAGCATCCAGTTGTAAATTCAGGGGTTTTTGGTCCAAACTCCACCAGGGCCAGCTAAATTTCTCCAAGATAAGTGATCTCTGATAATGCGACTTAAGGTTATTTGTCCCTCACCTTCTGTTCGGGTAATGAAGCAGTCAGTCACTTGCAGAGAAATTGGTTACTTACATGGATACCCAGGAACACTCTTTAGGTAGACTAACAGCTGGGATATGACCAAAAAGAATTTGAAACATGCATAAAACCCCAGTAAAAACAAAGTAAAATGCAGACAAGGCCATTTTCCAAAACTAGGCAGGAAAAATACCCCCCCCCCCCCCCCAGTAATCAATGTTTCTGATTTTTACAGGATCTCAGTATAGACCAGGTCCAGAGTTGAATATTAATGCAGAATCCCTGCTTCTGTACTCTTTGAAAAGTATGCATGCAGCAAAGATTATATTTTGGTTTTTTTGGTAGCTATGTCTGATAATGTTTTGTTTTTTTCAGGTACACTACAGAAGAGGGAAGGCTACCCATTGGAATCTGTACATATGTTTCATGCAGCTAGATTTTCTGATAATCTATTGTCGGCACTTGGTGGAGATTTCAGCAAGGTGATGGAATACATTTATTTGGGTAACTTGAATATACAGAAGGCCTATTGTTTCACTTTAAAAAGCAAGTTTAATCAAGGTCTCTTCTGTTAATTGTTAAATGTAACTGGTTTAGTAGAATTGTCCTGTGTCAGGAGAATAACATTGCAGGAAATGACAAAATAGTCCTCGCATTAGCTTCTCTTTGCAGTGAGGTACACCTTGAATTTAACAAGTATATAAGATGATGTTAAATATAACATGACAAACATGTATGTTTCAGTGCTTTGATCCAGAGGTTCAGATTAACCCAAGTTATGTGATACCCCAGTTATACACCAACCCAGAGTTAGAACAGATTACAGTGCTTATACTACTTGGACACAATATACTTAAAACATCTGGCTTGTTTCTGGGTAAGGAAAAGTTGTTGTTTTTTTTTTTACTTTTGTTCTCTTTTGCTCATTTTATGTTGAAGTCACACCTCATATGCATTGAATATTAACAAAACAAGGATGAAATGTATTTTACCGACATTGTCTCTTCATTAGTATAGTTTTCCTTAGAATTGGCATATGTAGAGTTATGGGGAAGGTCAGATGGTTATGTAAAAATTAGATAAAAATGTCAAAACATTAAAAGAATCTCTATTTTGATAGAATTTGGATGTCTTGGACAATAAAGAAATAAAGGAGAAAAAAAGCATACAATTCTCTTTAGATATATGCCTTAAAAATAGTTTTATTTGTCAGTGGTTTAAATTGTACTGGTTTTAACGATTTTGAAGCTTTGAAAAAACATCAGACCACATCCATGTGTAAGGGTTTTTTTGATTTTACTCTTTTTTTTCTTTAAGTTTAAAAGATTTATATCACATGAATCATGCACCAAAACCAGATTGATTCTTTTGTTGCAGGTAAACTATTAGGAATGTTACCCTACAGTCGTCACCAGCAGTCCATGCCATTTACAGAGGGGCTAGAGTTATTGGGTATGAAATGGGTACCAGGACTGACTGTGTCACAAGCTAAAGAGATTACACCATGTGAAGTGGGTGATAGACAATGGAAGAGCAGTCTACATGCCCTAGCTAATGGTTTGTGTCTTCTGATTTTTAGAAGAAATAAAACATAGGTTTGTGAAATGGACTGCCATAAGGAACATGAAATGTAAAATGCCTTTATTTCAAAATGATAATCTTTAGTCACTGATAGATGGTCATGGGTTCAAGCCTGGCTACAAAACATTTTCATTTATGTGAGAATGTTGGTAGTTTCCCATGATGCATCAGCGTCTGTATTACTGGACCTTCTTATGAATGATGGTGAGGCAAACTGTATGCCACATATACCTGACTGTTAGAGAGAATTAAACTGAATTTAACCAATAAAGTCTCAAAATTAATTTTATTTTTTGGTGCTGATAATTTCTTGAAACTCTTTATAAGAAAGTAAGTTTGTATGAAAAGCAGTATTTTTCATTAAGTTAGTTCTTATTTTGAGAAAAATGTTCCATCCAAACTTGACATTTATACATTAGCTTCATTGTTTAATGTAAGGTGTTTCTTGGTTTGTCAGCTCTAATATTTTGTGACTCTGAAACCATGATAATATTGCCTTTACATTAAACTTACTTTCATAAACTCTCTTTTTTATATTCTTTGATTCAGACTTTATTCTTTTGTAAAATCATGTATTGCAGAGCCCTGTTTGGTGTTGGCATTACGGGGTGTTAATGCATTCGCCAAACTGGAAAGTGTGGTCCAGCCACGTCCAAGTCCAGAATCTGGCCAAGAGTTTAACATGGACATGATCCATGCAAGGACAGCAGAGGAAGCCTATACTTATATCCGACTGTTCTTCACAGAAAGGGAGTTATTCTCGGACCCTCTAGCTAGATCCATGTTGCCATATATACCTTTGTACCAGACTAAGCATGACATGCACCATACTGCAAGGTATACAGTCTGTTGGATTTGGAATAGATCTCTGCAGACTGCCTTTCCCTAGATTTTATTCCCCTGCAACTGCCCATGAAAGAAACAATTGTGTAATTGTTAATTTCCAGCAAAAGCTGTATTTCCAGAAAAATCTCTGTGTTTTTGTTGTCACTGTTATTGCTTACTCACTTGGTTGTCTGTTCACATTAGCTTATTCAAGCTCTGTTTTGTAGTTTCTGTCTGAATTTTGCCTTTTCTGAATGTCAGTTTGAAATACTACATGTTTTATTACTTGTAAATTGAAGTAGCAAATAGACCATGCTAAAATGATTAAAAATCTACTTTTTAAATTCCATGTAAGAGCAATAGAACAGATACACAGTCTTCTTAAATTCAAATTTCAGTGCAAGAAATGCAAAAGACACAAGCACCTATCCAGGTGAGGAATCCATTTTTGAACTCATGTTATCTGGACCACGACCTTTCACGACCTTCCTTGTGATAAAGCCAAGAGCATTCCAAAGACACCTGTCCAAGATCATCAAGAAGCTTGCTCAAGAAAACTTTAAGACCGTGGGCCTCAAGTTACAGATTCTTTCTCAAGATCAGGCCCAGAGACTTCTACCTGATAATATACAGGTAAATACTGTCACTTTGTGTTTCCTTTTACTGTTTTGTTGAGGAAAGTCTGTGAGTTGAAACAAGTTGGTGCTGTTAATACCAGTCAACTGAATTGTGATGAAAAATTCAAAGCTTCTTTGTCTCAGTAGCCGATAAAAACTTTTCTTTTAAAGAGGTAAAGTATCCTTAAGATTCAAACTTTAATTGAGCATGAAGAGAATATATCAAGGGGTGAATGTTAATATAAAAGAAGGAAGTGGATAGCACATTTTTGCATTCACCCAAAGAATTGTAGGTCTATTTAGGCATGCAGACATTTGAAGCAAATACAGTCTTTGCATTACATATTTCACTGTAATTCATAATATGCTGGCTATCTTAAAGTCGGTGCCTTTAAAATGGTCACTGTGGTGTTCAGAGAAACTTTATTGAGTGAAGGAATGAGTCAGAAAAAAATATCAGCTTTTTAGAAATTCCAAATGGAAAAAATAACAGTTGTGTTAATTTGTAAGATATTTTCCCAATAATTCAGTTTGTATTACTTTCCTCAGAATGATGAAAAAGAGAAGCATATTAAGCACCTGACCTCTGGCCCCTCCCTCTGTCTATGTGTACAGAGAGAGAATGCTGTAAAGAGATTACTGGACCTTCTTGGCCCTGAGGACCCACAGAGTGCCCGTAGACAGAGCCAGTTCTACTGGAGGGGAGTGTTTGGTGCAGATAGTGTCAGTAATGCCATATATGGTAAGGCATTGCAATATTCTATATATTTTTGTATGGAAACTTTGTGCCTTAAGCTATTGTTAAAATATTAAAAGTTCTTATGTTCATGTATAGATAAGCCTGTATATGCTAGCTCATTCTGCTGAAAGATTTGAAGTTTGCAAATATCAGATGACATAAAATTATGAAAAACAATATTGCCATTGCTCCTTGCTTTAAAAACAGTGTTAGTATTTTGCTATTTCATTTATATTTTACAGCTTCAAAAACCTACAGAGAGGCGGTGGAGAATCAGAAAGTGTTTTTCCCAGATGGTTTATGTTGTGAACAGACTGATATAACAATACAAGAAATGGTAGGAATATATTCAACTAAACTTTGGAATTTCTTTATAAAATGGTTTGGACAGTTGAAATTTTCTATGCAAAATATCAACAAAGTATTGCTTTTTAAGCATTACATTTCCAAAGTTTAGTGAATTTTGTTGATACAGAATGACAAGGACAGATTTAAGACTTTTACTGTCAAGCCCTTAGGCACACTTGCAGTTCATTCATATATATACTGAGTACCTTAGATTCCAAACAAATCATAATGAAATTAGAGGATATTTCAGTGTTACTTTATATAGAAAATTATATTTCATAAGAAAAATTTTAAGTGTTTTTACAGGACTTATAAACATTACTGAGGTATTCCCCACCTTTTTGTTTTGAAACTTGCTTCAAAGAAAATGGGTACAGTTTTTGTACACCCACATGAAACAGTTTATCACAGATGAAGTAACGAGTCATGTTTGTTTTGTTTTTGTTTTTTCAGATCAGCTGCCCGGCTGTGGACCAGGAGATAGATATAAAGTATTCTACACACAGAGAGGTTGTTGCCAGTGACTCTGCAGATGCAACAGTCACAGGTATGTTGGAAAATTAGTTCTGTCACATTGACCTTCACTAAATAGTATGAATCTTTCAAATTGAATTTATGAATTAAAATAACAAAGAGAAGAAATATTTTCAAAATCCCCCAAAAAAATTCTTATGTATACATGTATATATCATCACAGCTGAAAAAAAAATCAAGATAAAACAATAAGATTTTGTAAACATAGTTAAAAAGAAATCTTGTGTTGTCACAGTCCCTGACCTACATTTAGATAACCTATTTTCCTAATGATAAATGTTCAGTATTAGTCTGTTATTATCTGACATTGTGTTTCTTCTATCTTGTATTGCATGCACTTTTTCCCTTTGTTTCAGATGCCTCCCACTTATTGTTACTGCAGACAACATGTATACTGCTGACACCATTGCTAGTTAGGCAGCTAGGGTCTCACCATGGATATGTTGATGTGATAGATGGTCTTATTGCTCAAGGGTAAATTTTCTGTCACAGATATATTACTATGTGTTTGTAGATTTCATAAGGAAGATGTGTTCAGGCTGTTTAGACTCTAACCATTTGTTTATGTGTCATGTAGGTGACCTCTCCTTACTTATGGAGAGAATATAAAAAAGGAATGAGAACGTACTTAGAATGTTAACATGTTTCATATACACTATTACCATGTTTACCTAGACTGATTTTCAATATTTAAGACAAAACTAGTGGCTACACAGGGAGCAAATATTAAATTCTTATGTTGGTGAGACTCATCTTTCTAGAACTTTCAATTGATTTGATTGCTAATATTTTCCAAGCAGTATACTTTCAGGAGACCATGATTAAATGGTAAATTTTTTCTGAAGTCTTCTTTGAGGAGTTTATTTTTATTTTGTGAAAATCCATTGTAGGTTTGAGTTTGTTGGTGGCAGAATGGTGTGGTTTACTCCAGAGCAAGCTGAACACTTCCTGTGCTCAGTGGAGGCTGGAAGCTTTCAGCAGGTATGGTAACATTGTCTCTGAGGACATGACTCCTTTTTGAGGCCATTTTTAAAGAAAATGCCTTTGTAAGGTATTTTCAACTTTATACTTAACTGAAAATAAACTGAATGAATAAAAGTGGACATTCAATTTGCAGCTTCAGTAGAACAAGTAGTGTTATATAGGAAGACTTTGAAGAATATTAGCGTTATAATGATCAAATAGGATTAACGTTAGTTACAAGAACTTGTTTTCAAATCCATGGTGCATGAGTTAAAACTTTTATGTAGATGGCTGACTTGAGATCTCCTCTCTTTTTTACAGGTTCCTATGCTGGTATCTGGTCCAAGTTTGGTTCTGGCTTTACAGAGAGATAATGCTGTGCTTGCATTTGATACAATACTCAGGGAGTAAGTCTTCTCTTCATTATGCTAAGTGAACTGTACTGGTCTGTATCCTTAAATGTATTTGGTAGTGTTCAATTCTTCTGCACTAAATGCCAAATTGGGAAAGAGTGGAAAGTTTAGAGACCGGAAGCATGTTTCGCGTTGAAGATATAAAATGGCAGGATTGAAAAATGTAGACGAGACATTAAGTTTCTATAGAGACATACAGACAAGTTGTGACTAATCATGTACTTTTTGAAATGAAATATTTGAATCTTCCTTACATTTATGCAGCAACATATGGTTGACATCTTTAAGGCGCTAGTGTTTTTACAATGTTTTAACTAGCAGCTTCTGATTTTTTTTTATAGTAGTTAAACAGTTGGCATAATCTTTCTGTTGAAAGAGCAGAGTACAATTTTTTCATTTGACTCATTAAAAGAAATATAATATACATTTCCAGAACATTTAGTACAGAGAGTAACCAGGGTAAATCTGTGACTGACTCACTCCTGCACAAGTATGGTAGACTAATTCTCAGACCACAAGATCTAAAACAGGTAATGTGTACTACAATATTGCATTACAAACATTTTTGTAAATTCCAAGTGTATTTTTTCTTAACAGAGTGCTAGTTTTTTATTTTGACCCCCTTACCTGCTAAGTTATTGCAGAAGACAACTCTGCACTTTTGTTGTTATTACATTAATCAGCAATTCCATGAAATCGTAATCACACCCCAAGAAGGCAAAAGAGAGAAATTCTTTTTGGGGTGGTCTTTTTATATAGGGTTGGTCTTGTCATAAACTTAAAGGGGTTGGTCCATTTTGAAAGTGTATTTCTGGGCTGGGATACAAACATTACTGGAATGGAACTAAATAAAACATGGTGTAGACCCACTTCGTTTTTATAAGGGTTTTATTGCTCAGTTTAGATATATTGACAGGCACTTCTTGACCATGCAGTGGGTATTTAATTTGTATTTAATCGGTCTGTCTTGAGATTTTTGAAAGGAATGAAAAAAAATAATCATAACATTTGTTTCAGTGCTCTCATCAGAGCACTGAAACACTGCTTGTATTCATGAAAGCTGTTTTTTTAGGTCAGAAAAGTGAGTTATTTATTTTTTTCTGGATTTCAGGCACAGAATGTTCTTGGATTTTTCTTCAAAGAGCTGTTACCTAGCAGTCGTCTACAGATTGTGCAGAAATAATGTTAATGGCAGTTGACATAAAGCTGATAGCTTCAGAACACTAAATGTACAGTTCTTAATGTGTGTACATGCAGTTCAATTGAGCCAGTCGGGTTAGAGCCAGATTGCCAGAAACTGTTCATATTTTTATCCATAATTGAACAACTTCTTGGTATAACAGCCAGTTAGAGTTTGGAGCAGCCAGAGCTGTAGCAACAGGCTGTATACCTCTTTAGATTGTTCAGCACAACTGCTTATGTGAAGCAAAATACATGAAATGTATTACTTTTACATTCCATATCGTATTTTTAATACTGAAGTTCCTTTTAGGTGTTTCTCTTCCAGTTGCTATTTGCCTTGGCTTTTATGTAAACACATAATTATTATGAGATTTGTTGACAATATTTTTGTTTTCATGTTGTTGTTTTTTAAAGAGGCATTAAAAAACTTCTAAAATGCCAGGGTAGCTCTTCGTATGAGTTTTTGATAAAATGTGATGTTTTCTAAACAGTGGAAGTGGCAAGGAATCAAATTTGTTGCTAAAAATTCAGTTATAGAAACAATATCAGAAGACTGATAGAAGACGAAAGATAGCTAAATACTATGTTAGCTAAAATTGTTAGTCTTTATGCCAGGGCAAGTGTTACTGAACTGGTAAAAAGTAGATCTTCAAGGTTGTGAATTTGATCAGTATTACTTAATAAATTTGCTGTTCTTTGGTGCAGACTATATTTTTCTCTTGTATTTTGGAAAATATTGATGTTTGTTTTTGATGCCAATTGCCTTAATCAACTGACTCTTAATTAAGTGTACAGAAATGTTGTTTAGTTTTTTTGAAGGTACTTCGTTTTTGAAGAACAACTTGTAACTTTAATGTCTGCATTTTTATAGAATTCTCAAGATACCGTTGTAAATCTATATATTTTCCACAGTGTTATTAACCTATCAACGCTCAAAGTTTTCCTTGTTGTATTGTCTTTATATTTGCTTTATTAATGATTGCAATACATAGTTATGTGCTTGGACTAATTTTGCAAAATAGCAAACTGTACTATCTAAACATATTGACAGTTGAAAGCAAGGAGGTTTTAAACCCTTAACCTTCTGAATTTTTCTAATGGATTTGCCGAGCTTTGAATTCGGCACAGTCCATTCAAAGTTTAAGGGATTTCAATATCAAAGTACAAAAATTGAGCTACCAACAGTATAGAGCCTTGTCAGACTGCAGAGATGTGCAGACTGGTCTGGTTCTATACTGGTGGCAAAGGCTTATCACTTTCTGTTCCAGCAGGTTAAGGGTTAAATGACAGTAAATAAAGAAGATAAACAATTTTGGTATTCACCCCTCATCTTAGCCTGATGGCATTTTTAACAAGTATTACATTTTTTATTTTTTGTTAGTTTGTTTGATTAAAGGACTATTGTGTTCATTAGTTTCGGAACATGTTTTTTTTCAAGAAAGCTGTTTTTTTTGTCATATCTTCGTTAATACAGTGTAATTGGAATGAATCATTTTGTGAAGTTAATTGTAGTAATACCTCATAAGATACATTCACAATGATCATTAATTTACTGTATAAGTGGTTATTTCAATGTGCAGAAAAGTTTGTGTATCTGAGATTATGGATGTATTGCATGTCGAAACTAAATTGAAATGGACTTTACCTGTGTAAGGCAATTTATGCCAGCATATGTTTCTGTTTTTTTTTTTTTTTCCTTTTTGTGAAAAGTGTCATGCGTAAAAATCAAAAATATTTTTATTGCATGAAAATAACCTCTCATACAATAATATGCACCACATAGGATTAAAATTTATTTTGTTTGAAGAATATGATTACATATGCAGTTACTTATGACATTGTGTAGCACTTGTTTAGATATGCAAATGTGTGGGCAAAACAAAATAAGACACTACTGTTTCAACACTTACAGCTTAAGGTTGTTTGCACCATTTAGATGCCTGCTACCTTCTTTTGCCCAGGCCTAGATAAAAATATATTGTTTATTCAATATCTCTCTGATATTCAAACATGTGACTCCAGCATATGTCAAATTTACACTTGTACATGTCATTTTTATGACAGCTTGTATGACTTTTTAATCTCAATTTTTCTGTTGTTGTTGTTTTTTTTTTACCTCAGATTCCAAGATGCTATGTTTTTTGACAGGCATTTCTGTCTCACAGCCTGTATTATATCTGTAAAAAACATAATTGTATTTGATTATGAAATGAGCAGTTTTTTGCTTGTTAAAGGAGTTAGACATACTTTTATACATAAATAAGAATGAAGAGGCCACAGTGTACTCTGCTAGCAGTATTTATCAAAATGTTACATTCCGTCCATTTTATCTATGTACAAACAAATATGGGATATTAAATTTGATTCATATTTGATGAATACAATTCCGTCCAAGCTCTTAAACCAATTATTACTCTCAGAGGATATTTTGTATGAAAGCCATTATATAGAAATAATGCCATTCTACTTTGCAGCAAAAGCATATTCAAATAGACTCTCTGAGATAGGTTTGTTCAGAGATAAAACCATACTACATTTATATAGAGTACTACTGCTTGCTTTTTGTGGAAGTTGTGAAGGGGGTCGAATGCCAAACTCCATATTCTTAGGCCTCTTGTTAAAGAATTAAATTAGTTAATAGTCTCAAGTGGCTTCCCATATTACTCATTTTTGGGGCAAGTACTGGTTTGAACCCAGAAAGCAGTCATTGGGCAGGATTAAATATAAGTATAGAACCTTTTTCCCCCCATCTTATCTGTATAAAAAAGATGTTTAGACTAAAACTTTTCTTGAGAAGTCAGATGATCTTGTTTGTGTGTAAGGCTGTTTTCATAGTCTGTTTTAACATAACTATCATATGTGTGTAATTGAAATTACAGACTTTGCGCAGTAGTTTTATAATGGCAATAGAAATTATATACAAGGTAATATTCAATGTCAGCTTCAGTATAAATTATTTATATGAAGACAATATTAGTTTTGGTTTTGAGAGCTTAGTTTGCACAGGTTAGAAAAAAAAAAACAACTTTCATACATTTTTATTCTCCAGCAAATTTGAAATGCATTGTTTTTATTGATGTCATCTTAAAACTGAAATATACATTGATGATTTTTTTACATACCCATTAAAATGAATAAAATTAATATAACTGTTAATTTAACAAACTAATTAGCAGTGGGTGGGACATAATCAAACTAGGCCAATGAAAAAGGCAAATGCATGGTCCTTAAAGGGCATAAGGGTGCTGGAGGAGGTGCAGCTTGGTGCTTAACATCGGGCAAAGGGGCGCCGGAAAAAGGGATGTGGCGCCGCGCCCTTCTAACACGCTGTAGATTATTCCCTATAATAATGTTATAGCACTATTTCCACTATTTAAGATTATGCATTCCTGTTTGTCTCTGTTACATGTGTTCACTTGTTCTCTGTTCTGTATATTACTGTGATTATATTTATAAAATGTCATAGTATTAATATAAATTAGCGTATAGAATTGTTGTCTTTAACAGATGTAATTGTTTGGCTGATGTAATACCATCAGTTCTAATGCTAAACCAGATGTTATTCTAATACCAAACTTGGTCTGAATATGCTGATGTAATACCAAACTTGGTCTGAATATGCTGATGTGATACCAAACTTGGTCTGAATATGCTGATGTGATACCAAACTTGGTCTGAATATGCTGATGTAATACCATACTTGGTCTGAATAATTATGCTGATGTGATACCAAACTTGTTCTGAATATGCTGATGTGATACCAAACTTGTTTTGAATATGCTGATGTGATACCAAACTTGGTCTTAATATGCTGATGTGATACCAAACTTGGTCAGTATGCTGATGTGATACCAAACTTGGTCAGTATGCTGATGTGATACCAAAACTGGTCTTAATTTGCTCATGTAATACCAAACTTGGTCTCAATTTTTTTGTATGATATCTAACCTGGTCTTATATTGCAGATGTAATGCCAAGGCCATTCCTTATATGCATTCATTTTCAATTTTGCACCTAAGGTGTCCAATGACAACTGTCTGATTGTATATTTTTATTACATGAAAAGTTTCAGAGGAGTTTAAAGAAGATAAAAGATTTTAATAAAGTGTTACTTATTGATTGTATGTTGTGTTATTTTTGGCTGTATGTTCCTGTAAGAGAAAACTCAGTGGTTTCTTGCCTATACAAGGTTTTTTTTTGGAAAATACAATGTTCAACTGCTCGTAAATGGTTAGAAGCCTCTTTAAAATACGATATTTCGATGAAAATATATGATAACGTGTCTCTTGTAAATACGATGTTCAACTGTACGTATGCGGTAAGGTGCCTTTTGAAAATACAACGTTACTATGTAAGTATATGGTAAGGTGCATCTTGAGATATTGATCCCAAATGTACGGAAATTCTATAGTAATTTTTATGTACTTTAATAGCAGAAGGTCGAGTGGCTTTTTCCCTTTGTTTTTTTGTTGTTGAATACCCTATATGTTACTGACCTTATTAGGGAAAAAGCATAGTCACGTTTTTTTATTTCAAGTGTACTTGACATTTGCTTCCTTTGTAACGTGATGAATATGAATATTATCCCGTACGAGGTTACTGTATCTGAAAAAGTAGCACAGCTGAGATTCTTGTCCAGATATTTGGTTCAGTTAGTGGTTGATTATGTGATTCATCCGAAGTTAAATACAACATTCATTGTTTCTTAAATTTCTTTAGCATGATTTTTTGGCATGGTCTTGGTTCATAAGTTAAAATGCTTGAATATTCTGTATGCGTTTACAAGTGCGTTCAACTTATGAAGATAATAAAAAGCTCTGCGCCAGAGCACCTGTTCCAGTTTCCGTCTCCGAAAAACACGTTGAATGGGATCAAGGATGACAGTTCCCTTATTTTGCTCCGTTTCTGTTTCATTGTCATGTGTCGTTCACAACAGCTTTGTTACAGTTTCGTCAATAGTTTTGGAAAATTATGAGCCTTTTTAAGTAAGAAGAAAAAATAAATCTTTCTGGGGCTTCATTGCTTTATTTGTGAAATATAACATTGACTGACTGTTTAAGTATTTCAGTGCATTAAGGTAAAGTCATTACATCATTATAGAGCATATATTAAGACTTTTTCATGGAAGATACAACCGATATTGCTTATTCGTAGATAATATTTACAGAAGCTAGATAAAAATGAACATACTGCAAGTAACCACGTCTAGACTTACAAATGAATTACAGAAAACGCAACCATCTATAAAAGTTTGACTGCAGTTAGAGTACAGATACTTAAACAATCTTAGCCCAGAAAGGAGTAGATATACAAGATTAACTGTCAACTAACACTCAAAGGTGGCTTCTTCACTGACAGGTACGGACTCCCTGATCCATTGACCTTGAGAATCCAGACACCAGCAGCACTGTTTAGGCGACCTCGGGATAGTTTCCGTTTGGAAGGCAATTGAATACCTTTTCCTCAGCGTGTTCAGAATGCGTGTGAGCATATTCGTCACGGGCACACTCTGCAAGGATGGAAAACAGTAAATTAGAAAAAGAAGAGAAAATGAAAGAAATTCAGACTTACATTTTCAAAACTTTCTCAATAATGCCAACTTTTCTCAAACATTCCTCCGTCAGTGTTTGGCAGACGATCTAAGGTATGATGCCGCTAGGCGCTTGGCAGAAGTCGGTTAAACTGTTTTTGTAAATCACACCTTTAATAAGTAGAGAAATGCCTTAAAGTATAATTGATCTAGTCTCAAATGAATATACGGGCACTTACGACAGTCCATGTCACCGGTTTCCCATCTGTTTACACTGTACCCTTCAATTTCGACATTTTCACTTGTGACACAGTATGCCCTACAAGTAAACAGTTCCTATTGTACACTGGGTTAAACATTCAAAAAGAAAGGACAGAAATAAACAAATACAACAACAACAAACAATGACAAGAAAATAATCAAAAAGAAGTTTCCTTTATCTACGACGTAAAGACTCGCAAACAGGACAAGTTAAAAAGTGGCTTCCCAATGAATCGCTTTTACAAGAGGGTGTCGTTTGTTCATAAGTTTAGACGTTGGTTCCCCCTAATTGCTAATTTTAAAATAATGAAATAGACTTAATAGTTGGTCCGTACAGTAAATGCAAAATGGAGATTTTTAAAAAAAAATTCTTACTGTGACCCAATGTACTGCATTCCTGCATAACTTCCGTCCTCGTCACAGTTTGGGAATTCTCTCCCCAGCAATGGCGGCATTTGTTGCATATTGTAGTGTGACACATTGCATGGTCCCGTTACTGAAATGAATTCAAGACAAAACTTAAAATAATCCTGACATAGACAGAAGGACGACGAACAAACTGAAATTAGGAAATTACTGATTTTGAAAAAAAAGGAAAATAGAACTTAACAAAAGAAAACACTACCACCAACAATAACAACAACAACTAAAAAAAATGTAAACTTATGTGTGAAGCATGATATTCAAAACAAATATACATATTCAAATTCAAGACACTGTATCTAGGCACAAGCCACTGTAATTATTTTTTTGTTGTCTTAAAATACATTTCAGATGCAATTACCAAGGCACTATATCAAGTATTTGCCGGAATTTAATAAACTGCCACTTTTTACACATTTAAAGCTAGAAAATGTTCAAGGCTTTCCTTTGCACACCTTAAAATTTTATCCTACCGCTAGACCTGGTAGTGAACTACCAAATGCTTAAGAATGAACAACAACAACAACACCCTAAATATTTCACGAAATGATGATATCTATAGATGAGCAGGAATCTGAATTATAGGCCACAGACGACACAGATTACTGGAAAAAATTTCTCACATCCCCACATCGCTTATGAAGCAACATCCAAATGCTTCTCATATGAAGTTATTTTAAATTCATTGCTTAGGAGACAAATTTCATACTACACGTGCACAGGAGACAAATTTTATAGGCATTGCAAATGAAGCAAATTCTAAATGCGTCGATTATGTTCCTTATTTTAGATGCATCACTTATCTCAAATTTACATGCAACGCTTTTGAGGCGAATTTTACATGAAAAAGGCACCAAACTGCCCCACAAGAAATACGCCTGCCGAATTAGAACAGAAGCACTTACTTTCACAGTGCTCGCCGCCAAATCCCTCCTCGCAGTGGCATACATACGATTGCTCGTCTTCTGAAAGTTCACAAGTCCCATGGTCACCACAGATGCCCTCCTTACACTGCATTACATATCCTGAAACATTTCAATTGAAAATTATATTTATGAGAAACTTTAAATGAAAATCTCATCAAATTACAGTAGTCTTCATATGCCTGATTTCTGAATTTGTTAGTGCACTATTGTCTAGGCTTCAGTCCCTTACAAGATATGTTGTATCCTTTTAGACACAAGACTGCTTCTGCTGTGATTGATAATTTCTTAGTTATTTCAAATTTGTTGTTTTTGTTTCATACGATTGCAAACAAGATGGACTAAAGGGTATTGATTTGATATTGACCATGCACTGTATTTAAAATCTAATGTCTACATTTTAATGTGAATTTATTAGGATTTTGCGCTCTGATCGCATATGTTTCTTTCTGCTGAATTATTTTCAATCTGAAAGGAACGTTTGATTAACAAACAGAAAGTTTATTTATAGTGCTACTTCTAGTAGGAGTACAGATAACAGAAAAAAATGTCCACACTCATAAAGTCTTTAAACATCTGTTGAATTGCTGGCTCCTTCTATTAAGCAAATTTCGATCAAGAAATGCAGTTTAATTGTCATCACAAATAATTAAATACATTGAAACAACAGAGCACATTATCATGGGAACTGATAAAATTGTGAGTAAATTCTTTTGCTATCTAGTTCAAAGGTTATATCTTGTAGTTTTGCATAAACTTACACAATCACTTACTTTCTCAGTCATCGAAAGTGATTTAAAAATCTTAATGTTGTTCACAATACCTGTGTATCAAAAAATGGCAATCTTAAGTAGTTTCTTTCAAGAGACAGAAAATATCTGTATTCAGAAGCGTAAAAGGGTAATAATACATCAACAACTTACTCTGATTTCTTCTAATCTCTTCAACAACCTCACTAATATGATCAAATTTAGCCTTTCTTGTTTCTTCTAGAAAGTTCTTTAAGTCAGTAAACTTGTCGCTTATGAACGTTTTCATTTCCTGAGCATGTTGGCGTGTCTCTTTTTTCCGACCTTTGCTGTCGTCGTCATCTTGGCCCCTTTTTCTAGGAACACAGGAAGCCACCGCGAACAGAAGGCATACCAAAGTGAAATATTTTAGCTCCATTTTTTTTTGGTTCGAGTTTTTTTTCAGTTCAGCTCTGTATGTCAAAAAGTCCCGGAGTGGATTTAATACGCCTAGAGCGCGAATATATACCAGTTTTCATTGACCCCTGAAATAGCTAGCTTTCTTTTTTTTTAAGGAGCCACTTGACATCACTTGAATAACGACATTTCTTTTTTTACGGTTAGAAACAAGATATTTTTCAAGTACACGAATACGCCCTAGAATAAGGCCATCTTGTGTGGTCACGTGATTTGTCGAATAAGAGAAACATCTTTACTTTTGAGTGGGAAAAAGAAATAAAAGTAGATAAATATTTTGTTGAGGTGCTGATTGTTGCAATAATTATCATATATATCTTGAGTAGAAGGGTCACAAAGCTGATGCCCTAGGACCTATGATCATAGAAACCTTTTCTACATCTAGCTGCTAGAAAAATGTTACATATTTTTATCGGAAAATTTTTACAAAACGTTTTACAGTTTAAACGTTTTATAAAGGCATAGAAATATCTTTCCTTTTTTGTACACCTGACATTGTTGACACATGAAGCACAATAGGGTATGTTCACAAGTGTGAAAGCATTAAACCGTCTATCTATTTGAGTTTATTTATCGTCGGTACCGCTTGCCCAAATGACCGACGCCCTCTGCAGAGATTAGTTATTTTATGTTATCGGGGATAGTGCAAGATACTAAAAGCATCCCATTCCAGAGACACCCCTGCTTCTTTAGCATGCTAAACGTACAGAACTGATACATGCGACCTTGGTTTAACGTCTCACTCGAAAGACAGTTAGTAATGATCGTGGAGAAGCGGGGGTTGGGGAGGTGGTGGGGGTCATCGTCAGAAACCCACGTTCGATCCATTCCGCTCTATTCATCGACCGTGGGGCAATTGGTTGGTTAAAGCTCGTACTTATGAATAATTCATTACCAACTTTCATCGGTTTCCGAAAGATTTCCATTGCGCAGTCTCAACCATTGAAATTACTCGTTACAATTTGCCTTTCGCGGCTATGTTTAAATCCTGGGTATACAAGGGGTAGGACCTAAATCATGTAGCTCGGTGCTTTAAGCGAGAAAAACGTGTAGTCTATGACTAATGTCGTCAGTTTTCGCGTAAATATTCAGGAATTTGGATAAATTATCAACAGCTATGGGGATGTTCTTGGAATATTTGTATAATGTATACGACTAGTACCTAGCCATATATGTATTCTAACTGTAGCTGCTATTTGACAGAAGAAGAAATGTGTTAGAAAAAAGTTATTGAAGGGATGCCAACAAAGGTGTCGCATTTTTTGTGTGAATCTGCAATATTTTGCTTCGGTTTTTCAGCTTGACCAACAATTTTGCGCCATTAAAATGATATTTTAAGTAAACAGGAACAGAATTAAACATTTGCAACCAGTTAGGAACATACATAATGCATTTATGTTCGATTTGTTTAACTTGAAGACAATAAACGTGTTGTTTGGGTCACTTTAAGACCATATTGTGTAACCTCGGTTCTTTATTGATGTTAAAGTTAAGCATGTTGAAAATTTTTACAAAGAGTTCTGTTTGTATATTTAACTTTATGTTTCTGATAAAAAAAAAGTGTTTCCTTTTTTAAGCTAAGATGACTCCATAAAAGTTGCTATGAATTTGAACACTTGAGATTTTAAGGCTGGAAGGTTATGTTGTGCTTTTCATTGTCAGATACAAATGCAATATTACAAGTAAATTTTAAAATATGAAAGGTTTTGAATTGAACACAGGTCTGCAGATTTTATTTAAAAAAATCAAAATTGACAATTTTGTAGATATTACATACATGCAAACGTTATATTTATAAAATCAAAAAGGACTTTCTAAGTTGTGCCAATGACAAATTGTCAACTGTCAGACAGCCTATGCCACACAGTTAAATTAACTGTATATACTTAGTACATATAAAAACTGCCAATGTGCTAAGCTCCATATAGTCATTCAAAAGTGAATGGTTCAATCCCTGGACTCAACAAAAAATCTATGCGACATGTATTTTTGGATGCCGTATCCAATGTTCATTTGCATCTAACCATTATTTCAGTTAAAAGAAAACAAATTAGAGATACAAGCAAATTAGACAAGTTAGATTTCTTAAAACATTTGTAGTTTTTAATGGAGTTTGAAAAATATTATCTTACTTCTCCCATAATCATATCAGTCAATATTTCTCCACCTTTGACTAGACTGCCATTAAACTTAAATGAAATAACGAACATAAAGTTCTATGACAACATTATCATCTCTCCGTAAGCAAAAAAAAAAAAAAAAAAAAAAAAAGAAAAGAAAAAAAAAAGAAAATTTGATTTAGAATGTACTTGCATTATTAGTTGTTTCAAATGTTTAAATGATTACAATGTTTTTATGAAGTCTTTGTCTACATTACAATGCATAATTTCAAATGGGTCATGCAATCCATTCAGAACAGCTTTTGATGACTGAAATAACTAGATGAGAAATTACGTGTATATTTTCGCATTTACACAAAGAATAAAGATGAAGTGAAAATCCTTTTATGAAAAAAAAATAGACCTGGTTGATAAATATCACCTTGATTAAACTGCCGTTTTGCTATAAATTGAATTAGGTTCCTAATAATTGTAGTTTTAAGGTATTTCCTGCAAGAAGTGATTTACTAATGAAACTTGGAAAGGGGATGAAAATGAAATGGTTTGCAATAGGTAAAATGATCACTGACCTCCCTTATCTCCAAGCCGTCTGGTATCTTAATACATCCGAGATTTAATTCTGTATTTGTAAAAAAAATGTAAGTTATCTTTGGAGGATCTGTTTACTTCTGTTTACTTCTCGTGTATGGTATGTATGAATAACTTGTATGTATATGTCATAATGCTATTTTGCTATGATATTTTATTTATGAGCTGTTGCCCCAAGTTACAGTGTATAGAGTTTATCATTCTAGCATCTACAATTCCAAGGTGAATTTGTGCTAAAATATTCTAATTTTTTTAATCTTTTAATTCTCGCTGGAAATCAAACAAAATCTGGTTATGATATTAAATTATTGCTTCAACTCACAACTGTAAGAACTGTTTATTGTTAACATTTATTTAGCTGTCTGTAAAACAATCTTGAACGAAAACATACATTAAACGTTAACTTCGGTTGTATCAAAAGACAAAATCACCATGTGTAGTTAATGTAATGCCTTTAAATTGGACAAACACTGGTTTTGAGTATGATTATAGTACAAAATAAGTGTTAAATGTAACCAATATGCTAGTGACAGAAAGATATTTTATGTATTAGAATACCGGTATGTAGTTATGAAAGAACCGAGGTTACACAATATGGCCTTAAAGTGACCCAAACTACACATTTATTGTCTTCAAGTTAAACAGATCGAACATAGATCATTATGTATGTTCCTAACTGGTTGTAAATGTTTAATTCTGTTCCTGTTTACTTAAAATATCATTTTAATGGCGCAAAATTGTTGGTCAAGCTGAAAAACCGAAGCAAAATATTGCAGATTCACACAAAAAATGCGACACCTTTGTTGGCATCCCTTCAATAACTTTTTTCTAACACATTTCTTCTTCTGTCAAATAGCAGCTACAGTTAGAATACATATATGGCTAGGTTCTAGTCGTATACATTATACAAATATTCCAAGAACATCCCCATAGCTGTTGATAATTTATCCAAATTCCTGAATATTTACGCGAAAACTGATGACATTAGTCATAGACTACACGTTTTTCTCGCTTAAAGCACCGAGCTACATGATTTAGGTCCTACCCCTTGGTATAGGTCTATTTTAAATAACATGTCGTTATGCCTACTCTCTACATTGAAGAGTATCTATTTGCGGAATCTCATTGAACGAAGAGTAACTTCCTTTTGCTGATTAATATTCATGAAAACGGTACATAATGTAGCTGTGCAGAATATGTACCGGGGGTAACCGACGATGGGGGATGGGAGAGTCGATCCTGGGTACCATTGGACCACTGATCCGTTTCTAAACCTTAGTTTATATTTTTGCATTTATGAAAACTATTACGGTCAAGTGCACTCCAGCCTATACTTGTATAAATACAACCTCTTAAAGCCGTGTCTTATGAGTCGGCCCGGCTAGCTCAACCGGTCGAATATCGGATTGGCAATCTTGACAATCCCGGTTCGATCCCCATCAGTGATGATTGATCCCAGCCAATGTGTCTATAGGTCATTTGTCCCTCACCACTGACACAAGTGCGGAAATAATCAGTCACTTGCGGAGTAATTGGTTAGTAATCTGGTCGGATACCCAGGAACACTTTTAGGTGGACTGACCGCCGGCATATTACCTTTGCTGTTAATACTGGCGTCAAACCCAGATAAACCGAACCGTTTCTTGAGATTGAAACTTTGGCTAAGTGGTTAAAGCGTCGATTGTCGATGTGGTCCAACCTGAGTTCGAATCCGGTTCTCGGTGGACATTTTCAAGATATATTGCAACTTTCTGTTAGGAACTGTCATGTTTGTAAGAAGACATATACGTATAAAAATTAATAAAACAATGATATATTAAAAATTGTATAGCGTTATATTTTTGAACAGGTTGACGCCTGTCCATTATGTGATGTCTCAACGAAACAGTGCTTTTTCTGATAGGCACCGTTACATTTTAGAAAGATCCTTTCAATTAGTTTAATATCTTTTGTAATCAATTTTATTGGCCGGAACAGTGGTTTACTGCGCTCAACTTAAAAAAGGGGTCGCCAGTTTGACCACAATTCGCTACTCCACTTCAGTTATCAGTTGTCTAAATTGTCTTTCGGATGATACGCCGTCCGACGTGCCAGTGCTAGACACTGAACAAGGAATGTCTTTCTGTATCTGGCACCATCCCTTAAGTCCTAAAATAACTTAACCCTGCACGAAGCGTCGGTCATATGGGCAACTGGTATCGAAAATTATTAAACTCAGTCTGATGACTTGTATTTTAAAATTAATACGCTGGTACCTTTTTTCCGCGTATTTCCTTTGGAAAAGTGCAATGCAATTATTCTTTTTATTAGGAATTGTAACTTTTCGAGAATATGGGCATGCCCATTTTAAGTGCATGCTGGGTATTTATGTCTTTGTCCTTTTACCGCGGCAATATTGTACAAAATTGCAATAACGTGGCTTTGAATATGATCTAAACTGTATAATCAATGGATATTTTTTGATAGTATTACATTCCGTCTGATACCATAGTTCAAGCATATATATTTTTTGTTCGAGGAAAAAATGCCTAAAATCGCCCAACAGAAATGGAAATGCGTCTCCGTCATGTGGAGATAATATGCCCACTGGAAGATGCACATAAAATGTTTATTACATGGTTATGCAATAAAAAAGTTGTCATAGAATTTTATTATTATGATATATGATATTTTCAAAAGCACTGTTGCATAACAGTTCAGTATCTTGTTTGACATTTTATGTTTGACATTTGATATTTTCACGACCGTACATGAATCCAAAGAAGCGGTCACATATGTTGCATTGTTCCATTTTGTCATTACAGGCCCCTTAACTTTTGCTAATTCTTTTATGATTTATTTTCATTTGAGAGGAGCAAGTAAGTAAATGTCAAGGAACATTTCCGTTTAGTCACTGAAGTGACCTAAATATAATGTTATATGAGCAAATCAGTGGTCTAGTGGTAACGCGCGTGACTGGTAACCCGGGTATCGTGAGTTCGATAACCCGCTCCTCCACCGACATTACTGTATTTCGGAAACGGTGCTATACACAGAGCATGGGAAAGAATCAGGGGAGTCGCTGAATGGGGTGCTTTCTGTATCTACTTCTATCTCCAACCTAAAATAACTAACCTGTGCAGGGAGACGTCGGTCATATGGGCAACCGGTACCGACGATAAATAAACTCAGATAGATAGATAATGTTTTATCTTGGGAAATATTTATCATATCAGACACGTGCTCTAAGTCTGTATGGAGTCATGTTAACAAAAATATGTCAAACACAGACAGAAAGTGATAATATTGACAATATTAAAAACTTCTTTCCTAGTGTAGCCCTAAATGAGAAAATTAGGGTTGCATAAAAACCTAGTGCAATGTGTCTTGTCCAACGTCACATGAAATTAAAACAAAAGCTAAAGATAGTAGACTGACTCCCAGAAAGTGCCAGGATGTAAGGGGGTCTCAACCCTTTGACCCTTCCACAAAGACTAACACTAACCTACCGGTAAGCATCTTAATCATAAACATGAACTATCACTGTACTCGGTTTGACTTAGTTCAGTCGAATTTTAATGTTATCTGAACTCCTATTCACTGATTCGTTTTCAGTATTCAATTTACAAACTATAATTTAGATCTGTCAGGGTCAGTTGTTTGTATTTGTTCAAAGCATCTCCCAGGATATTGTCTCTTTATAAAGATAACGTTTGTAAACAATCACTTCCAATTACTTCCGTGGTAATGATTTTCGACTGGATAATGTCATACTCAAGGTCATTATCCTTATTAACAAATATACACAACACTTTAACATTTTAACTTGAAATTTTTGTCCATCTATTGGGCTCATTTAGTAGATGCAGATTAGTAGATGAAAATCAAAGTAATAGATTTTCGAAACACACAATCCAAAACATCTAAAAATAGAATAACTTGGGGTTCACCAGTACTCGTCCTTTCAGCGTTTTCTACATAAAATATATAAAAAACATAATGAAAAGAAAACGAAAACATCATCTGCAAAATATTTTTTATTAGAGAAAGGCAGGACACAACAATGCAGTTACGAAAGAAACAAACAGAGTAAGCCTTGCAGACGTCTACTTTTGAACTATTTTGTAACGAGATTTTCAAGGGGGAAAAAGGATTTTATTTCTTGCACTAGATCTGTGAGTAGAACTTAGTCTATCCGGTTAACATTCAAGTGTATTCTTTAGTTCCCCGACTAATACTGGTTCCCCGTACGGATGCCCTTGCCAGTCCTGGCACCAGCAATGTTCAGCGTCACAAGCGACCTGTGGATAGTTTCCATTGGACAGGCAATTGAACTCCCTTTGTTCTGCGTTTTCAGAAGTTTGATGTTCATGTTCGTCACGGGCACATTCTACAGAAGAAAAAAACAATTAGTAAATTGTTGTTTATGATTTATTGATATATCATATTGAGCGTTACTAAAAATGTGGTCTAAACTTTCGTCGTTTAATTGGATCCTCTCTGACAATTTCCCCAAAGGACAGTTTTGGTAGCTTTTTCGTTAACGAATATTTCCGATTATTGTAGGCTTTGTTTCAAAATTTAAGGCATCAGCTAGAAATAATGTGTGAGTTTTGTTTAAAATAAAAACCTGGAAATGTGCAAATCAATGGACACGTCGATCTACTTTTTCTACTGTGTGTCTAGGCCAGACGACTCCAAAAATGGTAGGCATGTCCTGAGACTTCTTTTACAGAGAAGAGTTTACTGTTATAGCACCCCCCCCCCCACCGAAAAAAAAAAAAAAAAAAAAAAAAAAAAAAAAAAAAAAAAAAAGTAAGTATACTTACGACAGTTCATATCCCCGGTTTCCCATCTGTTAACGCTGTAACCGTGAATTTCCTCATTGTCACTTGTGACGCAGTATGCCCTATAAATAAGCAAATTGGTTGGCTCTTTAGATTCGCTGATTTGATAAAAGGTTTAAATGTGCAAATTATGAAATAGTACAGTTACAACCAAAGAAGAACTTGGGAAACGATTAAAAATTAAGAGAAAAAAATGGTAACATATACTTTATATTATCTTACTGAGATCCTATGTACTGCATGCCTGCATAACTTCCGTCTTCAGCACAGTTTGGATATTCCATTCCCGGCATTGGTGGCAACTGTTCAGCATTGTAGCGCGTTACATTGCATGGCCCCGTTACTGAAATGTATTCAATACGCTATTTTAGATAAAACCTTGCTTGTGAACAAACCCCCTCAAACACGCCAACATCACTGTAGTTATTTATTGTTGCGCTCCAGCGCTCTAAACCCATTCCAAGGAATTAGACAGAAGACTTTACTCAATAATGGGAGACAGATAATCATATTTGCAGCTTATTTACACCGACCCGTTCCTGAAAAAGATCCAGCTCAGACCATTTCAGTCTTTAAGAAACTGTAAAAAGTTTCAAGAACATAAAAGGTACTACTATAACTACTAATGACTTTATTTTGAGAAGCAACGAGGTTGGGTCTAGCTCAATCTCTTTAACATATATACACAATATTTACAAAAAAAATATAACCAGAAATCAATTTAACAATAGATTATCACATAGAAAGATTTACAGAGATTATGACATATAGGAAAAATGGGTAACATTAAAACTGAATAGAATAGAACAGTGTAAAACATGATACAACTTGACAGTATTATGATGAAAATTAAGGATAAATTACTTATCTGAGCTAGATAGAAGACATTTTCCAGTATGCAATATATTTACATTTAAAGCTTGAGAAAGTTTCAGTCTGACGGATTTCAACTGGCAATGAATTCCAGATTTTAGCTTTAGAATATTCAAAACTTAACTAAAAAACGTCTATCCTTGGTTTTCGGACATGTACGCTTAGTTTTGAACCTGCTGATCTGATATCTAAAATATTTTTATTAATCTTTCTCATTATGTAAGAAGGCTGTCCATAAGGAAAGTTGGTTTTCTCATTCAGACAAACTGCATTGTCACATAAAAAAAGAGAATGCAAATATAAGAAAGGAATATTGAATTTTCGGTAGGAAATTCTTGGTTTTCATTTTGCCTTCTGAAATTACTTGTCAGATACTATTGCTGTGACAATTTCTCAAGCATATTATTTGTGCTGACTTATAATAATTGGTAGAACTGAAGTGTCTGCGAAGTTATCAAGTCTTACTGGAGAAGAAATTGGTAGAGTATTTAACAAAAGGTACTATTTTTCAAATTGCAACTTTTACGAAATGGTCTACCAGCAGAGAACAAATATATATCATACTTTAATTTTAGAATGGAGTACAAAAAAGGTATTCCCCTTCTTCTGCGTTATCATGCATTGTCTAATTAATCAAGGACAGACCGTCATATCAACTTGACGCTTTAAATATCATTTAAAATTTGGATAGTTTGATAGATACAATATTGTGTTAAAATTCACTTAAATGACATTATCGTATTAGACCTATAAAAGATCCATAAATTTTCATTTCTGTATCTTTCCTAAAACACTGTAAAACAAAGAAATTGCAAACCACATGCATACAAATACAAATAAATACAAATACACAACATATGTAAACCCTTGACATACCCTAGGCCTCGAGACACCTTAGATTGGTTTTAGCAATTACTTACTTTCGCAGTACTCGCCAGCGTAGCCTTCATTGCAATGACATACAGCAGCGTGCTCGTCTTCTGACAATTCGCAAACTCCATGGTCACTGCAAACGCCTTCTTTACAAAGCATAAGATACCCTGGAAGCAATTATAAAAGGCAAAAGGAATTATTATGATTATAAACTTGAAACTTGTCATTTTTTGTAGACAGTCATGCTTCCAATTTGCTAATACTTGCTAATTTTCATTCGACCTTTCGTGCTTCTTAGCAAAAGATAAGTCTATTCTATTAAATACTATTTAAAAGAATTGAAAACTTGATCACAGAAGATTGTAAAATAATTAAACAAAGAGTATGTAACACTTACGCTGATTTCTTCTTATATCCTCAACAACCTCAGTGATATGATCTATCTTATCAGAGTTCACCGATTCAATTGTATCCTTCAGTTCAGCAAACTGGTCATTCAGAAAGGCTCTCATTTCCTCGGAATGTCTGCGTCTTTCTTTCCCCACGTGACCCACAGACTCATCGTCCTCATCTTCCTCACTTTCTGTTTCATCAGTGCAATAAACGACAGCAAAAAGAAGACAGGCCAAAGCAATATATTTCAGCTCCATTGTTTTTGGGAGTTATGAATGTTATTTGTCGTCAATGCAGTGAGTGGCTTCAACCTAAGTGGAGCTCTAGTATATACTAGTTTAATGACATTAAAATTGCGATCTCGCTTTTTTTTTAATGAGCCACTTGACCTTACAAGAGTCGTCAACATCACGTGTTTGTGAGGACAATAATAGTATTCAATACATTACTTTAAAGTACAAGAGATCTGTATCAAATCTAGGATTTAATGTGAAATAATGCGACATACAATAATAATAGGGCAGCTTTTTCCATACATAAATTTACTCATAGTACATTAATGGGTCAAAAACAAGAAAACGAAAATTAAAATATCATAAAGTCATCCACTTACCTAGTAAGTTTTGCCATATTACAATTGAGTTGTTGCAATTTGCAAATTGCTGAAAGACTGAAACTACACAAGAAATCTTTTTCACTGTGGTCCTTGACAGTACTTCTCATATCCGTTCATGACCATGTAGTGTTGGGGTATTTTCATATGCTACTCTTTGTCATATTTCTAAAGCAATTAACTCTCAATGTCGATGTCCTAGCTTACAACACTTTGTTGAATTCTGATTTTAACTGGTTAACTTTTCTCTTGTAATTGCTTAGATGTGGTGTCAAAGTAAGGGTTGGGTTGGATGAGTTTAACAAAAACAAGTTGACCATGCAGATTAAAAATCGTTCACATGATGGACAGATTTACTCCCCTTCGCAAAAGCATCACGTGTTATGAAAACTTGTTAGACTGTTCCCTGAACATCGTGTCAAGACGTGGTGATTTATGATTTATCTCATGTAAATATTTTCTTATCTGCTGACATAATAACGTTTTATAATACCGCCCGTAAGACAACGATGAAAGAAAATATATTTTCTTCTTGTACCGGCAGACATGATCTACGACTGGTAATAAAGTTTTGTATGAAAAGATTTATATTCGCTTTTTAAGTAAGATATTGCATTTTCGAGAAGAATGAGGAGTCTATAAGCAGCATATGAAGTGTCATCTTATCGTGAATCCTTCAGGTTCTCTAGACGCTAAAGATAATTGAAATGCTTTTTTTTTCCTTCAGTTTATCTCTATATATGTAAAGACATAAGAAACCTGGCGGTTAAAACGAAAATTTTGTACAAATTCCAACAAATTTGAATAAAAAATGCGATTAACTTTGCCAAACTTTACTTGTAAAATTCTATATAATTATGTAACGGTTTGGAAACTTACAAACCCATCATATTTACTAATTTTGTTCATATGTACTAAGAAAGAAAAAAAGGACAACAACTAAAAGCCCAAACTTACCATAACCACCAGTAGGGGTTGGGAATAAAACAATATTGTTCGTATTCTAGGCCAAACTCACAGCTTTCTATTTCATTGAATAATTATGTCTTCAACCTTCACGTAAGAATATGAAGCAGAAAAAAACATTACTTTACCATTTACCTTCAGTTCGTGCTCTATCTTTTGTCTGATCTCTTTTCCAAAGACATATTCAATTATATATTACACTAGTTTGATTTCAAAGCTAAATTTTGGGGGCATATGCCAGTTTTCAGTGAGAGCTCTTGTTTATTAGAACAGATTAGAAAGATCATCCCAGTCACTTCGGTACTTTTCGTTTCAATCTGTTTCTTGTTGTTTTTAACGAACCATGTAAGTCACACCAGACACACTGATGCTTGTTTTCATCTTCTTCAATAAAAAAATTGTTTTCAACTCAACTAATTTTAATTTTATAATCAAACTTTACATACTAGTATAAAACAATCAAACACCAGATTTGTCTGCTTATATCTTATAGATCTATAAAAAAAATGATTACAGTCAGTCATATTGTTTTAGTTAAGCATACTGTTCTGAATTGCAATTTATTTTCAACTTCAAGATTATCCCAATTAGCAGTTTTGAAGAGGTCAATGTATTAATGTTACGATATTTTGTTTTATGAAGTAGATTAGAAAATAACACTCGAAAATATAAATATGTTAACTACTGTATATTCTTCTTAAAAATCCAGTAACCCTCTAGGAAGATGAGCAAAATTAAGCTTTGATGTCGTTGTGTCCCTAAGAAATGTGATCATTAATGTGTTATTCTGTAGACGAGAGATCTGGGTTTAATTATTCTCTTACTTCTGCTCACATTCGTGTTCGGAATTATTTCGAAACGGACTGTCTGCAGTTTGTCTGTCCGTATGAAATCATAGTTAATGTAACTGTTACTAATAGAAAAAAAATCGGTTTCAGATCAATAACCACACTTATGTGATCGAACTTGCTGTGTAATTTGCTTAGGTACTGCGTTTTGATTACTATACTTCCTGTTGTTTTCTGTGAAATGACGGAATGTTGGTCTGTTATATCTCTAGTTGAATACAAATTCCTTAGCGGCATGAAACTCTTTATTCTATTTGAGTATTGCATCATTTCCTCATGAACCTTTTCTACTCATTATAGAGCGTGTTAACTTTTATTGGAATGAAGAAAAAGGTATTTACCCTTGAAAATAATTGTATTTCGTTTGTTAAACTAGAAAAAGCCTAAAACATGGTATCAGAATGAACATTTTAGTTATAGATTTCTCGAAAACTACACGGTAATGTTTTTTTGTACACTTTGCTTATCGTTCAGAACACTAAATTGATTAAAATGATAAGAGCTGCTTTGAAGGCCTCGTGATATGAAATGGTAAGTAGGGCATTGATCATTCAGATCAAGGGCTGAACATTGTAAACAAGTATCAACTAGTTCAGCCCTTAATCCTTAACAAATGTTGGCAATTCTGTATGTACAGCGATATTTTTGCAACATTAAATCAAAGGCAAATGCAATGAAAAATGTAGTTCTTTGTTGATTTTTGGGCAAAGTTAAATAGGAGTATAGATGAAGACAAATTGAAGATCAGTTTAGAATGTGTACATAATATTTGCAAACAACTCTCTATATGTTACTATAATTTGAATGTGAATCTCGGAAGAAACTACAATTATTTCATAAAATCATTTTTTTTTGTTTTAATTCTTAATATATTTCTACGTTGACTAAATAACCCTATATTTTGAATTAAACTGGTTTCAAATTCCCATTGCCTTAGAAAATAAGAGATGTTTGTAAAACATATATACCCCCTTGCGCCTTATCCCTAGAGGCAGCCATGAAGTTTTGAGTAGTTGGGACCATGCGTTCTATAGTTACTGATCGGAAACCATTTTGATATTCAAGACTATGACCATAGCCTTTGATCTGGTGACCTGAAAAACTAAAGGGCTCATCTACAATTCATGAACAACTCATATACAAAGTTTAAGGAGCATGGGTCCAATCGCCCTACACATTTTCATCGGAAACCATTTTGCTTTTCAAGGTCACTGTGCTTGTCCTTTCACAAAGACCTGAAAAATGATAGTTGTCATCTACTGATCATGAAAAACCTACGTACTAAGTCTGACGAAACTGTTTTGCTCTTTAAGGTTGCTGTGACCTAGACCTTTGACCAAATTGACCTAATTGTCATGACCAGCCTACCTATGAAGTTTTAAGAAGCTACGCGCAAGCGTTCTGTAGTAATTGATCAGATACTAATTTGCTATACAAGGTCATTGTCATCGTGACTTTTGACATGAAAAGCGATAGATGTCATTTACTGGTCATGGCTAAGCTTTATACCAAGTTTGAAGAACCGGGACCCAAGCGTTCTATAAATCTTAATCGGAAACCATTTTGCTTTACAAGGTCACTGTGACCTTGGGCTTTGACTTAGTGACCTCAATTTTTTTAGAATCACTTACTTGTAATGATCAACCTACACACAAAGTTTGAAGAACTGAAACCAAGGGTTTTATAGATATTGATTGAAAACCGTTTTGCTGTTCAAGGTCACTCTGAGCTTGACCTTTGACATGGTAACCTGAAAAAAAATAGGAGTCATTACTTGACCTGACCAACTTACATACTAAGTTTGAACCAAGGGTTCTATAGTTATTGATTGATTGATCGGAAACTGTTTTGCTCTTCAAGGTCATTGTGTCCTTGACTTTTGACCTGAAAAACAATAGGGGTCATCCAATAGTCATAACTAACCCACATACTAAAATTGAATAACCTGGGACCAAAGGTTCTTTAGTTATTGATCGGAAAACGTATTGCTATTCAAGATTGCTGTGACCTTGACCTTTGACCTGGTGATGTGAAAAACTACTAGAGTTATCTACTGGTTATGGGCAACCAACATACTAAGTTTAAACAACCTGAGACCAAGTGTTCCAAAATTTTTGATCGGAAACCATTTTGTTATTGAAGGTTATTGTGACCTTCACCTTTGACCTGGTGAGCTAAAAAACTATAGGGGTCATCTACTTGCCATAGCCAATCGACAGACTAAGTCTGCAGAAAAGGGGTCTAAGGGTTTTTTAGATATTGATCGGAAACCAGTCTACTGACCGACCGACCGACCGACATTGCAAAACTATATGCCCTCCTCATCTTCGATGAGGGGCATAGTTAAATATTATTACACCTCAATTTTATCACCCATGTGAAATTCCCGTAGGCCGACCAGTAAGTATTCTTACTGTTACTACCGAGAGACCGAGAAATATACTGTCAGCCGTGCGACAGTTTTTACTGTCACCACTGTTGCTAAATTTAGATTTACAGATTTCCCTTTTCTGAAATCTCAGTGTCTATTTCTATTTTTATAATTTATGACTGCCCTGCGCAGGCGTACTTTTCGTGTTGTAAACATCCGCTCGCACCAAACGACAAAGTTAAGGAAAGAAAGAAATAATTTTTAGATTTGCTAAAATGTATCTTCGGTATAATATAACTTTGATTGGGACTGTACATATTGTCAACCTTCGGAGAAATGAAAATGCCTCGGGAGATAGAATACTCCTCAGGTTGACAGTATGTACAGTCACGCTCAAAGCTGTATGATATTTATATACTGTTGTTATGAATTTAGTAATCGTGATATAGATTTTTTTCTTGATATATTTAACATAGAAGAAACATTTTCGTATATCCCCAGTTGGTTATGGGAACATTTTAACAGTATTTTATTATTTTCTGTTGCATTCAAAATTTTGATTTATATTTCAAACTTAAGATGTAAACAACGTAGACTTGTTTCTTTCATATATTTGTACATATAAAGAACCATGGTTGCAAGCTTTATACAAAAACAATAGAAAAGGGGTCAAATTAAAAAAAACAAAACAAGTATTATTTAATTCCTTCCTGCCTCATTTGTATATTTTATGTTTTTATGTTTATTAGCTGTTATACAAAGTTAGTCGTTGAATTAATCTGTATGAATTAAAATTCTCTGTAAAAACTACCGCATAGAATGAAGTGGTTTTACCCTAAAAATATAAAGGTATTAAGAAATAAAAAATTGAATATGAATTCTTAACCTCAAAACTACCAGGTTTGAGGTTTGAGTTAATTTTAAGATGCTAACATCGTTATGTCGCCCATTGTCTGGAGGTGTGGGGTAGTTGGCATACTGTTTGTCCTGTTTGTCATGAAATTTGTCCGGATAACTCCTCCGTCATCACCAGGTGGATTTTTAATAAATTTTACTTATGTTCAATGCCAAACCGTGATGTGCATATTGTCGGCATTTTCAAGTTCATCGATTTTCATTAGAGATAATGCTGTTTATGCATTTAATTTTACAAAGGTTTGTAAAAATTGTTTGGAGAAATCCTGCGCTTTCATAGATAAAAGAGGCCCATATTTTCATATTCTTCACTAAAATAAATGTTTCAATGTTTTCTACGCGCAATATTATGGGTTTTTCAATTATCATAGTTGTCTTTACGTTTCTGACTAAACAACAGGTCTAACATATTTCGAGTACAGGAAATAATAATTTAAGCTGCTTTGGTTGCATTTTATAGAAAAGGCATAATGGTGTCTGATAAGAGTTTTCTTACATACACTAATGTTGATGCAATGCGTAACCGTATCTTTTTCGATGAAGTGAAGAACCGGGTTTACCCTATTTCAGTTACCTCCCTCTTTTATTGCCACAAGGTTATACTGAAATTCAGTAATCGACGACAACTCCAACTGAAAGTGCCTCTCATACAATCCCAATACACCTACCTGAAAAGAGAAGAACAGTTATTCTAACAGGAGTGAAAACAATTAACACCAAAAAAAAAAAAATTATAAATTTTGTACCAAACACTCATCTTAAAATATCAGCTGCAAGAAAGAAACTGACCCTAAGCCCCTGTTTTCTACCCGTCGACGAGACAAATTCTATGAAACAGACAAGTCGCCTGAACTTTAACGTCTATGAGAAAGTCGTAAGATTACATGCTTATTGTTCGTCTGCTATGGTCCACCTAGATTATCATGGCATCGACTAGTCAGCGATATTGGGGAACGAAACCGAAGGATGAGGTCCGCTATATGTTTTGGGCTGCTGGAAGGTCATGTAAAGGCCAGAAGGTCCGAAATGAAGGTTACTATTTGTTATAATGTACCACACATATTAATATTCAACTTAACAAAGCTCAACAATCATACTTTTCGAACATTTAATCATCAATATAAAAGTATGTAAAAATGTTGCGTTGTTTAAATGGTACACAAAGTTATAAACAATATACCCCATATAATAAATATTACAAGTATTAGCATTTCCAAAAATGCTTGAATTCGCCGTTCAGCCATGTATGACGTCTTATCCATGATGAATGTATTCATTGATTTGATAATTTTATAACATGCTTTGCAGTGAAAAGCGAAGTTATATCTGATCACACAGAAATAGTAAAGCAGATGAAGTATACATTGTAGTTTTTATTGTAGCTGGGCTATTTTTGAAAGCGGATGATTTGGCTTCTTTATGAAAAGCATGCCGATATCTTTATACATCATGTTAAAATTTGCAGCATTAAAAACTTGTAGATATTGCTTTGTTGTAAACCAGTCTACGCATAATTAATTAGCTATTTGCGTAGCTTTTTACTTTATTTATTACTAAAAAAATCGGTTTACTTAACAAAAGCTAGATACTATTCTTCAATATCATAAGAATATTACATGTAAAATCTAAACAGAATAAATTTTAGGTAAAAAATACGATATTGCCGTGACCCTAAACAAGCATATATTAAACTAGGATATATCCTGATCAAACTCCTCGCACCGGGTACGTCACGCTTTGCTACTTTAACTGTACTGATCAGGGGAAGTAACCGCTGCGGGGAGTTTGTATCCTGATTAGAATCGCCCGGAAGCAAGCATTTTTTTTTTCTTTAAGTGCAAGTTTTGGAAAAACCAAACAAAACATACTTTTATTTAGACTACATTCTCTAGTTAGAAATGACATGTAGCAAAAAATATTGCGATTATCTTGTGTTATCCCGCAAGAGCCTGAAAACTGGTACTGAGTTTGTACATTGATGATGGAATTTTGCAGTTGTAAGAATAAGTAACCCGACAAACATGGCGGTTGGGCGAGTCCATTTACACATCCCTTGCTGAAGATTTTTGACGTCCATTTTGTTATCATGTGATATGAAGTTATTCGCTTTGATTGGCCAAAGGCAGGCGGTGTACAGGCAAAACTGTTCAAATCCTGTTAATTGTATATATCGCCGTCCAGGAACGGCGATAATCATACCTACAACTGAAATTAACACAGGTGATGGGCCTTATTGTCAAATATCGACAGGCATGCGCAATTACAGTAAGAGTTTCTACATGAGAACACGTAATTTTTTCTTTCTTGATTCAATTTGTTTTGCGCTGCTAAGTGTCATTTAAGACAAGAAGAAATTATCCTCTTGATCGGGTGACATTAAATTTGATATTTCTTCTGCAAGATACTCAACATGAACAGAGTCCCTCTTTGCCTAGCAGTTCTGGTCGCTGTTGGTGAGTCTTACTATTTTTTCTTTTAAATCATCTTAAACGGTATGGAACACGATAGACTAAATAAGTTTTATTAAAGTTAATACCTCTAAATAGTCCTATTTTTCTTTTTAAGCATCTGGTGCTGCAGCTTTAAAATGTTACAAATGTATATTATGCAATGATCCATTCGATACAAACAGCGCAAGCACAGAATACTCTTGCGGCGGTTCTTGTTTGAAATTCAGCTGGTAAAAGTAAGTAAATCTGTGTATTTAAGACATTTATTAAGAAAATATTTCCTAAACTTACCATACTTACTTCCAAATAAACAATATAGTGCGTGATCGTTTTATAACAAATCTATTTAAAGCTCATTAAGATAGAATTATATTAGCTCCTGAAAAGTTTTAGATATTTATTTCATTTTTTTATTATTTTATTTCTCATCTAAGTTAAACAAAGCATTAGTTTTTAGTTAACTTATATATATGTATATGGTAAAGTGTCATGTTTTTTATCACAGATGTGATAAGGTCTTGCTCACCAATTGACCTTGGTGAGGAATGCGACAGCAAGGACGGCATAGAGGCCTGCTCATGCAATTCGGATTTGTGTAACAGCGCTTACAGAAGGAGCCTTTCTTACCTCGCCCTGATTTTCCCCGCACTCTCCGCAATTATCATTTGGAAGATATAAATATAACTGAATATTTATTTCAACTCTGGTAGAAACTAAAACGTTACACAAAACGTACTCTGCTTATCATCTTGAAGTAACAGAGTTCTATTCATCTACAATCTGGAAAAGAATACACTGGACATTTTTGATAATATAATATTTTTCCAGTTTAACTTTCTATAAACAAATACGGGCAAATATTAAAATTTATAGGATTGTCTGCTTTTTATATCAAATACCCGATAAATGCAGAAGAGAAAATACAAATATGTGTTTGCTGTTGTTGATTTTACCTTTCAAACGTCAATCGTGAAAACATTTTAATAATCAAAACACAACCTAAATTTCCTGAATATTTCTGTTTTCAAATTTCACTTATGTGCGGATTTTGGCCACATGTACGGTAAACAAAACGATTTTTTGTAAGATAAGGCCAAGAAGAGTTGAAGTAACTGGTAAAGGAACAATCTGTCTTGAGGAGTAGACTTCCGAGCAAAAGGTTGCCAGTACAAAGCCTTTGAGTTTGCATTTCCTCTGTCAAACCGTTGTGACGTTACTGACATAAAGCTATGACGTCATTTATGCCCATTTTCAGTTGTAGGTCAAATTAGTTCAATCTTTTTGATGTTGGTAGATATAATTCTTAGAAATATATGGAAGAATTGCACTGGTTAAGCCCTGGCTTAACTGGTGACGTCTTTGTGACGTCATATATGGAAACTACAGTATAACTAAACTTGGTAGGGAATGTATACCTAGATGACTTTTCCCCAAATGTAATTATATCAAATGGCCACGTGACCAAACACAACCGCTTTGGCGAATTGAAGTTTTGGCGAGAATTTTTTTCTTCGAATCTTCCAAGAGCTTGTTATGCAGCATATAGGTAATTCTTGGCTGTAATGGTTTAAAAATATGAAGGTAGGTCATAACGTTAAACAGTATGGCCGCTAATGACATCACACAATTTTTGCACCATATAATTTGTCACATGTATGTTGTCTTTTTTCCCAGACTAAGATCTTATTAAACTTATACAGCTTGTTCAGCTCTTCCTTTCATAGATCGAGTTTGCATTTCATCCTCCCCTGTCAAACCGTTTTACGTTAGAGGCGGTAAAGCACTCATGATCCCAAACGCCATTAATGCCCATTTCCTGATGTGTGTTATGTTAGCTGAAATTTTGTATGTTGATAGATCTTACAATTATATGAAATGAATTAGCACTCGTTTGACCACGTGACTTGATTAATGACGGCACAGTGATACCATGAAACAAGCTAAATAACGTATTGTTGTAAATCTGAAACGGCTAAAGATTAACGCTTGTAACTTGGAAGGATGGCAGATTTTAATGACGCTTCCCCTAATGTAAGTTAATCAGATGGCCACGTGACCAGACATGATTGCCATTGCGAGTTGAAATGGCTGTGGGAAATCATTTTCTCCAAAGTTACAACAGCTCTTCATGAAATTTGAGATACAGATAACAGACACTCACCAAAACGAATACAAACAAGCAAAACGGATTATATGTATACAGAGATGAATATTATCTGTTAGTAATAAGTGGATTTTGAGTTCAACAAGAGATGTCTGAATGATATTTATGCCACCCACCCTGAAATTTTGCAGTTTGCAAGCTGTGTGTCAAATGTTACTCAAGTTACTGAGTGGAAACAATTTTCAATTTCAAAGTGACAATAGGAGATTTCTACTAAATAAAAGCAACTACTGTTTGAAGGTTGAAACCATATTGAAATTTAAGGTGACCGTAACCTTGACCTACTGACCTTAAAATCAATAAGGATCTTCTACTCAAGAACTATTCAATACGATCAATCACATTATGAAGTTTGAAGTGTGATGGTGAAATGGGTTTTAGATAATTGAACAGAAACAGTTTTCAAATTCAAAGTGACAGTAAAAGAAAACAAACGGGGGTTTCTACTCAGTAAGCGCAGCCAACTTAAGCAGTTTGAAAGCTGCGGGTGAAATAGTACTCGAGTTATTGAGCAGAAACAGCTGTTGATTCAAAAATTCCACTTCCTTTGACATACTAACCCCAAAAACAATACGGTATTCAATTAAGTAAGGGCAACTACTCTATGTAATTTGAAGAGTGTCGGTCGAATGGTACTCGAGTTATTTAGTAGAAAGGATGTTTGAATCAAGCCTACTGACCATAAATATATAGGGGTTTTCTACTCAATTAGGGCAACAATCCTATGAAGTTTTAAGACTTGAGGTCAAATGAAACTCAAGTTATTGAGCGGAAACCATTTTCAAATTCAAGTTAATCGAGACTTTGACCTTTCAGAACAATTAGGGATTTTATTCTAAATAAGGTCAATTAATTCATAAAGTTAGAAGACTCTTGGTCAAATTTGGCTCGAATTATTGAATTGAAACCATTTTCAAATTAAAGGTGATCATGATTTCGAGTTTTGACCGTTGTCCTCTCTAAAACTAAAAAAGTCTTCAATTCAATAAGTGCAATTACTCCATAAAAAAGTAAAATAAACGTGAAGTTTGAAGGCTCAAGGTCAAATGATACTTCAGTTAGTTACCAGAAACCATTTTTAAATTGAAGGTTACCGTGACAGCGGCTTGCTTACCATAATCTTTGCTCTACTGACCTAAAAACAATAGGGGTCTTTTACCCTAAAAGGGCAACCTCTCTTTTTAGTTGAAGGCTGTGCGTCAAATGGTACTCGAGTTAGTCACTAGAAACTATTTTCAAATTGAAGGGTGATACTGAACTTGATATTTTACTTACTCAAACTAAAACCAATAAGAATATTCTACTTGATAAGCGTAACCACGCTATGAATTTTGCTGGCTGTTGGTCAAATAGTACTCAAGTTTTTGGGCTGACATTGTTTCCAAATTCGAGATGACAGTGACCTTAACCTTTCACCTACTGACCCGAAAAACAATAGCGATACTTTACTTAATAAGGGCAACCACTATGAATTTGAAGGATGTTGGTGAAATGGTAAATGTAGTATTGAATGAAAAACGTTGTGATTGACCGACCTACCGACCGACCGACATCTGAAAAAGAATATACTCCCTCTTCTTCCAAAGGGGCTTGGGGAGCATAATAAACAAACAAAAAACACAATGGCATGTCTTTTTATTAAATGGTTTTGGCATTACGCGTCATTGAAATTAACGACCATATGTCAATGTTTATTATCCTTCGCCGCAAGAGCGGGAGAAAGATGTAAAAAGTCTCTTTGTCCAATCGCCTCTCCGTCTGTCTGTCCTTCCGTCCACATTCGTGTCCGCTTCATAGCTTTCAAACTATTTGGAAGATTTTAAAATAACATGGCACAAAAATTAACCATCATGAGACGATGTGTAGAGTCCCTATCCCCCGACACCTGAACTGTTACTTTGTAAGATCTATCAATGTATGAATGTTTAAAGGTCTTTGAATTATAGCTAGGACAAAAAGAAGAAACACACACATACACACAGAACAACGAAAGAAGAACAAATGTTGGTTACCCTGCATATAATAAATTGATAGATATGGTTCTTAAGCACCCCCACCCTTCTTTGTAAGATCTATCCCTACGTGAAGTTTTTTAGTTTTTAAAGGACTGGAGTAATTGTTATTCATTTTGAAGCCGGTTGTTATGCAATAAGAGGTTTGCTTACTGAATAAATTTTAAGTCACTCGATAAAAATACGAAATGTACTTGAAGACGCATATTTTTTGAAGCGGCTCAGAAGGTTATCGTCTCCTTAAAACATAAACAAATAAACGACGCGGACAAATGAAAACAAAATCTGTTGTGAAGCATAATTATTTATCATTTGAAAAATTCCTCATTCAACATGATGATGTCACTATTTGGCACGTATTTTATCAGACTAAGGAGAATAATCTGACACTGATCACTTGATCAAAAAGAACAGCAAAATGGAGTAATAAAATATTATCTTTAACTGGAAAATCAATGTTATTCCATTATTAAACAGGTCTAACAAATATACAGATATAAGTAATAATATAATAATTGCAAGCTAACTTTACAAGTAGGTGCGTAAAACGCTCAATGCGATTTGCTCACATGAACAACTAAAAATATGAAAAATGATTTACCTTAAGATTACAAAAAACGTTAAAAACGTCGTCGCTAAGAACCGTGGAACTTTACATACTACTGATACGGCATCGCAAAGACGTTGATTGATCTTTTCTGTTACGGGGTCAGTTCAATGTTGATGAATGCCTACACTTAAAATTGTAAAATCGTACACAAACTTAGGCTCATAGTATTCAAGATTATACAATTAAATCTGTGAACAAAGACCACTAACGGGAAAAAATAAAACTGGTCTTTTTAGGAGGTGGTCTTTATTCAGACTGCTTCCTGCCACAGCCTTAGAGTAAACTGTTTTCTTTGTTTGTATTTGTTATAAGGGTGATGTTAATCAGAGGTAGTCTTTAGCACAGGTGTAGCCTCATACTTATTTCGATACGATTATCTAAAATTGCAGTGCTTATAATTTAGATAGTTGGACAACAAACACGAATCCATTTGAATAAATTTAGAAAAAGGTAAATACTGTTACAGTGTGCGACTAAACCTTACCTTTAATAGTGAATTCTTTCATTCTAGAGTTCAAGTGTTTTACGTAAATTAGCAGTTTCTATCGGCTGTATCGAATGTGAACCTCGTTGCACCCATACTGGTCACAAAATGTGCGCTAGCCCGCTTGCAGTAGTATGTTTAAGCGAAGTAGGTGTATAAGGCGTCCAGTCCTTCCAAATGTTTAAGCGAATTAGGTGTGTAAGGCGTCCAGTCCTTCCAATGACACTCCGCACTTAATCATGACGACCAACCAAAAATTGATGCAGGTTAATAGGGCTGTTAATCAACGAATATATTTGTTTCTTACAAATCTGGTACTCTGTTTTAAAAACGTGTGATGGTGCGTTAAACATCGAACAGTCAAATATTACCGCTAGTGATGTCGATCGAGGATTTAACCCTTGCAGATGACACCTATATCCGTATTAACAGCTGTAAAAGGCAGCATGTTTTCAGGTGTATAAAGCTGTCAAGGTCAATACAGGGTTTTTTAGATATTCTTGTTTAAGAAATTCATAAGATTCAAACTGTAAACTAAGCGTTACTTGGAATAACAGATCCCTTGTGCTTGTTCAAAATATACCCCTTTATTTTCTAACTACCAGCACCTTTTCAAACTCGAAATAAAATATTAAAGGGTAAGAAGGACACTGTTCCATAAAGCATCCGATGTAGAACGCATACATACCGCATTTCTTAAGCAGATTTTAGAGGTACGACTATAAATGTCAAGTGCTGCTGTGTATGCAAAATTTGGTCGTGCGCCGTTGAACGTTATCTCCGAAGTTATAATAATTAAATACTTGTCGAACTTCATAAGAAATATTAACTCACTTATTTGTATACTAAGTATCTGATGGTAATGGTTTTATAATATATATAATTGGTCTAAAGGTGTCAAAGGGCTGATGATTTATGATCTACGTACATACGGAAGATTGCGGCAATTAATATACAAATAGAAGGTATTATACAATATATTTATGATCAGTATTTGTAACAATGGATTTCTGATTGAAGTTTCATGCCCGAACTTGAAAAGTATTGAACGTTTTAGACTGACTTTGAAGGAAATAATATTTTACTTATGTAAGGAATGTTAAATACAATTTAACGCCGTCGACATTAAGGTGCTTTTCACATAATTATTAACAGAGGAAGGGTAGTAGTATCGATAGCGGACTTAAAAATTTGTAGGAAATGCAACATGAAATGTGTTTAAGTGAATTTCATTTTCTGCTAGCTAGTCCTTACTGTAGACTTAAACGTTTTGTTACAAAGTACTCAGAGTCATATAATTTATAGATTAGCTCATTTATAATGCTATTAATCTACGAGGTTGATTTGGTATGCAGTAGCATCAGGAATGATTCTGAAATTATTTAATGAGGGATTTAATTTAAACAATAAACAGCCGTTTTGTGTATATGAAAGTATGACCAAATTACATATATTTCATCGGTTAAGGGGCAACTAAGAATGGTCTTCGTCTGTCTGTCCGTATGTTAACATTTGCTTCAATATTTTGAAATTATTTGGAAGATTTTCAAAAATGATTTGGCACAAATGTCCGCTGCTCTTGAGGATGATGATGCTGCTGATGGCGGTGATGTTAACAGCAGAATGTGAAAAAGAATAGAGATTGTTAATAAACCCACCTACTGAACCTACGGTAATGTCATTTTACATGATAAATTTGTTGCAATTCATAAATTAATGTTTAGGATAAAGGCTATGAAAATTAAAGTTTATAAAAGATAAGTAATTATGTTGATGCAAAACACTTTGAATCAAATATGAATAATAGAAAAAATAAATAACTACTCTGCTGTTTAGCTATTTATTTACTGACGCAGTAATTAATTTCTAATAAGCGTCAAATTCTCCTAAGTTATAACTTTCGTCGTTTGACAGGATAAACTTAAATGAGTGCCGGGATTGTATTTGAATATTCGAAAATATGTCAAATATTCGAAAATATTCGAATATAAAATGAATATGAATGTTCAATAAAAAAGAAAGAAAACTGGTTAATCTAAACTGCACTGTGACATAAAAAGAGAGAATGTAAATATAAGAAAGGAAGATCAATTCCTAATGGGATTTGTTCACTTTCATTTCGTCTTCTGAAATTACGTATCCGATATTATTGCTGTGACAATTTCTAAGGCATATTGAACAAACACTTCAGTATAGCAAAGCACAGTTTCAACATTTTTCCCGCCAAGTTTATTGCTCTGTCGTTAGAAGTTAGCACTGAAACTATTTTAAATATTTGTTTTAATCAAATGTTAAAAATCTCAGATCTGCAGGGCTTTTCTTGATAAGTTATTATTTATCTAACAATTTAGGATGTAATATGTAGATTAAAGAAAACCCACTGAAACGTGATTTATACAGCTGTCTCATTACTCAAAACACTACAAGCTTTGAATCTTTATGACAATAGTTGTGTCTTAAATTATCAAGGGCATGATTCAAATCAATAATTCTCACTTTATTGTAGCCTCAGACTATCACAGATGATGTAATGAACGAAAAAAGGTGAAATAATGGTTTTCTAGTAAGATGTCTAAACATTTAAACGATGTTTGGGTCTTAGACTCTGTCCATGAGAGTTGGCGCATAGCTGCGTCACAATGGTTGATCTGGTAGCAAGGACACAACGCTAAGTAGCATAATTGTGTTATATGCATTTGGTGATGTTACTCTAATGCTGCTGTTTACTTTATATCGTTTGATTTTGTTTTTTATTATCATATCCAAAATTCTTTCATGTATTTTAGATAATTTCGAACGCTTATATCGTTTTTAAGATGGTTATGCATTTATCAATATCCAGTATTTATAGTCTTTTTATTCGTGAATCAGTCCACTCATTGAGTTATTCGTCGTTGTTTTTCTCTCTTCAGCAGTCACCTGCCACCCGTCACGTTCCTGTTCAACTGAATTCTGTATCATATAAAATAATGCAAATTGTATTAATGACATTCAGAAAAAGCGCAAGAAGAAAAAAAGAAAACATTTTAAAACGCCTTTGAATTTCAACACAAAAAATAATTTTGTAATTATCCTTACACTTTCTTTACATTTGATTTGGTACTAATGTCAAGGAAAATAACATTTTTCTAGGCCAGTATAACGGAAGGTATTCTTACTCCGTAGCCGTTCTGTATAAAAATTATTCAAAATATACAAATTATAAACATATGAAGACAGTTATACATAGACAAGATTAAACACAGAAATACATAAGCAAGATTAAAGAAAGTGATATATATTTTAACAATATAATAGCAAACATTTTGAACAAAAACACTATATGTATTCACAGGCTACATGAGGAGCTGTCGTTTAATATATCTAGTTTCTTAAGAGATAAGCGTAAATAAAAGAGAATAGAAAACGGAAAAAGCGAATTATATTACAGTGTACGTGTAATATAAGTAAAAGTAAAATTGACGAAATGAAAAGAATTGCCTAGAAAAGAAAGAAAGAATAAAAAACAATAACTACGAGATACAAGAGCAATCAGTTTTTAAGTTTAATAAAACAGAAAAAAGCCAGCGTAGATAGCCTCGTCAACATTTCATCTTAATACACTTCCATATTTTACTGCCTCTTTGAAAAATGTTTACAAATCGTGTAAAATGTTTACAAATCCTGAAAATGTTTACAACTCGTGTAAAATGTTTATAAATCGTGTAAATCTGTCTTACAGTCTTACATCAATGATTTCCTTGACCAATTGATAAATTTACAGCTTTGCCCGCTTTTGTGTTTCCTGTGTGTTGACATAATGACTTTTTATACTGTCTTTCGTAAATAAAAATGCAGGAGACGGACGGTCGTAATGATAGTCATTTATTAAGACGGTAATATGATCTGATTACCCACACAGTTTCTAAACTTACCACAATATCTTAAAATTTGTACTGAACGATTGGATTCGGTGAATGTGGAAACTCCAGGATCGCCTTCCTCTGTTAATTATTCCAAGGTAAATCTAAGATTATTTATTTTTACAAACAATTTATTATTGAAGTTGTGAGTCTAAAGTGTTAAATACTACGATATATTTATAACATTGTAAGTGTGAGAAACTTTTAATTGTTTACATGTGCTGAAGTGAGATGTCATTCAAGCCATGAGATAGAAACGGTCGAGAAAGCTCCAGGATTTGATATTTTACCATGACAATGCACCAACACATCGAGTTTCAGTTCCACTGACTACCATCTTCCAGCTTCAGTTTCACATACCTCCGCACCCGTCTCGCCTCTTGTGACTTCTTCCTCCTCCTAACTTTGAAGAATTTTCTCCGCGGAAAACATTGATGATGCTAAACAGTTATCCCATGCAGTTCAAGGGTCAATGTCGGGAATCTCACAGAAGTTGTACATGAAAAGTTTTATGTCATAGGTGAATAGATGCAATAAATGCATTTCATTCCACGGGGAGACAAGATTAAACAAAGAAATACATAAGCAAGATTAAAGAAAGTAATATATATTTTAACAATATAATTGCAAACATTTTGAACAAAAACACTATATGAATTCACAGGCTACATGAGGAGCTGTCGTTTAATATATCTTTAGTTTCTTAAGCGTAAATAAAAGAGAATAGAAAACAGAAAAAGCGAATAATATTACATTGTACGAGTAATATAAGTAAAGGAAAATTGACGAAATGAAAAGAACTGCCTAGAAAAGAAAGAATAAAAAACATAAAAACTACGAGATACAAGAGCGATCAGTTTTTTAAGTTTAATAAAACAGAATAAAGCCAGCGTAGATAGCTTCGTCAACATTTCATCTTGATGCATTTCCATATTTTACTGCCTCTTTGAAAAATGTTTACAAATCGTGTAAAATGTATGCAACTCGTGTAAAATGTTTACAAATCGTGAAAAATGTTTACAACTCGTGTAAAATGTTTAAAAATTGTGTAAATCTGTCTTACAGTCTTACATCTATGATGTCCTTGACCAATTGATAAATTTACAGCTTTAAACGACATTGTATTTTTGCCCGCTTTTGTGTTTCCTGTCTGTTGACATAATGACTTTTTATACTGTCTTTCGTAAATAAAAATGAAGGAGACGGACGGTCGTGATGATAGACATTTACTAAGTCGGTAATATGACCAGATTACCCACACAGTTTCTAAACTCTTGTAACCTGTCTGTTTGTTTTTTATTCCAAGCAGAATTAGAATCAAGTAAATTTAGGCGACTTTTATTTCGAATTGTACAGTGTCATTTTCAACATTATTCGTTCTTTTAGATTATCTTTTATGTCATTAAAAGTATGGGTTCAGATATTTTTACTATGTAATAAATTGTTTATTATTAATTTTAAAACGATTTTTCAGTTTTTGTTTTAGACTTTTTAGGTTATAAAACCTATTATCTCAAATATCATCATGATTTTTATGACAAGAAAGCAGTTGATTCAATATAACGAAGTTATGAAAGGAATCAGATTAAAATTTGTCATTAAACGATTTTCTCAATAAATATATTTCAGTGAAAGGATCTGTAGTGAGGGTAACGTGTATATTTCCAAATATACAACTGCAATTTGTTTTTAAATATATTTAGGGCCACGTTGACCTCTTAATTAACTTTAATATAAAACATAGCTGCATTTATTTGTGGTATGAAAAAGACACAAGGTAGCCTCTTTTTCTCTAATAGTTTGATTTTAAATATCAGGCAGTTATTGTTTTATATAACCAAGAAATAGCGAAGCTGAAGTTTTATCAAGTTTTCATTCCTTAAATAGAAAACACTACACATTCAGTCTCTTGTACTTTGCAGACCGTAAATCTTTCCTCCTCTTTCCATGTTTCTTGCACTTGGTAAAACCATAACTGTCGCCACAAGATGTCTATTTAATTAGAGGAACGTCCGTTCATTATCATAGTTATTTCCTGGATAGTGCTTGCTTTGACATATGTGAACTTTAGGCATGTCTATTGACATGTTGTTTATCCAAATGTACTTACTCTAAGCCTGAGGGGGAACGACACAACTCTATGTTTCAGAAGAAAATATTTTAGGACTAGTATGGCATACAATTTTATAAAATAAAAAAATACAACAATTGAGGTATACAAATTAATAAGATAAAAAGGACACCACAATTATGGCATAATAAAATTAATAAGATGAAAACCAACATACATCAGCTATGGTATGCATTTTCATGAGACGAAATCAGATACATCAACTTAGCATACAATATAAACAGACGAAAAAAAAACAGATATTCAAGGACATACAGATGTCCTCAAAGTACGATCTAGAAATAATGGCAGCTTTTTGAAGATGATAACATGTTTTAAAAGAACCTTTAAAACGAAAAAAAATCTCAGAACTTTGCTTACTGGTCAAAATATTTAAACAATTAAACAGCGATCTCGCCAATTTTGGCAGTTTTATAGTGCAGTTGTATATCAGCACGGGCCAATTCTTTCTCTGATTTATGCATTATCAAAGAAATGCGAGGCGATGTTCTTACCACAATATCTGTTTTTCTCCTTAAGAATTGTACTGAACGATTGGACTCGGTTAATGTGGAAACTCCAGGATCGCCTTCCTCAAATAAGTTAAAAGTTAGTACATCTACCGAGAAACAGATGTCCATAATCTTCATCGACGTCGAAGGCGTTGTGCTGAGTCATGTTTCTGAGTGCTGTTTCCCAAACGCAGACTGTGACAGCTGTTTATTATTCCAAGGTAAATCTAAGATTATTTACTTTTACAAACAACTTATTATTAAAGTTGTGAGTCTAAAGTGTTAAATATTACGATATATTTATTACATTGTAAGTGTGAAAAACTTTTAATTGTTTACAGGTGCTGAAGTGAGATGTCATTCAAGCCATGAGATAGAAACGGTCAAGAAAGCTCCAGGATTTGATATTTTACCATGACAATGCACCAACACATCGAGTTTCAGTTCCACTGACTACCATCTTCCAGCTTCAGTTTCACATACTTCCGCACCCGTCTCGCCTCTTGTGACTTCTTCCTCCTCCTAACTTTGAAGAATTTTCTCCGCGGAAAACATTGATGATGTAGACAGTTATCCCATGCAGTTCAAGGGTCAATGTCGGGAATCTCACAGAAGTTGTACATGAAAAGTTTTATGTCATAGGTGAATAGATGCAATAAATGCATTTCATTCCACGGGGAGACAAGATTAAACAAAGAAATACATAAGCAAGATTAAAGAAAGTAATATATATTTTAACAATATAATTGCAAACATTTTGAACAAAAACACTATATGAATTCACAGGCTACATGAGGAGCTGTCGTTTAATATATCTTTAGTTTCTTAAGAGATAAGCGTAAATAAAAGAGAATAGAAAACAGAAAAAGCGAATAATATTACATTGTACGAGTAATATAAGTAAAGGAAAATTGACGAAATGAAAAGAACTGCCTAGAAAAGAAAGAATAAAAAACATAAAAACTACGAGATACAAGAGCGATCAGTTTTTTAAGTTTAATAAAACAGAATAAAGCCAGCGTAGATAGCTTCGTCAACATTTCATCTTGATGCATTTCCATATTTTACTGCCTCTTTGAAAAATGTTTACAAATCGTGTAAAATGTATGCAAATCGTGTAAAATGTTTACAAATCGTGAAAAATGTTTACAACTCGTGTAAAATGTTTACAAATTGTGTAAATCTGTCTTACAGTCTTACATCTATGATGTACTTGACCAATTGATAAATTTACAGCTTTAAACGACATTGTATTTTTGCCCGCTTTTGTGTTTCCTGTCTGTTGACATAATGACTTTTTATACTGTCTTTCGTAAATAAAAATGAAGGAGACGGACGGTCGTGATGATAGACATTTACTAAGTCGGTAATATGACCAGATTACCCACACAGTTTCTAAACTCTTGTAACCTGTCTGTTTGTTTTTTATTCCAAGCAGAATTAGAATCAAGTAAATTTAGGCGACTTTTATTTCGAATTGTACAGTGTCATTTTCAACATTATTCGTTCTTTTAGATTATCTTTTATGTCATTAAAAGTATGGGTTCAGATATTTTTACTATGTAATAAATTGTTTATTATTAATTTTAAAACGATTTTTCAGTTTTTGTTTTAGACTTTTTAGGTTATAAAACCTATTATCTCAAATATCATCATGATTTTTATGACAAGAAAGCAGTTGATTCAATATAACGAAGTTATGAAAGGAATCAGATTAAAATTTGTCATTAAACGATTTTCTCAATAAATATATTTCAGTGAAAGGATCTGTAGTGAGGGTAACGTGTATATTTCCAAATATACAACTGCAATTTGTTTTTAATTATATTTAGGGCCACGTTGACCTCTTAATTAACTTTAATATAAAACATAGCTGCATTTATTTGTGGTATGAAAAAGACACAAGGTAGCCTCTTTTTCTCTAATAGTTTGATTTTAAATATCAGGCAGTTATTGTTTTATATAACCAAGAAATAGCGAAGCTGAAGTTTTATCAAGTTTTCATTCCTTAAATAGAAAACACTACACATTCAGTCTCTTGTACTTTGCAGACTGTAAATCTTTCCTCCTCTTTCCATGTTTCTTGCACTTGGTAAAACCATAACTGTCGCCACAAGATGTCTATTTAATTAGAGGAACGTCCGTTCATTATCATAGTTATTTCCTGGATAGTGCTTGCTTTGACATATGTGAACTTTAGGCATGTCTATTGACATGTTGTTTATCCAAATGTACTTACTCTAAGCCTGAGGGGGAACGACACAACTCTATGTTTCAGAAGAAAATATTTTAGGACTAGTATGGCATACAATTTTATAAAATAAAAAAATACAACAATTGAGGTATACAAATTAATAAGATAAAAAGGACACCACAATTATGGCATAATAAAATTAATAAGATGAAAACCAACATACATCAGCTATGGTATGCATTTTCATGAGACGAAATCAGATACATCAACTTAGCATACAATATAAACAGACGAAAAAAAAAACAGATATTCAAGGACATACAGATGTCCTCAAAGTACGATCTAGAAATAATGGCAGCTTTTTGAAGATGATAACATGTTTTAAAAGAACCTTTAAAACGAAAAAAAATCTCAGAACTTTGCTTACTGGTCAAAATATTTAAACAATTAAACAGCGATCTCGCCAATTTTGGCAGTTTTATAGTGCAGTTGTATATCAGCACGGGCCAATTCTTTCTCTGATTTATGCATTATCAAAGAAATGCGAGGCGATGTTCTTACCACAATATCTGTTTTTCTCCTTAAGAATTGTACTGAACGATTGGACTCGGTTAATGTGGAAACTCCAGGATCGCCTTCCTCAAATAAGTTAAAAGTTAGTACATCTACCGAGAAACAGATGTCCATAATCTTCATCGACGTCGAAGGCGTTGTGCTGAGTCATGTTTCTGAGTGCTGTTTCCCAAACGCAGACTGTGACAGCTGTTTATTATTCCAAGGTAAATCTAAGATTATTTACTTTTACAAACAACTTATTATTAAAGTTGTGAGTCTAAAGTGTTAAATATTACGATATATTTATTACATTGTAAGTGTGAAAAACTTTTAATTGTTTACAGGTGCTGAAGTGAGATGTCATTCAAGCCATGAGATAGAAACGGTCAAGAAAGCTCCAGGATTTGATATTTTACCATGTCAATGCACCAACACATCGAGGTTCAGTTACACTGACTACCATCCTCCACAGACACTTGGGGTATAGAAATTGTACTTGTTTCACAAATGCGAAGACATAAGGCACTCATATACCAAGTTTGGTGCCTGTCTGAGAACGTTTCAATAATTGCTAAAATTCACTAATATGCCTTACAAAATATAAAGATATAAATGTTTGTCAGATGTAAACACTCAACACGCGTTGATTTACATCGCTATTTTTCTCGTTCAGTGTATGTCACATACAATACTGATGTCATGCGACACAGAAATTATTAACCTTCACGTTCGTGTAACTCAAAATACCTGTTACCCTTGCTTGCCAACAAAATTCGTAATGAAACTCCAAAATTTCAGAAAATTAAATGCACGTGACGTCTAGGAAATTAGAATTAGAGGCTACATCCTCTTTTTTAATCAGTTTTCCTGAATTGATGTCACATTTTATTTTAGCTGACAAAACCTTGCCGTCTTGAAAAAACGAATACCGACAAATTAGTGCAAGGCATGCTGATCAAAACAACTAAAAAACAGTACTTCTTCAACTTTCAAACAATCTGTTTCTAGGTAAAGAATTAACATTCAGTTAATTGGACCATTTAAAAGCCATGAACATATTGTTCGGTATCTACTTATGGTTCCTTCATAACAGAAAATTTATTGACATTGGAAAGAGTAAGGTTTCACAAGTTATAAAGGAAGTTTTATTTGCAATATTCATATTTGAGAAAAAATACGAAATATATATATACACTTCAGGGCGGTTTATAACGACAACGTTGTGGACAAATAAATGTGGTAACATATGTTTTACATTTCAGTGTATTTAGCTCTTTTGCATAGCACGAAGATTCTGGTTTAATAGACACCAATATTGTCTTTACGCCTTCTACCAGATAGTTTATTTTGATATTTTGTCCAGAGAACGTACGTACATAAACAAAACCTTGTTATTATACTTAAACAAAACATTGTTATGTTATTTACTCACGAGAGGTATTGATAGTTCAGTTGAAACAGTGTGCAGTCTTTTGAAGTATTTGTTTCTGAAGTAATGACTATTCATCTAAAATATAAAAAACAACTTGGGTTTATCAATAGATAGCTTATTAAGCATTTTCTATGATTGCTGCTTCATTCATACTTTTAAGGGACCTTATACTAATATATCTGTTTCAAAATACAATATTGGCCAAGAAAAATGTAATAATTACCAAAAATATATCAACGAAATATAGCGTGTAAGAATGGGAAATATTCTCACGTTACTTTATTTAAAGTATCAAATATTGGTTGAAATAACATGATTTTCATTTGCTTACCATATTTTCTGAGTTTCTGTAATTTTAGGATCCTAAAAAGTAAAAATGTATAATGTTATACTTTAAATGCAATGAATTTATGGATTTGAAAGTTTATCAACATAAATAACAGCTAGTTTTCTTAAATGGAAATAAATAAACCATACACGACAAAACATCCTTCGAAAAATATTCGACTAAAATGCATTTTCATGACAAATATTGAGCGCAATATTTTAAAAATAACTAACCACTGTTTACAATGAAACAGTCTGGTCCAAACAGCTTAGAGTGAACAAGAGAGTATGTTTGATAAAAATCCTTAACCGAAGTTTTACACTACATGTATATAAAGATGCAAAGACAGATTTTTATCGAGTATCAGTAAGTAAATATATATTTGTTCTACATTGTTTGATTTTACGTTGAATCAACTGTACACTTTATCTGTTGATTTAACTAAAGCTTGCTGTTATGTTGTGTTGGACAATTTGTTGTATATCGTAAAAACTATTTACATGTCTCATAAATCTAGGAATACTCATGTATACCCTGGATTTGATAAAGGAATGCTTATCTCCCTTTTGTATTTTTCATGTATACAAATGACAAGTGATTTTATCAAAAGAAAAGGTTCTGATTTGAATGTAAATTTGTTTATTTTTTTCTATTAGTGCATGCAGATGATATACCTGTACTGGCAAATTCAGCTGCAAATTCAGCTGTAAAATTACAAGGGAATATAAATTTACTAAATGATTATAGCAGCATTCGGAAACATAACTTAAAGTAAAACCTAAGAAAAGTTTTTTTGGAAAAAGGCAGTGTCATTCAAAGAAATTAAAAGTTTTTGTTTGTTGGTCAATCTCTTGAAATTGTAACTAAATTAAGGTATTCTGGTGTTGTTTGTACCTGTGGAGGATCACTGAGAACAATTCAAAATACTTTGGCTATAAGCCAAGCACAGAAGGAAAGTTTTAAGTGGAAAAAATATCTACATAACTATACTTACAAACAGTCTAAAAAAACTGACTTTTTATGTCAAGTTTGTTGAACCCATTAGAATATTTCAGTTAGGCGTGTCTCCATTGTGTAAACAAACTTTACACAAAAGAGCTTATTTATTTTTATGGGAATTTGCTTTAAATTTCACATCTAAACAACCTCGTCCTGATGAGGACTGTGAAGTAAAGAATTTCGTTTGGGCTACTGTACTGGAATTACAGGCTTTTTAATGTTTCAATATATCATCGGTATTTTTTGTTCAATGATTTACAGCAGAGTTATTGAATTATTGCCTTCTTTAATTTATCGAAGTTTCCAGCGTCTAGCCTAGTTATGCATTACTTAAACATTTCTGTTTATTGATTTAAACGTATTGTCACCATTTATTTATTCGACATTTAATCTCCTACACCGTTTGGAGGATTTTAGCAAAACTTCACAAAAGTCATCAGTGCAAATCGTAGTTATGGTTAGCATGAACTTTTGGGGTCGAATGCTGGGAAACATATGTTTCTCCCTTTGAAAACAAGATCTAGCTATATCGTCTCATAGAAAGAATAATATCAAACTGGTCATCACACAATTGTGTTATCAATAGAATTCTAAATACCTTTTACCCGATTATTTGTCCTGTTAGGACAAAAAAAATTGTGTTGTTTAAATTACTTTAATCTTAAATTAACATTTTCTACACAGAAATTCAGAAATGTGGAAAAATAATATCTTTTGTTTGATTAAAAAAATCAGGGTACAATTTCAATGCTTGATCCTTGGAAACTAAAACTCTTTAATTTATTTTGTGCGCATGAATGCATGCGCGCGTGTGTACGTGCGTTCCAGCGCCCGTGTTGCATAAATTTAATAGTGAGATGAGACAATAGCGTGTTAGCGCGGCAAAGTACAGTAAAGTGTAAACAAACCCTTTACATAATGCACGTCACTGAAGTTTGTTATTTCATGACAACGCTATTGATGTATGGAATCCCATTCGGGACTATGTAAAATATTACCCAGTTTACCAGCTAGATTTTAAAAATTCGCTTGTCTCGCCCTTTCTGGTTAATATATATAAAAGCGAGATTTATAACTTCGCTTGGAAGTACAGGCACAATTTAACTTTTAAAATTTCATATGTGTCACTTTAATCTTGTGAGACTCAAAATAAATGTCGTATGTCTCGTGTTAAATCATCGCGAGGATTTATTTAAAATTTCACTTGTCTCGCTAAGAGTAATTTATCAGTGACAATATAGATAAATCTTATTAAATTCATCTACTAGGTTTTATACCAGTTCATATCAGTACCACGTCCCATTCTCCGTACGGGATACCATATAGTAACGTTCTGTATACGACAACAGGTTTACCTAAACGTTGTCAAAATACTATTTTCAATTGATTACATTTGTACATTTATAGTGAACTTACAACAGAACAATGCATATTATATAATTATATTATTATCACATATTGCTTTAAAACGAATCACAAACATATTTTCTTAACTTTTTATTTTTGTTATAAAAATATTTGTTATTGAGGTCTGGATCAACCCTCGAATATTGAAGAATGTCATTGAAAGCACTCACTGGATTTCAATACTTTCTTACTGAGTATAACTAGAGGTCCTTTTCTAAATTTGCTTAAAAAGTTTCGCTCCGATGCATATATCCATCTATCAAAATTGCTCAAATGGTTCCACTAATGCACAAAGTGTCAGCCATAGCTAAAAATAGGTTTTATCAACATTATTCTTTAAATAGCATTTCCTCAAATAAACGCTACATCAAATAATCTATGCTACGTTAAAAAAGAGAACTCGTTCCTGGCTTCTATTTGTATTAGATATAAAATAATTTGCTTCTGATGTTTGCTAACAACAGACCAACAGGCAAAGTACTCAGAGGAGCGTTCCATGGCCGTTATGTCCCTCTTGTTTAAATCTTTTTTTGTTCTTTGCTTTTGCATGGATATTTGACAGCTATCACTCGTTATTTGACCGTTCGTTAAATATCACTTCTTATAGTATTTTTATGTCGCCTACAGCACGCAGTTACTTCTTCTGTTTTTCTTAACAATTAAATGGTAGACTCAGTGATAATTCTACTATCAGCATTTGATGACAATCTTGACTTTTTTATGCCATGTAAAGTCTTTGCACAATTTTAGTTTTAATTTTAAAAGTTTTTTAAGTAACCTGTTTACTCGTAACCAAGCTCAAACGTCGTCTTTAACGTTGATACTTGCGCCAGCAGTGATAAAAGAGGCCCTTATTCTCAATTTCTTAACAAAAGTTGATGTATTCGATAATGTCTACGTGCAACATCATAGTTTTATAAATTATTCGATTTAAATATAAAATGTAAATTACAATAGTCTTGTTTCTACTATTACAGTTGTTTTAACGATTTATATTTAACGACAATTTGTATATCAAGGTCTTAGATATTTTGAGTAAAGTCGACAAAAAAAATATCTAAGATGCTTCGATTGTTTTTAATAAAGGATATTTTTGTCGGATACGAGTTTTCTTTTTGCATGAATTTTTCGGCTAATAAAAAAATGACATTTGTCAACACTTTAAGCGAACAATTTAAAATTTAGAAACGTTGTTTATTGTTAAAAGATAAAACAACATAAAAATGCAGTCCAGACCTCATCAGAAAAGGAAGTCTAATGGTTAGGTATATTGATAGAGGGTAGTTTTCACATTAAGCAATTGAGTTGTCATTGCTGGGTGCAAGGTGTTCAAAATGAACGGTTGTTCTCTTTTCTTAGTAGTCCTCGTCGCTGTTGGTAAGTTTTGCATTTTATTTTTTTTTAAACCGTTTTTTTAAACATGAGATTGAAATAAGTTTTATTGCATTGGGAAGTCAAAATGTTTGGTCATGAGTGTAGTAGAATCTATTTTTTTAGGTAAATTAACAGTGACAACAATGTGAAATTCCAGACAATTCTTGAGTATCTACCTGACATTTAAAGACTAGTTTAAATGTTATAAAATTATTGATGAATATCGGTATTATTAATTGATATTTTCATTGAATGTATATTTCAAAACTACTGTACTGTAGGTTGATTGTTAATGAACTACACTTTGTGCAAAGAATGCTACAAATTAAAGTTTTATTATGAAACTCGCCTTGTTGCAACAAACATTCTGCTAGCTTCATTTGCGTACATTTAGATGTATTTTGACTTAGCTTGCTAGATCAAAGGCAAAGCAAATAATAATACATTTATTTTGAACATTATTTTTACATCATTTGATTAATAATACATTTTATATATAATGTATTAACAGCTGTAAATGTTTTGATTGGTTATTTGATACACTTTTGACATCGTCATATATTTAATGGATATTAAATGAAGTATTATCAGATGTACACACAATTAAAAGTATTTCTAGTTAAGTTGTATGTTAAAAGAGGAAAATTGAATACGTATTCACCATTTCTTTACTGGGAACAGCAAAAATAAGTCTAATAAAAATATGTCTTCAATGTAGTCCAGTATCATATCTTTTTTAAAGACAACATTGCAAACACTTGATTATTTTACAAATGAGAAACAAATAAGAACTGTCAAATGTTCACGTGTCAATGTAAAACTAAAGACAACTCTTTTAACTATTTGCATGTTTATTTATGTCTATGTCTATATGTAAGTATGTATGGAAGTGTGACAATCAGGTTTATATAATTGTCTTTAACTCCTATTTGTAAATGCTTCACATTTATCTTTTTCCTATGCTTGTAAAGTTGTATGCTCTAGACTTCACATGTCTTATGTCTATATATGTACTGTCGTGAAATAAATGAAAACAAATCTACAAAGTAAATTCTTACTCAAACAGGAAAACATTTTGTTTCGGACAAGTTGCCATCTGCTTGAGTATGATATGTAGATCTAGTAGCCAAAAGATGATACTACTAAAAATTCTAAGATAAGAGAAAAAAGTGTTTTTTTCCGAAATCGTAATCTTTTCAAAACGACATGTTATGATCTCTTTAGTATTTCTGTTGTTGTTGTTGTTTTTGATGTAAGGAAAAAACATTACCAATACCAATACCAAATATTTTATTACATTAAGCATTATAGACAATGCCTATAGCAATAATACGAAGTACATGTATGTACAAAAAACATGAAAATAAACAAAACCGTTTTCTGAAGGGTCGTTTGAATTACAGAAAAAAAAAACATACAACTGTACTTAATGTTATTTTCTTGGCACAACTAGAATATACAGTAAAACTCACGAGATCAACTCAATATTACGAACATTTTCTTCTGGTCCCGATTTTTTTACTATATATTCAATTGTTAGTTAAACTCAGTAATAAGACCAACTCAATATTGCGTATTGCGACCGCAATTTCCGGTCCCGAATGAAAATACAAACCTTTTTTGAACTCGAAATTACGACCGCGACCAGAACGGAACAAAACGGGCAGCTGTTGACTTTAGCTATTCATCACAGGTCGAGGTCGGCAAACTTGTTTATACAAACATGTACATAATGGGCACCTCGTGTTAATCGGTGTTAATTGATAATTTGACAGGTCAAAAGGATCCAGGTGTGGATAATTTACTTTATGGTTGGTAGTTATCGGTTTAATTGTTTATGACACCCTTATTAGAGTAGACTGCGGCTTACTGCACGATAAATTTTCTATTGTTATAGTCATTATTTGATGCGCAAACGAATTAATGCAATACTAAAATCCAAAAATTTGTGAGATTTACGTATCACTTTACATTTTTATTTTGCTTGATACACATTGTACAAGTTGATTACACAAAATATTCCTCATGAAATTTGACTATAATAAGCAAAAAGCGGACAGAGTTTTCTCTTAAAGAGAAAATAAATTTGATAAATGAAAGCAATGGTCAGTGAAAGTTAGCTGAGAAGTACGGCATTGGGAAAACTCAGGTGATTCAATTTGTATTAGTTTGTATTAGTTTCTGGGCTTATTAAAATATGATAAAAAATTTTGTACTTAGCTGAACTAAGTGCTGCATAATTTGTATGTTGCATTAAATTTTAATCGTGAACGCAAAACACACACTGGGTCGATAAATCTACCATACACCTTCATGTCATCATCTGAACTCAATTTTAGGACCAACTCAATATTAAGACCACTTATTGCTGGTCCCAGAGGTGGTATCATTATTGAGGTTTTACTGTATCAAACAATTCACAAGCTTACTTAATTAGTGAAAAAGGAAGACATTTTTAATTGTTCTATGCTTGAAATGCTGTTATTTTTTTGACAGTAGTTTATTTTTTGAAAGACGTTAACTAAATTAAAACATCGTCATTAGATTCTTTTTATCACAAATAATGGATAAAAAAAATATTTTAATTTTGACTGTCACAGTAGATCTATTACAAATGTATATATTAACGCAAAGACATAAAATAACTCACCACAATTTCAAGCAATTCTGTCGGTAAATATAAAATGCAAGAGAGTCGCTCCGCTTCCTGTGTTACAGAACTTTATACCTAGCAATAATCCATTTTTGATCAGCTTAAATCCTATTCCACACACTCAATTTCCGAATTTTGCACAAAACAGCATCCATTCATCAAATAAATATATTATCAAGCACAAATGCCGGCCTGCCAACGTGCGGCCGATTAAAAAAAAGGTCAAAATAAACACTCTTCTGAGTATCTTTTATCAGAGAATCTGAATATCAATGGGGATTAACGGGACATTATTGACAAAATATTTATCACACAAGTTTAGCTTTTAAAAAAGCAAGAAGCGGCTCGCTTAGATATATTCAGTAACTATGGATGACTGTGTTGCAGCTTACTCCTCTACTAGTATGGGGTGGAAAAATAGTTTCTTAACTTTTTCAGGAGGGGGTTTTGAAGTTCTCAGTCACAAAAGTTAATACTTCTTCATAGTCATATCTTTCTTTTTAAGCATCTGGTGCTGCAGCTTTAAAATGTTACGAGTGTACATTATGCAATGATCCATTTGATACAAGCAGCGGTAAGGTCGTAGACAATTGCAAATCCTGTATCAAAGGCAAGAGTGGTGAACGTAAGTTAATCGTGTATCAAAAATATGTGTTATCATATTTGTTTCTTTCACTTACTAAACTAACTTTTACATACACAATATGAAGTGCTATCTTTCATTTGAAGCTCATAAAAATAGAATTGAAATGTCTCATGAGAAACTTAAAATTTTTACTAAATAACTATTTCGTAACATTATAATTCTCCTTAATGTAAAACGAAGCAGAAAAGATTTGTAGTTTTATTTTTTGGTTATCCTTTAAATGGGTATAGAGTAAGATCTCGTTACTTTTTTTTTTCCACAGAGGTGGTTAGGGTATGCTCAAACGAAGACAGTGGTGATGCATGCGAGACACAGGACGACAGAGAGCGCTGCTCTTGCAACTCGGATCTGTGTAACAGCGCTTATAGAAGTGACCTTTCTTACATCGCCCTGATTGTCTGCACACTCTCCGCCATCTGGAAGATATAAATATTACCAGAACATTAATTTCAATTCTGATGGAAACTGCAAAAGAACATAGAATAGAACTATCAAAATGCTATCAGATCGTAATGCAAAACATACTTGGTTTATCATCTTTAACTTACAGTGTTTTATCATTTTTATAAAAGTAAACTAATATCTTGAATTATTATGGCCTATTTGAATCATACAAATAATGTTTGCATAGCCTTTTTACATTTGAATCAAGTAAATGTTAACGCTAAAACTCTCATCAAAGGATTGTTTGTTTTTTTAAAGATCAAATACACGATAAATGCATAACAACAAATACGAATACTTGTCTTTTTTTATAATTTCATCTTTTAAAACTGAAACGTTAAAAAATTCTATCCAGAACAAAACCCAAACTTTCTTAATATAATCCTTTTCGAATATCACTTATGTGCGGATGTAGGGTCATATATACTATAATTAAAACGATTTTGTCCTAAGATAACGACCAAAAGAGTAGAATATTACTTTTACAGAAAGAAGCCGTGGTTGGAAAAAAAACCCCTGGTCTTAAAATAGATCTATTTTAATGAATTTAACATTACGTTTGACTCCTAGAGAAATACTTCGGTATGTACAAGTTGTTTACGTTTCTTTTTTAAACTCCTTATCATTCCTATAACTAAAATTAACACAGATGGCCGGCCTCTATCATTATTTATCTTACCGCCAAATATCAGCAGACATGCGCAATTACAGTAAGGGTTTCTACATGATAACACGAAACTCTGTCTCTCTTTATTCAATACGCACTTTAAGACCAGAAAAGAACACACGACATAATCCACTTGACCGGGTGACAGCTTCTTCAAGATGTGCAACATGAACGGTTTTCCTATTTGTTTAACAACACCATCAATGTGGCTGCGTGGCCGAGTGGTTAACGCGTCGGACTAGTAATCAATGGATTGCTAGCCGCACGGGTTAAAACCCAGTCGGGGGCAAGCCGTTGTCTCCTTGAGCAAGAAACTTTACACTCATTGCTTAGTGCTGGTTAGTTCCAGGAACGGATTCGAGAGAGTGTCTATAAGCTAAAAAGCTTCCTACACAATTGAACTAAAATAAATTTGGTATAAACTAAAGGATTATCTGCTTTTTAAATCAAATACCCGAAAAATGCATAAGAGAAAATACAAAAATGTGCTAACTGTTGTTGTTTTTACCTTTCAAACCCCAATAGTGACAAGATTCTAATCAAAACACAACCTAAATTTCCTGAATATTTCTGTTTTCAAATTTCACTTATGTGCGGATATTGACCTCATTTACGGTAAACAAACCGATTTTTTTGTACGATAAGGCCTAAAAGAGTAGAAGTTACTTGTACAGGAAGAAGCTGTAGTTGAGAAGTTGACTTCGGAGCCAAAGGATGCCAGTTCGAATCCTTTGAGTATGCATTTCCTCTGTCCAACAGTTGTAACGTCACTGACATACAGCTGTGACATCATTTATGCCCATTTTTAGATGAAGGTCATATTAGGTCAGACTTTTATGTTGGTAGATCTAATTCTTCGAAATATACGTAAGAAAATTGCAGACGTTAAACCCTGGCTTCATTGGTGGCGTCTTTGTGATGTCATGTATGGAAACTGCTGTATAACTGAATTGGTAAGGAATGTAGACCTAGATGAATTTTACCTAAATGTAAATATCGAATGACTACGTGACCAAATTGTGGGGAAATTATTTTCTCCGAATCTTCAAGAGCTCGTTATGCAACATATAGGTAGTCCTTGACTGTAATGACTAACAATTATAAATGTAAGGTCATAACGTTAAACAGTGTGGCCGCTAGTGACATCACAACATGTTTGCACCAAATGCTTTGTCACATGTATTTTGTCTTTCTTTCCAGACTTAGATCATTAAACTTATACAGCTTATTCAGCTCTTCCTGTCATAGATCGAGTTTGCATTTCATCTTCCCCTGTCCATCCGTTATAGGCTACGTTAGAGACAGTAAAGCACTCATGATTTCAAACGCCATTAATGCCCATTTTCTGATCTGTGTTAAGTTAGGTCAAAAGTTGTATGTTGGTAGATCTTTCAAATATACGAAATAAATTTGCACTTGTTTGACCATGACTTCATTAATGACGGCTCAGTGACGTCATATATGAAATAAGCTAAATAACGCAAACTGATGTACATCTGAAACAGTGAAAGGTAGACGTTTGTAACTTGGGATGATGGTAGATTTTAATGACGTTTCCCCTAATGTAAGCGTGACCAAACATGGTCGCCATAGTGAGTTTAAATTGCAGTGGGAAATTATTTTCTACAAAGTTACAACAACTGTTAATGTAATTTGAGATACAGATAATAAAACAAAATCACAAAAATGAATACAAACAAGGAAAACGGATTATATGTATAGCGAGATGGACGTTAGCTGTTTGTAATAAGACAGGATTTTGAGTTCAACAATGAGTTCTGGTGTTTATCACAGGGAGTCTTTAGCACAGGTGTGACTGTATACTTATTTCGATACGCATGTGTTTATTTATTTATTTACAAAATACTCACTGCAATGCTCATGATTTAGTTAGTAAATACTATTAGAATTTGCGACTAAACTTTAACTTTAATAGTGAACTCTTTAAATTCTAGGGTTCAAGTGTTTGCGTAATTTAGCAAAATTTATATCGGCTGCATCGAATGTTAACATCGTTGCGCCCATACTGGCCACGAAATGTGCGTTTGCCCGCTTGCAGTAATATTTTTAAGTGAATTAGGTGTGTAAGGAGTCCAGTCCTTCAAACGACAATCCGCGCTTTAACGTGACAACCAACCAATCAATTTGTAGTAAGAGAGGTTTTTGAGTTAAACAAGAGATGTCAGAATAATATGTATGCCCGACCCTGAAATTTTACAGTTTGCAGACTGTGTGCCAAATGTTACTGAGTGGAAATAGTTTTCAAATTTAAAGTCACAGTAAAAGTCACAGTTAGAGATTTCTACTCAATAAAGGTATTGTATGATGGTTGAAATTTTTGAAACCATTTTGAAATTAAAGGTGACCGTAACTTTGATCTACTGACCTTAAAAACAATAAGGATCTTCTACTCAAAAACTATTCAATAAGATGAACCATATTACGAAGTTTGAAGGGTGTAGGTCCTTGGTAAATGGTATTTACGTAATTGAGCAGAAATAGTTTTCAAATTCAAAGTGACGTCACGGTGGCAGTAATAGAAAACAAACGGGGGTTTCTACTCAGTAAGCGCAAACAACTTATGCATTTGGAAGACTGAGGGTCAAATAGTACTCTAGTTATTGAGCAGAAACAGCTATTGATTCAAAAGTGCCACTAACTTTGACCTTTGACCTACTAACCCCCCAAAAAAAATACCAGTAAGGGCAACAACTATATGAAGTTTGAAGGGTGTGGGTCAAATTGTACTCGAGGTATTGAGTGGAAATGATTTTCAAATCAAGGTGACTTGACTCTTGACCTACTGACCATAGATATTTAGGGTAACAATCCTTTAAAGTTTTAAGACTTGGGGTTAAATGATACTAAAGTTATTGAGCGGAAACCATTTTCAAATTCAAGGTAATCGTGACTTTGACCTTTGACCTATTGACTGTCATAACAAAAAGAGATTTTCTAGTAAATAAGGGCAATCAAGTTCAGGAAGTTTGAAGGCTGTGGGCCAAATGGTGCTTTAATTATTAAGTTTAAACGATTTTTTTAATTCAAGGTGATATGACTTTGACCTTCGCTCTCTCCAAAACAAAACGTTTTTAGAATAATTGGCACAAATGTTAACCATCACGAGACGATATGCAGAGCGCAACAACAAGGCCCCTCTCCCCGACACCTGCACTGTTACTTTGTGAGATCTATCAGTGTTTTAATTTTTAAAGGTCTTTGAATTATAGCTAGGACAAAAAGATAAACACACACACACACACACACACACACACACATAGAGAGAGAGAGAGAGAGAGAGAGAGAGAGAGAGAGAGAGAGAGAGAGATGAATGGCCATAATCCTACAAATAGTATATTGATAGATATTGATCTTAAGTACTCCCCCCACCCTCTGTTGTAAATCGAGGTTTCAGTTTTTTAAGGGGCTGTAGTAATTGTTATTCATTTTGAACCCGGTAGTTATGCCATACGATTTTTTTGTTTTTGCTTACTGAATAAATTTTAAAGTTTATCAGTTACACTCGTTAAAAAATCAACGGGAGGTACCTGAAGACGGACATTAATGAAATTTTTTGAAGTAGCTCAGAAGGTTATCGCGCATCCTTGGGATATAAACAAATAAACATGAAGCGTTGAAATGAAAAGAATACTCTGTTGTGAAGCATATTTATCTGTCATGTGAAAACTTCCTCCTTAATTTTGATTATGTCACTATAATATAAATAGTATAGACTAATGGGGAAAATCTGACACTGATTACTTAATAAAAAAGAACAGCAAAAATGGAGCAATAATACATTTCCTTAAACTGGAGAATCATTGCTTTTTTATCTTTTATTTTTTCTTCTTGCAATGCAAACAATTATATTTTCACAGTTCTGTATTTTTAACAGATATCTTTATGTCATTCAACAAAAATTATGCATTAGCAAAAGGTTTTTGTATTTCGATAGATTGTAAGAGAAATAAGCAAAGGAGAGAGAGTCCGTATCAAAAAGAGAGGTGAAAGAAAGGGAACGTGGAAAAGTGTGAAAATGTGTTCCTGAAAGGCACTATTGAAAAAAGACTAGACAAAAACAGAAAAACAGAAAAAAATATTAGGTGAAAAACAACAACAAAAAGAATCAATGTTATTCGATGATTAAACAGGTCTAAAAATATACAGAACTGAAATGATTGTCCGAGCTAACTTTTACCAGTAAGTAAATAAAATTGTTTATTATCGTGACATGTGCATAGAATATACATGTGTACAAGTATTCAAGTTGTTTACAAATAGCACCCGGCCCAATGGACCTATATGTCACCTTAACACAATAAAATAATTAAGTCATGTAAATGTTCTTTTCAGAAGAGTAAGTACTTTGGATGTGTGAAATGGTCAGTCAGTTATTTTTATAACTATATACAGGTATGATATAACATTATGAATCAGAGTACAGTATAGTGCGTCTATACAAAAAACTTTTAACAATGTTTTTAGCGGTTCTCCTTGGGTAGGTGTTCATTAAAATCGACATCTGTTCAGATGGTAAGAGATTACAAAGTTCATTGCTTCTTAACAAATCGCCCAGTACATTATTTCTGATAGAACTGTACAAATCACAATCAAGGATAAAATGAAGTTCATCTTCAATCTTATTTAGCGTACAGAATCTACAAAGTATTTCTTCTGGTGGTTCGCCTACATACCTCCCGGTCTCTATATGTAATGGTAATATACCATATCGTAATTGACACAGTAAATATCTTTCATTTTTCTTAAGATTAAGTTGCACATATGATTCACATTTATTATCATTTTTGAAGGTTCTGTAAGTTCTCAATTTCTGTACGGATTGAATATCACGTGACCATATGCTAGCATAATAATTATTTATAAGAGTCTTGGTATGTAGAAGATTAACGTCCTTCTGATAAGTGAAGTCAGTAGAGAGTCCTATACATTCCATAATATGTTTAACTTCACTGCAACAGTTTTTTTGGAATATTCTGTAATCATAAAGAAATACTTGTTTTGTTAGTCTGTTATCGTTCATAGCGATAAGTCTGTTCCTGAAGCGAAACCTGTTTCCCCATTGACGATATTCGCATGGTATCCATCCCGTATCACCTAGTAAAGCCATTAATCTTTAAGGTGTGAATCTGTGTACGCCTAAAAAGTACCTTAATGCTCTATACTTTACATTCTCCAGTGACTGATAACGTTTGAAACCCCACGTTGTTGACACGTAATCTAGTACTGGGGTAACGCAAGATTTGAATAGCTGCTCGAATGCTCGAAACCCAAAATCTTTGAGTCTATGAATTTTGTTAATTATGCTGCCTAGAGCTCGTCCCACTGCTTTAGAAATTGATTCACAGTTGTAGGTACGTAAAATGATCAATGACATTTGCTCACATGAGCAACTAAACATATGAAAAATGATTGTTTAATATATGAATAACAAATAAATGAAATAAATAATAATAAAAAAATAACAAATTGAATTGTTTTAACAAGTTTATAAATTATGGAAAAATATATTCGTGTATACTGATGTCGATTTTAGTAGAAAGAGTGTAAGTGTGTGCTCTTTTGTTAATATGCTCTTTGGTTAGAAAATTGAATTGAAATTAAATAAACATCATATTTTGAAGAATAAAGCAATTTTCTAAACTGGAAAATGAGTATTATAATTGTCAATCATTACAGTTTACTGTAAAATATCAGAATATCTAGCATCACTAAACGGTATCATTTACGGAGAAGCTTTGATGGACAGGCTTTATCGAGAATGTTTAAGTAATACTTATTATATATTCTTTATTATCTTTGAAATTAAAACGTTGTAGACTATGAAATGTATAAGTTTGTACAAGATGATCAAGATTACGAATACAGGAAGCCATAATTATATTAAAGACATATTTGTTTCGAGCCAATATCACAGACGGTTTGTACAATAATGCGTTCACTGATTTTTGAAAGTCCACAAATAAGACAAAAGCAACGACAATCAAACATTAAAGAGTCCATCGTATACTCATAGGCAGCGAATGGGGGAGAATCAAACATCTAGATCAGCCAATACATGTGATGTATTTACAGTATTGCTCTGTTGAAGAATAGGCACATGGTTAACACAAAGCGAAGCAAAACAAAAGCTACAGAATTCGGGTACCAATCAACCACGACAATGTTTGAAAGAAATTAAGATCACAGCTGTACCTAATTATATATATTATATATATATGATAATTGACAATTAATGTTTGCCTCATTTCATATACATCGACGCTATTTTTGACAATTTCAACCAATGTTCTCGTGGAAAGCGTGGACGCATTTTTCGCTTGCACCAAATATCAGATTCAATTTTGACCGTTTCATTAGGTAGCTATGGAAGCAGCGGATTAGAGATAGCTCAATATTTTGATTTTGGCTGTAAAGCAGAGGAAACTCTCCTCATTTATTTACGTAGAAAGTTTAAGTTCCTGCGATGAGGAAACAAGTTTTTCTGAGTTTTTTTCTGGCTTCATATAAGCGAAGAATCTCAGCTGTCGTTCTTTGGGTCTGCAAACTGCTTTGGTACTTTTGGTTCTATCCTTCGCAGCTTAAAGGGGCTGTGCTCCGGATGACAAAAAAAAAGAAAGTTTTCTTGTATTATAAATTTCTTGTAATATTTATGACTAATGCTTACAAAATAACTTACTGACAAAAAATAAGTCAAATAATTACATTATAAATTGATTTTTTTCCCTTTCAAAGTGCTATACCGTAACGCGACGGTATAACTATATCGTATAAGATTTAAAGTAAATATCTGTAATATCACATGCGGCAATGGTGGTGACAGTAAAAGCGTTGAAAAGATTTTGTTGAGGGTCCAGAGTTCAAATCAGGCTGGAGCGAAAATATTTTTTTTATTCTATTTTGACCAATATAATCAGTTTTGAAGTAAAATATTATGTTGTAATAATCTCACGGCATCTGAACATTTAATTTATGAAAAAATTTTTTTTTATGTCAAATCTGGAGTACAGCCTCTTTAAGCCAGACCTACCAATTTTTGGAATTTATACAAAAAAGAATGTTAACTCTTTTGCACCATTTTGATCATGCATTTCCTGCTTGCTGATACGGTGTCTTATGCAGTTGCAGACGCCCGTACCCACTACGAAGCCAAAGCCTTACAATTGTTAAAAAACCCGTCGCTTAGGCCTTTGGAACTTTACACACAATTGATACGGCATCGCAAAGATGTTGTTGGTTCTCTAATGCTACGGGTCACCTCAATGTTGATGAAAGCCTTCACCTAAAATTGTAAATTCGTACACAAATAAAAACTCATAGTTTTTATGAATGTACAAATAAATCTGTGAACAAAGACCACTCATGGAAAAAATAAAACTGGTCTTTTAAAGAGGTGGTCTTTATTATGATTGCTTTCTGCCATAAAATTATGGTAGATTTTTTGTCTTTATTCTCAGGATGGTGAATATTCAGAGGTAGTCTTTACCACAGGTGTGACTCAATACTTATTTCGATACGAATAAGTTTATTTATTTATAAAATACTCATTTTAATGTTTATGATTTAGTTAAATGGATAACAACATGAGTCCATTTTAATAAAATTAGAAAAAGGTAAAAACTGTTCAAGTTTGCGCCTAAACCTTACCTTTAAGCGTCAATTATTTCATTCTAGAATCCAAATGTTTGCGTTAATTAACAAAGTTTATGTTTGTGTCAAATATATTAACTTCGTTGCGCCCATACTGGTCAATGCGTCCCGTCCTTCGGAACACACTCCGCGCTTTCTCGTGACAACCAAACATAAATTGATGCAGGGCAAAACAGAATTAACGAATGTATCAATTTCTTATAAATCTGCTACTCTGTTTTAAAACGTGTGAGCGAACATTCAAATATTAACGCTAGTGATGTCGATCACGTATTTATCCCTAGGCTTGTAGATGCCACCTTTATGCGTATTAACAGCTGTAAAAGGCAACATGTTTCCAGGTGTATAATTGGTCAAGTTTAATACAGGGATTTTCGATACCCGTGTTAGGAAATTCATAAAGTTCAAACTGTAAACTGAGCGTTATTTGGAATGACAGACTTTCTTGTGCCTTGTTCAAAATACACACCTTTATATTCTTACTAGCAAGGTAAGGAAACTTGAAATAAAATATTACTGGGTAAGGAGGACATTGTTCCATAAAGCACCCGATGTAGAAAGCAATTACATATCGCATTTAAAAAAAAACAAACAGTTTTTTACAGGTATGACTAAGGACGTAAAGTGCAGCTGTATATGAACAAATCTGGTTGTTTGACATTGAACGTTATCTCTAAAATTTTATAATTAAATACTTGTCAAACATCGTGAGAAGTACAGACTCATTTATATAGAGGATATTTGTTTGTTTTTGTAGAAGATGAGAATTTATTTCATCGAGTGAACACCATATGTGATATTTTCACGAGTGGCGCAGCCAACACGTCAAAAATGGGTATTTTATGACATTTTTAATCAGGGCCTTCAATAAATTCCCCATGGTGAGCCCCAAATCAGTTAATGCGTACCTTGGTTACTCCGCACAAAAAGAAAGTGCAGACAATCTCCAATACATATGATAACTTTACTTCTGCTGAAATAAACTGAATACACTTTCATCAAATAACATTTATTTTTCTCTACACAGTTTATCAATATTTATTGAATTTTAGCCATACATACTTTAATTATAAAAGCGGATTAATACCGAGTAATATTCAATCAATTGAATTGAAAGTCGGCCATATTGGATATTGTCCATGTGAGTTATGTAAACAAATCAGACATTTTGAATAATTTATGGCGAATTTCATCATTGTTCACAACTAGTTAGGCTCAGAAATTCAATATTATAATTGGATTTAACAAGGTAAATAAATTTCACTCTCTGTCACAGTCTGAAATACAGCGGATTCTCTTGTATTTACGTGGTGGGGAAATTCCTGAAGTTTCATCAAGCAGTAGTTCCGGCACAAACAGTGTATTATCAAAATGGTAATTTCACTGATTCAAAACAGTGGATTATCACTTTAATCTCACTGATATTTCCCTATATTTAATTGGTAGGCATAAAATAAAAAATGTTTTGTATGTTTGATGGTTATGGTATTCTATTATTTATAACTGGTCTAAAGATGTCAAACGACTGACAATTCATGATCTACCTACATATGGAATACTGCAGCAATTAATGAGCAAAAATTTGTACAGTGGATTTTTGATTGTAGTTTCATGCCCGAACTTGAAAAGTTTTGAACGTCTAAGACTAGTTTTGAAGTAGAAGAATGATTACACTGTGTAAGGAATGTTAAATACAAGGTTGCAATATCAACTAGAAATTATTAATAGAGAAAGGTCAACATAGTAGTTTTGATAGTGTTTTTGATAATTTGTACGAAATGCAACATGATATGTGTTAATATAAAAACAACATCTGTCTCAGACCTAATATATATTGACTTAAAAGTTTGTTACAATATACTCAGAGTAATATATTTAATACATTAGCTCATTTATCATGCTAATAATCTACGAGGTTGATTTGGTTTGCAGTAGCATAAGGAGTGATGCTAATAGTATATAAAGAGGGTTTTAAAATGGATTTGGTAACCTGTTTTATTTTTATTAAAGTATGACCACATGAATACATATCTTTCATCGGTAAACTTTGTTTTTCAATGGGGATCTAAGAATGGTCTTCGCCAGTCTGTCCGTCCGTCCCTCCCTCCGTCTGTTCGTCCGTCAACATTAGCTCCAATACTTTTAAACTATTGTAAAGATTTTAAAAAGATTTGACCAGTACGATTGTTAATAATCTCGAAACGATTTTCAGACCACATCCAGATCACCTCCTCCAAGGTCAAGGCCACGCTTACATAACTAAAATTACATAGAGCAGGGAAGGGGATATAGTGCGTTTGTTTCCATTCCACACCATAGCTTTTAAATTATCAAGAGCACTATCAAAAAACTTAGCATCGATATTCATCTAGTCAAGTTGATGTGCAGAGACACGGGTCTGGTTCCCTCTTTGCTAGTTCAAGGTCACAGTTCGTGGGTCATATGTCACATCCTTATATGTAATAATACATGGAAACTTGTGATCAATTTAGCGTCTGCTCCAATACCTTTATCATTAGTTTTGGTAAATTTCAAAAGAAATTTCAACATAATTTAGCACTAATTGTCTATCCTCTACATATACAAATAGTTCTTAATATCCAGTGTATCACAAGAATGAACATTAATTTCCAACATGTATAGTAAACTTGAATAAACACCAGTTTTAGACGTAGTTAAGACTAAACAGTTCATCTCAATGTATTGTAAGTGAAGATCAAACATCACGTCATATTCATTGATGATCAGTAGTCGAGGAGAGTGCCGAAGTCCCGATCCGGATGTTGGTAGTTCACCAACAGGGGCGAGAGTCTCCAGTGACATTCAACATTCCACACTTACGGTGTGAGTACTGGTTTGAACCCAGAAAGCAGTCATCAAGAGGGATTAATATAAATTGCAAGAACTTGCTTCAAATCGACGTAAAATGAATAAGTTAAGACTAAGTCACATATATGTTCATCATAAATATATATCACCTAACCGAACAGTTGTAACCATCTATTTGTCACGAACATGTCAGCAACTCTTTAAAGTGACATCACCTATTTAATCAGGGGATATCACCTATTCGACTTGATAACACCTAATCGAAAAGGTGTTATCACTTACTCGTTCCTTTAAATGAGTGATGTCAGCTGTTTGAATGGGAAATATCACGTACTGAAATAAATGATTTCAACTGCTTAAATGGGTGATATTTCGAAATTCAAGTAAATAGTAAAGCGGCTCTCCACTTATTTTATCTCCCTTGTTTTGACGTAAGCATGTCTGATTTTAATTGAAGAAGATCAGGTAATTTGATCACCTTGAGATAAGCCATTAGTTTAAACAATAACTGTGTTAATTCTCGTAATCTAATATCGCACTTCCTTTGAATGGTTTGATATTAGACTAGAAAGTAAAAAAGGAATAAGGATCCGTTTTTCACTTATGACGAAAAAATACGCCTGTCTCATGTAAAGGTGTTTCCAAATTATACGAACTGAACTAATTTTGTGGCAAATTGAGAGAAAAAAAATCAACTCACATATGACTAGGGTATACGTCATCATCTTTTGACAGATAAGATTACAGAAGTTATACACAGAATGACTGATGATATATGTAAGATGTGGTTGTTACCAACAATGAACAAAATGAAACTGGCCGTTGAAGCCTTTTGCAGGCAGTCAGCAAACTGATGATGTCCTTTCTATTGACAAAGAAGATCAAGACAATCTTTGATTTTCCAAGTTCATTGATATAAAGTTTTATTGAATATGACAAAAAATTTACTCTGTATGTTATATCGCTTTATCACAGTTTCTATACTTTAAGTTTTCAATGACATTACGTTCAGTAAACCTTTTATGAAAGTAAATGTTTAAGGGAGAGAATAAACTTATAAAACACATATTATTACGCTATAAGCTATCTAAAGTTTTATGCCTTTAAAGATATTACTAAAGTGCATGCATTCAAACTAACTGAGAACGAAGAATACATGTTTAAGTTTAATACGAAAATTTAATATAGGCCTTTTGCAGTTACACCGCTTCTTATACCTGTTGATTGTTTTCATTTATGTACAATGCGTATTTAAACTTACATTTGCTTTCTATCAACAATGTTCAACTTTAGTAATGTTTTACTTTGCGTTTTGTATTAAAACAACATGTTTGAAGCTTTTTTTATCACTGAAAATACAGTACGGTTTTTATCGCCATATTTTATTTGTTCTCACAGAATATTTGTACTTTATTTTCTTTTTTATATAGTTAAAAGCATATGTGTGACGTGACGTGACAAAATCATCAATCTGGTTAATCTTACGTCATCAAGAAACCAACGTCAAAGTTTGACGTCATAAAGTAATCAATGTTTCTATAAACACGAACTTTTTTTCTTCTCTGAATTACATGAAAGTGCAGTCTTTGAAAAATACAAGTTAAGCCAAAACATTGATATGGATCACACAATAATTTTGCAACCTTTATGCATGTTGTATGTAACATGGTATGACGTCCATGATGTGAAAACTTATTGACAGAAATGTTATATATGCATTGTTTATTCCAATATTGGTGTACCTTCTGGTGTTCAGAATGCGATAAAAAGTATGAGAAAAGTAATTTCAAAGCAGTCTTATATCTGAAAGTGAGAAAACCTGAAAATGTGATATAAGACAACAGTGTTGATAATCTCACGACATGGCCTATGTAATCTTAATCTTCTTTTACAAAAATTGTTTGCCTTCAGTTACAATTAATGAAATGGGAAAAGGTTATCATATTAAAGTTTATGAAGGAAGTGTTTTAAGAAGTATTTTTGGGCTGAAAACAGGAATAAAAATTATGCACCGCTGGTGTTGAAAATATTTGAAAATTTGAGAATAAATGATGTCTGCTGTTTCTATTTTGTTTTCATATAGCCAGATCTATGAGTTTTTTAAAAGTGATTTAACAAAAGATGTTTGTATAGATATGTGCCCACCTAGCGCCTTATCTCTAGAGGCTACCATGAAGTTTTGAGGAGCTGGGACTAAGCGTTCTAATCAGAAACCATTTTGCTATTCAAGAACTCTGTGACCATGGCGTTTGACCTTGTGACCTGAAGAACTTAAGGACTAATCTATGCTATACACGGTCACTGTGACCTTGAACTTTAACCTGAAAAGCTATGAGGGTAATCTGCTGGTCATGGCAAACCTATATACCAAGTTTGAGGAACCTGGGCCCAAGCGTTCTATAGTAATTAATTGGAAATCATTTAGATTTTCAAGGTCACTGTGACCTTGGCCTTTGACCTGGTGACTTAAAATCAATAGGGGTCATTATCTTGTCATGACCAACCTACATAATAAGATTTAAGAATCAGGAACGAAGTTTTCAATAGCCATTGAATGGAAACCGTTTCGCTGTTCAAGGTACCTCTGACCTTGACCTTCAACATGGTGACCTTAAAAACAATAGGGACCATTACCTTGTCATGAACAACCTACACACTAAGTTTAAACAGCCTAGAACCAATGGTTTTATAGTTATTGATCGAAAACCGTTTTGCTATTCAAGATCACTGTGACCTTGACCTTTGATCTGGTAACCTAATAGTAGTCATCTTCTAATCATGACCAGTCTACACACTAAATATAAAGAATTTTGGACCAAGCCTTCTATAGTTATTGATTGGAAACCGTTTCAATTTTCAAACTCACTGTGACCTTGATCTTTGATCTGGTAACCTGAAAAGCTATAGTAGTTATCTGCTAGTCCTGACCAACCTACATGTTAAGTTTGAACAACCTGAAACTAAGGGTTCTAAAGTTATTGATTGGAAACTAGTTTTCTTTTCAAGGTCACTGTGCATAAACGTACGAAGAAACTGTACACGAGAAGGGCCTTGATTCGTACGATCAGCAGGAAAAACTGGACGCCATCGAGCTACACGCGTGTGTGTTCAGATCATTTTTTGAACGGTGTTGGCCCAAACTATGACCACAGGAACAAGATTCCGACCGAATATCTCCCACAGAAACAATATGATGCCGTGAAAAAGCCCAGGGCTAGTCCTAGGAAACGGTCACATCCAACTCCAGCTTTAGAAGATTGTACCAACGACTTGAATTTTTAGTTTGGTTTCTTGTATAATCGGCCACAAAAGCATTCGTTAGATTTTAGTGTGTTATTTTTATTAACAATCTAAGCTTGCAATTATTTTAAGTAAAAAAAGTAAATACACACTTGGTTTTTTCTCCTAGAATTACAGAATTATACACACTAGGCTAACAGTCCCCCAAACATAAATGACGTAAATTTCTAAGGTTGGGAGTTCTGAACAGGGACGCTACTGACGAACTGTGACCTACATAATCAAATATATGTTAATTGTGTAAGTTTTCTCCTATTGTCGATTTAGTGCCATTTAATAGCATATATGTGCTCACTTTCAAATCTGTGTACAAGATAGCTGGATCAGTGGATATGATTGTATGACCGTTGCCACTTGAATTAATTAGTAAATGTAGCCTGTTTTTACGTAGTTCGGTCATTTATGGAAGAAATAAGGTGTGATTCTTTAAAAATGCAATAAACTCACGTAACTTAAAAGGTTATATTAATCAAAATATGTTAATTTATTTTTAATACCTTAATGTATGTTATTTTTATTTTTCAGCTATGCACAAATTCAGCCATCTACTTCTATTATAGATGACTGTACGGTTTCTGCCAGTACCAGTATGACTACATCGTTGGCCACACAGTCATGTTCACTATCTGTGACAGAAACTGGTGTTGGCACATACTATTTGATGCCGGATTCAGTCATAGAGAACATTAACCACTCCATAAATTGATCATGTTTATACCGGTCTCCCAGACATCACAAATTTCAAGCCCACTAACGGGACATGGTACTGACAAACTTCCTACTGAAGCTATGGTTGAAATGAATTCTCTTAGTTTGGGTGGCAAAAGAAAGTTGAGGCGTATATAGAATTTTTACTAGTTATGTTGAGACTACGTCTTGGTTTGTTAGTACAGAATTTAGAATGCTGATTTAAAATTTCTGCCAGTTCTGTGTCGAAGATATTTATTTCCTGGATATTATTAATGCCCGTCTGCCTTCGGTCCATTGTTTTACTACACAATCTTATTATTCTGCAGATACGAGTCCCAACGGGCTTTAAAATGCTTTCTGATACCAGAGACTTTCTTCTCTGGAAAACAAATCCTAACATATTCAAATTAGAAGTCACATGATACATTCAAAGCTCTTATTGGTGTAAGTACCACAGTGCAGTGGTCTTTGTGTCAAAACTATGGCTAGGATGCACCTCTGATGTAGAAATAACCAGATGCAGTGGTCTCAGCTTGAGAAAGGAGACGCAGTCATGGTAGACAAGGGATTTATTCATATACAGTCAGACTTCAGACAAAAAGGTTTTAAACTGTACTGTCCTTTAATCAACACAAAAGTTCAGTTCAGTAAAGCTGAAGTGGAGATAACACGAAGCATTGCATCCGCTCGTATGCATGTGGAGCGGAAAATGGAACAAATTAAAAACGTTGGAATACTGCAAGATGTTATTCCATTGGCTCTTAGTGATTTTGCTGATCATATTTTCTTTGTTTAAACAGCTTTGACTAATTTGCTGCCTCCACTTGTAGCAGAAAGATTTAATTAAATTTAACTATGTTGGTGAAACTGTTCTTACTAACATACGTCCACCAACCCATTTTGTGAATTACAGTCAGAAGTCTTTTTTTGTTGAACATGTAAATATAAAGACTTAATTAAATGTGTAATCATAAAATGGTTTAAAAATAATTAAATGCCATTTAAGGTAATTATAAGATTTATATAATGAATTGTAGTTGCTTTTCATTTGAAGTTTGTATGTATATTGAATGAGGAATTCTCAAAATATAACTTGGTAAAATATCATCTTTGTTTTCATTCCAAGGAGAATTAAAATCAAGTAAATTTATTTGAACACCATAGGCGCCTTTTATTTCGAATGGTATAGTATCGGTTCAAACATAATTCGTTCTTAAAGATTATTGGAGAGGTCATCAGACCTCTCCATAGTGTTGGCTTTAATTGCTGGCGGCATCCATTTTTGCGTATCAAATTTTAGTTAATGATCTCATATTAAGCCTAAAATCATGAAAACCAGTCTACAAAGATAGTTATGCGCATGCTCCGAATCAAAATACGAATTTATTTAAACGAAACCAAAATTTAACATCGGGTCAAAACGGCCCATGGTTAAAACGGCCCATTATGAACGGAACGTACAGAATAATTTTGTATTCCCTTAACTAAACACAAAAACTACACTTATAGGGATGCATTTCTTATAATGCATCCTACTTTTTAAAAACTACAAATTCTAAGATGCATTTTTTTTCTGAGAAACTCTTCAGCCTGTTGAACAAATTAATGTTTAGCCATGTTCATGAAAAAATGGTAAATATTTTTTACGAATTTCAAAGCATTTTTGAAAAGTCCATTTCCTCGAATTGGATCAAATTCACGCCCTTTTAATATTTAGTCCAGCTTAACAGATACTATCGCTGATTATTTTGTAAAACATTTGGACTAAGAAAGCTGTAATTAAAGCTTGAAAGGGAAAACAAAACTTAATGAGCCTAAAAAAGCAGCAGCTTAACACGGGAGTTCTGGCTTCAACAATTACATGCATTGTTGTAAAAGAGGGGGGAGTAAAGCCTTAGGGGCTTATAAGATGATCCCCAAGATTCTACAAGGTATGAAATACATGAGGTTATCTTAATTTGTTTCATTTATTTAAATGATAGATACGCCACTTTAAAATCATTTGAAATAACTAAATTATAGTCAGTTTCGGTCATTTTGCCTAATAAGGTATTAACTATTAATAATAGTTAGGTTACTAGTTTTTATAATTATTTAAGTCACAGAACGCTTAAAAAATTCAAAATGATTTTGGAAACAAGTAGATTCATTCTTTCAGTGACGACAGCTGCTGACCTCTCTTTGGCTTACTTTTTTAAGGAAGCCAACTTGTCTTTCTTGTCATTAAAAGTCTGGGTCCATATATCTTTTTCAAGGTAATAAATTGTCTATTATAAATTTTTAACATGAATTTTCAGTTTTATTATTAGATTTTGAGGTTATAAGGTTATTTTTATCACATGGAAGTAATTTGTTCAATATTTCCAAGTTATGAGCGGAATCAGATTGAAAATTGTCATTAAACGATTTTCTCAATAAATATATTTCAGTAAAAGGATCTGAAATGTGGATAACACACGTATTTCCAAGCATACAACTTCAATTTGTTTTTAAATATATTTAGGATCATGTTGACCTCTTAATTAACTTTGATATAAAAAATAAATGCATTTATTTGTGGTATGAGAACGACACAAGGTAGTTCCCTTTGTTCTATATAATCATTTTCTCTATTAGTTTTTTTAATTAAATATCAGGCGGTTATTGTTTTATATAACCTAGAAATAGTGAAGCCGAAATGTTATCAAGTTTTAATTCCTCAAAAAGACAAAAGTACACATTCAGTCTCTTGTACTTACAGACCGTAAATCTTAACTTCTCGTTCCATGTTTCTGGCACTTGCTTAACCGTAACTGTCACCACAAGATTTCTATTTAATTAGAGAACCTCCGGTCATTATCTTAGTTATTTCTTGGATAGTGCTTGCTTTGACATATGTGAACTTTAGGCTTGTCAATTTACACGTTGTTTATCCAGATATACTTACACTAAGCCTAAGGGGGGATGACACAATTCTTTAGTCTCAGAACAAACTTTTGGATATTTTAGGACGAGAATGGCATAAAATAAAAAAGAAGAAAATACAGCAAAATAATGAAGCATACAAATTAATAAGATAAAAAGGATACAACAATTACGACATAATAAAATTAGTAAGATAAAAACCAAAATACAACGGTTATGGTATGTATTTTCAAGACGAAAAAAAGATACATCAACTATGGCATACAATATAAAATGACAAAAAAACCCCCCAGATATACAAGGACATACAGATCTCCCCAAAATACGTTCCAGAAATAATGGAAGCTTTTGGCATATGAGAACATGTTTTAAACGAATCTTGCGAATGATCACGCAGAACATTTTTGACTGGTCTGATCAATGGAACGTTATTGTATAATTCTAGCTCCTTGCTTTCCATATCACCCTTTAAATTGTAATAAAAATGACATATATTGACTAAATTTTGTAACAATTTGGATGTAGAAATATATGTTTGCAGGAAGTTAGAAGTTCATTGCAGGTCGAAATAGATGTATTCTTTGCTTAATTTATAAAATATACTAACATATTTTGGCATGAGGTTGAAAGTACAACGGAGTTGTGAGAGAGATATTCCAAATGAAATTTATTTTACCACGACTGCTAAATCTAAATAATCTCTTTGTTTTAATAAGTTTATATATACAGCTAAGCATACTGTCTTTATGAATAGACTTTTAATAAGAAACTACTTAATTACTAGTTTCCTGTTTGTATTTATTTTAGACGTTTTTATTAAAAAAATAAATGCAAATTCAAGCCTAGAGATCTCTAACAATTTCAGAAAAACTATGGTGATGAAAAATGTAAATAAACATATTAAGCGAGATAGCCTACATATAACGGCTAGGAGCAGACTAGAAGTGTCATATTGGTGGCAGTACATTTACTATTGATAGATTCTTATTGCACTTCTGTTAGCAATTCATGACAAAAATATTATAATTAAAAGCCGTTTTTGCTTTTATGATCTCGATTGACTGTAAACTGATTCGTCATAAATAAAACATTGCCTTACTTTCTGGTTATTCTGACTTTTCAGGGCATTTTGCCAGTCGGTGGTGAGTTTTTATTAAATGAATGGGCGAATCATTTATTGGAAAGTCTTTTTTTCCAGAGCCACAATGTTATAAAATTCAGCTTCTGCAACGTTGAACAAGTAAAGATTTCTTTTTGGGTCCCTTTTAGTGAAAGGCAGAAGACCATAAATATCACAAGTAAATTTCTATCTAATAAGCGAAATGTCCTGTCGTTCCCTCGCTATTTATTGAATGGTAGTTGCTTAACAAGATGTGTTGCATGAATAAAACTGACGGTTCCAGCCTAATATAAGATATTGCAAACTCATTTCCTCGTGTGAAAAGTAAAGAAAACAAACAGACATTGAAAACTCTACAACTAACACTGACTTTTTGATCACTTAGTTTGCAAATAGATATTATTTACATTTATTTACACTGTTGCAGAGGCACGCTGTAATAGTATACATAAAACGACTGATATTTAATTATATTCCCCGTTTACGCCATTGTTCTCCAATAAGGAGATACAATCTTCCCTCCAATTTGTCCCCCAAGATTAATGTTCAGAAATGTTGTTTTATGAGCAGATAATCTTTTTTATCAACATACCTCTTAGAAATTCACCGCTAATATTTATAAAACAAATTAGATGCATGTGACGTCTAGGAAATTAGAATTAGAGGCTACATCCTCCTTTTTAATCTGTTTTCCTGAATTGATGTCACTATTTATTTTATCTGACAAAACCTTGTCTTCTTCAAACAAGAACTGTCACTGTAAGATGACAATACCCCCGAAAGTGGTGCTTTGACCTATGAGCTGAGAACCAGTAATTTGGGAGTCAAGTTCAAATAAATATAGGTCAGAGGTAAGGCTTGTGCAAAGGGTGTTGTGTCCCAGTATGAATTAATTCTACTCATTAATAAGGAAGTAATAGCCAATGTCAAGGTTTTTGGAAAATTGGATTGTCAAGGTCAAATAAATATAGGTCAACGGGAAGGTCTTGTCCAAAGGGGTGTTGTGTTTAAGTATGAAGTATTTAGTTACTAATTTGGAAGTTATGGCCAAATGTTAGATTTTGGACAATTGGATATTCATGGGTCAAGGTCAAACAATTAAAAATCAGTGGGAATGTCTTGTCCAAAGGGTTGTTGTGTTTAAGTATGAAGTAAATCCACTTTGAAATATGGAAGATATGGGCTTTGTTAAAGTTTTTGGATAATTGGATCTTCAAGGAAAATTTCATTCAGGTGTCAAGGTCAAACAAATATAGATCAGTGGGAAGGTCTTGTCCAAAGAGGTGTTGTCTTTAAGTGTGAAGTATATCCACTTACTAATTTGGAAGTTATGGCCAAATGTTAGTTGTTGGACAATTGGATATTCAGGGGTCATGGTCAAATAATTAAAGGTCAGTGGGAAGGCCTTGTCCAAAGGGGTGTTGTGTCCAAGTATGAAATAAATCAACTTACTTTTTAGGAAGATATGGGCAATGTTAAGGTTTTTGTATAATTGGATCTTCAAGGTAAAGGTCATTAAGGTGTCAAGGCCAAACAAATATAGGTCAATGGAAAGGCCTTGTCCAAAGCGGTGTTATGTCCAAGCATGAAGTAAATCCACTGGCTAATAAAGAAGTTATTGCCAATATTAAAGTTTTTGGACAATTTGATCTTCAAGGTAAAGGTCAATCAGGGATCAAGGTCAAATAAATATAGGTTAATGGAAAGGTCTTGTCCAAAGGGGTGTTGTTTCCAAGTATGAAGTAATCCACTTACTAATAAGAAAGTTATTGCCAATGTTAAAGTTTTCGGACGGACTGACGGACGGACTGTTCAAAAACTATATGTTTCTCTTCGGGGGCATAAATAACGAATACCGACAAATTAGTGGAAAGCATGCTGATCATAAATAAAAAAAAATAGTACTTCAACTCACAAACAATTTTTTTCTAACTAAAGAATTAAAGTTTAGTTAATTTGACCTGAAATAATGTCCAGTATCTATTTAAGGTTATACCCGAAAATCTATTGACATTGGAAAGAGTTAGGTTTGATAAGGTAAAACAGTAAGTTCATATTCGAGAAATGATACGAAATATATACTTAGGGAGAAAAGTCTTGTCCGGTATTTGTTTCCATAATATCTTTTAAACTCTAGGAGATACAACCGTGAAAAATTTCCTACTTTCTATCGCCTGTATTTCAAAACGGTTTCTCAAGTTTGAGTGTCATCAGCGCTATAACAATGGAGTTTCACCACCAGCCACGTTTTTCACGTGCACCCTCATGTATACAGTACTGTGAACAATTTGATAACATGATTTACCTTATCCTCTTGTCTTACGACATCGCAATCGAAAGACACCAGAATCTGTAAACTTTTATTTCGTTGATCAAATGAAACTTTCATTTGCAGCATGCGCGCGCTGTAGGCCAACTTGAGGCTGGTGCAACGGCTGCGCAAGTTGCCCGTCTATTCGGGGTTAATGAGAAAAACCATTCGTCGACTACGTTCAAAATTCGCAACCCACTGCACCGTGCCAGATCTTCCACGTCCCGGACGGCCGCGAGAAACGACGCTACGTCAGGATAGACATTTTCAACTTACCCATTTACGTAATCGTTTTTCCGCTCCAAATGAAACGGCACGAAACACGCCTGGTCGTAATAGACCTCGCATAAGTGCCAGAACGGTACGTTGACGTCTCAAGGCAGTCGGTATACGTTGCCGTCGGCCATATAGTGGAGCAAGATTGACTCGCAATCACAGGCGTCGACGGGTAGCATGGCCGTTACGTCATAAAAGATGGCGCTTGAATCAATGGCAAACCGGTCTGTTTACTGATGAATGTAAATTTAACGTTGATTTCAGCGACCGACGTCAACATGTCTATCGACGCTCTGGTGAGAGGTTTGCTGACGCATGTGTCATTGAAACTGACCGCTGGGGTAGGGGAAGCGTCATTGTTAGGGCAGGGTTTACACGGGCTCATAAAACCCAACTTGTCTTCCTTGAATACGGTCGCGGTCGTGGCTTAACACAACGATACATTGACCAGGTGTTGCAGCCAATTGTTATCCCATTCCTTGTTGCTCATCCAGGTACTGTTTTTCAACAGGACAACGCCCGGCCCCATGCTGCACGGCGCACTCAAAACTTCCTGGCTGCCAAAAATGTCCAAAGTTTACCATTGCCGTCGTAATCGCAGGACATGAACCCAATTGAACACGTTTGGGATTACATGAAACGGAAGATTTGGGCACGGAACGTGTACAACGTCGATCAGTTACGTAACGCCATTGCACAGGAATGGGACCTTCCAGCTAGATTCCTACACAGACTGTTAGCGTCAATGCGAAGAAGGTGCACGGTACTTATTCAGGTTAATGGGGTTCACACACGCTATTAAAAAGTTAAGACATACTCAAAGCAAACATTTGTGACTTGCAAATTCTCAATGCCAATTTTCAACACATTACGGTACCACCAGTAATGGCTCAAACTCAAAAATTCTTTTTCTCATGCGATGCATATTTATGTCCTCTTTCCAACAATACCAGATTTATGAGTGTGCAATAAAAAAACAAGTAAGCTGTTCTAGTTCTAGACCGGAAAAGACTTTTGTCCATTAGTATTTATACACTCCAGGGCGGGTTATAAGGACAACGTTGTGGACAAATTAAAGTGGTAATATTTCACAATGTATCGAAAAATGTATATTACATACTTTATTTTAAAATTCAATGTTTCGACTAATACATATTTCTGTTGACAATAAATGCTTGTGTGTTTATACATAGATTTACATATGTTTTTACATTCAGTGTATTTAGCTCTTTTGCATAGCACGGAGATTCTGGTTTCATAGACACCAATATTGTTTTTACGCCTTCTACCTGACAGTTTATTTTAATATTCTTTCATGAGAACATACGTACTTAAACAAAACATTTTTATTTGATTTACTCACGAGAGGTGTTGATAGTTCAGTTGAAATAGTTTGCGGTCTTTTGAAGTATTTGTTTCTGAAATAATGACTATTCATCTAAATTATGAGGTTTATCGATTGATAGCTTTTTAAGCGTTTTCTATGATTGCTGCTTCATTCATAGTTTGAAGGGACTGAATTTTAATTTAATTGTTTCAAAATACAATATTGCCCATGAAAAATTGTAATAATTACCAAAAATATATCATTAATTGAAATATAGTGTAAGAATGAGAAATATACTTCTTTAAAGTATCAAATATTGGTTGAAATAACATGATTTTCATTTGCTTACCGTATTTTCTCAGTTTCTGTAATTTTAGGATCCTATAAAAGTAAAAATGTATATTGTTATACTTTAAGTACAATGTATTGGTAGATTTGAAAGTTTATCAACATAAATAACAGCTAGTTTTTGCAACTTGAAATAAATAAACCATACACGACAAAACATGCTTCAAAAATATTCGACAAAATGCATTTTCATGACAAATATTGAGCGCAATATTTTAAGATAACTAACCACTGTTTACAATAAAACAGTCTGGTCGAAACAGCTTAGAGTGAACAAGAGAGTATGTTTCATAAAAAATTCTTCACCGAAGTTTTACACTACATGTATATAAAGATGCCAAGACAGGTTTTTATTGAGTATCAGAAAGTAAATAATATATTTGTTCTACATGGTTTGATTTCACGTTGAATCAACTGTACACCTTATTTGTTGATTTAACTAAAGCTTGCTGTGATGTTGTGTTGGACAATTGTTGAATATTGTAAAAACTATTTACGTTTCTCATTCACCTAGGAATACTTTTGTATACCCTGGATTTGATAAGGGAATGTCTATCTCCCCTTGTATTTTTCATGTATACAAATGACAAGTGATTTTATAAAAAGGAAAGGTTATTATTTGAATGTAAATCTGTTTATTTTTTTCTATTACTGCATGCAGATGATATACCTGTATTGGCAAATTCAGCTGCAAATTCAGCTGCAAAATTACAAGGGAATATAATTTACTGAATTAGTTCAGCATTCGGAAACATAACTATATTTAAAGTAAAAGCACAGAAATGATTTTTGGAAAAGGCAGTGTCATTCCAAGAAATGAAGAGTTTTTGTTTGATGGTCAATCTCTTGAAATTGTGACTGAATTAAGATATTCTGTTGTTGTTTATACCTATGGAGGATCACTGAGAACAATTCAAAATATGTAAGCTAGCCAAGCACAGAAGGAATGTTTTTTTAAAGTTATAATACTGCTCAAAATCTTCATAAAAATAAACCAAATACGAATGCTTAAAATGTTATCAACACCCTATCTGCATGGTTATTTTTCGTATATGGCAAGATGTCACCGAGATAGATCAGGATTAAATTTTCAAAAACTATTTTATGACCCGCCGGTCTTAGGTTGCTTCGGAAAATACCGTACACACTTCGCTAATATCCGTGAAACGAGTCATTAATGTCACAATTTTCATTATGTGACGTAGACAACAATAGTGGATCATTGAAAACGTGTATTTTTTCAAAAAGATATAAAGAAAAAAAACGAATTCGGAAGCGTAGTCGTTAGCTCATGTCGTGCCCATATGTGCTATTAAGATCAATGGTTGTCCGTCGTCCGCAACTGTTTCAAAGGACAAATCCGCCTTGAACATTTAACTAAATTTGGAAGAACTTGCCTGAAATTTTTCTTGCTTACAGTTCTTTCAAGGCTGTTCAAATGGACGTAGTCCATTGCAAATCTGCGTTACAAGAGCAAATAAAGTGATACAAATCTAAACAGAATATTCTTCTCTGAAACCACATATTAGATATTTGATATTCTATAGTGAAGCTCTACAAAGTTTATTTAAATCATGTCCCTGGGTCAAAATTAGCTCTGCCCTATGGACCACTTTGTTTTATTTAAATTTATATAGGAAACCACAAGGTCTACAATAAAGTTATTTTGGTGAGTAACATGGCCTTCTAGACCTTAATCAAAATTGTTCAAATTGTGGCCCCAGAGTCAAAATTTATTCCGCACCAAGGATCACAAGATTTTGTATTGATTTATACAGAGAATGATTAAAACTCGTCTTGTCTTATCCATTAGGCCTTGGGCTTAAATATTCAGCGTAGAGGCTCAACTAGAAATCATCTAGAAAATTGAACTATTTATGCCCAGGGGGGCTATTTGCTGCACTTTCCCGGTGGTCACTTGATTTTACATAAGTTAATATAGTTTTTTATATCTTTAACCACTAGGTGTAGGCTTAAATATTTTGCATGTAGATACAATTAGAGGTCCTTTAACAAGTCTGTTCAGGTTAGTTACGGTCCCAACGTGGGGGTCATTTCATGTCGAAAGGGTTAAGAACTAAATAACACTTCTGAAAAATACAGGGATTAGTACTTGAGCATCATATAGAAGTCCTATACCAAGAGTGTTCATTATGCCCCCGAGGTCAAAAATAGCTCAGGATTCATTTCAACTCAAATAGCCATGTAAAATATATAACTATATTCTTCTCTGAAAATACCAGGCCTATTTATTTTGCATGGTGCACCTTCAAAAGTCCTCTCCCAAGATTACGCAGTGTATACCCATGGGGATAAAATTGGCCTCACCTGTGATGACAATTGATTTTACATAGATTTATATAGGAAAACCTATTAAATCATCTTGCAAGAAACCACAGCTTAGATTTCGTTTGTTTAACTACTATTTGGTCATCTTACACATTTTTCCAAATCATAACACTGGAGTTAAAATTGGGGCTCAATTTATTTATCACAGGTTTATATAGGGGAAATTTTAAAGAAACTTTTCGTCTAAACCAGAAGGCCTAGACCTTAGATGTTTTGTATCGAGCACTATTTAGAAGTCCTCTACCGGAATCGCTCAAATTATAAACCTTTGTGTTCATTAAAGGTCCCACCTTTGCCTTCGTTCTATTTTACATAGTTTTATAAAGAGAATACTTAAAATATCTTCTTGTCTAAAGCAACAAGGCATAGAGCTAAATATTAAGCATGAACGTTCACCTAGAGGTCGTCTACCAAGAGTATTCAATATGTCCCTAAAGTCATAAATAGCTCAGTATTATTTTGATTTCAAAAAGCGATATGCAGAAAAGACTAAGAAATATTTTTTTTGAAACCTTAAGGTCTACAGCTTAGATAAATTGTATGGAACACCATTTAGAAGTTTTCTATCAAGATTACACAATGTAAACCTGTTGGGATAATTTAGTCTCACACGTGCGGTCAACTAATTTTACATACATTTATAAAGGAAAACCAATAAAATCATCTTGCAAGAAACACCACGGTCGTCTTAAGTTTAAATATGTTGTTTGTATGACTGCTATTTGGAAATATATCAAGTTTGTCCAAATCATAATACTGGGGTGAAGTTTTGGGTTCGTTTTATTTCTCACAGGCTTATATAGGTAAAACTTTAAAAATATCGTCTGCAACTACAAGGCCTAGAACTTAAGACATTTTGCATTGGGCACTATTTGAAAGACTGCCAAGATTGCAATTTCGCCCCTTATTAAAGGTCCCATCTTTGGGTTCATTTAATTTCACATAGTCTTATAAAAAGAATATTCAAAAAATCATGTATGAAACCACAAGGCCCAGAGCTGAATATTAAGCATGAAGGTTCAACTAGAGGTCCTCTACCAGGAGTATTCAAATTATGCCCCTGGGATCATTAATGGACCTGCCTAAGGTGTCAATTGATTCAAAATAAGTTTTCATAGAAAACAACGTCAAAAACCTTTTTTTGTATCAAACCTCAAAACGTTGGGCTAAGATATTTCACATGGATGGTCATCTAGGAGTCGTCTGCCAAGACTGTTCCAGTTATGGCCCTTTGGTCATTAGTCGCTAAAATATGGGGGCAATTTGAACTAACATAGGCCAATTTATGGAAGGGTTAAAAAATCTTTTAGTTCAAAACCACAAGGCCAAGAACTTAGCTATTTGCATGGAGGATCATCTGGAGGTCCTCTACCAAGATTGTTTAAATTTTGCTCATAGAGTCATTAACTGCCTGTCCCAAACCGGGATTAATTTGATTTTACAGAGAATTTATCAAAGATATTCTTGCCAGAAACAGCAGCAATTACAGCAAGGCTATTTGACATCGGAATTTAGCTAAAACCCCTCATTTATCATTGTTCAATTAATCGTCATTGCTCATTTAGTCATATTGGGGATTAATTATGGCCCCACTCTGCCTCCGTTCCCATGCTCTGTGCCATGTTTCTCTTACGTAATGTCGAGTTATAGACAACTACTCATTTATGAAAATGATTTTGCAATTTAAGCATGGACTTCATGCAAAACATATCAACCATTTATAGAAAAAATCAGAGTCTTTTGAAAGTCGACTAAAATTTTAATTTATTAAAACTTTACAGACGAAAATAACAAGAATAAATGTCCTTCCATCAGATTTTGACTCACAGTAAAAAGTGGTCGAATTTAAAGTAAAGCTGCAACAACATCATCTTCAGTGTGTTTATCTTTTATCTGACTAATTGACATTGCTTATATGCTAACATGCAGGGACATAGCATGTGTCTTACAACTAAACTTCCATTGTTTAATAAATCACATATACCTCAATATGTTTTAACCAATCAGTTTGTCTTAATGCAATCTTTATTAGATCAAACGTTACAATCACTTGACATAGTCCAAAACGCTTCTCGCAACGTTACACAATAATGAATCTGAACTTAAATAGTGATCACATTGTTAGAAGAAAATTTGGCTATACACGTTTTCTTGATAAAACATGAAGGACGATTAATTTCCGTACGTCATCTATAAGGCCTACAAAGATCAGCTGAGTAGTTATTTAAGCTCACATTTTGTATCGATCGGATATCAGTCAGATGTATAATTCTAAATAGGCCAGATATTGGCAAATATATCAGTCCGAAATGGAAAGTGCAACAGGGCTGAATGTCGGTTTGATATAGGCTGCACAATTTACATCTGAATGCAAACAAGAACCAACATGCTTTCTTCGCCGAAAGTCTGTAAAGAATGTATCTGAACTTTGTCCCAGTGACCCTATTTTTTTTATAGGTCAGTGACTGGTATTGATCAGCCTTCTTACTACTTTAGAAATCCTAGGTTCAAACATTGTTATTGAGTTGAAACCGCGAGTAACGTAGAGTAAACTTGACCCAAAACGTCCCGGTTAAACCTAAGCAGCAAGTCTAGATTTCATCCCAGAGTCTATAACAAAGCTGAATGCAATGCAACAAAATCAAATTGTTTTTATTTTTATATTGTGGCAGTAAGAAAGATTAAATGGGGAGGACAGTCTGCACTTTCTCATTTTATATCGTCTGTGTTGATTTTTATTTTGAGTTTTCCAGTATTACTCTAGAACAATTGTAAAGAAGACTGATATCTAAGACACAAAGAACATGTCATTGTAACTCGTTATCTGACATGACATTAACATATGTACAAAGCTGTTGTATTTAACATAACCTGACCGGATATGATTTGACTTGTATGGTTTCAGTATGTGGTGTATGTATAAAAAACTCTTATCAGGAACAGATTTCGTTATCGTTACATTATGTAGATCTACCTTTATAAAATCAGCTTGGTTTTACGAACAAATATGTTTATAAATTTCATAAAAACAGTGTGATAAAATCTATAGAAAGAACTATGTAATAAAAACTCTTAATGAATTCATTAAACACATTACACTATCCTGACTGTTATGTAAATTTATGTCTAAAGCGTTGTAAATCAAGATGCATGAAATAAAATAGACATTACGTTTTCATAATATCTCATGTAGTAAAATATAATTTTAGAAAGTTAGAAGGATATGAAATGGTTAACCATGTAACCCGAGTCTTAATAAAGAGGCTCTTATGGGCGATTCTTATCGAAATTGACTTTCAACAGAATGAGACACTTCAATCTTTTCTGTTTCCGAAAATATATACTATAAAGGACAAAAATAAATACATAAATAGACATTAACAAAATGAAAAAGGCATATCAGAAAAAAATCTGAAGTCAAGGTTGCATTGCAAAATTGTATACTCGTATAATCGTCGTAAGTGATACCGGCCATTAAATCTTAAAGCATTTTTTGCGGTAAGAAGTCCGGTTTTTATTACAATATGGCACACTCGTATATAGACATGCTAATCTCAAGTTTCACTTAGGGCTTTTTCGAGTATTAACATGTTTACTATTACAGTCCTAAACTGAGACTTTGGTTGTTTCATCCTTTGCCCCTGACGGAAATCATAAAGAAAAGAAATAACACATATTTTATAGCTACAAAGGAATTTTAATATCTTTTGCAAATTTGTACAACTGAAAGACAGAGACGATATTCGTCATCTGTTTTGTTTCGCACCTTTAGTGCGAATTTGAATTAAACTGAAAATTATGAGAATTAAAGCAGCAACGAAATCTATAAGTATTCTCAATATTCTTTTACTAAGGTCAGAAGAACACCAGAAATAATAAGAATAAAATTAACGACATCATGTTAACCACATAAAATACAATCAACGAGGTTTCCTTTTTTTATGTCGTACCCTTTTGGAAATCTGAAGAAAAAATGGCTTAAACTACTCAGTATGCTTTGCACGAAGGAAACATCGGATTCTCTTGACTAGCCTTGTGTTTGTCTTTAAGTTATATCGACACTTGATAGAATTAAATAAATTATCTTGGAAGGAAATGGGTCAAATATTCAGGTTAAAAATTTGTAGTGTTAAAGATTTATGGCCGAAGTATCAGAGGTAAGCTAACAAATTCTTAATAGTAACGGCTTACGACAGGACACGGACATTCATTTTCATGTGCTCTCATACAAACGAAACAAACATTAAAACGAACTTTTCTTTTGCTTCATATTTTAGGTGATGTATGTTAACCATTGATAATAAAAAATATAAATAGATATAAAATGACTCTAGAAATAATTATAGACAAATAACAGAGACAAATGAAACAATGGCAATTATGTAAACTTATTCCGAGAGTTTATTGTTATAAAAAGTCTCTGATTAAAATAAAAACTGATATTGCATTTATTATTAATCGATGCCTTGCAAGCCTTGCTTCCCACAGATCTTTGCTGATAACTGAGAATAAAACAATACAGTAATGCATCAATTTGACTACTCAATTCATTAGTATGTTATCGTCTTTGTAAATGGATTTGTAATTCAAAACACGTCAAGGGACAAAAAACTATGTAATGATTTTTTTTATAATTTTCAGTGTTGTTAAGTTTGATCTTTTCCCATTATTAAAGGCACTCGGTTAGGTATCCGAGAAATCAGTATGAACTATAAGAAATAGTTACTTTTCAAGAAAATCTGCAACAAAACCGCTTAAAGTGTGTACATTTATCAGGCCATTGGGTGAACCTACTCTAACAAATTTATTGCAGTCATGAATCATAGTATCGATTTAAGTACTGCCATTTTAAGTCGTTTATAAATCTGGTTGTTTGCATGACATTCAGAACTTTGACAACTAGCTCTATAGAGAATACAAATCTAAGAGGATGGTTGAAATAAATACATACTTATTCTACAACATTTAATGTCTGGCAGCAAACAAAATCGTATAAGAAAGAGACAACACGTCAAGACATGTTAATGCACTCATGAGTTTCAAGATTCCTTAATGATCCAGTTTCTCTTGCAAAGGTAAACTGTTTTAAAATAACGGGTGTTACATAATATTATATGTAATAACTAGTCTTCTATTTAGCACTTTACCTGATATCAGACATTGCACATTCTTTACATCTGAACGGAGCTAAATTGCATTTAATTAACGTATCAAGAAGTAATGAATCCTTCTGATTTGTACGAGATATGAAGTTTAATTGAACTATATGATGCAAAGGTGTAACACATATGTTAATCCTCTTATTTTAGCATATCTTATCTTCACCTTTAATTCTTAAACACGTTAGCTTTTTTTCAAATGCTTTCCATATAGTAGCTCATTGAGATTTTGAGAAGTTTATTTTTAATTCAAGTTTAACAGTCCTTTTGTAGCATATAGCCTCAATTCTATTTCATCAGCTCCTGAAGATGTTACCATTTCCTATATCTAAAATTTAAGGAACAGTCATGAGAAATAATTTCTTTCACTTTTTAATCATGGCATTACCATTCAAATTACGATATACCTTCTCGAGGGAGATCATCTTAGTCACTTTGGTACGTTTTGTTACAATCTGTCGAAGTTTCCTGCTCGGTTTCTTTTAACGAATCCTTTAGCCAATTTATATCAGGCACATTCATGCTTGTTTTCAATTTCTTTAATATAAATATTGTTTACAAGTAAAAATAATTTTATTCTTAACACCAAACCTTGCATAACCAATCAAAAGTATTTGTCAACTTGTACTTCAATAAAAAACCTAGACAAAATTTAATTGTTCCCGGCACAATAATTTGGCTGCGCGTAATCTTCTCAACTGCAACTTATTTTTAACGTCAATATAAACCCCATTGACAGTTTGGAATAGGTCAATGTATACATTTATCACCCGAAAAATATGTTAATTATATCTGCTTCATAAAAATCCATTTACTCTTTATTCATATTCAATATTCATAACTTGCCATATCCGACAACCTCTCATAGCCGATATAACCAACTAGTATTTTCAATGTCTTTGTGTCCTAACGGTAATGAGTCCATTAATGTGTTATTTCATAGATGAGAGGTCTTAGATTTATTTTTACTTTTCTTCACATTCGTATTCAGAATTATTTTGCAACAGACTCTTTGCCATGTATCTATCTATCAATCTCCTTTTTCAAATAGTTTAGCCATTATTTTATAGTTTGCAGTGTAGTGTAATACATATGTGAATAGCATTTTGCACATATTTAGCAATTCGGCGTCCTTCAACACCAATTGAATAGCATGTAAATAGGTCTGCTCTAGTTAAAAACAAGTTCATAAATTCATTTTATTCACCAGTTTTCCTAGGTCAGGCATTTTTATTGCACAATACCACGCTACTACAAGAGGGCAATTTATAACGCTTGTTAATTAAAAAAGGGACTTTTGGGGAGAATTTATTGCTCGAGCAAAATTTATTATATATTCCAAATAAGTCTTACCACAATTTTACTGCACCTTTGTATGAACACAAATTTGAACACAATCGTTTTATATTATAATATTCTTTGTGATTTGTTAAATGTTATTCGAACTTGACAGGGTACCAAGTAGTCATTCTATACGTCTTTTTCGACATTATCCTTTATAAAGTTCTTTTTCGCTGTTCAATAAAAGCAGCATTTATAAATATAAAATTTGATAATATTTCTATATATAACATTAAATATTTAAATTAAGTAAAGTAGCCCGATTAATAAGTTCGCTTTGGAATTGAAACTTGGTGTGTAAGTAGCCACATGCAGTTTTCTTTTGGATTGCGTTTTGGGTGTCTGCGATCATGGTCAGTGTTACTGATAGTAATAGAAAACATTCAATAACCACACTTATACGATCGAACTTTGTGTGTAATTAGCTTCTACATGAATGTTCTGTGAAAAGACGGAATGTTGGTGTGTAATAAAAAGGTAATTTCTTTCCCTTAAAAAATACATATTTCATTTGTTACAAAGTCTTAAAACATGGCACCAAAATTAAAAATTCAGTTATACATACATACATATATATATATATATATATATATCGAAAAAAACAAGGTATTTTTTTATATTTAGCTTATCGTACAGAACACTTAATTGATAATAATAGCAGCTTCTAAGCCCTCATGGTGTGTTTAAGTTCACTTTGATATTAATTATCTCATTAGGAACTGGTTGAATGAAATTGGTACCATGTTTGCAATTACTTTTTGTAAGTTCTGTTTATTGGTTGTGCTTTTTTGCTTTTTGCGTGTTTTTGTCAGCAGTTACAAACATGATTACACAGTAAATTGATTTTTAAGATCAGAAAGAAATTACAATTCCCTTTGTTTTCCATTAATTCTGTTGGGCTTTGAAGTAAATAATTGCCGGACGGTGTAAATCCCAGAGTAAAAGTGTACTATATTGTCTGTACCTTTCCATAAGAAAGTACGTTACTTAACAGAAAGATCACTTTTCTTCTAGAATTCTGCTCTCAAGTTTTTCTCTGATTATTTTTAAGTAAAGTAGCATTTCCATATATTTCGGTTAAGGCAATTTACTGATAAAATCTTTAAATTTTGATATAGACAGTTTTTAATGGCTTTTAATATCTATTTATTTCCAATTGAAGTGAAAACATTGCTATATAACTAACTTTTGATGAAAACAACGTAGACTTAAATTACCAGTCTAAACCTTTCAATCTAGAAACCTTTCTTTACATGTTCCACCCTACATATCAAGGAATCTTTTTCGTTTTATCGAATAACTACGGCATAAAATGAGATGTTAGCTACGCATGCGCAGATCAATGTGTTTCCATTTCCGGATCAGTGCATAGATTTTAATCATGGTTCCGATACTTTTTACTGTTTGTTTGCTGACAAACAGCAAAGGGTGAAACATTCTGTAGACGTAGAGCGCAAACTTTATACACCTTACGATTTCAGAACCGTTATTTGCTTATCACAACATAGATGGGGTTTTTAGATCAGTTTAGTCTGACACGTAGTTGGGCATGGTTTTTCGTAATGACCGATGCGCCGCAAAAGAGAAACGAGATCCGAAGGATCCTTAAGACTGATTCTGGCACCATTCGGGATCAGAAGGAGAAAATGTAAAGGAAACCTACCGGCTAAAATACACGGTGGTTCCAGAGGTAAATCATTCTAACAGTAAAGCTTCGCGCAAACCGATTCATCGGAAGGATTCTTTTGATCTTACAAAGTATGAGGGTTGAACAGCGCAGTACCAATAAAAAGTTGGAAGCCTGTGAACATAGGCTCGAAAAAAGTAACTATGGAGACTATGGCGAAACAGAATGCATGGTCTATGGCCAGTATGCACAAATTTATGATGATGCATTTAGTGGGTTTCAGTTGGGTTTTTCCGAAATTGGTAAAAAAAAGAAAAAGAAAAAAACAGAGCTATGATAAAAGATAATAATAATGATGAAAGTGAGCGTGATAAAGCTTCTTTAGCAAAACTGTTTAAAATATAAAAGTTTGTGATAAGGATATAGATTCGGTCCTTGACTTGAGTCGTTCAAACAGGGCATAGCGGAAGAATAATGCAATCAGTTGGTTGATTTTTTTTCTTGGAAGTGGGGGGATGGGTACCAATGGGAGGGGTAAGATCTTCCAAAACCCGTCTAATTAATAAGGCAATTCAGAACCATATGTATCTAAACTCAAGCCTTTTCACATCCTGTATAACTTAATGTCAACCAAGTGACCAGCTGAGCGGAGCCAATTTTGATCCAGGGTTCATAATTTGCATAAACTTGGCAGAGGTCCACTAGACAAAGGTACAAACTCCATAGCCATGCTCTATAAAAAATTGATAGAGGTCAACTAGACGATACTATCAACCAGATATGTAAGCTCTAGACCCTTTGTGTGTTCCGAGACAAGAAGATTAAAAAACAACAACTTTTGTCTTATATGACTCTATGAAAGACCAAGTGACCCTTGGGCGGGGCTATTTTTGATCAAGGGACTATGATTTGGATAGACTTGGCAGAGGTCCACTAGACCGTTATACACACCAACATCTTAACTCTAGGCCTAATGATTTTGACAAGATTTTTTCCTGACCCCATAGCCATGATTTATATTACTTTAGTAGAGGTCCACTAGATGATGATATAACCCAAATATGTAAGCTCTAGGCTCAGTGCGTGCTTTCAGACAAGAAGATCGTTTTAAAATTTGTTCATCTATAACTCTATGTAAGATCAAGTGACCCCTGGGGCGGGGCCAATTTTGATCAACTAGCCATGATTTGTAAACACTTGGTACAGGTTCACTAGAATATCATACACACCAAACATCTTATCTCTAGGCCTTATGGTTCCTGACAAGAACATTATAATAAAAACTTAAATAAGTCTATGTAAAATCAAGTGACCCCGGGGATAGGCCAATTTTAATCCCAGGGCCATGATTTAATACACTTTTAGCCACTTTAGAGGTCCACTAGATGTACTATCAACCAAATATCTAAGTTCTATGTCTTGTGATTTCAGACAAAAAAAAAAAAAAAAGATTTTCCTTTTAGTTGCCAGGTCAACTAGAGTTTTGAATGGATTTTCTTTTGCATAACTTTGAAAGAGCACGATACAGGCAACTTTTGTAATATTCAGTTGTAATGAACCAAGTGGTTAAGGAGGAGATTTTATTGAAAGTCAATTGTGAACGACAGACGATAGACTGACGGACGTCAGACAAAATTGCGTATTATAAGCTACATTTAAATATCGGTCAGGTGACCTAGAAATGGATAATTCTGAATCTGCTCTAACAATGGTTAGGAAAGAAAAGTTTTATGTACATCTTACATTCATCAAACTTACTACACTGTCCCACTACCAGATGAACATGAAAAATATTTTCCATTTCAGTGGCGAGGCAGAATACTGGAATATAATGCAATTCCGAATGAATATTGGGATGGACCTAGATTTTTTAAAACCGGTGTATGAAAAGCTAAGAGCTGATGGTCATATTTGCACAGGAGATATTTTCGACGAAAAAAAAGTCGAGCTATTGCTACAGTCATGGTGTCGTTGCCGTTGCCGTCCGAGAAGTTTAACATTTATCATGATTTTTTTTTATTTTAGAAATGATTATCTTCATACCTGGACACAACAATATTTTGTAAAACACATTCAAGTAGACCAGAATGAACTTGACCTTGGCTAATAAATGACTTTCACTTTCAAGGTCAACTTTTTGAATTTTATTAAGATTTGCAATAACTGTGTTATTTATAGTTGAATTTGATTTATACTTGGATAAAACAACACTTCTGACTAAACTCACATGTTCAATAATTAAAGTATGACCTGAACCTTTAAATGACTTTGACCATCAAGGTCAAATTGTTGAATTTTTCTTATATTGTAAAAACTTTGTCATTTTTTATGGATTTGATTCAGACTTGCACAAAACAATACTTACAACAAAGAGGACACTTTGAATGATTCAAGTATTAATTTACCTAAAATGACATTGACTGTTAAGATCAAGTTATTGAGTTTTTCCTAAATTGTCATAACTTTTTCATTTTTTTACGGATTTTATTCATACTTGGAAGAAGCGTTACCTCTGACAACTCCAACATAATGGTTGTTTCAAGTATGGCCTTGATCTTTAAATAATCTTGCAGTCAAGGTCAAACAATTGAATTTAGCTAAAACTGGCTATAGCTTTGTTATTTATGATTGGATTTGATTCATACTTGGAAAAAACAACACTTATGAAAAAACCGACATGTCAAATAATTAGAATGTGATCTTGATCTTAAAATGACCTTTACTGTCAAGGCCAAACAACAGAATTTTGCTTATATTGTCATGAATTTCTAATTCATTTACGGATTTGATTCTTGCTTGAACAAAACAACTCTTACGACAACTCTCACATTTTGATTTATTCAAGTATGACCTTAACCGTTAAATGTCCTTGTCCGTAAAGGTAGAATAATGCAATTTTGCTAAAATAACCACACTTTGTGATTTATTGTTCGATTTGATTCATACTTGGACACAACACTTATGACAAAACTGACACGTTGATTCTTCAACAAGTCCTTCGCCTTAAAATGACCTCGACTTTCAAGGTAAAATTATTGAACTTTGCTATAATTGGCCATAACTTCGTAATTTATAGTTTAATTTGATGCACACAAGGAAAAAACAATGCTTATGACAAAACCTACATGTTGAATTATTCAACTGTGACCTTGGCTTTAATATGACCATGACCGTCATGATCCAAATATTGAATTTTGCTTATATTGTAATAACATTGTCATTTATTTATGGATTTGATTCATTCTTGGACAAATTAACAATTATGACAAACCTGATTGGTTGAATAATTCAACTATGACCTTGACCTTAAAAATTACATTGGGTTTCAAAGTCAAATTATTAAATTTTGCTAAAATTGGCCTTTACTTTCTTTTTAATAGTTAGATTTGAATCATACTTGGACGAAACAAACTTATGACAAAACCAATATATTGAATTATTTATGTGTGACCTTTGCCTTACATTGACTGTCAAGGTCAAATTATTGGATTTTGCTTATATTATCATACAGTTCTTATTTATTTTCGTATTTGATTCATACTTGGACAGAACGACATTTACAACAGCCCCGACAGTTTGATTTATTCAAATATGGCCTCTACCTTAAAAATGCCTTGACAGTCAAGCTCAAATATTTAATTTTGTTAAAATAGGCCATAACTCTGAAAAAAACAACACTTTTGAAAAAATACAGACATGTTGGATAATTCAAATTTGACCTTGACCTTAAAATGACCTTGTCCATCAAGATCAAATGATTTAATTTTACTTAAAGTATCATAACTTGATCATTTATTTACGGATTTGATTCATAATTTTACTAAATAACACTCATGGCAAAACCTACGTGCTGAATAAATCAGGTATGACCTTGAATTTTAAATGACCTTGACCATCAAGGTTCAATAGTTGATTTTGCTTATATTGGCATTCACTTTGGTTTTTTTAAGTTGGATTTGAATAATACTTGGACAAAACAACACTTATGACAAAACCGATTTGTTGAATTATTCAAGAATGGCCTTGACCTTTGCATGACCTTGACTGTTATGGTCAAATTATTGAAGTTTGTTTAAATTGTAATAACTTTCTCATTTATTTACGGATTTGATTCATACTTGGGCAAAACAAAACGTTTGACAACGCCAACAGTTTGTTTTATTCAAGTATGAATTGACCTTAAATGTTTTTGACCGTCAAGGTCAAATTATTGAATTTTGCTAAAACTTACCATTACTTTCAATGGCAATTTTTGATTTGATTTGATTTGTGCTTGGACAAGACAACACTTACGAGAGAACTCGCACGTTGAGCTATTCAGGTTTGACCTTGACCTAAAAATGACCTTGACCATCAGGGTAAAATTATTAAATATTGCTAGAAAAGGGAGAACGTTGTATATTTATGGATGAATTTGATTCATACTGGGACAAAACAACACTAAGAATTAACTGAACATATTGAATAATTGAAGTATAACTTTGACCTAAATGACTTTGACATTACTAAAATTCGCTATATCTTTGTTATTAATGGTCTTCAGACTTGGACATATCTATCTTTTAGACAATACCTCCAAAGAAGGTTAAACTGAACTTTACATCAACCTTTATTTGACTTTGACTTTCAAGGTCAAATTATTGAATATTGCTAAAATTGACCATAACTTACTTATATATATTTTCAAATGATGTTGCCTTAGAAAACCTTCACCAAATTTGCTTCTTCTGATGTGTTTGACTTTGAAAATAGGAAAGAGTAAAGCGTGGCTCGCGTTTGCGGTGGCTCTTGTTGCTGATAGCCTTTTAGGGTGCTACTAACAATGAATGTTTCAGTACTGTCTGTTATTTAAATGTGCTGTTGAACAAAAGTGGGTTTCATGTTAAATGCTGAAAAGTCTGAAACGGTACCGTGACAACGAGTGACTGATTAGGGTTTATTATTGATTCAAAATTGATTATTGTTATTTTGACTAAAGAGAAAAGAGAAAATATTGTAAACTTGTGCAAAAATCTAAATCCGTCTAAAATAGTGAAGATAACAGAAGTAGCAAAAGTCATTGGGCTATTAGCTGCATCATTTCCTGCTGTTGATTATGGTAAATTGGAAAAATTAAGGGAAAAACGACTTTGGACATTATCTATCTTAAAGTTCTTTTTCATAGTTCTATAAAAGTAGCATTTAGAACTATAATATTTTACAATTTTATGTTCTTTTGTAATGTTTTATGTTTATTAGCTCTTATACAAATTTAGTATTTTTATTCAATCTGTATTTTACTAAAATGATTTATACTTCTTCAGAAAAAGTGGAGGCAGAGACATCGTAAAGGTTTTTATGCATGCATATATTAAAACAATATCTTTTTAATTATCCTTAATTTTTGGTCAAATGCAAAGATCATCAGTTAAGAGGCCATATATTATTCGCAAGTACCACTTAACATGCTAAAGATCGTCAAGTATGTTGTTCAGTTGCACAAGCGAACTTTTTATGTTGATGATTAAAAATTTCGACCTTTACATGTACACATGCGCTAACAGCGATAAAGGAGGCCCTTATGTTCAACTTCTTTACAAAAAAAATAGATGTGTTCGGTGTTGCATTTGAGCAAAAATATGATTTACAAAATATTTGATTTAAGTGAAAAGTCTTCACCATTAAGCGAATAACAATAGTTCTGGTTGCATTAATACAGTTTTACTAAATAACAATTTGTATACGAAGATATTAAATATCTAGAGTAATGTGGTCGCAAATTTATTTACGATGCTTTGATTGTATTTTCAAGAAGATGAATGATTGTGTCTGGAAAGTGTTTTTTTTTGTATCTGAATGAGGCGTAAGATAATGATGATGAAATGTGTACCCGTAGATTATTAGGTGTACATATGAACTGCGTTTATCCTAGTTCAGTTTCCACTCTCTTGTTGTGTCTACAATGTTACATGTGCCTTTAATGTTAAGGATTTTTTTGCTTAATAAAGAGCCTATAGAGGTTTCGTTATAATGTTTTTAATGGATTCAATGTATTTTTCCATTGTAAAAATGATTTATTTAGTTTTCAACTTCTTAAATATCTGACAGGTACAACTTGAATGTTAATTTCGAATATGTTCGGATTTAAATGAAATGATATAATACTGAATAAAACATTTTTGTGAAAATTTTAAGTACTGTATTTAAGTTCTATGTTTATTCCAAGAGAGCATTAATTCGTTTGACTTTCTTTTTTATTAACCTGTTAACGGCAGGCTGAGATAAGTATAATTCCCTGCCATCGCACTGTGACTGGTATATCGAGAGATGTCGATATCAACAATCAGCATTTTGCAACACTTTCTGCGAATAATTGAACATTAAAACACTTTGTATATATCCCAAAAGATAAAAAAAAAAAAAAAAAAAAAAAAACGCAGTCAAGACCTCATGAGAAAGGTCTTACTTTCTTTGTCACGTATGTTAATAGACAGCAGTCCTTACAATAAGCATTTGACTTACGTTTGGCATTGCTGGTGGAAGAACCTAAACATGAATGTTTTTCTTCTTTGCTTAGCAGTCCTGTTGGCTGTTGGTAAGTCTTAAACATTTATTTTCTTAAAATTTTCTTTAGCGTGTATAAGATAAATCTAAATAAGTTTTATTTTTTTGTGGGATGTCAAGATATTTGTATCTGAGTACAGGATAATTTATTTTATAGGTATTACATCTATGCCAGGTACTTCTTGGGTATCTGCCTGACACAAAACGAGTACAGTATTGTAGTCTACATATTGTAGTTTTATTGTTACATTTTGTGCAAAGAATGCTACAAATTAAAGTTTTAACATCAAACACGCCTTCACAAACATTCTGACATTTTGACATCAAATATAGATAGATAGAAGATAAACCAAAACATTTCCCATTAACATTCTTTGATTCCATTTTTTAGCAATATCTTTTTACGTAATCAACAGCTGTGTTTTGTCTTGCATTTTGGCGCACTTTTTAAATCGTCATATTTAAGTAAATTTATGGTCGTGTATAAATGGAGTATAATCATAATTATACACTTTCAAAGTAATTCTAGTTAAGTTGTATGTTACAAAAGTGTGGAATACGTGTCCACCAAATGATCACTGAGAATAGAAAAAATGGTGACAAACATTTTTCTTCCATATTATTCTATTATTCAGTTTCAAATCTTTTTTTGCAAAAATATTATTGCAAAAGCTTGATTATTTAACAGATGTCGTGTATTCACATAGCTTTTCTAAGATTTGGTATGTAAAGATAAATGTGTGAAAAGAAAAAAAAGATAAAGTTTTCATATGACAAGTAAACAAACAAGCAGGAAACAAACTTAAATAGTTGTCATTCACAGCTAGAAAGTAACAACGAAATGTTCTCCGGGAAGAGGAGAGATTATTTTTTATTAGCTCAAAAGTTTTAACAAATTAACGAAGTAACATTCCTTTTCGTTTAATCGTTTAATCGTTTAAGCACAGTAATATTTCGCATTATTATTTCGATTAAACGAGATATTTATTCGTTTGATCGGATAAATACGTCGTTTAAACGAATGTTTTTTTTTTTTTTTAAAAAAACGACAACTTATTTCGTTTAAACGAAATATTAATTCGTTTAATCGAAATAATTATTCATTTAAACGAATGATTATTTCGTTTAAACGAACTACGTTTTCATTTACTCGAAGTATGATTTCGTTTTAACGAAATAAAATAAATGTGATAACAACAAAAAATAGTGTGTAATATGACACATGGGCTCCGCTCCGTACAAACAATAATTTTGGTCCCATTAAATCCACATGTTGTGAACAGAAGTTGAACTCAAAAGCTATAGTTCTAAAATTAAATCGTAATTATTCAATTCGATCAAACTAATTTATAGCCTTGGTATAGATTTGTACAGTAACACTTGCCTAAGACGTAAGAGTGTACAACGCCAAAATTTCATTTTGCATTAAATGTAAAATATTTTCTAAACTTTTAAAAGTGGGTTTTGAAGTTCTCAGTCAATAAAATTCATGATTCTACCTAGTCATATCTTTCTTTTTAAAGCATCTGATGTTGCAGCTTTAAAATGTTACAATTGTTTATCCTGCAACGATCCATTCGATAAAAGCAGCGCTAACGTCGAAGAAAATTGCAAAGCCTGTTGGAAAGCCAAGATTGGTAATGGTAAGTTAAACTTTGTATTTGAAACAGGTATTGTAATAGCTTCTTTTACTTACTACACTTCTACATACACAATATAATATGCAATCTGGGTTTTTCATTTAAACCTCATTAAGACAGATCTGAAGCTTAAATTATTCACTAAATAATTATTCTATAATATCATAAATCCAAAGATTTTTAGTTTTGTTACGAGTTATACTGTAAGTATGTATGTCATTCCATTGATATTTTTTTTACAGATGTGAAAAGGTCTTGCTCACAAATTGATCATGAAGATTTTGGAGATAATTGCCAGAAACAGGAAGAAACAGAGTACTGTTCATGCAAATCGGATCTGTGTAACAGCGCTTACAGACGTGGCTTTTCTAACATCGCTCTGATTTTTCCTGCACTCTCCGCCTTTATCATTTTGAAGATATAAATATGACTAGAACATTTTTTTTCAACTCTTATTATAACTACAAAAAATAAAATAGAACAGAACTATCAACTATGCTAGCACAGCGTAATGCAAAAAGAACTAGTTGAAACATGTTTTCTTAGATTATTATACAAATGAATCAAGTAAAAGTTAACACTTTCTAACATTCTAATTTAAAGGATTAATATTATATACCTGATAAAAGCATAAGAACAACCGCAAATATGTGTGAGACTTACGTCATTTTTGTTGTTGTTGTTTTCATATTTTAAACCTCAAACGTGACAGGATTCTATCCTGGACAAAACCTAAACTTCTTGCATATAACCCTTTTCAAGTATCACTTGTGTGCGGTTTTAGGGCCATAATTACGTACAACGATTTTGTTCTAAGATAAAGCCCAAAAGAGTAAAATTATATTTGTTTTGCAAGAAGCTGTGGTTGAGGGGTTGATTTCCGAACCAAAGGTTGCCGATTCGAATCCCTCTAGGCGTAAAGGTTTCAAGCAACACTGAAAACCACTTGGGTGTAAGAATAGATCTGCTGTAATGAACTAAACTCTACGCTTGTTTCTTTTAGTAATTATTCTCAAGACAAGTATTAGCATTTCCAAAAATGCTTGAAATCGCCGTTCAGCCACGTATGACGTCTTATCCATAGATGCATGAATTTCATGCTCGTCATTCATTAATTTGATAATTTTATAACATGCTTTGCAGTGAAAAGAATATAAGAATATTACATGTGCAATTTAAACAGAATAAATTTAAGGTAAAAAATACGATATTGCCCTGACTCTTATCAAGCATATATAAAACTAGGATATATCCTGATCAAACTCCTCGCACTGGTTTCGTCACGCTTTGCTACTGTTTCTGTACTGATCAGGGGAAGTAACCGCTGCGGGGAGTTTGTATCCTGGTTAGAATCGCCCGGAAGCAAGCATTTATTTTTTTCTAGAAGTGCAAGTTTTGGAAAAACAAACAAAACATACTCTTATTTAGACTACATTCTCTAGTTAGAAATGACATGTAGCCAAAAATATTGCGATTATCCTGTGTTAATCTTGCAATAGCCTGAAGACTGGTACTGAGTTCGTAAATTGATCATGGTATTTTTCAGTTGTACGAATAAGTAACCCGACAAACATGGCGGTTGGGCGAGTTCATTTACGCATCCCTTGCTGAAGTTTTTTGACGTCCATTTTGTTATCATATGATATGTATAATTCGATTTGATTGGATAAAGGTAGACGATGTACAGGCAAAACTGTTCAAATCTTGTTAATTGTATATATCGCCGTCCAGGAACGGCGATAATAACTAGTCGTTTACGTTCAATCCATCGGTCATACACTTGGCCAAAATTGATTCTCCTTCGGTTTCCATCGTACCTGTAGACCCCCCCCCATCTATTTGGATGCACTAAACGTTTCAAACTACGGTAAAAGTAATGTACACGTCCATATATAGGGATAATAGATAAATAAACTCTTGTGGGAAGCTACTGAAAAAGTTGCACATAAATTCCTTTAAAACTGGTTGACGCCTTGTTAAACTAACCTTATCTATAAAATAAACCTAGCGTGAAGCAATGCTACAAACCGGATTCTGTATTGTTACGAACAAATATATCATGAAAAAGCCACACTGCTACATGTGTAATCATGTGATGTTTATCTTAACCAGTACTTGCGCGAGTTCCCATGCAGACAAATTTTGCTTGCAATGAGAATGGTACTTACATATAAATATGTAATTCATCTTACTACAAGTCTTAAGTATCAAGTTCCCAGTGGGATTGGATCCTGAACCGAACGGCACCATCCGCCTAGCAATGCAAAGGAAGAACGACTTAGACCTCTAGGGTATCGCAACAATCCCCAAAAAGGCTGCGCAAATAACCGAGATATAAGTGTCTACCTCACACCACACCGGTTACATGCGTTATATGTATAACAATACTGACTATATGTGCCGGGAGACATTTTCGTGTTTAAGACATCTTGGTATTTGGTGATCTTTTAATGGCGTTTTTACAATCTATTAGCCGTATGAATCCCAGAGCCATTCCTTAACTAGAGTTTCTATTTGGATAGATGATTTTGCGCAGTACTTTCTCAAGACATGCAATGCGTAACTCGTTTTGCTGTGAGTTGGAAAAAATTAAAACGTGATAGCCTACACAGTTTCAAGATTCTATCATGAATACAAGGACAAAATACTTGATAAAATGTAAATGTCACGACCTTAATTCCCTTTATAGCAATACTTGCAAGATACTTCTAGATCTATATCTAACATTTAATTTACAAATCTTTTAGTGTTGGAGAGAATTATTTCCAGCCAAAATATTTAACCACCATGATGCCCACGTTCGGTCAACAGGCCATCTGAAAAGCTTGGATAACATTCATCCGAGTCTACCTTCCTACCAAGTTTCAAGTGTCTACAAATGAAGCTGTTTCAGTTTATTAAGCTTATTTCATTTTTTAACGTGACAGTAAAGTCACCAATGAAGGCATGGTCATACCTGGAAAAAATAACTTATATTTTTAAGATCAACAAACATACAAAGTTGACCTATTTGACCTACATCTAAAAATTGCACTATATGAAGTCATGGTTTCCCGCCTGTAGCGTCACAGAAGTTGGACAGAGCGAAATTTAATGCAAACATGATCTATGAAAGGTAAAGCTAAAACTAGAACTGTGTCCATAGGACACGGATGCCCCCACTATGCATAAGTACTCATAAACAAGAGCATGTTTATCCTGTATGTAAGATTTTTTCTGTACATATACCTAAAATGATCTACAGGTAACCTTATGTACATGTTAAATTAAATTACAAATGTAAAATTTATATGTTCAATTATTTATATGGTATATAGTGAAAAAATCATCAAAGGGCCATAATTCTGTTAAATATGGTCACAGCAAAAATTCCTGCCTTTACTACCATCTACACATTAAAGCTGTTCATCCCTGGAAGTTTAAGCAAAATCTGCCATCCGGTTTAAGAGGAGTTGCGTTCACAAAATTTCTATATGGTATATAGTGAAAAAATCAACAAAGGGCCATAATTCTGTTAAATTTGGTCACAGCAAGAGTTTCCTCTTTGCTAAGCAGTCCTGGTCGCTGTTAGTAAGTCTTACAATTCATTTTAAAACTGGCTTAAACGGATATCTAACACGATAGATTGAAATAAATTTTATTGTTGTTGTTGGATATCAAAATATTTTGTTCTGAGAATAGAAGATTCTATAGTTATCAAATTATTGATTTAGATGCTATTTTATCTTTCGGATATACTGTTCTGTATGTTGATAATTATGAACGATCTTTTGTACAAAGAATGCTACAAATTAAAGTTTACATAGAACAGTCTGCCTAGGTTTATTTTGGCATGATAAATAGATAAATGGATAAGAGATGAAACAAGTAATATTAAAGTGTTTTTTCAAGTATCAACATGCAGTGTATTTCAACTCAGTTTATGAATAAACTAGTTTTAGGTCTTAAAAATCTTCATAATTTTATTCTATTAAACAAAATAAACCGGGGCCGTGCTTTGAATTTGTACAGTAACTCTAGCCTACGACTTAAGAGCGAACAGTGCGGAATCAATATTCTTTAGCCACTTGCATGGGATGGAACAAATATTTTCTTAAACTTTTCAGAAGGGGTTATTATGATCTGATTCAGAATACAATCATACTTTTAAATTGTAATAAATTTCTTTTTAAGCATCTGGTGTTGAAGCTTTAAACTGTTTCGACTGTGTGTCCTGCAATGATCCATTCGTTGTAAACAGCAATGTCATCGAAGAAAATTGCGCCTCTTGTTTGAAAGTCAAGTCTGCTCATAGTTAGTTAACCTTTGTATTTGAAACATGTATTAAAATAGCGTTTTCACTTACCAGACTTACGTCTACATACACAATTTAAAGCTCATTAAAATGTAATTGGTAAAAGCTTTAAATATTTACTAAATTATTGTTTTCATAGTATTATAATTCTCATCGATGTAAAATAAAGCACTAAAGATATTAAATCTTGTTTTTAGTTATCCAATATTTATGTTAAGACAAAATGTTATTTTCTACAGATGTGATAAGGGCTTTTTCAACAGAGGACCTTGGCGATCTGTGCCTGAAACAGGACAACACATAGATCTGCTCATGTCAATCGTATCTATGTAACAGCGCCAAAAGAAGTGGCTTTTCTCATATCGCCCTGATTTTCCCTGCACTCTTCGTCATTATCATTTGGAAGATATGAATATTACTAGAACATTAACTTAAACTGTGATAAAAATTGGAAAATAACTTAAAAAGAAGTGTCAAAATACGAGGTGTAATGCAAAACGTACTTTGTTTATTATCTTTAAGTTACGGTGTTTTATTACTTTAATAAAAATCAGTTGAAAGAACTAATTGAATAGTATACATTATGTTTTCTTTCACTTTATTAAAAAAAATATAAATCAGTTAGTGTTATTGTTAAAACCCAATATTTAAAGGATTATCAGATTTTTAGATCAATTAGATTGAATAAATTGCACAAGAACAAATAGTATGTGTGAGAAGTGTGTCTTAAGTTTCTGTTTTATTTTAAAAACCTCAAACATGACACGTTTCTATCTAGAACGAAACCTTTCTTTCTGAATATGACCGTTTTAAAATTAGGGTCACATTTACGGTAAACGATTTTGATGTTAGATAATGCCTAAGAAGTAGAATTGTACTTGTACAGATAGAAACTGTGGTGGAAGGGTAGTCTATCCTTGATTCTTAAAGTAATTTTTCGATAAGTTACTTGTTCTTTACATTAATCATTCGATCATACACTTGGTCCATATCATACACTTGGTATACATGGATGCTTCCTCGGTTTCTTTGTACCTCAAACAACCATTTTGATACAATACACGCACCAAAATACCGTCAAAGTGATGCAAACTAACGTAATAAACATAAACAGAAAAAAATGGAATTATATTAGAAGCTATTAAAAACGCTGCAGACAACTCCCACCGCCCCCCACACACACTTCATGTATTATCTTAACCCGTACTTGCATGAATTTGAGATCTATCAATATATTAATCTATGAAGGTCTTTACAAATGAGAATATAACATGCAGGCGATAACTCTATAAACCTTCAAAATTAAATTTAAAGTAATGCTACTTAAGCACACGACTTCTTTGTAATATCTATACCAATTTAAGGTTTAAAGTTTGTTTGTGTATGCCATTAATAGTTTTGAAAATGTACTTTGAGAATTATCAGATTATCAGTGACACTCGATAAAATCATGGGATGTAAAACATATTTTTGAAAAGGTTGTGAAGCATATTTATTTCTCCCGTGAAAACGTTTTCTTTCTACTTGCTCATGTCACCATTTAAGCATATATTTTAGCATACTTAGGCGAATAGCTGACACTGATCATTTGCGCAACAAGAAATGCAAAGCAGAGTCATGAAACACTATTTTAAACTGGAGATCAGGTCTATATAAATATGCAGAACTGAATAACTGCCCAAGCTATTTTTTTACCAGTAACGTTAGGTATATTAATTGATCAATGCGATATGCTTACATGAGCAACTTAAGGATATGAAAAACATTGAATAGTATATGAATCACAATATAAAAAATGTTTAATCAAGCGTATAAATTATGGAAAATTACATTCGTGTGTTTTGGTGTCAATTTCAGTTTTAATAATGAAATGGTGTGCTCTTTTGTTGATATGCTCGTTGATAAGAAAAAAAAGATTACATGACGAAAAGAAGATTTTTTTTTAAATTTGGAAATAAGAATTCTTAAAAAAAGTAATATTTACCGATTACTGTGAAATACTGTAATGTCTATCACGTCATCTTTTAAGCAGCAGCTTGGACGGACATTCTTAATTAAGAATGTTTAAGTAAAAGTTAAATTAAACTTTAATACAAGTATTTCGCTATGACTTTTCTCTGACTGAGTGCACCATTTTTAATAAAGAAAACGATAGTTTTGAAAACAAGAATGTCATGTTGTTACAAGATAACAAAGTTAGTATGTATTTAATTCTATAAAGCAAATAAATCTTCATGTAACACAGAGTCAATATCTCAGAATGAAAAATACAAACGATTCAATGACAGGGGGTACTCGGAATGGAAAAAATTCGGACAATATTATACAAATCCAAGTTAAAAAGTGACTCAGCAGATATTCAGTATAGAAACATTACAGTAAATGAAGATGAAATGAAAATGTTTTTCATTTTCAGAAGATTGTTCTAGCAGTAGTTTGTTGAAGCATGGTCTTTTGTAGAAAACTGTCAGAAGAAGATTAAGTATTAAGTAGGTATGTGTTTTAGAAAAAGAACAAAGACAAGAAACATTGCAATGCGACGAAACCAGGTTTTCAACATTATTGTTTCACAAAAGCTTTGTCATCAAGTGCCATGGTACATATTGTGAGCATTTTTAATTGAAATGTTTTTGGTGAAATTGTGGCCTTTTTAATATTTTACATGTATAATAAATAGATGAACATTAATATGTATCTTTGATAGTTCTACAGATCTGAAATGGTAATTGTATCTACTTATATGCACATTATTGCCAACAACAAACTTAGGTACAAGTCAATTTTATTCATAATACTAAAATATTCATTCCATTATAGTAGAATATAATTATGTTGCTTGGTCATTTTGTTTGCTTTTCACATTTCACTGTTTGTTATTTGATATATACATTTGTCATTGCTCTATGATGGGGAGTGCCTTTGACCAACACCCACATACTGTCAAAAGAGAGATAAAAAATCAAAATCTTTTAAAAAAAGGGAGATAAAAATTATGATATAAATCATAAAAATAAATCTGACCTTTCATTTGGAGGCTGTAAAATGGAACTTAGGTCTTCTTTCTCTAATGTAGCAGAAGAAATTGTTCACTATATATCCCATATAAGGAAAAGACAAAGGGCCATAATTAGGTGAAAAATTATCGAATCACAAAACCCCGACAATATGCGTCAGGGATCTTGATGACAAAGCTTTTGTGAAAGTTTGATCAAAATCCCTTGAGAAATGTAGGAGAAGTTGCGCACAGAAGAAATTGTTCACTATATATCCCATATAAGGAAAAAAACAAAGGGCCATAATTAGGTGAAAAATTATTGAATCACAAAACCCCGACAATATGCGCCAGGGCACTTGATGACAAAGCTTCTGTGAAAGTTTGGTCAACATCCCTTGAGAAATGTAGGAGGAGTTGCGTACAAAAGAAATTGTTTACGCCCGCCCGCCCGCCGACATACCTCAATCTAATAACCAGTTTTTTCCTTCGGAAAACCTGGTTAAAAAACAACATTATAATGTTTAGATTAGACTAGATATAACAACAGTAGTAGCAGTAGTAAATTATTTGGTTCACAAATGTTATTGTTAATATAATTATATGAAATCAACGAAATGATTAAACGATAGTAGTTCTTAATATTCAGAAGTATATTTAAGCTCACTATTGAAAGCAAGAAAGAGCGATGATACTGCCAATACAGAAAAATAAGTTTACAACACTAGAGTAAGTGGGAAGATACAGGCTTGCCTGAAGCAAACGAGTGAAAGAACATGCACATAAGATAGAGGTGAGCATGCAACATGTTTTACACAACAATTCACACAAAAACTTTTGACAACATAACTAAGTTAAGTGAAGGGATACCACAAAGCAGAATATTACTGGCATGTGCACAAGCATTTAAGGCTGTTTACCATTTAAATTGTACTCAGTGTATAGACAACCGCTAATTGATCTATCAAAATAATAACATAGCTATAGTACAAACACAGCGGGTTATATATGTCTCGTAAAATCAACGTAACAAAACTGTACTTCTAATAGCAATAATGGTGAGATGAAAAAAATAAACCAAATGCATGAAGGTTATAGTTAGAAGTAACGCCGTTATTCTAAAATAATGAAGCAGCTTTCTACAGTGTTTTCAGATTTTTCGTTTACAATGACTTCAATCTCAGTGAATGAACATCACCTATGGATGGTAAGGGTCATCTCATGCTTATCGTATATTTACTATAAAATTCTTTTATTATCATGAATGTATCGCTGATATCATAAATAATACTTACCGGTGTTTTAAAACGTTATTGTAATTTTATCCATATAAGTGAAGAAGAATATTATTTTGTAAACGAAAAATCTGAAAAGACAGTAGAAAGCTGCTACATTATTTAGAAAAACGGCGTTACTTCTAACTTAAACCTTCATGCATTTGGTTTTTTATTCCGTGTGTTGATATGGTGTTATTTTAAAGCAATTCATTCCTCTACCATAATTGCTATTAGAAATACAGTTTTGCTAATGATGCTTACAGTTTTTTAAGGAGTCTGTAGGGCGGATCAATGGTGTACTGCGCTCCACTTTTAATCCAGAGGTCGCAAGTTTGAGCCAGGTACTCCATTAATGTTATTAAGTGTCTTTCGAATGAGACGTTAAACCAAAGTCCGATGTACCAATGATAGACACACAGCATGGAAATGAACTAAGAAATGTTCTAGAAAAGGACAACTTCTGTATCTTGCACTATTCCCAACAACCTAAAAAAGCGTACCTCTGCACGAGGCGTTGGCAATATGGGCATTAAATTGAGATATCTTGCTTTTAAAACTGAATATAAAGCAAAACACCGGTATATGTTTCCGCGGATTTCCTTTTAATCAGTACAACAACAACCGTTTTATATTCGGAATTGTAACTTTTGAGAAATATGCCCGCTTTAAGTGCATGCTGGACATTTATGACTATGTACCTGACTGCGGTAATATTGTATAAAATTGCAATAAAGTTGCTTTGAATATGATAACCACGAGTATATATGTAACCGGGAAAGATCCACCTGCCCCGAGCTTGGTTTGAACTCGGGTACCTTCAATTACTAAGCGGACACTCTACCACGTTGCCATAAAAGCTAGCTGATAAGCAAGGGAGTACAAGTGCCGTATTATACCACTGCTACATACACCCCCTCCTTCTTAGAATTCGTCCTCGAATTCCTGGAGCACTGAATGTCTGTGGGACTTTCTAAGGGTGCCATCACATCTAAACTCGTGAGTTATTTACGTTGGGCGCCAGATGTAACCCGGAAAAATCCACCTGCCCCGAGCTGGGTTTGAACTCGGGTACCTTCGATTACTAAGCGGACACTCTACCACGTCGCTATAAAAGCTAGCTGATAGGCAAGGGAGTACAAGTGCCGTATTATACTTCTGCTACATATATTTGTTTCATACAACATCAATCTTTTCTTTAGACCTTCTACCATCATTTCATTTTGATATTTTTTCCACAGAACATACGATCTTAAAAAAATCTTGTTAATTTACTTTAACGAAACATTGTTATTTTATTTACTCACGAGAGGTGTTGATAGTTTAATTGAAATAGTTTGCAGTCCTTTGAAATATTTTGTATCTGAAGTAATTAGGGTTCATCTAACATATGAAAACTACTTAAAGTTTGATTGGTCGATTGATAGCTTTATCAGCGTTTTTTAATGATTGCTGATTCAGTCACAGTTTGAAGGCACTGATTCGTAATCCATTAGCTTAAAATACAATATTGCCATACACAAGTATATCATTTAATGAAATATAGTGTGTAGGAAAGAAAAATATCCAGACCTTACTTCTTTAAAATGTCAAATATTAGTTGAAATAACATAATTTTCATGTGCTTACTGTATTTTCTCAGTTTTGTAATTTTAGGAGCCTAAAAAAGTAAAAATGTATACTGTTAAACTGTAAGTACAATGTATTGATAGAACTGAAAGTTTAGCAACGTAAATAACTACTAGTTTATTAATTGGAAAAAAGTAAAACCATACACGACAAAGTATCCCACGAAAGTTTTTTTTCTCTAAAAGTCATATTCATGACACATACTCGCATTAAGCACAGTGTCTTAATATATGTAATAACCACTGTTTGTGATGGAACAGTCTAATCGAAACATCTTTCAATTGGTGTGAACAAGAGTGTATGTTTTATAAAGTTCGATACTTGAAACTTTTGTTTAGCCTGTTATACTAGTTGGTTATTCTCCTAAACATTATGTCTATAATTAAGAAAATATTGTAACAACTTCGGTACAAATTCTTAGGAAACTACTTTTTAAAAATTTTCTTCGCGCTCAATAGTTGAACGGGAACACTTAACTAAGAAAATCAGGAGGAAAATCAAATTCGACGCAGCGGTTTCTTTTATCACCAATAACGTTACCGTTGTTACCCCTTGTTGTAAATACAAGAACAAATTATAAACTTCTTTTTCATTTTTTTTCTATTTGATAATGTCAAAACATCTTAAAGCAACAAATATCTAATTTAACCAGTAAAAGAATTAGGTGAAAAAAACATTTATGACAAGTTTTTTTTATGTGCTACGGCTCGTTTTCAGTATGGGCGGTGGTTTGTGACACGATAAGGGAGGTGTATGAGCGACGGCAATCGCTAAAAATTATATGCAAAACACTGCAAAGTATATTAAGATGCCCAAGAGGGTTTTATATGAGGTATAAGTACGATAGAGAATATATTTGATTTGCTTGGCTTGATTTCATATTTTCCTAATCAAGGGAAGCAACTGTACAAGTCATTTGTTGATTTAAAAGCTTGTGTTATGTTGTAAAAGACAATTTGTGGTACACGTAAGACTACTATCGCAAAATTGTGTACTATTTTACTAACTCTAGAGTAAAACATTGTGAAATACTCTTAAATAACCCTGGTTTAATAAGACAGTGTTTATCTCCCTTTATATTTTCTATGTACATCAATACCTTAGAGGGTGAGTTTATCAAAAGTAAAGTTTATGATTTGATGTTAAGATACTTTTAATAGAGCATACTTAACTATACTAGAAAAATCGGCTGAAGAAATTGAAATTTTAATTAAATTCTGCTATTCTGGTATTGTTTGTACCGGTAAAAGTTTGTTAGTTAAGAATGTCCCACTCTCAGCTTTTCATAATTAGTTAGAGCTGTATACTACAACTATTTGTATAATTTATTTCTTAAAAATGTAATGACATAAGTTGACTTTACTACAATAGGAGCTTGATTTCTCTAGTAATTCTACCATTATTCTATAATTGATAATTATCAACAAAGTAAGATTCCCTGTCTACTAACACAGAAGTCTGAATAAATAAAATGAGCATATACTTACTGTCTATTTTAGCTCATGTTAGCACGTCATGGTCATGTGAGCTTAAAGGTCTACGACTGCCCGTCGCCCGCCCGTCGTCCACATCGGTTGCAAAGAACATCTCCTACGAAAACACACGGCAAAATATGGTGAAACATGCCCCTTGAATGTGTTTTCCATACACCTGTTCAAAGTTTTTCAGATAGTTCACCATAGTTCTTTGCAACCTAAGTGGACGACGGACAGGTGACGGGCAGCCGTAGACGTTAAAGCTCACATGAGCATGACGTGCTAAGTGAGCTAAAATAGACAGTAAGTATATGCTCATTTTATTTATGCAGACTTCTGTGTAAGTAGAAAGAAAAAATAATTTCGTTGATCATTATCAATTTATAAAATAATGGTAGAATTACTAGAAAAAAATCAAGCTCCTAATGTAGTAAAGTCAACTTATGTCATTACATTTTTTAGAGAAAAAATATACGAATAGTTATGAAAAGCTGAGAGTGAGACATCCTAAACTTACAAACTTTTACAGATACAAACAATACTTTAATAACTGAATTTAATTACAATTTCAATTTCTTCAGCCGAATTTTCTAGTATAGTTATGTATGCTTTATTAAAAAGATCTAAACCTATAATCATCAAACTTATAAATTTTACACTTGATAAAATCACCCTCTAAGTTATTGGTGTACATAGAAAATACAAAGGGAGATAAACACTCTCTTATCAAGCCCAGGGTATTTCATTAAGAAAATGCGAAATCAAACCATATTCTGATCCGTTGCAAATCCAAGTCACAGAAAAAATCGTCTTGTTAGAAACTTTGAGCTCTAGAATAAAGAATTTTAGTGTGTAACGGGGCTTCTAGGCATTACAAAATTTGTTCACATAATGACCCCGAAGCTAAATATTAAACAAGAAGGTTCACCTTGAGGTCCTGTGCCAAGAGTTTTCAAAGGGGTCAATAATGGCCTTGCCCTGATTTAACATGAACAGTTTCAAACGTCCTCTCGTCTGAAACCACAAGGACTTGGACTAAGATATTTTTGCACGGGATATTATTAATTATGAGGTTGCCTAGGAAAATGACTGAGGTATCATCTCGATGTCCTCTATCAAGATTGTTTCAATTATGCCCAAGGGATCATTAACGTTCCCACTCAGGGATCAATTTGATTTTACAAAGGTTAATACCAGTAAAACTAAGAAGATCTTTCTTTAGAAACAACAATGAGTAGAGCGATGATCGTGGCATGGAAGTTCATTTAGATGTTCTCTTTTCAGATTGTTCAATTAATTCTGCTGGGATGAATTATTGCCCCACTGTGTCCCCATTCCAATGTGAGCGATTTAGGGACATCATGAATCTCTTGTCTTTCTTTTTGTTTTCACCTTGTTCATCTTTATCTTACGCAATGTGGAATTTTCAGAATAACTAATTAGTTATGAGACCGAGATTGTAAGTATAGTTTGGACAAAATCTTGTTCAAACTTTACACACGTAAATAGCAAGATCGACACACAATAAAAATGATCGAATTTAAGGCATACCTGCAACAGCAGCATCTCAGATAGGTTTATCGTTATTTGTTAAATAGAAATTGCTGATATGCTAATTTGCAAGCACGTAACATTTGTCGTCAACTAAACTTTTACTATTTTACTACGCTCATAAACTACAATATGTTTTGTCCAGGGCCATTATGTGAACAAATTTAGTAATGGCCTAGTAAGCCCAATTACAAACAGAAATTCTTTATTCTAGAGCTCAAAGTTTCTGACAAGAAGATTTTTTTCTGTGTCTAGGATTTGCAACAGATCAGAATTATCTGAAACACTCTTGAAAGAGGTGTATGGAAAACACATTCCAGGGGTATGTTTCACCATATTTTGTCCTGCGTTTTCGTAGGAGATGTTCTTTGCAACCTAAGTGGACGATGGACAGGTGACGGGCAGCCGTAGACCTTAGAGCTCACATGAGCATGACGTGCTTAGTGAGCTAAAATAGATAGTAAGTATATGCTCGTTTTATTTCTGCAGACTTCTGTGTAAGTAGACAGAAAAAATAATTTCGTTGATCATTATCAATTTATAAAATAATGGTAGAATTACTAGAGAAATCAAGCTCTTATTGTAGTAAAGTCAACTAATGTCATTACATTTTTAAGAGAAAAAATATACGAATAGTTATGAAAAGCTGAGAGTGAGACATCCTAAACTTACAAACTTTTACAGATACAAACAATACTTGAATAGCTGAATTTAATTACAATTTCAATTTCTTCAGCCGAATTTCTAGTATAGTTATGTATGCCTTATTTAAAAGATCTAAACATATAAACATCAAAATCATGAATTTTACACTTGATAAAATCACCCTCTAAGTTATTGGTGTACATAGAAAATACAAAGGGAGATACACACTCTCTTATCAAGCCTAGGGTATTTCATCAAGAAAATGTGAAATCAAACCATGTAATTTAAACACGTTCTTTTTTAGAATATAATAATACTATCTAATGGGTGATGCAGAAAGAGATACAGATACAGAAAGATACAGATACATTCCACTCCAAACATATTTGGTTCCTTTTTATGGTCAGTGTCTAGCAATAACACATCAAACCGCAGTTTAATGTATCAGCCAAACCGCAATCATTTTAGTTAGTTGAGGAGCAGGTGATTGAACCTGCGACGCCTAGATTACTAGTCTAGCACATTACCACTTGACAACTGTTAAGGAAAACCACTGTAACCTGAAACTCCGTTTAGATTCCGTTAGCGGCCATGAAGTAAATGACAGAAAGCCACGAACAAATGTTTTACTTATTTGTTTGTTATTTTTTGTCTTTATGCTGGTTTTCTGTCTTAAAATCTTCAATGCCTTATCTTTATGATCAGTATTACAGATATTGTGAGCGATCAAAACCACTTATAAATGAATGGTTGACTTTGTTTCATTCCATGGCCATTTGAATGTTAATGCTAACACGTATATAACAAAACTGGACTGTTCCCTATTCCAAATAGAGGGATGATCACGAAAGCAAAATGTGTGCTATTCAGCCGACAGTCTTCCGGCACTTCTAATGCTTTGATTAACATTTTCCTTTCTTCAAGTTTTAGAACAAGAGGGCCATGATGGCCCTGGATCGCTCACCTGAGTACTTTGGCTGTAGGTTTGCTGTTAAGCAGTAGTTCATTTTTTTAATTGAAAATATATAAGTGCCTACAAACAAAATATGTAAAATATCAGTCAATAAATAAAGGCTCTATGACAGAAAGTAGAAATATCTATTATAAGATATGGTGACCTTGACCTTGACCCAGTGACCTCAAACTTTACCCATGTGTAGAGGTCCATGCAAGGAACATATATATTGAATATCAAAGATATTGGTCTATTAATGAAGGCTTTATGAGGTACAGTAGATAAATCTATTTTTATCCTCCGTGACCTTTAACCTAATCTAATAATTTGAATAACTTAACAACCTTTTTGACAAACTGGCAGGATATTTGGACTGAAACAGTAGCCTCTAGAGCCTTAACAAGATATTTCTTTTTTTGGGCTCTGTGACCTAGTTTTTGACCCCATATGACCCATATTTGAACTTGACCTAGAAACCATCAAAATAACCTTTCTGACATATCTCCAAAATATTTGGGCTGAAAATGTTACCTCTAGATTGTAAACAAGGTTTTTCCAAATTTAAGCTCTGTGACCTAGTTTTTGACCCCAGATGACCCATATTCGAACTTGAGCTAGAAAACATCTTAACAAGCTTTCTGACAGTTTTAAGGATATTTGGGCTGAAAATGTTACCTCTAGAGTGTTAACAAGGTTTTTCCATATTCAGGCTGTGTGACCTAGTTTTTGACCCCACATGACCTATATTCGAACTTGAGCTAGAAATCATCCAAACAAGCTTTCTGACAGTTTTTAAGGATATTTGGGCTGAAAATGTTACCTCTAGACACTCATTCTCAAATTATTTGGGATTTTTAATAGTAAAATATGAAAACAAAGTGAGGATGCACAAACTAGTTTACTTCTGTCTTAAAATTTAGCATACATACACCAGTACGTGGTTCCAAAATATTTTGAACATCAAAGAAATACTTTGTCCGTACTAATACTTTTTAATCACTCGGATAAGAGATAAAATATATACAATGTAATATACGAGACAAGACACCGCTGATATATATACAAGCATTTGTTAAATATGACAACGCATAACTCAAATATTGTTTTGGAATTCTATTTATGATATATCAAATCAATAAAAAAGGAGAAAATATTTTCCTGCATAACTCGTTTTATGATTTATAGCTGGCATTAAAAATGTAGTAATATTTAACCAGAAATATATTTCTCGAACATTGAGAAACGAACCTGATTCCAGTCTCAGATTTAAGTATCCTTTTATGCATACATGACCAAAAGTAATTATAACAGAAAAAATAAGCAATTCGCTAAAGGCAAATGATGACTGTAACACTTCTTGCAAATTGCTGAGAGTAACATGTCCGAATTTTTATTGACAATAAAATGTAGCGAATATTTCAGGTTTTCTCTGATACTATGGCAGTACTAAAACTGATGTTTAACTTTGCTTACATTCATGAAGATTTTGCAATACCTCAAAATTATAATCTGGCAACTCATAAAATAACAAAATCATGAACAACGAAGAAAATCTTGATAAAACATATTGAATCGAATATTACGGAACATATCTAAAATAGACAACTGCCTAACAAATACTCCTGAGTCATTGAATTATACATAAGTTTTACGTTTTTTCTGTTGCTACATGATTATATCTTTAAATGTATCCACTTTTAACAGATCCTTTGTGAACTTGTCTCTCAAATACTCACACTTTATATAATGAAGTATCGAATATTACAACACAATACTTGAAGTGGCCCGTTAAAGACTCATGTGACGGTTACGCATGGCAGACATTATTTTTTACGAGCAATGTAATGCGAGTTGATAACACCCTCTTCTGTCTCAGAGATTTTAAACATTCGCCTATATTTACCGGTTTCAACTGGCTTCTGCACTTTGCATAATATATCAGTGTAATCAATCCAAAGTGTATCTGGTCTTGACGGCCATTGAAACAACTGTTTCCTGCGTTCCATAAAGGATATTTCTACATCTTCGTCCTCTAAATCGATGTTTAATACCTTACCGATATACCATTTATTTCCGTAAATTGCAGCTACAAAGTCGTTTGCAACCAGATTCAACTTCATTTCAGACGACCCAGCATGCTGAGTTTTTTGCGGAATACCTGATGATAGTATAACTTTCCTTGTAGACACGTTTCTCCAGCCATCGCAATGACCCTTATTAGACATACATACCTGACAATAACAACTCGTTTCACGAACAAGCGCTGTCGACTTACCTTTGCCGTAAATTGCGTGTACCTTCATTGTACCCTTTACAGGTCTTAGCTGGCCAACTGTACTTTCTAGCGAACTTACCTTGTCTAGAATAGTTTCGTCTGAAACAAATTTGAATGCAACGTTCGTAAAACTAGCAGACGTTGCCCAAGAAAAGAAATCTTTGGCATCTTGTATAACCACTCGACCACTTTTCACAGCTATATCGGCCATGCGTTTAACAGTTCCACCTAAACCATCACACGGACCTTTACCGTGGCCGGCCTCAAAGTAGTTCCAAACAGCGAAACAGCCATATGAATCTGTATGATTTGCGACAGTATCGAAAATAAGCTTGTTCCGATACTGAGATGTTGGACTATCTGTCCAATAATGACACACTTCTAAGCCAGATACAAGGGTTTTTACCTCGGGCATAACTGAATCAAGGAAACAGAGTACCGCGTGACTATTATGAGACTGGGTATCAGATACAATTACAAAACTTTTGTGTTGCAGATAATTTGTTTGTGGATTCCTGTAATACACTACAATTGGATGTAGTGTGACACCGGTCTGATTAAAATATGCCGATTGAATTTCATCATGGCTTCTGCAAGAATAATTTTCCGCAAAATCCATGTGTAGAATAGCTTGGTTCAGAGGTAAATTCTCCTTCAATTCGCGGATTTTCTCGTACTGACTTTTAACACGACTAACATGTGATTTAAAGTCTTCAGACTGAACTGCGACATGGTTTACAAAGTCTGCTTTTGTAAGCGTATTTTGTACAATTCTCATAACGTACTTTCGTTTCCCCCTGTCCTCAATTTCAACTCGTTTCCATTGCGACAGGCTAACTTCAGCACAATCTATCTTTGTTTCAAGTGAGGGAAAATCCAGTTCGTCTTGAATAAATTTTTCCGGATTAACAGATACCAACACACCTACATTTCGCAGAGCTTTCGTAGTCAGTGCCATATTTTGGTGCTTCGTGCACAAACAGCTATTTCTACTAATGAACGCAGACAGCTGGATGTACTTCGGACGTATCCTACAAAAAGTTGCATAAGATACTTGACTATCTGGATTTTCTGAGAGAAATTTTTGATGTAAAGTTTCAAGGTAATCTGTCAGCACTCTGGTCTGCCTAACCTGGTCACCACACTTTGTTGCATCAGCCTTGCCAGGTTGTACACGACTATTGTCATCTCTTTCAAAGAACTCGATGATTCTGTCTTCAAACTTTCTCTTGTAGCTCTGACCTTCTTCGATTGTCTTTGGTGGTTGTATTCTGTATTTGGCGAGTGTGTTCTTATTTAGACCGGATCGATGGCAAAAGGCAACACTGCATCTATACTTTTTGAGTATCTCTCCCGCCATTACCATACGAACACTTTTCACTGAACTTGAGTCCATTGATGATAAGCCCTCCTGAATCTGCTCTGCTACAGCATTTCCAAAAACAAGTTCTTTTCTAACTATATCCTTTTGTACTTCAGAGAGTTCCGCTTTTTTCATTAAAGCTTCTGCCTTACTTCGTGGCGTTTTAGGTGACGATGTGTTTTGTAACCGTTTGAGACGCTGATTTTTCTTCTGTTCACTCTTGAGCTTTCGTGACAACTCTATGTTCTGCTTTTCCAGTTCGGATAACTTCTCTTTCGCCTCAGTAAGTTCCTTACTTATTCTCATTCTTGGACCTCCTGCACGTTTAGGAAAAGACATGGCAACAACAAGGTTAGATGCCGAAGATCCAACACTTTCATAGCCACTAGTATCCATGTCGTCATCTTTCTCACGATTATTTTCATCTTCTGCAGCACGTTCTTTCTGCTTTAAGCGAAATCTTCTCACTGCCTGTTTGCCTTTTCGCCTTCTTTCCTTTCTTTCACTTGTTGACAACAAATGACTTGGGATGTAGTTTTTTCTCTGTCGTTCACGCTCTCTTCGCAGGTAACCATCATTGTCTTTTTCTTTGAGCCTTTTTCTATAATCTCGACAAATTTCCGCTCTAGATTTGACCATTTTGCCCTGAAAATATAGCAAAGAAACTGTATTACTGACCCTGTAATATCCGGTAGATTTCAGTGTAATATTCGAGACCAACGATTTTGAAATTCACCTTAATAAACGTTTGATTTTGAGATCTGCAAAACGACAGAAAAGACAGCGTTTATCATATTTCCCATATGAGGAAAAGGTTTGCATTCGCAAATGAATATTTTGGCTACATGTATACACGCAAGTTATAGACAAATTCATGTACAAAATGTGTTGTCTTACTGATTCTTTTAACTATTGAAACAGAAATCTATTCTATGCTGAAACGAGATATATTGTTCTTCGGCCTATGTTCTCGATATTTAAATATTTTATAAACACATGTGGCATTAAATAATTCACAAATTTACGCAGCGGCGGGATAATAAAACATGTAATATTCGATACAAAATATCGCGAATATTACATTGCTGACTTAAAATGATTTATCTGCTTGATTCATTGACACACCATGCATAATCATTTGTTTATCATTTTACTATATTATGGGAAAAAATCATAAAAATACATAAAAAAAGAGATGTAGAACTAACATGCTTACAAAACAGTACTCACCAAAAATTTTATCTCTGAATTTTGAAGATCACAATATCTGAAGGTTGAAGACGAGTGCTGCTGGGAGGTCTTCGCGTGTTATAAAAACACGTCATACCCGCAATGACGTATAAACAATTGACTGACAGACTTTAATTGGTTATTAATTCAATCACGTATCGGATATTACAACCTCGTATATTTCAGAACGTATGTGAAACCAATGTTATTTTCATGCCCGAAACCTTTATTATATTACTGATATGTTTCTTAACTCCTAAGGGAGCTATTTCTTCAGAGGAATGTTCAAATGATAAGAACCCCGTGCAGAAGTAATACCGTTATGGTATCGAACATTACGGAAAAATCATTCTTTTCTGTACTTGTTTATAAATTCATGTTGCTACTTAAAATTAGAAACACTTCTTGCGTTTAAGTCAATATACTTAGCAAATATACCGCTTTTTTTATAATTTAATATCAATATTTCTAGAGAGGCCAGTAAACGAAGAGAAAACGTGTGTCAAAGGGGACGGTCTCGATGATTTCATTTATTTCTGTAAATTTGGCGACATGAATATCAAATCAAATTTTTCTTATCAGCAGAGAGATATTCAATCAAATGTTGTTTGTGAAAGAAATATAATACTTACCTTTTAACATAACGTATATTTCACTGCTGTAATGAATATCATAAACGTTGAATTACGTCATAGAGAAAAGAAACGGAAACGGCGACAGTATCGAATGTTACAATATTGGGACTTTTTAAGCTGGAATTTTTATTTTTTGGTATTCTGGAGCCTTAAACCACCCTGTAATGAAAGGTTTCGTACTTACTCGGGAGTTGGTAACAAAATATGGATCAAGTACGTGTAAACGACAACAGTATAATGCAGGTCCGCATTTTCCCAAATAATTTGAGAATGAGTGTAGAGTGTTAACAAGATTTTACCATATTTGGGCTTTGTGACATAGTTATTGACCCCACATGACCAATATTCGAACCTGAGCTAGAAATCATCAAAGCAACCTTTCTGACATATTTACAGGATATTTGGGCTGAAAATGTTACCTTTAGAGTGATAAAAAGGTTTTTCCATATTTGGTCTCAGTGATCTAGTTTTTGATCCCAGAGGACCGATATACGATCCTGGGCTAGAAATCATCCAAATAACCTTTCTGATGTAATACAAGTATATTTGGACTGAAAAGTTACCTCTAAAGTGTTAACAATGTTTTTCCATATTTTGGCTCTGTGACCTAGTTTTTGACCCCAGATGACCCATATTCGAACTTAAGCTAGAAATTATCTTAACAAGCTTTCTGACAGTTTTTAGGGATATTTGGGCTGAAAATGTTACCTCTAGAGTGTAAACAAGGTTTGTCCATATTCAGGCTGTGACCTATTTTTTAACCCCACATGACCCATATTCGAACCTGAGCTAGAAATCATCAAAGCAACCTTTCTGACATATTTCCAGGATATTTGGGCTGAAAATGTTACCTCTAGAGTGATAAAAATGTTTTTCCATATTTGGTCTCAGTGACCTAGTTTTTGACCCCAGACGACCGATATACGAACCTGGGCTAGAAATCATCCAAATAACCTTTCTGATGAAATACAAGTATATTTGGGCTGGAAATGTTACCTCTAAAGTGTTAACAATGTTTTTCCATATTTGGGCTCTGTGACCTAGTTTTTGACCCCAGATGGCCGATATACGAACCTGGGCTAGAAATCATCCAAATAACCTTTCTGATGTAATACAAGTATATTTGGGCTGAAAATGTTACTTCTAAAGTGTTAACAATGTTTTTCCATATTTGGGCTCTGTGACCTAGTTTCTGACCCCAGATGACCCATATTCGAACTAAGGCTAGAAATCACCCAAATAACCTTTCTGACATATTTCCAGAATATTTGGGCTGAAAATGTTACCTCTAGAGTGTTAACAAATTTTTTCCATATACATGCTGTGTGACTTAGTTTTTGACCCCACAAAATCCATATTCCAACTTCAGCTAGAAATCATCTTAACAAGCCTACTGACAATTTTTAAGGATATTTGGACTGAAAATGTTACCTCTAGAGTGTTAACAAGATTTTACCATATTTTGGAAGTGTGACCTTGTTTTTGACCCCACATGACCCATATTCAAACTTTATCTAGAAACTATCAAAATAACCTTTCTGACATATTTCCAGAATATTTGGGGTGGAAATGTTACTTGTAGAGTGTAAACAAGGTTTTTCCAAATTAAAGCTCTGTGACCTATTTTTTTTTACAACAGATAACCCATATTCGAACTTGGACTAGAAATCATCGATACAACCTTTCTGACATATTTCCAGGATATATGGGCTGAAAATGTTACCTCTAGAGTGATAAAAAGGTTTTTCCATATTTTGTCTCAGTGACCTAGTTTTTGACCCCAGATGACCCATGTTCGAACCCGGGCTAGAAATCATCCAAATTACCTTTCTGATATATTACAAGGATATTAGGGCTGAAAATGTTACCTCTAAAGTGTTAACAAGGTTTTTCCATATTTGAGCTCTGTGACCTAGTTTTTGACCTCAGATGACCCATGTTCAAACTTATGCTAGAAATCATCCAAATAACCTTTCTGACATATTACAAGGATATTTGGGCTGAAAATGCTACCTCTAAAGTGTTAACAAGGTTTTTCCATATTTGGGCTCTGTGACCTAGTTTCTGACCCCAGATGACCCATATTCGAACTTAGGCTAGAAATCACCCAAATAACCTTTCTGACATATTTCCAGAATATTTGGGCTGAAAATGTTACCTCTAGAGTGTTAACAAATTTTTTCCATATACATGCTGTGTGACTTAGTTTTTGGCCCCACAAAATCCATATTCCAACTTCAGCTAGAAATCATCTTAACAAGCCTTCTGACAATTTTTAAGGATATTTGGACTGAAAATGTTACCTCTAGAGTGTTAACAAGATTTTACCATATTTTGGAAGTGTGACCTTGTTTTTGACCCCACATGACCCATATTCAAACTTTATCTAGAAACTATCAAAATAACCTTTCTGACATATTTCCAGAATATTTGGGGTGGAAATGTTACTTGTAGAGTGTAAACAAGGTTTTTCCAAATTTAAGCACTGTGACCTATTTTTTTTACAACAGATAACCCATATTCGAACTTGGACTAGAAATCATCGATACAACCTTTCTGACATATTTCCAGGATATATGGGCTGAAAATGTTACCTCTAGAGTGATAAAAAGGTTTTTCCATATTTTGTCTCAGTGACCTAGTTTTTGACCCCAGATGACCCATGTTCGAACCCGGGCTAGAAATCATCCAAATTACCTTTCTGATATATTACAAGGATATTAGGGCTGAAAATGTTACCTCTAAAGTGTTAACAAGGTTTTTCCATATTTGAGCTCTGTGACCTAGTTTTTGACCTCAGATGACCCATATTCAAATTTATGCTAGAAATCATCTAAACAACCTTTCTGACATATTACAAGGATATTTGGGCTGAAAATGCTACCTCTAAAGTGTTAACAAGATTTTTCCATATTTGAGCTCTGTGACCTAGTTTTTGACCCCAGATGACCCATATTCCAACTTAGGCTAGAAATCACCCATGTTACCTTTCTGACATATTTCCAGGACATTTGGGCTGAAGATGTTACCTCTAGAGTTTTTACAAGGTTTTTTTATATACAGGCTTTGTGACTTATTTTTTGACCCCACATGACCCATATTCCAACTTCAGCTAGAAATCATCTTATCAAGCTTTCTGACAGTTTTTTCTTGAAATTTGGGCTAAAAATTTTACCTCTAGAGTGTTAACAAGATTTTAACATATTTGGGCTGTTTGACCTAGTTTTTGACCTCAGATGACCCATATTCAAACTTATACTTGAAATCATCCAAATAACCTTTCTGACATATTACAAGATTACTTGGGCTGAAAATGTTACCTCTAAAGTGTTAACAAGGTTTTTCCATATTTGAGCTCTGTGACCTAGTTTTTGACCCAAGATGACCCATATTCGAACTAAGGCTAGAAATCACCCAAATAACCTTTCTGACTTATTTCCAGGATATTTGGGCTGAAAATGTTACTTCTAGAGTGTTAACAAGGTTTTTCTATATACAGGCTGTGTGACTTAGTTTTTGATCCCACAAAATCCATATCCCAACTTCAGCTAGAAATCATCTTAACAAGCCTACTGACAATTTTTAAGGATATTTGGACTGAAAATGTTACCTCTAGAGTGTTAACAAGATTTTACCATATTTTGGAAGTGTGACCTTGTTTTTGACCCCACATGACCCATATTCAAACTTTATCTAGAAACTATCAAAATAACCTTTCTGACATATTTCCAGAATATTTGGTGTGGAAATGTAACTTGTAGAGTGTAAACAAGGTTTCTCCAAATTTAAGCTCTGTGACTTATTTTTTTACAACAGATAACCCATATTCGAACTTGGACTAGAAACCATCGATACAATCTTTCTGACATATTTCCAGGATATATGGGCTGAAAATGTTACCTCTAGAGTAATAAAAAGGTTTTTCCATATTTGGTCTCAGTGACCTAGTTTTTGACCCCACATGACCCATATTCCAACTTCAGCTAGAAATCATCTTATCAAGCTTTCTGACAGTTTTTTCTTGAAATTTGGGCTAAAAATTTTACCTCTAGAGTGTTAACAAGATTTTACCATATTTGGGCTGTTTGACCTAGTTTTTGACCTCAGATGACCAATATTCAAACTTATGCTAGAAATCATCCAAATAACCTTTCTGACATATTACAAGGTTATTTGGGCTGGAAATGTTACCTCTAAAGTGTTAACAAGGTTTTTCCATATTTGAGCTCTGTGACCTAGTTTTTGACCCCAGATGACCCATATTCGAACTTAGGCTAGAAATCACCCATGTTACCTTTCTGACATATTTCCAGGACATTTGGGCTGAAGAAGTTACCTCTAGAGTGTTAACAAGGTTTTTTATATACAGGCTGTGTCACCTATTTTTTGACCCCACATGACCTATATTCCAACTTCAGCTAGGAATCATCTTATCAAGCTTTCTGACAGTTTTTTCTTGAAATTTGGGCTAAAAATTTTACCTCTAGAGTGTTAACAAGATTTTACCATATTTGGGCTGTTTGACCTAGTTTTTGACCTCAGATGACCCATATTCAAACTTATGCTAGAAATCATCCAAATAACCTTTCTGACATATTACAAGGTTATTTGGGCTGAAAATGTTACCTCTAAAGTGTTAACAAGGTTTTTCCATATTTGAGCTCTGTGACCTAGTTTTTGACCCCAGATGACCCATATTCGAACTTAGGCTAGAAATCACCCATGTTACCTTTCTGACATATTTCCAGGACATTTGGGCTGAAGATGTTACCTCTAGAGTGATAAAAAGGTTTTTTTTATATACAGGCTGTGTGACCTAGTTTTTGACCCCACATGACCCATATTCCAACTTCAGCTAGAAATTATCATATCAAGCTTTCTGACAGTTTTTTCTTGAAATTTGGGCTAAAAATTTTACCTCTAGAGTGTTAACAAGATTTTACCATATTTGGGCTGTTTGACCTAGTTTTTGACCCCAGATGACCCATATTCGGACCTGGGCTAGAAATCATCAAAAAAGCCTTTCTGACATATTACAAGGATATTTGGGCTGAAAATGTTAACTCTAAAGTGTTAACAAAGTTTTTCCATATTTGAGTTCTGTGACCTAGTTTTTGACCCTAGATGACCCATATTCAAACTTGGGCTAGAAATCAATTAAGCAACCTTTCTGACAAATTGCCAAGAAATTTGGACTGAAACAGTAGCCTCTAGAGCCTTCACAAGATTTTTCTATTTTTAGGTCATGTGACATAGTTTTTGACAAAAGCCAGTCTCCTCTAACAGTATGTTTAGTTTTTTTCACATCAAGTAAATGTTCATTGTCGCTACAAATAGGTGCTGAAAGCAAACTGGATTGGAAAAGGACTGGCCATTATATCATCAACTTTTATAAAATCTGAATAATCATTCATCACATATATTTACCAGCATTTGACTCATTTTTGAGCCGCCAGGCTCCTTGCAGTCAGTTTGAGGCCGGACAGGCAATGTTTTACAATGTTTTCCTTCTTTATTCAACGGATTCGGCATTTTACCAACATTGAGTACAAGTACACTAAAAAGTAGATCAGTATGAAACGTCTTGAATTTCGAAAGCCCGATTACAGCAGTGTTAAAACTAATCTTAATAAAGTAATATAAAAAAATATATATAGGCCAAAATTATTCTGCATTTCACTAAAAAATCCATTGGCGGGGCGACTTCGCCCATGTCAGCAATCCGTGACCTGAATTTAGCCAATCAAAATCGTAAGCGTCATTTGACATGGTAAAAAGTGGTCAATATCCGTCCTGCAAATAATCGGAAACCAATATAAGATTGTATTATCTCCCCTTTTTCGCCCCACTCTGTAGTCAACTTCAAAGGGAAAATACGGGTAATAAACTTAAAATCATTGAAAATTCAAAGGAATAGAAGTGAAATAAAGTGTCTCATATAAATGAACGAAGCAGAAGAGAGAATGGTGCAGTAAACATAGCATACTATTTTTCGTTTTGCTTGCTTACCGGACTTTCAAACCCGGCATTTAGCTATTGAGATTGTTCGACATTCGGGATTTTGACGTTTTTTATTATTATTATTATCATACAACTTAGTGTACAGAAATCAAAATTAGACTCTTAGTGTACATAAGCAGTTTAACAGGAACCAAGTGCACATTTTATCTTGAAGAGATAGTAGAGTTGTCAGATCAAGTTGCCCAATGTAATCACGTTTTTTCAATTTCAGCTATAAATGACAGTGATAGTGACAGTGGCACTTGTGGTAGTGGGTTGAAAAGGGGCAAAGGTATGCTATTATATTTCATTTACATCCTGCCGTTAAGTTATGACATATATTATATTTAATGGCTTAGGTTAATTTTAAACTTATGAAAATTAATATTTCAAGTAATTGTCATTGTAATTATGTCATATTTTACAACCTGATATACTGTCATGTGCCTTGGTCATTTTATTTTCTTCAGAATTGCTTGATAATTGATTGCATCACTAGCTTGTTAACATATATTTTCAAAGTAAAAAAAATCATAAGTTATGGTCATTTATATTTAGGAAGCCTTTCTTGGGGTGTGAAAAAATACACTAAAGCATACATTGAATATCTTGGACAATTCTGTTCATATATACATAATTATTTTGATTTATAGTTTTATCCACAACAGCCTTTATGTTGTAATTCGAAATCAAAAAGGTTAGCAAATGTTGAACACAGCTCGAAATTCCGTCACTCCAAACAAACAAATTAATCTAAGTTATTACTTGTTAGAGTGTTTCCCTGATATGCATGCTTCACATTTTTATAATCACAGTAGTTTTGTATGTGCTGTGTGGCGGCAGTAAAACATCTTCACGTACTTTCGATCAATACTGTCATCCCATCATCCCTTAGGGATCGCATTTCCCAATCTTTTTTACACCCCTTTCCACTCACTCAAACACTCTAATATGCTTTTTGGCTGTGTGGGGAGGCTGTGTTTTCTGAGTGTGGCTTTTCGCGATATGTACGTTTCACTTTAAATTTTAAAAACAATTTCCCGGAGGTTAATATAGAATTGAGATATTCAAGGCGTATAATTGGTCTTATAAAGAGAATGTGTACCAGACCAACGTGTAAGAAGATGTCGCCGCTAGACTAATCAAGTAGGTTTTGTTACATAATGATTCATGATAAATATGCATTACAAAAAATACTTGTGTCAAAGCGAGCAATATAAAGGTTTAATCCTTTATGACTTAGTTTAGTTAGTTTAAACATATTTTATTTCAAACATGTTACACACATATATAATGCATACAAAGACAATTATACGAGCACAATGATGAAAAAGGATCAGAGCCAAAAGCCACTTTGGCTTATAAAGGGCTTTTCCTAACAAATATTTGCCATCTATGAAAGTTGTCGCGGTTTTGCAAATCATGCATGAAATGCTGACGTTTTAAAAAAGTTTTTGATGGTGATAAAGTGACAAAAGAAAATTGAAATAAAAAATAGTGTATTCTTAATATATAAAATCAAACGTACTTGTTTATATTACAGAAATTGAAAGAAATTACGGTTAAGGGTATTAAATAAAAAATGTTTCACAAAGAATGAAAATACATATATATATACATACATACACATACACACACATACATATATATACGAGGGGCGTTCAATATATTCGTAGACTAATGTCCTCATTTTTTCATTTCAGAAGCAATTTTAATTGAAATTGTATCAATTGATAGCGTTGTTATTCTTTTTCAAAACAATGAAAATTCAAATTGATAATTACACAACTTTAAGACTGGCAGCCATTTTCATAACCATAGTAACGCGCCAGCGCCCAAGTCCAAATTTTCGTAATGAACTTATTATTAAGCGTGTAAACATACTACTTTCTTAATAAGATAAACACTTAAAAATCCGGGGTAGTAATGTATTACGTTATGACGACGTTACCTGAAAATATGACGTCATTTGGACGTTGGAGTTTGAATAAACAACATTTTCGCTGTGAGAGTATCAACAGAATTTACGTCAGAAATGATGTCACAAGAAAAGCTGGAAACCAGGGCAATTATAAAATTTTGCAAGGATCTTGGGAAAACACCGACTGACACTTATAAAATGCTGCAAAAATGTCGGGGGAAGACATCTGTTAGCCGTGCGCTTGTTTTTAAATGGCATAAACGTTTCTCTGAAGGTCGTGAAAGTATTCAGGACGACACAAGATCAGGGAGGAAGTTGCACGTTAATGAAACACACTTAACGTCAATTAAGGAAGCATTAGAATTTGATCGCCGTGTGACAGTTAATGTTTGTATTACAGGGAAACGATTAAAATTGTAATAAACCACTGGATGTCTAAAGCGTATAAAAAGATAAAGTTTTATGTACCCCAATTATTTTTAGATTTTTTATATTCTTATTTAATTTCTTGTTTATTTTAGATCTATTATTTTATTTTAATACGATTATTATATTGTACTTTTTTAAATATTACACTAATCAAATTTTGCATTTAAAAGGTTATAAATTTGAATAATTCAAACAGCTACAGAACACAACAAATGCTATTATCAAAATGTATCCTTACGAGTGGTACGAAAACATATGAACACCGCTCCAGGAAAACCGGGCTTAATGACATCTCAGTTATGACGTCGAAAACTGTTGACGTCACTTGTAAACACATCGCTTACTACTTTCGCTTTGAGCAAGTTTCATTTTAAACACTATTTACGCAATTTCTCGGTATTTGATCCCGTGCTAGTGAATGTAAAAGATGGATAGTGAACTTGAGGTGAGTAAAATACATCGGAATGCCAATATTTTATTTAATAGCCTATTTGATTTCTTATTTTCTGACAATATTGATTTGGCGCACTTTTTAGGATTTCGCGGACTTTTTACAAAACCATTTTTAGAAACGATTTTAATGACATAAAGGCAAATTACAATATTTTCGATTGATACTTAGGTTTTACTTCTTATTTTAAACAATGTTCGGTGTTGTTGCAAACGGAATTGTTTTTAAACCATATTTAGCCATGAAGATTAACTGGCAACGTGTAAGTTTATTTAACGATGGAATAGATCCGTTTTTTTTTTAAACCTTGTTGAAATTATTAACTGATTCAACACAATCAGAAATAATTTGATGAGTGCTAAATTTCTCAGTTGCTTGTCATTTGGCGGGCACGGCTAAAACTACATATAAAACATTTACTACATGTCATGTCAGTTGTCAGTTTGGTGTAGTGGATACAGTGACGGCCGCTCAATAGTTTTGTATATTTTGGGCACGAGTTCGAAACCCGATCGTATCTATTTTTATGTTTTTTTTTATTTACTCAATATGTATAATATTTTTATAGACATATATATCCTAAACCAGTCCGCGTTACATTTAGTGCTTACTTAAGAAATCACTTAATTTTTAAAAAGTTTACTAGATCTACGTGAATTTATATCATTTTTTAGATTTTCATCTAGATCTAGATCTTATACTGCTTTTGAAACAATACGGGCGCGAGCCATCCTTACCTTTTTGTTGTTGTTGTTGTGATAATCCCTACCGACTCGTCTGTTTCCTTTAATTTTTATTATGAACTGCCTGGTTAGAAATCTGGGATCATATTCATAAAGAATCTTGGTCGAAATCTTTACGTCAAGTGACTCTGATTAAAAATAACGCTTATTTAAATATCATTCAATCAATTCAATTAGATGGGTGGATCTTTGTGTATTTTCAGGAGCTGGAAAGTTTGTTCTCAGAACATTTTGGGAGAACACCGACTGCCTCGCAGGCCAGCGTCGATCTAAGTGAAAACGAAGCAAGTGACAAAGAGGTGGCTGATGAAGAAGATGAAGACACTTGTAGAAATGATATAGATGATCGGGTTCAGAGATTCGTTGAAGAGCATGACAACAGCAGCAGCAGTAGTAGTGGGGAAGATACGGAAGTCGATCCCGACCTTGAAAGACTTAAACAAATGAGAAGCAGAGGGTGTTGCAATAAACATTGCATTGACACTTTTACAGACTCTGAACTTTGCTGCAACATTTTAAACATTAGAGAAATGGACAAGTCTGAGAAGGAAATGGTCATCATGACCTCGATTATTTCCAACATTAAGAAGGAAACAACACAGCGTGGCAAAAAGAGGCAGAGGTCACACTATGACTTTACATTTAGGGGCCGCCAAGTTTGCAAAGCGGTGTTTATGTTGGTGTTCGATGTAGGTAAACATGCACTGCAGAACATTATGAAACACGTTCAAGTAAACGGTGTCGTGCCACGTGTACATAAAAACGTAGGTAAAAGACCTGCCAAGTCCTTGCAGTTTGAGGATGTCCGAGCTGTGGTCCAATTCATAAGCAATTACGCGGATGAGATTGGTATTCCCCAACCAGCAGCACCACGTGGTCGTGACGGTGATGCTCCAGTGTATCTCCCCAGTGATACCACGAAGGTTGCTGTTCACAAGTCATACATAGGAAGTTGTGCAGAGACAGTTCCGATAACACGAGCGGTGAAGTACTCCACATTTAATAATATCTGGAGATCATGTCTTCCGCACATTAAAATAGCAAGTCCACGTGATGACGTCTGTGCAACGTGTGAGCGGTTTCGAAAGGAAGTTATGGACTCTATCTCTGAGGAAGAGAAGCTGGAGTCTACCCAAAAACTACGCAGCCACGTACAAGCGGCCCAAAAAGAACGTGAGATGTATAACACCTGTGTGAAACGTTCTCGTGAATCTAATGACACTGATCGGTACATCCATTACACTTTTGACTTCAGTCAAAATGTGTGTATTCCACACCATGCACGACAGATGGGTCCTGTATATTTTACAACATTACGCAAGATCCAAATATTTGGCTTCCGTATCGACAACATCCCCACACAACTCAACTTTCTCGTTGATGAGAATGAAACGATCGGAGCAGACGGAACAAGCACACACGGCCCGAACGCAGTCATTTCTATGATAGACTGGGCGATGGAGACAAGGCGTGAACCCGGAGAATCGGCGTGTGCCATACATGCAGACAACTGCCCAGGTAATGAAAATTACAAAAAAAAACTAACGACAAGTTTATTCTTCATTAAATCATGCATAACACTCATCGCCGATTCAAATAAAAAATGCATCGTGTAAGGTGTAAACAGAAGTAGTACAGTTTACACAGACAGATAGTACTATTTTTAAAATAATCTTTTTTATCATTAAGTATAATAGTATTCATATTTTCGGATAAATGTTGACAGTGTTCTGTCTGACACATCAAAATACCGAAGTAACTAAACAACAATATCAACAATAATGATAATAACTGCATTTTACCCATATAGCTGTACCCGGCTATAGTAATAATAATAACAACAACAACGAAGTTGTAAAATTGTTATTTTACAGGGCAAAATAAAAACCGCTACATAATCGGATATCTGTTATGGCGTGTGATGACTGGGAGACACGAGAAAATCGAGCTAATGATGCAAATTCCGGGTCACGCCCGTTGCTTGATTGATGGTGGATTTGCTTTACTAAAGAAGCTTTATCGCCGTTCAGACTGCGACGGAATAGACCAGCTGGAGGCAGTTGTTAACAAATCTTCAACAACAAATGTTGCGGTCCGGTATCCGGCCTGGCAGTGGCGAGACTGGCGATCATTCCTCGACCCAGTCATACGATCTATTCCCGGCATTCGGTAAATAAGATTATAAGTTCCTGGATAAGTTGAATTCTTAGGTTATAAACGATAATATGTAATAATCAAAGTAATTAAACCAGCATTATTTTAATGCGAACAGGTTCAACTTAAAAATAAGAAATGGTTTCGTTTTGCATATAATCATTGGCGAGTTGTATTAACGGTATTTTTTTCTGTCTATTGCACAAATTTTAATAGAAATATGTTAGATTGTAAGCTTGGTAGTATATGTTTCATATCTATATTTTCTTATTTGTTTTTGTATCGTTCCAGCAAATACCAGTATTTTCGTCTGAGTGCACAAAAGCCTGGCGTTGTTGTTGTCCGGACTTCGAGTGACAGTGAAGAAATTGAGGTGCAGGTGTTACGCCCCCGTGCTCAGTTCCCTGCCAGCTTACCACCTGTTCTTCCTGCCGGAGGGCTATCCAGGCAGAGACAGGAATATTTGTACAAGAACGTGCGTCCATATGTCCGTCCATCTTTCCAGGATATTACTTGCCCAGCTACTGCCACTGACGACAATCAGTGACTTTTTTTGAAAGTTCATATGTGCAATGCTTTTCAATTTCATTGAAAAACCATTAACGATTTAAATCTAAGTAAATTAACAGTCATCTTTATAATGTTGTGTGCTTGTAAGTTTATTCTTATAAGGAAGATGAAACCATTGTTTCCTGCGAAATGGACATGACATGTAAAAAATGACGTCAATACGACGTCGTGTTAATTTCCTCATATATTATTGACACCTATTGTGTTTAAATCGCCATAAAATCGTTAAAATCCACAATAGCAAGAAACGGTTTTCAGTTTTTTTACCTGCAAATATTTCTGTATTCATTTATCAAAAAAACTAAAAATCGAAATTTTTGTCATTAAGCCCGGTTTTCCTGGAGCGGTGCTCATATATAATTAGTGGATTTATCGACATCAGAGATGTACTGAATGAAACGGACGCTACTTTGAGAAGTTATTAGTGATGCACGACACGTCAGAAATCGAAGTAACGTTCAGTGTCGTCGCTGACGTCGGGAAACACCAGCGTGACCTGGGGCGCTGACAGTCGGGTGACACTGCCCTATGCGCCATCAAATACAGACAATTTGTCATACGCGGTTGAAATTTCATGCACAGGTGTATATTAAATTGCCGTTTCCGGTCATGTAATTTTTATGAATTATGTTTGCCTAACAAAAAAGTTATAAGGACAGTCTACGAATATATTGAACGCCCCTCGTATATATATATATATATATATATATATATATATATATATATATATATATATATATATATATACAGATACACACCAATATAGAAACATATACATACACATACATAAATATATATATATATATATAAAGGACCTATTCGGATTGTAAATTTGTAAATGGAAGAGGCAAATGGCCAATACTGTTTACATGACACTATGGAAATCGTTTGCTATCTCTGATATAATTTTGAACTGCTTGGAAAATACTTGAGTTTGTTTCATCACTAAGATTTAAATCACCGTTGAGTAGCGTTTGTAATGTTATAGAGCAGAAAGTAGATAAAGTCTGGAGAAGATTTTCCCAAATAGTATTATATTGCTGACATTCAAAAAAGTAATGATGGTTTGTTTCTGGTAATCTGCATTGACACATAGGTGAGTTTGTAATATTTTTTGTATATAGATGTTGATTTAGAGAGCTACACTCGGTTCGAAGACGTGCGTGATAAATTTGCCATTTTCTAATCCCTGTATAGAAATATTTCGGACATTTTACTAAGTTACTAGTTAGAAGATACTTGAAAGAAGACAGAGTTGGAGCATTTTGTAATTCAGATGAAAGGTCATTCCAATCACGAATAGCCGAAGGGAGAAAAGCATTGTAATAAAGTGATATCCTTGTGCGTATACCTTGGATGTCAGTTGAATTTCGAAGATTATACCTAGATGTTTCGCCAACGGAAGAGGGGACAAGAGACGATAAAAAATGAGGAGCAAGACCATTTTTCATTTTATACAGAAGAATTAGTTTGTGGTTTCTTCTTCTACATTCAAGGGATTCCCAGGGAACTTTTCGTTGCAGCTCATGAAGAGACACAAGCTTTGTAGCACCAGATACTATTCTAGAAGCCTCATATTGGATTTTATCAAGCTCATTTTTCTCATATTGAGTGCACTTTGTGTAGACGACATCAGCATATTCAATGATAGGTCTAATGAAAGATAGATATATTATTTCTAGAGATCTGCGATCAAGTTGAAATTTAAGTTTACGCATGGTGTGTAAACGTTTCCAGGCACGTTCCTTAATAGAATTAATATGAACATGCCAAGACCCATCATCTGAGAGGAGAAGCCCAAGGTGTTTGTGAGAATTGACCGAAGAGATAATATGACCGTTCATAGATAACGGTGGATGAAAAGGTTTTGTCGTTTAGCGTTTAGAGATTATCATTGTTTCTGATTTGGAGGGGTTGAATTCGACTAGCCATCGGTCGGCCCATTCGGAGATCTTATAAATGTCAGATTGAAGAATCCCAGCTGTAGGAAGTGGTAGATCTACGACCAGGTAGAGACAGGTGTCGTCAGCAAAGAGATTTACAGAAGAATCTAAATCTTTGACTATATCGTTGATATAGACTAAGAATAAAAGTGGACCAAGGATTGAACCTTGAGGAACACCAGCTTTAATAGTAGACCAGTCGGATATTGTTCCTGGAAGGACCACAGATTGACGTCTGTTTGAAAGATAATCAGTAAACCAGTTAAGAAGGGGCCCTTGAATTCCAGCTTTCTTTAATTTGAGAAGGAGACCTTTATGCCAAACTTTATCAAAAGCCTTGCTAATATCGAAAAATATAATACGAACTTCCAAACCATCGTCTAAAGCCTTGCATAATGTGTTATAGAGTAGGTAAGTTGGTTCACGGTAGAGTCACCAGGTTTAAAACCAGACTGAAGAGGAGATATGAAGTCATTGTCATGAAGAAAGTTGAAAATATATTTGAAAAGGATGCGCTCAAAGACCTTTTCCATACAACAAAGAAGAGATATCGGCCGATAGTTGTTTGGCAAGGATGGATCGCCCTTTTTGAATATAGCACAAACATTTGCATCTTTCCAGGTTTGTGGAACCCTACAACAGCGAAGTGAGTGGTTGAAAAGTGAACATAAAGGGTATTTTATTTCCGAAGACGTTTCACACAGAATCCTATTGCTTATATCATCCGGCCCTGAAGCTTTATTAACATTAAGAGTTCTGATAGCATCTTCGACATCTTGAGGAGTAATAGTGATAGACGTTAATGTGTTTGCTGGTTCCTCAAAGAAATCGTCAGGGACATCCTTGTCTGAATGTTCGAGGAACGACTGAGAGCAAAAGTAGCTATTTAGTACTTCAGATTTGGATTTGTTGTCGAAAGTAAGTTTATGAGTGACGGGATGTTTCAGAGCAGGAATGTTCTGTTTTTCGTTAGGGAATATAAATGTTTTAACAAGTTTCCACCAGTCGGATTGAGATATGGTATTTGATTTTAAAGTGTTTGCTAATTTTTGGAAATGGTTAGACTTAGCCGTGCGAATAAGCGACACTATTTTGTTACGAAGTTGTCTGAATTTTAGCCAGTGTACAGGATTATTTGTTTGTTTTGCTCTGTGATAATGTAATCCATACGCTCTCTTTTGGTTTGACTGTTATTGTTCTCGTAGGTAAACATTGTTTTGAAAGTTCTAAAATCATTTTAGTCACTGATGTAGTATGTTTGTTTATGTCATTATCTGTGAGTTGTTCCCAGTCAGTTTATGTCATTATCTGTGAGTTGTTCCCAGTCAGTTTGTCCGATGTTATTCTTAAGAGTGGCGTAATCACCTCGATCATATAACCATACTAAGCGTTTGAACATTCTTGATTGTGGCCTAGAAAAGGAAAAGAGAGCAAAGATAGGACAATGATAGCGCAAATTCTGTTCTAGTACAGGTTCTCCGACACCTGAATTAATAACTCTATGACAACAAGTTACAAGGAAGAGATCCAAAACAGAAGAAGATGTCTCCGTGTAGTGGGTAGGTTCATCAATTAGTTGGTCGAAGTTAAACTGCTGACATATAGATAAAAGTTTACGCGAGAGTGTAGGATTTGTTAGATTAAAGTTGAAGTCACCAGTCACTATGATATCTGTGATATTTGTATCTAGCGCTAAATTAAAAGAAAGTTCGATTAGAGTTGTATAGTATGCATCTGCATTTGGAGGTCGGTAAAAGATTCCGAACAAGATACACTTTGAATGAGAGAGCATAACCTCCACCCAAATACATTCAATATTTCTAGGTTCCAGATCCAGCCGACGCTTATATAGCAAGGAATCTTTGAGATAGACTATAACTCCACCATGACTGTCACCGTCTCTGTCTTTTCTTTCTGGAGAGTGAAAACATGGTATCGCAATTTCGACATTAGAAATGTTAGGATTTAGCCACGTTTCAGAAAAGGTAAGAATGTCGAAGGTACCATATTCAGTAGTAAGAATATCAATTTTATTGAGCAGACTTTGAACATAATAATGAAGGACAGATAAACAAGAACTTGATGACAATAGACCAGAGAGATCCTGTGACAGAAACGAGTCAGTGGGTAAAGACGAAATTGACGAATATGTTGATGATGGACCGGGGTTAGGGTGAACATCTCCCGACACAATAAGTAAGGTGAACAGCCATATGATACATACCATACAAATAAGTATTGAGATTAGCTGATAAGTATATCCTAGATTTTTATAATAACATGGCCCTGGAAGTGAATGTCTGATTGGATGTCTTATGTTGTGTTTGACTCGACTGCGTACTTGCACAGACATTGAATATGTTAATATACTGCTTTGAGTAATGTATAGAAGCGTCAACATGTGAAACAAAAGTGCAAATTTCCAAGGACAAGTATAAAAGTGCATGACTGGGCTAAAAGATGATAGTTATTCATTATATGATTGATGATAAGAACAGTAAGAAACGTACAAGCGCAATCATGCTCACAACAACAGTATTAATAAGCATCCAATGCTTTCCATTTAGCATAATCCGAACAGGAACATTATTATGATGAGTTTGAGGTTGAAAAGGAAAACTTAACTTAATATATAAAACAAAAGGGGGCCAAGATGGCCCTATATCGCTCACCTGAGAATCATTGCACAGAAACATAAAAAATCAGGATGTAAGTTAGTAGGTCAAGGCCAAGATCATCCACGGTCAAAGATTTAATCTGCATGCAAAATTATCTAATGTTTCATTGTTGTAGCTGAACAGAACGTCTTCTAAGAATAGGCCCTGTGACTTATTTTTTGACCCTGGATGACCCATATACAATCCCGTCCTAGATTTGATCAAAACAAACATTCTGACCAAATATTAGGAAAATCGGAAGAAAAATACAGCTTCTATCGCATACACAAGATTTTTCTAAGACTTGACACCGTGACCTAGTTTTTGACCCCAAATGATTTATATCAGCCTCAACCTAGATTTCATCAAGACAAACATTCTAACCAAGTTTCATAAAGATCCAATGAAAAATACAGCCTCTATCGCATACAAAAAGTTTATCTAAGATTTGACCATGTGACCTAGTTTTTGACCCCAGATTACCCATATTCAATCCCAACCTAGAACTCATCAAGACAAACATTCTGACCAAATATTAGGAAAATTGGATGAAAAATACAGCTTCTATCACATAAACAAGCTTTTTTTAAGATTTGACCCTGTGATCTAGTTTTTCACCCCAGATGACCCATAAACAATCCCAACCTAGATCTCATCAAAACAAACATTCTGACTAAATATGTGGAAAATCCAATGGAAAATGTAGCCTCTATCGCATACACAAGGTTTTCCTAAGATTTGACCCCGTGACCTAGTTTTTGACCCCAGACGACCAATATAAAATCCCAATCTAGATATCATAGAGGCAAACATTCTGACCAAATATTAGGGAAATCGGATGAAAAGTACAGCTTCTATTGCATACACAAGTTTTTTTCTAAGATTTGACCCTGTATCCTAGGTTTTGACCCCAATTAAACAATATATAATCCCAACCTAGATTACATCAAGACAAACATTCTGACCAAACATTAGGAAAGTCGGATGAAAAATACAGCTTCTATTGCATACACAAGGTTTTTCTTAGATTGGACTTCGTGACCTAGTTTTTGACCCCAGATGACCCATATACAATCCCAACCTAGATATCATCAAGACATTCATTCTTACCAAATAGGAAAGTCGGATGAAAAATACAGCTTCTATCGCATACACAAGGTTTTCTTAGATTGGACCCCGTGACCTAGATTTTGACCCCAGATGACCCATATACAATCCCAACCAAGAATTCATCAAGAGAAACATTCTGACCAAGTTTCATAAAGATCCAATGAAAAATACAGCCTCTATCGCATACACAAGGCAAATGTGAACAGACAGACGACAGACGCCAGACGACAGACATCCAGCGATCACAATAGCTCACCCTGGGCATTCGCTCAGGTGAGCTAACAAAAAATAGACAGAGCATTATATAACGAAAAATGGATACAACGGAAATTAATTTATGCTCTAAAGTTACTCAAAGTACTATAACTTATATTGAAAATACTTTCAAATTCATTATTTATCTAACTCAAAATAGGAGAACTAGAGTAAATCATAAGTTAGCCAACGTGTAAAGTACATAAATTATCTCGTTATAAAGTTATGTTCAGAAGAATATTTTTAGAACATTCGTTGCCAGAAATGTCGATGTTTGTAGCACAAAATAGTTAAAAAATGACATGCTTAAACATGCATGAACAGTAGAGGTAATTATTTGAGGAATGTGATTAAGCTAAAGACCATACCTAATCGCATATAGCCAAAATGATGTACAAAAACTTGATACATTTAATATAAGTAAATGTATAAAAATGATATATTCAACTAGCATGTTTCAGCATTTCACATCCTCAGATCAATTAGACACAAAGATAAGTTTAATGTATCAAACTAACAAACACATTTTAATATAATTTATTTTAAACTGACAGTCCGTCTTTCAATAAAAGTGTTTACAGGTATGCTTTATGCTAGTGTCTCATAAAAATCGGCGACACCGACATCTCGGCGTCTTCCCCGATTTATGGCCCGTCGGCGGGAAAAACCTTGAAAGCGACATCGGTGCACACTGTTTGTCGAGCGGTCTCATTAATCTGACGTTCCCACGATGTCGGTTTCTTTGATCGCCGACGTGCAGCCACTTCAATCGGAGATCAAACGGTGATGACCCGTCGATTAGCCGTTGATTAGTCACCGACTAGTCGAGATAGTATACTACTATATATACCCGGCGAAAACGCAAGTAATCGTAAATATATATCTCAGACTAGCCACGGATTATTTTGCGAGTGATCAATGAATAATTGATGGGCACACGGCGATATGTATACCGTCGGCCGTGACCTATCCGGGAGCCTGCAGTACATCGGTAGAAGCACGGCGAGATGCCTGCGACAAGTCCCCAATATTGACAAGCGAAAAAGAAATCTGAGACATCAGTATGGAGTGATAAATCGCCAGTAACCCGGTCGAGAGTCGGACGTGATCCGGCCGACCATCAGCGATTAGTCACTGATGTTATAACGATTTCACGGGGTAGAAATTTTTCCTCCGATCGATCGGGAAATTTTAATTTGGAGGTAAGTTTTGCCGACATCTCGCCGATCTAAAAAAAACACCTGTTTTTTTTGCCGAGGCGCAGATAAATCGACGATATATCGCAGACTACTCCCCGAAAATGCCACAGATTCCCCAAAAACTCGTCGTCACCCCATCGCCGACCCGTCGGACCTTTTATGAGACAGTGGCTTTACCTGTATTTATTATCAAGATAGTGGCAAAATCAGCAGAGCGTAACATTTGCTACAATGTATACTTATTACCAAAAGTTTGGCAATACTGGTTGGCTTGATTTCAGTCCACTTTGGCTGCCTATTTGGCTGTGAAGCCTAAGGCTTTCCTCGGCTTGGATTGGGTGGGCACTTTTTGCATTCAGAAGGTCATGTATATTATTGATTCTGTGAATCTTTCTATGCTCATCCTTTACCATTACCATACCATCAAAGGTCCTTGCACCCAGCAGGAACCGATTCTTGAGGAGTTGTCTAGCCTGATAGAAGAGCTTAGAACGTGCTTTTGTCAAGTCTTCATTGACAAAACGCCAGGAAAACCCTGAGATTTAAGATCAATTCTGGACCTAAAGAAGATGTGCCGTACTCTGTACGATGTAAATTTGACAATGATGTCCCTAGGTTTACCTTGCCTTTTAACTCCAATACGATGGGAACGGTCAATGTCCAGTTCATTTATTTTAAGTCCAAGAGCATTTACAAGATCAAGGATTTTAATGTCGGTGCTCTCCATGCTTGCAGCTGAGGACACGTCATCCTTTCTAGTATCACCGGTTGTAAGTGATGACTCAGGATCAGTATCAGCAGCGATCTGCATAGATTCTGTAACTTCTTCCAAACCTTCAGGGATGATGTGAAGTCCCATTTCAGACACACCGCTTATGCGCAGGCAGTTACGCCGACTAAATTGTTCGCCACTGTCAACTGAGTTTTCCAACTTTTCAACACGGCCTACGAGTGGTTCGAGTTCATGCACACGCATGCGCAACATCTTGTTCTCTTCCTCAAGCTTAGATATTTTAGTTTTGAGTCCTTCAAGAACACCGTTTACAATTTCTTCAACTTGTTCATTTACGTCAGGAAGGGAATTTTTCACCGCCTCGCTTATAGCCTGAATATCTTCCTCAGACAAGATCATTTTACTAGTAGATGCTTTTGACTTCTTTAGTTCAACTAAGTCAAGTGGAGACGATAGCTCTCTTTTTTTACTAGTAGTAGGAGTTGAGCAAATGTTCGAATCATTCATTGCAGGTAACCCGTATTTTTTTCCAATAAGTATAGTTTTAAAATTTGATAGTGACTGAATTCAGTTACGATATGAAATTAGATTCATATTTACTGCCAAATCGTGGTGTGCATATTGTCGGGATTTTCAAGTTCATCGATTTTCATTGGAGATATTGCTCTTTATGTACTCAATTTTACAAAGGTTGGTCCTGAGAAATCCTGCGCTTACATAGATAAAAGAGGCCCTTTATTTTCATATTATTCACAAAAATAAATATTTCAATGTCTACGTGCAATATTATTGTTTCCCCCCCAAAATGTTCAATTAAAGTGATGTGCTTTTACTACTCGGCAAATAAAATAGTGTTATTTCAGTTTACATAGTTGTCTTAACGTTTCTTACTAAACAACAGGTCTAACATATTTCGAGTTAAGTACAGGAATAATTATTTAAGCTGCTTTGATTGCATTTTATAGAGGAGGCATAATTGTGTCTGATAAGAGTTTTCTTACATAAACTAATGTTGATGCAATGTGCAACCGTATCTTTTTCAATGAAGTGAAGGACCGAGTTTATCCTAGCTCAGTTACCTCCGTCATTTATTGCCACAAGGTTCATACTGAAATTCAGTATTCGACGACTACTCCAACTGTGCGTGCCTCTTGGACAATCCCAGTACACCAACCTGAAAAGAGAAGAACAATTATTCTAACAGGAGTGAAAACAATTAACACCAAAAACAAAAATTTTATACGAAACACTCATCTTAAAATATCAGCTGCAAGAAAGAAACTGTCCAAAACCCCTGTTTTTGACCCGTCGCCGAGACAAATTTTATGAAACTTATTGTTCATCTACTATGGCGCAACTAGATCAGCATGGCATCGACCAGTCAGCCATATTGCGGAACGAAACCAAAGACTGAGGTCCGCTATATGTATTGGCTGACTTGAAGGTCATTTTAAGGCCAGAAGGTCCGATATGATGTTACTATTTATTATATTGTTCTGCACATTTTAATATTCAACTTAACATCTGAAGCAGAACTCACCAATCATACTTTTTAAACATTTAATTATCAATTTAAAAATATGTGAAATAAGTTAAAAACAACTAAACCCAATTAGGGCCGCTATGTTCAGTGAATGACCTGCTGAAGTTAAACCCTCATACCATGCTATTTAATAGACCGATTTATTTTATATATGTACAGAAGGAACATGTTTAACATATAATATTCAAAATATACCCCTTATAATACGTTCATCTAAAATTAACACAAGTGACGGGCCTTATTATTTACTTTACCTTGAACTATCGACGGGTATGCGCAATTACAGAAATAGTTTTTACATAAGAACACATAAATATATCTGTCTTTATTCAATTTGTTTTGTGCTGCTCAATGTCATTTAAGACCAGAAGAGAACACGCGATAATATCCTCTTGTTCGGGTGACATTAAATTTATTTCTTCTGCAAGATGTTCAACATGAACAGTGTTCCTTTTTGCCTAGCAGTTCTGGTCGCTGTTGGTGAGTCTTAGTATTTTTTTCGTTAAAACCATCTTAAACGGTACAGATTTAAATATTTTTTCTTGTTTTGGATGTCAAAATATTTGATCATGTGTCTGCCAGAAATGTTATTTAACTTTGTCACAAGTGGGTTTTGATCTCTCAGTCATTAAAGTTAATACCTGTAAATAGTCATAATTTTCTTTTTAAGCATCTGGTGCTGCAGCTTTAAAATGTTACACGTGTACATTATGCAATGATCCATTCGATACAAGCAGCGCAAGCATCGTAGACTCTTGCAACGGTTCTTGTTTGAAAATCAAATCTGGTGGAAGTAAGTAAATCTGTGTATTTAAGACATTTATTATAAGGATAATTCCTTAAAGGGGCTGGCCTCCAGACGACAAAAAAAGAAAGTTTTCTTGTATTATAAATTTCTTGTACTATTCGTGACTAATGCTTAAAAACTAACTAACTGACAAAAAATAAGTGAGATAATCACATTATAAATTGCTTTTTTTCCTATCATAGTGCTATACCGTAACTAAACTAAATTGTATAACATTTAAAGTAAATAACTTTACTTACACATGCAGCGATAGTGGTGACAGTAAAAGCGTTGGTAAAATTTTGTTAACAGGAGGGTCCAGAGTTCAAATCAGGCTGAAGCGAATACATTTTTTTTGTTCTATTTTGACTTTTATAATCAGTTTTGAAGTAAAATATCATGTTGTTATAATCTCACGGCATCTAGATATTTAATTTATGTAAAAAATATTTTTTTATCAAATCTTGAGTACAGCCTCTTTAACTTACTAGACTTACTTCCAGATACACAGTAAAGTGCGCGATCTTTTTATAACAAGTCCATTTAAAGCTCATTAAATAGAGGATATTTGTTTGTTTTTGTGGAAGATGAGAATTTATTTCATCGAGTGAACACCATATGTGATATTTTCACGAGTGGCGCAGCCACGAGTGAAAATATCAACATATGGTGTTCACGAGATGAAATAAATTCCCATCTTCCACTAAAAAACAAACAAATTTTCTTTTTATTTTATGCCAACACGTCAAAAATGGGTTTTTATATGACATTTTTAATCAGGGCCTTCAATAAATTCCCCATGGTGAGCCCCAAATCAGTTAATGCGTACTTTGGTTACTCCGCACAAAAAAAAGTGCAGACAATCTCCAATACATATGATAACTTTACTTCTGCTGGAATAAACTGAATACACTTTCATCAAATAATATTTATTTTTGTCTACACAGTTTATCAATATTTCTTGAATTTTGCCATACATACTTTAATTATAAAAGCAGATTAATTCTCAATATTCAATAGTTCGGGCACAAACATGTATTATCAAAATGGTAATTAACTGATTCAAAACAGTGTATTATCACTTTTATCTCACTGATATTTCCCTATATTTCATTGGTAGGCATAAAATAAAATAGAATTATATTAGCTCCGCAAAAGCTTTAGATATCCATTTAATTTTTTATTATATTATATTTCTCTTCTTAGTTAAACACAGCATTAAATTTCTAGTTAACTTATACATATGTATACGGTAAGGTGTCGTTATATTTTTTTTTATCACAGATGTGGTAAGGTCTTGCTCACCAATTGACTTAGGTGATGAATGCAACAGCAAGGACGGCACAGAGACCTGCTCATGCAAATCGGATTTGTGTAACAGCGGTCACAGAGCGGGCCTTTCTTACTTCGCCCTGATTTTAACCGCACTCTCCGCCATTATCATTCGGAAGATATAAATATTACTATGATATTTATTTCAACTCTGGTAGAAACTAAAACGTTATGCAAAACGTACTTTGTTTATCATCTTGAAGTAACAGTGTTTTATTCTTCTAAAATCTGGAAAAAATACACGGGACATTTTTGATAATTTGATGTTATCTCAGTTATTTTTTTATATATGAATTAAGTAAGGGTTTACGCCAATATTCAAATTTAAAAGATTATCTGTTTTTTTAGATCAAATACCAGATAAATGCATAAGAGAAAATACAAATATGTGTTTGTTGTTGTTGTTTTTACCTTTCAAACCTCAATCGTGACAAGATTCTAATCAAAACAAGCTAAACGTCCGGAATATTTCGGTTGTCAAATTTTACTTATATGCGGATATTGGCCATATTTACGGTAAACAAAACGATTTTTTGTAAGATAAGGCCCAAAAGAGTAGAAGTTACTTGCGGTACTTGAGGAGTGGACTTACGATCCAAAGGTTGCCAGTTCGAATCCTTCGAGTGTGCATTTCCTCTGCCCAACTGTTGTTACGTCACTGACATAAAGCTATGACGTCATTTATGCCCATATCCAAATGTAGGTCAAATTAGGTTGAATTTTTATGTTGGTAGATTTAATTCTTAGAAATATATGTAAGAAATTTAAACTGGTTAAACCCTGGCTTCATTGGTGACATCATTGTGACGTCATATATGGACACAGCTGTATAACTGAACTTGGTAATGGATGTAGACCTAGATAACTTTTCCCCAAATGTAAGTATATCAAACGACCATGTGACTAGATATAATCACCATGACGATTTGAAATTTTGTGGGGAAATTATTTGCTCCGAGTCTTCAATAGCTCGCTATGTAACATATAGGTAGTCCTTGGCTGTAATGGCTTAAATTTATAAAGGTTAGGTCATAACGTTAAACAGTATGGCCGCTAGTGACATCACATTATTTTTGCACCAAATGCTTTGTCACATTAATTTTGTTTTCTTTTCAGACTTAGATTATTAAACTTATACAACTTATTCAGCTCTTCCTTTCAAAGATTGAATTTGCATTACATCTTTCAATGTCCAACCGTTATAGGCTACGTTAGAGACGGTAAAACACTCATGATTTCAAACGCCATTAATGCCCATTTTCTGATGTGTGTTAAGTTAGGTCAAACGTTGTGTGGTGGTAAATCGTACAAATAAGACTGACAACACGAGAAAAAGGGCACTCGGACATATTTTTTGGAAACTGATCTTTATACTAATTTTGAATGATAGCCGAAGAATATTGTCTGAAAATTTCAGCTTCCTGCGAAGAACAGATACGATATTCTATCATGTTGAAGACGAACATGATGCGCAAAATTAATAATCCTTAAAATAACATCACTTCCCCAAATTTGACATCAGATTCTAAGTTCCAGATGGTACAAAATTAATAACGTACATTTTATATATTTGAAATAGAGCCTATCCATTGAAAAAAAGTCTTTACCTTTTCAATGTATCCAACCTTTTAACAAAGCTATAAATTTCATCATTCAAAGTTGCGATTTATTCAGGTAACATAACATTTACATTGGAAAGAAATGTCTCCAAAAACTGTTGCCATTATAGCGGTCATCAAGAAATTTGATACTAAATATGCATTTTTATGAAGTACAATATTCAGGTTATCATATTTTAGAGACCCGTAACTAAGCAGGCAGAGCGACTTTACATTCAGAATTTAGCATACCTCTGTGATACATGCATATTTTAGACTCTTAACAAAATCATACTTAGAAACTATTTTCGGAATTGCGAAGTAGAAAGATTGACATTTACAGTTAAAAAAACACTTTGAAAACAGACAAGACTTTTTGTCGCTACACTACAAAATGAAATAAATTTGCACTTGTTTGACCATGGCTTCATTAATGACGGCACAGTGACGTCATATATGAAACAAGTTAAATAACGTAAACTGATGTAAATTTAAAACGGCTAACGGTAAACGCTTGTAACTTGGAAGGATGGTAGATTTTAATGACGTTTCTCCCAATGTAAGTTTACCAGATGGCCGCGTGACCAAATATGGTTGCCATAGCGAGTTGGTTTTGCTGTGGGAAATATTTTCTCCAAAGTTACAACTACTGTTAATGAAATTTGAGAGAAAGATAATAAACAATCACAACAATGATCACAAACAAAGCAAAACGGATTATGTGTATACAGAGATGGACGTTATCTGTTTGTAATAAGAACAGATTTTGAGTTCAACAAGAGATGTCAGAATGATATGTATGCCCCGCCCTGAAATTTTGCGGTTTGCAGACTGTGTGTCAAATGTTACTCAAGTTACTGTGTGGAAACAATTTTCAAATTCAAAGTGACAGTAAGAGTTTTCTACTCAGTAAAGGCAACTACTGTATGAAGGTTGAAAGTTTTGAAACTATTTTGAAATTAAAGGTGACCGTAACTTTGACCTACTGACCTTAGCAACAATAAGGATCTTCTACTTAAGAAATATTCAATAAGATCAACCATATTATGAAGTTTGAAGGGTGTAGGTTAAATAGTATTTACGTAACTGAACAGAAACAGTTTTCCAATTCAAAGTGACAGTGACAGAAATTGAAAACAAACGGGGTTTACTAATCAATAGGCGCAACCATTTTATGCAGTTTAAGACTGCGGGTGAAATAGTACTCGAGTTATTAAGCAGAAACAGAGCTATTGATTCAAAAGTGCAACTAACTCCGACCTTTGACCTACTATGTCCAAAACAATACGGTTTTTCATTAAGTAAGGGCAACAATTATATGTAGTTTGAAGGGTGTTAGTTGCATGATACTCGAGGTATTCAGTGGAAATGATTTTCAAATCAAGGTGACTTGACTTTTGACCTACTGACCTTAAATATGTAGGGGCTTCTACTCAATAATGGCAACAATCCTATGAAGTCATAAGACTTGGTGTCAAATGAAACTAATTTTAATGAGCGGAAACAATTTTCAAATTCAAGGGAATCATGACTTTGACCTTTGACTTTGACTTTCAGAACAATAAGGGATTTTTTACTAGATAAGGGCAATCAATTCATGAAGTTTGAAGGCTCTGGGGCAAATGGTGCTCGAATTATTGAGTTGCAACCATTTTAAAATTCAAGGTGATCATGACTTTGACCTTTGGCCACACCAAAACAAAAAGTGTCTTCAACTTATAAGTGCAACCAATACATGAAATAGTAAAAAACAATGAAGTTTGAAGGCTCCAGGTCAAATGATACTTAGTTAGCGGAAACTATTTTTAAACCGAAGGTAACCGTGGCATTGGCTTGCCTAACATGATCTTTGATCTCAAAAACGATAGCTAGGGGTCTTTCACACTATAAGGGCATTCACTCTTTTAAGTTTGAAGGAAGTAAGTTAGTCAGCAGTATAAGGTCTGTGACGGCCGAGGTCAAAGTTGAAATCCTCATGCAAAATTATAATTCAAATTTCCATACTGTAACTGTTAGTCTGTCGCTGAAAAAAAACAGGACAATATGTCAACAATGTCAGTGCTGAAAATTATGGGCAGTAGTCAAATTTTCATACTGAAGCTGCAAAAACAAGAAAGAAAGTCAGTAGGTCAAAGTCAATGTCGGCTTGGGTCAAAGTCATTAGAATTATTCATATTACCATACATAAGCTCCAAAAACTAAAGGTATATCAGTAGTTTAAGGTCAATGTCAGTTAAAGTCAAAGTTGAAATCTGCATGCAAAGTATCCATACAAATATACCTACAAGGATAGTTTAAAACTGGTTACCATAGTAAGACAAAATATATATCATATGAATATTTCAACATATATTATGTTTATGATTCAAAATAACGAAAGTCAACTGAATTATGATGTCATTTTATGTGACGCTTAAAGTCAAAATATGTTGAACTGATCATATAAACAAAATCAATCTACATTTTAAACTCTAAGTCTTAATATTATAAAAATAATGCTTTGTGCTTGATACGTAAAACTTTGGTATATCCTTCGTCAAGGCAGTTGTTGGTAGAACCTCCCAGCTTTCAATGTTTTACCTCTTGCCGTAGACCTAGAAATTTACATATTTTTCTGTATGTCACATTTTTTTCATAAGTCCTTGTGACTAACGTACATTTTTTGCCTGATTCTGAATATGTCAACATGTAATGAGTTTAGATGTTGTTTCTGGTTAATTGAAAATTTTTCAAAACAGTGAACATTTCAGTACTATCTTTAGACCTCGCAAAAGTATAAAAAAGATCATTACTTCACCAAATTCATCACTTACAAGTAACTACATGTACAGTGTTTTTAGTTAACAAGAGACTTGTTCTTTACAAAGGTATTGATACTTTTTCTTTAACTCACTAAAAAACATTTTGGAACAAGTATTGCCAGATTCCAGTAGGTGATACTTTCTTGATGACTATGTCATTCATAATCCTGCAAAAAAATACCCTTATACATGAATATGCCATTAAGATGCAACATTTCTTTACCATTGAAAAAAATGAACTTACAGTCCAACCTCCCAAGAGCAAACACCATTCGGTTGAAAGAAAAGTGTTTGTTGTTAAGAGGTTGTTGTTCTAGGGACGTTCAACTAATCTTCAATGTTGGACTTGCTCGAAATAATATCATGTTTATAATGCTTTGCAATCAAATAGGATGACTGCTTCCTTTAAAATCTTCTTTTATTTACATTTTGTTTTATTAAAAATCTTCATCAAAATAAAACTTAAATCTTTTACACTCAGACTGCACCTTTTAAATTTGATTTGACAAAATTTCTGTTGCTGTGAAGTATGATGCTGACTTACAAGTAAAGATTATCATATTTTAATAGATTAGAAAATGCAGAGCATAAATACATATTACCTTACATAAAACCAAACAGAGCATTCATGAAAGAAATTCGAATCGTCAAACTGCGGACACTATATTGCTGTATTCAGTTTTAATTAGCTGTGAAATCTCATACATCACTGTCGGTGAATCAAAAAACAACTGTGCACATCCATAATAAGAACACCTGCAAGTTGACAAACTGCTCCATCATTTCAAGCCGGTATTGAATATTAGTTTAATGAAAAATGGCAGGGTGTTTGCAACTTTATGATTTTAGATTTATAGATTTAATACATGTGCACATGCCGTGAAAATACCTATTCAATATTTTTTGGGAAATCCGGGATATATCCACCTTGCTAATTATTTTTGTGGCATTTATGGGAGGTTTTCATTTGTCATTAGCTTTAAAAGTAAATAGATCTACATTGCAAACTAGGAATGCCTTCTATAATCTATCTCAGATATATAAAAATTTCTTAACACTTATGATCATGTTAAGTTGTACCATGTAACTGTATGCTTTTCTATTCGTTTCAGTGTTTAAATTTTACTCATTCGTTCTTGTATGTGTTGCCTCTCAAAATAAAGTCATTATAATAATTATTATCATTATTATTAAAATGATTGTGTGAAAACTTACAAACAGTAAAACATAGCATTGTTTTAGTAACCCAGTTGCATGACTGATTTTACTGTTTGATTTTAAATGGGTACAATTTATTAACATTCAATTACTTTTCTATAATAAAATATGCAGAACTTGTAAAATCTATTCTACAACAACACAGGCACACTGACTTGCTAGCTTTATTGAAGAAAATAGGTCCAAACTGTATAAAAAGGAGGGAAAAAAAGGATTCGCTCCACCTAATCTGAATTTTAAAATGTGATATTTTAGATTATTTTAATATTCTCTTAACACCAAAAGCACAGCAAATATAATCAGACAACATCTTATCCCCATCCTAATTAACAAGTCTGTAATTTGACCAAAGGGCTTTTAACTACAATACTTGTATGGTGTTGTGCGGTACAACATAATTGTATTTAACTTTTATATGCACATTAGATCAATGAAATGAATACAATACACACACATCATATAACACAGCATTGGTAAGAGCCTTTTTCAATAACTTTTCATGTCTTTGACTGAAAATGTAAATGAAAATTCTGCCAGCTTTTTTCTTTTGTTTTAAACTAAAAATGCTTCAGATTGCCAATCTTAAAACTTACCAAAGTAATAATAATAACAACAATAATAATAATGATAGAAATAAAGCTTATACTATTCTAAATATCATGGTCAAATAAAATTCAGTGCCAAAAAGTAACAGACCTGGTGATTTTTTGAGTAAATTGAAATTGTATCAGGCATGTCAAAAGCAATTAAGAAGTACATCCAAAGAATATGGAATGTTCAACACCTTTTTAACTTTACAAATACAATACATGAGATAATTGCATGAGTATCTTAAAAGACTTTCTCGACCACTAACAGCCAAGGACTTAATTTAATGGTTTTAAAGTAGAACTCAATAATTGCAACTGAACGTGCTTAATAAAAAGAGTATGTTTGAACACAAAATATTTGATACATGATTGAACCAAGTCATGTTTCAAACAACTTCTACACTTTCTTATACAATAGGACCTGATAGTGTTGGTAATTGGACAAACCACCACACAGACAAAACCCAACACCAAAAATTTTACAAATATTTGGAGGATTTACTACTCTGTAAATGTGATGAGTATCGAAACTGATACCACATACTACACAATTATCACTGATAAACATTCAACAGCAATACAATGTACATTTTTATGACACTATTTGAAATAGTTTTCTAACAATAATAAACCTTTTCTAAAACATAAAATGTTTACATGTGTGATAGTTATCAAATTCAAAATATGTACTATAAAATTTTGTTAGAATCAAGAAACCCTTACTGAAATGGAAACAGTTAAATTAACTGTAATTAACTCTAATAAATCAATGTCTGTTGTAGTATGTCCTCAGACACACTCTCGAATCAGTTCCTGGAACAAACCAGTACTAAGCAATGAGTGTCAAGTTTCTTGCTCAAGGAAACACCGGCTTGTCCCTGACTGGGGTCTGAACCCATGCAACAAACAATCCTTTGACTACTAGTGCGACATGTTAACCACTCTGCCACGCCGGAACCCAACAATGTTAGTGCAGTCCTTGGTATTAAATGCAAGGAAAAGTGAGGAAATTACAAAATTTATACCTAGCCAGTTGTCTTATTATATATGCTTAAAATCATTCTTGACTGATTTTACAGTACTGTATTTACAAAACGTACCACAAGAGGGCCACGATGGCCCTGTATCGATTACCTGAGTATGACGGCTTCTAAAAAAGTTGCTATGAACCTGGTTAATTGACCTTCAGATGACCCATATTCGAACTTGACCTAGAACTTATTGAAACATTCCTTCTGACAAATTTCCAGGAAATTTGGACTGAAAATGCAACCTCTAGAGTGTAAGGTTTTTCCATATTGGGGCTCTGTGACCTAGTTTTTGAACCTAGATTACCTATGTTCAAACCTGAGCTACAAATTATCAAAACAACCTCTCGCACAAATTTCCAGGATATTTGGACTGAAAAAGTAGCATCTAGAGTGTTAAAAATGGCTTTTTCATATTTAGGCTCTGTTACCTTATTTTTGACCCAAGATAACCCATATTCAAACTTAAGCTAGAAATCATCAAGCAACATAACTGACAAATTTCCAGGATATTTGGAGTGGAAATGTTACCTCTAGAGTGTTAACAAGGTTTATTTATTTTGGGGCTCTGTGACCTAGTTTTTTAACCCAGATGACCCGTATCCGAATTTTTGGTAGACATCATAGAAGCAACCTTTTTGACAAATTTCAAGATTATTTGGAATGAAAATGTTACCTCTAGAGTGTTAACAAGGTTTTTCAATATTTGGGCTCTGTGACCTTGTTTTTGAACCTAGATATTCGAAATTTTGCTAGAAATCATTGATACAACCTTTCTGACAAATTCCCAGGATATTTGGACTGAAAAATTAGCTACTATAGTGTTAACAAGGTTTTTTCTATATTTGGGCTCTGTGACCTAGTTTTTCAACGCAGATAACCCATGTTCGAAATCGTCCGAGAAAATAATAAGACAAACATCCTGTTTAAGATTCATGACAATTGAGGCAAACATGTGACCAATAGAGTGTTAACAAAGTAATTGTGGACGGACAGACGACGGACGGATGACGGACGACGGACAAAAGGCGATCACAAAAGCTCACTCTGTCACTACGTAACAGGTGAGCTAAAACATACAAACAGAACTGACAGACAGACAGACAGATGACTTTATTTCACCCAATGTATTTTAAAATACATCACAAGGATACGCAAATAAAAAAAACATATTAAGATCCGCTAGAAATCTGCAAACAGAATTTTCAAGAATAAAGTGTAACTTATTAATCTCTGTTAATTATGTTGCAGTAAACAAATTTACTTCATAATTTGAACACTGATGTCATATTTATTCTTGATAAAAGTTGTATTTCCTGTGTTGCAAAAGTAAACTCATCTACCAGAAAGTAAAGAGACAAAAAATAACTTTATCTTGAATTTGTAGGTTGCCCATGACTATATTACATTAAAAATCATATACAGTTACGACAGAAACAAATGTAAAAAACATGGTTTAAATTTTACACTTTATACTCAATTTAGATTTATGAAATTTCGGGTATCTTTTAAAAATGGCTGAATTTAATAATATCAGTATTGATGTAAAATATGAAAATAATAAAACAGTCAGTGCTGCAGTTAAAATTATTGATTCAAAGTTAAATATATTTTCTTTTTTTTCAATATTGCAACAAAAGTAGTTGTTTAGGATAAAATTTTATGTTCAGTCATGTGTTATAATGTGATAAATATATGTCAGTTCAGAATCTCTTCTATCTATTTGAGTTCATTTATTGCAGTACTGGTTGCCAATATGACCGACACGCTCTGCAGAGATTTGTTATTATATATATAAATAAATATATATATATATATATATATATATATATATATATATATATATATATATATATATGTGTGTGTGTGTTGTGCGGGATATATCAAGATACAGAAAGCATTCCATTCCAGAAACACCCCTAGATCTTCAGTATGCTCAGTGTAAAGCACTGATACATGGGACTTTGGTTTAACGTCAAATCTGAAAGACAATAAGTAATGTTAGTGGCGAAGAGGGGGATTGAAATTGCGTCCCTTGGGTTACCAGTCCAGCGGGTTACCACTGGACCACTGATCCGCTCCCTTAGGCTCTCTTATTTTACTTCTGAAGTAAAACTGCAAATATTTCAGGACAATACTGAATTAGATCATTTAACAACTTTAATTGCTGATCATTAAATGCATACATTATATTAGCCTTTCATCCTGTACAGTTAATGTGTCATCAGTTAGAGATGAAAGGAAGTGTGAAAGGTATTATAGTTACTGTTTTGATTAAAACATCAGTTAATTATTCTGATATTTCAAAAATATTGACCTAAAAGGAAAACCAAATTTATACAATTCAAAAGAATTGATATTGCTACAGGTAATTATATTTTGATAACCTTTCTTTGCAATCATTCAGTGAAGTTATAAGTTAAAATCAACAAAACATTTATGCAATGCGTACAATTAAGTCTTTAACTTATTCATTAGTGCACATGAATATTATAAATACTTTGCATTCTACAATTATTTTAATTAAATATGGACAAAGTGAAGTTAGTTTTAATATGATTGGTGGTCTCTTACAGAATCTTCAAAGTTTATAACCCTTTTTCCCAGCAAACTACCACATTCTGTATGTGCCCAGACAACAATCCATTAAAATGCTAAATTACTCAAAATACACAAAAACAATTAACCATTAACACCTTAGTAGTCTAAAAGTAACACAGATCGGATGGGGGTGGGGTAATTGCCTTTGTCAATTTTCATAAAATGAGGGTGTGAGGTGTCTGGAAAAATTGGCTAGGGCCCCTAGTAAGGGTGAAGTGTCTGGGGGTGAACTGTCTGTAAGCTATTTCCAATCAATTCGTGTGTGGGGTTTTGTACGCTCTGTAAAAATCAAGGTAAAATAATAGAGTGGGATTTTGTCCATATGGGGTTCTGTCCAACAATCGACTGTGTAACATATGGTATTTTGTAATGTAAAAAAGGTAGACCAACTTTGTTGTAGTTATATATTGTCAAACAATGTTGCTTTTTTCAATTTTTGATTTGATTTTCATATTTTTCCAAAGAAGATTAAATAATATAATATTCACAATATGAAAATAACATCAAATAACATCACCTAACATTATCATTTCTCCTTGACTGATTTAAAAACAGACACAGTTTCAATCCAACAAGAACCGAAAACAAAGTAAATTTGCTGGTCTGGTTCCCGGCCTTAGTAGTAATTTGCATGTTTACCGTTTACAGCATGTGTTCGACGCGGATGTAGACATTTATAATCCGAATGACACAATTGTTTCTGTGTATTTATACTGAATAAGGGTTTTTTTTTTTGGATATAAATATCAGCATGTATTGATTTGGTATTATTCAAATAGAAATCAAAGTATTTACCTCAGACAGCATGCAAGAATTTTCGGGATTATATTGACGGATTCACGCTTGAAAAAAAGTAGTTTCCGTACAAAAATGCTGAATTCCCGTATAGTATATTGTTAAAGGTCATGTGACACGACTATAGCAACTTAATCTATTCAAAATAATCATAATGTACTGATTAAAATGGTTTAATTACGAAATTATAAAAATATTACTTTTAATAAGAAAAACGTGTTTTTTATGATCGACTGTTTCCGTTTCGACATCGATAGTTTGCGCAGCATATTTTTGGCTGTGACGTAGATTTATCCTTACTGAACAAGGAAGTAGTGCAGAATTACACTGCTTATAACGCATCCGTTTTAAAATGCAAAAATAACACTTAACCACAAGTGCAAGAAACACAATAAAGGCACACTTTTAAAAAAAACATGCCATAAAATATTTCAAATTAAAACAAAAATATGTGATTCTCGATTTTTATAAGTAAAATCAATCTTTGTGCCGAGAGAACGGGTTGTAACTTTACCGTAGCAGGAAATGTAAATAAATATTCAAGTTTCTTCCATGTTCTGGTTCTAAATAAAACTCCTCCACGTTTTAACATGTTGTGTAACACTTCTTCACTTGATGATTACGTCATAAACTAATTCTTTTTCAATAAAGTGTAGCAAAATTGAAGTGAATTAAGGTGACCTAATGATATAACATATGTATCACTGGAATGGAAATTCACACTACAGTGTTTTTTTCACGTTGGGATATTGTTTAAAAATAATAATATGGCATGTCCATCAAGCAGAAAGTTGTGTCTGCTGATAAACTAATATCCAATGAAATGTCAAAGATCCATAAATCACGCCTTATACTGTGGGGTTTATGCAAATTAACCTACCAATATGGGACCCTTGTATATTCTGCATAGCTGTCAAAACAAAGCAATTAACTTTCTTATGACCCAATCAATGTTACAGTTGAGACAATTGAGATAATTTTATGGCAAGTGATCTTACAAACTGATTGAATAACTTTTGACAGTCACACTTGTGAAAACATTATGTAATAGTTGCTTCCAATTAGCATGTCACCATGATTTTTACATAAGTAGCTTCCATGCATTTAAATATTTTAATTAGATAATTAAATGTAATAGATCTATCTATGATAAAAATAAAAATCATTCGACTTCTAAATGTGAAAAAAGAGCGTTTGTGTTATGAATTTGACATATTTTTTAAGGCTTCTTCTTAGTTTACCATATTATTTGTGTTTTAATCATTATTGTTTTGTTTTCAAAAATAAATGTAGAATGAATAAGAAAAAACTAGAAATGTGTCTATAGGACAAAAATGCACCCACTCAGCCCCAGAGTGGGGGCTTAAAAATGTCCCTGGGGTCACTATTGGCCCTGTTCGAGGGGTCACAAGTTTTGAATAGCAGTATAAAAGAAATTCTTTAAAAATCTTCTTGTCTGAAACCACAAGGCCTAGAATTTTAAAATTTGGCATGGAGCAAGCTTTATCAAGCATTTTCAAATTATAAGATTAGGTTAAATGTCACAGAGGCTAAAATATAGCTGCCACGAGATAGTCATACACGCTTAATCATTAATACGATACGTTTAAAAAATGACAACTGTAAGAAACCTGTTGTGGTGTGAAGACTCAAAATACTGTCTCCACGATAAAGAATAAATTCATACGGGAAACCCCAGGTGCACAACTTCACATGGTTATCAACATTCTTGTAAAGTTTGTTGACTGTAGGTGCAGCGCTTTTGGCGGTACAGGTGACACAAGTTGAAAATTACTATTTTTGACTAAGTAAGGGGCCATAACTCTAACAGTTCCAATAAATCTTTACGGGAAACCCCAAGGGCACAACTCCTCATGCTGATCAACATTCCTGTAAAGTTTCTTGACCTTTGCTCCAGTGCTTTTGGAGCTACAGGCGACACAACTTCTTGGGACGGATAGACGGACGGACAAGGACAAATCTAAATGCCCCCCCCCCACCCCCCAGAGATGAGGCATAAAAAAGATATGCATTTATAATGAAACAAATCATAGATCTAGTCAAAGATTTTTTACACCTACCTCAGGCGAAATATGCCACAGACAAATAAGCAACACATCACTGTAAAGAGAACGTTTTTATGAAAAAAAACCCTTGACTGAAGTTTATCAGGTCTTCAAGAAAAAAAGTGCATGGGATAAAAATGACCATGTTCAAATCTTTTCGGATCAGTTACTTGGAATCTATCTATAGATATTTTCACTGATGTATCTTTTAACTCTACAACCTTAATTGAACTAGCCTCCATATAAATTGTGCTCATATGCTTCGTACTTCCATCAAAATTTAAAATTATTTATTTAAGCAATCTTCATAATGTTAGCTTAACTGTTCAATTTTGTTTTTTTTTACTTTTTCAGTCATTTTCACTTTCAATCATAATTTTTAAGTTTTTGTTAACAGTCCATGCAGCTGTGTCAAGTGGCAAGGGATAAATGTGCGTCACTTCCGGTTTCGCTTGACAGGTGCGCGCGACCAAGTGCGTTATATATGGATTTTACTTTGCTATAAAAACATCTTTAAGATGAAAATTACTCGCCGAATTTTGTTAAACTATCATAGTTAGATTATAATTTTCGCTCATATGAAAATTTCGAGGTCAATAATTTGTGTCGCATGACCTTTAACTATAGTTAACTATAGTACCTAACAACTAAAAACGGCACCCATAGCTGAAAATGGCCATTTTTGCTTCAAATGATATCTCCTCACAAGCACTAATTCAAATAACATCCATCTGGTCAAAATTGGACCCGCTCCATGTGTTCTATTTGTATGAAATATTTGATCTTGTATTTAATTTAGAAACTGTAATATTGTTTCTGATGTTTGCTAAATGGCAGATCAGCAGCTAAGAACACAGGTAAACGAGCGATATAGGGCCATCATGGCCCTCTTGTTTAAATCGTTTTTATTTTTTGCGTGAATATTTCAAGGTTCTCATTATTTGATTACTCGTTATATATTTTTCTGGCATGATGTTTACATTTATTTGTCGTCTCCAGCAAGCAGTATTTATTCTTTTCAAATTAACAATTAAATTGTTGGCTCTGTGGAAAACTTTGAATCATCTATTATAAAAAGGCCTTGACCTCGTGATGTCGTCTAAAATATCTGCGCAATTTCATTTAAAATTTTTAAAACAAATGTCTTGTTATTGATTACTCGTAACGTGCAGCCGATGAAAAAGCTAAAATGTCGGCTTTTACATGTATGCATAAGAGAGGCCCTTATTTTCATCTTATAAACAAGAATAACTAACAGTTTTTTATTACATTATACAACCTGTTCATTTTGGATATGTCAGCATATTCATATACTAGTGAGAGTGTGTCATACTGCACTATACAAATAAAATACAAATAAAAATGATGATATTAAATGTATAAATAAAAAATATATTAAGTATAGTACAGAAAGATAAACTTCTGAAAATAATTCAACAAGTCAGTCCAACTAAGATTAAGATATTATTTCTTGAATTATATAAGATTTTACTGCATTCCCCACAGACATGAATCGTCCGACGTGACACCTTCCAAATAAGTAAAAATTATCAAAAAACTTTCTGGCGCAAACATTTCGAAATTAAGACACGTTGTTTATTTTCAACAGATATAACACCGGGTAAAAAACAACAAAAACGCAGTCCGGACCTCATCAGAAAAGGAGATCAATAAATTTCTTTTGTTAACTTGTTACATTAACCAAAACCCTTAAGTTTGTTATTGCTGGTGCGAGGTGCTCTAAATGAAGAACGGGTTTCCTCTCTGCTTAGCAGCTCTGATCGCTGTTGGTAAGTCTTAACAATCGATTTTCTCTAAACAGGTATGTAAACCGATAGATCGAAATAATTTTCATTGTTGTTTTATGTCAAAATGTTTTTTATGAGAACAGAAGAATATATTTTATAGGTATTTTATCAAAGACAGCGAGGTGAGATGCCAGGTTCTTCTTGTGTATCTTCCTGACACAAACTAAGTTATTGTCGTCAAATTATTGATTTCAAAGCTATTTAATATTTCGGAAATACTGTTCTGTAAGTTGATAATTTATGAACGATCGTTTGTGCCAAGATTGCTACAAATTCAAGTTTACCATAAAAAATTCAGTCTAGATATATAAAACATTCCATCTAGGTATATTTTGACATAATATATAAATAAACATATTAAAGATGAAACAAGTAATCATAAAGAGTTTTTTTAAATAATAAAATTTGTATCTTATTAGTACATTTTATACTTTATTAACAGCTGGTAGTGAACAAACTAAGATAACTGTCATACAAAGCTAGAATGGGACAAAAAAAATGGTTTTATTAAAATAGCCCAATTGAGATGTCAAAATAAACACAATCTTTAGTCATTTAAAATTAAATAAAAAATGTGTAAGATCGATGTGTTTCTTATTGCAGACAAACTGAAGTTTTACCAAACTTACATAAAGAAATTGCATACCTTCGATAATATCAATAATAATGATGATAATAAAAATGATAAATTTTGATTTTTTGTTTTCAAAAAATTAAATATTTTTCTCTAATTGATAACATAACGGAATGGCATTAACTCTCAAGCATGAACTTGATCTTTGAGCAACTAACACGGTTCTTAATATATATTATTTGCCCTTGCGCACAATTACATTACCATGGTGTATATTTGTTTCTATTTGTTACTTAGATGTAGATGCCAGTAGGCAATCGAAAAAAAAAACACGAAACCAGTTTTTGTATAAATGTCATTTAAAACAGAAATGAACAAAATATGAATATAATCTATCTAAATATGTGAAAGAACAATACACAGTAAAAACAGTTAATTAGTTCTTCTCTTATCAACATGTTGTGTAATGACAGCTCACTTTCTAAATTGAATTCTATAACTATAGTTCTTAAATATCGTAGCCATTTCATTTAATTAACAAAAACAAATGAGCTGTGGTTTGGACTTGTACGGCAACACTAGCATAGGACGTAATAGCGAACAGTGCGAAATCAATATTCTCGGATGGACACAAATTTTCTTAACCCTTTCAGAAGTGGGTTATGAAGATCTGACCCACAAAAATGTTCATACTTTTAAATAGTAATCTCTTTCTTTTTTAAGCACCTGGTGTTGCAGCTTTAATCTGTGTATTAAAAAACGTCTACATACGCAATATAATGTGCCTTCTCGCTATAACAATTTCATTTAAAGCTCATCAAAATAAAATTGAAATGACTGTTGAAAAACTTTAAATATTCACTAAATAATTGTTTTTACCAATTCTCCTCATGGTAAAACAAAGCACTTAAGATAAGAAGTTTTGATTTAGTTATATTTATAAACAGTAAAATGTCGTTATTTTTTTCAAAGCTGTGCTAAGGACTTGCGCCACGGATGACTTTGGTGATTATTTCGCGACAGAGGGCGACATAGAGACCTGCTTATGCCAATCAGATCTATGTATCAGCTCTAACAGAGGTGGCGTTTCTTACATCGCCCTGATTTTCTCTGCACTCTTCGTTATGATCATTTGGAAGATATAGATATTACAAGAATATTAACTTCAGCTGTGATAGAAACTGGAAAAAAAAACTTAAAACAGAACTGGCATATTGCGAGGCGTAATGTGAAACGTACATAATTTACCATCTTTGAGTTACAGTGTTTAATCATTTTAATAAAAATCAACTAAAATCTCGAAAAACACAGTACCATTTTAACAGTTTAGATAATGTTTTCTTAGATCTTTTTTTTTAAATATGAATCAATCTAGGATTGTCGTTTAAACTCAACATTTAAAGGATTATCAACTTTATAGATAAATTACCAGATAAATGCACAAGAACAAATTCAAATATATATGAGACTTGTGTCTTAAACTTTTTGTTGTTGTTTCATCTTAAACAAAACCTAAAACGTGACAATATCCAGAACAAATCCCCACCTTTCTGAATATGACCGTTTATAAATTTAACTTATGTATATAGGATCACACTTGCGATAAGGTAAACCATTTTGATGTAAGATAAAGACTAATTAGCAGAACTGTACTTGTACAGCAAGAAACTGTGGTTGAAGGGTAATCTTCCGAGCCGAGGGTTGCCAGTCGAATCCCTCCAGGCGTAGAGGGTTGAAACAACATTGAAAAACACCATGGTCTTAAAATAGATGAACTGTAATGAATTTATCTCTACGCTTGATTCTTAAAGTAATTTTTCTATAGTTAACTATTTGTTTACATTTATCGATCGATCAAACACTTTGTCTACATCATACACTTGGTCTAAATTTTGATCTAAACTTCCACACAACTATCTGGATACAACCAATGCGTCAAAATACTGTAAAAGTGATGTAAAAGTGATGTAAACTAATATAATAGATAAAAACAGATAAATGGAACAGTGTTGGAAGCTATTAAAATCGCTGCAGACAACTTCCTCAACTTCATGTGTTATTATGTAATGTTTATCTTAACTTGCCCTTGACTGAGTTCCATTTAGTATCTTTAAATTCAATGCTTCTTATAACAAATATTCACAAATAGGATATTAAGTCAATGCTATAAAGGTTCGTCTATATGTTTGTGCATGAAATAGACAAATTCTGCAAGCATTTAGAGTGGTACTCATATATGAATATGACTTGTAATTTATGAAACTTGCAAGTCATTGGTACATCTTGGTATTGGAAACCCGGTTAAATTGAATTGATATAGTACAGGATTTGTCTTAGTATCTTCTCAAGACATGCAATGCGTAACTCGTTTTGATACGAGCTGGTCCTGGAAAAAGTAAAGCGTGATATCCTACAAGTTTTCAAGAAACTATCATGAAAACAAAAATTTGACACAATGTGTATGCTATGTTCTAAACTTCATTTATAGCGAGCGATACGTTACGAGGACTTCCAAGTCTATATTCCAAATTAAAATAACTGCTTGAGAGCAGGAAGAAATACTTCCCGCCAAAAAATAAAATCGCCATGATAACCATGTTTGGTCACATGACCGTCTGAAAATCTTACATTTGGGAAAAGTTATTTAGCTTTACCTTCCTACCAAGCTACAAGTGCTGTTTCAGATATACAGCAGTTCGCATTATTAATGAAACCAGATTCTTACCAGTGCATTTTTAGCTTATCTGAGCACAAAGTGCTCAGGGTGAGCTTTTCTGATAAGTCTTTGTCCGATGTCCGTCGTCCGTCCGTCCGTCGTCAACTTTTCATTCAAATGACATCTCCTCTGAAACCAAAGGGCCGAATTTGATGAAACTTGCCTGGGATGTTCCTTGCTTGAAGCTCTACCAAGTTTGTTCAAATGGTTTCGGTCCATTGCATTTCTGGTTCACTGGAGCTAAAATTAGATTTTAAAAGTTTGATCGTTAAAAATCTTTTTCTCCGAAACCTCAAGGTCTGGAGCTTAAATATTTGGTGTGACGCATCATCTAGTGGACTTCTACGCAGTTTGTTCAAATTATGACCCTGGGGTCAAAACTGACTTAATCCCAATGGTCAGTTGATTTTACATAGATTTATATAGGGAAAACTTAAAAATCTTCTTGTCAGAAACCACAAGGCCTTGAGTTGAGATATTTGTTGTGTAGCATTGTCCAGTGGACCTCTACCAAGTTTGTTCAAATCATGGCTCCTGGGCCAAAAATGGCCCCGCCCCAGGGGTCACATGTTTTACATAGAGTTATTTAGGAAAAACTTTATAAATCTTCTTGTCCTAGAGTTTAGATATTTGGTACGTAGCATTGTCTAGTTGACCTGTACTAAGTTTGTTCAAATAATAGCCACTGGGACAAAATAGGCTTTATCCAAGGGGCCACTTGTTCAGATAGAGTTATATAGGAAAAAGTTTAACAAATCTTCACATCAGAAACCAAAAGCGTAGAGCTTAGATATTTTATATGTAGCATTGTCTAGAGGACCTCTACAAAGTTTGTTCAAATCATAGTCTCTGGGTTTTATATATAATTACATAGGGAAAACTTCTTCTTGTCAGAAACCACAAGGCCTAGAGATTAGATATTTAAGGTGCAGCATTGTCTAGTGGACCTTTACCAAGTTTGTTCAGATCATGACCCTTGGGTCAAACCTGGCCCCATCTGGGGGGGGGGGGTCATTTGACTTTACACAAAGACTTATATAGGGAAAACTTAAAAAAATCTGCTGCTCTGAAACACTAAGGGCTATCCTTCATTTTTTTATTGTTATGTCTCCCCCCAACCCCGCCCTTCTGATGGAGACATATTGTTTTTTCCCTGTCCATGGGTGTCTGTTTGTCTGTCTGTCTGTCTGTCACACTTCGTTTCCTTTCAATAACTTGAGTACCAGTTGACCCAAAGCCTTCAAACTTCACACGATTATAGCCCTTATTAAGTAAAAATAAACCCTTTTGATTTTTGGGAAGTAGGTCAGAGATCAAGGTCAAAGGGACCTCTAGAGTGGAAACCGTTTCCACACAATAACAGGAGTACCATTTAACCCAGAGCCTTCAATCTTCATAGGATGATTGCTTTTACTAAATAAAAGAACAATGTTGTTTTGGGGGTTAGTATGTCAAAGGTCACGGTCGCAGGGACCTTTAGAGTGAAAAGTATTTATGAAGAGTAACTGTAGTACCATTACACCCAGAGCCTTCAAACGTTATAGGAAGATTGTATTGGAGAAACCATATTGTTTTTAGTGTACACAGGTCAAAGGTTAAGTTCACAGGGACATCTAGAGTGAAACCTGCTTCTGCTCAGTAACTGTAGTACCATTTTACTCAGAGCCTTCAAACTTCATAGGATGATTGTCTTTACTCAGTAAAAGAACCCTATCATTTTTTAGGTCAGTAGGTCAAAAGTCAATGTCACAGGGACCTGTAGAGTGAAAACTATTTCTGCTCAGTAACTGGAGTACAATTACACCTAGGACTTTCAAACTTCATTAGAAGAACCCTATTGTTTTGGGGGTCTGTAGGTTAAATGTCAAGTTCATTGGGACCTGTAGGGTAAAACTATTTCTGCTAAAAAAATTGAGGACAATTACACCCAGTGTCTTCAAATTTATTGCAAACTTATTCAAACTTGCAAACAACAAACACCCATAACAACAAATAACGATACTTTTAACATGAGCAATGAAACTCAGGTGAGCGATTTAGGGCCATCATGGCCCTCTTGTTTTACATATACTTTTAAAATCTACTAATAGACAAAGTTTGAAATTATTTGAGCTACATCCGAAAATGGACATGAGTGAGGTCCTGGTTTTCCGTCCCTGACGTCACTATGGTTGGACAGGGGGACATGAAATGCCAACACTATCTCTAGAGGGCTAAGTTGAATAAGCTGTATAAGTTTCAAAATACTAGTCAGAAAATGGCAAAATAAGTCTGACAGACAATTTGATGCAAGAAAATTGCACTTTCTTTCTTGGACTGATGGCCATAGAGTCAAAAATATAGGTCAAATAAAAACAAAGACTGCATTTGTTTTAGCGTCCTTCTTCCGATTTACTCTAACTATATTCAGATAATGCCTTAAACTCTCTATCTTTGAGGTAGCTCTAGCAGCTACCTTAGCATCTTTCAATTCACATTTCTTTTTAGCCTTATTTAACTTAGTACTTCCTTCTTTTAGTACCTCCTCAGATGTAATGATCTTTCTTTCAAGTTCTGATTCTTTCTTGAGTAGCTTCTTTTCCTTGTCAAGTACAGATTTTGTCTTTCTTACCCCTTTCTTGTCTTTTTAGGTTAAGCTTTAGTTTGTTCAAATATCTTTCTTTTACTTTCGTCCCCTTATCTAGTATCTAGTGTCGGTCTATAATTGGTGTATGCTATTTTCTAACTCCTTTGAATTTCACTAATGCTAGATTGAAGAACTTTATAAGGTTGATTATTGATTTGATCATAAAACGTTTTGCCTCAGAATCTAACATTTCTTGCTTACCTTGAAATATAGGAATTTGTTAGAAATATATTTCTTTTCAGAAATATAGGAGTTTATAGAAATGCCCCTAAATTATAAAAATTGATAGAACGTTCTGCTTGCGTCAGGTTTTGCTCGCAGGTTTGGGAGCATAATGGAGGTTATGGCATAGGAAAATAACTCTGCACATATCAGTCATATTTTTCAAGGTTGTGTTCAAATTTCACAATTTTTGGTAAGGGTTACTAAAGAACATCTTAGCCAAATAACATTGAAATCTAAAATGAAGGCTAAAAACATCTTCTATAGATAGGGGAAATTATGTTGCTACGCTTTTACACGGATCTCTATATTTTTCACAATTTATTTAGACGTTCACCCAAAGCACACTTCTGCCAAAACATTTTCAAATCAGAACGGTATCAATCACTGAACGTGATTGATACCCCCAGAAGTATCGCCCTAACAGAGAAAAAGGGAGTAAAAATAATCTACACTTACTGATGAACGTGCATTCCAACTTTCGAATCGATAGCTCTAGAAATGTGAAAGAAGTTAGTGTTGCCATATTTTGCTATGACTTGCCGTTAAACCGAACAGGGGGCATTTGACATGCACTATCTTAGAATATTTCTTTTTAATATAGGAAAGAAGAAAAATAATGAAAGCTCTTGTGACAGTGTTTTTAGGACTGAAATTAATTTCATTATTTTCGAAGACGGTGACCAGTGGAACAGGTGTGCAAAATTGTAATCAAATCCTGAAAGGGGTTGCTGAGAAAAAAATGCTTTGATGTTTTTACTTTTATGTTGCCAATACATCAGAGTTCTGAATAGAAAATAATAAATTTCACACATCTGAAACGTGTTCATAAAAGGATAGTTCTAATGGAATGTGAGCCAAAATAAAGACATACTTGTGGTTGTCCAATTTCAAGGCATAAAAACAGATGGTTTGTACAACAATTAATTCACTGTTTTGGGAAGTCCTCAAGTTAGACAAATTCAATAACAAAACAACAACAACAACAACAATTTCCATTGTGTGTAAGTATTTAATGTAGCGATGGTGAGTATCAGGAATCTAGATTAGATCAGCCGAAATATGAGATGTATTTTAAAAATTATTCTCTGTTGAAGAATGGCAAGTGGTCTAAACAGCGCAATGCAAAAGCTAATTCTACAAAATCTGGCAAACAATCAACTACAACAATTTTTTAAAGACATATAAAGACTAAAATGTAAACAGAAAAAGAAATGTTATTATATAACCACCGAATTATTCTTCGATCATTTTAAGCATGTCTTTTCTGATAATAAGGAATTTTTTTATTAATGATTTTGTGAGTGATCTGTTAAAGCAATAATTTGCTATATAATTTGTTCACTGTTGATGACAATAGTTCATCGGTTAACATTGTGTTTCGATTTCAGACAGGGAAGGGGATCTAAAAATAGTGTTCATCCGTCTGTCCTTCGGTCCATCAATCCGTCAAAATTCGTGTTGGCTCCATAACTTTCAAACTATTGCAAAACTTTCGAAATAAAATTCCATCATAAGTAAGCAACAACTGTCTGCCGTCTACATACTACATAGTCCCCCATAATCAGTGTATCTCGAAAAAAGTGCCTTCAATCTCCAAGATGTATAGTTAAAATGAATACAAATGTATAAAGTAGTTCTAAACAATGTGACGACCAAACAGTTTATCTCAAAATTTTAAAGGTCAAGGTTAAACATCAAGTCATATTCATTCATCACAAATAAATATCACCTATCCGAACATGTGATATCATCTAGTTGTCTCGAATATGTGATATCAGTAACTCTTTATAGTGATATCACCTATGAGGTGATATTACCTATTCGAATTGGGTGATAGCACCCGTTCGAATATGTGTTATCACTTACTCGCTCCTTGCATAAGTGAAACACCTATTTGCTGCGGGGATATAGGCTCCTTTATAGTTTTTGTAAAACTTCGAGTCAGGTCAACCTTGTTTTGTTGCGAGCGTGTGTCTGGTCTGAATTAAAGACGGTTATGTAAACAAATAACCTTGATATAACCCGATAGTTTAAATAATATATGTGTTCAATCTGGTAATTTAATATCGCGCTTCGTTCTGAATGGATTAAAATTGCACTAGGAGGTAGGAAAAGAAAATAAAACGAAGCAAAATTACTCACCCATTACAAATAAATATATGCCTGAGTTATGTACAAGTATTTTCAAATTGAATTTATCAATCTATGGCAAACTGAGAGAGAGAAAATGAAACGAAGCTTGCATCACTGGTGTATATGATATTATCTTTTGACAGATTAAGATTACAGATGTCGTACACAAAATGACTGTTTATCATTTGTCTAAGATGCCGTTGTTATTCACAAATGGCCCTTAAAGCCTTTTGTACGTAGTCAGTATACTGATTAAAATGAAGATCAAGACCAGCAGCTAGCTTTAATCATTGCTATAATGTTTTATTTTTTTATCAAAAGAAATTACTCGAATTTAATCTCGCATTTTTCGAGTGTATAATGGGAATCAAATTCTTCAATGTGTCAACGAGATTTCGCTCAGCAAACCTTTTATGAAAGTAACAGTTACATGAAGAGAATAATTTAATTAAACACATATAATACGCAATAAATCCTAAGTTATATCCCTTAAAGGAAATAGCATGAATGAAGTCAACTGTTAAAGGGAGCATACACGTTTAAGTTTAAAAGTAACATTTATTGCATGTCTTCTTCAGTGACACCCCTTCTAAAACGTGTTGATTGACTCCATTTAGGAAAAAAAATATATGCAAAATGGATATATAAACTTATATATGTTTTTTTTTTGTCAACAGAGCTTCATCTTAGTTATGTATCACATAGGGACAAAAGTGATGAACGGCTGGTGTTGAAAATGTCTGAAAATTAAAAGACTAAACGATGTCTGCTGTTTTTTTATTGTGTTTTCATATAGCTAGAACTATGATTTTTGAAAAGTGATTAAAAATAGCATGCTCAAATGAACAAATACGCACTATAATACAATATTTAGACCAATCATTATTACTGACTATTTCATTGTAAAGACCTCGAGGTGTAAACATCACATCTCTCGGTCAGCTGTGTTTAATACGTAGGATAATTGAATGAATATCTATAAAGTTTTAACAGTTAACCTTATACTGACAAAGCGCTCAAGACATTAGTTTCAACTCTCTTTCCTTCTTTACAGGTCTTTAAACGGGTTCTTTTTTTCTTGTTTCTACACGTGATACCTTTAACACTTATTATGAAAAGTAAAAGGAAAAAAAGAAATATCCTACTGTTTAGGTATGTTTCTTCTTATTACAAGATTTAGATATAAGCGAAACACCCTATTGTTTTTTGTCTGTTTCTTGTTCTTTTCCTTCTTCTTTTTCTTAGATTCATTACACAAGATATTTGGCACACGATTAAACAAAAACCACTAAATGTTAACACTTATAACTTAGTAGAAAGGTATATCGTGATGAATTTTTTTCTTATTTAATCTTTTCAGGTGGTCATAAGACCAAACATGGCCGCTAGAGCGATTTGCCATTTTGGCGGGAAATTATTTTCTCCGAAACAACAAGAAGTAAAAGTATTAAATGCAAAAGACCTTAGCCGTTATGGCTTAAGATTATGAAGCTTAGGTCAGGACGTGAAGCAATGTAGCCACCAAATATTCCATTACCTTTTGACATTAAAGTTTTTATGACGCATATTTTGTCTTCTTATTGACTAGGGTTTTGAAACTTATATATAGCTTATTCAACTAAACCTTTCATAGATCTAAATTGCATTTCGTTTTCCTCTGTCTAACCGTTGTGACGCCACAGATGGAAAAACAATACGTCATGTACGTCTTTTTTCAGATGTAGGTCAAATTAGCTCAAAGTTTCTATGTTGGTAGATATTATGTATATGTGAGACATTTGCAGTTTAACCCTGGTTTCACTGATGACGTGTAGTAATACCACGTGACCTTGACATCAAAACCAAGACAAAACATTGGCTCCGCTTGAAAACAGAAAATTACCCGTAAGTATTTCATTTCTTCACTGATTTCTTTGGGACATAAATCAGTCTAAGGAGAAGATAAAAGCTTTAAGCGGAATATAGGATCTCCATCAGCAGCTGAGCCATTTATTTCAAGCTCTACGTGAAACCTTGGAATATGTTTGTATGCGAAGTATTTCAGTGTTTTGTATGAAACTCATTCAGTATTAAGTTTACAAAAAATAAGATTTTACTATAATACGTTTAATTTTAATAATCTCTGTTCGTTTTACCGGCATTTGCTAGGAGGCATTTTTGTTTGTTTTCATACCTGACCCTAGGACCTAATATACTTAATCACTAATTATTTCCTTTTCTGTTAGAAGGCAGCCCATATGGAAAACTGGTAATTTCATTTCGACAAATATATATATATATTAAGAAAGAAAAGAAGATTCAATTTTCAATTGGATATTTTACTTTCATTTCTTTTCTAAAATTACTTGTCAGATACTATTGCTGTGACAATTTGTCAAGCATATTTATAGTAGTTGTGCTGACTTAAAAGCACTAGATACAATTTGGCCGGCACAACTGAAAAGCAAGTCCTGCTGTATGAAAATGGTTGAAGTTTGAAACAAACAGCACTATTTACAAGATGCAACTGTAAAACAATCATCTACCGCGCAGTAATAAGTAATATCATAAATTGTTTTTGAAAATCGTGTAGAAAGAAGTTATTTGTCTTCGTTATAAAGAATAACTTAACAACGACAGATCAAGACAACAACTTGGCGCTTGAAATATTATTAAAAGTTATATATACTTTAATAGATATGCTATTGTGTTAAAATTCATTAAAATAATGTCTTATCTTCAGGCATATAAAAGTTCGACACATTTACTTTCTGTGTCTTTATTAAACACTGTAAAACAAAGAAATTGCAAACCTAATGTAAACAAATACAAAACATATCTAAACACTTAGACTTGATTTACTCCTAGTGACACCTTAGCTTTGTTTTAGTATTTACTTTCTTTTGCAGTGCTCGCCAACATAGCTTTTATTGCAATGATATACAGCGTAGAATGCTCGTCCTCTGACAGTTTGTAGTTCCCTGGTCACTACAAACGCCTCTTTTACAAGGCATATAGCACCCTGACATTAACAGAAGGTATCATGATGATAAACATGAAACTTGTTCGGAGACAGGTCATGCTTTCGATTTTTACTATCACTTCTCTGGAAGACCGGTCGAAGCAATATAGTGTGAGGCATGAACCCTCACAGTCACATTTTTTTTTGTTGTTGTTCTTTCACTGTTGTACATTATATTAGTGACATTTACTGTTCTTTTTAGATAACATGGTGCACAATGCAAAACAAAATAAAAAAATGTGAAACTACAAATAATCAACAATGACCTTGAATCAGGATCATCTTGATGTATTTAAACAGAAGTGGTCGTTTTGCCTTTTTAGAACTACGAGAATTTATCCGTAGTGTAACGTCAACAGTAAAATATCACGATCACTTGATATTTCAGTATTCATTCAGTTATTAATCTATGTAACTGCTTACGGTTTAGAATCCATGTAATTTCATATCTATGCCACTGAATATTGATAATTCTTGTGCAACTGGTCTTGTTTTTGAAACACATGTCTCCATATTTGAATAACTTCCGGTTTCTCCGGTTAATCTCGTACCGAAGTCAGATCAATGATTTCAAAATTAAAGTAATATTAAATGCAGTTTGTTACAAGTTTCTTGTAAACATGTTTATAATTATGCCCCCACTTCAAAGAAAAGGGGGTATATTGCTTTGCAATTGTCTGTCTGTCGGTCGGTCCGTCGGTCCGTCGGTCCGTAGACCAAATGGTTTCCGACCAATAACTAAAGAATGCTTAGGCCTAGGAACTTCAAACTTGGTAGGATGATTGTCCATCACCAGTAGATGACCCTTATTGATCTTGACCTTGTAGGTAGAAACGATTTCCGACCAATAACTAAAGAACGCTTAGGCCTAGAAACTTCAAACTTGGTAGGATGATTGTCCATCACTAGTAGATGACCCTTATTGATTTTGGGGTCAAGGGGTCAAAGGTAAAGGTCACATTGACCTTGTAGGTAGAAACGGTTTCCGACCAATAACTAGAGAACGCTTTGACCTAGGTTCACCAAACTTAGTATGCTGGTTGGCCATCACTAGTAAATGACCCCTATTGATTTTGAGGTCATTAGGTCAAAGGTCAAGCTCACAGGGACCTTCATCCTAAAAACGGTTTCTGATCAATAACTAAAGAACGCTTTGACCTAGGTTCACCAAACTTGGTATGCTGGTTGGTCATCACCAGTTGATGATCCCTATTTACTTTGAGGTCATTAGGTCCAAGGTCAAGATCAATGAGACTTTCATCCTTAAAACGGTTTCCGATCAATAACTAGAGAACGCTTTGACCTAGTTTCACCAAACTTGGTATGCTGGTTGGTCATCCCCAGAAAATGACCCCTATTGATTTTGAGGTCATTATGTCAAAGGTCAAAATCACAGGGACCTCCATCCTACAAACAGTTTCTGATCAATAACTAGAGAACGCTTTGACCTAGGTTCACCAAACTTGGTATACTGGTTGATCATCACCAGTAGATGACCCCTTTTGACTTTGAGGTCATTAGGTCAAAGGTCAAGATCACAGAGACTTTCATCTTAAAAACGGTTTCCGATCAATAACTAGAGAAAGCTTAAGCCTAGAAACTTCAAACTTGGTAGGATGATTGTCCATTTCCAGTAGATGACCCCTATTGATTTTAAGGTCAAGGGGTTAAAGGTCAAGGTCACATTGACCTTGTAGGTAAAAAACGGTTTCCAATCAATAACTTGACAACCCATGCGCCGTTGACCCTCAAACTTCATATCTGCATTTGTCTTGGCCAGTCGATGACCCCTATTGATTTTGGGGTCAAAGGTCAAGGTCACATGTATGTCAAAACAGTTAAGACCAATAACTTGGCTACCAAATGGCATCGGGTTTTGTGGACTGTGAGACTTATATTTTAGATAACATGTATATTTGGTCCCTAGGTCAAAAGTCAGTCACAATAATCTGGCCACGTGACTATTTGGCTGCCGACAGGGGGCATACATGTTTACAAACATATCTTGTTATTATATATTTTTCACATGTTTAGCTTTTCTAAGGATAATTAATAATTGTAAGGATATTGTTTACTTCAATTTAACTTTGGCTGTAGACTAAATTTTGGTCTCCGCCTGTTATGAATATTCATTAGGTCGTTTTAGGTCGAGCTGTCTCGATTAACCTTCGTTGTGTACTTCGTCTCACGGAGTTTTACGAAGCCAATGTTCGTAACTTGAATTTGCATACCACATGTAAAATTAGCATACCAAAACATAAAAATTTTAATACCTGCAGACGGACGAATTCTAGGCACTTTGCCTCTGTCCCTCGGAGAGTATAGTCGTATTCATAGAGTACCATTCTATCAACATATCCTAATTCTTAGAGATCCTTATTACAGTTTTCAAGGTAAAAATACCTTTAAGTAATTATAGGACTGTTTAAAGCATGTAATTTTTTTATGTGGCTATTTTCTCTGGCATTATTTATCGTAATTTCGAATTCATTTGGTCTACAAATACCTACCCTCGTTTGATCTGGCTTCGCTCGGTTTATTTGTGCGATATATCTATCGTTGTATAAATCACATCAAAGCCGAAATGATCGTAGTTTGTGGTACATTATTCCGTAGTTATTTTAGAAATGCGCTACCAGCCGTCGGCCGCTACCAGGTCTAGCCGCTACCAGGCTTTAATACTTCACGTTACCTTTATATTGATTATCCTTTTTTTGTTTTTGTGGACTCTGTGTATTAATTAGTCCACGGATTGTAGGCCCCTCTGGACCCCTTTTACCCTAGGGCACTACAATATTTCATCTCCATTGTTTTTGGAGTTATGCATGTTATTTGTCGTCAAGGCAGTGAGAGACTTCAACATGAGTGGAGTTCTAGTATATACAAGTATAATGACCTAAATTTGCGATCTATTACTAAGTATAAGAGAAGTAAAATGAAAAGATACAAACTAAGATCTTAGCAAGGAACGTACGGTAGACGGGTAGCTTTCTTCTATACATAAATTTCCTTAAAGTACAATAAAAGGTAAACACGAAAGAAAACGAAAGGTGAAAAAAGCATAAAGTTATCAATTATTTTAGTCATTTTCGCTATATTAAAACTGATTTGGCACATTTTGTTCAAAGACCGAAACTATTCAAGAATTCTTTTTCATTGTGGTGCTTTTCATATGTCTTGTTTGCACTCTTTTTCATTTTTCGAAAGCAATGTTGGAGTCATGGCAAATAACACTTTGTTGGAAGCTGGCTACATCTGGGTACCTTTTTGCTTTTGCAACTTGTAACTGTATAACTAAACTTTATGACCATGACCATCCGTTGATTAGACATCGTGTACATGATGAACATAAGTACTTGCTTTCGCAAAAGCATCAGGTGTTTTAAAACTTGTTAGTTATACACTGTCATAACCTATTTTCTGGACTGTCAAGTCTTTAAGCGTGGAAATATATGATTTGTGACTTTTTCTGTCTGCTAGCATTATAACGTTTTATAATACTGTAAGACAAAACAATGATGAAAGAACATTCATTTTATCCTTGGACCAGCAGACATGACCTTCGAACAATAAAGTTTTGCATGAAAAGATAATATTCGCGTTCGAAGTAATAAATTACATTTTCTAGAGGAATGAGGAATCCTTAAGCATTAAAAGGAACATAGTAAGTGCCATTCAATCGTTCATTTATACATTTTCTTTCGTTTAAGCTCTCTATACGCTTAGGTTAATTGAACTGATTTTTCTTTGGTTTACACCTAAATATGCAAAGACATTACAATGCTGGCTGATAAAACCACAATTTTGTACACCTTCCAACAATATGGCGAAAAACAAAACGCAACAAAAAAAGTAAGAACCAAAAAAAAAAAAAAAACAGAAAAACACACAAAGAACAACAACAAAAGAAAAAGAAAAATAAGAAAACTTCTAAAAACTTTGCCAGACTTAACTGGTACAAGAGCGATCAAAGATCACATGTGTCGCCTGATGATAGCCAATCAAGCAGTTGTATTGAGGGGTGATTGGACAGTTTGTTGGAAATGTAAATTAAGATACCGATCAATCCTGTAACAGTTCATTCAAACTGCATTAGTAGTATAAGAGAAGAAGTCCGGACAACTTTAAAATAATATATTTAAAGGGCCATAACTCTGACAAAAAATATTAAACTGGAAAATGCCGACAATTTGCACAACTTGACTTGGCACTGATCATTCCTGTAAAGTTTAGATGAAATTGCACCAGTAGTTTTTGAGGACAAGTCCAGACATTTTTTGTGACGAACGGACGGTCAAACAGTCAAACAGTGATACAGACGACAGAGAAGCAATCCCTATATGTCGCAGCTTTTTCTGTAGCATGTCGCAGTAATTGTTAAGCAGGCCACACAAAATCATTAACGGGACAAAACGCCTTTTTTAATCAAGGGCCATAACATATCCCAAAGGGCCAAAACTGTGATATCCCTTTATTTCGCGGATTTGTAGCAGGCGACACAAGAATTCTATATAAATATGCAAAGGTTTGGAAAGTTTAAATTCCGTCACGTGTACATTTTTTTGTTTATTTTAATTTGTCATTTTGATACGGAAATTCTTTAGAATGAGATCAGTTACTGGAAAAAACTACCTATGACAATTAGCACAATGATTATGTTACCGATCCGATCGGTAAGAGTACGTTTAAGAGGCCGGAAGCATGGATCACATAGAATCGGACTAAACGGAAATACTAGTCACTGCTACATTCTCATTTTTTTCTGTTTAAAAAGACAGCTCACGATTCAGAATCAAACTTGAAATATATACAAGTAGTGGATCAAGTTTGGCATATAGATTTCTCAATGTATGGTTTAAATTGTACATCAATATTCTGTTAAATTATACTGTTTTGCAGCAACTATAGCAATATTTCGTTTATACTGCATGAGGATATATATTTTCTGACAATATTGTCGCAATCAAATAGACGAGACATCAAATTAAATATTGATTACCCTGCCATATCTAGCCAGTTGACATTTATTTCGTCTCATTCTGACGCTGTCGTGAAACGATAACTCCCTTTAAGCCTTCAAAGAAATTACAAATAATTTTTTTTACCAGAATCATTTTTTCAGAGCACAGACAACGTTAATTGAACGAAGCATATTTTCATCAATTAACCCCGCTAAGTTTATTGCTTTGTCGTTACAGAAGCTAGCACTGGACGTTTTTCAATTTTGTTTCATTGAAGGCTGCAAAACACAGATATCCGGGCTTTTTCTGACAAATTACTATTCATCTAATTATGTACAATGCAAAATGCATAATAATAATAATAATAATAATAATAATAATAATAATAAAAACATAGAAATTTGATTTCATACTGCCCCATTACTCATAACATAACAAATTTTGAATCTTTGTGCTAATATTTTTATCTTAAATTATCAACGATATCATTCAATAAAAGAAAACTTCAATCCATTGTATCCTCAGACAATCACAAAAAATTATTGACATGGACGAAAAAGTTGAAAGGGTGGCATTACTAGTAAGAAATCTGAATGTTTAAACGATGCATTGGTATCAGAATCTTTGTTTTTGAGAGTTAGTGCATAGCAGCGTCACAGTGGTCGACTGGGTAGCAGACCCACAATGCAAAGAGGCATACTTGTGTTGTATACAGTTGGTTATGTTACTCTACAGCTGGTGTTTACTTTTATCGTTTAATTTTCACTTTTATTGTGTCAAAGGTTAAGGTATACATGCATGCAATTCTTGATGTTTGTCTGTCTTTTTACTTTCGTTACTACTTGTCTTCGTTAGTTTTCAATTGTTCATGTCTTCATATACACTTCGCCCTATAATATCGTAAGCCCTATACTATATCCTCATTTCATATTAACCACCTTGACGGGCCTCTCTGTCTAAATTTCCACTTTGACATTGCTTATTTGCACTGTACATGCGCACTTAGAAAGAGAATTTGATGACGAGAGCCACGATTTTCATCCCCGCTTTTAAATTCTTTTAGAAGCACATATTTGTGCATTTACAGGTAAATTAACAAATTGTTTTGATGCCTTGATTCATGTTTTACATTTTGTCATTCATAATTTCTGTATTTTCATTTGCACTTAGAAAGAGATAATGATGGCGAGAGCCACAATGTTCATCGTCCCTTTTAAATTATTTTAGAAGCGCATATTTGTGTATTTACAGACCATTATACCCTGGTCCAAAGACAGAACTCACAGCAGAGCCATCATAGAATTCGATGTATCTTTGGACTGCGACAATAGTCATTGCCTACATTCTGTCTCGAGATAATCAATTTACGTGCATTTCAGATAATCTCGAACGTTTATATCGGTGTTCCTTTTCGGTATTTACTTGAAAATTTTATCGGCCATTCTTAATTTCCTTTCCCCTTCCATATATATTATTTTTCTAAGGAAACTGCCACTTACCGGTCTGTTCAAAAATAAGTTTGTGTTTAACGTTATTATTAATCAGTTAGTTGAAATGGACGTCGACAACCTATGGCACGACAGTGACAAAACAATACTGAAAGGCATTTACTTGAAATGGAACCTGTATTCTAGACATTGGTCTCAGACGTTAGGAGTCGTTTCCAATGTGTCTTTTTATTCATCGGTTTTGATGTACAAGTTATAGTCAATTAGCAGGCCTAAATTGTCATGACATTAACAAATTTATATTCTGTGACCAAAAAATGGGTTAAAAGTTTGCTATCTGCATTTATTTGGTGGTTTATCACTGCTAAATAACCGTCATCTGTCATTGCTCTCCACCATTTTTGACGCGTACGAAATTTTATATCAGAAACAGAAAAAGTCAAGAGTAGACTTTCTCGTCAGAAACTTTATCTTGATACCCTTCCATATATTACTGCCTCTGAAAAAAGTTTACATGTCGTGTTATCCTGTTTTATATCTATGTTGTTCTTGACCAATTTACAAAATTTACAACTTGGCTTTTAATTTTGTCAGCTTTTTAATTTCCTGTCTATTGACATTATAGCTTTTTATACTGCCTTTCGTAAATCACAACGAAGGCGACGGATGAGTGAGTTGTTACTTCATAACCCTTCATAAGTTCGTAAGATTGTAATTCAAACAGCCGTTCCCACACAGTTCTAAACTCTCGCAACTTGACTGTTTATTTTCATACGAAGAAGAATTAGAATCTAGTGAAATTATATGAACACAGTAGGCACCTTTTATTTCGAATGGTATGGTATCATTTTCAACATTATTTATCTTTAAAAATTACCTTATATATATATTTTTTGGATATAATTCATTGTCTTTTTTTTGAAATTTCTAATAAGTATCTTCGGTTTGTTAGATTTTTAAGGTTATAACACCTACTGTTTCAAATATCATCATGATTCTGTTTGTTAAATTGAGAAACTGTTTCAATATTACGAAGTTACGAGCAGTAACAGACTCAAAATTGCCATTAAACGGGTTTCACACTGATTATATTTTAGCCCAAGTATCGACAATGCATGTAAATTATGTATTTCCAAGTATACAACCGCTTTTTTTAATATCCATGGTCACGTTGACCTCTTAAACACTTAACATTGAAAAATGGATGCATTTATATGTAGTAAAAAGACACAAGATAGTGTCAACTTTTCTATACTGTAATAATCTCTATTAGTTTTAATTAAAATATTAGGAAGTTATAGTTTTATGTATTCAAGTAATAGTTAATCGGACATGATATCAGATGTTAAAGTTCTCAAAAAGACAAATGTGCATCCATTCCTCCTCTTTTTATGTTTCTGGCACTTGCTAGACCGTAACTGTAACCACACGATTTCTGTTTAATTAGAGGAACCTCAGGTCATTATCCTAGTTATTTCTAAGATGGTGCTTGCTTTGACATATGTGAACTTTTGGCCTGCTGATTGACATATTGTTTATCCACATTTTCTTACACTGACCAAGAGAGGGAATGACAGAACTCCACGTTCCAGCGTAAGCTTTTCTTCCGAGCTTAATTTATTTTAGGACAACCTTGGCATACAATCTAATAGACGAAAAGAGATACAACAACTACTAAATGCAAAGTTTAAGATAAAGAAAGACAAATTAACTATGACATACAACAATTCGAGAAAAGACGATTTCAGAACATTTTAATCATTTCAAAATTATGCAGAACGAATGAAAACCTTTCGTTTAGAACAAATAAGGTTTGCTCTTAAGACCGAATAATTAATTCCCTTTATCTACGGAACTTTTACATACCTGTTGTTTTCAACATCCAATTTTTGCAGTTCAAATTATAACAACAAGAACTGCACTGAAAGATGACACTGCCGCCGAAGTGGTGCTTTAACCTTTGAGCTAAGTACCAGATGTAAATAAATTTGTAGAACCTTCAAAAGGAGTGTTTTTATGACATTTTAACCAGAGGTTCAGGATCGGGTAAGGGTTAAGGGGAAAATAAGCATTTGGAAGATTTCTTTCAAAGTATTATTGTGTGCAAGCATGAACTAAATCAGTTTAGCTAAAAGGGAGTAATGGCCATCATTGACAACAACACTTTCAAGGTCATGGTCATTCAGGAGTCAATGTCATACAAAAGTACATACGGTGGAAGGTCTTGTCCAAATTGCTGGCGCGTTGTGGTCAAGTAAGAAGTCAATCGATTTACTTGAAGTTATTGTCAATGTAAAAGTTGTCGGAAGGAATGACAAACAGACAGACGGACGAACGGACGGACGGTCGAACAGTCTGACAGTTCATAAACTATTTGCCCTCCTTCGGGGGCATAGACATGACATATTTTGAAATACGGAATTTATAGGCAATAACATAGTTGTTTAACATTTGACCTATTGTCACGGTCACGATCATTTAGGGGTCAAGGTTATACCAATATATGTCAATGGAAAGGTCTCGTCCAAAGGGGCGATGTGTTAAAAATGAAGTGTATCTATCAACTAATTAGGAAGAAATTGGCAACGTTAAAAACTTGGACCTTTGAGGTTCAGGCCATTCAGGGGTCAATGTATCACATATATATGTTAGTTTGAAGGTTTTGTCCAAAGGGTTGTTATATTCAAGTATGAAGAAATCCAACTATTTATTAGGAAAATATGGATAAGTTAAAAATGAGAATTGGACCTTGGAGGTCACGGTCATTCAGGGGTCAAGATCATAAAATGAACTTCAACGAAAAGGTCTTGTCCAAAGGGGTGTTGTGTTCATGTACATGTATGAAGTTAATTCATCAACTAATTAGGAAGTTATGGGCAATGTTGACGGTTTTTTTGACAAATGGACCTTTGATATTAAGGTAATTCAGTTGCCAGGGTCCTAAAATATATGTCATTGGGAAGGTCTTGTCCAAAGAGGTGTTGTGGTCAAGTATGAAGTAAATCAATTTACTGAATGGAAGTAATTGCAATATTACAGTCTTTGGAAGGAATTACAGATAAAGACAGACGGCCGGACGGACAGATGGACAGTTCAATATTATATTCCCTATATGATGTAGTAAAATATTTTGGCATAAAGCCAGAAGTACAATAGATTTTCATTTTCAAATATATTTCACCTTGCTAAATCTAAATTATGCCATTGTTTTTCTAGTAAGTTTAAAAATACAACTTAGCATACTGTTTGAATAAATAGAATTTTGATAAGAAACGGCATGATTGAGATTTTTTCAGACGTTTCTATTTACATAAATTAAACTGAAGAACTCAATTTGGGAAAAAAATATGGTGATTAAAAATGTTAAAAGGTATTCAAAAGCGAGACAACTTACATAAAACGACTAGGAGCAGACAGAAACTGTCATAAATGCTACAGCACGTTTACTATGCCTTATGCATTCTAATGAGCAATGTTCAAACAAATGTTTTGAATAAAACCGTTTTTGTTATTAAGACTTGCATTTACGATTACGTTTTTATCATAAAAAGTACTGCAGGACTTTATGGTAGTTCAGACATCTTAGCGCATGGTTATGCATGGGAGTATAAATATCATCACAAGTTTTGTCTGATAAGCGAATAGTCATATCATCCCCTCATTATTTATTGAAACGTGTTTGTTTTACGAGATATAACCTAAAAAACACATTTGCAAACTCATTGTTTCGGGTGAAAAAAAAAACAACAAACAAACAAATTAACCCTATAACTAACATCGATTTTCTTGATCACATAACTTGCAAAAACATGTTATTTACATTGCCAAAACAAACTGTTACCTGAGCACACTCTAACAGTATATATATAAAACAACTGGCCTGTATTTACATTCCTATTTTATAAACTAAATTTAACTATTCGTCTCTTGAAATGCGTAACTATCTTCGCTAGGGATACAGACATATGATTGTTTTTTTCATCGAGATGAAGAAAATTTTTCTGAAGAGGCTGAGAGATTAATCTCTTCATGGTTTAGGAATACTAGATTCCTTGACAATTTAACCGGGAGATTTTGCAAAAGCTTGCAGTAAGCAGTCAACTAAGTATGATTACGTCAAGGGTAAAAAAGTGCAAACTACTAATAACAGCATTTTCAGCCATAAAAGGTTTTTGAAAAACAAATGTAAAACATGTTTGTTACGAATAAAATAATATGATCTACGTGTTAAACTCCGGTATTTCTCCTCCAAGAATAGAGTCCAGTAATGTTGCTCTATGAACCGATGGTCTAGTATCACTTAGTCATACATCTAACGCCTGTCACCGGTGTGGAGTAAGGTGGAAACTTGTATCCCGGTTATTTGCACAACCTTTTTCGGGGTTGTTGCTTTGGCCGAGTGGTCTAATGCGTTTTCACGTTCATTGCTAAGCGGTCAGTGCCGATCGGTGCGGTTTGGAAACCCACTTAGAGCATGAATATTGATATCAAATAATCTCTTAGACGGTAATGAAACATGAAGATTTAAATGTATCTGACGTCTAGGAAATTAAAATTAGAGACTACATCCTCTTTTTCAATCAGTTTTCGTGAATTGATGCCACTATTTATTCTAGCTGACAAAACCATACCTTCTTGAGAAACAAATACCGAAAAATCAATGCAGGGAACATACTGATTCAGAAAATAGGCCAGCACTACTTCAGCTTCTACAATACCTGTCTCTAATTGAATTACTGACGTTCAGTAAACTTGAATTGTTTAAAGTCAAGGATATAATCTTAGATTTCTGCTAAAGGTTTCCACAAACTTGAGCATTTATTAACATTGAGAAGACCTAGATTTGAACAGATTGTTTTATTTGCAATAATCATACTCGGGAACTTACTTGCAACATAATATCCGAGTTGCTTATTACGAAAACGTTGCGGACATGTTTTGTGATAATATTTCACCAAAGCGCCAAAAGTATATCAAATATTTTATTTAAAGATTCTTTTTTTCCGACGTTGAAAATTATTGCTCGTGTGTTGAAACATATTTTACGAGGAATGTTCAAATATGAATGCATCTAAGTATGTAAAATTTGATTCTTCATAGGTTTCACTGATTTTTTTTTATTTTGTTCCCTTAAAGTATTCACCTGCAACAGATAATTATGCAATGTGTCAGTCTCCGAATCCAATCTTAGAAGGCATTTTCATAGTCTTTTTAGGTATACTATGAAGACACTGGAATATTGCAGAGCCGAGGTGTTTGCACTGAACAAATTTTCGACCTGAAAGGTATTTTTTTAGCTTTGGAAACAAACGAAATCACAAGGGGCAAGGTCAGGTGAATACGGAGGATGGGGGAGCGCAACGACTTTTTTTCTGTTTCAGAAAGTCTTGCACTATAGACGCCTTGTGAGATGACGCGTTGTCATGCACCAATCTGACATAGGCCAAACCTGTTGCGGGTCTCCGTTTTCGAAATGATTTGTTAGTTTTCGAAGAACTTTTGTCTTGTAAAATTTCGCATAAACAGATTTGCCTTTAGGAACTGCAACCTGAATTGCGAGACCCTGAGTTGTAAAGAAAATGATATACATTACTTTCTTTATACTGATGGTCCTTTTTGCAATGCATGGTCTTTGCCAGACTTTGTAGCCCAAATCTTGTTTTGGTGTTTTCGTTTTGGCTCATAAAAATGAACCCATTTTTCGACACCAGTGACGATATTTGCATAAGACCGTGCATTGTAATTTGTCCATACACAGAATAGATTTCATCAAAAATGTCTTTACACCCTATGCCAAGGAGACAAACAATTCTTAATATAAGACCGTATTTCATTGGCATATTCTGATCTTCTACCAACCATTTTTATATTAGAATATACGAGTAGACAATGTTTAGCGAGCTATAAACACAGCTAAAATGAATGGATTTTAATGAATGTGGTATCAGTGTAAAGCTAACATGTATATCTACCGAATAACCTTCGTTTCCTCGTGTTTTTTTTTTTTTTTTGCAATATTGAACAATATAAAGTTCTAGATGCATTCATATTTGAGCACTCCTCGTTAGATATGGTTTTATATTCAGTGTATTAAATTCTATTGCACAGCAAGGTGTTTTGTTTTCATAACAATTTCATTGTCAAACAACACCAAGTCTGTCACGAAATTTCTTTTTTAGACATTTTGTTCTGAGAACATACTTAAACAAAACAAAGTTATTTTTCTTACTCACGGGAGGTGTTGATAGGTAATTGAAATTTCATTAAGCATTGTTTCTGTAATAGTGAATTACATCAACATATTAAGAACAACTTCATGAGTTGAAAGCTTCATATGACTTCTAAACTGGCATTTTTGAGGCAATGAATTCTCGTTTATTAGTTTTGAAGTATATTGTCCAAGAAAAACCGTAATCATTTCCACAAATACAACATTAAAAAATAAAGTTTAGTGTGTAAACAAAAACAAAATATCCTCACTTTATTTCTTAAAATCTACTAATTAATATTGAAGCAACATGATTTACATGTGACTTATCGTTACTTATTTTCTCTGTTTCTGCAACTTTAAGCGCTAAAAAATATTAAAATAGATACAGTAACTGTTCTTTTTTTCTGTAAGTACAATGTATTGATAAATCTGAAAAAAAAAATCAACCGAGATAACAGTTATATTTTAAATTAGAAATAAATACCCACACATGACAAAACATCCTTCAAAAAAAGTATTCGAATAAAATGCCTTTTCCTGACACATATTGAGCGCGCTGAGAATATAAATAACTAACCGATATTTGCAATGAATCAGTATGATCAAAATTGCTTTGGAGTGAACAAGAGAGTATGTTGTTAAAAAAGTCCGTCTGTTTACCATGCTTTACTAGTAAATTATACTCCTAAAACAGTATTTTTAATTATGAAAATATTGTAACAACTTCAATACTAACTCTAAGAATAAGTATTGTTGATTTTTTACAATACAATTTTTTTCCCTTAATTTTGTGGCTTTAAAATGTTGAACTTCACTTTACTTTGACGCAGCGGTTACTTCCATCACAAGTTACGCTACCGTTGGCACCACTTGTCACGTGATTATGGTTTCAAGTACAAGAACAAACTGTAGTCTTCCTTTTAAGTTTTTGTTTTCTTTTTGATAATGTCAAAACATCGCATAGTAAGATTTTTTTCCAGAAAAAACTTGAAAGAAAACATTTATGAATAGTTTATATATGCACTACGGCTCATTTTCATCCCAAAATAAATGTGTGTGGGCAGTGTTTAGTGATTCAGTGGGGGAAATAACTGTGCGTGATGTACATACAACGGAAATTGCTACAAAAATAATTAGCAAAACACTAAAACGTATATTAAGATGCTCAAGCAGGTACGATGAATAATATAAATGTTTTACATGGTTTTATTTCACATTCTCCTAAGGGAAGCAAATATACACTTTGTTGATGAAACTAAGGCATTTTGTTATGTTGTCAGAGACAATTTATGGTAGAGCTAAGACTCATATCGTAAAAAACGATTCATATCGTAAAAAAACTGTGTACGAGTCTCCTAAGTGGTGAAATATTGTGGAATAGATTTGTATACAATAGGTTTAACAAGGGAACGTTTATCTCCCTCCCTTTGTATTTTCCATGAATAACAATGACAGATTGTGATAGGTTATGATTTTGATGTTACTATATCTAAAATATTTTTATAAGTGCATGCAGATGACATAACTACACGAGCCTTTAAAATTTCAAACATGTTTTATTGGTTTGCAGTCCAGAATGTATTGTAGAAATTTCACTCGTATAAAGCAATTCCAGTTTTCATATCCCCGAAAGAAACCAAGCTTTTGATTTTTAAAATTTGTGGCGGCGAGAAGTCCGGGTTGTATTACAATATTACACATTCATATATAGACATGCCAATCTCAAGTTTCGTATGATCTCATTATTTCACACTTAGGTCATTTAAGAGTATGAAAAATGAATATTACCATAACAGACATAAACTGATATTTGATATTCATATATTATTCTAGCGGTTATTTCATATTTCTATTTTGCAACAATTTTAATGTCTTTTGCAAATCAATACTACTGAAAGAAAGACATGACATTCGTCGTCCCCTGTTTTGATTCATATCTTTCATGCCAAAGCATATGAATTAAGCTGAATATTATGAGAAATTAAATCAGCAAGGAAATTTATAAGTTTTCTTCAGAATCCTTTTACTAACGTCAGATGAATATCAGACATAAAAAGAATGAAATTTACGACATCATTAATTTTATGACATTAAAATATCCACGCGGTTTCCTGATTTGCTATGTCGAACCTTCTTGTAAATCTGGAAGAAAAATCGCAAAAACTACTCAGTATATTTCACATGACAGAAATATTAGATTCTCTTGACTAGCTTTATGTTCGCCTAGATCGACACTTTACTGAATTTAACATGTTAAATAAATCTAAGAAATGGGTAAAGTATTCAGGCTGAAAATTTGAAGTAGCAGAGGTATGCTAAGTAAACATAATTTCTTAATAGTAACTGCTTACGACAGAATATGGACTTAATTGCTATTTTCAAAAATCCGAACCAAATAAAAAGAACTTTTATTTTACTTCATACTTTTGGTAAAGTATATTAACCATTTGAAAAATAAAGATTGACTGTAGAAATACGGATACAGCGGCAATAACGACACTTTATTTCGAGAGTTTAGTGCTTTATTGTGGCTATTGTCAAAAGTCTCTTATAAAAAAATTGAAACTGGAATTGCATTTATTATCAAACTATGGCTTGCAGGTCATTTGCTTTGCTGACAAACACGTTTTTTATTGTTTTTTCCTCGTTACTATAATAATAATTAAGAAAAAATATAGATGTTTATCCTTTTTATACTTATTAATAATTGCAAATTAGTATTACAGGAAACAAAAAGTCATTCAAAGTCAATATGTAAGATTCTATACAGATTATTGCATTGATATCAAAATACAGTTGATTTCCCTTGAGAAAATTGGAAAGTACCGGCAGGAGGCTGTGAGAAAAAGCAATAACTTTACTAATCCTTCAGTTTATTTCGCTCTTTGAAAAAATAATTTTAGTAACCTACGAATGAGATATTTGATTGGACTAATTTGACTTCCTTTTGTACTTTTCGTCTTTAATTCAACACATGTTATTGCAAAATGAAATGCATTTCAGCTAAAAATACAAATGGACAAGTAAAAATGACTTAAAGAGGAACCTAAAATCCAAATTGTACATCTTCAGTAAGCATACATTCTAAACTATGCATTCAGACGTTGTTCTAGAGTATCTAGATTCAGTTATAAAAAAAAACATAAATACAAATGAATAAACAAACGTTCTGAGGCTTACAGTACGAGTATTTGTTGCAAACAAACCAAATAGAATACCCTTTACCTGAGTATTAGTTCATTATCACTTGGTATTGATAAAAAGCATCAGGACATGTTGACTCATTGGTACAATATTGTAGGTTTGTTGATGATCAGCCAAGACACCCCTTTTGTCCTCCGCTGTAATACCGGTATTATGTACAAAAATGTAAGACCACGTTTTTAATTTCAAAATTCATCTTAACTATGATTTCTTCACTCATTTTCTTCACACCCGATGCGTTATACCATGCACCAAAAATTAAAAACACTGTTTTCTTCGCAAAGGTTATCCTCGTCATTACAACCAGCTGTGTTTATATTGGTAGCTACCATATAATACTTAGCTAATCATTAATCTTCACCGACCCCTGTGGGAAAATACGGAAATTAATCTACGTACGTGTGTAATCAGAGGACTTTGTTCGAAACCGTTCGCTATAAATTAATATTTCCTAATGAAAAAAAGTTACGTGTTGTTACGGTAGAAGTTAGTAGAGATATTAAGATTTACTTTCTAGAAAAAATGCGCAGAGTAGAGTATCCTCTAGAAAGAATCGCAATTAACAACAAGTTAACCGGTCGTAAGAAATAGTGTTTAAATAAGAAAAACATATCAACATAATATACTTTACTTACTAAAGTTAAAGAAAACTGAAATAATTTTTAATTTTCATTTCTGAAAACTTTATGACGACTGGTTTTAAAAGCAGTGATTATTAAAAATGTTTTAGCATATTGCAGATGAAAGAATATACAAGTAGATATCTCGTGTTACGCTCAGTTTTATTTCAAAGAAAAAGGTAATTAGTCTAGATAAATTTCTTATTATCAAAGAGTTCAGGGAAGTTTGCTTCAGGTTCTTAAAATTTCTAATATCTTTACCTGTTTTATTAAAGAAAAGAATAATTTGTTTTGGTACTCATATGTGAAATATAAAACCAGCTTCTGTAAATTTAAAGTTGAAGAAGTGTCATATTTTGTTTGGATGACAGTTTTGAAAGATTTTTCGTTTATAACAAGAAACATCATCCGATATGTCCGAGATTTTGCCGATTTCTTTTATTCTCGACTTTGGCTCTCAAGATTCTAGCTTTGTTATATATATATATATATATATATATATATATATATATATATATATATATATATATATATATATAACTCAACATATGCTACAGGAGTTGTTATTGCAGAGCTAAGTTTTGCTGAGAGAAAAGTTGAAACTATAAGTTTGATCATACTGAGAATTAGTTTAGTCTCATTTATTTTACATCGATTGCGATACAACTTCTTACAACTTAGATTCACCACGCTCGATGACTGCTTCCTGGGTTCCATACCAGTATTCGCGCAGCGGTGAGGAATGTGAAGATCGTGAGAGAACCTCGTCTCCGACGGGATTCAAACCCGCGACCTCCGGATCCGGAGCCCTGCGCTCTACCCCTGGACCACGGTGCCTTCTATACTGAGAATTGTTTGCAGCTGAGCGATGTAATATCTAGCACAACATCAGTTCATGTGAAAAAGATATCGAAGACTCCGAACTTGACATAAAGTTTTAAAATGTGCTTTAGCTAGAGCATTTCCTTGAAGTCGAGAAAAACAAATTGCGATAAACATTCGAATTAATACATCATTTTGTTCATTTATTAGACAAAAGTCTTTCGCTAAGATTGATGGGATTAAGACAATATCACACAGCAGCTATCATTTCTAACCACGAGCTTAACTTAATAATTCTTTGCTGAGTTAAGATTTGTGACTGATTATAACCTGAAGCAATATGTTAAAACCATGCTGTTTCTTTTCTGGTAATTCTGAGCTGTTATAAGAAAGAAAATAATGTTATATATATAATATATATAGAAACTTAACATCTCTCTTTGCTCTGTAATCTTTAGTTTTGTAAATTTGTCAAGAAATAATTTCTAATTATGTTATTCACAGTCATGTTGCCTAACAGGTGAAATGCCGAAATAGTTGAATAACATTTCGAACAAGACACTTTGTCAATTTTTTGACACCTATTTGGATAATTAAAACGAATGGAAAAAATACGTGTTTTTCAAAGAGGTTATAAAAGATTTAAACAGGGTAAGTGCCATGAGAATGTCATACAGTCGGTAAAAACTGATCATTAATTGAAAATACTGATTATGAATGCAAAAAAAAAAGATCATGAATGCAAAATTCCATTCATGGTTCAGGAAAAATGTTAAAACATGGTTAAAGACTTATGTAGGAAAATGATTCAGTGAGTTCGATCCGGTCTGCATTATTAAGACATGAGATATTGTATCGCATGCAAGTCTGCCAGAATATCCTTTTCAAAGAAATACTGCAAATGAGTATAAATGACAGAAACTCTGATCAAATATGCATTTTCGAGACATCTAAGATATTAATATGCAAGTATGCATCACAAAACTGTTTCATAACTAAAAGCTAAAACTTTAATAAAAGTAAAGGTTCCGCTCGCTGATGTCTTAACTTCATAATACATATTATAGTATTTCAGTTATGCAAATTGAGGAAGGGTCTGTTCGTATAGCGCAGATAATTTGTAAAAGTAAATATAAATGGACATTTTTGGAATCTCTAGTTAGATGCAAAATGTCTTTCAGTAGCTTTATTTGAAACTTTTAAGACAAGTTGTGTTAACTTTGAAAACTGACATACACTGACCACAGTCCTCAAACACTTGAGCTACTTAGAGGTCTTAATGCAAACACTGTATTAATGGATAAGATATTTTACTAATAGGAAGTCGTTTCTCAAGCGTGTCTTGGGACGAATTAATAGAATTGAGTGCACGAATGTTGTGTTATAAAAGTGGTCAAAATGACAAAGACGCATTACATGTAGTGATCAATGCTAAAATTACTGTGTGTGTGCATGCGTGCGTGCGTTTTGTGGAGGACTCATGTAAATTCGGAGAGGAAAATGTGCTCTTCAACCTATAAGATTGATAAAAAAAGTGAAAATAATCCTTGCAGTATAATTTTTTTAAATACCCATTTCTTAAGTCAATGGTAGTAATCATTGTTTTACAATGATAATACATTGTATCAAATTGAAAGTATCTGTGCCCCCGGAGAAAACATATTGTTTTTGGTATGTCTGTCTCTTTGTCACAAAACTTTAACCTTGACCATGACACAAAAGTCCTTCAAACTTAGCCTCCAAACTTCACAGGTGCATGCATTTTGATGAGCTCTAGCCGCAAGACCGCCTTAGAGGTCACGGGGTCAAATGTCTACGCCCTTTGCGACATTGCGTTCATTCGAACGTAGCGCTTGTTCTTCATTTTTTCTTTTTGTTCAAGTACAAAAAACACGTAATATGTTCAGTGCAAATTGATTCTGTTTTAAGGCTAACTTTGAACACTAAAAACACCTAAATATTATAACATTTTATGACTTATGAATAAACACAGTAAGTAATACCAAGTGTTTAAATGAAAGATTGTGAGGATTTCTTTGATATTTCGAAATTATGTGATTGTGAAGTATTTTGTGTGGGAATAATATACTGAAATTTGTGTTTTAGAAAAAAAATACTAAAAAGTTAATGATCTTATTTGTAAGGTTTCTTTTTCCGTCAGAGAAATTTCAAGAGAATTTGATTCTGTTTATTGCCTGGAAGAGGTGACACGTTGCAAAGCTCGATTAAAATATCCAGAATCCACACAAATAACTTGGATTTTGAGATAACAAAACCTCACTAGATTATCTCGGTGAGATTCACGTTTCAGCACGCATCCCAATATTTGCACAATTTTTAAATATATAACACTTCTTTTAGACTGAAGACATATTTGACCTTAGTAAGTCGTATTTTACCAAGCGCGAAGCTTGCTTAAAATAAATTTTGTGTTAAATGTGTTAAGCTTACTCTGATTTTGTGTCCCCACCAGGGGGAGGAGGGACACTAAGATTTACCCTTGTCCGTCCGTGCATGCGTCCGTGATTTCATCCGAATAGTTAAAGAATCACAAAACCGTCCAAGATGAGTTGTTGTGCACCTGGGATATTGTTTGCAGCTTGTCCCAGAATGATCACAGTTACAGCCCTTGAAATAGTTAAAAAGGGGCATTTTAAAGTTTGTGCCGCACATAGTTCCGTAAGTATTTGAAATAGAATCACATAAACTTCCAAGAATGCTAAACATAAAGCCTTTTGTGCATCGATGTTTTGTTTGCAGGTCATCACCGTTTGCCGACAGTTACGGTACTGAAATAGTAAAAATAGGCATTTTAAAGTTTTTGTTGTGCATAGCTCCTAAAGTAATTAAAATGAAAATTATAAAACCTCACAAGAATGTTCGCCATGATGAGTTGTTGTACATCTAAATTTTTGTTTTCAGCTCGTCCAAGTATGACTCGGTGAAATAGTAAAAATGGGCATTTTAAAAAGGGGGTTGATTGGTTTGAGTAGACAATTCATACGTAAAATGTGAATCAAGCTTGATATATATTATGTCTATTTCATTCGGTACTTTTCAGTCACAGTAATCACGCCTATATTATTTTATTCAGTGGCAATTAAATGCACCTCTTAACTTTTCATTTTGTATATAAAGAGATGGCTTGTGCAAACCCTCTTCAAATTAAAATGACCTTTTTCCTGACTGGCGTATTTGCGAAACAAACGAACAAACGAGAGATCTTGTTAAAACAATGCGTGAATCCCCATGACTAAGAGCAATTTAATGTTTAACTTGAAGTTGTTTTCTCTTCTGACAGGAAGTACATATTGTATGTGTTGAATTCAATATCTGTCTCTGTCATTTCAGGCAAGTTATAGTTAACGGACTAGCGTAAGTCAATTTCCTTTCGAAATTTCAGATAGATCTTAAATTAAAGAGCAAAATACAGCATTCATCAGTATTTCCTTTTTAAAAATTATTTATGTTACTGCTGTATTGCTGTTTAATGTATGCAATTTCCGCTTTTATTCTCTGGCTGGATGTCGTAAAAACAAACGCATGAAAATTCTTATCAGTAAGTTTAACATTTTAACTTTTCGTACATTTGTTTAGTGCTGGCGGACTCTCTTTTCGAAATGTTAGGTCTGAAGGCCAGTTTAAATGTGCGTGCATTTAAATAAGACGCTGAAGTTTATTTTATCTGCCGAACAGAATAAACTTGACATATCAAGCTTGAATAGTTTCTTTTCATGTTATTTCATACTATTTCTGATGGTCTTGTATTTTTCTTCACTTGTGAATTTTCATGTGTAATTTAATCATACCATTCAGAGAAACAGAAACTGAAGTAACTATGTTGGATGAATCGAGTTTTTGTTCTGTTCTGTTCCAAATAAATAGGCTATTTACATCTGTCGCATGCTTTCGTATAAAAACTTAGCGCATTACAAGTCGTAAATTTGCCTTTCACACTCATATTTAGTGTTACATAATAATACGTTTAACAGTTTGAATTCAATGCGTTGTATAGGTTTCTCAGGTAGAAAGCTGACGATTACAAAAAGAACTTGATTACACCATCAGTGTCTCCGTGATCACGTGATCAGCAATTTATTTTTCCTGGGCGTATTTCTGTTGCGCTGTAAAATAGTTTCAAGCCAACTGACTCTCATAAACAAGATAAAAAGCTTGTTGTAATGCTGCCAGGTTCGTAGGTTTGTTTATCTCTGTCAAGGGCATGTTACACTGTAAGACGCTAATACCTGGAACATATAGTGCCTGAAAATTAAAAAAAAATACGCTTCTATGAATTATTTCATAGCTCTAAAATATGGTTGTCCTTATCACAATAAAATCTACGAAGCTCGTTCTTGATTTTTTTCTCTCAAAGTCTCAAACACACGAGTTGAAATTTGGTACAAGTTCTAGCAACGTCATTATGGCGTATTTCTTATCGAAACTGCATTTAAAAAGATGAGAAAAATGTTCGTCGTGGCATGACATTCTTCGATTTTTGAAAAACAAGCATGTTCTTTAAAAACGTGTATTTTTATGAAATGTGATTACCTTTTCCAGGTTTGTTTTGGTCGAGGGCTCTACAACGGAACTGTCGAGGGCTCTCATTTAAACAGATCACCAAAATGTAAAAGAGCTACCGTTTAGTAGGGGTGACGCTTAACACTGGTAAATAATCTAAATTGATCTTAGATACATATCTATAATTAAATTTATTTATTTTTTTTTTTTTTTGGGGGGGGGGGGTAAAATTAAGCCAGCCGCCAGGGGCAGGGGCATGTTTTTATGAGAACTGTAAATTGTGATGAAAACAACATGCCAAACTTCCCTAGATACATCAACTGCATAATTCTGTAGAAAAGCAGCTACATGTTTCGTGGACAAATCCCGTAAGGCAACAATAAAACCCGAGTAGAAATTGCCTGAACTTTTACATTTCACACACTATCAATTCCAAGAACCAATGCATTAAAAGTTAAAATGGGATATTTGAAGGTTCAAGAAACCATAGCTTTGAGACTGCCCGGAGGTTAAAATTACTAGAACAAAAATGAGATCCAAAATAGTTTAACAACAAGCACGATGAAAACATATATTTAGAAATATCGGTCACTCTAGACTTTGAAATTATGCATGTATGCTTGTAACGAATAGTAGACAAATGCACAGAAATATTAGGTATTTACATGTTAAAACTTTATTTTCAATGGTTTTGAAGTTCCCGTGTTCCCCATGTTTGTTTAAATTTTTACATCCATAACTCATGTAAAGTAAGGTCATTACGTCTATCTGCAGTCTGGTTTTAATTTAATGAGCTTGTGTACTAGTATTCTAATTTTAGATAAATCAGATGAACCAGTTGCACAAAATGTGCATACTTCCAAACGTCATCATTAGGACAATAATTAAAGGGGCTGTGCTCCAGATGACACAAAAAAGAAAGTTTTCTTGTATTATAAATTTCTTGTGATATTTATGATTATTGCTTAAGAACTGACTAACTGACAAAAAATAAGTCAGGTAATCACATTATAAATTGATTTTTTCCTTTCATTGTGCTATACCGTAACGCGACGGTATAACTATATTGTATAAGATTTAAAGTAAATAATAGTTATTTCACATACGGCGATAGTGGTGACAGTTAAAGCGTTGTTATTATTTTGTTAACATGAGGGTCCAGAGTTCAAATCCGGCTGAAGCGAATATATTTTGTTCGTTCTATTTTGACTTTTATAATCAGTTTTGAAGTAAAATATCATGTTTTTATAATCTCACGGCATCTAGATATTTTATTTAAGTAAAAAAAAAAATTATATCAAATCTGGAGTTCAGCCTCTTTAAGTACAATATTGTTCTTACATGTTACACGCGCAACATTTATAAACGCCAACTCATTAATGATATTTCACACTTAAGACAGCAATACGATTATCTGGTATATCTGGTGGTCTTAAGTTCATTAATAAGTGTGCTTTGTTGCGATGGTGTATGAAGTAGGTATATATCAAATTTGATGTTTCTGAACGTTCCACGTTCCATTTAAGATGCATTGTTACAACTAAGGTCGTCATACCTCGCATACTATATTTGTTATTTGTGAACACGATGGCATGGATGGCTTGAACTTTAAACAAAAGATTTTGTATAAGTAGCGCTTGACGTTATTTCATTTATTAAATAATGAGTGTGACGAAAAAAAATCTTGGATTTTAAAGTTTGCAAATAATTTTGAATGAATCCAAACCTAAGGTTTTTGTGTGAATATTACAGATAATTGTCACTGTACAATAGCAATGAAATATCCCTAAACCAATGTTTGCATAAAATAAGGAATAGCGTCTGTTGTATTACATAGTTACGTTTTATGTTAATGTTAGCTTAATAAAAGCTGGAAACTGGTACTAGATGCAATGCCAAGATTCGATGCCCTCCTCTCGTACAAGTTCATTTAAAGGTTACAGAAACCATAAAAAATGTCTTTTACATTTTGTTAACAGCAGCACATGGAATGTGTATTTATAGAAAATCATTGTCCTTAATGTTTTTCCCTGACGATAATTACAGAGAGTGTGCATGTCAGTCGTACGTCGAAAAAAAAAAGAAAAAAAAACTGTGAAAATACGTCGTGTTGTGCAAAAAGCATTTAGACAATACTAGGTTTGTTGATTATAACGTATATACAAAGGCAGCTGTAAAAATGCGGAATCAGATCAGTCACTTCTTGGGTCATCTCGGTTTTATTCTTTTAACTGAGAGTTAATAAGAATGTATAGATTGCTTTAACAGAAACAGGCGTGGAATAGTAACGTGACATTTAAATTGCACAGCTTCTATTTCTTCACCTTCACTATTTTTTGTACTGAAGATTGAACGGTTCTGTACCAGCACGCTAGTAATTAAAGAAACAGCATGGTCACATTGTGTGTTTTATGAACGCATTTTTCTACCGCGTGATGGTCCATATTACAGACACTGCACTGTTTCTTTATTGATTTCTTAGTAGTTTTAGCAATAAATTCAACCGTTTAAGAATTGCATTAACCAAAGGATATACTGAGTATTCTCTTACTAGACACATAAATTAGTCTTCAAATTATAAATAATTCTAAAATATTTTATCTGAGATAATACACGTATTTTGAAAATGGCAACACTATTTTCAAAACGGTACCATTCATAGAAAAAATGTTTAAAAAAAATTGTTTTGTTTTGTTTCAACTGTATTATACAAATTTTGCAACTAGAACTATCGCTGAATACGATTCATACCCCCAACAATGTCACTGATAGAAGGTGACTAGGATATTTGAATATATGGAAAATGGAATAACTTTTGTGTCATAAAATAGTTGTGTTTTATGGAAAGAAAGAAAAAACTTCACAGGTAAAAGAAATGAATAAAGTTTGAATCATCAAATCAAGAAACATGTAGCAGTAACCTTGGATTTTGCAAATTTACAAAAACAAAGAAATTATGAGCTACAATAAAGAATATCATGTATTCAGCCAAGTAAGTAAAAAGTCCTCATCTTAATTTGTTTGTCTAATATTTGACTTTCAAGTGTGACCTTGACCATGAGCTAGAACAAGGGCAACACAAGTTCAACACCAGTTCTGTATATCTTCTTCATCAGGGAAACATTTAAGCTAAGTTTGAATAAAATCCTTCAAGGGGTATAGGATTTAAAGAGCGGACAAAAAAGTTGTCTAACTTTCCAGTGTGACCTTAACATTGAGCTGACACAAGGGCAATATGGGTTATGCACATTGCCTTGTTGAGATGAACATTTGAGGGAAGTTAGAAGAAATTCCTTGTCTTATAATTCATTGTCTAGATCTTAAAGATCATGAATTCTTATCAACCTATATAAATTGAGACCATATCCTGTCATAAAGCTCACAGTCTTTTCTTTTAAACCTTATATAGAATAAGACCATATGTCTGTTTATCCGTCAGTCCTTTCTTTCGAAATTGTGTCGCGCATAGCTCCAAAAGAATTTGAGGTAGAATCTCAAAACTTCACAGGACTTTGGTCAGCATGACTCTAGTTGTGCATCTGGGTTTTCACGTCTGGATGCATTCAGTCATGTAGGAGTAATGGCCCCTGAGTGGTGAGGTCATCTTTGTCCCATGGACACATTTCTAGTTTTAAAAGCAATCTCTAGTTTTATACAAGCAGTTTGAATCTTGAGTTCACCTATTTATCTGCATGTACTTCCATAATTGCAACAATGAAATTTGAACTGACAATGAAATTTGCAGAAGTAGCTATGTTTCAATTATGATAGGTGATTCATGGCCATCATGGGCCTCTTGTTTGTTTCAGAATTTCTTCACCAGTTTAGGCAGTGTGAACATCGCAAGATTGCCTCAGTCATATTTGACCAGCATGATGAGCTGCATCAGATAGAACCTCAACATTACCTCAATTTTGAAGGTACAGCACACCTATTAGCATGAAAATATTATTTCAAGGTCATTGCATTAGCATGTATCTATCTTTGTATATCTTTATTTTTAGACATGCAATAACAATAGTAAGCCTTTAACAAATTAATTTGAAATGTTTTTTTTTCATAAGTACTAAACACAAACAGATACAAATCTAAAGTGGAATGTGGGATAAAAATTGTATCGTCATATTTTGTAAGTTGAAGAGGCATTCATGAGGTTGGACAGAATTTTTTCGATATTTTGTTGTAAGTAGGAGAATTCTGAAGGGATTTGTGTCTGTAGCAATAAAAAACTTCACATTTAAAACCACACATAATAAAGATACATAATAAGAAATTCGTATTCAGATTAACTTTTGGTAGGCTTCAACCTAAAATAATTTATGGCCTTACAGGAATTAATATTGGCCTTTTTGACTTATGAATTATTATTGTTGCAATTCTTTTTAGATTGAGAGCATGGTTATTCTTCTACTTAGCCAGATGTAAGTTTATTTATTTTTGTGTCGTTGTATTTTCTGGTCCTGTGGGATGTGTAAAAAGCTGATGCTAGAGAGCTGAGAAATGTTGCACATTTCATAACCTCACCTGAACACACTGAGTCAAACTGTGTCTGCTGTTATAATTGTTGGGTGCATTTTGTGTGTCGAAGGGATCTTTTTACAGATTTTATTAACTATCCTAACAGCATTCTTTAATTGACATGTAGTGGTTTTAAAAGTCTCCCCATGTTTAAATTAAGTATAATTATACCTTTTGGTCCTTTGAGATCCTGAGTCTATCCATTAAATGTGTTATAGAGTTCTGGTTAAGTATGCTATTATTCTTCCTTGGCTGCATTAATTGCTCCTAATGGATTTTTTAAAGAGTGTAATAATGTAATCAAATTGAAATGACTCAAAAGAACAATGTGACTTACTACTAATAAATGTCCTAGCAAAATTTATCTTAAAACTGCTTAAAACCTTTTTGCAATTAAACATTGTTAAATATGTATATATTAATATATATATATATCTTAATAATGAAGGAATAACTTGCTTACATTGAATTGATGTTGACATAAAATCCTAACTTAAATAACTTCTCTTTTAATTTTGCATTTACAGGTAGCAGAGGCAACCAGAATTGAGGAGGTGCCAGATGTCCGTGTTTGGTCTGAGTCACTAAGATCACATGGTCTTGTTTCTTATGTAAAAATGTTTTGCTATTGTTGTAAAAATATTATTGTCACCATTCAAAGAAGATTAAGGAGTTATGTGCGAGTAATGAGAATACCTTCATTCCTGCACTTCCTGCACTTCAACAACTGCAGGAACCAACTCTAGCCGAAGAAAAAACTGAAAACAAACTCAAAACAAACAGGACAAAGTGCCATTCTTATATGTCAGAATCAGGAAAAGAAAATTTCAAAATGGTGTGGCACAGAATGTAAAAAATACCTAATCCAATAATGTGATTATTTTCAGAAGGCAAATTTACACTTACTACAGTGTGTTTGTTGACAACCATGTAGATTGTGGGAATAGGAATATCTAACAAGATTTCTCATATCATGAGATGAGGACTGCCTTGATTTCCTATCTAAACTTGCTTTATATAGATTATACAGAAGGGTTTCCCTGTCCAGAGTGTCCAGGAGATTGTGGTCCTGACATTGTCATTTGTGATGGGACCTCTCTTTGTTTTCAAAGAAGAATGTGGACTTGGAAGAATTCGGAATTGCCAAAAGGCAGTGGCCCAAAAGGGAAATCTAAGTATAAATATGTTTTAATAACTTCTACTGCTTGGTGAAAATCTAGAATGCATTTCTTTGAAACAACCATTAACAAGAAGACAAAAAACAGAATCACCAAAGCTTGATAGCCCACATGAACAAAAGAAAACAGCCAAAGACATTTGAAATAGTTTTCCAAATTGCTCAAACTGTTCTCTCTGCTACAAAAATGGTCGCCAGAACTTACTAGATAGATAACCTTTAAATGACAACTCCTTCTTAACCACTTGATCAATTTCAACCAAACTGCACAGGATTATTGTTGTATGGCCCTTTTACAAAATGTCTAAAAGTATTGCGCTCTACAGCAAAACATGGCTGCCAGAGCTGTCTTTTGTCGCTTATGGCAATATACTCACTTGAGCTTTTAAAGGGACATTATGGCTCTCTTGTTGTGTGTACTACCAGCCCTTTTTTATATTTTATTGAATTATTCAAGATATGTCACTGAATACTGCCATCGACTTTTGATATCTTCTCCATGGGTATGCTGTAGGAGGTGCAGTTGTGCGTGACAAAAATGCAAAAGTGCTAACTAATGCAGAAAAACAAGAATTGTTTCGTCTATTGAAGGAATTCCCATCACTGATGCTGTTTCTGAAATCTATAGATGATGGAAGTTTAAGGCTTCACCTAAATTCAGAAATTTGGTAACATCATTATCTTCATCTTCTCCTGTCTGTGCATACATTCACCTGAATGAGAAAGTATACTCTTTGATGGAAGATTTGATATCTGGATATAAGATTAAAGAAGATTTAACCAAATGGCAGCTATTGCACCAGCATATTCCAATATTTTATGAGATCATGGAACAGCGGAGCACTTCCCACATTCCAGAAGAAATGATGACTCTTATACATGAATTGCGGGAGATATCAGTATATACATTTGCAAATTTATCCTAGAAAAATTATGTTGACACAGAGATGCAGGACAATGCAATGGCATTTTTCCCATCTCTGCTAACTTGTAGAGCTAGAGTTGTTTACCCTATGGATTCAAATTCATCTAGATCAAACTCTGCATGTGGGAAAAGGTACAAAGGCCACCTATCTTTGCTACCAGTAGTGTTCACTCTATTTTGCCCCCATGGTAAGTGAATATGCTGTCACAATTTACTCATCTTGAGCAAAGTTCCCTGTCAGTGAGTGATGTCATTTTATGTCAACTTGTACCTTATAAGAGTTTCAAAAACCATTTGGTCAAATTGTACCACACACATGATCTATTACCGGTAGTTAAACCTTGTCATATTTTGTCGGCTGCTCAAAGTGCATATGGGCTGACAGTAGGGTGAATGTCGTGCATGTAGGCAGGCGAGCTTGCTTTAGATGATGGTACTTTATTGTGTAATCAACCTCGCCCAGAGCTTCTAAACTTCATAGAGTCATTTTATATTGAACATAAGCACTTTTTTTATTATCATGATTATGGTAGCATTTGAATATTGTTTTGCAGTGTGCAACATTATTCACATGTTTATACATGTATTGATAAAATGTATATTGGATCTTCTTTATAATTTCTTTCTCTTTTTCTCAGGTGTATGTTATGGGTTCCAGGTGATGCAAAGCAATGAATCCCCTGATGTACCTTACCATATTTAAGAAAGGTAATAAACATATCATATATATATAATATTTATACGTCATTGTATCATTCCAAATGTAACTGCCTAAAGATATGAACAATTTTTGAAATAGCTTTCAAAAAAAGCCTCAGAAGTCTATTATTATGCCTCACGGTATCGGCTTTTAGCTCATTCATACCGTATGCTATTGTTTTCTGGTATATGTCTTCACAACTTACATTTTTCATGCCAATATTAACATGTTGATGGATACTATAAAAGTTGCACAGTTGAAATTCAGAATCTGACTGACAGTGTGGTTGTGAATAAGTTTAAATAGTGATATTTTTGACATTTATAATATAGTAAAAAAATACTTTTATTTTGTACTTTAAACGTTAATTTTCATCCTTTATAATTTACAACCTCTGGCATATATAGATCGACGATCAGGTCTCATTCATCCTAGGTGTGATTCTTATTAATTCTTCCACTACACTGTCAACCTGAAACACACATAAACATTTCATAATAGTAAAAAAGAAATTGTGTGTACATGTACTTTAATTTTTACTAATACTCTTGATTTGTAATTGTTGAAATTTGTATGTTATCGATTCAAGAACAAATGTATTCTTAACAATTTTGCAAAGAAAATTGGGTAACAGATCACTCTTTTTCATATTATTGTCTACTCTGTTACCAAATTAAGAATGGCATATATAAGCAAACATTCTTACAATTTCTTCCTTAAAAGGACCGAATCTTCCAATCCGGAGGCTTCTCCGTATCACTGCATATCCAGCATTCTGGTAGACGCACCGTCTTAAACTAGGAGATTTGTCACTTACAACAGCCTATATTTAAAGCACAAAGTACAAACAGAATTATAAACACAAAGATAAACAAATGACTAAAGATACAGATGATGAGAAATAATATTGAATAAAATGGTGTAATGTGTATATAAATCATGCAAGATATACAAACAGTGTGTAGAAAATTATCTATTTCAAACCAGATGTATATATTGAAGGGAATGAATGTAAAAATCCAAACACTTCCTCCGCAGGCACTGACATTGTAAACTGACATACACAATAAATAAAACTTTATTGCAGAATATGTTTTTACCTGAATAATGTTACATACACCTAAAGGTATTCTTAAATCTAAATGTGACCTTGACATTGAAGCTAGCCATCACAAACATGATGTGGTGCGCTTTGTCTGATTGCCTCTCAATCAGTTTTAGAGTTGCAGAGCAAATGACCTCTGACGCTAAGTGTGACCTCAACTTTGAAGCCAGTCATCCAGAACATGCACTAAGAATTTTGTCTTGAAATGGTGAACATTTTTGTCAAGTTTAGTAATTCACGAGTTGCTGACTATGACCTTGATTTTAGCCATACAGAACAAGAACGTAACAATTTCATCTTGATGTGGGCAATATTTGTGTTAACAACATATGAGGTCCTTTAATAATTTTTTTGCAATTGAAAACTGATGCAATTATGCATGACAACAACAAAAACTTGTAACGTAAGAACATAAACAAGACAAATATAACAGTGTTGTTGAAACAGGTGTTCCAGAAAATACTATCTGGGGAGCGAGGCATTTCAAATCAATAGTATTGACAGAGTTTTAATGACTTGCATCCAATTTCTTTGTTTCATATCTGTGGAGGGCGAGGTTGAAATTACTCTCCCTTTAGGAAAACAGTATTTTCTGGAAATGCCCTTTGTAAAAATTACAACAGTACTTACATTTGTATTTTAGTATTTATATTTAAAAAATCATAAAAACAATTAATGTTAAATATTGTAAATAGTTTTTTAGCAATATGAATATGATTTGATCAAATAATAAAGATAAAAATTGGGAACAAATCTAATAAAGCTGTACATAGATTTCTTTTGGTCAGTTAATTTCACACTATTTTTTGTCTGTTGTAATACTGAATGCAACGTAAAAATTAACTGTTTTTGCGGAAGAAAATACCTTAAAATCAACATAAGACCTGCAAAGGTCTAATGACAATGGCTGAAAAAACAACAACATAATGCTTTGAATATTTGTTGGGGACTTATTTCTGAGAATTTCCTGGTTGAGTAACACAACAAAATTTAATCCCAACAAAAGAGTAAAATTCCCATTAATTTCATGTCCAAACGTGGAAATACACGACTTTTCAAGACCTTGAAATTAAATCATTTCACAGTACATTATTCATATCATTGAAGTATTAAATCATGCATGTTTATGAAACTTATAATATTTGTAAGGCATGATTATTTCAATTTAGTGGGATGTCAATGAACTCGTGACAACCAGAGTTCTGCAAGGAATTTGATTATTCTAACCATTTTTAAAGAGGGCACCTGTACATTTTGGTGTATATCTAAGACATAAAAGAAACTATATAAAAGAACAAGATTTCTTAAGGAAATGTTAACATACAGGACAACACAATAATTGTTGAACATTCACAAAAGCTTATGATGAGCCTTAAAGCAAAAGTATGCAAAACTTAAGTTACTATATATTAAAGTAAAATTCATAATACAATGTCAGACCAAAATCCAATCAGCTTTTATATTGTCAAACCTACCTATCAATAATATATTTTCCATCAACCAAACGGTCACATCCACAAAAGAACAGATCCTCAGGTTTTATATCTGCTCCTTGAATTTGGAGACACGTATCATTGGTCCACTGACCACATAAACTACATTCAATCCATATTGGATCTAATTCTGGATTGGCATTTGACATAAAGGCACAACAAGCTAGGTCTTCAAATGCACATTCTTCAAGTTGTGCACCAAATGCCCCAGGTTCACATATTGCCGGAACAACATGTCTTAATATTGCATAACTAAAAAAATACAACTAAAACGTATATGACTGTTAAAATAAAAAAATTACAAACAGCTCATCACACTTGAAGCATTTAGAAGTCTCCTAAACTGACCTGTCAGAACTATTCTATATTGACATTTGTGCAGGTCTGTTGCAAAAATAGAGATTAAAAAATGAAAACATCTCCTGTATATAATTAATACATGTCATATTCCTGTGTTAGCTTAAAAATGTAGCCTCTAGAGTGTTTGTTAACTCTTCTTACTTATATACAGTTTGTATGTTCTTAATAAAAGCTCTTACCGACTAGGTTTTGAATGTACCCAAACAACATGGATTGGATGTGAATAAAGTTTTTCACCGAAACATGGAAATATATTGTCCATGTACGGCACCCTCACATTTTTCCTAGCACCGTGATTGACAACTGGCCTCTTCAATATTGTTGCCAACATCAAGATGCAATACTAAAATAAATAGCAAAACTCTATGCATAGTACATTATGAATCACAGTGAGAATAATGAATAAAAACACTAGCCGAGCTATCTGTGACTAAAATTTTGGGAGGTATATCTACCAAGATTACAAATGTACAATGCAATTAGCATATGTTTTTAGAAAAACTCCAGCTGCCACAATAAATGTATTATTTATTCCCTCTGATATTTGTAAAAGTATTTAAATTACAAGTATCTCTCAACCATTTAAATTACTCCTTTTAAAAAATCAAGAACACACAGACAGATATCACCTATCAAAAATACTAGTTAATACCTCAAATAGACAAGACCTGTCACAGGACACAACAGGTTCAACTATTTCAATGCTGAATACTTAGCAAGAAAGCACATTTAATAGTTTAATCTACAGTTTCTGCTTCACACTTGCAGAGTATCTAAATTTTTACTACGTGTATATAGGTTATTTGCTGGTCATGTGATAATTTGGGTATGTTTTTTACATTAATTTCATGATAACATTTTACAATGGCTTTTTACAACATATACATGCATTATATAGGTAAGCTTACTACAATCTCTGTAAATGAATCTTGCTGTCAACAACAGGTCCTGTTGAGACACAAACTCAATCATCCCTCCATGAGATACACCTGCTGGAACGCTGTATTCCTGTCCTCTAAATGAGGCAATCCAATGTGGACATTCCTTTCCAAATTTTTCTGTTATCAAAAAAAGATTCTATGTGGTATTATATTTTTGTTAAAATTCAATTTGAGGATAAATCTTGTGCCAATGTAAAGGGTAGAGAGATTGTAAACACTTGACCTTCAGCTGTGACCTTGACATGGAACTTATAAGACTGTTTCATGAATTTTGAAAATCATCCTAATTTGATGATCATTTGACTAAAGTTTCATGAAGACCCTTCAACAGATAAATAGCTCAGACCTTTGACCCTGAGATGTGACCTTGACCTTACATGGCTGAATCACGAGGTCTTGGTGCAATCTGATCTTATAGGCTCTTATTCTGAGAAATAGACCTCTGTCATAATAAGGCACCATGTCAGTCTACTTTCAGTCACGTTACTATATAATGGCAGCCAACATATGTCCTTTTGTGGGTAAAGCACTTTCATATTTTTCTTCAGATTTATAAGAATCATCATTTCTATTTCGTATATTTTGCTAAAACTTTCAATTTTCTGAAACACTGTTTCGATTAAATATATTTTGTTATATCTTCAATGTTATAAGCATCATCAATTCAATTTAATTTCTTAAAATACAGTTTAAAACTTGCTCTCAGAAGACAAGTATGCTTTGCAATGAACTTGAAATATGAGAAATGTTTATAAGAAATCGGGTACTTAATTGTCCATATTGGGATGTTTTGACAAAAACTTGATAGCCATGTGCCTAAAGCTGTAAAATCTATTTCTCTAAACCTTTTTGCTGATAACATTACAGGATACATATTTTGTCAGTATCATTTGACAAATCTGGAGTAAATAAACACTAGGACAAGAGTCAGATCAGGATTTGAACCTGAAACCTTCCCGTAAACATTGTACTATACGTAACATTTTTGGGGTGCTCTAACAAATTGAGCTATTTGACACTTAATTGTCCACTTTGAAAAATATGTGATTTTGTAATTACTACGCAAACAGAGAGATTTTTATGTCCGACAACTTGGTAATAAGGATTCCTCATATTACATCTACACCAAATTTCCAAACTGTAGTTTTAGTTAGTATGTACTTACATATTTTTAATATTCTAGGACTTTGTCAGCCATCAAAACTATTTTCATTAGTGTTAATAAGAAAGACTTCCTTTCATCACCAACTATTGCTATAGAAAAAGTATGAAATACACAATTTCAATCTGCTGTTGAAGATAAACAAATCCTCTTACCCACCGAGTCTGGAATAAAATTGTTGTACCTAAAATATAAGTGAGGCCCTATCTTATCACCTTACATGGATATATAAGTGTTTTCATACAAATATTGGACTGTGCAATTACAACAACAAATACATCTACCCATACAGTTTTGTGATTGTATGACATTTGAGGCAATACATGGTTATTGTTAACATTGATATATGACAGTAGAGCAAAAACCTAAATCAAAAGTTTCATATATAGGACGTATCATTATACCCCCACTACAAAATGTGGAAGGGGGCTATAATGGATTCGCTTTGTCGCGTCTGTCGGTCGGTCGGTCCGTCCGTCCCTCGGTCCGTCCGTCCGTCTCCATTATCGTGTCCGCTCTATAAATCCTATACCAACTGAAGGATTTTCTTCAAACTTGGCTGAAATGTTCACCTCAACAAGGGGATGTGCAGAACCAATGTTGCCCATGTGTCAGCTCAAGGTCAAGGTCACAATTGAAGGTCAAATATCAAACAATCAAATATTAGACATTATGTCGTGTCCGCTCTGTAAGTCCTACACTAATTGAAAGATTTTCTTTAATCTTGGCTCAAATGTTCACCTCAACAAGGGAATGTGCAGAACCCATGTTACCCTTTTGCCGGCATAAGGTCAAGGTCACACTTGAAGGTCAATATTCTTAAATTCTAACATGTATTTGAATATTTCTGAAACTAGCACAGGTATCTGCTTGAAATTTAAAATATATATGAAGTGTCACAATAAGGATATGCAGGTTAAGTTTCATAACTCTGTATTGCAGTTTGACAAAGTTATGCCCCTTTTTAAGTCTTCAAATTTACATACAATCAAATATTAGACAATATGTCGTGTCCGCTCTATAAATCCTATACTAATGGAAGAATTTTCTTCAAACTTTACTCAAATGTTCAACTCAACAAGGGGATGTGCAGAACCCATGTTACCCTTTTGCCGGCTTAAGGTCAAGGTCACACTTGAAGGTCAAAATTGACTTAGAAAATGTTCTTAAATTTTAACATGTACTTTAATATTTCTGAAACTAGCATAGGTATTTGCTTGAAACCTAAAAGATATATAAAGTATCACAAGTAAGATATGCAGGTCAAGTTTCATAACTCTGTATTGCATTTTGACAAAGTTATGCCCCTTTTTTAAGTCTTTTAATTTACTTACAATCAATACTAGACAATATGTCGTGTCCGCTTCTATACTAATGCAAGGATTTTCTTCAAACTTGACTCAAATGCTCACCCCAACTGGGCAATGTGCAGAACCCATCCTACCCTTGTGCCAGCTTAAGGTCAAGGCCACACTTGAAGGTCAAAAATTGACTTAGAAAATGTTCTGAAATTTTAACATGTACTTGAATATTTCTAAAAATAGAACAGATAATCATTTGAAACTTCAAATATATACGAAGTGTCGCAAGTAAGATATGCAGGTCAAGTTTCATAACTAAAAAAGTGGGGGGATAACTTTGTATTGTATTTTGACAAAGTTAAGTCCATTTTTATGTCTTTAAATTTATTTACTATAATATTTCTTAAACCAGAACAGATATTGACTTGAAACTTAAAATTTATATGAATGGTTACAAGCAAGCTCAGATGACGAAAATTCTACAATTCCATTGAATTATGACACAAGTTATGCCCCTTTTAGGCTTAGAAAATGTTCTGATATAACCATTAATACTTAAATGTTTCTGAAACTAGAACAGATATTCACGAAAATGAAAGGTTATTTGTAACTGTTTTGAACATGATTTGACAATATATATTTATAACCTGTATAACCTGTACTATTTGTTTCTTTTTTTCACCAGAGATAATTTCTTTTTATATATATGTATTTGTGCCACAAAAGTTATTCCCTTAACCACCTTTCCGTGTCGTCTTCTGTCAAGGACATTGGTGGGGGTATGAATCGCATTCAGCGATAGTTCTAGTTTTATTTGTATTTAGTTTGGATACAAACTAAATTCAGCTTATTCTGCACTGATAACATATGAAAGACTTTCCAGTTAAAAGAAGTTTGGAATGTGTAAATATTTTTTCAATATAACCCCCCTCCACCTATATTAATTAATGTTTATGATAATAAATGTTAGAGCTGTATGATATTAATTAATTAATATCTGATTTATGTCATGTCATTTTCTAATAATGCCTTGGTATGTCAGCCCAATAGGCATACATGTTCATATATTTGACTAAACTTATAACTATACTTGGCATTTGTGGTGAGCGGCTGTGGAACTTTCCATTCTTTTGATAGTGATGAGGGAGGGTCTGGCATGTATGGAGTAAGTTCTCCACTGAGAGCAAGAAGTTCATTCCAATCTCCTGCACCAAAAATCCTCAGAAGTTCCAGACTGTTATTCTCTACTGATTCCTTGAAAACAAATTAAATATTTTGATGAAGCTATTACACATGAAACAACTAAAGAAAGTAACCACCCAAAGTTGAATAAGTAGATGCATGCTGTCAAGTAATAGAATGATAGCTTCAAAGACAGGTGTGTAAAATGGTGCCTTTCTTTTTGTTGGCATTTATCAAATTTAAAAATGTTCAATTATTACTGTTGACATAATTAATAAGGCATCATTACACTGAAGTTGTGAATGTTAATTGATTTCTACATGTACTTACTAATATTCCTTTTTACTGAAAAAACAATAATTACCTTTGAAAGTTCTAAAAGCCTCTGTCTTCTATTGTGTAAGGTATTTACTAAAGACATAGAAGTAGAAGGTCCAGCAACAGGAGGTACAGCAGAAGATCAGTCCAGAAGTAGCAGACTCAGAAGTAAGAGGTGCAGAGGGGGGTTCTGAAGCAGGAGGTTCAGCAGAAGGTAGTCCAGAAGTAGCAGGCTCAGATTTTAGAGGTGCAGCAGTAGGTTCTGAAGCAGGAGGTACATCAGTAGTAGAAGGTACTGAAAAAGGAGGTACAGAAGAAGAAAGTATATCAGTAGGTAGGCCAGAAGAAAGAGGTGCAAATGAATGTCCAGAGGAGGAATGTACAGTAGTAGAGGGTACTGAAAAATACAGTCCAGAAGTAGAAGGCCTAGAAGTAACAGATACAGAAGGAGGTTCTGAAACAGGAAAAACAGTAGTAGAATGTACAAAAGTAGAAGGTACAGAAGGAGGTCTAAATGCATTAAGCACACGCACAGCAGCTAAAGAAGTAGGAGGCCCAGCAGAAGGGGGTGTAAGATGAGGTTCAGAAGAAGTAGGTATAGAAGGCGGTACAAATGTAGAAGGCCCAGAAGAAATGGATGCAGAAGTAGGAACTCCAAGAGGTGCCACTAACGGGCTGTAAAATCTGCTTCTGGAAAAAAATCTGAAGTTTTTTATCTAAATTTTTAACAAAAATCTATGTTAAAATTTGCATTACTCTGTCAAAATTTTATCAGAGTTCTGGATATTGTTTATCCTGGCATAGAGTTTGACAGACAGAAACTACTTTTAATTAACTATGTCAAAATTGAAACAGAGTTATGGTGTTTGCTTGTCCTGTTGTACACTAAGAGAGTATATAACTGCTTATAATTTCAAGTCAAAACTTTGATAGTAACAGATCACAGTCATCAAGTTATGATAATTCCAAAGATAGGGATAATTAAATTGATCTACTGAAAGTTGAGATAAAAAAATATGCTTACAAGAGGAAACCTTGAAAATATTAACATATATTCATGTACATGCCAAACGAATATATGGGTTAAACCAGAGGCCTCAAGTTTATGCATACTTTCTTAAAGCGTCTGCACTCCATACACATTTTAAGTAATGTGTTTGGTAAAATTAGTACATATTAAATTGGTCAGCATTAAGTCTTTGCATTCTAACGACACTTGTTTCTTCCCTATGCGACCAGTGCAGACCAAGATCAGCCTGCACATCCATGCCTGATACTGGTCTGCACTGTTCGCTATTCAGTCAGTAAATATTTAGTGGTCACCCCCTAAAATAATGAATGGCATAACCCAAAGTAAATAATGGACCAGTCCATTTTAAAAGATAAGCATGCTAAGAGTTAGGATTAAGTGAACCCAATTTTTTTCTCACAAATTTGTTCCTGAGGTGATTTTCTATAATCATGCCAAGTTTCTATCGGTCAGTTTATATTTTTCGCAATCACTACCGCAATCATCTTTAATTGTTTCTTTTGTTAGAAAACCTGTCTGTTATCATCTTACAATGTCCCTGATACAGTAATGACAATTGTTTTTTTTTGAAATTGAAAATTTTCTCTTTTTAATGTAAGTTGTCCATCTGGAGTGCAGTGGCTTTAAGTACAAACCTAGAGTTCATTTTTGGTCTTTTTGATGGAGGATTTGGTTATGTCATAATGGTGTTGTATTGTTAATAATAACGTTTAATGTTTGAAGATGGATGTAACTTAGTTGAAGTATAATCTAATTTTCTGTAGTGTAGCCGACATCTACCAGATAAAGTCATGTTCATGTTTATTTTAATCAAGATTCAAAAGCACACTGTATAAACTAAGAACAATACGTTGTTTTCATAAATGGACATTTTGCCTTGATACAATACGTTTATTGGTGCAATATGCTCTTAGACAGCACTAAAGATAGTATTATAAAGTTAGTAAGTTCTTAAAAAAAATATTGTTTAGAATGTATTTATTTCTTGATATATCATATTATTTATTATCATTATTATTTCTATCATTCTCCTAAGCTTTCTTAGCAAAAACGTGGTGCATTAATTCTTGAAAGGAGACAGACTTTGAACAAGTTATTTTACTTCCTGTAACATGAGTTTCTAGTTAATAGTTTAGATTAATATTTAATACACATGAACACCTCTGGCAATTTGCAAGATGAAAGATAATAGATAAGTGAGAATTTGACATATCTGCACTATATATTGACTAAGAATATTTTCTTGAAAGGTTTTAGCTTACTACTCCGTAATTAAGTATCTGTAACCATTTCATTAATTTGCATGGATAAAACATGTTTCGAAAGATCATCTGGACAATTTGCAAACATATCCGTTAAATGTTTTATTTTTTCTTTGAAAATTAATCAAGAGATAAGTTTTAGCTTCTGATGTGTAATCTATTTGTCTGTGTAAATGAAAAAAGTAACTTCTTTGATATATGAAGATATTTTACCAAAGAAACGATAAATATAAATTACATATTAAATTCTAACCTTTCAAGCTCGTCTGTTCCAGAAGAAAAAAAGTCGAGTAATTGTGGTCACTGAGTCGTTGGCGGCGTTGTGCAAAATTATTTATGTAGCTGATTACTCATAAACCATAATTCATAGAGTTTTGGTATTTTAGTGTGTAGCATTGTCTGATGGACCTCTCAAAAGTGGTTCAATTAAAGACCCCAGGATCAATACTTGTTCCATTCCGAGACTTATATAAAGTTATACAGGAAAAAAATCGTCTTGTCTAAAAGAGCTTACAAATTTGATGTGAGGCATCTTCTAGTAGACTTCTAACAAGGTTGTTCATATTATGTCTCTAGGGTCGAAATTAACCCCTCCCTAACGGTCACTTGGTTTTTTATAGACTTCTATAGAATAAAACTTCTAATGGGAAAACATAAAGCCTAGGACTTTACTTACATTTAATGAGTGGGTACTGGCCGCCTCACAACTCCACAAAAATTGTTTGTTCATTTCTGTTTTTGCTTGCTTTTTTCTAGGATGAGTTAAGATGAATGAATAAAGTGATGGAAGGGAAAACTATAGACATAAGGGATTTAGAATGGCTCATTTAGTCACGTATTCTTAGCATGTAAGTTGGACATGGAATACAAAACCTATTTTTGACGCATCTCATCCAATGATTGATTTTTACCGCTTTTTTATTGAATTATACAGTCAATGTTTTCTATAGAAGAAAATATGTACTATGAATTTCATTTAAGGACAATAAATTATATTACAGGCATTTAAGTTTGTGCGTATGATTGCAAGGTGGCTTTAGGGACAAAGTCATTTAGATGACACCAAATGCCAACCACATGTACTTTTCTGCGTCATTTTGACGTTACTTAATACACATCTTTAGGTCTCTAGTTGTACCATAATGTTAGTAAATTTTATCTTCGTAAGTAAAACCGGGTCTTTTAAAATTTAAAGCAATTTTGGAGGTATGAAGTCAAAACTGCACACTCATATATAGACATGTTATCCTCAAGTTTTACATGCTCTTCAATATTTTTCTCGAATAAAAAATTGAATGTTTACCATAACAGTCCTAAACTGAGACATCATTATTCCATCCTTTGCCGGACTGAAAACATAAGGGAAGAAGAAATGTTCTTATTTTGCCACAATGACGCAACTAAGGAATTCCAGTGTCTTTCGCAAATCAATAGTACTGAAAATGCAATGAAACTCGTCTTTAATTTTTTTGGTTCCAGAGAAATACACATGCATCTGGAGTAAATTGAATTTATGAAAAATTAAAGCAGCCACGAGATTTATAGGTCTCCCCGGACATAAAAAGATAAATTAACAACATCATGTTTACGATAAAAAAATACCAAGTGAACGCCATTTTCTTCCTTTTTTTGTCTAACCTTCTTGAGAATCTGAAAACAAAATTGGCAAAACCTGCTCTGTATGCTTAAATTGACAGAATTATCAGGTTTTCTTGAGATGTCATGTGTTCGCTATAAAGCGGCAATTGATGGAATTGAATAAATCATCTTAAAAGAAAAACGATCAAATATTCAGGGGTTAAAAGGTACGGGTGAAATACCAGAGGATATATTAAAAAAAATTCTTAATACATGTGTAGTAAAGTCTTACCATAGAAATCGGACTTGATTGTCATATGCTTTTGAAAATACGAAACAAAATAATAATAATAATAAACCAGTTTCGTTTTGCAAATGATACAGCAACAGAAATGTAACCTTGATTTTCGAGAGTCTAGCGTTTTATTTGACCGTTGTTTAAAGTTTCTGATGAAAATTCAAAGCATAAATTACATTTACTTCCAAGCGTGTGCTTGGACATTGTTTGTTGCATGTACATTCTGACAGATGCGAATAAAACAATATCTCCATACCAACTTGATAAATCAATTGAAATTTGTGCTCTCATTTAAGTAAATGGTTACGGATTTCACAAATGTAAATGCAAATATTAAAAAGATAAATCTAAAACATTCTCCTTTAACAAGCCTTTTTGGCTTTCAAATTCATAATTTCTGATCATATTGCATAAATTATCCGTAATCAGTTAGGCATCCGATCTTTACTGTAACAAACAATTCGAAATAAACTCTTTAACACGTCTTCTTTCATTAGGTCTTCAACAAAATTATTTTGTCAAAAATCTTAAAATCTTCTATCGACATTCAGAAGGACCTTTTGACAAAATATATTAAGCCGTTAGCAGCGTTAAAAGAAAGTAGCAGTATAAACATTTAGGACTAGATAAAAGACAAATCTAACAGGATAGTTGGAATATATAGTTCTTGAATTTAACGTTCTACATCACGCGAAAACAAATAATAACAGAAAACACGTTGAGACAAGTTAATGAATTCATGGATTTCAAGATAAGTTTCACTTGCAAATATATAATACTCTGAAATAACAGGATCTACTTATCATTATGTATACCTTTTATACTTTTTTTCATAATTGTTTTCATAGTGATAATGAAGACTGAGAGAATTAATGATAGCTTCGTGCTGTAGTATCAAGTACATCTCCTTTTTTCTGGGCCTCTGAAGCGTTTTCCCTTGTCGCTTTCTAAGACGAAACAGTCAAAAGCAAAAAGTTCTTTTCATTTTCTTCATAGTTATCATGATACAAATCACGGTAAATTCCAAGAATATGTGAAGTATATATGCTTCTGAGAATCCAATTATCCCTTACTCTCTTCGAACAAGAGCAAGGTTATAATTATGTTCAAGCCCATAAGTATAGGTGTGATCTTTAACAGGTTATTATCTCAGATCAGAGATCCAGCTTATCTCTTTTTCATACGTTTCCACACACTCTAACTCGGTTTCAACATCATTTCGCAGCAGACTGTCTGCCATTTATGTGTATGTCAATCCGTCTCCTCTTTCAAATATTTGCGCTAACATATTACAGGAGTATTCAACTACATAATTCGGTCAATGTGAATAACAGTCACACATGTGCCCTTAAGCGTCCTTCAACTCCCGTTCATAGCATTAACGAGAGCAATAGCATGTCACGTAAGACTTTCACTACGTCTTTTTTGGTTAAAACAATTTTAGAAATTCGTGTAATTCACCTGTAATTTTCCCAAAACACGCAAACATATTGCATAATAACATGCTTCTGCAAGTGTACACTTTTTGACACGCTTGTGAAGAATGTGAATTTGATAAACATATTTTTTGGCGAGGGGACAGGTCATTGCATGGATCAAACGTTATTTTCCAAACAAGATAAATCTTGGCCTTTGGCTCCTAAATGTCTTAAATATAATCTTAGAACAGAAACAATATTTTTCTTTTTTCTGTGTGATTTGTTAAATTTGATTCGATCTTTACCTTTTACAATATGCAGTCATTTTATACGACTTTTGAGCCGTTGTCCTTTTTATATGCTTCCTCGAAATTCAACGATCCTTTCACTGGTCAACAGGCAATATGTATACTGTTTTCAAAGGAAGAACATGTCACTTTGCACTTTCCTTTTTCCATGTGGTTCGTGATATTAGGAATATTAGAAGGGTTTACAGACACTAATAGGAAAACTTAAACTTAAAAAAAGTTCTAATTTCCTTCATGAGTCATTTGCATATTTTGCTATGTTTTATTTTATATTAATATAGTTTTATACAAGTTCAGACTTTAAAATTAATCTGGCATTTTTATCAAAATGAATTGTTTCTCTGCAGGAGAAATAGCCATAGAACGAAATGTTTTAACGAAATAATTTGTGATAGTATAAGGAGAAATAACTTTTTATAATCCAAACCGAAAGTTCGCATGTTTGGGATACTTTGAAACATTCATATGTCGCCCACAATGTGGTGACATATATTGACTGTTTCCTGTCTTTCTGTCTATCTTTTTGCTACAAACTTTGTCCGGACAACTTCTCTGACATCATCAGATGAGCCTTAAACAAACCCTTATCATGTTCACTGCCAAGCGGTGTTTTGAATATCGTTGGCATTTTCTAGTTTTTTTAATGTTTCATTGGAGTTAATACCCTTTTTACTTACACTGTTCCGGCGAAGTGCTAAGCCTTTTTGTGCGTATCTTAAGTATTTTCTAGTTTACAGATTTTAAGCAGAGTTGTTGACCTTTCTGCGTTATTTTCACTTATTTTTTTATTGTTTTTGTTATACCTATTGGTGGGTTTAAACAAATAACCCATCGAAATGATGTGTCAAACCTGGTTATGTATATTAACAGAAACGTTGGCTGGTTGATTGATTTTGAGCGGAGTTAATTACGCTTTGATTATTTAAACTATGTCTTCGTAACTCTCCTATAAAGTGCGGAGGATTTCAGCCAAACTTCACTGAAGCCATCTCTGCCAAGTCTCGAAATCAACAATTTGGTCGAATGGTGGGAGACATATGTTTCTTTCATTTGAAAACAAAACCTAGTCATGTCTTTCCATAGCAGGTAAAAACACAAACTAGAACAACGTCACAATTTGCCATTAATATAATTAAGTTTTTGTTTTACTGATAATTAGTTCTTTGTACTTTGTTTATTTAAGCTACAATTACTTACCATTTTGACATACGAATTTTGATTTTTGTTTGAAATCAACAAAGCTATGAAGAACAAATTAAACCATATTTGTCTTATTTCTCACTAAACTCACGTGTGTGTATTTATGTTCGTGCAGGCAAACGTGCGTGAGTGCGAGCGGGCGAATAAATGGCCAAAATTTCAATTTTGAGAAGAGACTGATAGTTATGATAAAGTTTCTTCTAAATTACTATGATAAAGTTTCTTCTAAATTACTGCCTTTATCACGATACATTGCTAAATTTATCTCAAACATTGTGTGAGTTATTTGAAAACTGTAAATCTGAGTAGGTATTCATGATAATAATGTGTTAGCGTGACACGGTATAGTGCTAACAAATCCTTTATCCTTTGAAAAATATAACTCTGATTTCATGAAACTGTTATGACAGCCAGACATGAATATTTTTGTCCTTGTCAATACTTTTGTATAAAGGGTTAAAGGACGGACAATTATACATTTGACATTTCAATGTTACCTGCAAATCAAGAACAATTCATTACTAACATTTCTTTTGTATTGTTTCCTTACGGTGACTTAATAAAAAGAGATATAATTGTCATGTTTTGAAGAGACTGATCAATACTTCTAAGTTTTGTAATTACCACTGACAAACACTTCGTACGTTATGCAGTTGTACAAGGAAAATATTGTCATGGAGATTGAAAACGTGTAAGTTAAACCAGATTCAAGCTTATGTTTTTATGGATGAAATACATTTTTATTCCGAATAATCTTTTGACTACGTTTTCCTTATAGAAGTGTGGATTATCTGCAATAAGGCACACAAAAAGTTCATCTAGAAATATGCTCTGTTTTTAATCAAGTATCAACTTTTAATTTAAATGAGCACTTACTGATTTATCATGTGCCTGGTTTAATGTTTAGCAAAGTGACATTACTTTTGTAAAAAAAAAAAACTGTATGGTCAAGACTATTTAATAATAAGCGTTAGTTTGAAACACAATTGTTCAGTCAAAGTGTTGGTTAAACAAAGCGTTCCGAGGACATAAATCCTTAGTTTTATTATTTTTTCAGCGTTCATACTTGAACAAACCTAAAACCATAAAAAATACGGACAGTAAATCTATGTTCTAGTTAGAAACTGCCTTAAATCGCGCAGTAGTGGTCGTGGGGTTAGAGCGTCGAAGTCCCGATCTGGAGATCGTAAGTTCGAATCCCACTGAGAGTCTCCAGAGATACTTCAAATTCCATAATTTCGGCGGCAGCACAATTTCGAACCCAAGAAGTAGTCATCGACAAAGGTTTTAACTCTATTTCAAGGATTTCAAGGATCTATTTCCCAATCGATAATATATATATATATATATATATATATATATATATATATATATATATAAACATGCTGTGCAGGTTTGTGGCACCGGCCTATGTGTTTGTGTTCTATAGATCTTTAGCGTACAAAATAAATACATGTATCACTGAAATCTGATTTTCCTTTTTTATCTTCCTGGATGCTGTGACAATATTTGTATCCTAGAGATCAGTGCATCGCCCAAAACACATTGCACTTATGAAAATAGGTCTTACTGATACAAAACAAATTTCTTATTTTAGTGTTTTGTATCTTTGAACGTAGAATATGCCTCTAAACACACTTTGAAGAACTTAATACACAGTCTAGCAAGAAACACAACATGACACTTATAAACAAATAAGGCAAACAAATATCGTCCAGTAAGCGATTTTTGGTTAAATCATAAATATTCTCCATTATAATCTAAACCTATCCACATAAAACCGACAGGCAAAATTAAGTGACACGTTGTCATTTAAGAGAATTGGAGGCATTTTTAGCATGGACTTTCCTAATGCTAGAACACGAAATGCCGAGGAAAATTATGATGACATGTTAAAAAAAAAACTTTCACATCACCACGGGGGTCAATTAACGCTTCCATATCAGCTAATCAACTAACATTATGTTAAATGTTGCGAAATTGCTGTTCTATAGAAGTGATATTTCAAGCGTTATATTTCCAGGATGTGTCTCATCTATTAAGCTATTATATTCAACTATATTCCTTGATTAAATGGTGTGCTAAACCAAACACATATATGAACATACGCAAAGAATAGTTTAGGGTTTACAGCAGTTATGTGACCTTTGTTTCTGTTTCTAAAATACAGCCTCTGCTTGAAGAAGTCCATATTTCACTCCCACCCACAATCCCCATTTTTCTCAGATTAATAAAAGTGATAAAAGTTCTCGATATTAGTTTTCCAAACACGCACACTTCTAATGTTTTTATTGGCATTAGCTTGAAACGGTGTTTGATCATTTTTGTGCACATTTGAGCACATGTTCTGACATAACAGACCTTCTTCCTAAGTCCTCCATGATCATCGTGCTAACCTCAGTAGTCATATTTGGCTAAGTTTATTTTCTCATAGCACTACATGAACATAATGTTTAATGTTTTAATCATGTTGCCTTTCTTTATAGTTTAACACATGTATACTAATAACTATTGTACGGTGTGGAGGGGGATGCCCTCGACCCCCACATACCTATGTACGAGGACAATAAAGATATTACACCCCTTAAAAAAAAAAAAAGAAAAAAAAAAACTTCAGTAGTCAGCGTGCCATTGTGAATATGTTAATGGTGTTAAAGCATTTTGAAAGTATAGCTTGGTGCAGTTGTAATTTCATTAAAAGTACGTGTACCAGTTTCTTTAATTTTTAGTCTTGTGATTTGTATGTAGGATCTAGATCGTTGTATTATTCATTGGGGAGACTGCTGATACCATTCTGAGGTTCTTCCAGAATGACACGTACGCGCGTTCGGAATGTGGTCTAATGGATTCTCTTTTAGCCCTGACAAATAATTTTATTGGATGTGCTTACAAAAGAAAAGTAAAAAAAAATATGGTTTATGAATCTATTTTAGGAAATATATTACGGGTTTTGTTTTGCAAGAAGAAAAATACATGTATGGGCCTTGGTGAAAAAAAAATTGGGGTAGTATTAAAAGCAAAAATACATAAATGGTTATATTTCTTCTTTGTTTTAATTTTAAGGCAACGCAGGGTGAACAATAGTAACATTGGTAACAACCATGGACCATCAGATCATTGAAAAAATGCATTCGATTAAAATATAAGAATAATTTGACGTCAAAATCAAACAGAGAGTTTTCGTAGTTTTCTATGTCTATTTTTAGTTTTCTACTTTTAGAAGTAAACACTCCAGTTATTTTAATGACTTTTGTCAATTTTCGTGAATATCGAAAGGCTTTGTCCTAAAAGAAATGTCGACTGATATACCCTTATGTATGTGCTTCAGTGAGTTTCAACAGAATTGGTGAAAAAACTCAATAACAGTATTTCCCACAAATCGCCTATCTTTTTTACAGTCAATGTTGCACGATATGTAAATATATGGAAGCGTTAATGGACCTCCGAAGTTGACATGTCGACGTTTATAATATCCAATTTGTTCACAAGAAGCGAATCAGTAATGAAATGACGTTTTAATATTTTCCAAGGTGCAATGATAAAACACAAAATTCGGAGGAAAATTATGACGACATGTAAAAAACGTTCAGGTCACCACGGGAGTCAATTAACGCTTTCATATAAATAGGTCCTCTGCGTCGCTAAAGTTTAAGAAAAGCCGGGCTCAATGAGGTTTAATTATAATTGTTCGATCATTCAACATACTTATACAGCTTAACAAACTTCTTGAAGTAGCAAATGTCAAACGTCTGTATAAGTCTTCATCATAAATCGGACAATATGCTAAGTAATATATAAGAAAACGAGATAATAAAAATGCTGTCTTACGTAGAAACTGGCATTTATCTCAAAGTGAGTAGACAATCAAATAAAATACAAATAAATCAAAGATAAGAATTCATAAATAATAAGAAGAAAAAGATACAGACAAAAGATACTTAGAATCCAAATTAATAGTCTTAAGTTCTATTTGCATTTCGAAAATTTGTTTTCATTCTGACGTGTAGCGCTTTATTTTAGTTGTCAGATTATATATAACAGACACAGCATTAAAAACGAATCTTTTATAATTTTGTCAGCATTGACACTTAGCTTTAACTAAGCTATGCATATAATTATTAGTTGTAAAAGAGTGGTAGAAGATAAACATTTTCTTGGAAATCTTACAGAATGAATTTACAACATTTTTGTGAGGATTTTGAGGCATGGATATTTCGAACATTAGCATCTCATAATAATAACAAAATAATCATAAATGCCGCAATATTTTAGATTTTAGGAGGATGTATCTTAAAGCTACTCACTAACGGAATTTAGCTTAAAAGGGTTTTCGTTTTACTTAAAAAGGACTTAATGTACTATGGGGGAAATAAAATTTTATGCTTTGATACACCATGGAAACTGAAGAAAAAAAAAGATGTCTGCAGAATTCGAACCCATGCGCTTCCAGTCAGTAACACTGAGAGGGGCAAACTAAACCACTGAGCATGACCAAGTATCTATCCCTTGACTTACGGGATAATTTTTTATCGATGAAAGTGTGTAAAAGTTTATATTATGACGCGTAACTGTAACACAAAATGCCCCATGATCAACTAGATAAGTTAAATGTTGCACTTGATTAAAATTTAAGAATAACTTTACGTAAAGAATCAAACACACACAGTTTTTGGAGTTTTCGGTGTCTATTATTGTTTTAGTTTTATATTTTTAAAAGAAAACACTCAAATCATTTTTTTTTAATTTTTGCCATTGTTTTTGCAAATATCAAGAGGGTTTGTCCCTAAAGAAATATCAGCATGATATGCTCATAGACAGGTACTTCAGTGACAGTAGAATTGTTCAAAACTATGTCCCACAAATCGGTAAATTATCTTTTTTTCTATACTTGTCTAGTAAGATTTCTACTGTTTGTTCAGATTATTGACAGCATAGTGACTGTTATTTTAATTGTATACGATGTATCTTGAATTTTATATGATGATTAAGAGTACTTGACGAGTAAAGTGCACTAAGACATTCAAGTACCCTAGACACAATTGTAAGAGTTTATAAAACTAGATAAGAAACCGCACAAGAGTATTAAAAAGGGTATGACACTTGTAGTATGTAGGCTTGAGTATGTCATGTTTTTTTGCAACAGCAGGGAATACTGTTGTGTTAATTTATCAAGTCAAACAGGTGCAAATGAATGAAAACAGAGATAAAGGGGTAAGTGCCGAAGGAATCCAAGTCTTTGCAACACCCTGGAGGTTTATTTCTTGAACACAGAAGCGTTTTTTTCCCTTGAAGGTGTCCTTCAGATTTCCCAGGAGACTATTTACAAAGTGTTTAACAGTTCCTTGTAATATTTAGGTTCTATTATGTCAGTTTTTTACTATTTTTTTTTCAGTAAAACACATCATCCGAGTGTTTGTGTGGAAGTAAGGGAGGGAACTGGGATTCCGACGTAGCCTTTAAAGTTAGTAGTTACTCGGTGTGTGATCGTTCGATTAAACTTTAACAACTGTTTACATAGAGAATATTTACTTCGTGAACCAAGCGTAAGTTAAACTCGTTAGAGATAATTTTTGACAAAGGTGTTTCCTTATGTCGTTTCCACCTTTTCCCTGCTATTTATCAAGTCACATTTCCCAAGCGACTTAGAACATAAGATAACATAGATGACAAATGTTACACAAAATCTTTCACCCATTTTATTAATATTCTTGTCAATGATAGATATACGCATTCGTTCTTTAGTTATTATCGGAAACGGAAACATATTTCTTCTAAGAAACAAAAAATATTCTAATTACACATATAAAAGTGTCAGTTATAAACGTAATAATATATTACACTGTCGATATCACTGTCCCTGCATCAAGTTGGCTCTTGAAATAGTTAATTTGTTTTCAACATTTGCTCTAGGTTTTAGTGGTCCATAAAACATGAAGTATAGACATAATTCAATCTGAAGTCTGAAGTAACTTATTGTTTTATATTGTGGTCGTAGTTAAATGGTATAATAAAACTAGAGGTCCTTCGATTTGTTTACAAATTACACCCCCACCCCTATACGTACAGACAGTGTTCAAGTTTGATTACCAGTAAAAGCTTGACGTTCATAATGAATGGTTTTAATTTAACTTTCTTTGTTGCAGCCTTTTTTGCTATAGGTGAGTTCAAAATTTCTTACAAAATATCGCATATCTTAAGAGGAGTTTATGTTCGCTTCGAAATAAGTTTGTTTAGCCTTATTCAAATTTATGCACTTATATTATTAATTTTAAATCTAAATTTGTGATAAGGGGAAAATTAGTAACAAAAATCAGATTTTTAAAAATTATTTTTTATTGTTTCTTAAGAAGAATTAAAAAAATATAAGGTTCCTAACTGAAGGACAATTGACTTAAATTCTTTCTTCAAAATAACATTTTTGCAACCTTTGTTTGAATTTATATCAGTAATTTTAATTAACATATGATTCTTCTTTTAGTGTCTGGAGTAGCGTCCTTGCAATGTTACTCTTGTTCGCCCTGCGTTGAGCCATTTGATCGAGGGAATGCTACCATCGTGGAAAATTGCATCGGATCGTGTCTAAAAACTAAAACGAATGGTGGTAAGCTTTTATTTACGAAATGAACACGCGTAGTTTTGACGGTTTATAGCTGGAAACGCTGATGCCATAGTATAACCTTTTTCAGTGAACTCGTACTTGACACAGGTGTTTACTATTTCGGTCAAAATTGAATAATAACTCCCCGGTCTTTGAACATGTTACTTACCTGTCATAGTAAAATGTCTTACATCGTATGCGTATTATCATTGCCAACGAAGCAGTTTTAGCCAATAGAACAAGGATTCCTTTACGTTAAATTTCATTTTTTATCTTTTTGTTCGTAATATCAAATTAAAAAGAGAGCTTCTCGAAAAAGTATGAACAATTTTGGCGACGAAACATTTTAATAAATCGCAAAAGAATTTGATTAAATTTCAGTTTCTTTTCAAATCAAAAGTTGTATCTAATGTATCACATTTTTGTTCTTTCGCTTACCGGCTTATACCTTCCTTTTAACTTCAAACTTGCAAAGCTGATCCTCCGGAACAAAGAGTGTTTACAAAACCAATCAAAATTTCTTAAAACGCCTTTAGACATAATTAGACACTATAGAAAATGTAAACAAATATCTTTGAAAGATATCCGCTAATTTGAAATTTTAGTTGGAATGATAACGTGACAAGTTTTAAGAGTAAATTAGAACTGTCGATCTTATGCAAATTACACGATTCAAGTATTGTCAGCCTCGAGATACCAAAGTTGAGGTAACAAGTCCCTTTAAAGGAGAACAAGTGATATGCATTTCACAGCCGGATAAAATAAGGCATGTGTGGATTGGGTGTCTTTACTCTAGGGCACACCTCATGCTCTAGTTTGGGTTCAGAAAACAAAAGAGAGCAAAAGACTGAACTAACCACTGAGCTATTTAAGGCCATACAATGTAATGGTAGTGACAGCAACAGCCAAACACTTGATAAAAGGATTCAGTTTCTTATTAGTAGTGAAAATATTCTAAATAAACTTTACGCATTTGTTGTAAAACTTTCGAAATAATACGATGTCATACAATATGACATGCCCATGCCGTGGCGATACGTGAACTGACGTGTTGTGACCTGACATGATATGCAATACTGTGATCGTATTTGCAAATTCATACTTCTTCGCCGTGGTTGTAGTCTCGAGTGTAGCTGAACAGTCCAGGGAAGAAAAGGAATATTCTGCATCACCGTGTGGAAAAAAAACGTAAGCGGGCCTGATATAAAACTGGAGTAATATTGCCACTAGATATGTCGGCTGATATATCTGAAATGCAGAAAGTATGATATTTGCCGAAATGGAGAAAGTGTATTAGTATGTATTGGAATATTTATTTTGAAGGTGCAAAGAAAAGACGTTGAAGGCTGTGTTGTATTTTGTTCGTAGACAAAATCATTGAAAACAATTTAATGAGAACCATTTTGTGCGACACATATTACCTATGTGTCGAAGTATTTAAAATTCATGTACAACAGAAAAGGCATTGTAGTTGTAGACAGAAACGAAAATTTTGACTGCACAGAAATAGTTTTTATTAAGGTATCATATACAAAACGGGCAATTTGGTTCTAGCCCAAAAACACCATTACAGGAGAGACTGCGTTCAGTTAAGACATTTAATAGTCATGAATGCTCTATATTGAACTTACGTCAAAAACTACTATACTGTCATGACTAAGCACATGATCATATGCAAATAAAGAGAAGAATCCAGCAAACACTTATTCAGACGATAACTAGAAAAACAACAACGATATAAAACCACTCTTTTCCTTGTATTATATATTTTATATCTTTAACATTTCTCTTTTACGTTATTTACTTATACAAAGAGAAATTCATTTATGCGCAAATACGTAATAATAGATTCAAATGGAGTAATATTCAAATAAGTTATAGCTCTCTGAAAATCACATATGTTGCAATTAAAATGCAAATCGTGTCCCTTGTTCATACTCAGCAATCTTTTAGTTTAAAGAGGGTTTATACACAATTTATGCAATAAATGCCACAAGAACTAAAGCGTAAATAAGATACTGATATGATGATATCCTATCATTAAACAATAAATTAATCAGAAGACTAATGTACAAAACACAATTAACACAATCAGAGATTCGCATAACTGAAATGACATTAAACACTTTCAACAATTAGACTAAAATTTGAAAAGATGTAACAGTCTGCAGTTCAGAACATTTGTTATAGTTAGACTTGAATAATTACGTTTTTGTTATAGAGAAATACAATCACTTATAATAATTACATTCGATTGAACACCTTTTCATAAAATTCTTTGATTTTTTTTAGGAACAAAAAGAATGCTAGAATGAGCAGCACAAACACAGGTACGTACGAACGCACGCAGATTTACACATGCACAAATACTAATTCCCTCGCAAACACATGTAACCGCACGTTCACAATCGTTCTTTGATCCAAAAGAAAAAAGAAAAAACATAATGACTAACATGCATATAACTTCAATCACTAAATACAAATCGGCTTTTACAATGCCAGGTATACCATGAAGACACTTGAATATTGCAGAACCGAGTTGTTTGCGCTGAAAAAAATCGACCTGAAAGGTATCTTTTTAGCTTTGGAAACACAATGCGTCACAAGGGGCAAGGTCAGATGAATACGGAGGATGGGGAAGCACAACGACATTTTTCTGCTCCAGAAAGTCTTGCACTATAGACGCCTTGTGCGATGACGCGTTGTCAATCAGCAATCTTACATTGCCCAAACCTGTTGCGGGTCTTCGTTTTCGAAAGTATTTGTTAAGTTTTCGAAGAACTTTTGTCTTGTTAAATTTGGCATTAACAGCTTTGCCTGGGCCACTGATTTGTTAAGAAAATGGCATACATTATCTTTGCACCGACGGACGCACAGAAGGACGGGCGGACGGGCGAAAGGAAGGACATCGCCAAAAAAGCATCCTCGACAAATCGATATGAACATTAAATATGTACAGTAAAAATACAATCATTACAATGCTAGATTTCCAGATGTTTAATGCATCAAAGTATAAATACTTAACGTTGACATCTGAATATTTCACTACTATTTACCAGGACAAAATCTATAGACTATTCATCTGTAGGCAGTTATGTCAGTCCGGCCTCGACAGTTCAGACACGTAAATATGTTCTGCCAGACTTTATGGAGCAAATCTGCATTGATGATAAGATAATAAAATTTGAAGTGTTATTGTAAAGAAAACTTTAAACATAACAATTCTTTACTGGTACAGTTTCTGAAACAAGAATTGCAAATACCCTTCTAAAACATATATTCATAAATATTTACATACTAGATATCTAGATATATTTAGTTAATTTATGTATTCTTACGTAGAAGAAAGTTTTAACAGACACTTGCAATAATCTTAGAAAGATCGCCCGTATCGGGATTCGAATTGTTTTTATTTTTTTATGACTAAATCTAGGAGAGGTCATCCCGGACGAGCCCGATCTTACGAACATGAGAGACCGTTACAAAAAGATGCAATGCATCTTAGAATACACAACCCAGAGCGGGATTTGAACTCCGATCTTAGCGCATCGAAGACCAACACTCTAACCACTGAGCCAAAGAACCGATTTCCTGACGCAGTTGTCAGAGGTATAAAATTTTAAAAGGTATGTACTGGACCGTAACAATCATGAAATTTAGTTTAAGCAAAGTGTTTAAGTTGTCAAAATCATGAACTGGATCAAAAGGGATACAATGAAGTAAAACAATATAATGTTTTGATATAATGTATCAAATACGAAATGATACACCACAAGGCTTAGAGTTTTTATGTTTGGTGTGTAGCATTCTCGAGTAGACCTCTATCAAGTTGGTTCAATTCATGACCCCAGTGTCAATGTTAGCCCCGCTCTGGGGCTTATATATAGTTTTAGAGGAAAAACTTTAAAAATCTTCTCTAAAACCGCTTGACACAGAGCTTTGCAAGTTGATGTGAGGCATCTTCTAGTAGCATTCTACCAAGATTGTTCATATTATTTTCCTGATGTCAAAATTAGCCCAATCCTAGGTGTCACTTGGTTTTGCATATGCTTACATAGGAAAAAAATCTAATGAGAAAGCACAAAATCTGCTATTTAACTATTTACTAACATGGTTTGGCTAGGTACTTCCCTTTCCCACCCCTACATTGGATGCCCCCAACCACCTCCGATCCCACATTTTTCATTTTTTTATTGTTTTTTTATTCACAGGTACTTGCTTCAATCCCCATTCCTCACCAAATCCCCCCTTACCACCACAAAAAAGTCATTTCTTTAGGGGTTTTTTATAAGTAGGTACAAAAGAAAAAAAAAACTGCAGCACCATTAAACCAAAGTTCAAATACATATTTGGTCAGATTTTCTCATAAGTCTTACTACATTTTCAGTTGTTATATTTATAATATTTTGACTATTTCACTGTGAGTGCAAATGGGCTGCTTTAAATCAAATGTAAGATAAGATAAGATAATCTATTTAATTCTCATCACCATGTACATCTTATAACAGTACAGATAAATGAAACTAACATCATTGTACACAGATGACACTCATAATTTAGTTATATGAGACTATACATAGTACAGATTCTTAAATGTTACCATTTCTTGAAACAAACTTTTCACAAATAAAAAGATTCAAGGAGCAGCCGCAAAAACTCATGACTATATAGCCTTCTGAAGCCTCTAAAATTAATGCATAAGAGAAAAATATTAAGCATTTTATAGAGAAAATACAATTAAAAGTGAAGGATTTCTTAAACATGACTACTCATTGGTGGCTACTTGTTAAATAAAATACAACTATACACTATGTATTAAAATAAAAACTGGGTGTTATTTGCATATTGGTTGAAATGTTAAACATTAAAAGTCCTAAATGTGATACTGTACAATCAATTTTCTTTTTCTTTCAAGTAGAATATGATGGCAGACTTTGGTAGATAAATATACAAGATATTTACAACTAAGAATTGCAATTATCTTGTCATCATCAAACATATTTTGATTATTTACTGACATATTATGAAGTGCAGAGACCAGAGCCATCCTTATATCATTATATATTGGACAATAAAGTACTACATGCTTTTTACCATCAGCAATATTGGGACAGTTAAAACATTTTCTATTCACCAGATCAATATTTCCGTAACGATCTGTTTCTATTCTTAGTGGTGCTACACCACATCTGAATTTTGTAAAGGCTGACCTATACCGAAATGGCAGTTTACACCTATGGTAATTCTCAGTACAGAACTGAGATTTGAACTTTTTGTAAGCTGTTGATTTATTACCACCATTTACTCTTATGGCATTTTCTCTCTCAAGATGATCCACTCGATACAAGCAGCGCAAATGTCACAGAAAACTGTTAAAGGCAAGACTGGCGAAAGTAAGTTAATCTGTGAATCTTAAATTTGTATTATCATAATAGCTTCTTTCACTTACCAATTTTTTTTTCAAACACAATATAAAGGGCGATTTTTTATTTCATTTAAAGCTCAATACAATATAATTGAAATGTCTGCTGAGAAGCGTTGTAATATTCATTACATAACTATTCCAGAATGTTATAATGTAAAACGAAGCACTAAAGATTTCTACTTTTGTTTCGAGTTATCAGAGTAAGAATGTCGTAATGCTTTTTTCACAGATGTGTTAAGGACTTGCTCAAAGGATGTCATGGCTGATCAATGCGAGAAGCAGAATGACGAAGAAATCTGCTATTGCAAATCAGATCAGTGTAACAGCGCTTACAGAGGTGGCCTTTCTTCCATCGCTCTAATGTTCTCCACACTCTCTGCTATTATAATTTGGAAGATATAAATATTACTAAAACATTTTGCAGCTGAAAAAGTATTAATAACAAAACTGTCAAAATGCGAAAAGTGTTGCTAAAGTTACTGGTTTATCATTTTTAAGTTACAGTGTTAGAATATCTAATAAAATTTCAACTAAAATCTCGAAAAATACAATACTTTTTGAATAATATAGATAATGTTTTCCTCGATCATTTGTTTTACATATGCTTTCCGTTAGTCTTAAATCGTAAAAAAATCAACTTTAAAAGGATTATCTGTTTTTTATTATAGATCAAATTACCGATTTATGAATGACAACAAATACAAATACGAGTATATGCGACGCATGTCTTTTTTTTGTTGTTTCAACTTTAAAACCTCAATAGTGACATGATTCTATTCGGAACAAAACCTAAACTTCCTGAATATTACACAAAACCGCATTTACGGTAAACTAAACGACCTTGTTTTAAGATAAGATTCAAAGGAGTAAAATTTTACCTGCACAGCAAGACACTGTGGTTGAGGGGGTAGATTTCTGAGCCGAAGATTGCTGGTTCGAATTCCTCCAGGCGAAAACAAAGGCTTAAGCAGCATCGAAAAACAGCTGGGTCTTAGAATAGACCTACTGTAATGAATTAAGATCTACATTTGATTCTTGAAGTAATATTCGATAGGTAAGAAGTTGTTTAAGGACAACCTGGTCGACATTGATGTTTCCTCGGTCCGCCCATACCTGCAGCAACTACCACACATTTACTCGGATACACTAAAACACATCCATTCTCCTTCGATAGGTTTTTTTCTTAACCATAACACTGATTTTTAATACAACATCTCATCAAATACTCTATGAAGACTGCAAATATAATTAAATTGACATTTTAATCAAAACCGGAAGATGGAAATCAAATCTGCAAATACCCTATCCAGTCTTAGCTTGCTCCCATAGAGTGGTTTTGTAAGACTTCAAGGAAATTAATAGGAAATGACAATAACCCTCCGTGTCGTATATGTATCTTGAATTGACACTAACAACTTAACTGCTGACAAAAACATAATCTATAAAATAAAATTATAATCTCATGGAACAAATAAGGAATATATAATCGTTCAATGCCCATACCTATCATCACGAAAACCATTTCCATGCTTAATTGCTTTTTTCAATGGAAGTAAAATTGGGCTGGAATTGGTTTAATTGTTTAGCTTGAAGAAACATTGGTCTTTCTTTTTGTTTGAAAATACATAGAAGTTAGTGACAACCATTGTTTTGAACAAAACAGATACATGAAATAATGTTAAAAGCATTGTTTCTTACTGCTTCAACATAGCGAACTAGTAGTTTGGACATCAGGCTTATAAAAACGACATTAAGTGATCTGCTTGCATTTGTAAAGTTTCAGCATTTTTTATTTTTTTAAAATTATTATAGGTACATCAAATGTTATGTTTCATTTATGTTTTTCATTGATACAAGCTTGATTTTACAAATAGTTAAATGGTTCTGTTTTCGATCTTTACTTTTTGCTGTCTAAAACGCGTTACTTTGTCATAGGGAGGACTCAAGTTACTTTTGAGATAAAGCAAGTTTATACTTTAATTGTATGGTTTTTTATCGTCCGATATTAATCATATACTATTACTCCTAAACTTCAGAGTGGGTGTATTATATGCACAATAAATGTCTCATCATTATTGAAACATGATTTGTACTCGTTGTCGTTAAACTATGTTAACAGTTTTCACCTTTTGATAAGATGAACCAAAATATTTTACCCGACCTATAAAGAAACTACATTGTATTATAAAAGAATTAGGCTTAAGTTTCAGTCATTTTGACTAAACATAACACAGACTGTGTTTGAACGATACAATTACTTCCTTGTCAAACTATTGTAAAATATGCAGTTCATCACAACGACAAACACAGAATTTTTATGTCATTTTTATTACGGTAGATTAAGTCACAAGTAGACAAATTCTGCTAAACATTAAATGAGAATATTGCACATTTTAACTGTTTGAACCAGCGTTATAATTTAAAATGTGTATTTTTGCTGTAAACTTAGCCCTATCTGAAAGTATGGGGAATAAAATTGATGGTAACTATACACTGAGACTTAATTGTCACCCTGCACAACATTAATACAGTTAGATGAATCAAGAAATAAGCGTTTAGATGGTTAATTCTACTGATACTAATACTATAACAGATCACAAGTATAAGCTGCTAAGGATGAATAAGATCGAAGGTGTCACATAAGCATTTGAATCCGTTTACCTAGCAGTAGATATAGAATTTACAGCCAGACTGAAAACATTACAATATTATTAATGTCTGAAAAGCCGTATAGACCGATCAGGTCAGTTGACATTTTATCGATGGGTTAGTCTTGTAGCTGACATTTGTATTGCGCAGCAACGATTGATAGCAAAGAAAAGAAACAAATCAAAACCTACTTGAGACAATCTTATGCAATGATGAAACCGAGAATTGAAACTAACTATACTATATTTGTTGTCCGAATTCTTGACTTGTAAAAGACATTCTATTGGAACTTAACTAGAAGCCTTGTTTGAAGAGCACACAATTCATCTCTTTTCAAACATAAACATGATGAGAGGAAATCAAAACGGTTATAATATATAAAAGTCACTTCGCATCATCTTCGAAAGCTGCTTTTCTTGTTATAAAAATACGCAAGATTTCTTCTATGTAGAATGTTTTATTCTTTACAAACTCTATATGTCTAAGGCATATGATTAAATAAAAAGGTGTAAACTATCACCTTTGGATAAAAGTATTTTTTTTATGGTAACATGAATGGCCAGGATAACATGAATTGCCAGGATATGCGTTCAATTTGCTCAATACCTTCTAACCTTAAAAAGTTTCAATGTTTATTTGATGTCATCATGAAAACCAATAGGATACAGACCTATGAGGCAATACGTTAATATAATACATGAATGAGCTTAACATGAGAAAGAAGCCAGTGCGAAACTGAGACAAGGTAATCTATCTTTACATTTCAGGTCTTCGAGCAAATGCACTTTTTGTTATTTACACAGACTGATGAAATCAGTCTTTTTTTTTATTGAGACTGAAAAACGTTGAGGAGAATTTATGAAAGTTTAAATGGAATGAGGTATTCTAATTTTGTTCTGAAATCTTCGTTAATTCAAATATCATTTGAAGTAGTGTACAAGATAACGAAGTGTAATGTAATAACTGCTCTTTAAAGCAGCTCCTTCACAGATGGTCATTGACTAAGAATTTCGTTTAAACTATCTGTGTGTATTAGATATCCATCTACAAACGTAATGTCACTCAATGTAACATTTCGTAATTGTAAAAAATGGTAGTTTCCCCATCATAGGCTATAACGTTAAGAACGTTATAACCTACATTTAGAATTTTTATTTCCGTGTGCCGTTACATGTCTGATCACATTAACCCTTTGCACATGCGCCCACATTATATTGGACAAAAATCACAGGCATTCGTTTCATGGATAACTACCCCGAACCGCAATATAACCAACGCAAGGTATGAAAGTTTGCAAAAATGAACTGAAGGTCACGTTACTTAAAAAATGATTTAAATTGTCCCTCCAGACATCGCTATCAAAGTGTTACCGTAATATTAAGGTATAAGATTCCTTATACCCTTGGCTGCCTCCAATCTGAAGAGTATTCAATTCCATGTGTAGGAGTGAGACAGCTTCTTTTAAGGGCATGGGTTCAAACCCTAATCAAACCATTTTTTCTCTAGTTTTTGGCAAGTTTACATTGTTTTTGTTTTACAACAATAACTTCTATAGAATTTGAATTCAATTTCCTTCGTTTTAAATATATTTTTTAATTGTAACAAAGCTTTTCAATATGGTAAATCTATGAAAATAGGATATCTGTGATTTCAGTTATTAATTCTTCCAAAACTAGACGGTAAAAGTATTTGATATTTTGACAATTTGTTAAGAATAAAACATGAATAAATAGTTTTAGCTAATATGAAGCCCCGAAGATTTATGCTGAAGTTAATATTGACAACATTCCCTCATAATGAAGTTGGTGGGGTAAATACGTGTTATGTTTATATTCATATTTCGTTGCTTTTGACTTTTGGCTTTTCATTTTGTTTGTTTTTGTCAGCAGTCAGTAGGTCTTCATAATGTGAATGACTACATACCAAGTAACAATCGTTTTTATGATCAGTCTTAGGGAAAAAAATGTTTCTCTATATCTTACAAACCCACTAACTCACTAAGTCGAGTTAGGTTTGAGTATTGACCATTTCTTGAAACCCCCACGGTAAAAGTGTCTTCTATGGTCTCCATTTTGTCCTAGGATAGTATATTTCTTTAAAAAAGCTCAATGTAATGAGATCTGACAAAATCTTTATTAGTATTCTAATACCTTAAAATATGTTTATGAGCGGATTCGAGTTTTTTTACAGGGTCTGTTACAATAAATACAAAAGTATAAATAAATAAATAAATAAATAAATAAATAAAATCCACTCAAGACTTCAGTTTATCTATACAATCAATCTGAAACTTGAAACTTGATTTTGTTCAGCAATTCAATATCTAATTTCTATTTATTGCGTAAGAGACACGATGTTGTGTCACGAAAAGTTTTGTAAACAAGCGATGAAATTCTTTTAAGAGAAATCAGAGGTACGGCGGAAAAATGTTTTCATTTTGAATGGAGTTATTGATTGCTATATTTAGAAGAAGAAGAAGAAAAAAGATTCAACCATCAGAGACAATAAGAGTTACATTGCATCTGTCGGCATAAATTAGAAAAAAAGATCTGTTTGAAGTAAGGTGACCCTCAGATTCATTCTTGTGAACTTTCGTACTTTGTGTTGGTTATATAGTCGAACATTTATCGATTAAACGAATGCCTGTGGTGAAGACGCAATGATGCGGCACGTACTACGTGGTATAATACAAGCACCTGCTTCGGGGATACTGTATTCTATATCTAACCGGAATTCCCCAAGTAGTCCTTTACGAAAAATTCGTTTTTCCACGCGAGCAATCGATCCATGTATGTAGACTGACACTTTTGATGTAACCTTATTTCTCGGACATTCGTGATTTTTGTTTTTAATTTAGATCTGATGAAGGTGTGTTGACAACCCATGTTATCCTAGCTAATTTGAATTTAGGAGATCTTGTTAGAAGCATAGTTGTAACACATTCTGATATTTAATCATGTTTTAGTTGAACAGGATTCTTAAGACTTTAATGTACGAAGTACAAAGCCTAGTTTATGTTGTAATATGTCTCATGCTGTCATTTGTGATGTTTGAATGGTATTCTAAACGAGATTAAAAGTTGCTTTCTTTCTGATCCTACTCGGAAATGAAAAATAAATAAAGAAGTAAATGAATAAATACTACCGCTTACAAAACTAATTAGAGTTTACACCGTTAGGTAAAGAACGAGACTCGTAGGTGCACGTGCCAAAAATCAATTAAAGCGCCGCCAAATGTGTTTCTTTCAAACTCCGACTTCCATTCAGTATAATTATTGCCATTCATGGAAAAGCGGTTAGGAAAAAACTGAGTGAAGATTTCCGGTAGCAACGCAGCGAAAAAAAAGATACAGCAACTTTGTCGCCGCCCAGGCACATTTTTTTCTGGCTGCGGGTAGATTGTAAGACGCAGTTTTATTGAAAGGTGTACCTGCCAAAACTGCCTCGCTGTGATTGGATGATCAGTAAAGTGACAGATTAAGCTACTGAAATAAACATTGTAACGTCACTTTTTACCGCGTTCCGAATACGTAAAACTCTAATCAGTTTTGCAAGAGGTATTAAATGAAAAAGTCAATCACGTTCATAGACTTGTACTTACGAAAAATCACGCGATTTTGGCAAGCCAAGTTTTTACTTGAACGTAGGATTCTCATTATTTACTTGTAAACCATATGTGCAGTCTAAACTATCAAACGAATGGCCCTTTTTCCTTGTTTACATGCATAGGATAGCCTTTTTAGCTTTTAGGATCGGTGGTTGTCCGTCCGTCCGCCGTCCACAATTCATTCAAACGACATCTGCTCTGAAACCACTGGGCCAAATTAAATGAAACTTGCCTAGGATGTTCCTTGCATAAAGCTCTACCAAGATGATTTAAATTGTTCTGGTCCATTGCATTGCTGGGTCACTGGAGCTAAAAACAGATTTTAGAAATTGGATTTTTAAAACTCTTCTCTGAATCCTCAAGGCTTGGAGCTTAGATATTTGGTATGAAGCATCATCTAGTTGACTTCTACCAAGTTTGTTCAACTTATGTTCCTGGGGTCAAAACTGACCCCATCCCAGGGATCAGTTGATTTTACATAGAGTTATATAGTGAAAACTTGAAAATTTTCTTATCAGAAACAAGAAGGCCTAGAGTTAAGATATTTAGTGTGCAGCATTGTCTAGTGGACTTAATCTACCAAAATTGTTCAAATCATGGCCTCTGGGTCAAAAAATGGCCCCGCCCCAGGGGTCACTTGTTTTACATAGAGTTATATAGGAAAATCTTTAAAAATCTTCTTGTCAGAAACCGTAAGGCATAGAGCTTACATATTTGGTGTGTAGCATTGTCTAGTGGATCTCTACTAAGTTTGTTCAAATCATAGCCACTGAGTAATAATACGTCCAGCCCAAGGGTCCCATGTTTTACATAGAGTTATATAGGAAAAACTTTAAAAATCTTCTTGTCATAAACCACAAGGCCTTGAGTTAAGATATTTTGTGTGCTGCATTATCTAATGGACCTCTATCAAGTTTGTTCAAATCATGGCCCCTTGGTCAAAATAGGCCCCGCCCTAGGGATTACATGTTTTATATAGAATTATATAGGAAAACTTTTTAAAATCTTCTTGTCAGAAACCACAAGGCCTAAAGTTAAGATATTTGGTATGCATCATTGTCTAGTGGACCTCTACCAAGTTTATTGGAAAAATGTCCCTGGGTTACTTTTGGCCCCGCCCAAGGGGTCACAAGTTTTAAATAGCAGTATAGAAGGAAATCTTTAAAAAACTTCTTGTCTGAAACCACAAGGCCTAGAATTTTAAAATTTGGCATGAAGCAAGCTTTATAAAGCTTTTTTTCAATTAAAAGATTAGGTTAAAGATCACGAAGGCTAAAATAGATTTATCTACTGTACCTCATAGAGCCTTCATTTATAGAATAATATCTTTGATATTTAGTATATAGGTTCCTTGCATGGACGTCTACCAATCGGTTGGGATTGAGTTCACTGGGTCAAGGTCAATGTCACCATAGCTTATAATAGATTTTCTACTTTCTGTCATAGAGCCTTTATTTATTGACTGATATTTTACATATTTGGTTTGTAGGCACTTACATATTTTCAATTAAAAATGAAATACTGCTTAACAATAAACCTACAGCTAAAGTAATCAGGTGAGCGATCCAGGACCATCATGTCCCTCTTGTTTATGAAAATATTTCATTAAATAATCTTCTATTAAAGACCTATGGTTTTTGAAACTGCAAAAGTAATGAAATGAATTCTATTGAATGGTGACCGTCAAGTGCACACGCACTTTATAGAAATTTAGTTGAATACCTTTAACCAAGTTTCTTGTAAAAAAGGGAGAATAAGTGCGTAAAAGGTATTTCATAAACATTGTATCCCACAATCTTGATTTTCCTCATATACAACAAAAAATGATGTCTTACATCAGTTTTTGTGACTGCAAAACCCGCAAAATGCAATATCGTATTAAATGCAGTCTACAGGTATTCAAACATTTGTAATAAATTTTCTAGACAAGTTTTCATTTATTGTAGCTGACCGTAATGAGATTCGTCCTTTGATCTTTAATAAAATATTTTAAAAAATCAAACAAACAAACAGCGGACACTTTCACTATTCGATGATTTGAAAGACGATTTAAAAAGAAGTCGAAAGGTCGTCTAGGAAATGAAATAAGGTACACTTATTCCCATCAGTTTTCTTGAACTGACATTAAAACGGACATACCCTGAAATTAACTGATGAAATACTTCATATCTATGTTATTTGTCCGTTTTCTACAAAATGAAAAGTTTGTGATAATGTAGAGAGGAATATGTATTAAAAAAAATATAGTCACTCAGAAAGTGAAAATAAATTGTTATCAAACGGCAGTAATACAACAACAACTCTCTGTATAAAGATATTTCAGATAAATGGCCCTGGAACCTGGTTTAACCTCTAACCTAACTGGTGGTAAATGTTTTGCCACTGATCGTTCCAAGGCGGTAACCCGACAGGTTCTTATTTTCGTTAATTATTTCTTTTAATTGACCAGTATATAAATCTGTGTTCTCTTCTCCTCTCTACTTTTTGACTGTGGGGAGGCTGTGCTTTTTTATTGATTTTTTTCCTGATAAACGTTTCCCACTATTTTCTGCATAGCTGTATTTAATCGATTTTGACATATATTTGTACGAGTGAACTGTTTGATACAAAATCCTCAGCTGAAGAAGAAAATTGACCATTGGCTAAAAGTGTTGCTGTTATGAAATTTAAGGCATAATTCGTAATTTTGAGTTTAATTGCATCCGACAATAATGCAATAATGATAAAATTAAAATAAAAATTAAATATCTAAACAGTTTAACAATATAAAATAAACATGTATCAAATATGACTGAATATTTAATTTATTTCAATGAAAAACGATTTAGACTTTTAGCATTAAACTCAACATTTTTGTTTATAGCCGAAACTGTTATGGAAATTTGGCATTCGATTACTATGCGCGTTCAATATTTGCAATTGTCCGCAAACTATACACTTATTGGGCATCACTTTAGTACTGTATTTACGCCAATTATATTTTTCGACAAATTTCTTGTTTAGAACTTATGACTGACACACTGACATCGAGTTATAAGTCATTCTGTATTTATATGATTTTGAAGCAAATAGAATTCGCTACATCTTAGGATTCTCCTCTGTTATATCATAGATGCTTTGAAACCTATGCCTTCATAGGGTACAAATTCTAGTACGAGAAAATCAGTGCAGCATGCATATTTAGTGCTGAGTATCTGCCTTGGCCAAACTTCGCTACTAGTTTACATAGTTTAAATGCAATATTAGAGGGAAAATGGCGTTCAGTTGAATATCAAAATACAGTACTTCCTCTTTGTACTTCAATAAAAAACTGCAACACAAGTAGTAGACTTTACAAATTAATATGTTAATACTCTTTGATAATAATCAGTGTAAGTTAAAATGGACTGCCCTTACTATCCTTTATCGTAAAGAGCTTTCTGTAATGAAATGTAGCATTTGAGGACCCACTATCAAAACACGTTAAGCGTCTGTTCTTAAACTGTAGAAAAGCACAATCAATCTTGCGTTATTAAACATACTGTATTAAGGAAAACTGTATAAAACATAATCAATCTTGCGTTATTAAACATACTGTATTAAGGAAAACTGTATAAAAACACCATCAATCTTGCGTTATTAAACATACTGTATTAAGGAAAACTGTACAGAGGCTTTTTCTGTTATCATGACAGAATCCAGAACTTGCATTCATAAAAAAAATAAAATCATTGCTCTTTTCTAATTATGAAGACACTGAGCTAGGTACGAAATATTTCATCTATATAACACGTTTTACTATGTAAACTTCTGGTTCGTTAACTGATCTCTTTTATTCTTTCTAACAATTAAATATTGTGTTTTGTAACCACGGATTAAAGATCATCGTTAGATGTGCATGTTTTTTAATGTACTTCGGCATGTATAGGAATTGTTTTTGTTTGTTTGTTTGTTTTTTTAATATTTTCTGAGTTGAAACACTTTTGAAAATTGTATTCTTCTTCTTCTTCTTATTCTTATTATTATTATCTTGTAAAGAAATTACGAGCTTATCTGGTATATTTGATATTTTAATAGTTACACAGCTCCAGATAGTTTTCCTGAACTATTTACCCTTTAAGTGTCTATCTATCTACGTAGCTGTCTGTTGTCAGGTCATTAATGTCTATGCAAGACCGTCAATAATTAGAAAAACATTCGACTATTTCCTCTCTTTTACCTTGTTTTGACACGTTTATCTAGCATTTCCAGTGATAAATTAGTCACGTAGTCTCCATCACAGCTTCTTTAGATTTTCTTGTAGATATAAACAAGTGATTAACACGTGGTTAGAAGGCAAAAGAAATAACGTAAACAAATATCCATTAATCTTGATGAGTAAAGTCACCATTTAATGTCTTTTTTTCTTATTACCAGGAGCAGATACAGTCAACTCATTATCTTCTAGAAAGAATATTTTAACAAATAAGCATAATTACAGTTTCGACAAAACTCACAAACATACATGTATATAATACTAAAAAAACGTGCGAAAAACATGTCAAACATATTTATTTTTGTAAAAACTAATTCACATGCCTTATCAAAACTAAAATGCTTAAAAACGGGAATGGAAGCAGGAATCAGTTGTATGATGTAGTTTTGGTGTTCTTTAAGAACTTAGAATGGTTTATATCTAAAAGACTAACACTAAAATTAATAATTAATTTTATCATTCACGCAGAGAAAATAATAGACATAAATCTTTAAATGAAAGGTTAACAATTGTTTGCATGGCATTTAAGACAATATCTCGTTCGTCGAGGACTTAGATAATTAACAGAGTGCGTGCAAGTTTATTTTAATTTTCATCTTTCTAAATATTTATCTAGCTTTAGATCCTAACACTAGACCGCTGCTAATTTAAAAACTTCTGTTGTTTTCTTCTCAAAAAAAAAACATATATTTGTTGGTCAAATATTTGTCATGGTTTAAATATAACATAAAAAAACGTTTAAATACATTAACATTTGCTCTACAAAGTGGCGGAAAAAATACATGTATAAGCGTCGTTAATGTTATTGATATTGTTCACATGTAGCTTTAAGCAAAGACTTTTTTTATCTTTAAACATTATATATAGAGAGAAAAAAAACGCTGAACTAATGAAAGTTCTAGTTGTACAATGCTATTTCGTCAAATCACGATTCTTAAACTCACGGAGGGTCTGAACGTTAATAAGCAACTTTAAGATATTTACATAGCGCTGTGATGGCAAACTCAACCGCACTGATATCAAAAAGACTTATAAAATCTCAGAGACAGTTCACAGAATTATAGCAGACTAGCGTATACTTTTCAGAATACAGAAACGTTTTCTCTCTTTTAATTTCGTCCAGCGGGATTTCTCTGATTTTCACAAAAATTACTTTTATTCGACACTCAGACAACGTAACTGCATTTCATCCTTATAAATATTCATGGTTCTGTAATAAAATTCAAGTCAATACAACTCTATATTCTGAAATACTAAAAAGACATGAAAGTAACGAATATATTTTTAGATCTGGTACAATCTTTACTCTCTTAACCTAAACAGATTTATTGTAACTTGGCAAATAAACTGTTGCACTGTTTCATTATTTCAACGTAAATACTAACTTCAGTCTTAAGCTGAAACATTTTCCATAGACTAAGAAAAACTTTGAAAAAATTCTTAAAAAGTCCTTGTCGGTCAGTAATAGAACATATATTAGGAATCCTAAACACTGTTCCCTTAAAATGGTTTGTAAAGACGAGAGTAAATACTACGGGGTTTGGACATAGTATAACGAATATAGAAGCAACCATCTTGCCTTGAATCTCACAATTTGGCCCATTAATGTAGATAACGTATAACCTTAGCTTCAGAACAAGATTTCATTTTGTCCTCGCACGTAGGTCTCAATAATTTATTTCGGTCAAATTCCTTTTATGAAATATTAAATCGGAGAGCACAAACTAACTCTTTTTTGACAATGGATGATCTTAAGGATGAACGCCATTTGTGAAATTCAGAGGAATCATGCACTACCTCCTGCTGTACTCTGTGTGTGTGTGTGTGTGTGTGTGTATATATATATTTATATATATATAACTTTGCAGTTCAATATTTTAGTGTAACAACGCAAATCAAAAACATATATAATGTTAATATTTATGCAGAATAATTTTTAAATTAGAATTATATCTAGCTTGTTCACTGTAAATTATTGTTAGAAGAAGGTTGAACAGAATTACTTTTTTTTTGCTTTATTGTTATCGGCTTAAAGAAACATCATATTTGCAGGCAACTTATCTTTTCACAATGGACTTGTTTCTATGCAATGCAAGAAAACCCTGGTCTATATCACACTTTACTATGGAAATATTTAAATTAAAACTTTTTTTCAGATTTCCAAAAAGAAATGTTGTAGCTACAATATAGAAGAATTCAGTTAATTATTTCTTTGTGATGAGAACTTGTTGCAGTAGTTTTCAGCATTTGTTTTGTTTTCTTGAATTACAAGCCTTAATTGTGTCGTGGCATTTATTTTTTTGCCTTTGGAAAGTAGCAATCCTTGATTAGATATTACTTACCTGTAACCATAACGGTACAATATATCGAAATCTCAGGAATAATAACTGAAACGTTTTACCAGTCTGATATATGAGGTGTCGGAGTTTGAGTGCAGTACCCATTCTTATTTAATGCCACCTCGGCCAATCAAATAGCACTACGGTGATAAAACTGCGTCTGTTACTGCTATATTTTGCACCATGTTGTTAAAAGCTAACCATTTAAGTAGAAACAAAATAACGTATCACAGCTGAATAGTTTGAACCATATGTTTTTAAATAGTGATTAAAATTATTAAGGTCGCATACTCAGTTTTCGTAGCTGCAAGTCGATGATTTGAGTGGTTAACAGAAAGAAAAATTGAAATATTGTAAAAAATATGTTCTTATTCTCTTGTATCATTAAAAGAAAAATAAAATATAAAGGAGAAGAAAAAAGATTATTAATTTAAACTGTTTAACACACTGTTGTTGAACAACCATTGCCTTTACTTTCATCTGTCTTCCAGGAATTTGCTGTACCTAATCTAAAGAGATGTCAGGTTTTAGGCCATTAGTGTCTTTGCAAGACGTCTCTTTTGTAATTAGAAGTGTCTGACTCTTGCCTTTTTTGTCAAAGGTGCTGCCTTGTTTTGACATGTTCATTTGGCGTTTCTTGAGCTAAAATATTTACGTAGCAATCCGCGCTGATTCTGTAGATTTTCTGTAAACGTACACATGAACTTTGTAAGACGGTGAAACAATAGAGGTAACTGCAGTCACTTGTTATTGTCGTTCCTTTTATTACCAAGAACAGATTCAGTCCAGAGAGAAAAGTTACGTTTATGTTAATCTGACTACTCTCATCAATACACTTTTCAGTAAGAAACATAAATATATGTATACTAACTGTAATAAACAGAAATCCTAATATATATCAAATGAATTTGTCGATAAATTAAGTTGAATATATTACTCAATGAATGGTGAGGTATGTTGTTTTGGTGTTGTCCTTCCTTTCGCCTTTCCGTCTTTCCATACGTCCTTCTTTGTGTCTGTCGGTCACGGTTTTTCCGGAGGAATGTACATGTCGATCTATAAAGTATTTTTCTTTCCATCCGTTGCCGTCTTAATGCATCTCCGAGATGCAACTTAGCATCCGGCCGGAGATGCAAATTTTGTTTCATGTTTTCATCTTGTATTAAGGCTCCTTAGACATCTAATCTAGAGAAAATGAGATGAAAAATATATATCTCTTGAAACGTTAGGGTTGAAGAAAAAAAGGAGATTTATGAAATAACGTTTTATAACTCCAATTAATTGATAAATATATACCTTATTACGTCCCGATTAACTTCTAAACCACCTTTATGTGGTACATACCAATACACGCTGGCTGTAAGAACCATATTAGGAATTAAAAAGGTGAAGTTTAAGTTTCTTTTGAATTCAGATTGATAGAATAAAATATAATATTCCACTGAAATTTACTCTAAGTAAAACATGTCATGAAATCTTATTTTCTGAAATTTCATCTAAATAAACTACATGTACTAGGCAAATGTCTTGTAGTTGATTTGTATTTATATAAGTTTAAAGCAAAACCAAAGCAGTTAAAATTAATGATTAAATTTTAAAAGCATACTAAGTTAATATGTTTAGTCATTTTTGGTATGGAGAAGAAGGGCAAAGAACGGTTGGATGTGTGTTTGTGTATGTGTGTTCTGCTTCTACAAGCTTTTTTTGTATTTTCCCCATCATTTCAGATTATAATCTTATTGTTGAATGTGTTTAATGGTATTTTAGTTCTGTTCACTTTGGGAATTTCTTAATTTGTCAATTTGTTTGGTACACGAATTTTCTAATTAATTTTTTAATGGCAGCGTATCGTTTTTTTAATATTTTATGCATGCATTAGTTTTAAATTTGTAAGTTATTGAATCAAATGTGAAGTTAATAACCCTCTTTAAACTGAAAAATTGCTGAGGTTGATCTAAAGGAAGGAATTTAATGGCTTTTTGCATTTTTATTGCACACAAGTGATTTCCAAAGAGCTACACAAAGAAATGCTAACGATAGAGATTATCCAATACGGGGAAAAGAGCAGTTTTATATAATAGTTACTTCATTTTTTTCTGTTTCGTCGTCGTATGTACTTAGTGTTTGCTTGGTTCTTTGCTTTATTTGATCATATGCTTTGTCATGATGGTTTGATGGTTTTTGACATAAGTTCAATGTAGAACGTTTAAAACGATTTATTTGTCTAAACTGAACTCAAACTTTCATGTTTTGATGAAAGGAAATCGTAAAAGTACTTAATATGTTAAAGTAGAACAAATAGAAAATTTTGATTAGTATTTTTATAAAAAATAACAGCATTTTTCTTTATTCAACTACAAATTATTTCATACTGTCATCCTACGTTTGCTGCTGACCTAATAAATGTCTGACCGGAAAATCGTCTTGAGGTATTCCTACGCACCGTTTGCTAAACTTCCGTTACCAGATTATTATCAAAATATGGTTATTATCAAAGTTTGCATTTTCTATCTACAACTAAATTACCTTTTGTGTTGTACACGCTATGTTTATTTTTTCGACATATAGGTTGCACAAAATGTTTAACATCAATTTTCTGTCAATGATTGTGTCCACGAACAGAATAAAACGAAGCTGTTAATATATTTGCTTTGCACCTTCAAAATAAATTACCCAATATATACACAAATTAATCTCGGAAAAAATTATACATTCTGCATTTCAGATATATCAGTAGGTAAATCTTACCGCAATGTACCTACAGGTTTTGCCATTTAATAGCCCCTCCTGACAATTATACCGGGACTGCTAATGCCTTTAGTCTACATATTGATACAAAATATATCTTTATACTCCGATTTTATTAACTAAACTCGAGATTACAACCATTGCAAAAAAAATAATCGCGAATTCTATCATCATAATTATCACGTCATGTCATGTCTCGTCAAGTAACGCAACGTCAGTTCACGTCACGCCACGCCACGGCAATATGTAAAACAACATTCCTAAAATAAAGTTTATTTTGAAATAGGTCGTTTTTCAAACTCGCAAACTTTTTGTTTCAATTACGTTTATGTTAATGTTAAATTGTCGATGAGAAAATGGTAATATGCACACTGAGAAGTTCATGATAGGTTATACTGCTGCTGGAAGTGCCGTTACACAAATCTATAGTACAAGAGCATGGTTTGTCTACGTGAGCTTCCCTCACAAATATTGCCGTCTTTTATTGCTGAACACTGTCTTACTACATAGTACTAAAGACATTTTTTTTTAAATTTTGTTCATGTCAAACAGAAGCGGAATGTTAACTGTATTAAAACATGTTTCCATATTTATAATAACAACTTCATGCAAGGATTTAACAAGACACAATAAATATTATATATGTACGCCAGACCTTTCTAAACTAATAGTCCTGCTTTAAAGATCAAGGACAATCTCTCTCTAAAACATTTTAAAAAAAATGTTTATTCTGAATACCAAAACGGATGACCTTTTCATTGCGGCAGACAATGCCTAAACATGGAAACCAGAATAGGTATGCAGTCTATAAGATCTTAGCTTCCAGACAAGTTTTCATTTAGTCCTAGCGCGTGTTGTTTTAATAATTTATTTCTATCAAATTCCTTTCTCTTCAATATAAAACAGAAAAGAATAAAATAACTTTTTTTTGGGCGTAGACGACTTTAAGGGTGAAGGTCATTTTGGTTATTCAGAGGAATCATTCACAACCAGTTATATTATTTGTCTGGCGTGTGCATTAATAACCTAGCAGCTCCTAACAACCTATGTCTTACCGAAGACACACTTCAATGCAATACGTGCAGCAAACATATCTCTCTTTTTAAGTAATATATCGATGTACATAAATGTACTTTATCATATATGCAGGACAGTCTGTTCAGTTGAAATGTACACTATTTCCAAAGACAGTTTGTTTACTTTGCATGTCGATATATCAACGCAAAGCGAGCACATCTTTATACATTTAAGCAGAATAAGTGTACAATTTAGTATTTTTTTGTAAGTTTTGGTGAATAATCAAACTTTCTATATTATTTTATTGTGTTTTAATTTAACAAGCTTTCGGCAAATAAACATCATTGTTATAGACAAATTATCATTTCACAAAATATGGGCTTGTTTTTTTTTTTGTTTTTTTTTTTTTAAATGCAGGAAAACTTTGTAACACTTTACTGAGTAAATGTGTATAAAACATTTTTTTCAGATTTCAAAAAAATATTGTAACTACAGTATAACATATGAAAATGCACAATACAATATTTTGTCAATCATTGAAGACAGAGAGCTAAAAATAAAGTAATTAATACATACACTTAAAACATTTTCCCTTTCAATGTGGAGGTATTCACTTCAATTTACTGGCAAAAAAATGTCTTTTTGATCAGTCGATCAAGCAGATGGAATATTTTGTTTTGGACAAATTTCATGTTAAACACCGTCTGTTTTTTTTATCAGCTAAACTATTCGAAGAGACATCAGGAAGTCTTTGATGATAAAACTGTCCTTGAGACAAATTTTGAGGCAAAAATAATGTTTTCAAATAAGCAGCATCATTATGTATACGGTTTCTTTACACATTGACCGACCATTTGCAACACTTACTATTCTTGAACAAAATCACACGACGGACAGAAAACACTTCCCAACAATCTTTTCTACAATCTTTGTGGTAATTTACTTTTTTATACCCCCGAAGGAACGCATATAGTAATCGAACTGTCTGTCCATCCGTCCGTCTGTCCGGTAAAATCTTGTCCTCGCTTCATCTCCAAAACCGCTTGAGGGATTTCATTGTAGCTTAACAGGAGTGTTTGTTACCAAACCTTGTTGTGCATATCGTCAGGCGATTCTGATCGATTTATTTTTAGCAGTGTAAGGGTACTTAGTCATTTTGTTTAACTCTAACTTCTATATAAAAGTCTTGTCCACACATCATCTCCAAAACAGCTTGGAGGGTTTCACAGGAATGTTTGTCACCAAGCCTTGTTGTGCATATCGTCAGGAGTTTCTGCTCAGATTATTTTTGGCAGTGTTATTGGACTTTAGTCATTTTTAACTAAAGCTACAACTCCAAAACCGCTTGGGGGATTATATTATAAAACAGCAGTAGGGGTTGGGAATAAAACAATATTGTCCGTATGCAAGGCCAACCTCACAGCTTTCTATTCCATTGAATAATTATGAAAATCTTCAACCTTCATATAAGAATCTGAAGCAGAAAAACATTACTTTATCATATACCTTCAGTTCATGTTCTATTTTTTGTCTGATGTCTTTTCTACAGGCATATTCAATTATATATTTACAGCAGTTTCGTTTATAAGCTACATGTCAATTTCCAGTGATAGCTCTTGTTATTTATTATTTTTATGATGGTAATTTATAACAGTAGGCTTCAGCAATTCTTTTGTTTTCTTGAATTTCAAGCTTCCATTGTATCATGTTTTTGCCATTGCAAATTAGCATTCCTCGATTAGACAAACAAAATAACCTGAAACTAATTGTAAAAGATACCGAAATCTTGGAATTGTTACTTAAGTGTTTTACAAGTCTGATATATCAGAGGTGTTTGAGCGCGGTATCTAATTCAAATACCGTCTCAGTCGATCGAGTATAACTAAAGCGACAAAATTGCGCCTGCTTCTATAACATTTTACTTCCTTTTGTTTACGTAAACTATTTGGTGGGGAAAGGATCACCTATCGCAATTGTATTTTTTATGCCCCCGAATGGAGGCATATAGGTTTTGAACTGTCCGTCCGTCATTCCGTTCGTCCATCCGAAAACTTTAACATTGGCCCTAACTTCCTTATCAGTTAGTGGATTTACTTCATTCTTTGACACTACATCCCTTTGGACAAGACCTTCCCACTAAACTATACTGACTTGACCTTGATTCCTGAATGACCTTCACCTTGAAGATCCAACTGTCCAAAAACTTTAACATTGACCATAACTTCCTTATTAGGAAGTGGATTTACTTCATACTTAGAAAAAACAATCCTTTGGATAGGACCTTCCACTGAATTATATTTATTTGAGATTGACCCCTGAATGACCTTCACCTTGAAGATCCAAATGTCCGAAAACTATAACATTGGCCATAACTTTTTTATAAGTAAGTGGATTTACATCATATTTAGACACAACACCCCTTTGGAAAAAGACTTCCCCAATGACCTATATTTATTTGACCTTGACCCCTGAATGACCTTTATCTTGAAGATCCAATTGTCCCAAAACTTTAACATTAACATTAACTTCCTTATTAGAAAGTCAATTTATTTCATATTTGGATACAACACCCCAGTGGACAAGAGCTGTCCACTGACCTATATCTATTTGACCTTGACCCTTGAATGACTTGTCCTCAGCCCTAAGTCAAAGCACTACTTCGGGGGCATTGTCATCTTACAGTGACAGTTCTTGTTAACCATGTGTCGAAATGATGATTAAAGTATAAAGGCAGGCTACGCAAGTTTCGTTTATGCAAGTTGAAAATTTGAGTGACTAGCATAAAGAAAATAAGGAATTATTGTAAAGTTAACGTATGTTCTAATTCTATTATATCATTAACAGAAAAAAACTAATTTATTATAAAGAAGAAGAATTCGGTATGCTTAAACATTTGACTCGCTGTTGTTTAACAACCCTTGCCATTGCTTTTAACTATCTTCCATGAACTGGCTTTCCTGTACCTAATTTATAGAGATTGCAGTTTCAGACCATAAGTGTATTTGCTATCAGCAATGTCCAACTCTTTCCTCTTTTTGTCAAGGGTTCTGTCTTGTTTTGACATGTGACGCCGACATTTACATTAGTTAAATGGTCACCTAGCAATCGGCACTGATTCTGTAGATTTTTTGTCGATGTACACATGTACTTGGCAAAACAGTGAATCAGTATTGGCATTTAAAGTAATTTGTTTTTGTAATGCTTTTAATTAATAATAATTATTGATATATTATAAATATATGCAATTTATATAATTATACACTTAACCAGAGAGAATACGGCATACTGCATAAATTCTTATATGAAAGATTAGTTAATGCTTATGTGACAATAAATGTTTTCGTTTTCATAGAGTGAAGACAAAGTCACATAATCTTAGAAAATCATTTTTCATTGAAATACTAGAGAAGCATAAATAAAAGTAAACTTTCATCACATCTTTTTGTAGAGTAAAGTATGTTTGAAGGATTATTTACATCGTAAAACACGTTTAAATTATCTTTACCTATACATTTGTACTTTGATATACTTTTATACCTTCTTTAAAGAAGGGGGATATATTGTTTTGCAGATCTCGGTTGGTAAGCAAAGTTGTTCCTGTTCAATAATTTGTGTACAATTTTACCTTCAAACGTCATGGTGGTTGTCCTTATTGAGTAGAAGACCCTTAAAGTATTTAGAGTCAATAGTTCCAAGGTCAAGGTCATGATCACATTGAATTTGAAATTGTTTTCCTTTCAAAGCATCGTGTACCATTTCGAATTTGAAGATGCGTTTCGCTCAATAAGTGCCATTCGACTCACAGCCTTCAAACTGCAAATAGTGTTTGCCCTTATTGAGTAAAAGTCCCCATTGTTTTGGGGTTTAGTAGGTCAAATGTCAAGCTCATGATCATCTTGAATTTGATAACAATTTTCACACAATAACTTGAGTATCATTTGACTCAGAGCCGTAAAATTGTCATAGAATGGTTACCGTATTGAGTAGGAAACTCCTGTTGTTTTTAAGGTCAATGGGCCGAAGATCAAGGTCACATTGAATTTGAAAAAAAAAACAAAAACAAAAAAACTGTTTCTTCTCAATAACTTGTGTAACTTTTGATATACAGCCTGCCAGAGTGAGGGCATACACGCCATTTTGGCATCTTTTTCAAAATTCAACTTCCATTATTTCGACAAGGTCTGGTGAACGGAATTGACCCAAATGTAAATTATATAAGAGTATTCTTCTTTGAAACTTAGGACTTACCTCATAAGAAGTCTTTAGCCTTTCATTTCAAAAACTGCTAGCTGGATTTGTGCTGCTCAGTATTATGGTTCCTCAGCTGAAATTCCGCCCACTGGATTCAAACCCATAACCTATGACTTAACAGATCTTCAGTACAATTAAATACTACACTCTTGAAATTTTGTGCTTGATTCTGCTCCTTGTCTTTCTTTTCAAAATTTGTCCATTCATATGTCGTTCAGAATGCTTTCTTTTGGAGTTGCCTGTAAATACCTTTAGCATGTTCCTTTCCATCAATTACTTGCATGGAGAAACAATCGTTTCTCGTTTAGACATTTTGATTAACGATTAACAGTGATTATCACTGTAAAAGAAAACATTTCGCTACTTATCAAACATGCTGTAGTCAGTCAGACTTTACAAAATATACCACATGATGCGACGCATTTTAAAATTTAAAGGAATAATACACTGTAATTAGTTTGGCTTTAAATTAAGCGCCTGCCACAGCATTTAATGGAATTGAATACTATTCACTTGATTACCCGTTTACATTTTCAGAATCTTAAAAAACAAAAAAAAACAAAAATAAAAGAACTAAATCTAATAAGTACTTGTCATTTGCATTAAAATCCAATCTGTATTTGTTTGTTGGAACTGGCTATTATGCAAACTAATTAAATTCGACGTCATATATCCGGTTGAGCAGAATAAATAGCAGTGTAAATGTATTGACTGCAAATAAAGTTGTTTTAGCCGAGTTATTTCTTATTTCATTTCTATCTGATCGAAGAAGGAGTCTGTCATGTTTCCATCTTGCATTGTGGTTTCTTAAAATGTTAATTGATAGGAAAAAAAAGATTCGCGAGAAGTCACTTTAATTCGTCATCTCTTGAAAGGTAATGTCTTGGAGGAAATTGAGATTAAGGATATTCCATTTAACTGCTCAATACACGTCCATTAAACCAGCTTAATGTGGCACATACGTTTTACTCTTGATCTAATAAAGATATTGTAACATAAAGTCAAGGGATTGAAATAAGGATGGAATTAAATTTAGTTTTGAATTCAGATTGATATAATAAAATATTAAAAACTCCACTGGAATTTACTCTAATTAAAATCATGTCATTAAACCTTCTTCACTGAATTTTTATCTAAATAATCTAGAAGTCAAATGTCTTTTTATTGATATTGTATTTTTAATTGAAGCAAAAAATTTTTTTTATATTAAGTCCTTTGAATCTAACGTCAACTAATATGTTCAAAATCGTCAGTTGACTTGGAGTATGCAAAAAGAAATGTAAAAAAGAAACTATTGCATTTTAAAAGCCAATTTGCATTCATTGGAGTGATTGAAATTTTCATGCATTTCAAGTTTTCATGTTTTGCGATTTTTATATGGACCAAAGAACGCGCATGAATGCGTGTGCGTGTGTGTGTACATGCTGCTCCTACTAGCATTATTTTATTGATGACTTTTATGAAAATACAAAAATGACATGAAGTTCATTGTATTTTTCTATGTCTAATAGAATTTAATTATTCACGTTTTTAAGTATAACAAATGTTTTATCTGCATACTGATACATCTTTTCAGATTTTAATCTAATTGTTGAACGTGTCTAATGTCATTTCAGTTATGTGAAATATCTAAAATGGTTAATTTTGTTTGACACATCAGTCATCTGATAAGATAATTGTTTAATCATAGGATATCATAATATGAATATCTTATTTACGCACTTGTTCTTGGGACATTTATTGCATAATTAGTGTAGTTAATAACCCTCTTTAAAATAAAGATTGCTGAGGGTGAACAAGAGGCACGATTTGTATGGTGTTTTGCATTTTTATTGCTACATATGTGATTTCCAGAGAGCTATAACTCATTTGATTTTTTTTTACTCCATTTGAATCTTAAAAGACTAAGCTAGACGTCCGCTATGTGTTTGCGGATAACTTAATTGTTCTTTGTATAAGTAAAGAACAAAATATTTAATATAGGGAAAAGAGCAGTTTTATATCGTTATTTTTGACTAGTTATCGTCTAAATAGACTGTTGTTTGCTGGAATTTTCGGTATACAGTCCACCTTGTGCTAACGACAACCCGCTAGTAGCGACCACCTGTCAACAACGACCATTTTGATTTCCCCCGACGAATATTACTCTATAATGACCCCTGAATATCGGGAACCTGTTTTCCGCGACCAACGACCGGTGTTTTCACATACCAAACGGCCATTCATCACCCGGACAACGACCATTGTCACCAATTTGTCTGACTTTTGTTTTGTTAACGTCAATTTATCACAAATTTAATGTTAGATAATTAGTGCCACGTGTGTCGCCAGTTTGATTAGGTATTTTTTTCAATACATAAATCAAGCAGTGCCAAGGGAAGGAACTCTTAGTGACAATATTAATTCAATTGAATGACGAACAAATGTAAATTTATTAACTAATTAAAATGGTTATTTACGTTTTTATTTGGTTTATTTAGCGAGTTTCATTCGGCATAAAAACTCCATGTGTAAAAATAAAGCTAACAGCTAACCGGAATACATGTTCGCTGGAATATGTAGTGCATTATTTTCGGATACAAATTGAGGCTACTGAAATTTTAGATTGTGTTATTCATAATATTTAAATAAACGGTAATTTTAAAATTTTAAATATGGGTCATCTGGGTTCAAAAACTAGGTCACAGAGCCCAAAAATAGAAAAAAAATCTTGTTAACACTCTACAGGTTAACATTTTCAGCCCAAACAATCTGGATATTTGTCAGAAAGGTTTCTTTGACGATTTCTAGGTCATGTTTGAATATGGGTTATCTGGGGTCAAAAACTAGGTCACATAGCCCAAATATGGAAAAACCTTGTTAAATTTGCTACGGTAGACACAATTCTAACTGAGAAAACCGAACCATAGAAGTTCTAGTTTTAATTGTGAAGAACTTATCTAAAATAAGTTACTGTCTCATTTTTTGTTACAGCTACGCGTCATAATATAAAGTTTTACACTCTTTCATCGGCAAACATTCATCCCGTAAGTCACGGGATAGACACTTGGTAATGCTCAGTGGTTTAGTTCGCCTCTCTCAGTGTTACTGACCGGAAGCGCATGGGTTCGAATCCTGCAGAAATCTTTTTTTTCGGTTTCCATGATGTATAAAAGCATAAAATTTTATTTCCCCCCTGGTACATTAAGCTGTGAGTCAGTCGCTTTAAGATACATCCTCCTAAAATCTAAAAGATTGACGCTTTAATAATTATTTTGTTTTTATTATGAGATGCTTAGGTTTGAAATATCCAGGCCTCAAAGTCCTCACAAAAATATTGATCATTTCGTTCTGTAAGATTATCAAGATAATGTTTCTTTTCTACGATTGTTTAACGACTATGGATTATATGCATAGCTTGGTTTAAGCTAAAAGTGTCAATGCTGACAAAATTATAGAAGATTCGTTTTTAAATGATGTGTGTGATATATATAATCCGACACATAATATAAAGTGCTACAGATCTTTAAGAATTAAATCAATTTTACGACATACAAATAGAATTTGAGACTATTGATTTGAGTTCTAAGTTTCTTCTGTCAGTTTGTACCTTTTTCCTATTTATTATTTATGAATTCATATCTTTTATTTATTAGCTTTTTATTTGATTGTCTACTCGCTTAGAGACAAATGCCAGTTTCTACGCAAGGTAGCTTTTTATTTTCTCGTTTTCTTACATAATATTTTAGCATCTTGCCCGATTTATGATAAATACTTATACAGACATTTGATACCCTTTTCAGCATTATTAGCATGATGAATGATCGGAAAATTATGTTAGTAAACCTCATTGTGCCTGACCTTTTTAAAACTTTATCGACGCTGAGGTCAGATTTATGGAGGCGTTAATAGACTCCCGGGGTGACGTGAAATTTTGTTACATGTCGTCATAATTTCCCTCGGAATTCCGTATTATGTCATTGCATCTTGAAAAATATTAAAACGTCGTTTTATTACATATTCGCTTCTTGTGAACAAATGGCATATTGAGATTATAAACGTCGACATGTCTTTAACTTTCACGTCACCTCGGGCTCATTAACGCTTCCACAGATTTACATACCGTGAAAACTTTAGTATTAAAAATGAATTTGGCGACTGCAAAGTTTTGAACAATTCCGTTGTAATTCACTGAAGCACTTCCATATGGGTATATCAAGTTGACATTACTTTAAGGACAAAGTCTGTTGATATCTTCGAAATTTGGAGAAACAAAATGACTGCAGTGTTTCCTTTCAAAATATGTAACTAAAATAGACACAGAAAACTCCGAAAACTTTGTGTTTGATTTTAATGTAAAGTTATTCTTACATTTAAATCAAATGCATCTTTTAACTGACCTGGTAGATCATGGTTGTCACCAAGAAAACCGCTGTGTTGCCTTAAATATTAGAAATAAAATCTAGCTACTTATGGCTTTTTGCTAATAAAAATACCCCAAAATATATTCATTCAGACCCATTCATGTATTTTCTCCTGACAAACAAACCCGTAATATGTTTCCCAAAAAAGATACATAAACGACATTTTTATTTACTTTTTACAGCCAATAAATGATTTGGCAGGGCTAAAAGAGGCACTCCATTAGACTACATTGCGGAATCACGTTCGTGTCATTCTGGAAGAACCTTAGAATGTTACAGCAGACAAAATAAAAGATACAACGATATAGATGCTTCATACAAATCACAATACTAGATAGTAAAGAAATTTTTTTTTTGTGCGTGGAAATTTCAGCATAACCGAGTCTCACTATCAAAATGCTTGAACACTATTAAAATTTTCACAATGGCACGCCTACCGCTGAAAGTTTCACGCTGATAACGGGATTAAAATGGTTTGGTAAATCAATATTAAGAACTTTTATTACTTTAAGCCTGTGCTTTCGTCGGTTCACATCTACTGTTTGTGCAAAAAAGTGTGTGTGTGCGTATGGGGGTGGGGCGGGGCGGGGCGGGGCGGGAGTGAAATTTGGAATTATAGCTGAAAAAAACGCTTCCCTTTTGGTAAAGCGTAAATAAAAACCAACTAACTGCCAGAATTAATATATGTGGCCGAACACTTTAAGAGCAATCAAAATTCAAACAGGTTTTATCAAAATTTATAAGGTAATGGCATACGTATTACTTACACAGTATTTGAGAAGCTGAATATTTGCTCAATTTATATATCTGTATATGTTGAACGAAAATTTCAGTAGTTGTTAACGTGTTTCTGTGACAATTTAATCATTGGGAAAAATATTTGAGCCATTTCCATTGTTTGTGGTTAGCAAATAGAGCTACAAAGTAATAATAAAAATTCCTTATTAGACAATTTTGTTTAAAGAACAGGAAATAAAGCAATTTCGTCTCTATCAGCACATGAGGACTCTGTTTTCTACCAATATCATCTCATTTTTTTTTTATATTTATTGTTCAGTGTGAGGTGTTTAAGTATCAAATGGCAGTTAATCAGCAATAAATGTTTAAAAATTTAAAGGTAGCGATTTGTATAATAACAAAAACAAATGCTTTGAGACTGTGGAAATGTTTACCTAGGAATCCAATCACATCAAAACAGATTATTAAAAAATTATAGAAAAATATAAATGCTGGTACAAGGAATTTATTGTTAATTAAAGACTATTGTAAACATTAATATGACATCTAAAAAAACTATTGGTGGTGATGAGTTAACATACGCGCAAGCATATGTCAAAATCCCTTCATTCATAAACTTACAGCACAGAAAAATATGAACGACCTTTGTGACCTTTACCGTTGAAATAGGTGCATGGTAGTTTTACGCCAAATTATCTCTATTTTATGTATGATTTCTGCTAAATTATTAGAGTATCTTGCAATCTGTAGGAAAGTTTGAGCTCAGACAAATAAATCAGCCCCAAATTTCTACGTTTGTATGTATGATCTTGCCCTTTCAGGAAGCAACGTGGTTGATACGTAGCGCACACCATCCGATTAAGGCAAATACAGTCCAACCTCCCAAGAGCAAACACTATTCGGTTGAAGGGAAATTGTTTGTTTCAGAGAAGTTGTTGTTCTCGGGATGTTCAACCAATCTCAATTGTTGGACTTCTCAGCTCGAAGTATTATCATGGTTAAAATGGATGACTTGAGACAGCCCGCTTTCTTTTAAACCTTTCTTTATTTACATGTTATTTTATCAAAAAACTTCACCCAACTTATATGTTTTATATTGTACCTTTTAAATTTGATATGACAAAATTCCTGTTTCTGTGATGTATGACGATGCCGTACAAATAGAAATCATCATATTTTTAAAAAAATTAGAAAAAGAGAGTATAAATACATATTACCATAAATAAAACCCAATAGGACATTCATGAAAGAAGTTCAAAAAGTCAAACTGCGGAATCTACATTGCTGTATTCTATTTTAATGTACTATGAATTCTCACATTCCAATGTTTGGTGTTGTCGTTAAACAACAAACAACCTTGCACATCCGTAATAATAATATACCTGCAAGTTGACAAACTGCTTCATCATTTCACGCTGGTATCCCATGTTGTTTTATTCTAAATTCGCAGGGTATTTGCAACTTTATGATTTTAGGCTTAATACACATCCGCATACTTATTCAATATTTTTGGGAAATCCCGGTTCTAGGAAACTCCCTGACTGTTTTTCTATCGTTCAGGTTTTCATGTGTCTATGGGGAGAAAAGGTAATGTCATTGTTCATTTTGGAGAGATGATGCTCGAGAGAGGTGAAAATGCAAGGATTTTCAGCGAGGAAATAAAAATGTCATTTTAAAGAGGATGTACTTCTTGAGAGGTGACGTTTGGGGATGTTGGACTGTACTTGTGCCAAGTTATTTGATCCATGTAGAAGTTAAAGCCCAGACAAAGAAAGCGGGACAATATTAAGACATTTGACCTTTAAGTATGACCCTTACCTTTTAAATAGCAGCATGGTTCTTGCGCGTAACACACTGCCTTTAAGGCAAATATTTGTGCCAAGTTATTTAAAGATTCTGAAATTCATTATACGGTTAGAGCCCGAACAAGATTTGGGACAGACATACCGACAAACCTGACGATAAAAAAAATGATTGTAGTATAACCCTCTGCTGTCCTGTTAGACAGTGGAGTATAATGATGTATATTTAAAAACAAGATTGTGTTGTACTTGTCGATGGCATTATATCCATCGGACAGTCTGGAAATCTGATTTGACAGAACTAGCTAAAACATCCTGTAGAAGTTCCTTAGTATTTAAAGCATTGTCATTGTCAGTTTTTATTTATCCCTTAATCAATTCATCTCTGCATCTTTGTTGTCACATGCACACTAGATTTATTAGCGTATCTACAATAGCGTATGTTTATAGATTGAAAGCTTGAAAAAGGTCCGCAGTTACGACTAATCTGTCTTGAAAGTCGTTAGCTTTTAACGAGAATGTCTCATGGGAAATAACTTAAAACTCTGACTGAAATGAGCAATCTTCATTTCATCGTATGTCTCGTTTTGACTTATTAAACATATGGCTGTGTTTGTAGAAAGAGAAATAAAGGTCACATAACTGCTGCAAACCCTAAACTATTCTTTGCGTATGTTCATATATGTGTTTAGCTTCTCATACCATTTATTCAATTACTATGGTTGAATACGATAGCTTAATAGAGGAGACACATCCTGGAAAAACAACGCTTGAAATATCAGTGCTATATAACAGTAATTTCACAACATTTAAAGTAATGTGAATTAATAAGCTGATATGGAAGCGCTCACTGACCCCACTGGATATGTGAAAGGTTTTTCATGTCGTCATAATTTCCCTAGGCATTTTTATCATTGCACCTTAGAAAATATTAAAATGCCATGCCATAACTGATTCTCCTCTTGTGAACAATGCTTTACAAAACAGTTTCTTGCATATAGCATTGCTACACGCGCAATATCGGTTCCATAGGGCGTCTACTATTTTCAGAAGAAGTTACGAGCAGCGTTTTAATAGGTTCCTACAATATTTGTTAGTTTACATTTTTAGCAGTGTATTCGAATAGCTGTGTGTGAGTTGTTGCAGGTTCGGGGTATCTAAGGTTGCGTCAATGTTGGTTCGGTGTATGTAAGGTTGCACCAATGTTGACCAGCTGTATGGTCTTTCGATTACACTTTATCAGCTAGTTACCCAGCGAAAATATACTTCAAGAATCGAGCGTAAAGTCAAATGCATTACAGTAGAACGTTTTAAGACGAATGTGTTTTTTTTCAATATTGTTTAGACCCTTTTCACCTGGAGGAGTTTCAACCGGTAACCTCTGATTCGAAGTCTGCCCATCAACAACTGCTTTAGGTGAGTCTTCTCTTTTGGGTTTTATGTTATTTTTTTGTATACTGTAAATATGCCCAACATGCGAACATATGTGAAATTTGATAACGCTTAAGTTTAGGAATTTGAAGTTCTGATCTTCATATAATCTTGTCGAGATTGAGGTAAAAAGATAAAAACAACAAGAGCACCGCCGGGCGGAGCATTATATGACCGAAGGGTGTTTTTTCTAAGTATGATGCATTTGTGATATAAGGGAGGGAACCTTTAATGGCTTTAAAATTAAATGATTTGCTTAAAATTTTAAATCTTTTGACCTTTGACTTACTGACCCCAAAATCAAGAGGGGATCATTCACTCAATGTGTGCAACTATTATATGGATTTTGAATTCTCTATGAAAAATGGTTGTTGAGTTACAGAGTGTAAATGATTCTAAACATTTAGGTCACTGTGACCCTGACCTTTGATTTACTAACCCAAAATGTATAGGGGTCATCCTCTTTGTGTGTGCAATCCTCACATAAAGTTTGAGGTCTCTACCACAAATGATTGTCAAGTTACATGGCATAAAATGTTTTCAATTTTAAGGTCACTTTGACCTTGACCCTTGACCTACTGATGCCAAATTCAATAGTGATCATTCATTCAACGTAAGCAATTATTACATAACTTTTTAAATCTCTAAGACAATTGGTTGTCAAGTAACAGAGTATAAATGATTCTAAACATTTATGTCACTATGACCTTGACCTTTTACACGCTGACCCTGATATGTATAGGGGTCATCCAATCAATGTTTGCAATCATGATGTAAAGTTTGAAGTCTCTATAATAAATGATTGCAAGACGGAAATGGTTTTCAATGCTAAGGTCACTGTGACCTTGACCTTTAACCTACTGACCCCAAAATCAATAGGGGTCATTCACTCAATGTGTGAAACCATTAAATGAATTTTGAAATCTATATGACAAATGGTTGTTAATTACAGAGTGGAAATGATTCTTTACATTTAGGTCGCTGTGACCTTGATCTTTGACATACTGACCCAAAATGTATAGGGGTCATCCACTCAATGAGTGCAAACATGATGTAAGGCTTGAAGTGTCTTCAACAAATGATTGTCACATTACAAGGCGAATGGTTTCAAATATTACGGTCTATGTGACCTTGACCTTTTATCTACTGACCCCAAAATCAATAGGGATTATTCACTCAATGTGTGCAACCATTATATGAATTTTGAAATCTATATGACAAATGGTTGTGGAGTTACAGAGTGTAAATGATTCTAAACATGTAGTTCACTGTGACCTTGACCTTTGACATACTGATCCGAAAATATATAAGGGTCATTCACTCAAGTTGTGCAATCATAATTTAAAGTTTGAAGTTTCTACCACAAATGATTGTCAAGTTACATGGCGGAAATGGTTTTCAATGTTAAGGTGTATGTGACCTTGACCTTTGAGCTGCTTACTCCAAAATCAATAGGGGTCATTCACTCAATATAGGCAATAATCACATGAAGGTAAAAGACTGTAGGCCAAAGGATACTCAAGTTATCGTCCAGAAACCAAATTGCTAACGGACGGACGGACGGACGGACGCCCTGGACCATAACATAATATGGCCCCTTCGGGCCATATAACAAAAAGTTCATGACGCAGGTCTCACATATATTTTTATTTGTTCTAATTAATTGTACATGATTTATTTATAACAAAATATAGAAAAACATTATCTATATAATTCAAAGAATCCATTTCTTTCGAGATTTTTGATGAATTTGATAAAGTGATTTAAAAACACTTGAAAATGATAAGCCTAGTACGTTTAGCATTACCATTTGCATTTAGATAGTTCCATTTCAAGTTCTATTTCAGTTTTTTTTCGGAGTTGAAATAAAATGTCTAATGATATTTATATCTTCCAAAAGATAATGGCGGTTAGTGTGTAGAAAATCAGAGAGATGTAAGAAAGTCCACCTCTGTGAGCGCTGTTACACAAATCTGAATTGCAATAGCAGGTCTCTGCGCCGTTCTTTTCCTCGCATTTATTAGCAACGGCAGTAGGAAAACAAGACCTTATCACACCTGTTAAACAATCATAACGACATCTTATTCCTTCTATATACATAGGTTGATTAATATTAACAAAAAATCATTTATTGAAAGATTTAAGCTTTCCAGCAACAAACTCAATTGCATTTTAATGAGATTTAAATAAAATAAAAGATTGCGTATAATATTGAGTATGTATAAGTAAGTCTAGTAAGTGAAAGAAGCTATTACAATATGTGTTTTAAATACAAAGATTAACTTACTTTCACCAGCCTTGACTTTTAGACAGGCTTTGCAATTTTCTGCGGTGCCAGCGCCTTTAGTATCGAATGGATCATTGCATAATGAACAAGTGTAACATTTTAAAGCTGCAACACCAGATGCTAAAAAAAAAAGAAATAAATGACTGTAAAGAAGTTTTAACTGTAGTAACTGAGAACTTCAAAATCCACTTGAAAAGCTTTTTTTCCATTCAATGATTAAGTAAGGAGGGTATTGTTTTTGTGCCGCACTTCCTAGGCTAGTGTTAGCTTACAGCCGTATAAAGCTCGTTTTTCATAACCTACAATGACCTATCTCGCTTGTCTTAATTTGCCAGTCAGAATGCTTTACAATATTTTATTTTGATGCATTGTGTTTCTTACTTACTCATTTATGTCTGAAACTGCTTTTAAACATTGTATCATGCTCATTGTCTTTACTGACAAATGCATGCTTGCAATTGATAAATTTCTTTATTCCAAGTTGTAGACCCTAGTATGTTTCATCATAACATGATTTCCGACGTTTATTATGTTTGTTATCCAACCTAATTCAACATTTTACCATGTGTAAATCGGCTTTATGATTACTTTTATATCTTATCCTTAGCTTTTGTTATTTCTTTAGCCTATTTGTCATTGATTCAGCTATATACGCAACAAGAGATTGGACGAGAAACACCTATTCAGTACGCCTATTCTTAATAGAATAAGCCATTTCTAAAAATAGCTCAAAGCATTAACATGAAAGCAAAATAGGCATTTCATCAAGGGTAATACAACTCGCAGGAATTGTGCGAATGAAATTATGACACCAGGTGTCGCTAACCTGTCACTAAATTTAACAACTTCTCCCAACCGCATTTTTCACACGCAGGTTACAGTTAGGCAGCACACCAGTATTCACAGTTTCGAATTCTTTGAAAGTGTAAATATTCTGGAGTCAGTAGCTATTATTTCCTCTTTTTATGAGTTGTCCCCCTGGAATAAGAAGGGCCAATTTTCTTACTGGTACCCGGATTTATGATATTCAGTAATGATACTTTCGGCACTTACCGGTAAACTCGATATCAATAACTGACAAGAAGCAACTTGAATAGAATAAAACATGTTTCAGGATAAACTAAAAATAATAAAAGATACAGTTGAAAACTGATAGAATCCACATTTACAAGCCATCATAGATTTTTACACATAAATTTCGTTGCTTAATTGTATAAACGATTAAACAACAAACACGGTGTAGAATGATATAATATCTATACATAAGAGTGCACTCAACATACATTAAAGACTAACATTCGGAATGAGCATACAATCATTATGCATACGAATGAGTAAGTAAGAGACACAATGCATATATACATTAACAGCCCATATTTACAAATAAGGATGCAATCATTATGCATATACTTTTGCGGATATTCACTTCCATAGCCCTTCAAGGTGACCTGATTAAATATCTAGCACTTATCAAATTGTCAACATAACCTCTTTATTGTTTATGCCTTTTGTCGATATCAATGCCTAAAATTTATTGTCACATGTCCTTTACTTTAGAAAAAAATACATTCACCTTCAATGCGCTTTTTTTCAAGCTAAAAAGATCAGCAAATTTCATTTCTGAACAGATAACCTCTTCATTTCTTCATGCAATCCTCCCATATTTGGTAATTGTCATTTAGATTTACTTACAACCTTAAGTTGCCAGTCTTTTAATGTTAACCATTTTTCCACCCGGAACACAATGTTTTAAAACAAAATTAGTTTCTTACATACTTCATTGTCAGTTCATAGATAATATATTTTCCAGCTAGTCTGTGCCGACAATTTCTTTACAGATTTTTCTTATTATGAAGAATAGCTATTAAATTGAGTTAATAAATTGAGCTGACAGTATACTACATGTTAGTAAGAGCGGGACCAATTTATTGTTTGTACCGTTTATTGTGTATTCCCTTTTATTTTTATTTTAAAAAATGTACATGAATTGGTCTAGTGTTTTTCATCAGACTGCCCGCTACATCTAAGTAACAAAAGGAAATGAACACACACCACGTTCCTTGGTATTGTAATTATGCGCACGGGCAAATGTATAAGAACCATATGAGTTGTTCAAAGACCAAGTTCGTACTGGACCTCTCAGAATTCACTGGAAATAGGAAATAAAATGGGAAAGAATGCATAAACCCTAGGATAAATGTAACAAACTGCTTCAAAACTGACAACTACTGTATAATTTAAACAATGAAATGCCTTCAAAACACATGTAAATACTGTGCACACATTCTAAGATTAGTCTTTCCTTTAATACACCTGAACTAGATATTGTTTTTTATATTTTTGGACACTACTTGAGGACTCCTCTCTTTCTATACAACAAATTTCTGATTTTTTAAAATAATTAATTTGAAATGTTTATTTATCTGATTATAATTTGCTTTAGTTTAGTTCAAAGGCACATGAACTATTCAATTTAATACTGAGAGTTATTTATAACCCCCCCCCCCCCCCCAGAAAGTATGGTTATTTTTAGAAAACAAAAATCGGTGTCAATACAATGTTCATTAGCAATGTCCTGTTATTTGGTTTGTAAATAATATTTATTACACTGCAAATTTTGCTTTAAAAACGGTCATGAATATAGCCGATAGTTGGTCAAGGCGAGTTTAATGTAAATACTTTAATTTGTAGCATTCTTTGAACAACAGATAGTTAATAAATTACCAGCTTACAGTACAATATTTCTGAAATATACCCTAAATGAAAATATCGATTAACTATACTGATATTCATCAACAATTTGATAACAATGAAACTAGTATTTTAGTGTCAGAAATATACTCATTGACAAACAATTTCTGAGAATTTACACCAATTTATATTATATCTACAAAATAAATTATACCATACACATGACAAAATATACTGACATCCCGCAACAATAAACCTCTTTTCAATCTATTGTGTAAGATACATGTCTAAGACAGTTTTAACGAAAATAAAATGTCAAGACTCACCAACAGCGACCAGGACTGCTAAGCAAAGAGGTAAACAGTTCATGTTGAGCATCTTGGACTAGCAATGACAATTTTATGTCAAATGCATAATGTAAGGACTACCGTCGATAAACTAACTTAACAAAGACATTCTTTTAGACTTCTATTTTTCTGATGAGGCCTGGACTGCATTTATATTTTTATCTATTGAACAAAACTTCATGTCTTAATTTTCATTTGTTCACAAAAAAGTGTTGATAAAAGGATTTATTTTGAAATTGTCATGTCGAGGAATTGATGTCTAAAGGTAATGAAGTCAATACTAATGTATTTCAAATATAATTTTGCTTGTTTTTACATAGTACTTAAACATGTATTCTGTTTGGAAGTTTGACCATCTTCTCTGAACTTAACGTTTTGTTATATGTTAGACATCGATATTTTTTTCGATTTGGATTTCGTTTGATTTCCATCTTTCGATGTAAAACTTAGTGTATCTACATTATTCAATGTATCATTCAGATGCAAACACAGTAGTAAAAATAACAGACATAATCATGCATATCCTCTAAAATATAGCGGATAATATTTTACTCGACTTTACCCTAAATATCTATTATTATCAAATTGTTAGTTAGAAAAATTAATACAAATTTGATAAGAGAAACTGAACCATTGTTAATCTCTTTATTGTGAAAACACTTTACTACTATTGAGCGCCCGTTAAATCTTCATGTCGAACGTAGACAACATCGAAACAATTCTTTTAGTAAAGAAGAACAAAAAGGGCATCTTTTATCACTGTTTGCGCATACTGAATTCGCCATCTTGTAGATTGGTCAAATGAATTTAGGTAAAACTGACGTTTAAGTTTGTTTGTTTGTTTGTTTGTTTTTTGTTTTGTTTTTTTAATCAGCAATCTGTTTTCAGTTGTTACAGGTGATGTCTCCTTCAGGAAGCATAACAAATGAATCACGGTATTTTGAAATTCTTCCCTGCATGAAGAAGTAATGGCCCAGACAATGTCTATCATTAACATCTTGGACATTAAATCACTGTGACCTTGACCTCTGAGCTAGGAATCTTGGTCTTGCACGCGACACACCGTCTCATCAAGGTAAACAAATGTGTCAAGGTATTTCAAAATCATTCTATGCACAGATAAGTTATGGCCCAGACAAGGTCTATCATCAGCATTTTTGGACATTTGAGCTATCATTGTGACCTTGAACTCTGAGTTAAGAATCTGGGTCTTGCACGCGGAACACCGTCTCATCAAGGTGAACAAATCTGCCAAGATGATTTGAAATTATTCCCTGCAGGGAGAAGTAATGGCCTGGACAGAGTCTAGAATCAACATTTGCACCTATGAGCTGTCACAGTGATCTTGACCTTTGAGCTAAGAACCTGGGTGATGCATGCGACACACCGTCTCATCAAGGTGAACAAATGTGCCATGGTATTTTATAATCCTTCCATGCAGGGAGAAGTTATGGCCTGGACAAGGTCTAGAATCAACATTTGGACCTTTGAGCTGTCACAGTGACTTGACTTTTGAGCCGGGAACGTGGATCTTGCATGCGACACACCGTCTCATCAAGGTGAACAAATGTGATAAGGTATTTTAGAATCCATCTATGCAGGGAGAGGTAATGGCCCGGACAAGGTCTAGAATCAACATTTTGGACCTTTGAGCTCTCACAGTTAAGTTGACCTTTGAGCTGGGAACCTGTGTCTTGTACAAGACACACCGTCTCATCAAGGTGAACAAACGTGCCTAGGTATTTAAAAATCCCTCCATGCACAGAGAAGTCATGGCCCGGACAAGGCAATCTGGACGGATGCATGCACGCACATACATACACCGAATTGCGGTTCCAAATGTGAAGACAAGCGGGCTCGACAAATATACTGATAAAAAACAAAATTTTGAGTTTTCTTTTTTTTTGTCTGATACAAGACAGTAAAATAAGCAATTTGTTTTATATCAGAATTCGTTTTGTCTGTCAAGTGCAATGTGTTTTCTGTAACAAAAATGAGTCAGCAACTTAGTTGTGTTGCCTGCTATAAAGTAGCGCGACATATCGGGATAACTTCTCCGTCGTCTGTCTGTCCGTCCGCCACAAAACTTGTCCGGACTTCTCAGAAACTGCTAGTGCGATTTTATCTAAACTTAAAAGAACTGATGAATACCAAGTTAAGTTGTGCATATTATCGGCATTTTCTAGTTCAATGATTTTTGTCAGAGTTATGGCCCTATAATGATTTTTATTTTTATAGTTTGTCCAGACTACTCCTCAGAAACTACTAATGCAATTTCATCCAAACTTTACAAGAATGATCAGTACCTGAAATACATGCGCATATGTAACGTTTTTTTGGTTGAATAATTTTTGGCTGAGGTATGGCCCTTGAATGAAAAAGGCGTTTTGGCCTTATAATGAGTTTTGTGTTGCAGGCTTCACAGTTGCTGCAACATGCTACATAGTAGTAGGGCTCACTTCTCCATCATCTGTCTGTATGTCCGTCTGTCTGTCTGTCCATCAAAAAACTTGTCCGGACTACTCCTCAGAAACTACTGGTGCAATTTCATCCAAACTTTACAAGAATGATCATTACCAAGTTGTGCACATCATCGGCATTTTGAAGTTCATTATTATTTTTGTCAGAGTTATTGCCCTTTAATGATTTTTATTTTTAAAGTTTGTCCGGGCTACTTCTCCTATACTACTAAAACAATTCGAATTGAATGTTTTATGATTGATAGGTACCTCAAGTACTTGCGCATATCTAATGTTTTTTTTTTTGGTTTTTTTTTTTGGTTGAATGATTTTTGGCTGAGTTCTGGCCCTTGAATAAACTATTTTACGGCGCCGCCGTTTTAAGCTCGTTTTTCATAACCTACAGTAACATATGCTGCCTGAATATATTTGATAATCAGATTGCCTGATATCGAACTTAGGTATTTTAGCTACATGGAAACTTTATGCAACAGTCTTGCCGATCGGAAGAAAGTGATCACATTTTTCTCTGTATGTCTTGCGCAACGCGGAGTGAGTTTGGCCAAAATTATAAAGCATTCATCCTGAAAGGCCATTGTGAGGCATTATACGAACTAGTTCTACTGCAAATCACATAAACAGCACATTTCATGTCATGTCTTCCTGCATTCCTCCCATATCTGGTAACTGTCATTTAGATCTACTTACCACATTATGTTGCCATTTCTTTAATGTTTACTTTTTCTTCCAACCGGATCACAGTGTTTTCAAAACACAACTAGAAATGGTTTTTGATTGAACAAAAACATATGTCTCCCCCCAGCCAGTTGCTGCAGGCAGTATTGAATCAGACGATTGTAAAATTTGACATTTAACCTCCAAGTGTGACCTTGGCCTTGAGACACCACACCCGCAAAGTGGGTTCTGCACGTCGTCTTGATGAAGTGAACATCTGACCCAAGTTTCATAAAAATCCTTCAAGGGCTTTGGAAGATACAGAGCGGACACGATTTTGTGGCATTTGACATTTAACCTCCAAGTGTGACCTTGACCTTGAGACACCACATCCGCAAAGTGGGTTCTGCATGTCGCCTTGATGAAGTGAACATCTGACCCAAGTTTCATAAAAATCCTTCAAGGGCTTTGGTAGATACAGAGCAGACACAATTTTGTGACGGACAGACGGACGCACAGACAGACAACCGGGGAAAAACAATATGTCTCCCTCGATGAGGTGAACATCTGACCCAAGTTTCATAAAAATCCTTCAAAGGCTTTTGAAGATACAGAGCGGACACAATTTTGTGGCATTTGACATTTAACCTCCAAGTGTGACCTTGGCCTTGAGACACCACACCCGCAAAGTGGGTTCTGCACGTCGTCTTGATCAAGTGAACATCTGAACCAAGTTTCATAAAAATCTTTCAAGGGCTTTTGAAGATACAGAGCGGACACGATTTTGTGACGGACAGACGGACGGACGGACGGACGGACGGACGGACAACCAGGGGAAAAACAATATGTCTCCCCCATTTTTGGGGGGAGACATAATTTGTTTCTTAAATACTTCAGTGTCAGTTCGTACGTAACTTATTTTCCAGCTAGTCTGCGCCAACCATCTTTTTTTAAAGATATTTCTTGTTATGAGGTATAGCTATTAAATTCAGTTAATGAATTGAGCTGAAATCATACTACATGTTGGTAAGAGGAGAATTAATTTATTGTTTGTACTGTTCATTGTGATTTCCCTTTTATTTCTATTTAAAATAAAGTTCATAAAGACATTGGTCTAGTATTTTTCTTCCGACTGCGCGCCGGCATCTACATCTATGTAACAAATCGAACTGAACACATAACATGCTCCTTCGTGTTGTTGTTATCATGCTCACGGGCAAATGTATAAGAACCATGTGAGTTGCTCAAAAACCAAGTTCGTAGTTGAGAGTATTCCGTTATTACAGAATGACTGACCTTTCAGAATTCATTGGAGACAAAATGGGGAATAAAATGGCAACTTATTTTTGCATAAAACGTAATATAAATGTAACAAACTGCTTCAAAGCTGACAACTGTTGTGTGATTTATTATAGACATTTCAAAACACATATAAGTACTGTGTACACATTCTTTGATTTAGTCTTACCTTGAACACACCTGCACCAGGTAGTGTGACCAGGTAGTGTGGCTTTAATTAAATAATTTATTATTCCAAAGAAGTTTTTTTTACATCAAATTAGGGCTATGTGAACGAAACAATATTTTTCTTCGAACTTTGTTTTCCATTATAGCTCTGTATGACAATTCATGAAAAATATTTTGTTAGTTGTGTCGTCATTAGTCTGTAATACATGACGCATTTGCCTTAAAGAATGCAAATGAATATAGTAGATAGTTTGTTGCGACAATTCGAGTTTTATGTTAATACTTTATTCTGTAGCATTCTTTGAATAACATATTTTACAAAGTTACAGTACAATATTTCAGTAATGTACCTTAAGTGAATATATCAAATGAATTAACAATACTGATCTTCAACAACAATTTGATTACTTTATAGTGTTAGGCATATACTCAGGAAATGTAAGGCAATTAACATCATTTGAATATTATATCTGTAAAATAAATTCAAAAGAAACATAACCAAATATCTTTACATCTCACAGAAAATAAAACTTCGTTCTATCGTCTTAAATAACGTTTTAAATAAAAATGAAATGTTAAGACTCACCAACAGTGACCAGGACTGCTAAACAAAGAGGAAAAGCGTTCATGTTGAGCACCTTGCACCTAGCAATAACAAACTTTAGTCTTGTGTTTAATGTAAGAACTGCCGTCTATAATTTTAACAAGGAAATAAATTTTGACCTCTTTTTTTTTGATGAGGTCCGTACTGCGTTTTTAATTTTCATTTATTTACAAAAGTGTTGATAGATATCATTTATTTGGAAATTGTCATGCCGAAGAGTTGATGTCTTATGAAAATGCAAAAAAAATACTCGTTTATTTTTTTTTCAAAATATAATATCTTAATCTTGCCCTTTTTAAAAACAGGAGCCACCGCAAGCGGGGACAACGCTCAACATTTTCCTTTTTCCAAAGGCAAACACATCAGAGGAAGCACATTGTGGTGAAGGGATTTCAAATGAAACATCATTTGGAAATATAATAATCAAATTCATCCATACCAATTTTTGCAAATTCAATAATTTGATCTTGCCTGTCAAGGTCATTTAAAGGTCAAAATCATACTTGAAAGATTCAAAATGTCAGAGTTGTCATAAGTATAGTTTTGTCCAGGTATGAATAAAATCCATAAAAAATGACAAAATTAGGACAATTTTAGCAAGATTCAATCATCTGACCTTGACGGTCAAGGATATATTTAGGTCATGGTCACATTTGAGTTATTCAACTTGTCGAAATTTTCAAAAATGTTGTTTTATCCAAGTATGAATCAAATCTAACCAAAATAACAAAGTTATGGCCAATTTGAGCTAAATTCAATAATTTGACCTTGATGGTCATGGTCATTATAAGGCGAAGGTCACACATGAATAATTTATCATGTCGGCTTTGTAATAAATGTTGATTTGTCCAAGTATAAATCAAATCAAACCATAAACAACAAAGTTATGGCCAATTTTAACAAATTTCAATAATTTGACCATGACTGTTAAGGTCATTTAAAGGTCAAGGACATACTTGAAAGAAGCAAAATGTCGGATGTGTCGTAAGTGTTGTTTTGTTAAGTATGAATCAAATCAATAAATAAATGAGAAAGTTATGACAATTTAAGCAAACTTTAATTATCTGACCTTGATGGTCAAGGTCATTTTTAGGTTATTGTCTCAACTGAGTTATTCAGCATGTCGGTTTTGTCTTTATTTTTGTTTTGTTCAAGTATGAATCAAATCCAAATTCAATCGTCTGACCTTGACGGTCAAGGTCATTTTTAGGTCATGGGCATATTAGAGTTAGTCAAACTGTCGCTTTTATCGTAAGTGTTGTTTTTGTCCAAGTATAAATGAAATCCAACCATAAGCAACAAAGTTATGGCCAATTTTAGCAAATTTCAATAATTTCACCTTGACTATGAAGGTTTTATTTCATGGTCATAGTTGTACCTGAAAGAATCATAATGTCAATTTGTCATATGTTTTGTTTTGTCCAAGCAAGAATCAAATCCAACAACAAATAACAAAGTTATGGCTAATTTCAGCAAAATTTAATAATTTGACCTTGAAGTTGAAGGTCACTTATGAGTCAAGGTCAACTTTAGTCCGGTCTACTTAAAGGTCTTATCCAAAGGGTTGTTGTGTCCATGTATGAAGACAATCCATTAACGAATAACCAAATTATGATCAATGTTAAAGTTTGCGGACGGCAACAGCAACGGCAACGACACAATGGCTATAGCAATAACTCGATTTTTCTTCGAAAAAAGTCGTGCTAAAAAATCACTTAAATATGTCATTTTTTTAAAGTTTAACTAACTGCTCTTTGCTCATTGTTTTCTTATATGTTTGATAGCAATTTGTTTGTCGATTCGAATTTTATTTTGACGCAGTTACATTCGTCAATACACAACTCATTGTATCTACATTACTTTTTGTATCATTCAGATGATAAAAAACAAACAAAAACAGACACGATCATGCATATTCTATAAAATACATTCGATAAATAATTGCTTCGACTTTACCCGAGATATCTAAGACCTTAGAAACGTTGAAATAACTCTTAGATTAGAAAGAAGACTGTTGTTATTAGTTAAATCATGTTATTGTGGAAACACTTCACTCAAATCTAGAATTTAGTAAAATCATCATGTCGAACATAGACAACATTGAAAACATGGGAAAACAAGGGCCTCTTTTAGCACTGCAAGCGCCCGCGTTTTAGCGTTTATTAGCGTCCTAGTTTCAGTTACGAGTAAACAATAACAACCGGATATAAAATGCTTTAAGGAACACAATTTTAATTGTGAAGACATGGGGAGATTTAGATTTTTATGAATGTTGATTGTATGATATAATACACTTAATATTTGTTAAGAGGAAAGAAAGAAGTTACTGTTTGCTAGCAAAAACAAAGGCAAATTGTAATTGTCATGCAAAACATAATATTAAACGGTACAAGACATGACTGAAAGTTCAGACAAACCATTGAAATGTTTGCAAAAACTACCGTTTAATTGTCTTGATGGACTGTGAGTGGAGTTACGTTTATCACAAAGTCAAGTTTGCATTATTTTCCCGTGGAATGTTGTATGAAGCCAAATGACTGAGGCCATTTTGCTGATGTGACATTACTGACTTTGGATAAGTTTTAAAATATGTAATAGAAATAATTAAAATTTTATATAATCATACCATTAGCTATCAGTACAGTGTCACAGTTACACTCCCTTGTGAGAAATGTTAGATTCAACTAAAATCGTCGGCACACACTTCCGTTCCAGTCCTGGTCCTTTAGCAGACTGCACAATCAGGTAGCAAATTGAAATTTTACAGTATTTAATAAAAGTGTTATGTTTAAGCCAGTTGGTGCAATGTAACTGTATACAAATAATAAATGCAAGTTTAATCTTTTGCATAGTTAGAATTTTCTCACTGTAATCATGTAAAAATACACCGATCGTAAAAGGAAACCGCACACTTGATTTTCAACTTTGTTTTTCGGTTAAACTTGTAAAAAATCGAATTTGGTGTTGAACTTAGGGTATCATTCTGTATATACAACATAGTACGTTACCAAACACTCCAAAACGAACACCCAATGACTTTGTGGTAAGAAATAACTATCAACTTTCTTTTTCTTTTCTGTCGTTCTGTTGCTGGTTTTGAACTCAAAATAGGGTTTGTCCACTTTGATAGTATTCTTTAATTCGTCGACCAGATGAAAACGGCATTCGAATCCTGGACAAAAGATGCGTGACATCAAAATAACATTCGATAACGTCTGGATTTTTATCTGTAAAGAATAAAGACAGTCAATGTATGAACAGACATGTGAAAGCAGTATGAATCACTTTCGTTGCACTAATATTTGTGCATAATATTTTTCTTTTTTTCAGTTCTGTCCTATGTCCTCGTGACCAGACTGTGGAAACTAGAGCAATGCAGTTTGCAATCATTCACAGAATGAAAACCTAATTGTATCAAAGTAAAATTTAAAAAAAATATTGATTGGGCTTTAATTTAGCTCAGACATATTGAATTAATTCCTATACAATTCTAAAACTTTTATCAAAATGTAACTGGCTCGAGTGAGATCGAACTCGCAACCCTTAGTGAAAATGTCTGTTTCAGTCACACACATATATATGTTTATGAATTTGACTGATATTCAGGGAAAAGGCACAGCATTATGCCACTACTATCTTACATGCATTGTTTTGTGTAAAGGTAGTTTCAAATATGGTCACATGGAAATGGCATATAACAACGCTGCTTTCTAAAACGAAACATCCAAGTTAAGATACATTCTTGTGTTGAAGGCGGTATCCAGTACACCGAACGGGACGTGGTATTGACAAGCTTTTAAATCCAGTTGTTGTCAAAAAGCCATTAAGAATATGTTCGCATGCAATTTATTATGTTGAGAAAATTACTCATATATAAAGTTAAGGTAAACATAGGCAACAAGCTGTATATGATTTTTGTAACAGAGATATTTTTGCAGGAATAAAATACCTAAAAATCATTGTTTAAAAAATATATCTTACATGTTATAAAACAAAAGCTTCCACAAAAAATCAATACTTAGAAATCACACCAATTTTCTTAAATGCCTATTTGCCATTTTACTTTGCTAGTCCATTTTATGTAAATTGGTTTAAGCTATTATGGAGCACGTGCTTTGGGCGATCCATTGATCTCCAGGACACAAATCTTTTCACAATATCCAGGAAGATGAAAACAGAAAAAATCAGTATTTTTTTGTACAGTAAAAATCCATAGAACACAAACACATATGCTTGCTACGTACCACACGTAAGTGCCACAAACCTGCACAATCTGCTTACTTTAAATATATATATTTTAAATCGATTGGGAAACAGATTCGTGCAATATAATTAAAACCATGGTCGATGACTGCTTCCTGGGTTCGAACTGCCGCCGAAAATGTAATTTTCGAAAAATCACCCGAGACTCTCACCCTTAGTGGGATTCGAATCAGTTATCTCCGGATCGGAAGTTTGACGCTCTAATCCCTCGACCACTACTCCTGTGCTATCTGAGGAAAGTGCTGTAAACTTTCAGGTCAAGTTTATTATTATTCACAGCTCTGAGTTCGTTTACCCAGTTTCTTCAAATATTTTGAGAAAGTGGCGAAAATGTCTTATTTCCTTTCTTTCTTTCTTCCTTCTTTTCTTTCTTTCTTTCTTTCAACACGACTGAAAAGGATGGTCTTTTAAAAACAACCCAAAACTTTTTAACCAAAATATAGATTCATCGTCCGATATCATTCGTAACTTTTTCTTTTTCAAAATTAAAACTGTAAAAAGTAATAAAAAAAAAAAGAAAATTCCAGTACCACAAATTCGGAAAGCTTTCTTTTATCAACACGTTGCTTGGCCTGTTGTGTTTCAAACTTGCAGGTATTTTTTTATAAATAACACACATCAGCGAGGGTGATAGAGGATATTGACAACCCGAAAAAACAATAACACCCGAGGCAGCCTCGTTTTTTCGGGTTGTCAATATCCTCTATCACCCTCGCTGATGTGTGCTATTTATTTTATTATACAGAACCATACATGTGATCATGTTATAAATACCTTAGTACTGTTTTCGTTTGGTAACGAGTCGAATTAAACTTAGCTAAACGCTTACAGTCAATATATTCAATAAGGGCCTTCGATGTCATCGGACGCTTGAATTTTCTGCAGGGTGTCAAAAAAAAAAACAAAACAAACAAACAATAACATCCGGAGGGTTTTTGAAAAAAATGTTACCCTCCGAGCTGATGCAAAATGTAACATTAGTTTTAAAAGCCCGATCGCCTATGGGAATTTAGTATTGGCAGTTTACGTGAGATATAATAATAATAAATAGTCTCTGAACAATGATCGAACAGGTTGTTTTTCAGTAAGTGCTTATTCTAAATGAACCACTGTTAAAGGAGCTAAAGAATGAACTACATGAACGGAGCATACTTCTTGATGGGTGTATGCCTCATTGCAGATAATGCAGACTTCTATAAAGTAAACGTTGTCAAAAGTCGATTCGGGATGTAACAGTCTTTAATTAAGTCTAGTTTAACTTACATTTTCAATCTCCAATGAAAATATTTTGCTTGTACAACTGCACAACATATACAGTGTTTGTCAGTGGTAACTACAAAAATCTCTTTTACATATATCACCGTAAAAAATACATTAAAAATGTTAATAATGAATTATTCTTGATTTGCGAAAAACATTGTAATGTCAAATGTATAATACGGCGTCCTAAAAGCCTTTAAACACATATTGACAAGGACGAAAATATTCATGTCTGGCTGTCATTACGTTTTTATAAAAAAGAGGAACAGTTTGCAAAGGGTTTGTTTACACGTTATTGTACCGTGTCACGCTAACACGCTTTTATCATGAATACTTAAGTTTCCTTACTCAGAGCCGCCCTGTCAATGTGGTATTAATCTGTTTTTATCAATCGCAAATCTGGTTTTATTTACATTGCGTTCAGATAACTTACACTATGTTTGAGATAAATTTAACAATGTTTCGTGATAAGTTATAACACAGTAATTAGAAAGAAACTTTATCATAACTGTCTCTTCTCAAATCAAAATGTATGCCATAAGGTCGCCCGCTCGCACTCGCGTACGTTCACACACACACACACACACACACACACACGGTAGCTTAAGGAGTAATTGTTTCCAAAGACCAATAATTGAAACTGTGGTCTAATTAATTATTTCTAGACTTTTTAATTTCAAAAATATTCTTTTTATTTTTATCATATTTTTTATTTATTTTTTATATCAAAATGATAAGAAACTGTATTTTAAATAATACTAAGACGTTACTTTGTCCAAGTATAACATTTTATAAAACATAATCTTAATTATAATAATGGAAAGTTTGACTTTGTTCTAGTTTGTGCTTTGCACTTATTATGAGAAGATCTAACTAGATTTTGTTTAAAAAATAAAAATAAAATAAAATCATATGCCTCCCACCATTCGACCAATGTTGGTAACTAAGCTTGGCACTGATGACTTTTGTAAAGTTTGGTTGAAATCCTACGCACAGTATAGGAGTGTCAACGCAGCCATTGAATTAAATGCTTAAAGCGTATTAACTCCGCTTAATATCAATAAACCAGACGTCTATGTTAATATGCATAGCTATATGCATTACACTGGTCATTTCGATTAAGCATTTAATAAAATCCTCCAAAGGGTCTTTAAAAAAAACTATTATGTATAAAAGGTATCAACTCCATTGACACTCAATCCAACGGCTTGGCAGTGAACGTGAGTAGAGTTTGTTTAATGTCCACCTTGTGATGTCAGCGGAGTTGTCCGGGCAAATTTTGTGGCAACAGGACAGACAGATAGACAGAACAAAGACAATATGTCAGTCCTCGTATTGTGGGCGACATAAGAATGTTTACTTATAAAAAAAGATCTCAAACATGCGAACTTTCGCTTTGAGTAAAGACAATTAATTATCTTATATTATCATGATTTATTTCGGTAAAACATTAATTTTCATAAAAAAATGACAGATTAAATTTAAAGACTAAATTTGTATAAGACTTTATAAATATAACAAACATAAAAAATATTCAAATGAATCATGAAGGAAATTATATCTGTTTTTAAGTTTTATATTTCCCTTTTCGTGTCTATAAAGCCTGCGTGCTACTATTCTTAATATCACCAATCATAGGAAGAAACCCAAGCGCCAAGTAACGTGTTCTTTCATTGGAAGCAATATACAAATTGACTGTTATCCAGTGAAATAACCGAACTGTGTTCATGTAAAAGACAAACAGAAAATCAGATTTTATAATGTTTATTATTTCATTGAATTGCGAGGAAGGATATGAAATGGACAACAGCTCAAAATGACTATTTATTGTAACCAGTCAAGTTCAAATCAATTTTAACAAACCACACAGAATAAAGTAAACTATTATTTCTGTTCTAATGTCTTATTTAAGAGATTTAGGAACCACAAGTCAAGATTCAACTAGTTTGGAAAATGATGTTCGATGATAAAATGGCACCCTCCCCCCTCGCTCAAAAAAAATCTTCTTGGAATTTTATTTAAGAAATTGTATTAATAAAACAAAATATCGTATTATCGTAAAAGTATGCCGGGATTTGAGTGGTAACTCTATTGAACAAATGATAAGAACTGTTTTCTTTTGACTGTTTCTTTTTTAGAAATCGGCAAAGGAAACAGCTTTAGAAGCCCAGGGAAAGGAAACGTGATTGACGCTACAAATCAAAGCTGTACAGTATGAATTATCATTAACTTCTCACAGCCTCCAAAACACTTAGCTCTACAAAACACATTTTTAAACAAGAGCACCGCTGGACAGAGCATTATATGCCAGAAGGGTGTTTTTTTCTAAGTACGATGCATTTTTGATATAAGGGAGGAAACCTTAGGCTTTGGAATTAAATAATTTGCTTTAAATTTTGAATTTTATTGGATTTATAGTATTTTGATTGTTATAATTTTATAGTTTTACTTTTAGAGTTTTATAGATCTTTCTCATATCTGAATGTTACGTTTGATAATTTGTACAAATTTCAGTCTTTCAGAAATTATGATGTTGATGCTGTGATGCATGGTTATCAGGTTATAGTGCAGAAATATTTATTGTTTAGTTGATTGTAACATTGACCTTTTATGAAGTTACCCCGAACAGTATAGGAGTCATGAAATCAATGATGGCAATCATCCTATAAAGTTTGAAGTCTGTATGGGAAGTTATACAGCAGAAATGAAATGCTTTTCAGTGTTTAGGTCATTGTGACCTTGACATCTGACCTCATGATCCTAAGATGTATAGGGTTCATTTCCTCAATGTAATTAATCATCATTTGAAGTTTGAAGTCTATGTGACAAATGGTTATAAAGTTTTACAGCGGAAATATTTTTCAGTGCTTAGGTCACTATGACCTTGCTCTTTTACCTACTGACCCCAAAATCAATATGGGCCATTCACTTAATATGTGCAACCATTATATGAATTTCTGAAGTCTCTATGACAAAGAGTTGTCGAGTTACAGAGAGTGAATAATTATAAACATTTAGGTCACTGTGACCTTGACCTTTGATATACTGATCCCAAAATGTATAGCTACATTTCAAAGCTACATTTCGGGGGCATATGTCAATTTCCGGTGACAGCTCTTGTTGTTTTTAATAGGGGTACTTCTTCTGACCCAGATAATAATGCAGTATTTGTTTGTAGCAAATACATCGATTTCAAACATTCTACACTTGCTTTAATCATTGTCGGGATATGTCTTATCTCTTTTTAATATAATTACAATTCTTCAAAACATTTTTTCTAAAGTTGTATTATGTATCAGTTATCATGCTGTGTTATGAAATATTATTACCTGTTACAATACAAAATATTAAATTCTGTTGCATTGTATACAGTTAAATTGTTATATCTGGTTTAATCCGAACTTGTTTTGTTTAACTGGGTCATTCTGAGAACACAAGGGTAAAATTAATATTACCTTGAAAACTACCTTGAATAGAATCGCAGTTTCTGCTGAACAAGTAGACAATGATTGGATGATTGGATCATTAAGGTAGTAGAAAGGCTGATAATTACTAGCTACAGACTTTTAATTTTTTAATCCACTGGGACATACATTCTGTACTGAATTTCAGTGAAAAATAGTATACAGGTTCTATGCTGCTTGTGTTTAAGTGCAATATTGTCCAGCCGATATCGTGTCGACTTCTAGCAGGATTGCACTTTTCATGTCGGGCTGATATATTAGTCGTTGTCGGGGCAATTTAGAATTGTCGGGCTGATATCGGGTCGAAACAAAAGGCTGGGTAGAATAACAACTCACCTGATGTGTGTAGGCCTCAGGGTCCGAACAGAAATTAATTTTGGTACAAGTATCATCAAAAAGTGTGTATAGCCAAATTTTACTTCCTAGAATTCAATTCAATTTAAGTTTATTGCATAAACTTTTACATTTTTTTTGCAAAACAACATATTTACAATGGGAAGTCAAAATTTACAGAAAAGTATGAATAAAATATTATACATGTACACAATTAAGAATAAAGTTTAATACAAAGCTAGTCATTTCTCCTCTTAAAAGCTAAAAATACAAATTTCGCTAGATTGACAACAGTTTTTTGTGTGTGTTGAAGACATTAAAGCATTAAATTTATTAATATTTGGCCATGTGTAATATTCCTAGAATGGGAGAAGTAATGCAGTTTAGATCCATTATTGCATAATGTTGTCAGATAAAAAGTGGTGTAACGTTTGTGATGTAAAAGGGATTGCTTAAAGTCAACCTGACTGATTGAAAGATTTGTTTGTTTGCGTATAGCAAACAGTTGTAGTTTAGTTATAAGACAAATACTATGTGCTTCTGCGTAGGTGTATTGGCAATGACATCACTCATATAACAAATACAGATATACATGTCTGAGATGCTGCTGTCGCAGTTTTTTTTTAATTATTTTATTTGTAAGCCTTAGTCTAACATGGATTTGAAAGTAAATTAGTCCTTTTATTACCATGTGTAAAGTTTTAACAAGTAACTAACGTTCTGGACTATCAAATGCTACAATCGTTTTGTTCTATGAATGGTACGCAAGTATTACATGAAGCCTTATATATTATTCCGATCTAAATATCAGAACTGAATAATCATTCTATAATTCCACTCAAATAAGTTAAAAATGACATATGCCGAACAAAAAGAAACAAAAAATAAAGGATACGCCAAGTATCTTTTTTTGCATCTGGTCTGAGGTTTCAATATTTGTTTATATTTTGAGCTTTTGCTTAATAGAACAAAAAATGTTTATTTTACTTATCCAGACCCCTGTGTGAGTAGAAAGAAAATTTATCACCGTTAAAATTATATTGTCAGAAACATAAATTCAGGCATACTGTAGAGAAATCAAGTTCCTGCTGTAGATATACAATTTGTTCCATTCTAGCCTAATTAATTTGGCGTTGACTGTTCGACCCATTTTATAGACTTTTTTTGTTATTGTTAAACCATTAATTTTAACTGTCATTTTAAGCACGGAAAATTTAGTAATTAATGTATCTACGCTTTCCTCTAAACATCGAGAGAACATATAATTGTATTTCTATTCAAGTAAAAAAAACTCCATTAAAACCTGTCGCCCTAAAGTGTATTTGCCATTTATTTCACATTTGCACAGCGAGCTCTTTCCGCAGCGAAATGTCGCATTACGTCACCATAACAATAATCATGCCGTGAAAACTGGTAGGAAAACCACGATGTATTTAATTAAGAGTTAATTGAATATACCCGACAAACGACATATATCCGGATTTGTAGCTAATGTTTGCTTAGGCACCGTTTCCCTCATTCCAACTATTAAAAATGGCCGCCTCTATAGTCACTTAGCGTTACGTTTAAAAATTTATGTTAATTTTGATATCTTAAGTTGTTCATTAAAAAATTATAATTCTGGAATTTGTATCAAAATTATTTCTCTAAAAGGTAATGCTTGGCATTTTCCGCCAATGTATGCTAGTAATCGCCCCAACGACTTCTAATTGGGAAATTTCCGTGCATAAAAATGCAACTTGTGGTTGGACTTGGGAAAAGACATCGCCAGTTAAAAATTTGCTGGATGCCTCTTTTAGAAGTCTAATTAGTTGAACTAGTTCCATTCTAAAGTTTACTGCTTTAAATGATATAAAAGACTGATTCAGAGATAGATCATATAGTTATTTAGTATTAACCAACACTTTCAAGTTGGAATAAGTATTACGGAGATTTATTGATAACTAAGTCAAACAACAAATATGTGGAACGGCTTACAAAGTCAACTTGTGTGGATACTATTACAGACGTCAGTCAATCAGTCTTGACAAACAGTAAGTAGACACGCTGTGTTAATTATTAAAATCAGAGTACCCCATTGCTGAAACAGATACATAATTATAATCAAGTACAGCGGCTGCCTGCTGCCTTTCAGGGACAAACATAACAAGTTCTAGTTACAGGCCATACGACTTTAAGGTATTTATCCAGAAGTATTTAAAAAATCTTCAGTCTTACTGACTACTACAAAAACTTTAGACTTTCTTACATCTTGCTCGAGTCGTTTTTATCATCCCTGTATTTTTCATATTCAATGATCGTTTAAACAAACTATTTTATATTAATTGTTTCAAAAATATGCTCTGTTTTTGGCTTTGATTTAAAGAGTCCTATCAAATAACTGTTTTATTTCCTTCTCTTACAAATCTAAACAGAATGTTAAGAATTCAAAATATGGTTTTTGTTTTATCACGTTTAAATTTGAATTGTTGGTGACTTCTATCTGTGAAGAAACTGTATATCCGATGTGAATTAGTAATAAAAATATTTCTTTATAGCGTAATCAACAATATTAAAATGTGTGATTAAATTTATTGGATTATGCTAAGGATTGAAAAATTGTTTAAAATTCATTATCATAAAAATAGAATAAAGTTCTGATAGTAAAACGTCAATTACAAATTTGCATACCAAACACTTAATAGTTTTTTTATTTCTTTCTTTTCTTCTTTTTTTCTGTTTTGTAATAATATACCAGCAATACGTTTCATTCTACCGGATATGAAGATAACATTCTACTTAAGTTCAAGATATTCATAAAAAAAATCTTACCAACTTGCATCCGTAAAAGAAATATGTCAGAAAAAATCCCTATTCAAACTTTAACAAATATGAAAAACAACCCTCTAGTTACCCTAAGTTTTCCAAAGTTGAATATTTACTACTTGTCGCTAATACTTTTCGGCTCTTGAACATGAAACTTTCAGTATATTTTCTAAGAATGGTATCGTGTTTAGAAATGGTATTGCCATTTTCAAAATACATGTTTTTCTCTCAGATAATATAATTTATAAATAGAAAACTAATTTTTGTGTCTAGTAAGAGAATATCCAGTATATCGTTCTGTTAATGCAAGTCTTAAATGGTTGAACTTTTTACCAGAACTGCTTAGAAACATGTCAAGAAACCAGTGCAGTGTCTCTAAAATGGACCAACACGCGGTAGGAAATGCGTTCATAAAACACACAATGTGGCCATGCTGTTTTTCACTTACTAGCGTGCTGATACAGAAACCGTTCGCTCTTCAGTACAAAGAAATAGTGAAGGTGAAGTACTTGAAGCAGTGCCACTTAAATGTCACGTAACTACTCGGCGTCTGTCTTATTGTTAAAGCAATCTAAACATTCATATTGACGCTAAGTTAAACGAAGAAAACCTAGACGTCCCGAGAAATGATTGATCTGATCCCGCATTTTGACAGCTGCCTTTGGTGATATTGGTTATAGTCAACAAACCTTGTATTGTTTAAATGCATTTTGCTCAGCATGACATACTCTCGCATTTTCCATACTGATGTTATTTTTTTCCGACGTACGACTGTCGTCTGTTTGCTTTGTATTGATTGTGTGAAACTGTTCTTTCGGGTAACAACTTTATAAAAATTCTAGTTCAATGCGTCTTTGACATGAATAAAGAACTTCAGTTTGTTTGAAGAGTATTAAGGTAGAGTGTCAAGGGTATTATAATAGTAGTATATAATTAATAATAAGTAACAATATATATGTATTTTTCCTTTTTCTTTTTTGTGGGGGGGGGGGGGGTTATAAATGAATACATACCGACATAAACAATCTCAGTAATCATCGTCAGGAAAAACATTAAAGAAAATGATTCTCTATGAAAACATCCTCCCATTTGCTGTTGTTAACAAAATGTAAAGGAATTTTTTTTATGGTTTCTCTAACCTTTAAATGAACTTGTATGAGAGGAGGTCTTGACTCTTGGCATTGCATCTAGTTAACATAAAACGTAACTATGTAATAAAACAGACGCTATGACTTATTTTATACAAACATTGGTTTAGGGTTATTGTCATTGCTCTCTTGTACAGTGACAATTATCTGTAATATTCATAAAAAACCTTTGGTTTCGATGCATTCGAAATATTTTTCAAACTTTTAAAACCACTGTCTTTTTTTTCCGTCAAATTCATCATATGTAATCAATAAAATAACTTCAAGCGATACTTATACAAAATTATCTCTTTAAAAGCTCAAGACTTGCACAAATAACAAATATAGTAAACTAGGTACGACGTCAGTTGTAACGTTGTATTTTAAATGGAACGTTTAAGTTCAGATATATCATAGTTGACTTATACGCACCTCTATGTACACTGTATCTCAGCAAAGTAACTTAACAAGACTATCAGATACACAAACTTAGCATATTGATGTCTTAAGTGTGATAGCAAATATTATCAATGATTTGGCGTTTATAAATGCTGCACATGTAACATGTATGAACAATATAGTACTCATTTATTGCCCCTATATATATATAAGCTGCAGACATTAATTTGTTTAATAAATTAATTAAGCTGTCTCTTGGTATGTTATGCCACATTCTTCAAATCATTGAAACGAATCAATAGAAACTTTACTGAATCGTTAAAACAAATGATATTACCAAATTAATTCCCCTGAGGTTTTCCAACTGAATAAAACATCAATCTTGATGAATTTGAGACTTAAAGCAGAAAAAAATCAAGAATGAGCTTCGTAGATTCTACCATGTTAAGGACAACAACATTTTAGACTTATGGAATAAGATAAGTGAAATTCATTGAAGCGTAGTTCTCTATTTTCAGTTACTATTTGTTCGAAGTATTAGCGTCTTACAGGCTAACATGCCCTTAACAGAGATAAACAAACCTACGAATCCGGCACCATTACAACAAGCCTATTACCTTGTTTTTGAGTGTCGGTTGGCTTGAAACTTTTTTTCAGCGCAACAGAACTATGCAGAGGCAAATTGTATTGCTGATCACGTGATCACGGAGACGCAGATGCTTTTTGTAATCACGTTTTCTTTTTTGTAATCGTCTGATTTTCTACCTGAAAAACTCTTTGAAAAGCATTGAATTCAAATTGTTAAACGTATTTTCATTTTACAATAAATATGAGTGTAAAAGGAAAATTTACGACTTCTATTCAAAATTTTATACAAAAGCATGTGACAGATGTAAATAGCATATTAATTTGGTACAGAACAGAAAAAAAATCATCAAACATAATTACTTCAGTTTCTGTTTCTCTGAAGGGTATGATAAAATTACACATGAAATATTAAATGTGAAGAAAAGTAAAACACCATCCGTTATTTTATAAATAACATTAAATGAAAACGTCTTATTTAAATACATATACATTGGAACTGGCCTAAAAACCTAGCAATTCGAAAAGAGAGTAGTCTGTCAGCACTAAACAAAATTTAATCAAAAGTGATGTTAAATGTAAGAAAAGTTAACATTTTAAACTTACTGGTAAGACTGCATTACTTATTAAGCATCCCGCCAGGGAAATAAAAAACGATTTTTGCATACTTAACACAGCCATACAGCAATACCTTTTTCAAAGGTAAATACTGATTTTCTTTTTCAAACAGATAACGATATCCTTTTTTTTCTGGGGGGGGGGGGGGGGGGTTGCCCCTTAGGACATCACCTAGTATAGTTGCGGGTTTTCAAAATGCGATAGAGCGCCTATTTGAAACGAATATGCAGCAGAGTGGGAGATTTTCTGACATCTTTATTCTGTGGCCCTTCCGATCCTATTTTTGGCCCATTTGCGGCAAAAGATTTAAAAATTTGCAATCTTTCGATATCACTAAATATTTATTAGGGTAAAATAATAAAGGAAGCTGCATTCAATGTATTGAATCTGATTGTTTCATTGTGATTAACAAATATTTGTGTTTTTAGGGTAAATCATTTCTTTAAATTTAACAGAGATATTGACTGTAATTTACATATAATTTTTAATTTTTAATAACAACAGCAATAAAATTGAAATTTATTCACTGCAGGTGAAAAAAAGACTTCAGCATTTTTGCAACTGTTTTAGGTTGTTGGGGATAGTGCAGTACAAGAAAGCATCACATATTTTGGTTCTTTTTCATGCTCATTGTGTAGTACTGATATATAGGACCTCAGTTTAACGTGTCACCCGAAATAGAATGAGGAGCGGGAATCGACTGCCAGGTCAGAGCTGCCCCTGCAGGATTTCGGCTTAAATAGACATAATTGCAAAATCCAAAGTTTTTTTAAAAAATTTCTAAGTGAATATAATGCACACAGAAAAAGTAAGTCTTGTAAAAAATATAAAATTGTTATGTTGTTCTCTTTTAAATATTTTCCCGTTTTAGCTCCATTTACGCTACATTAATTATTTCTAAAAAAGGTGATGGTAGTTGAGTTCTTAAAGATTATATTCTATAGTGTATTCATTATATCCTGTGCTTGTAAAGACTTATAAAACTATATATATATAAAAATTCTTGCTTTGTTTGCACACTGACAATAGTTACTAACATGGTCAGACACCTTTAACCAAGAAGACAACTGTCAATATCGCAGGAAATATTGCATCAAGGAGTATTGTCATCACGTAAAATTCAATTATTTGGCATAATCCATTGGGTGCTTTTTTAAGCAGCCAACTTGTTTAATCTCATTCAAAGATATTGACGTTATTCTTTTTTTATTTTCTAGTTCCAAGCTATACATTTACTAAGTTCCATGGCCTCAAAGAAAAAATTTTTGTATCTGTTGACAAAATTTAAAAATATAAAAGACGTTATTTTGAAAGAATTTGTTTGAAATGTGTTATTGCAAGAAATGTTTTTGGAAGTTTGAAGATGTACTTTCCTGTATCTTTATAACTTTATAGCTAGAACTCGTTTACAATAACTTTTATTTTCATTCAAATTTTGTTCTGCAATTCCTCTCATAAGCCATACATGAGCACCGGCAGATCTCTTTTGGCAAGAAAGGATAAATAAAATCATCTTACTAGCTTTTCAGGTATATTAAGCGACCGTAGGTAGACCAGCCTGACGTGTTAATTGATTGATAGGATTTTTCGTCAGACTTAATTGAATCAGTAATGAAATTCCTAGTTGAAGCTGAAACTTTTTTTCTTCCTTTTTTTTCTTTGAAATTGTGCAAATTTTAGAAGTTTAAATCACAGTCCTGTTCTTAGTTACTTCAGCCACAATCTCTCCTGTAAAATTTAGTTTTCAGTCTAAGTATCAGATCTGTTCTTTATTCAGCGATGCTAAATAATAAAGATAAATATTCTTGGTGGTGTGTTTGGTCTTAAGGCTTTTCAAAAACATCCATTCAATTCTAAATCCTCTGTCTATTGTTGTTCAGAAATAACTTATGAGATTGCCAAATATTCCAGTTATTTTTTAATATTTCCAGTCTGACATTAATACATATTTTTGTTTCGAAACAGCCTGTGGTTGTTAATAGTTAGCACCCAATGATTTAATGCTTTTCATTAATAAAAACAACAACTGTAGCATTAAGAAACACACGCATATACAATCTTACAACGAATTACCGATCGAAATTAAGGCTACCCCAACTGTGCCAGCTTTTATCAGTGGACTAAAGAAGTTTTATACATTTTAAGCATTCAAAATAAACGTTTAAGTAAGATCTTCAGTTAAATCTTGTTTTCTTTGTTATTATCTTTTATAATTTTAATGTTCCTGACACGCGCCTGCCTAGTACAGTCAGTATTGACTTTTGGCTGTTAATAAGTTGAAGTTATTTAAAGCTATTCTTTCGCAGATGTTTTCACCCCAATTAATACAGTTTGGCACTGGCCAAACTTAAAAAAAATATTTTAAGCTTTTACAACCAAAATGTTGCCGTTAGCTATTCAGTTAAAATTCTATCTAAAAGGATATTGACTTACGCTAATCTGCTAGCTATATTTTGCCTGAAATGACAGAAACAGATATTGAATTCAACACATACAACTTTTATTTCTTGTCAGAACTGAAAATAACATCACATTAAAACACTAGATTGCACTTACACATGGGAATTCACACATTGAATGAACATTATTCAGGTTCTCTGGTCTTTTTTTTTCTTTTTCTTTTACTTTTTATTACTTTTTTTAATATATCAAAAGTAAGACATCAGCGAGCGGAACCTTTGTTTCTTTCGAACTTTTAGTTTTGAGTTATGATACAGTTTTGTGATGCATACTTGCGTATTAATATCTTAGATGTCTCGTAAATGCAGACATGATCACAGTTTCTGTCATTTAAACTGATTTGCGGAATTTTCTTGAAGAGAATTTTTCTTGCATACATATGTGTGTGTGTGTGTGTGTGCGTGTGTGTGTGTGTGTGTTTCTTTTTTTTACTTTTGACGACCGATAAACTTGTTTGTTACAAATCTTCCGAGAAGGTGCTCTACTCACTGCATTTTTTTCTATAAAGTAAATGGATTGTACTAACTCGTATATGTCTGTGACCTTATTAGAACTAGACAGACCGGAACAGTACACGGACGCTACCAGTATGCGGACACCTCCGTATTCGGCGAGTTTTAAAACGTGTAAAACATCACGTACGGTATTGATCTTACATACCTATATTCGTAACTAACTTATCCTTTTTCCGGTATTATACATGTATGTTAACACTTCCTGTTTATTGACTTATAAGCAGACGAACTCCAAATAACATCGTAAACAAATCAATACTTGCCGTTTCAGTAGGTAAATAATTCTAGAGTCCCTGTGTTATTAAGCTTAAATTCGCCACTGTGAAAAAAAATTATATGTTTTTAATAATAATGATACTTTAAAAAAGATTCTTCCTTGAATAGTAATCAAAGACCTTGAATACTTGATCGATGCTCGTTACATATTTTGAACTTGACAACCTCTTGATCTCTATCACTTTGGCGCTTGAACCATGTGACTACAGACACCCGCCAAATGTTTTGCTTACCATTTTGCTGCTTGTTTCACTTCACTTACACTACAAAAAAATAACGAAATTAAGGAAATGTTATATTAATATATACATGTGGTATACAAAACATATAGATAAACACCACTTTTCTGTAATGTACAATGAGAACGGATCTATTAAAATGCCCATAATAAAAGACTGTCCCCGTATATCATCGTATAAATACAGAAACATCTCAATTTCACTGTCTTTCTACAATAAAGCGATCTTACCACTTTCCTTATAGATAAAATGTCTCAAAAGAAACCACATGCAGAGTGGCAGGCATCTGTAGCAAAAGCTGTAAAACTGGTAGAAACTGGCTGGAGCATTCGTGGTACTGCTAAGAAAACTGGGTTGCCAAAGTCCACTGTTGCTGATCACTGTGGGAAATTTAAGGGCTTTGGTACTAGGAAAGGGCCAGAGCGATGTTTGTCCGAGACAGAGGAAACTGGACTTGTGAACTATGCTCTTTATATTGCAGAGCATGGCTTTCCTTTAACGAGGAAGGTCATTAAGTCTCTTTGTGCGTTGACATTATTAAGAAAAGTGGGCGTACTACTTTAGTCAACTTAGAAAAGGGCCCTAGTGACAAGTGGGTAAAAAAGTTTCTTAACAGGCACCAAGAGTTATCTGAAAGAGTCCCTCATGTTATTGACAGAGCTAGGGCTTCAGTATTAGAGCAGCAGCTCACCCAGTACTTTGAATTGCTTCAGAACACAGTAACATCTCTTGGGTTGGACGTTAAGGGCGACCAAATTTGGAACTGTGATGAGACAGGTTTCAGTGGTCGTGAGAAAAGTTATAGCAAGGTCATTGGTCATCGGGGTTTAAGACAGCCATGGCATGCCACGTCTCATTCTCAGGCCATGTTACTTTCCAGTTAGCTATTTCTGCAAACGGTCGCACAATGCCACCCATGCTTATATATGACAAAAACTTGCCCAGATCAAACTTCCGTGATGGTTTGCCAGACACATGGCTGATTGAGTACACTAAAACGGGGTACATAAATTCCGACCTGTTTCTGAAGTGGTTTGTGAAGTGTTTTGTGGCCAACCGTGGCAATCATAGGCCAGTTTTACTCACCTTAGATAATAATTTTTAAACAAAAATAAAGTGTTTTTTTCGTATCATATGAAAATAAAATAAATACATATTTAAAAACATTTTCAGGTGAGTTCACCTTACTTGACCTCTTTTCCATCGATATAAACAGGTGTCCGCGTACTGGTTAAAAAGAACAGTAATTTTGAGTCGTATCTGTACCTGCCGCGATGCCTCACTGCGCATGTGTAGTTTTATGTTTACAATCGCGAGTACCTGTAAATTTGAAGGCAAGTATTCATCTTTAAAACTGCAAAGACTGGATGATTTGAAACACAACTTGATTAACACGGGTAAGTTACATATAAGAAAAAGTGTCCGTGTACTGTTCCGGTCTGTCTAATTTCTACCGTCACAACAAGTTACTTTATATTGAAAATAAATGTTGCTTATCTCTTTTTTCATAGAAAGAAATTAATCCATATCAAACGGTTCTGAACAAAGCCCTCTTATTACACTTGTGCTATGATTAATTTCCGTATTATTCCCACAGGTATCAGCGAAGATTAATGATTAGCCTGGTATTATATGGTAGTAAACAATATAATCACACAGTGGATGTAATGGCGAGGATAACCGTTGCTAAGAAAACCGTGTTTTTAATTTTCTGATGCATGGTATAACGCATCGGATAAGAAGAAAATGAGTGAACAATTCACAGTAAAATTCTGATGAATTTTGAAATTTCAAACGAGGTCTTGCATTTTTGAATAGGCGCTTAATTCCGGTATTTAAGCGGAGGATAAAAGGGTGTCTTGTCTTATCATCAACAAACCTGCAATACTGTACCAATGTGTAAACATGTCCTGATGCTTTTTATCAATGGCAATTGATGATGAACATATGCTCAGGGTAAAGATATTCTATATATTTTGTTTGCAAAAAATACCCGTACTGTAAACAGTGTTTAATTCTGTTAATTGACGATGTTTTTTATAACTGTGAATCCGGATTCTCTGCAACAGCGTCTATATGCAGTTTAGAATGGATGGAATGGAGGTCATTTTGACTTGTCCAGCAGTAGTTTTAGCTTAAATGCATTTCATTTTATAATAAAATGAGTTTAAATAAAGACAAAAAATACAAAATAAGAAGTCAAATCAGTCAAATAAGTTCGTTGGTAACTAAAGTATTATTTCAAAGAGCGAAATAAACAGAAGGATTAGTAAAGTTATTGCTTTTTCTCACAGTCTCCTGCAGATATTTTCCTCTTTTCTCAAAGGAAATCAACTGTATTGTGATTTCAATGTAATAATCACACAAACACGTATCTGTACACAATTTTACATATTGACTTTGAATGATTTTTTTGTTTCCTGTAAAACTAACTTGTAATTATTAATAAGTGTAAAAAGATAGATTATGGGTTTTCTAAATTCTTAATACAGTAACGAAAAATGAAAGAAACATAAAACACTTGTCTTATACAAATTAACCTTTTTAAAACTAGGAAAACATTTTCCTGTTTGTTTCACAGTAAATACTCACCGAAATAAAAGTACTTAGAACACGTCTATATCAATCAAATAACGAATGATGAGTACCAAACGTAGAGAATAAAATGAAATTTAAATTTGAGACATTGAAGAAATAGCTTCAGAATAAGACTAGTGGTGTAGAAACATGTGTTGTTGATTAAACAAAAATGTACTCAGTAATGCCAAATTAATGACTGAATATCACCCCATCTAAATAAGACAGGTCACTTTTAATAATAAAAAAATATATATAGAATTCAAAATGATTGATTCTTTGAAATTGCAATAGGGCCAGATTTTGATAAAAAAATAAATATAATATTGACTATCATTATATTTATTTTTTAGAAATTAAATTACCAAATCTTATAACCACCTATGCAATTTAGCTTACCACCTGCTGATGTCAGAGACAATGGCCTGGAATCCTTGTCTGCAGGGGTTTTATATAACATCATGACAAACAATGGTTAAACTCCACTCTCAATTTGTTCTGTAGAGATATAATTCTACTGTGTCATTATTACAATCCAGTAAGTTCTATCTGAAGTTTTCTAATAACGCGTGTTCGAGAATTAATTTCCGCCGCTTACCAACAGGGTTATTCAGACAGCAAATGAACAACAGGATACAGTACGAGCGTGGGCAGTTCACACCGTAAACATGGATGAAACAATTGAATGCTTTGAAAAGCGTCAAGGTTTAGAATGATATACGTAAAAATGACCTTATTTGTGACCAACAATATTTAAATAAATACAAGCGTTTGTTTCTTAATACGTTTCTATGTCCAGTTTCACCCGCAGAGATTATATAGTCTAACAAAACCACATTTACAACAATTGTTGTGATACAACTATTCTTTTTACGAGCATCTTAATTACAAACTCAGCACATTTGTTATACTTGTAATAAATCTAGTTGTGACTAACTAAATTACAGTGGATAGTTTGCCTTTGGTTCGTGTAACTTCAAGTAAGCGCAGCGGTTTTTTCCCTGAAGAATCGTAGCTTTGGGCTGGTATTTAGCTGTTTGAATAATGAAAATGTTGGATAGAACATTATTTGTAACCTATATGCAAATCCTGTTATTTTTTATATTCGTCCATAAAACTGCGTCCTTAAGTGAAACTTTCCTGTAAGTCTTTGTTATTTTGTTTAATGCAGAAACGCAAGTTGTGATTCCAAATGGAAACAAAAATGCATCAAGTGTGTGAACAGGCAAATGCTAACATAAGGGACTTGCATACGATGAGAAAATTGTGCTTAGATGAGCTGAAAATATTTTTTTTTATTTCGTGCAATAAAAACATTGTTTCTATATTTAGTCACGTGAAAAACAATTTAAGGTCTTGCTTGCATAATGAAGAGATATAATAGGTTTGAACTTATCTTTCATGATAAAGTAATATCTGCCTTTTTTCTAGAAAGGTAATCTGAATATTCCCTATGGATTTTAAGGTTAATTGGTCTATCCTATGCAATAGATGTTTATATCAAATGACGCTAATATTGCCTTTACATCCTTCTTTCTGCGGTTGTTCGTTCGCAGGAGTTGAATCAATATGAATTTTATTTGACCTGATTCAATTTTCGTTTTAAAATAGGAAAAAAAAAATTTTATCTTCACGTGGTTATGAAAGTAACACACTGAAATATTTCGTGCTGTCGTCCATAAACGGATAATGGAACTTGATAATCATCACGTAGATTTTTCTGATTATCGCAAGGTAAATTTATGCGACGTTTCATTTCAGTATTTTTATCAGACTTCAGAAGCGGCCGACAGCGGAGTCCGATGAGCTTTGTAGGCACTTCTTATTATATCTTCTAAATATCACAGTAAAAGTGCATGACGTCGTCTATATTTTTGTCATAAGATAATTTGTTTCTAAATACAGATCAATAAACCGGGGGTTGCAAACTTTTATGTATATCACGAATGTCAGATTTCCAAAACAATATATGTTTCAAGAATTTCATTTTTAACTTACTTTCTTCTAAGAAACAACTTAAACGTCTTGAATTATTCTTACTATGCATAGGTGAAATTACAGGACAATTCACGTATTCTTGATTACAATTATAGAGCTCTGCTTGGATTTAACAATTGGGTATCAAAGCTGTAAATAACTGGCCTCGGTTATTACTGTTACATTATTTTTAATAAAATTTAATATATAGTGTTTTGTCAGCGGATAAACGACTAATTCAATTATGTATTTTAGTCCGCTATAAAAATTATATTTATGTTAGCATCCTCTATGGCCGCGCTGTGATACAATCATATACCACTGCAGTAGAGGTTGTCAGATCAAAATAAATAAATAGATAAATAAATAAAAATAAAAAAAATAAATAAATAACGTACATATAAATGACATCACGGGCTTGTTTGTAGGAAACCAATATATGATTACCATGACTGTATCTTATTGGTTGAGTAGCAGTTTTAGCAATTCAGTCCGTCATAATGACTACCAGATAGCCAAATAATTCATATTTTGTTCTGCAATCCACTTAATGACATTGGCCAATAAAGGTGATAATGTCAAACTACATCTTAACAGATAAATTGAGTTGAGACGTCTATATATCCACTTTTATAGACCGTTCCATAAGTTAAAAATTGACCGCCGCCATTATGATGATCATGTGACTGTCCACCATTAAATGACTGCTAAATCTCGCTATGATGCTTAAGTTCCGTATAAATCAGTATTACGTTAACACATTTCAACATGACATAGTGCCTTATATGGCGTGAATTTTGTTGCAGAATAAACATCATTTTATTGTATTATTATAAATTTTTTGTATATTTTATTTCTGACTTGAACATATTATTAACTTGAATTATTTAAAGACTGTGAAAAAGACCATGGACTGTTCAAAGTGCAAGCTTGAGTTATGTGAACCATATAATATGTGAAAAACACGAATACTATTGAAAACATTGTTTTCCTTTTCGAAAGTTGAAACCATGATTTCAATTATTTGACAACTCTGAAAGCTTACAGAATGGACAAAATGACCAAATTTAACATCTCGCTCATCAACCGCATGTTCACTCTATTTTAACTAAAACTTGCTTTATTCTTTGATACAGTTTCAAAGAATACTTGAAAATAAATGTGCATTATTTAGCGCTTCTTTAATTATCAAACTGTCCTTTGTCTTTCTCAGTGTCCTGTAGTGAAGGAATGTGGTTACTTAATATAAGAGTGACATTCTGTCTTTGTTTTGATAAGTCACCGTTAATTGTCATTGTCGGTCTTGCTTGATAAGTCACAGTAAAGCACTTTAATAACGAAATTTGCTTTTGACAAAAAGCCTGAAGGCTTTATTTGTTCCTTATTGTAATATGAAATTTAAGAATATAAATTCTTCCTTACAAGCAAGATTTTCAAAACCGTATGAAATTTAGCATCTGTTGCCATATGAACCTTTTTTCTGTTTATTTCTTGCATTTGGGAAATCTGTTTTTTGGTATGTAAAACATGTGAGCTTGTATATGCAGAAAGAAAATAACAGCTGCAAGCCAACGTTTGTAAAATAATGATTTTACAATTATACGTTTGCTTTCCTTCTTCTTATTTTTAACATTATTCGTGATGATATTTCTTGTAATACGGAAAAAAAATTACTATGACACCTTAATAAGTGTACCCTTTTGGTCAGATTTTTTAAAGATAGATACAAGTACAGAAAAGCAGTTTTTCGTGAAATATTGATAAAATGAAAAGTATTAATCTACCGGAGAAATCACAAGACCTTTATTTAACAGTTCATGAATGAATATGATGTTCTTCCTCGTGTCTTTCATGCCCTTTGTCGAAAAAGCATGCGAAGGCAGTAAGAACACATTAATTTTAAACTGTTTATGTTTATAGACTTGCATATTTGTTTCTTGGTAGATGGAGTGAAATGCCTTCTTTTATTACAGTGGGAGATAAACTTCCATTACGGTCAATCATTTTCGTGTAATCAACGCAGAGTTGTTTTTCTTGAACTTGGAGGAGTTAAGCATACTAAATCAAACTCATGCCGTCCGTAAGGTATTAATCGTATGCATCTTTATCCTGCTAATCAGAAGACATTTTAATACTATTTACCCTTTTTAAGTTTTCTATTCATAATACGAAACAAACACCAGAACAGCCTGTACGTGTTTCAGTTCTAATTATATATATTAAATCCATATAGTCATCCCTACTCTTAATTATGCGAAATCTGCCATTCGATCGATTCTCTAAACATTTCTTTGTTTTCGGTTTTAGCTCCTGAACAGTCGAATAGGAGACGGCATGATAATGATAATCTGCATTCTTTGTGCCGAAAGGTTTTAGTGAAATTTGAAAGTTATTTCATCTAATAAAAATACAATACAATATCCATTATTCATTTGAAAACATTTGTAATTAGCTAATTACTTCGATGAACCTGTCAAAATATTCTATTTCAGCTTATGCACAACCTTACGAACGGAGTTACTGATTTTTTCTCAACGACAAATATACCTGCTTGTCTTATTTTGGCTGATTCAGATTATTAAACGTATCAGAGTTTATCAAAGTTATGGAATGAGCTACAGTTTATTTCTAGATAAATATAAAACAAAGTCGTTAGATATCTATAGAAGTCTTTATTGTTTTCAATAACGTTTCTGTTCTAATGCTCATAATTGAAATAAACCATTATCTTATACAAAGTTACAAACAGTTTGGTAGCAGTTAAGTGTGTTGAAAAGCAACGTACACAACTTTATGGTCTAATGCGTTGGTTATGCATTTCAAACATGCGTTTTCAATATATTTTATTTTTTTTATTTCTTTATTGGTTTACTTAGATCCGGGTTTGATAATAAAGCATGTAGAGTTACACATCTTTGTGAAAAGATTTACTTAATCTGACAAACGGAAAGTTTATGTTGACAATACTGAATTTTCGACAAACTACAAAAACTCCGATTTTGTATACATTGTTATGTTATATATGTTGATTATGTCCAATTTCATAACATACATCTCAGTAAAGTTCCGATGAAATTTCAAACGAGGTCTAGCATTTTTTACACGCACTTAATATTTTTAAAAAGCGATATGGGCACAGGGAGTGTCTTGGCCCTTCAATACTGTATCAATGCTGCAATATGTCCTGATGTTTTTTAGCAACGCCAAACGATGATGAACTAATTCTTAGAATCAGGATATGCTATTTAGTTTCTTCGCAAACATACTCGTATTATAAGCATAAAAACATTTTTATTCTATATAACTATTAATTGTTTTCTTATAAATATGAGTCCAGATACTGTGATACAACATTTGAATGCAGAGTTTAGAATATAAGCTCTCAGAAAAAGAAACAAAAATCAAAAACAAAAATCAGGTCATCTCATTCGTCGGTAACTAAATCATTATTTCATTGAGAGAAATAAAATGAAGGACTTGCAAACGTATTGCTTTTTCTAACAGTCTCCTGCTGGCAATTTCCAATTTCCCTTAAATAAATCATCGACATTGTGATTTCAATGTAATTATCACACATACACGTTTTTGTTTCGAACGTTACGTACTGAATTTGAATGACTTATTGTTTTCTCTAATACTAACTTGTAATATAGTAAAAGAAAGATTATATGTGTGTGTGTGTGTGTGTGTGTTCTTAATTTAAATACAGTATGCAAACGCAAAAGAATTTTTAAACCCTTTTAATGTAAACAGATATAAAATCATGATTTTTTTTCCTGTGGTTGGAAGAAGCCAATTCGAATCATGCGTTATCAAACACAAACTTAGAGAATGAAATGATATACAATTGTGAATCCTTGTTTGCATGGCTTTTATACAACATCGTGACACACAATGGCAAAAAATGGATTTACGACTATAGCTTTGCAATAACTATTCTTCTAACGAGATCAAGATTGAATAAAAGACATCCGTTATGTTTGTATTTAATCGAGTTCTGTCTAGGTTTTAGTGACTACATAAATTACAGAAGATAATTTGCATTTGGTTCAGCTGTCTAGATGCTAGTGAAACGGTTCCCTGCAGAGTCGTGGAAATATGGGGTAGTATTTAGTTGTTTAAAAATGAGAATGTTCTATAGGACAGTATTTCTAACATATATGTAAATGTATATCATGTTATTTTAGTATATTTTACAATTGTACATAAAACTGGGCTTTTAAGTGAAACTTTTCAGTCTTTGAAATTTTGTTACATGCAACAACGTCAGCTGAGTTTCCACATTAAAAAAAATTAAGCAAGTGTGTATACAGGCAAATTATAACATCAGGGACTATTTTTTTCGTCAAAGACAACCATTGCTATTCTACATTTAGTAACATTACTTCATGGTTGGCAGGCTCTTATGTTGATCACCCTGCCATATGCCATATCTAACAAATATATTACATTATATAAACGCACTGCATTTTTATTCGCTTTGCACATGTCGGTCGTTCGGTCGATCCGACTCTCCGTAACCATACCTTGTCCAATCACTGACTCTTGTACCATTTGGCCAACAGCCTTTAAATTTCATAAAGTGGTTGCTTATGGAGTAAGAGATCCCTACTGTTTTGGGGTCAATAAGTGAAAGGTAAAGACCACTGTCACTTTAAATTTGAAAACCATGTCCGCTCAATACCTCGAGCACCATTTGACCCATAGCCTTCAAACTTCATAGGATGATTGTCGTTATTGAGTAGAAAACACCTATTGTCTTTGGGGTCATTAGATCAAAGCTCAAAGTCACGATTATCTTGAATTAACAACTAAACAACGCTTTAGCCTACAATACTCAGATTTGGTGGGGAGAATGATCATGACCTGTAAACCTTTATAGATTTTAAGGTCGGTAAGTCAAAGGTCAAGGTCACTCTACCTTGACCAGGAAATGTTTGTCCGTCTTTAAGTAGAGAACGTTTGGTGGGGAGGTAAGTCATGACATGTAAATGACCTGAGGTCAGAAGGTAAAAATGACAAAATTACCATTACATTGTCCAAAAAATAACTAGAGAACACAAAAAGAAGATCACTTCGGCATGCAGGCATCAGATTTTATTAGGAGACATGTCAGATAGGTAAATGACCTGTATTGATGCTGAGCTCAGAAGCACAAAGGTCAAGGCCACAGCGACCTTCACTAGAAACTGGTGTACAGTTTTCAGATTGGGTTGTGTTGTTGGTTATGATCTGTAGGTGACCCACATTGATTTTGAGATCAGTACGTCAAAAATCAAGGTCAGGTTTAGTAGTTCATGTCAAATGACATATTTCATAAACATCTCTTGCTTTTACTGTAATTAAATATAGAATTTTTGTCATCTGAAAGACAAAAATAATTCAATCATCTAGTTTAGTCCGCTATAAAATCTTATATATGTAAGAGTGCTTTATGGCCAAGTTAAGGCTAATATCATTGTATCAGAAATTATCAGATTAAAATAATAAAAAAAAGAAAAATAATAATAATAATACACGTCCATATGTCAATATAAATGATATCACCTGAGCATTTTAATGGGCTTGTTTGTTGGAAACCAATATATGATTATCATGACCGTTATTTATCATTTAATTAAACAGCTTCCAATTGTGTTTGATCATTTCCATGTGATCAAGTTGTTAGTTTCTACAACTTTTTCAGATTTTTTTTTTATTTCAACAAAGTTTCAAGAAATAGTGTCTTTAACAAGCATTTGTTAAAGCTTGTACTATATAACTGCATACGCTATTTCTTAACAAATACTTTGTTAAACATAAACCAAATTGTTGTGGTATACCAGTAATATCAATGATTTTTAACAATTAAATGTTAAGATCGCTTTTGCTTTGACTATCATCACTTAAACATTTAAGTTTAACAAATCTTTGTTAAACTATTCTCGTCACTTAACAGAGATGTGGAAAGAAAATCGGTCGAATTGTTAACAATTATTTAACATCTCTGTTCTCTGTTACTGAATCTACCATCAGTCAGAGTTTAACAAATCTTTGATAAAGCTTATACTATTCTCATTGACAGAGATGCAGAAAGAAATAGGCCGAATTGTTAACAATAATTTGTTTACATCTCTGTTTGCTGTTACTGAATCTACCGTCAGTCAGAGTTTAACAAATCTTTGATAAAGCTTATACTATTCTCATTGACAGAGATGCAGAAAGAAAATAGGTCGAATTGTTAACAATAATTTGTTAACATCTCTGTTCTCTGTTACTGAATCTACCATCAGTCAGAGTTTAACAAATCTTTGATAAAGCTTATACTATTCTCATTGACAGAGATGCAGAAAGAAAATAGGTCGAATTGTTAACAATAATTTGTTAACATCTCTGTTCTCTGTTACTGAATCTACCATCAGTCAGAGTTTAACAAATCTTTGATAAAGCTTATACTATTCTCATTGACAGAGATGCAGAAAGAAAATAGGTCGAATTGTTAACAATAATTTGTTAACATCTCTGTTCTCTGTTACTGAATCTACCATCAGTCAGAGTTTAACAAATCTTTGATAAAGCTTATACTATTCTCATTGACAGAGATGCAGAAAGAAAATAGGCCGAAATGTTAACAATAATTTGTTAACATCTCTGTTCACTGTTACTGAATCTACCGGCAGTCAGATTTCAGAACATAACAATTATTTGTTAACGATTATATGAGAATCGTCAGTTGGCAAAGATATTGAATGGGCATCGGCTGGATATCAATGAGTTAACAATATCTGTTAACTTAGTAGTATTAACAAACCAGGCCGTCTATATGTCTACGAGATAGCCAAATAATACATATTTATTGTTACCCTTCAATCTTGTCCAATTAACGGCATTGTGGCAGTGATTTGATAATGCCAAACTGCGTCTTAACGGATAAATACTTTCGTTAGTAATTTAATTAGCCGACATTTTAGCACTCTAGCGAATTCAATAACGCTATCTTCTGAATTAGGGTCGAGACGCAAGATAATAGCTTTTTTATACAAATATACGCACAAAACAAACTTTGTAAAAGGAATATTCTAGGCAGTGTGATATATTCAAGCATTCCGACATGTTCATACTATTTGCTATTTCAAAATTGTCTCTTTTTGCATAGATTGATCTGAACAAACAATATAATAAACGAATGTTTTCACTCGTAATATTGTTATTTGTAGCAAAAACATACAAAGATAGTAGTAACACATTAATCTTAAGGTAGTTACGTTTATGGACTTGCATATTTGTTTCATCGAAGAGGTATACCGCCTTTTTTTATTCCAGGGAGATATAAAATGCTTTTGTGGTCAATCATTTACGCGCAATCATCGCAGTGTGTATTTTTTCTAGACTTTGGAGGAATTTGGCATAGAAGTTTAAATTCATGCCATCTAAAATGCATTTAGGGAATGCATCAATTTCCTTCATATCTTTGAAATTTGTCAGACGTTCAGATGATATCAACTTTTATGATTCCTTGGAATAACTTTGAAATCTTGACGAAAGCTCAAAACCAAGATTGTGCCCCATAAACGAGAGGTCATAAAAGCATCATTGTTTTAGCAAAAGTTAACCTTTAAGAAAGAAAAATTGTAACTTGAGCGCTGTTATTGTGTGACGCTAAACTATGAGTATATTGGAATATTGTCATAAGTCCTGCTACCGAGAAAAACGTTTCTATCGTTCACACTTTAAAGATTTATGTTCATAATATGACATAGTACCATTAAACAAGCAAATGAACAAATCTATATCTGTATAATCGTTTTAGGTATGCCTAGTCTAAATTACACGGACTTGTGATGTTTGAATCTGGCATTCAGCAAATTTACTATCTAGTTGTTTTATGAACAGAAATATGCGCTAAAAAGATAAATAATCTCAAAGGTCAAATCAGCCATCTTTCAAAAACAATTTTTGCTAACATTTTTTCTTTTATAAACTTTATTTTAATGTTAACAATTTTGGTTTATAACATCCAGGTATCAGCCGAATGTAAATAAATGAAACGGAAGTTTTAGTAATATTCATTTAGGACGGCACAGTATTAAATTTCTGTGTCAAAAACCTCCAAAAGTTTAACCTTAAATAAAACAAAATACAGGTAAATGATTATTCTTAACTGTATGTTTTCTCCCTGAAACATATATGCGTAACATCAACGAAAATACTTTAAGATAAATGCGTTACTATTGTCTCTAAATACTTCGTTGAAAATGTAACATATTTTGATAAATTAGCTGACAATTTCAGAAAAATGTAAAGGTTTCATCTATATTTTATATATATTTGTCTAAGCAAAACGTACGACTCGGGGAAATCGATACCCTATGGAACAGGATAACATTTAATGAGGTCTAACTAGACGTCAAGTTTACTTTTCTTTTACCAAACCCTTTCCATCAATTTTCATAATGTACTCCAAAGAGGAAAGGGTAATTCATATGCCGTCTTTAATACACGTTTATATTTATAATGTTAAGCATGGTTCTTTGCAAACAAAGCTGGCGGTAGAAACAGTGCATGTGTACATAAGCTTTCATTATTGATTGAAAAATAAAACAAAATCTAAAATAGTTGATATATTTCATAAAATATGAAAATATTTCAGAAAGTTTTTTATGATTATATTTTTCAATTATTATGTTATGAAAGACAAAATACTTATTAAGATTAAATGTTCTGAAGTCTGTTCAAAAGGGAAACAAACTGAGTTTCAATATAAATACACATAGATTATATTTCTTATGATACGAAACGACTCTATACTGTGCAGCCTGCGTTGCATAGGGAGTACGTCAGTGTTTTCCATTACATTTCATGTAAATAGATTGATGACGTCAAAAATGTCTACAGATTATGACAACACAGCAGAGTTATGAAGGGGCTATTGCGAAAAAGGATTAAGATGAACAGTTTAGAGGTAAATATTTACAGTTGTACTTTTAGGAGTATTTGCTGAACAATGTTGATTTCAACTAATTGAAAAAATAAGGATTATTCTTAATGGCTATGAGCTGATGCCCTTAAATGTGTGCATTAAATGGAAAAAAACAGGTATTGCGTCTTGAACAAGAACACCTGATTTCTTTAGTACTATAACGTGAAAACCTTGAAACGTGAAAACCTTGACTAGAATCAAAATGCGACAGGAATTAAGAGGTTTTGAAAATGAATGGAAACATGTGCTAACTGTTTGCTAAGTTATATACACAGTGAATAGATTTATCATTATGTTGTTCTTCTGATTACAACAAGAAACAGATAATTCAGTCGTGTTAATATAATGTTGTTGCTTAACAGGAACGTTACTTTTTAGATTGATGTGTTCTACTCATTGCCTGGTTTTTGGCTTCCAAACTTCAACACTACCACCTCTTTTTAAATAAACTACATCGTTTATTTTCCTCATGTTTGCATATATCTCACTCAAGTCACGCAAGAACTGGTCATTTCCGTAAGGAAATTATTACCTTAATTCGATAAATACGTAGCAGTCTGTAAGTTTCGATTGCTAATGCGTTCAATAAGTCTTTGAACAACCACGGCTGCAAATAACTGGATCATGTCAATATTATGATCTTACAGAAATATACTATTACCAGCTCATGTAACACCAAGCGGTTTGTAATTTGTAACCCAAAGGCTTACCATTAATATATTCTTACGACAACTGTTTATTTTTAATAGATGTTTTGTATCGAATCAGGTTTCACATAGTTAAATGCTCAGTGCCAAGTAATTCTAAATGAATTTAATCACTCAAGGATAAAAGTTATTTTCGTTCAGAAATCAATTGTCTAGTTTGCCTGTCTACCCCTTGTTTAGTTTAAACTGATTTCAAATGTGTAAATCAGCAACAACAAAAACAAACATAAAAGTATGGTTTACAAATCAAGAAGCCGTCGAACAGTACATCGTACAGCACGGCAATAAACTGACTAATAATTTATAAAACACTTTATTCACATCTGCTCTCAGATTATATACGGGTGTGCAAAACATATCAACAATAAAATCAGTTCTTTTGTAATTTATCAAAGTTCAACTTTATTTATTTTACATTGATTGGGGGCCAATGTCTTCCAACTTGTAAAAATTAATTTTTGACAACTGCTTCGATTGTTGAGTCATTTTTGACTATCACACATAGTATGATTTGAACAGGCAACTTGACCAAAAGTTCACTTCTCGTCTCGAAATAAACTTCATTTTATTTCAAAACATTACTTTTGAATAAAACAAAGAAGAGAAGGCACGGGCAAGCTTTTACGTCTCATATTGTAAAACACTTCATATTCGCGAGCACTTTACTTCGCGATTTTCTCGTAAAATGTCCAAAATTATTATTTCGCGAATACATGAATTCGCGTCCTCTCGAAAAATGTGAAACCGGAAATGCGTTGTCGTTTGGATATATTCTGTCCTGTCCGTTCACTAACATGGCATCGTTTAGTGTGCGACGAAAGGGTTTTAATATGTATCGATTTTTCCAATCTTGTTAAGTGAAACTGTCTGCCTATAAATATGTCAATAAAGTTTGATATTTTTTTGATATGTGTTCACTGTGTTTGTATTTTATTGTCCCTGATCATTCTTCGTGCCTCGCGCATTATTTCTAATATATGTTTCGTTACTAAGTACCACGTACTAGTTAGCACTTCAGACATGTCATTCAAAGGCAAGCAGACGACAATTCCATTAAACGGTTACCGTAATTTTCCCAACATGCAGTAAAGCTATAAGCGATTATGTTTACCCTGCGTCTTTATCTATAGTAAAATACAATAACATACGATACAATAAAAAGAAATTTTACAAACAGTTTTTTATGCCTCAAACTACCGTATATGTGTTACAGTATTTGTAACCATTACCTTAACCGTTTAACGATGTGTGGTAAACGGTTATTCTGCAAATCAAATTAAGTTTTTACCAGCTACATTGTTACATTGTAAATATTTCATAGTTCGTATAATATCTATATGCTGCAAGACTTGTATAGCTACATCACGTAACATATCTCCATGTGAACGCATTTTCGGATAGAACTCAATTTCGGACAAGTGTATACACAAACTGAAATATTGGCGAGAAATATGAATTTGCGTCTTAGAAAACTTGCGAATATTAGCGAAAATAACTTTCTCGCGAATAATAAGTGTTTTACAGTATTTAAGTTAGGCCTTTAAAATGAAAGTACGTGTCAATTTTTGCCATAACTAGAAAGAGGCCTTATTTCTAAGTAACAAAAATGCCTATGCCAAGACGTAATGTTTTTTTAAGACATATTGGAACAAGGACAAGACATTTATTAGAATAAAGAGGTAAGAGGTTGTTAACCTGTAAGTCTCGTGTTTTGCAATGTAAGTGCTAATAGACGTTCGACCGTTACGTAAATACTTGTTAAGCCTTTTTACTGAAAAGCTGAAAATTCTATACTAAATGATGTCTTACATGGCAGTGAACTCCCCTTTTCTTTGAATTATCTTAGTTCAACCAATTCAATATCGTCTAGGCGAACAATTTTAAGCTTTGAGAAACGTAAGAATATCAGTCATATCGCTTTCCCTTAGAAACTGAAAACCATTTAGACGGTTGCTTTATGTCATGGCTCCTGTTACAGAAATCAAACTTTCAGGCTATTCAGAATTCATAAATTCTTTTAATTTCATTTATCTAATGAAAATATTTGTATATTTGATGTTCCATAAATTGGAGAAAACATGTTTCATTACATAAACCTAGTCATTTCAGAATGTACAAGATGTTGTCAGGGTGGTATTACAGCAAGCTGTTCATTGCTAAAAAGTTTCTTCAAGGGACGAAAAGAAGAAAAAAAAACTTAAATTTTATACGGCCAATACTGTCAATAGATATTGTCTCATTTCTTCCGAGCAATAAAACACTTTAGATCTGATGACTACTATTACATAAATATCAAAAGAAAGGGCCGATTCAACTGAAAATTTTAAAGTCTTAATTTATGAATAAATATGCCAAGAAATGTGTCAGGTTGTCAAGCACTTACAGACAGTTTATCGTATTCAAATACTATCTAACTTGTAAGAAAATAACTGACATATTTCAAGAGGACGTTTTTTTTAATTTTCACGTTACGGTAATATTTCAAATTGCCATGTCAAATCCAGCTATTTCATGTTTTGCAAAAAGCGGCTCGTTCCCTCGACAAAGCTACTATACATAGCTCTTTTATTGCACTTCTCTTTTTTCAATGCAATATTTTACTTTGTAGTTGCACTGTTTTTTCCTTTTTTGCTCGTTTTCACGACTATGTAACTCGTTTCTTCGACATACTAAGTCGTTCCTTCGAATAAGTATCTCGTTGGCACGAGATAGAAAAAGGGAAGTACGATTGATAAAAAGGACAAGTGCATGTCATTCCTGTGTAACCGTACACTGCGGCAGTGTTATGGCTCTGACTTTCATTTCAATCATACACTAAAAATTCATGTGCTGACCAAATTTTAGTAGTTTTCCGTCGTATTTCCATTTTTGTAAATAATGATATTTATACCCTAAATTAAAGCATATTCAATGCATGATCTTTAGACCATAAAGCTTATTTATTGCGTTAACATTTGATCGAAGAAACATTACGTGATATTTCTGTTTATTTTTATTTTGACAGCTAAATATTATGATAATCAAATTTAATGTTTCTGGCTTCTCAACACTATTTTAAGAAGCTAGTACAAACAAACAGCCCAGAAGAAATTTATGGACAGAAAAATGTTAAATTAAAATTATTTGCGACACGTTATAGCAATGAAGACTCAATTATCTTATTCATGACTTAATGTCCCAAATGCAATTTAAGACTGAAAGCACAGAAAGGTTACCAGAACAACTTTGAATATCTTGACAAGTTTCGCCAGTCCTGATCGTTAGACGTAAACGTGTATTGAATGAAGCAGACCTAAATTGCTAAAAAAAGTAACATCATCGTCAGTTTATGCAAATGTTTACATTGGTGTATGTCACTTGTATGATGAGTAGGTACGTGGATGTCAGCGGATAATATGTAATTCACTGTTTTCTCCATCATTGCTCGGATTTAGTCAGAAAATGCTAATTTGCGTACATAAAAAAAAAATATTTTAAGAAACAATATTTTAGTTCCAATAAATATTATCGACTTATAATACGACTTCTGCCTCTGTAGATTTTAAAGTTGTTTTTTTCTCAGTATTGACAAGGTTTTAACGATTAAATTTCCGAATAAAATCATAAAATTTAAAATGGTTCATATTTCAGTATACTTGATACAATATTTTAGATACTTGATACAAACATTTTAGACACAACATTTTTAAAGCAAGAAATAGAGATATGAGATTACTAGGTGAGTTCTTTCATGACATGGAGTAATTAAGCAACTTTTTGTAGTAAAAATAGTTCTAAGACCAATGATCCCCTATATGCTGTGTGTGATTTTTAGTGGAATGTTTGCTTGATTTTCATGCTTCTTTAAAAAAAAATTAAATATATGGAAACAAACAATGTGAGTTATCAAATATCAATGATGATATAATAATAAGAATAATAAAATTATAATAAATCAAACAAAAAAAATGATAGGGTTGTTAGAATATCAATTAACTGTTTGCTGGTAAAATTTATAGTTCGAAGAAACAAAATGTTAATATCTTTATATAAATGGATAATTAAAATATGAGAAATAACAAGCTAAATGATAATTTCTACAAAGCGCCATTACAATAAATATTGCTATATGTGGGATGTTTAATTTTAAGGGATATTGATTGAATTCTTCTTTTTTTTGCAAAATGTTCCCCCGAAGATCATACACATTTAATGAGCCATACGTTAAAATTAAGAGTTTACAGTTTTCTATATATCATGTAAATGAAGTAAAATTAATTATAATCAAATGTCAAAGAGACAGTAAAATATTCTGAATGCGTATAGAACAAGTCTTTAGAGATATGTTGTTGTACAGTTTTGGTTAGCAATTTAACCTTTTGCCGAGTTTACCACTTTAAATAACACGAAACTGAAAATGTCGAATTTTCCTCCTGACAGGTAATCAATAATGTTTTGCCCAGTACCTAAGACAAACAAAAGTTATTGTAAAAAGGTCCATATATTATTTCATGTTGAGATAAACACCATATATTATTCTAATCTAGTGACTGATAAAATATTGGCAGTTATCACCAAAAAAACAACAACAAAAAAAAAAAACAAAAACACACATAAAAAAAGAAAAAAAAACTAAGGTTAACTGACACCATCAACTAGTACAGCATAGAATTGAAAACAAAATGTTCTAATTAAACAAAAAACATACGGATGATTAAACATCATACAACTCACCACCCGTCATCTCAATACTTAAATCAAGCGTATGTCATATCATTATTCTCTCAGATTTTATGGCCAGGTTTCGGTTTCACATAATATTGAAACACATAATGTTTGGAGACTAGAACAGGATAAGTGTAAATATCATTGTTGTTGTCTCTGACTATTTATACTACTTCATTACATAGATTACCTAAGACCAATTTGTAGTATAATCATATAGATTTCTTCTCTAAAGACCTTTCACCTCACTGCCTTATGAAAATAAAATAGACCTCGTTTTTATTTAAGATTAATGGCGACAATAGTTGGAATTTGTTAAGTTCGTAGACTTCAGACGATCTAAAAGGATTGCTAAAATTTCATCTGAGTTCCTGTTTACAGCAATTTTCGTTCTCCGAAACTATCGAATTACCTAGACTAATTATTTTATGTCTCTGAAATCACCTTTTGTTTAATACTGCTCTTGATATCTTGATAATACCAATAATCAAAGGAAATTAAAGTTATTCAAAGCAGTATAACAAGAAATAAGGACTTTAAAAACAAACCTTAAAAAAGAGATCCGTTCGTTTGTGCAAAATGTCTGGAAGGTTTAGTCGGAACAGATTTGACAAATAATTTATGTGACAGTCTGTCTTTTGTAATAATTAAAGTTTACGTACAGTTATGTTTTACGTTATAAAGCATTCGTGTTTGTAGTATCTAATGAAATATAGACACTGGCTTGCGACAACGTTTCGGTTTGAAATGAGAACATGGTTTGCGTGCGCCTGTATTGCCTGAACAGCTCAATACAAAATTATCTTTCGAGACCAGGTATACTTATTTAAAATGCTAAACACATACTTAATTCTTAAAAAAGATTGTTTTTATTTAGTTACCAAACCTCCTCCCTTACATACAAAGATAATTATTAGCTGACTTTAAATTAAAACAATGAACTATACTTATCAATGTAATTAAGTTTTCTTTACGAATTGCTTCATACACAGTCAGCGGTTTTATTTGCTCTAGAAAATCGAATTCTATTTAATTTTAACGGTTTTTGTTATTGATTGCGTCAAACTAGCTTTTGTGTTTATATGTTGAGTTATTAAATTTAATTTAGGATATTATCAACACTATAGTTATAAAAATGGTTAATGTTACAAGTATTGCATTGTAAAATTTCGTAACACTTTAAGTAATACGTATCCAATTCAAAATGTTTTATTCTATTTCTTTAAATGTTGAAGAGGATATCTGTGTTTAACTGTGATCCAAGGATCGTAAATCCTCGGATACCTTCTCGGAAGTAAATAAAAAACTTCACATTGCGGTTTGAAATGTAAGCAATTCTATTTTACTTTTTCTAAAATAAATGAAAGACTGAAATCTGATGATCCATTAACTGCAGTCAACATGACTGTTCCGAAAAATAGACGGGCTTTGAGGTGACATTAAGGTATTTACAGGTATTTACTCTCACAGATATTTCGTTCATGCACAGTTTCCTGAGATTGTACGGTCAAATTCATGCTTTAAGAGAAATGCAAACAAAGTACTCAGTCACACAGATACCTGACTTAGGTGCATGGTATTTGTGTCAGTACTTAAATAAAATTTTATAGTATATCGTGATGGAGTTACTTTTCAAACTTCAGCTTGTTTCCTTTCCTTTCTAATCAAGGCCGAATAGTTCTCATAAAACGTTTTCATGAAAACCAGGAAGTGAAAGTGGCTCTACAAAGGTCAGAACTTGCTGTAGTTATAACTGAAGCTTCTACATTTTTACTGACCTTTGGCATAAGAAATAATGATATCATTTTAAGACTTGAAATAAATGTAAAATGAAAGTAACATACACACAGTAATAAGCAGCGATGCTTCTGTTAAAAATTTATGATGCTGAAATTTTACAAGATACCTGTAAACTTATGGAAACAAGAACGATTTGACAAAAATTTGATAGTTTACATAAACATAATTCAAGTCGTCCTAGCCTCGGCTTGAAAACCGTATTTCCACATGGAAATTAGGAAATATTTCCTTTTATTAGTTTTCTTTCTTCTTTTCTGCATGATTGTATTGAAATGCCATAGTTTGTTGTACAACATGTCAAAATCAGCATTTGTTGCCAATAAAGGACCGTAAAGTCTTCATTTTAAGGTCAGTGACTGCATGTCAGTGTGTCTCCGAATCACAAAAATAAAACCCAATTTCCTTTAAGACAAACGGAAGTGAAAAATATTAAAAAGGATAATTTCTAATTGCAAATATTTATTAACACTTCTTATATCATATTTCAAATCCAAAAATGTTTTCGTCATAATATTTTAAGGATGGAAATCATTGCTTTTCAACAATTTCTTTCTTATATGTAGATTTGATTTAGTTGGATAGACTGTTTGATTTGACAAGGTAACTGAACATTTGAAAGGCCTTTTATGCTTAAGCAGCAGTTAAAAGGTGTTAACTGACACTGCCATTAAGTTTTACGTTAAGGTTACATCCATTGTTGCTTTAATATGTAAAAACAGGTCCTTTTCAATAACAGTTATGGAAACACTTTTCTTATTTTTGGTGGTTTAAAATAATAAACGAACCAATTCAACTTGTAACATTAACGGTTTTTGTTCTCACTCGAACGTTTATACGAAACATCAAGACTATGTCAACGTGCACGACTTCTTCCTTAGAAACGAAAGTACATAAAACAGACCACTCATTGCTCCTTGCAATGTTTATTAAAGGTCATCTATAAAATAACAAGTTTTAAATACTTTGTATTGCAATCTGGTTGATATTCAGAATTGCTAGATTCATTTCTAGAAATAGTTTGCTTTTATTACATACATTTCTAGTACAGTTGTCCTCATAATTTTATCTTCTGCTTTAGCCAGGTAATGACAGTAAAAACACAAGCAGTTTCTGAAACATTAATACTAATACTGGCACAATGTCATACCTGACTGCCAACAAGTATCAACATAAAGCAGCATTCAAGCTAAATTTGAATTCAATTCCGTTTCAATAACTTTTCAACACTCAATGAATTTAGTATACGATTCTTGTAAATAATTCTGTAAATCGATAACATTGACAATATTCAATATGTTTCAAACACTTCTGGTATTTTATTTCTCTTCAAAAAGAAGCAATTAATCACCGATGTTTTTGAGAGTTCTAACAAACATACGTCAGTATCAGTCAATTATAAGGTTTTACATGTTGTACTTATACGGATTCCCTTAGAGGTTTAGCTACCGCTCCTGGAATATTTTAGCAGCAAAACGTTTGTATGTGAATGCTAAATGAGCTTTTTGTTAATACGAGTTCTTATAACTGAATATAATAGCCTTCTCTGAAAATGTTTTGATGAATGTTAAAAGTAATGTTTTCTATAATCCTTATATTACTCGCAGCAATAAAACGTCAGCTGAGTAACTGAAAGCAAACTTTAAACTATTTGTATTAAAATCTTTGAAAAGGGTTTTCTTTCAACCAGATCTAAACAGTTATGAATGGTGCACAAGAATGCAATGCATGGTGTTGAGGAAGACATTCTTTAAAAAAATGGTATCCGAAGTACTTCTGAAAAGTAAACCAAATTTAATTATATTACAGCAAAATTTTTAAAAGTCTTTTGATAGTATGTCGTTCAAATCGTTTCGTAAAGATGTTTTAAAGAGCAAAATGAACAGGGTTTGCCTTGTATTTGATTTGAATAAAACTGTATGCGTCATTGTATATTTATTGTCGAATATATGTCTTATTACTTTGGTCGAAATAATATTTACTTTGCTGACAATAACGTTTCATTTTCTGAACTAGCGATGAAAAAATACCGAAAGTTGTCTGATGATTGCAGACAAAATAGTATGAGAACAACATTATATAGATAGTGATTTCACAATGTAGACAAGAGATTGACTAAGCAATTGTAGGTCCAGATGTGACTGTACCTTTAACGATTTTTTATAATTCAATTTATTTTTGAAATAAATTTGTGATAAACTACAAAATCACTCTTTTAATGAATCAAAGATAATTTCATCCGTCGGTGCCATTAAATTACTATTACGACTTTTGATGCAATGGCATATACATTAATCCGTCAGCTTGTATTATTGAGCTTACTCGTTGGTTTTTGGCTATACTCAGAGTAATTAACGTACTTATATTTTTTATCAAAGCTCTTATGAACAGTGAACGACTTTCAGTGTTCATTCTTGAATCAGGATTTGATATATTTGAAATCAGTACTGATTCAGTCCTGGCTATTCTCGGAGTAATTAACTTACACATTTTCATTAAAGCTAAAGTTTCATTTTCAAATATGATTAAATTACTTTTTAAAGACTTTATTACAAAGATTAAACTAACTTGAATTCAACCAAACTGAAAGTTGAACATGTAAATGTAAATTATATGCAAAGCTGGGTATAGTCATTTCTGATTTTAGAATGAATCGTTTATATTTTTATTTCTTTCTAAACTGAACAAGACACAAAACAAAGACTGAATAATCTTAGAGTGTCACTTTTAGACAAGAACCTCAAAAGTAGGAAAACGTAAAATATGTTTATTTCTTAACTTTAAATTCATAAAGTGAAATTACGCAGTTCCCATATGTGTGTGAATTTACATTTAACGCTGATGCTACCATGTATAGATGCCGCCGCCCAGGAATGATTTAATCACAAAGATATTTAAATACATATTTTATTAAGTATAACCGACCGATCATCAGTTGCATGCGTAAACAAAAACTTAAAGAGACACACCTATTAAATTCAAGTTTTTCGTTTCGTTTAAGATGAATGTATTATAACATATCTATGTGTCAGTTAAAACTTCTAAGCAAAACAGGTTAACTGAAAACGTTAATACTAGTCTTCCTAAAGAGAGTTGTTGTTGTTGTACCGTTTTAAATGGATACAATTTATAACAAATGAACACTTTTTCGCGTCTATATACTCCCCCCAAAAAATTGTAAATACATGTGTTCTTTTTTTTTAAGGTCATTATTTATTTTAAAACATAAATGTATGAGACAATACAATGTACATGCTTTATGTAGTCGGTTTTTTTCAAGGGATGTCCAGAAGAGGCCGTATTTTGTGACTGTGGTCTTTATACATGCGTTTTTTACTTTTGATTTTTAATACATAAATTCATAAATGGAAAATAAAATATCTTGTGAACTGCGAGGGTTGTTCGCGAAGTCTGTGTAATATTATTATAAAATTGGACAAAAATCATATCTTCCACTGGATTTTGTATTACATGCAGTGTCGTTTCATTGAAAACGATTGCCAATGATTTTGTTCAATTTCGTGTTTGAACGATATCACAAGCCGTGTCCATATCAACGCAGGTAAACGTTGACCCAGATAGGCATTATTTTAAAACTTCGTCTGACTTTACAATGTTCATAATTGTGATTATCATACCACATTTTCGACATTTTTCCATGGAAAATTTTTGATGCCAGCGTTACGTCTTGACGTCATTTCAGTTAAAATATCACTACTGTACTTCTTCCGGTTGCAAAGTTGTCAACAAATTTGTTAATAGCAACAGAGTGATACCTCATACGACAAGACATCTACGCCGACGTTGAAGTGAGGGCGGCCGGTACTGGGTCAAACACCAAAACAGGCAGGGCAAATGGTAGAAGCAGGCCTGAAACGGAAAATAAGTTTATTGCTTTTTATAAGTGGTACGACCGATTTTGGAATGGCGTAACTTCAGTTGCTATAGAGCCTAAGTCCGGTCGACCAGCAGTTGTATGACGAAAGAATGTTGATAAAGTTCGACCACTCGGTATGGAAAATTGTTATCTTGCAGACATCTTCTGACAAAAGAACCAGTCTTAATTTCAGATACAAATTAACTGCATAATGATAAAATGACATTTTGCCCTACTGCAGAAATTATTCCCATATAACATAAAACAAGACTGGAAACATATTTTACGAGCTAATAAGAGAGTGTATTTAACGCACGAATGTCTTGGTTTTATATAAAAAAAACTTAAACAACTTCATAAATTGTTTCAGAGCTGCCTTTAACGAGACAACAATGCATTATTATGCCTTAAAACCTTAAAAGTATAAATAGTGAACAGCATTTTAAAGAATATAATCATATAACTCGCCGTTAACGGTAACTTTTATGTAGAGGTAAAATGGCTTGGTTCCTTCCGTTTAATGGTTTGTTCTGCTGCAATGCGTACAGGCTCTTTTATTCGCTCTTTTATCTAAGTCTGTTTTAAGCTCATTGTTAATATCTTATATAACTCTGTCAATTATTGTTGTTTAGATGTCAGAGGGACAAGGAACAATAAATACTCTACCACTGATAAATAGATGGTTGGTTTCAAAACCATTATTTTAAAGTGGCATTTTACAAGAATCAATCAATCAATTATATTTCACTGCAGGAAAAACAAGCTTGTTTCATGATCGTTTATATAACGTGGATACTTGATTGTAAGATGATCGTGTTAAAGTCATTAAATATACATGATCATACCATTGGACATTGACTTTCGGACAAAGATACAAAAATAACCTCCTCGCATATAGCTTTACCTAGCGGTGTAAACAACTGGATTCTTCAAAAAAAAAATCAGGTTGCTTTGCTAATAAGAATGATCTTTAATCATGTTTAAAACCACCCGTCTCATAACTTTATGTTGTCAATAATATCTCTATAAAGACAGTTCAAATAATGATCTTTAGGTCACTTTTGGCCTCGACTGAGTGGTCACATATTTGAAAAAAATAAAACACAAAATAACGCACTAAACTATGCGCAAGTACGTTAATAAAACGAGCCCCAAGAGTGACAAAAATTGCGGAAAGAGAATACGAATTTAGTGATTTCGAATAGAATTAAGATGAAACATTAAACTGTTACAGAACAATTAATTTTCTATCTAATTATAAAATTTCAAAACTGTACCTACGTTGGTAAATTTATTATGGTCTCCACAGTGGTTCAACTGCTTTGAAGTTGATTGAGAAACCTTGCTGATGACGAGCGCTTCGACCGGGCTGTAACGATAACGTCGCTGTCATCAATGAGCTACCTGACAAAGATTAGAGAAATTGTACAAGACCTGAATATAGTTTTGGTCAGTTTTAACATTATTCACGAACAACTCAGTGAGCAAGTTTATGCACGTTTGGTACCTAGATCAGAAGCGACGAAATCATGCAAACCGATGCTGAAGCGATTTGAACGCCAGGTAAAGAGTCGTAACTGTTGACAAAATCTGGATTCTAAATTCTGAATTCAATATTATGAGAAAAACGGCCGGCTCTCTATCCCCGAAAAAAATCAAGCAGATTCAGTTCACTAAAATGCAGATGGTCATGATCCTCTTCGCCATGTTTTTGTATGCAACCAAAAATCTAAAATTCAGACAAATTACACTAGTCAAGCGGCCTTCTATCACGATAGTTGAACGTTTGCAACTACGTTCCTTTCTCGCTCTGTGTCGAGGGTCCAGTTTTTCACTAACACTTGGTAAAAAAACAATCACTACAATACCACCATCGAACATAGTACTCTTACAGTCTGTTAAAAAATGCAATGCATCTTAGAATACACAACCCAGAGTTGGATTCGATCCCCGAGCTAAGCGCACCGAAGTCCAACTCTCTAACCACTGAGCCAAAGAATCGATTCCCTGACGCAGTTGTCAGAGTTTGTATTTATACAATTATAGGAAGGTATGCACTAGACCGTAACACATCGCCTCTTGAAAAAGTCATCATTTATCTTGACGAATTGTTTTGTGTATTTTTAGATCAGAAGATCAGACAGATATCTTGAAAGATTTTATTTTTATTTTTATTTAATTTTAATAACTAGTGTAAGTCCCGGACGAGCCCCCATCTTACGAACAAGAAAGTCCGTAACATAAAGGTACAATGCATCTTAATACACACCCAGAGTGGGATTCGAACCCCGATCTTAGCGCACCGAAGTCCAACACTCTAACCACTGAGTCAAAGAATCGATTCCCTGACGCAGATCTCAGAGGTTGTATTTATACAATTATAGGAAGGTATGCACAAGACTGTAACAGTACTTTCAGAATCAAGGCAAACGTCTGTCAATACTAGTTCTCAGAATATAAATAACAACATCTACAAACTGTTCATAACTGTCAAGGATCTTACAAGTATTGCATGAATTTAAAGTCTTTGTAAAATCAGTCTGTTGGCAATGTGTAATACTGCTTTAATCCGTAATCTAACGGTTTAAGTAACCTGTGAGTAGGAAGTAATTCTGATAGTGTAAATAAAATTACATTGAAACGGAGAAATGTTTCACGATTAATCTCAATATCTTGTGAATAGTTCAGTACAAAATCTGCCTGTTCAACAATGGGTGGTAATAAATATAAATGACTAGTATGCTATTTACAATTATCAATAAATAAAATCCAAAGTAAGACAATATTACTTTTAACATAGTTTTTGTGCATCACTTTGATCGTAGAAGTTTTCAGTTAGCGAAAGTTGTGGTCTTTTAGCGCCACAACCCTATGGCAATACAGCATCTTCTGTAATACCTGACAGTGCCTTCAATCAATGACGGCTGGCTGTCTGAATAAACAACTAAAGGAAACTATCTCAAGGACAATCACATACGTTTTCGTCTCACAATTGATTTAAGAAGACATGCGTATTGTGAAGTAGGAATAATATGATGCCAAATCCACATTGTCTAAATACGTAATAATGTAATCAATAATATAAACCCTACAACAGTGATGCAAGCATGAACATATTTTATTTTATCATTTTTAGACAGGGAAAGTAGCATTTCTAACACGCAGCAATAAAGGCACGAAGCAAACGGGTGCCTTTGTATATACACACTCACGTTACACATTTAACAGCCTTGCAATAATGTATTTGTTTTTAAAAATCATCGAAATATGAATCAAAGAACTTGACAATTTTTGGTAAGCATTTATGTTATATTTTGACAGTTGTCAAAGCTGCAAAATGGAACTGATACAAGAGAAGCTGGGTGTTAATGTCCATGCCAAAATGTATAACAATCATTGTCCATATAATGCATTTGTTTTAAACCCTAGTTTTAAGTTAAGGTTTATCATACCTGGCATATGTGTTTGTTTCAAATTAATTTTAGACATGACTTTCTGCTATGTTAATTTCGCGTATTACGATTAATATACATTAGTATTCGACTTTGCATCAAAAGGTTAAATTACGGCGATATATACGGTGGAATCATTCTTGAGCTAAATTTTAAATTTGAGAACGTTTAAATCGTCATGCCATGAATCATGACGTAGTTTTATAAAAAGTACTAAACATTCAGCCAAGCTTAAACTAGAACAAGGACAAGTCTGTTCTAACCGCGTTATGTTTGAAATCTAGACATAGAAAAATCTTACGTCCATTTGACATGATAAATGCATTAAGAACCAAAAGCACACACATTTTACCAAAGCAACATTGAATATCTAGACGAGTTTTGCCATTCGGAATCGTTGAAATAAATTGAATAAAACAAACTTAAACTAAAACGTTAACATTTTCTTTGACTATTTTATATCAGCTTTTAAGAAAAAAAGAGAAAAAATAGATATATTAAGGGTACAAGACAATTGTATCTCGACATATATCAAGATTTGGTTTTGTTTATTAAAAGGTCGTTGGTTACTTACGATGTAAAACACACAAAGTCTGTATTCTTAGTTCTGAATTTAAAGTTTTTTTGTGGTTTCATACAACAATTTGACTGTTGATAGTATTCACAGATTTGCATTTTTAGACATAATCAAGGAATATCATGAGCCTCTCGAAATATCTAGACGTACTTGCTGGATTGTCAGTCAATTCATTTTCTACATATTAATCTGTAGTTGTTATTCATTAAAGTATCTAATATACTAGGACTCCTTTCTGTCTTCTTAATTTTACCTTTTTACTTTACCGATAGCTGAAACGCCTATTATTTAGTTACTGATACATTTGTCAAAACATTTTTACAAAGAAGACAAATTTTTAAAGAAATCAATAACAGGAACTTTCTATTTTGTAATGCTATGTGATGTAATCATGTAATTTGTGTTCAAAGCCATATCAAGAATGAGCTATGAGGTAAACACAAGTATTTTTAGAGTGCAATTATGATATCACCTCTACACCCCGTCAGGTCTTTCCTGTTTTAAAATTGATGGGCATCTTTTACATTTACAATAATTTGTTATCAGTAAAACAGGAGTAAACGTGATATATTCCACTTGTCATCTTGATATTTATCTTTGAGGTAAGTTTACAGTTAGATTGCAAAGTTCTTCTGTGGAACAAAATACAAAAATGGAAAATAAAAACAAAGTGTTAAACAAAATAACTTACAACACTTTCTCAGAACTCTTAGTAAAGATACTAAAACCTTCATTAACATATTAATTGAATTTGTTCCTTTTCATATTTCAGCTTTCTAACAGAGCTGTTATTAACAAAGGTTTAAGTTTAAATGTTCGTATAATATTTATTTTAAAAAAGAGAATTTATGCTCGTACGTCCCAAATCATGCAAACTCTTGATTGTATAGTAAAAACAATTATGGTTAGGTATTAATTATTTGATTCACCTCCAAAGATTTAGTGAGATTTTTGTTATGACTCCATGCATTTTATGACAGACATTCGTTATGTTTGTAATTAATCAAGTTCTGCCTAGGCTCTAGTGACTACCTAAATTACAGAAGATAATTTGCATTTCGTTCAGGTGTCTTAAAGTTAGTCAAACGGATCCCTGCAGAATCGCAGATATGGGGTTGTATTTAGCTGTTTAAAAATAAGAATGATCGATAGAACAGTATTTCTAACATATATATAGATCCTGTTATTATAGTATATTTACCAGTGTACATAAAACTGGACTTTCAAGTGAAACTTTTCAGACTTTGATATTTTGCTCAATGCAACAATGTCAGCTGTGTTTCCACATTGAGAAAATGCAGCAAATGGGTAAACGGGCAAATGAAAACATAGGGACTTGCATACCTTGAGGAAGTTGTGTTTAGATGACTAAAACTGTTTTTTTTTTGTCAAAGACAGACATTGCTATCCTACATTCAGTAACGTTAGTACATGGTTGGCAGGCTCTTATGTGGATCACCCTGCTATATGCCATATTTAACTAATAAACTTCAATACGCATTGCATTTTAAAGTTAAGCTGTTAAGAAACAAACTTAACGTCCAAATTAATTCTTTTATGCGAATCTGAAATTCCAGAGGAATGGATCTTATTTGAAGAACAGCTCTGTTTGGCTTAAATATCGGGTATAGCGGCTACTAAATAGCTTCGGTTAGAGCTGTGATATTATTTTACCATCTTTCAAAGCTTTGCACATGTCGGTCTGTCGGTTGGTCGAGTTATGACTAATATCCTTGTGTCTGAAGTTATCAGATTAATAATAATAATAATACACGTCAGTATGTCAATATAAATGACTTCACCTGAGCATTTTAATGGGCTTGTTTGTTGGAAACCAATATATGATTATCATGACCGTTATTTATCGTTTGATTAGTAGTTGTATCAATCCAGGCCGTCTATATGTCTACGAGCCAAATAATACATATTTATTTTCCCCCTTCAGTCTTGTCCAATTAACGGCATTGTGGCAATGATGTGATAATGCCAAACTCTGTCTTAACGGAAAAAGAGTTTCGTTAGTAACCTAATTAGTTGTCATTTTAGCACTCTAGCGAATTCAATAATGCTATCTTCTGAATTAGGGACGATGCGCCAGAATATAGCCTTTTTACACAAATATACGTAGAAAACAAACCTTGGAAAAGGAATATTCAATTAAGCTCGATACATTCAATCATTTCGACATATTCTTACTATGCATTTCTATTTCAAATTTCTTTACATAGATTGATCTAGACAATCAATACAATAAATGAATGTTCTCACTGTAATATTGTTATTTGTAGCAAAAGCATCCGGTGACTGTAATACCTTATAAATCTTCAAGTATTCACTTTTATGGACTTGCATATTTGTTTCATTGAAGATTTAGATATAATGCCTTGTTTATTCCGGCGGGGGGGGATAAAAAGCTTTTGCGGTGCATCATTTACGCGCAATCATCGCAGTGTTTGTTTTCTAGAATGTGGCATAGAACGTTTAAAATGCTTTAAGGGAATGCATCAAATTCCTTCATATCTTTGGAATTTGTCAGACGTTCAGCTGATATCATTTTTTTGATTCCTTAGAGTAACTTCGAAATCATGACGAATGTTAAAACCAAAATTGTGCCCAACAAAAAAAGTTCATAAAAGCATCATTGTTTTAGCTAATGTTTACATTTAGGAAAGAAGAATTACAATTTTATAGATGTTTTGTATGACGCATAACTACGAGTATACAAGTAACTAACTGGAACATTGTATAAACCCTGCTAATCAGAATAGCGTTTATAACGATCACCCTTTATAGGGGGGTAGAACGTTATTTGGTTCGATTAAATGTTAAGCGAGGCAAAAAGGTTCGATGCACTAAACATCGGATATTTACAATATAAACAATCATCGAGGTGGATATTTTTTTCATATTTCAGCGACAATTGACAGTTTTATGTAATTCATGTTGTGCATCATGTGAAGATTAGATTATAACAAAATCTATAAAATCTACGGAGAACAGGTATCCAGTTAAAAATTTATTGAAGGTTTACTAAAGGAAAAGTGACAGTTGTTTATGTTCCGTCGGAGGCTATATCATTAATTTCGAACTGTAATGTCTTATGATTTGCATTCATACCTTTATATCATACTGAAACTAAATGACATATCTTTAGGGGTAGAAATTCACAGGGGAAACTCCATAGCCTAAAATGTATTGTGTACGAATGAGTGACGTTGCGATAAATTAACTGTACCCTCTCTACAAGGTTCGCAGGATCGTCAGTTAATACTCAAGAGTTTCGACTGTGACCAAACTAAAGACAACGCAACTGCACTACATTAATGTGTTACTTTCTTCTCGGTTTTCTAACTTACTCTCCAGTGAAGTCTTTCTGAATTATCCCCAGCCGAAGGACGAGTGGTATTTGCGCAAGCGTCCGTCCGTAAATATTTTTCTTCCAATGCAATAACTTTAAGGAGCTATATTTTAGTAAATTTTATGCCATATTCTGCAGTTAGCTGATAGTTATTGCCAACTGAATCTTAGAAAATCTGCGTGTTCTTTCGCCTATTGCCGTCTGTTAGTTACCAATACCATCTCATATAACTTGAATGAAAAACGCTGTGCATCGTCAGATACCCACGGCATCTTATTAGATTATCACTACATTGTATGTGTAAAGAGTAAAGACTTTCTTGGACGTGGTTATCTGACAATGTAGGCGATTGTACATTCGCTACTTTTGTCACTATCACCATATAGACCTCCTTAAATGTCTGAATGTAATGAATAGAACAGGTATTGCGTCAAGGAAAAGAACATCGGATTTCTATTAGTACTTTGTTTTACTTTTCAAAGACACCATTTAACCGATTTACAGCTCTGTAACGTGAAAACGTTAACTAATTTCAAAAAGCGACCGGAATAAGAAGGTTATGAAAATGAATGTAAATGTGTGCTAACTGTTTGCTAAGTTATACATACAGAAATTAGATTTATCATTATGTTGCTCTTATGGTTACAATTTGAAGCAGATATTTCAGTAGTGTTAATTTAATTTTGTTGCGTAACAAAAATGTTACTTTCTAACTTTAGATTGAAGTTCTTAAGTCATTTCCTGGTTTTAAGCTTCCGAATTTTAACACTACTAAATTTTACTGTCTGACACAACTTAGGGTTTAAAAATAGATTACCGAGTTTATTTTCCCCATTTTTGCAAATATCTCACTCCAGTCACGTAGAGAACTGGTCATTTCCATAAGGAAATTATTACCTTAATTCGATAAATACGTTGCAATATATAATTTTCGATCGCTAATGCGTTCGATAAAAGTCTTTGAACCACCACGGCTCGCAACAGGTGAACTAATATCTTCTCATTTTATTGGATCATATCAATATAATGATCTGACAAAAATGTACTATTATCGGCTCCGATAACACCAAGCAGCCTGTTATTTGTAATCCAAAGACTTAACATTAAAATAATTTTATTAAAATTGTTTTGTGTAGATATTTATGTCCCCCCCCCCTTCTGGGGGAGACATATTGTTTTTGCCCTGTCTGTCTGTCACAATTCGTTCCGCTCAATAACTGAACTACATTCGACCCAGAGCCTTCAAACTTCATAGGGTGATTGCACTTATGGAGTAGAAGAACCCTATTAATTTTAGGATCAGTAGGTCAAAGGTCAAGGTCATAGGGACCCTAAGAGTAAAAACCGTTTCCGCTCAATAACTCGAGTTCTATATACCCAGAGCCTTCAAATTTCATAGGGTGATTGCCCTTATAGAGTAGAAAAACCCTGTTGATTTTGGGGTCAGTAGGTCAAAGGTCAAGGTCACAGGGGCCCGAAAAGTGTAAACCGTTTCTGCTCAATAACTCGAGTTCTTTTCATCCAGAGCCTTCAAATGTCACAGGGTGATTGCCCTTATTGAGTAGAAGAACCCTTTTGATTTTGGGGTCAGTAGATCAAAGGTCAAGGTCATAGGGACCCGAAGCGTGAAAACCGTTTCCGCAATATAACTGGAGGTCTGTTTCACCCAGAGCCTTCAATCTCCATAGGGTGATTGTACTTATTGAATAGAAGAACCCTATTGATTTTTGGGTCAGTAGGTGAAAGGGTAAGGTCATAGGGGCCCGAAGAGTGTAAAGCGTTTCCGCTCAATAACTGGAGTTCTGTTTCACCCAGAGCCTTCAATCTTCATAGGGTGCTTGCCCTTTTAGAGTAGAGTAGAACCATTTGATTCTGGGGTCGGTAGGTTAAAGGTCAAGGTCACTGCTGGAAGGACACTTCTCGACCTTATTTATGTTAAAAACATGGTGTAACTCCAATACATAACAGCTACCACGATGTAACATATGCTGTCTTCCACACTGTCGTTGATACAAACAGTTTCTCTGTGATGTCAGGTGTAGAGTAAGGTGTGAAACTATCATAACTATGTTTGAGAAAGGTGATATCTCTTTCTCATTAGAACAAAGAGGTGAGAGGTTTTTCACCTGTAAGTCTCGTGTTTTACATGAAAGCGAACTTCTTTTTGTTTTTAATTTGTCTTAGTTCAACCAAGTTAATATCGTTTAGGCGACCAATTTTAAGCTTAGAGGAACGTAAGAATATCAGTCACATTACATTCCTTTAGAAACTGAAAACAATTTAAATGATAAAAATAAAAACAATAATTGTTGTATCATGTACAAAATATAGCCTTTTTGATTTATTGAAACCATTTTGATAAAAGCTTTATTTTTTCTTTTGTTTTTTGCTCCTGTTACATAAATCAAACTTTCAGGCGGATATTTGCAATTCATAAATTCTTTTAATTTCATTTATCATTTGTATATTTGTTGTTCCATAAATTGTTTAAAACAAGTTTCAATACATAAGCGTAGTTATTTCAGAATGTACAAGACGTTGCCAAAGTGGTATTATAGCAAGTTGTTCATTTTTAAAACAAAACGAAATAGCTTAAACTTTATAAGGCCACTTCTGTCAATCAATATTGTCGCCTTTCTTCCGAGCATTCAAACATTTTTGATCTGCTGAATATCAATACAAAAATATCGAAAGAAAGGGTTGATTCAACTAAAAATATCAGAGAATGGTTTTGCTATTTCATTTTTTGCAAAGAACGGTTCGTTCCCTCGAAAAAGCTACCATACGTAACTTTTTATTGCGCTTTTCTTTTCTTTTTTTTTCAATGCAATATTTTACTTTGTAGTTCCATTGTCTTTAAAATTTTCTGTTTTTACTCATTCCCACGACTTACTTATTCGTTACCGCAGCATGCTAAGTTGTGTCTTCGAATAAGTATCTCGTAAAAAAAGGTAGTACGACTGATAAAAAAGACAAGTGCACCCTTGTGCTGCTATACACTGCGGCAGTACCATGGCTCTGGCTTTCATTTCAAGCATACTAACAAATTCATGAGCTGACCAAATTTTAGTAGTATTCCGTCGTACTTCCATTTTTGTAAATAGTGTTATCTATACCCTAAATTAAGCATATTCAATGCATGATCTTTAGACCATAAAGCTTATTTATTGCGTTAACATTTGATCGAAGAAACATTACGTGATATTTCTCCGTTGATTTATATTTTGACCGCTAAATATTATGATAATCAAATTTTATGTCTCTGGCTTCTCTACACTATTTTAAGAAACCAGTACATACAAACAGCCCAGAAAATTTTTTTTATAGCCATATAAAAATGTGAAATTTAAATTACTTGCGACACGTTATACAAGTAGCAAAGAAGACTCAATTATCTTATTCGTGACTTTATGTCCCAAATACAATTTAAGACTGAAAGTACAGAAAGGTTACCAGAACAACTTTGAATATCTTGACAAGTTTCGCCAGTCCTTGTCGTTATACTTAAACGTGTATTGAATAAAGCAGACCTGAAAAACAAAAAAAGTAATATCATGGCCAGTTTATGCAAAATTTTACATTGGTTTCTTGATGTTTTTCACTTGAATGATGGGTAGTTTCGTGGATATCAGCGGGTAATAAGTAATTCACTGTTTTCTGTAACTTATCCACCATTCCTCGGATTTAGTAAGAAAATCGTTTTTGAATACATGCAAGTTATTTTAAGAAACAATATTTTATTTTAAAGACCTGATCTATTTAGTTCCGATTAATATTATCGATTTATAATACGACTTCTGCCTCTGTAGATTTTACAGTTTTTTCTCGGTATTGACAAGGTTTTAAAGACCAAATTTCCGAATAATTTCTGGCAGGTCTATCCTTTCGAATAAGTTTACATTTTGGATGATCTGCCACCGTTGTTTATGTCAGAAATATTCAAACTTGATTACTTGACACTGACGACTCGTTTAACGGATATTGGTAAAGTGCATTCGGTATTTCCCAAGCAAGTACGATTATTTTGAAAATTTTATCCTTAGGAATCTAAAGCACAACGTGTTAAGATCCACGAAATATAACCATGCAGATAGGGTGTTGATTGTGTTTTTAACATACACAATGTACTAAATTTCAGTATTTGTTTCAATGTTAATGAGGATTGTGGTCAATATTTAATCTTTTTACTAAAACTTTAGCATTTTCTCTATATAGATTTAACAGCTTTTAAGAAAAATATAATAATATGTATGTGGTTTTGTTGATTAAACAGTCTTTATTTACCAAAGAAGTATATAGTCGCTAGATGTACTAATCGAAATGTTAATCTATTTGTTTAAGGCATCTTAACCTGTATTCTGTTGCTATTAAACTATTCGGTTTCTAAATCTTTTCTGTCTTCCTTCATAAACCGTTTTCACTTTTTCAAAATGCCTATCATTCCTCTGCAGATACATTCGTTTGAACGTTTATTACAAAGCACACAATTTTTAAGGAAACTGTGAAAGCTTTATTTCATTCACGGTTTATACCTGGTTTTGACGTGAAAACTAAGTTCAAAGTCCCAGCGAGAATGTGCTATAAAATAAGTGGATATTTTGAATACAAATTTTACTACACAACTTCACCAAATTATTTCCGTTTTACTCTCTTTCTGTTTTAAACAAGAATTCCTATGGGTCTTAAATAGAATAAACTGTTCTGATGTTGCCAAAAGTGTAAAAAAAATCCAAACAATTTTACGTCTCACATTCTGCCTTCTCTTTTTATAGTTCACAAGAAACAAATTGTGATTAGGCTTCAAATAATTGATTCAGATCCAGGTTTCTGTAATATTTTTCATCATTACTTTGTTTTGACAGTTAATTTCCTTTTAATAATTATTTAAATAATTACATTTATTTAGTGTCTTTGAGAAAAGCCGCGTCAATCGTAACAACTCGGCCTTTTCCGACAACTTCGTATAAAGACCTCGTATATAAGTGTATGAATACACCAAATGGTAATTCGCCCCGGCTTTTATAAAAATATTAACAAACATGGCAGAACTCAAGCAGTGCTTGTCTTATGCATTAGAAAAAAAATGAAAAGAAGTGTTAATTCAAAGTAAAAACAGGTAGAGGCTTTAAGAGATGTTTTCAATTTATCAGACACAACCTGTATTATAAAATAGTCAAATATGGCGCCTACCACATTATTTCCGAGGTGACTTATTGAAGTCGCTCGAGGTGTTCCGAATGATGCCGCGTATATAAGACAATTACATATCGTAATATGAAGCTCTAAGCTCTGGTGTGATTATGTTCTTCTTTTTGTCAATAACTCGGAAAATAGTCATTTCAAAACAACACGTATTTCTTCCTATTTGCTGATTTGCCGTATATATTTAAAAATGTACTTTTCAATCCAAACACTGTTGTTTACACTTGATGAAATGATTTGAAGTCAGTTTGTCTCGTCGATCTTTGGATTTTAGTACGGACTAGAAACGTCACATTAACCTTTTTTTTATAAGCAAAATCTCTTGTTTTCAAGTTAATAGGTGACTTTCACATTGAAACATCGCAAGAAACATTTATCCTTAACTGAAAAACATGCGACAGTCCACCTCACACCATAAAATTTTAAATAGATCATATTCCGGTATACTTAATACAATAAACGGGAAAACCCTTTTATTTCCTGCGTGATGCAATGGATGTTTGTCGTTAAAAGTTACCGTCTGAACATTTTAGACGCAACATTCTTAATCCAGAAATAGAGATATGAGATAACTAGGTGAGTTCATTCATGACATGGAGTAATTAAGCAGCTTTTTCGAGTAAAAATAACTCTAAGATCAATGCTTTGCTTTATGTAGTATGTGATTTTCAGTCAAATGTTTGCTTGATTTTCATGCTTACATAGAAAACAAATATATGTAAAGAAACGAGGTGCGTTATCAAATATCAATAATGATTAAAAAATAACAAAACAAAAAAAACCAACAATAATACAAATAATAACAAACAAATGTTAGGATTGTTAGGATATCAATAAATTGTTTGCAGGTAAACTTCATACAGTAGTTTGAAAATACAAAATGTTTATATATTTAAAATTATATAAATGGATATATAAAATATAAGAAATAAGAAGCTAAACTGATAATCTCCACAAAGCCCCATTACAATGAATATTGCTATATGTGGGATGTTTAATTTTAAGAGAGATTGATCTTTTTTTTTGCCAATTGTTCCCCCGAATATCAGACACATTTTAAGGAGGCATGCGTTGATATTTTGAGTTTACCGTTGTTAACGTAAATGAAACTAAACTAATTATAATGAAATGTCAGAGACAGTGAATATGTTCAAAGTGTAACAGATATACTGAATGATGCGTATAATATGTCTTTCGAGATATGTTGTTGTACAGTTTTGGATAGCTATTTATCCTTTTGCCGAGTTGTTCTGATTATCTTAAACTGAAAAAGTCGATTTTTCCTCCTGTAATCGTCTTTTGACATAAGATATACAATTTTTTTTATAAAACAAGGATTCTTTATATTTTCATTTTATGTTCATTTAAACATCAATGATTTTTCTTATCTAGTGATTGATAAAATATTCGCAGTTAAAACCAGCCTAAAAGTAACAAAAACGGCGCACTGAACGAAACTGAAACTAGGTTAATAAAATGTGACTACCAACTAGAACAGCATCAAATTGAAAACAAAATACTTTAATTCAAAGAACATAAGGATGATTTAAAAGCATACAACTCACGAACCGACATCTCAAGACTTAAATTAATCGTATGTCTTATCATTATTCTCTCAGAGTTTATGACCACGTTCCAATTTTCATAATATTAAAGCACACTGTGTTTGGAGACCAGAACGGTATACTGTATAGATCATTGTTGTTGACTCTGATACATGATTTCCTACGACCAAATGTTAATGAGTAGATGAATATTAGTAGTATATATTTTGAAACACTTATCTAATGACCGTTGACCTTACCGCCTTATGAAAATAAAAGAGACCTTGTTTTTTTAAGATTGATGGCGACAATCCGTTGGAATTTGTTTTAATTCCATATGTATAGGACACCGTTTCTGATGTGTTAAGTCTTATTAGTTAAGTTTGTACACTTCAGACGATCTGAAAGGACTTCTAATATTTCATCTAAGTTCCTGTTAACAGCAATTTTCGATCTATGAAACGATCGAATTACCTAGACTAATCATTTTATGTGTCTAGAAAAGCCTTTTTTAATACTGCTCTCGATAATCACATCATTTAAAGGAAGTTAAAGTTATTCAAAGCAGTATAACAAGAAATAAGGACTTTAAAAAGAAATCTTAAAAAGAGATCCGTTCGTTTGTGCAAAACGTCTGGGAATCTTAGTCGGAATAGGATTGACAAATAAATTTCTTTGACAGTCTGTCTTTTGTAGTGATTAAATGTAACGTATAATTACGTTTCACGTTGTAAAGCATTTATGTTTGTAGTATCTAATAAAATTTAGACAGTGGCTTGCTTCTAGGTTTCAATTTGAAATGAAGACATAGTCTCCTTGAGGCCTCCTTGCGCCTCAATTACCTGAACAGTTCAATACGTATCACTCGAGACCAGGTACACGTATTTACAATTCTAAACACATGCTAAATTAACAAAGTCCATTTTAATATTTACAAAACTTCTCCCTTACATACAAAGAGAATTAATAACTGACTTTAAATTAAGACAATGAACTGTACTAATCTCTGTATTCAATGTTCTTTACAAATTGCTTAATACACAGAGAGAGGTCATATTTGTAGCTATTCATAAATCTGATGAGACCTGTGAAAATATCAAGGAATTTAAGTTTCATACAAATGCTGTTACAAAACTTAAATTACTGCTCATATTGAAGTTTGAAATGTGAGCAATCTATTTTACAGAGTAAGGGACTAAGTTATGCTCAAATTATAAGTACGTCTAGAATAAATAAAAGGCTGAAATCTGATGATCCAGTAACTGCAGTTAAAATAACTGTTCCAAAAAATAATCGGGCTTTATGATGGGGTGAGATTAAGGTCTTTACAGGTATTTACAATCTCGGGTATTTCGTTAGGGCACAGTTTCTTGAAATTGTAAAGTCACATTCATAATTTAAGAGAAATACAAACATTGTACTCAGTCACACAGTTGCCTGGTTTGGGTGCATGATATTCTTATACAATGCCATAGTATATGGGATCGAGTTACTTTTCAAACATCAACTGGTTTCCTTTCCTTCTTAATCAAATGTCTTTTTAAAGCTGACTAGTTTTTATAACATGTTTTCTTGGAAAACAGGAACTGAAAATGGCTCTAAAAAGGTCAGAGCCTGTTGCAATTATAATTGATGCTTCCACATTTTTACTGACTTTAACACATAAGAAATAATGATATCAAAGATCTGAAATAAATGTAAAACACACACACACACGAACAGAGAGAGAGAGAGACTATAAGCAGCGATGCTGCTGTTATGCCGTTAGAAATCGATGATGCTGAAACATCTTGTTTACAAGATACAGTTAAACACAATCACGGAAACAAGTAAGATTTGACAAGATATTTGATAGTTTACATGAACATAAGCAGTCCTCGGCTTGAAAACAACATTTCCACAGAGAATGGAAATTTGGAAATATTTTCTTTAGTTTTGTTTTCTTCATGATGGTATTGACATTAGCGCAGTTTGTAGTTAAACATGAAGCAATTAAATGTCACAATCAGCATTTGGTTGCCACTGAAGGATTATAAAGTCTTCGTTTTTAAGGGCAGCGACAGGGTGATCTCTAAAACAAAAATAGGGCCGAATTTCGTTTAAGGCAAACGGTAAAGAAAAATACTAAACTTGCTTAATTTCTGATTTAAAATATCTTTTTTTTTATTACATATCACTTCCTTTATGGTATTTATGATAAATCCTAAAATGTTTTCTTAATACTAACATATTCATTTAAAAGGATGTAAATCATTTCTTTTCAACTGTTTCGTTCTTATATGCAGATTTGTTTCAGTTGGACAGATTGTTAAATTTGAAAAGGTTATTAAACATTTGAAAGGATATTTTCATGCTTTAGCAGCAGTTAAGAAGTGTCTACTGACACTGCCATTAAGTTTTATGTTTCGTTAACGTCCATTGTCATGTAATAACAGGCTCTTTTCAATAATAGTTATGAAAAAAAACTCTTTCTCTAGTATTTGTGAGTCAAAATAAATAGTCGAACCAATTCCGCTTGTTACATTGACAGTTTTTATTGCCACTCGAAAGTTTTTACGAAACTTCGACGACTTGCACAACTTCTTCCAGAGAGGCAGAAGTACATGAAACAAATCACTCATTGCTTCTTGCAATGCTTATTGAAGATCATCTATAAAATAAACATGTTATAAATATAATTGCTTTCTGACTTATACTCAGAATGACTGAATTCATTTCTAGAAATCGTTTGCTTTTATTACATTTATTTCTAGTACAGCTGTCCTCATAACGGGAGTCTAATTTTATCTTCTGCTTTGACCAGATAATGACAGAAAGATAACACAAGCAGTTTTTGAAACATTAATAATTATGTCCACTTATCCTAGCATATATCAGATTGCATATATCAACATAAAGCAGTATTTATATCTGCAGTATTACAACTACATTTGAATTCAATTCCGTTTCAATAAAGTTTCAACAATCAATTAATTTAGGATACGGTTCTGGTAAATAGTTCTGTGACAGTATTCAAAAAGTTAAAACATCTCTGGTATTTTCTTTATTTTTTGTCTTCAAAAAAGATCCGTTAATCACCGATGTTTTGGAGAGTTCTAACAAACAAACGTCAGTATCAGTCAGTTGTAGGGTTTTAAATGTTGCACTTCTACGGATTCCCTTAAAAGTTTAGCTACCGCTCCTGGAATATTTTAGCAGCAAAATGTTTGTGTGTGAATGCTAAATGACCTTTTGTTAACTTTGCCATCGCACCAGAATGTTTTATAACTGAAAATAATAGCCTTACTCTGAAAATGTCTTGATGGATGTTAAAAGTGATTATTTCTCTATTCCTTATATTCCTCATCTCTAGCAGCAGTTAAATAGCTTAGTAACTGAAATCAAACTTTTAACGAGTTTTATTAAAGTCTTTGAAAGGGATCCTCCTTCTCACAGATCCAATCCGTTATGAAAGGTGCGCAATAATACAGTGCATGGTGTTGAGGAAGAAATTCTAAAAAGTTCAATTATAAACAAGAAACATGGCAATGCCACGAAACCAGGTTTTCAAAAATGTTGTTCTGATTCTATACTATAGTATGAATTTTGGAATGAAGATTGCTATGAATATTCAAAAGATTATAACATGACATGAAGGAAAAGATAATATTCATGAGAATACATGATAATGAGTAGGATGTAAATTTCGGCTAACAATACTGTCTGCAAGGAGTATACTTAATAATGAGACAACAATTTCTGCACGTCATCTTGATGTGGTAAACATTTGTCTGAAGTTTCATCAAAATTCTTCAAAGGGTTGAAGAGTTACAGAGCGGACAGGATTTTCAATGTTAATGTCACTGTGACCTTGACCTTGGAGCCATCAAAATTCTTCAAAGGGTTGAAGAGTTACAGAGCGGACAGGATTTTCAATGTTAATGTCACTGTGACCTTGACCTTGGAGCCAGCCATGCGGAACATGCGTTCTGCACGTCATCTTGATGTGGTAAACATTTGTCTGAAGTTTCATCAAAATTCTTCAAAGGGTTGAAGAGTTACAGAGCGGACAGGATTTTCAATGTTAATGTCACTGTGACCTTGACCTTGGAGCTAGCCATGCGGAACATGCGTTCTGCACGTCATCTTGATGTGGTAAACATTTGTCTGAAGTTTCATCAAAATTCTTCAAAGGGTTGAAGAGTTACAGAGCGGACAGGATTTTCAATGTTAATGTCACTGTGACCTTGACCTTGGAGCCAGCCATGCGGAACATGCGTTCTGCACGTCATCTTGATGTGGTAAACATTTGTCTGAAGTTTCATCAAAATTCTTCAAAGGGTTGAAGAGTTACAGAGCGGACAGGATTTTCAATGTTAATGTCACTGTGACCTTGACCTTGGAGCCAGCCATGCGGAACATGCGTTCTGCACGTCATCTTGATGTGGTAAACATTTGTCTGAAGTTTCATCAAAATTCTTCAAAGGGTTGAAGAGTTACAGAGCGGACAGGATTTTCAATGTTAATGTCACTGTGACCTTGACCTTGGAGCCAGCCATGCGGAACATGCGTTCTGCACGTCATCTTGATGTGGTAAACATTTGTCTGAAGTTTCATCAAAATTCTTCAAAGGGTTGAAGAGTTACAGAGCGGACAGGATTTTCAATGTTAATGTCACTGTGACCTTGACCTTGGAGCCAGCCATGCGGAACATGCGTTCTGCACGTCATCTTGATGTGGTAAACATTTGTCTGAAGTTTCATCAAAATTCTTCAAAGGGTTGAAGAGTTACAGAGCGGACAGGATTTTCAATGTTAATGTCACTGTGACCTTGACCTTGGAGCCAGCCATGCGGAACATGCGTTCTGCACGTCATCTTGATGTGGTAAACATTTGTCTGAAGTTTCATCAAAATTCTTCAAAGGGTTGAAGAGTTACAGAGCGGACACAATTTCGTTTGACGCCCGCCCGCCCATCCGCCCATCCGCCCGCCATACCCCAATCTAATAACCAGGATTTTCAAAATTGAAAACCTGGTTAAAAAAGGCATACAAAGTACTTTTAGGCAAAACAAAAATCAATTATATTACAGCAAAATTAAAAAAAAAATCTTTTAATTGTATGTCGTTCAAATAGTTTCGTATAAATATTTCAAAGCTGCAAAACGAACAGGGCATGCCTTATTTTTGGTTTAATAAACTATTTATATCAGTGTTTATTTATTGTCGAATATATTTCTTATTGTTTTGGTAGAAATTATATTTTATCTGCTGACTATATCGTTCGATTAACTGAACTAGCGATGAAAGAATACAAATTTCCGTAAAAGCTGGCACAATTGTCTGTCTGAACGCATTCTTTTATGAAAGCCGAGCAATATTATTTGATATCTTGCCTTTTGAGATAATAGATAAAAGTTCTTTGTTAGACAAAAACCAAAGACAATACATTTAAAATTTATTGCTCTTTTGTCGAATACAAATATCCAAGCTCCAAGTGGAATTCGAGAAACGATTGTTGTATTGTTATGTCCATTTTCAGTTATGTGTTTTTCGGTTTCATTTTTAAATTATATGATGATAGCAGACAAAATAGTAAGAGATAAACTTAATCTTGATAGTAATTTCACAATATAGACAAGGGATATACTAAGCAATAGATCCAACCTTTTACGATTTTTTATAATTCAATTTATTTTTAAGATAGATTTATGTGATAAAGTACAGATTCATTTTTTAAAAAAGAAATGAACGATAATTTCATCCGTCGGTACCATTATCTTATTATTACGACTTTTAATGCAATAACATGTACATTAATCAATCAGCTAATATATTTTAGCTTACTCATCGGTTTAGGGCTATTCTCAGAGTAATTAACTTCTATATACTAATGTTCTTATCAAAGCTTTTACGATGAAAGAACAGCTTTCAGTGTTCATTCTTTAACCAGGATATGTAACTTGTAAAATCAGTACTTATTCACTATTCCCGGAGTAATTAACTTACATATTTTCATCAAAGCTTTCCTTTTAATGACTTTATTACAAAGATTAAACACTAACTAACTTGTATTCAACAAAACTGAAAGGTGAACATGTAAATGTTATTTTCTAATACTTCTGAATGTTGAATTTTATGCAAAGTTGAGTATACTCCTTTCTAATTTTAGATTGCATCGTATATTATATTTTCTTTCTTTCTAAGCTGAACATAGACACAACACAAAAATTGATTACTCTTAGAATGTCACTTTTTTAACAAGCAACCTCCGAAGTATGAGAACGTGAAATATATGTATTTCTAAACGTTGAGTTCAAAAAGAGAAAACACGCAGTTCCCATGTGTGCCAATTTACAAGTCAACCATAAATGCATTTAAACAAAAGAAATCATACAGAAAAGGTCTTGATAAATATTCATCAAGTAAAACAGATTACCAGTTGCATGGCTGAACAATTACTTAAATAGAAACACCTGTTAATTTCGAGTTTTCGGTTTTTTTCCAGATCATGATGAAAAAATTATAACTTATGTCTATGTGTCAATTGAAATTTCTAATTAAAATAAGTGAAATGAAACCGTTAATACAAGTCTTCATGTAGGGAGTTGTTAAATGTTGTACAGTTTTCAGATGGATAGACATTTATTACAAATAACGTCTGTATGTCTCCCCATAAGTGTTTGACAATAATTCTGTTCTCTTTTTTTTAATCATTATTTTTTTAGTTTATAAATGTATGTGCCAATAAAATGTATATGTTTTATATAGTTAGTTATTTTCAGGGGATGTCCAGGGGAGGCTGTGTTTTCTGACTGTGGTTTTCCTGACATGTGTTTTTCACTTTTGATTTTTAATACATGAATTCATATTAAATGGAGAGTAAAATATCTCATGAACTGTATCTTTGTTTCTACCTAATGTTTAATAGTCGATAACTGATAATACTAGAGACACGTTCCACATGACTATATGCCACGTTTCTTTCTATCAAACATTTTATCGTCTATTCAATAAATTTACAATAGTTATTGCAATGTATGACAAAGTCTCAAAATAAACCATACGCTTGTTTCGTGTTCATGTACTCGGAAATCATTTGGTTATTACTACGAAAAAACAATCAGTAACTAAACTTGATGCAGCTCAACAGAGATAATATCAGTTTATATTTTGATCATGGTTAGGAGTTAAACTCTAGCATATTTACACGTTTAATGAAGTCAGCTAAAAATTCAGTTCCTAAGAAGTACCTGCCAATACTTCATCAGTCTAAGCACTGTCAGTAGAGAGATTAATTATCAACATCCACTATACGACCAACTACAATTTCAAACTTTTTATTCTTAATGAAACATACTTATTTCAAAGCCAGGTAAAATATTGTTATGGCATAAATGAAGAACATCATTATTTTTTAATCGTTTTATGTTGCTTCTGCGAACACACACAATAACGTTATTGGTTAAAATTAAGTTCATTATAATTAAACAGCTCAACCTATGAAATATATTTTCGCCAACAATAAAGGAGGAAATATTCGAAAGACAAGAAGACAATTGTTATGTCAGTATAATATGTTGAAGTAAATAATTAAGATTTACAAACCCAACACATGACCAGGTTTGTTCAGATTATGTATATAAGCTATAACCACCAACCGACTAAAGTGTGGCAGGGGGTGGCTCAAGATTGCTCAATCCGAGATATTAAGTGTTGAATGTAAACAGGAAATAAACCTTTACCATTTATCAATATTCCAGCTCTCAGCGGGATTCAAACCCGCAAAATCGGCACCAACCACCTAGCAATATAAAGTAAGAACGTTTTAGGCCACTTGGCCATCTCAACAACTCCAAAAAGGTTGTGCCAATAACCGGGATATAAGTGTCCACCTCACACCACACCGGTGACAGGCGTTAAATGTATGACAACACTGACTATATGTAAGGGGAGACTTTTTTACGGCCACCACACTGCATAAATAGCGCTGTTGTGAATTATAAATATTCAAGCACCCAGTGGAACCCGCACCGATTAGCACTAACCAGTCTTAATTTCAAATACAAAATGAACTGCATAATGATAAAATGACATCTTGCTCTTCTGCAGAAATTATACACATATAACATAAAACAAGACTGGAAACATATTTTACGAGCTAATAACGGAGTATATTTAACGCATGATTGTCTCGGTCGGATAACAAAAAACCCGAAAAACTTCATAAATTCTTCCAGAGCTGCCTTGAACGAGACAACAATACATTAAGTACGCCTTAAAAACTAAAGTGTATCAGTATGGTACTGCATTTTGAATGAATAGAACAATGTAACTTGCCGTTGACGGTAGATGTAATGTAGAGGTATAATAGCTTAGAAGCAGGCCATATTTCCTTCCGTTAATTGTTTGTTCAGTCTGCAATATGTAGAGGCTCTTTTATTTAAGACTTTCCGTTAAGCTCGTTGTTATTTTCTTACATAACAGTATCAATTATTGTCGTCTAGATGTCAGAGGGGCAAACATGGTTAACACTCTACCTCAAATTATATTTCACTGCAGGAAAAAATTGTTTATACAACCAATAGTGGGATACCACGTCATCGTGAACCTGCTCTATGCTTCCATGTGGACTGTATTTTTTTGCCAGTAATATTCAATACTTCTTTAGCAACATTTTCCTTAACTTTTGGTCAAAGTTGATAAAACTTGGCAGGAGTGTTCCTTGCATATAGCTTTACTGAGCTCTATAAATAATATGATTCCTCTCAGAACTTAGGTTGCTACGGTAATAAGAATGTCTTTAAGCATGTCTAAAACAAACATTTTCAGAACTCTGTAAGTTGCCAAGTAGACCTCTATTAAATGCGTTTAAATAATGACACATGGGCCACTATTTGCCCTGCCTGTGTGGTCACATATTTTACAAAAATGGCAGGAGTGTTAAAAAATCGCGGAAAAAGAGTATGAATTTCATGATTTCACAAAGAAATAATATGTAACACTAAAATGATTCTGTAACAGAACATCTTTTCTATCTAATTTTAAAAGTTCAAAACTATATCTACATTGGTAGATTATTTATGATCTCTATAGAAATCTTAAAATGTTAGATTCGGCCCAAAATTTCACTTAATGGCGTAAAGTCCTTTATAATTCATAGAGTCTGGTCCATCCGACTTTCAAAATACGTCATCAACGTTATCGATACAAGTCCCGCTTATATTGAGCGAGACGCTGATGACATCATTTACAAAAATTTTGACGGCATTTTCATTATCCGTGTTTCCGGTTAATAAGTGGAGCAACGATATGCTATCATATTTTGATAAAAAAAAATGATTTTTCAAGAATCAAACCTGTAGGATAAATGGTGAATGCTTATAGGAATGCCGCTTTGAAAAATGCTGCAACTGACTAGTGATTCTACCACTTGAAAATGAGTGAAAAGTCTTGCTGATGACGAGCACATCGGCCTCGCTGTAACGATAACCTCATCTGACGTTGACAAAGATAGACAGTTCACAATCAGAAAAATTGTAGCGAGAACTGAATGTAGTTTGGGTCAATCTTAACATCATGCACGAACAACTCAAAATGCGAGTTTGTACACGTTTGATACCTAGAATGTTAACAAACGATCAGGAAAGAACGCCGACAAAATCATGCCAACATGTACTGAGGCGATTTGAACAACAGGCAAAGAGTCTAACTGTTGAAAAAGTGTGATAAATTTCTGTTCAACTTAGGTCAAGCAGCGATCTACTATGAGGAAAATGCCCGACTCTCCATCCCCGAAAAAGTTCAAGCTGACTCAGTCCACCAAAACGCAAATGTTCATAATCCTCAGAGGTATGGTCCTGGCGCAAGCCGTACCCGAAGGACAGACGATCAATCCAGCTTGCTACTCAAAGTTAGGATAAAGGCAATTAAGTTACGATATTTTAATTTCATATACTGTTAACCAGACTTGCATAATTATAAATAATTTATATTAGTAGAAATTATGTCTGTTCAAAAAAAGAGTTGTAATTAACTGTAATGTGTATACGCATGTAATTATCTGCAGGGTAATTTGCAACCAATGATAGTCATACATTCGATATACAAAGCATATCTGTTTAAAATGAAATAATAGCCAGATATGATATTTATTCATATTTGAAATTGTCCGGGTTTTGTTGTTGCTAGTATAAATTAAAATCATATAGCAATAGACTAGTATGTTATAAACAAAACATGAAGTAAGACAATATTACTGCTTAGATTGTTTTGTGTGTATCACTTTGATCGTAGACCTGTATCTAAGCGTGATTAAACAGTTCAGTTGTCGTCGTTTGGCGTCAGAACCCAAGGCAATATAGCATCTGTAGCAATGATATAATACCTGACAGTGCCTTCAATCAATGACGGTTGGCTGTCTGAATAAACAACTAAAGGAAACTATCTCAAGGACAATCACATACTTTTACGTCATACACTTGATATAAGCGGACATGCTTATTGTAAAGTAGAAATAATATGATGCCAAATCCACAGCGTCTGTAATCAATAATATAAATCCTACTTCAATGATCGAAACACGAACTCATTTAGTATCATTTTAGAATGAGAAAGTAACTCTGGAAACAATAAAGGCACGCAGAAAACGTTTGCCTTTTTATAAATTTTACACAGGCAAACCTAAGACATTTAACAGCCTTAGAAAAAATAAGCTGTATTTAAAAAAACATGTCCCTCATCGAAGTATAAATCAGAGAACTTGACAAATTTCGATAAGCATTTATTTTATATTTAAAAAGTTGTCAAAACTGCAAAGTGGGACAAATGCAGGACAAGTTTGGTGTTGAATGTCCATGTCAATATGTAAAGCAATCATAACATTGTCATAATGATGCATTTGTTTTTAAACCTAGTTTTATGTTTAAGTTTATCATACCTGGCATATGTGTTTGTTTCAGATTTGTTTTAGACATGCCTTCCTGCTATGTTAATTTCGCGTATTACAATTCTTAACTCCACTGTGCATCAAAAGGTTAAATTTCAGTGATAATGTGGAAATCATCCTTGAGTGAGAACGTATAAATTGTCATGCCCTGAAGCACGACGTAGTATGCCCGCCCGCTTAGCTCAATAGGTAGAACACTGGATTAGTAATCAATCGGTCGTTGGTTCAACACCTGGGCAGGGCAAAATTTCTCCGTTACAATTGTTCTCAGACATTGTGTCTTATATTCATTTGTCTCTCACCGCTGATTCAGAGTAGATCATGTGGGAACAGTAGTCAGTCACTTGCAGAGAAATTGGCAATTACTGGTAAGTTATCCAGGAAAACCGGTAAGGTTGACTGACCGCCGAGATATAACATATGTTGAAATCGGCGTTAAACAAACAACAAACAAACAAACACGACGTAGTTTTACAAAATAGTACTGAACATTCAGCCAAGTTAAACTAAAACATAGAAATAGAAGGACATAGTCTGTTCTAGAACAAGGACAAAATCTGTTCTGACACCGTTAAGATTGGATGCTAGACAAATTTTACGGCCATATGAAATGTCCTAAATGCATTAAGAACCGAAAGCACAATAATGTTACCAGAGCAACTTTAAATATCTAGACGAGTTTTGTTTTCGGAATCAATGACGTAAATTGCAAAAATAAAAGACTTAAACTAAAATCTAAGCATTTTCTTTGAAACTTTTTGTATAAGTTTTTGATAAAAAAGACTATGTTAGGGGTACAAAACATTTGTATCTCGATATATATCAAGAAGTGGACACATTGGTTTTGTTAACTAAAATGTCATTGGTAACTAACGATGAAAAAAAAAACAGACAAAGTCTATTTTGGTAGATCTGAAGTTGGATTTTAAAATCTGTTTGTGGTTTAATACAACATATTGACTGTTGATAGTATTTACAGATTTGCATTTTTTAACTTTAATCAAGGTATACCATGAACCCCTCAATATATCTATCTTTACTTGATAAATGTACATGAGAATCATCGATTTTAATTCAAAGTATTTATTTTCTACGTTTCTTCTAAAATCAGAAAGCAACCATTTATTTGCAAATATAAGATTGTAGAATCCCCCGTACTTACTGGATTGTTAATTTATTTTTGACATTTTTATCTGTAGTTTTTATTCATTAAAGCGGCTATGCACTAGGGCTCCTTTCTGTCTTCCTTATTTTACCTTTTTAGTTTCCCGATAGCTGAAACACCTACTATTCAGTTGCAGATACATTTGACAAAACAGTTTTACAAGGAAGACAAATCTTTAAAGCAATCTATAAAAAGTTTTCTCTTTTGTAATGCTATGTGATATAATTATGTAATCTGGTTTATAAGCCAAAGCAAGTATGTGCTATAAGGTAAACACGAGTATTTTTAGAGTGCAATTAAGATATCATATCTACACTCAGTCACGTCTTTCCTGTTTTAAAATTGATGGGCATCTTTTACATTTAGAATAATTTATTAGCAGTAAAACAGGAGTAAACGTGTTATCTTCCACTTGTCATCTTGATATTTATCTTTGAGGTAAGTTTACTTTTAGATTGGTACAAAATTAAAGAAGGGGGTAAACAACATGTAAATCATCACAGAAAACTTACAGAGAACTGTTAGTAAAGATACTCAAAAACTTTCATTAACATATGAACTGAATTTGTATAGTTTCTTATTTCAGCTTTTCTTCCCAGAAGTGTTTAATGTTTCAAGCTGATATTCATAAAGGTCTTATATTTAAATGCTCGTATGATATTTTCAGAAAGGGAATTTACATCCCAAATCATGCAAACTCTTTTTTTTGTACACTAAACACAATTATGGCTAGGATTGAATTATTTGATTCACCTCCAAAGCTTAAGTGAGATTTTTATTATGACTCCGTGCATTTTATGACATTAGAATGTTTTAAATATTATTTTCTAAATGTATGTTGAACTGACCAAACCCGGGAATCACAACAGATATGCATAAAATGCCTAGATGACACTACTGATAAAAAATGTGACAGCCCTTATTTCTTTAAAATATTTATATACACAAAAGACTGCATCTGCAAAATAGTTGTATATTATTTGATACCATATCATATAAAATTATGTAAAATTGTAGACCTCACGACAAGTAATAGGATAACATTTTAACCAATTCATTTATTGATCAGTGTCATCATTAATAGCTTTTCAACAAACAATCCGATTATTCAGACAAAATCTAATATATCTTGCCCCGCAATCCGTTTTGCCTTTCTTTCAGCTGTGAATGCGACTCTTCGGAAAGAAGGTCAGATTATCTAAAACATAATCACTCGACAGAAAGGTGAAATGTTTATCTAATGTCATTGAGAGACTAGTATCGAAGACAATTACATATAGCTGAACTGTCCTGACGAGATTATGCATTTTTCCATTGTGACCAACCAACAACCATGAAATTCCAACCAACAAGAATTTCATCCAACATGACATTGTTGGATTACCATCTATATTTAAAATCTATTATTTCATTAGAAACACATTTGTTTACAGTTTGACGAAATGGTTTGAAGTATGGGATGCAACTCTCCAGGACCTTTTTATCTGAGCTAATGACAAGAAACGTCTCACATTATAGTTATTTTCTTTTCAAGAAATTGTGTGTTATGCTTCGTTTAGAAGATGTTTATACTATCAACAAATATGTATCCTTAACTAATAAAACCCTTGCAAAAACCCAACTCACATCATAAATGGTCACTTTTCTAGTATGACTGATGCAAAAAAAAAAGTTTTATTTTATTCGTGATGCGGACAATGCTTATTGTTAGTAGTTAACTTATGAACATTGTAGACACCACATTCATAAATTGAAACTTTGTAAAAGTCAAGGGGGACTTTGTTCCAATTAAAGTTTCTTTAGTATTTTTAACTAGGAGTCAAGTTGATTCAAACATCATGACACATGAGAGAGAGATAGAGAGAGAGAGAGAGAATAATTCAGTTTAATTTGTTAATTCAGTATTGTATTTCGACAGCCTCCTATGGCAATTTCGTTCAATGTCGATCGAGGATTGCTAATACGCCACAGGGTCTGTCATCACCAGACAACTTTTTAGGTTTTAACAATTTCTCACTGAATATCGTAACATTGCAGAACGGTTTTCCGCAAGTTTGTATTGACTTTAGGTTGGAACTGCATCTGTACCTGCCTATTTAAAGGAGTTTCTTTCACTATTTAAATAGTTTCTCTTGAAAGTCAATATCACTTAAATACATCAACAAATAAAACAAAGGTACTTCTATTTCAAAGATCAGTGAATCGATGTCAGTGTTTCGAAAACAAATAATATAAAAGAATAACAATATTCAATATACTTAATATTGTTTATATATTATGTGTTATTTGGGTTTTTGAGTGATATATGGGGATATATTACCTGCCGAGATTTTATATCACCCGAGCCGTTAGGCGAGGGTGATATTTTATCTTGGCAGGTAATATATCCACATATATCACTCATAAACCCAAATAATAATTTTATTACCCTTCCCCTGCCGAGTAAGACGATTTTAAAATTAATCATTGCTGTTTCAAATGAAACGTCGAAATACGATTCCCTTTAGGGTACCCCTTCACCTCAAAATGACGTCACAACATAATTTGTGCTGGGGAAAGGCGGTATTTTCCCAGAAGAGATATGTTTGCTTGAATGTTAAATTTATATCTGTAATGAAAGCCATAAATTTGGGTTAATATTTCCGCGCATTCAGTACAGATTATTTTCTTAAACTTTTTTAAATTTTTATTTTAATAGTTCGTCTATATATCTACATGAAGTATTTCCTTTCGTACCTAACGAATGTAAACAAGAGAAAAGGAGTAGTCTGTTGAAGATTTAATATCAAGGTTTGACGAGGTCATATTTGTTTCAAATACTACTGAGAATATTTATCATTACTCTTTTTTGGTAAATATATTTTATTTGCCAATTAAAAAGTGTTTGTATATCGGAATTTACACTTTACAACATCGAACCGTACGCGCATCGTCATAGCGCATGTTGTTTACAACGTGGGGTATCCAAAGGGGGAATTTAATGTGTATATTACCTGTCTGGCTCGGTAATATCAATTTCTTTCGACGGATCAATAGCCAATCAAAAAGGAGAAAAAAATCTGGAAGGGTAATAAAAGTACATATAAGTTTCCTTCAAATTCGAAAATGTTTCTATAACACATAGACGATAAAAATCCTGACATTTCACCGGATTTCTCAAGAGCAAACATTAATCAGTAGATGAATCTATGAAGAATTAAGACTTTAAACATAATAAAATTACATTTAATCCTCTACCGCCGTATGCAAAACCAAAGAGATGTTTGTTTCCATTAAGAGTGATGGCAATAATCCGTCGAAATCTGTTGTATTTTGACAGTAATGGAACACAGTTGCTGATGTATTTAATGTTTCTTATTTATGTAAGGCTTTAGAGTTCAGACGATTTAATAAGATCGCTGATCTTTAATGTAAGTCCCTATTAGCGGCAATTTGTTTCTTTAAAGCAATTACATTACTTAGACTTATCCTTTTATTTCTTCCGACATGATCTTTTATATTGTATTGCAACCAATCATCCCATAATTTAAAGGAAGATAATGTTATTCAAAGCAATAAAGCAGTACAGAGAGAAACGGGGTCTTAAAAATGAAATCTTAAACGAGATCGGCTTTTTGTTCAATACGTCAGGAAATCTGAAGTCGGAATAGATTTGACAAATACTTCCTGTGAACACCTGTCCTATGAAATTATTACAGTTATCGTATTATTATGTTTCGCGTTATGAAACATTGATTTATATAGTAACCTATAAAACGTAGAAAGTGGCGCGTATTCAGCTCTTATACATAAGAAATAACAAGAATTTTTTAGACCTGCAATTTATGTACAATGTAAGAACACACACGCACACAGGCTTCTGTATTTATAACGTTTGAATAATAGATGTAGTATATCTTAATAGGATGATTTTACAAGATTAACATTTAGCTAATAGAAACAAGTACGATTAGACAAGATATTCAATGTGTTGAAATGTCCATAGTTTGTTAAAGAACATAACATAATCATTAAATAAACAACTGACAGCGTAAAGTATTTCAAACGTCAGTGAATCTATGCCAGTGTATCGAAAACAAATAATATAAAAGATTAAAAACATTCAATATACTTAATATTGTTTATATATAAGTACACATAATATGATCCTTCAAATTCGAAAATGTTTCTATAACACATTGACGATAAAAATCCTGCCATTTCGTTTGTTTCTTTTCAATACGAGGGTGCATCAATAAAATTCGTAAACTAATTCAATAGCGGGGAAATGATTTAATTCAAGTACTTAAAATGATTACTCCTTCTCAAAGTAACGTCCCATGCACGATTTGCAATTGTCCCATCTCTCGACCCATGACTCGAACACGTGTTGTAGCCCGTCGCGTGACATCTCCCGCAGCTGTCTGTCCACGGCACACCTCAGTTCCTCTCTTGACTCAAATTTCGTACCACGAAGACTGTTTTTTTTTTTAAGTTGGAAACAGCCAGAATTCACAAATTGCTAGGTCCGGGCTGTAGGGTGGGTGCGGTAACAGTTCGACGTCGAGTTTTTCTAGTGTATCCATGACAACGTGGCTTGAATGGCTCAGCGCGTTGTCGTGATGTAATATGAATCCGGACTAAAGTAGATGTGGGCGCTTTCTCCTTATTGCCGCCATGAGTTCCGTTCTAAGTAATGTTGCATAATAGTTCCCAGTGACTGTCGTTTTCGGAGGAACAAAGTGGTTTAGCACTACACCGTATGTATCACAGAATATAATGGCCATAACCTTCCCGGCTGACTTGGAAATTATCGCTTTTGTAGGGGAAGGCGAGAAAGGATGCTTCAAGACAGAACTCTGACGTTTGCTTTCCGGTTCAAAAAAGTGAATCCACGTTTCATCACATGTTATCTCTCGATTAAGAAAGTAATCGCCTTCATTACGATACCTTCTGTCGTACTGCTGACACATTTTCACCCTTACCCCTATCTGCTCCGACGTCAACAAACGAGGCACCCATCTTGCTGAAACGCGGCGTATTCCTTATGTATCAGTCATAATGCCCTGAGCTGTACCACATGAAATAGCGAACTTATCTGCTACGTGCTCCACACTTACTCGTCTATCACGGAGTATGTACTCCTGAATGGCAGCCACTGTTTCCTCATCTATTACGGTCACTGGTCTACCTGTACGACTGTCGTCTTCAGTTGCCTCTCTACCGTCTTTAAACCGCTTCATCCACTTTGAAACGGCACCTTTTGACAGAGCAGCCTCTCCGTAAACTTTTTACAAATCTTCACGAATATCGGAAAAAGACTTTCCGGGTTTTGTGTAAAAATTTATAACGATGCGCTGTTCGTTGACGCTGTGTGACGCCATTTTCGAACGGACGCCCGTAACGTGAGTCGTTTACGGTGTATGACGTCATAAGTGATGACGTCAAAGTTGTGTACATAGTACGATTCAATTTAAAATAATCTGTTTTCACAGCATTTAAAGTTTCATTTTAAACGGACCAGTAGTTTTGACGCTATTGAATTAGTTTACGAATTAATTGATGCTCCCTCGTATGTGTTTAAAAAAGATAATCAGAAAGACATGTTCTTCGTAAGTGTCTACAAATTGTGCCCTTTAAAATTTTGCTATATGAAAAAAACAAACATAATAATATACATTGTACTTGCTCAAAGAGTTTACATAAATAATTATCTTTAGACTGAGATAGTGCGTTTAAGTATATATTAGACAATCTATTTAATCTTTTTACAGACCCTTTTTAACAGAAGGCTGCTTAACTTGCACAACTAGACAGAGACAGCGGTACAGGATCAAAATAAGCTCTGAAATAAACAAGTGATACATGCCTAAGTGCATTGTTATTTGGATGTTATTCAGAAGTAATATAGTTCAGAGATTATTTCTACAGCTCGCTAGCTTTTATTAAATCTATTTCCAGTATAGCTGTCATCAAAATGAGACTAAATATATCTTCCGATTTAGCCAGATATTGACAAAAATATAAGAAAAGCAGCTTAGAAACATTAACGATGCAATATATAATTATATTACATGGACTATAGGAACGTAAAGGGTATCATTATTCCCACTATATATAGAGAGATTTAGGTTCACACCAAGTGTCAAATTGAGAACCTGGAGCAGATGGTGTCAAGTAGATGTCAGTATTACCGAATCAGTTATCATCAGGAACATATTTCCAGTATGTATCAAATTCTTAAAGTTTATTTTAAAATAAGATTCCAATTCATTTCCGTCACAAAGATATGTAAATAAGCTCAACAGCCGTTTCTGATACTTATATCTAGTAATCTTTATAAAAATTCGAACCCCAAAGTAAGAAAAGTTTATCCAGCGAAGATTGTTATTGATGGACTTGTTGTCCACGATGAAACGCCTGATTTGGATTTTTGCAAGAGAAACATTAACTATGTAAGCCAGTCGAGAAAACATCACGGTGTCCAGTACCAGACTTCACACATGCTGTGTGGTGTTGTACAGAATAGCCCATATATGCCCCTGTTGAATACTATGACTAACATTCAGTATCCCCGGAAAGTCGGACAGAAAATTTTGTGAAAGGTTGTTAACGTGTTGAATCATATACAGTCAGAAAACCACGTTCAAATCCTACACTACCTATACTCCAGATTCCACAGCAACTGGCTACATCTACGACCAATGCAGATGCCACAGCTACCTGCTTCAGCAACGACTATCGCATACCAACCGTTACTTCAGCAATCGGATTTTTTTATGCAAACTGTTAATGCCATACAGGTACAGCTGCCTCAGCCACAGGCTTCACTAACAACACCTGCATGCCAAGTACAGGGGTCATTATTTCAGTAACCGACTTCAGCTATGTCTCATGTAAATAAAATAAAGGGAATGTTACCTCAGCAACAAGCCTCAGCAACAGGTTCAGCAATTGAGCAATTGAGTGAAAATGAACGTACCCTGTCAATGGATTCAAATCCACGTAAATCTACATTTAAACATTAAAATTGATACAAACAGAAATTTAAATAATCCAGGTACGATGACAGACAGTCTGTTGAATATAAAATCTGTGTCAAAAGAGCAACACAGCGTTTCACATATTTCACGTGCAACAAATGGAAGTCTAAAACGGTTAAAGTCAGTTAACCCTTACAATAGAAGTTTGTCAAAACCGCGGATCCCCCGGCTAGTAAAACTAATTGTGTATATGAAAGCAGCAGCCATGTGATCCTTCCTCGCAAGACAGTAGCTAAAATAACGCCGAGAATGTGCGACTGTATGTCGCGCTTTTGAATGTGGACGGCTTGGTCTCGGAACGAACAAATAAATTAAAACAAAATGAATTAAAATTGTTTATCAAAAACGACATTATTTTGCTGATAGATACATGGACATATGATTTATCAGCTTTAAGTTTCCCGGTACTTAGTACTATGTTTTAAACAGAAAAAAACTAGTAAACGTTACTCTGGTGGTATAGCAGTGTACATACAAAATGAATTTACATCAGAGGGCACCTTCTTTACAAGTAAAAAATGATATAACTCTCGTTCTTACGTAATTACCAGATGATAGTAGTAGACAAGCGTTAGCTGATGACAATATTTTTGATCGATTGATTGATTCTATTACTCATGTTGAAGGTATTTGTACCGAAAATGTACATTTGGTCTTTCGTGGTGATTACAATGCAAGAACATCAATATTACCTCACTACGTCTTTGATAAAAAATGATTTATATGTAGATATTTTACCGTTAGATTATTCAGTTGATGCAGATTTGCCGAAATTTTAAGCGATCAAGGCCATGTCAAGAACAATGGTTTATTATTACTTGACTTTTGTAAACAAACTGGAGTAAAATTTGTGAATGGCATATTTGGAGTTGATTCATCAAAATATTCGTAAATAATCGTGGGTGTAGCTTTATTATGTACTGTGTAGACCAAATCTGTTGATTGTATTGGTGAGTTTAAAGTCCACGATCATAACATTTTGTCTGACCCTTGTTTTATTACAGTTGAATCGAAATATGTTTGGAATAAAGATTTGTCTCAACATTTTATTGAGTCATTGAGACATAATTATGTAATTGATAAATTTGACAAATTGAAAAACGACATTGTATATTGTTTATATCAGTCAAATATGAACTATTGATTGCATAACTTTGAGTCTATCATTAATGGAGTTGCATCGACCTTCTTTAAGAAAAATTGTAAAGTTAAACTTTGACGATGTTGACAATAATATTATGCAATCACCGAAACAAGTTGTAATGTTGTTATACTTTCATTTTAATACAAAAACTAGCAACGAATATTTCTGATATTAGAGTAATTAAGTCATTATTTGAAATTGTACATTCATCGATGTCAAGTTCATTAGCAATGTCCGATAATTGACCTTTAAATAGGGTATTGCATTTCACTTTTTTAGCCCTGTCACCTCGGTATATATCTATCGTTTCGTCTTCAATGACAAACACTTCCCCTTCGACAGGAACTATATCGTATGCCTTTGTTCGGTAGCCATGTCGACCTGTTTTGTCATTGAGTTCTTACTCCCTGTTTTTAAGGGTAAACGACTTGTGACAGTCTATTAGTTGGTGTACTGTGTCTTTATGAAGATCGAATTCAGAATCACAGTAGTAACACCTACAAATCTTCATAGTTGTCTTCACAAGAGAAGAAAACAAATTCAGTACATATTTCACGGGTATAACTATCAAACCTTTTATACAATTTATTAAGCATAAATCAATGCACATACCGCATTAATAACTTTCTAACTTTAGAAAATATAACAAATGATTGTTTAATGTCTCAATTTCGTATAAAAATAGGTAACGAATACAGAAATTAAGAAAAGAGTGATCTTGACTGTCTGTCAGAATGTTAGCCATCATCGGCAGCTTAAAATTACATTTCTGCCTACAACACAGCATAATTCCTTCGACCGGGCCAGATCGGACTCATTTTAACTTGTAACATTTTCAAGAAATGACTCACGGGGTAGATATTTTGCTGGCATGATCCGAAGGAATGGATGTCTTTGTGTATAACACGAAATCTCTTCATTCGTTTCAAACTTGAGATATTTTGAACGAAAAATGTTCATTTTCAGGGATTTATTCCAAAGCTGTCACTTTTAACTAGCTCAAAATATTTAAAAAACTGGAATAACGAGTCCAAAATAACCTGATAGTATCTACAATCAATGGAAAGTAGGTTCTTAACAATGATATTGGCCATTTTTGCGTAATAAAATTATACCAACCAAATTAATAACCTACCTGTAATACACCGGATATTTTACATTTATGTCATCGCTGTAGCAATCTGTCATCACTGGGACAGGTAATACGGTGTTCAAATGTTCATTTTGTTTACATACGAGCTTCGTATAAACAAATTCGACAAACACAAATGAAAAGAAAGAAAAAAGAACCATAAGTGTTCTTTTAATATTTTGCCATTTCTGAAAGTGGGTAGCTCTTTGTGCACTGAAAGTGTTGGTCGTTGACCTGCAATAACGAAAGCAAAAAAAGTCGTGTGGTAAAACAGGTTAACATGTATAAGCAACGAGCTTCCTTCGGAATCCTGTATCGTTCATTTGATCTGTGTATTTTTATTTTAGCAAGGCGTTTCGATATTATACAAGATATAACTTTTAACTCAGACATCTTCATCACATTCCGTTTGTCCAAAATCTGCATCTTTTCTCGAGTTTATACTATGAACCAGTACCTGAATTAGTTCCCTTTATAAGCAGAATTTGTCCAAAATGCTTTCTGTTAAAGAACGAGAGCTCAAAAGTGAATATTGTTTCAAACCATTGGAATGTTATAAAACTTCGCCTTTCGAACAGAAGAAATTTTGCTATTCTGTTTCATTCGTTTATAAAAACAATAATGAGACAATATATGCACACGCTGAAACACGTCGTAATGTTGTTATACTTTCATTTTAATACAAAGACTAGCAAAGGACTTCAGGATTGTATACTAATCAAAATTTAATTCTTAAATATCTTTTTAATGATAACTTCAAGATAACTGATTTTTTTCATACATGCAGTTTATTCATATGGCAAAGCCGACCTGTCCAGCAGATTTTGATTGTTTACCTGTACATGGCTCGAGATGCAAGGGAAAAGCGATACCCCTGGAAAAGTGGTGCACCGCGGGCATGTACCTTCATGTATACATCCGTTTTATTCAGACTTCAATTGTGCATGTTAATGTTTATATCGAACCTAGCACTGGTCATGGCAATCTACGGCAAAGACGGCGTATTGACGATGAGGAGATGAATAGGGGGTAGGGATGCCTAAGGCTGGGCGTTCCCAACGGCACGTGGTAGGTGTCCTTGGGCTGTGCCAGTGCACCGTTGCCAGGATGTGGCGACGGTTTTAAACTTACGGGCATGTCACGCAAAGGCATGACGGAGGGCGTCAGAGGTCCACAACTCAGCGTGAGGACCGTATTATTGTCGTTCAAGCGCGACGTCAGTACTGCCACTGGTGTAAGACTTTCCACTCAAATCATCAGGAACCGTCTTCATACAGCTGGCATGAGGGCTAGAAGGCCAGCAATCCGAATCCCATTGACGCGAAACCACATCCAGGCATGTCTTCAATGGGCCCGCGATCACGCCAGGTGGATGCTGCATGACTGGACCCCAGTACTGTTCACCGACAAGTCTAGATTTTGTGTGGACTTCACTGATAGGCGAGTGCGGGTATTGAGATCCGCCAATGAGCGTTTGGCACCCGTATGTGTTGCTACCCATGACCGTCATGGCGGGGCTCGGTCATGGTGTGGACGGGCATTAGCATGCAGGGAAGAACAGACCTGCACATTGTTCAAAACGGCACACTGACGGCTGTACGATACGTCAATGAGATCTTAGTTGTGTACGTTCTCCGTACGCTGGTGCTATAGGCCCTGAGTTCATTTAAATGGACGTCAACGCCCGGCCTCACAGGGGAAAGGTCACCGACGAGTACCTGGAGGCAGCAGCCATAGAGAGAATGGACTGGCCAGCAAGGTCTCCAGATCTCAATCCAATACAGCACGCCTGGGACATGCTGCAGACTACAATATCTGCTCGCCCAGTCCAGCCAACCACGGTCCGTCCCTGGGCTACAGCAGGCCCTTCTGGACGAGTGGGCCCGACTCCCACAACAAAGCATCCGGAGACTCATTAGCAGCATGAGAAGGCGGTGCATAGCAGTAATCCAAGCAAACGGACACCACAAGCGATATTAAAGCAAAATTCAGGCCATAGACTTGATTTTTCCAAAAAGTTCCATTTCACCTCCTGTCTGTGTTATCCCAAATTCGTGCCCCTCCCAAGGCTCAGCCTCGGTCATGCTTCAACGGTTTACAGACTTACTCATTTTTGGGTACCAAACTGTTGTCATATGAACATATTTTCAGAATCACAACAAAAATGTAACCTTTCAACCTTATGTAGTAAATATACACATTCTAATAAGTGATCCCTATCAAATTTTGAGTATTATATATAACTGATAACCACTAACTTGGCAAAAATGTGTGGGCATTCCCATTGTATATATAGATATTTGATTTCAAGATGCCAAAAGCAATTGTCGGCTAATGAAACAGAGAGACCTGCCCCTTTCCATCATAACCTTCAAGCTACTGATTAACAGCTATGTCCCGCATTCTCAGCTTTACTATGCTCTAGTATACATTTGCTTCTGCAAAACCATCTATCTAGCAAGCTGCGCTGCAAACAAATCGGGTCTTTTTTTCGTTTACCCAATTTACCACCTCCGATCTCAAATGATCATTTAGGTTACAGACATGCATCGAATAGAAAAACAAAAATGGAAAAAAAAATAAAAGGAATATGTGTGTCCTTTTAATATATGGCCATTTCTGAAAGTGGCTAAGTCTTTCGGAACTGGAAAAATTAAACGTTGACTTGCGATAAAAAGGAGTATCCACTGTGTGTTGAAACAGACTTACCTATACAAGCAACGAGCTTCCTTTATCATTCTTGTGATCTGTGCCTTTTTATTTCAGCTAGGCGTTTCGGTATAACTCAGGATATAAGTGTTAACTCGAACGTCTTCAACATAGTTTGATTGTCGAATCTCTGCATCATTTATCGAAACAGATTTCGAGGGTTTAGCGTGAAACTGTTGTATCTGCATTTTCCATTTTTGTCCAGGAGAAACAAAAAACTGATTTTCTCTGCATATATTCTAACTATATTAAACATAGAAAAGGATCTAGAAAAGGATCTAAACAGTTAATGTATCACAATTAACCTAAGCAGAGATTTGAAGATTTTAAATTTGTTGTTTTAAAGAAATGCATCAAAATGTCAGATACAATAGTTTCGCGCTAATATTTACTGTTAAATAGCATTTTCGCTTAGCGTGAAACTATTGTATCTACAAAGTTATTAAAGGGAAATTATAAATATTTGCTTCATTTTTTTTAATAGAGAGATTCCATGTTAAAGACATGTTTCATTTATTTTCAATCAGTAATATCAATGAGGATATCCTACATTTAACTTGTTCAGTGTGAAAGTATTGTATCTGCATTTTTTGGGGATCTGTGCTATTTTGTGTTTTGTGAATTCATTTTTTTTGTTTCCACTGCACATATTCGTAAAGCATCATAGCAAAAAATTTGCATCATAGCAGAAAACTTACAGAAAATGTCTTAGATGTGAATAATTTCTGATTTGATTAAACAGTAGCAGCTGTAAGACATGAGCAATATGGCCTTTAGTTTAAACTTTAGTTTAAACATATGAAATTTTATTTTACATCTTTGAAAAACACGATTTTGCAGCTTATATTAATCCTGCACGATGACTGCATCCTGGAATCAACCAGTACTTGCACCACAATAGAATGAGAAAGTACCAGATAAGTCTCACCTCATGTGGGGTTGGGACCTGTGATCTACAGATTGAGAGTCGGACATTATACCACTTGACTATGGTCCTCCACTTGGTGTTTGACTTTGAAATAAGATAACAACATATTTCTCATAACAGAAACAGAGGAAATATTTATTGACTGAAAAATTGTAACACTCTCTATTATTCAGCAAACAGAAACATTGAGACCTGGGGTCATATTCATATTTAAGTATCTATTAAAAATATTAGATATTTTTACTCAAGTTAAAAATTTTTAAGCCCTATATATCGTACACTAAAAACTGTTATACATTATTTTAAGATATTCTTGAAGTAAATAACAAATTTAATATAAAACGATATTGTACATTTCTTTCTTGACCATGTGATAAGATATTTTTTTCATATTTTGAGAAATATATTCAGTTTTAAACTACAATGCTTAATGAATACAACCCCAGGTATAACACAATTTTTTTCAAACAATTAAAAGGAACATTTACATTCAGTTAGCAAAAATATACATTTTACAGCTTAGGCATTATATTCCCTTGATCATAATTAATACATTGTAAAAGTTTCACAGCACGTTATGTCAACAGTACCTTGCAAACAAATATTTCAAACCGTCCACAAATAAAAGTATCATGACATAGCTTTTCAAAAACACTCTCTCAATTAATAAAAACAAAATTAATTTACAGAGTGAGGTAAACATTTAACTTTACATGAATACATCAGAAGTATGTCACTTATTATCTCTTGTCAAATCAATATGAAATAATACATTGTATTTGCCGAAATAGATTATATCCTGGCAAAACATAGAATTAAATCAATGAGCTTAGTTTGAAGAAGTTTATGCTAAATAATAATATTTATCATAATTCTTGGCTGCTTCCTGGAGAAAGTACTACTTAAGTCCAAAATGCAGAATGTCACAAATGATTATCAACCTCCAGTGACCTCAAAGTATTGTCATTCAGTATATATGATATCTGATTACCGCTTCCATACACTGACTAGTCTAAGAGTAGTCAACAAAACCTGTATGTATTATCATGGCATTGTATTAAGAGAAAAAGGTTAATGATCAACAATAAATCATCAGTGCTACTTCAGCGTGTCGATACAATTACAATACTGTACATGTCAAAAGTCTACGGTTAAATCCCTTTAAAAATATTTTAAACTGTACTTTTGGAAAGAAAAACATTTTCCTGAAAGCAATAAGCTGTTTAAAGACTGTTTACCTATTTTCCAATAGTTTAATTATTTCTTCTAACGAAACTTTTCCTGGACAACAGTCACTGACAAGAACGTCTTGTGGACATAATTATAAACTTTTGTAAAATTGATCTAGGTGCCTTTATTCGTAAAACATCTTAGATAAAACTTTAGATTTTTCTTGCAGGACAATAATTTCTTATGACTCATGACATAAAAGAATCCAAAAGTGATTAAACTGTGCAAAATGTTTCAAACAAACAATATACTTTGAAAACCTTTCACAAAAAAAAAAAAAACACAACCCTATTATATTTAAATAAAATTATGCACTGGAAATAAAACAATGGAAGTCCAGTAAATCAGGTCAATTCAATAACAATGCACCTTTTCAAACAGGTGAACAATTATTTGTTCCTTATAGTCAAGACTGTTAAATATACATGACCTCCTAGATGTCCCATTTATGGCTTTTTTTCCAAGCAGTATCCCACTAAAAGTCTGTTTTTATGTTTACTGGCAGCTGCAGATTAAACAGCAGATAGAAAGTTCTACTATCTTACTCACGGATGAGCTGCTTTAAAAAGTCAACTTTACTCAATTATCATCTATTGCCTGTGTTTCATGGGGCAGCAGAGCATAAAATATGTGGTGGGGCTTTGGTATTATGTCATCCAAGCACAACTTTACAAGATCTTTATACTTGTCAATAGAAAGAGGAATAAGATCATTCCTCAGGAACTGCAGGACATGTGTTGTTGGATTTAAGCCGCTAGACCTCCTATTCCTATTTTGTAAATTAACAAATCGTGTTTGCCCATCATAATTATAGGCGAAACAAAACGAATGAGGCATGGTTGATGAAACTTTGAGTTTTCTGATTGAGTTCCAATATACTTTTTCTTTTTTGTCATCAAGTTCAAAGTTTGAAAAACTTTCTGAAACTTCTCTGAAATTAAAGAAATCTGATAGGCTCATTTCCTTCACCTGATATGGTGATGCTTTTCTTGCACTCTGAATGACAGCCGCCCATTGAGATGTTGTGTAAATACACATTTTTTTACTGGCTCTTTCTATAGCTGCATGCATAGAATCATTTTCATTTCTAGTGTGTCCCTTTTCCAAATATTTGTGTTCAATCGACAACAAATTGAATTTTTTGATACAATACCAAATCATGCTCAGATAATATTTGTTTTTGTTCTGAGGAACACAATTATCAGAGTAAAAAATGAATTTCTTTTTTCCCTGAGCAGCCTTTGACTTTATAAAATCAAAAACAGAGGAGGCAATTTCACATCAACCCCTGCCACTTACTGTTTCATTCCATAAATAGCAGAAACCTTCAGATGTTGCCAAATCATACACCGTAAAGTTATAATTGTTAAGTTGTCTTTTATAGTAAATAGAGGACTCAAAAGCTTTGGGAGTTAACAACACTTGCTCCAGATCAAAACATGCAACTGTCAGGTCAGGGTCTATCTTGCTCTTTTCTTTGTCAGTGTCTTTGTTAAAGAGTGAAAGGTTTTTATTCTGAATATGACTTTCGTACTCTTCTTTTAGCAAACTTCTTTCCTCTGCTGATGAATTCCTATATGTAATACAAAGATCACATTGGTCTTTCTTTGGTGTATGGAAGAACAAATTAAATTCTGTGTTAAAAATTTGTCGATAAATGTACTCTGAAACATATGTCCTTTTTTTCTCTATACATTCAGCTTTAAACAGGCGATACATTTCTTTGACATTAAGTTCTGGACTAAGATATCTTCTGGCAGTATCTTTTCTGCAATAATGGGAATCTACTACTGGGAAACGTTTAATGTGTTCTATAACACTTTTCATTTGGTCCTGGTTTGTCTTGTTGTTGCCTTACCTCTCTTTTCATCTTCAACTACACCTACATTACTCTTCTTATGTACTGTAGCTATAAACTGGTCTGATACAGAGAGTGTGTGTAAAAAAAATACTTTACATACTCGATTTATCTTGTTCTCTCTCAAATTTGGTAGTGTCCAACAAAAGGAATTCTTTCTTCTGTTTAAAGACTTTTTATTTCTCTTCTTTTCTTTTTTAGTTACATGCCTCAAGGCAAATTGTCTTTGCTTTGTTATATTTCCCAAGCTCCAGAAGGTATGAAAAATTTTCTCTCTATCTGATTCAGTGAAATGGTCGCAACATTTAAATTTACACGCCTGTCCACAAGCTGGTTTCAATTTCTTTGCAGATTTTATTTGCCCATGTTTGTTTACATAACTTATCCCTTCATTCCTTCTTTTCTTCCTTTTGTTTGCTTTCCATTCGCCTTCATTTTTCAGTCTTTTTCTTCCTCTAGTTTCACCTCCATTTACTGGCTGACTCCTGTTCTGTGCGTCCAGAGATGTTCTTTCAGAGATCTCTTTAAGGGTGTCTTGCGTAACTTTACTCTTGTCTTTGACAACTTTGGATTTCTTTGATAACATCTGATTTCTTCTTATTTTCTTCCTGACAAACCCAAGTGGCATCAGGTTATTTTCATCACTGTCGCTTTCAGTAAAAAAGTAGTCCTCTGTTGTTGAACCACTGTCACTGCTGAAATTTTCAACACTACTGTCTGTATAATAACTGGTCACATTTTCTTTGTCTGAAGCAAAACTGTCATCAGTTGTACTGATTAATTTCTTTTCTGTTTGTAACATGCTTTCTTCATCCATGTTATTTTGTTCTATGGAGACACTGTTTGGTTCTGCATTTCTGCTGATTAATGTATTGCCCTCTATACCTGAAACTTTATTTGAATAATTCACCCCATTCTCTAGTTCTGTTCTTTCATTTCTTCCCAAATCCTTTTCTTCTCTTATGATTGGTTCTGTGTCTCTGGTAATGACCATATGAACATTCTTAGCACAATTCATACCTTTGTCTGTTTCTCTTCTTATATTTCCTTCTGCATCCTTTTCCTCATTCATACCTTCACTTGTGTCAAAGTCTGTGATATGCGAGTTGTCTATGTCAGTACCTACATCCATATTGTTGACCTTAAACATATCATGGCATTTCTCTGTACTTAAATTTTTATCTTCTGCTGTCCTTCGTAGATCAAAACATGAACTTTCATTCTGCTTCATTTCTATTGTATCATCTTTGTCTATCTTGGTACTTCCTTACAAACCTTTGTCTGCACTACTACTGATAGTTTTGTTTTTCTTACCATCTAAAATTCTGTCATCAATTTTCTCAGTGTTGCTTCCAGCTTCTTTTAGATTTTTTCCCACTTTATTTACAGGGATGTCTTCTATTTCACTATTCTTAACAATATTACCATTAATGTTTTTTTCTGTACTCTTGCCTCTATCAGCATATTTACTAAAATCTATGTCTTTCTCTCTGTCTAAAACTGTCTCATCAATGTTTATATTTGTATCTGTTTCAATACTTTTTTCTTGCAATTTCTTCCCAGAAATTTCTTTGCCTGCATCAAATATGCATCTGAATCAGTTCTGACAAACTTACCAGTATCTCCCTCTCTTTCCAAAATTCTCTCTCTTTTGCCAACACCTTTACTTATTTCTTTTTTGCGTTCTTTTTCTACCATTTTGTCTTCATGAGTATTTTCACATCTTTCAGACTCTTTGTTTTGACCATCTGTGCTTTTGCTAAGATCTGCATCAGATTCTGTGTCTTTAACTAAGGGTCTTACTTTTTCTGGAGTACTACATATATAATGTAATGATGCTGCATCCCTTGAGATATCTGTGTCTTGATTTTTGTGCGAAACTATAATTTCTGCTGTATCATTATGAAGTTTTGTGGGGATGTCTGCTTGGTCATTGTCATCAGAAAAATTATCAAAAATATCAGTATTTATATGACTCATGAAGTTCACACTGTCATTAAGTTTGTTAACAGCATTATCTAGTTCACCTCTGTCAAATGAGCATACACTGTCATCTGAGGTATTTTCAGCAAGTTCAATTTTTTCCGCAGCCAAATACAAGCGACAAGTGATATCACCCTCAGACATAGAGTCAAATCCTGAGAAGTCACTTTCGGAATCACTAACTGAACTATTAAAATGAAAAGACGGTGAATGTACTAAATCAATTTTTGCTAACTCGAATGGAACAGTATCTTTCAAGTTAAGTAAGGCAGCTAGATGCTTAATAAAAAGACATAAGTCAAAAGAACATTTATGTATAGTCAGTGTGGCAAAGCCGTCTGCACTCGGCATTCCAGTTTCAGCCCTGCTATGAGGATCAAAGAAATAAAACAGGTCTCCACTTTTTATGACAGAACTTGAGTAACATGGGGAAGAATTGCCAACTGTAAAAATACAGCGCACAAGATCATCTGACCCCATTAATGCATCAATTGCATCCTGTAGTGAATGAAAAGGAAGCTCAGTTGTGCCATCCAATGTTCCAGAGACACACGCTTCAATGTTAAAGACATTTTTAGGTAAATCATCTACTGACAGGTACTGTATTCCTGGAAACTCTTCAACAATTTTCATGTATAGAGTGTCCCCTTTGTCTAAAATCTCATCAAGAGTGGTTGAAGACCATGCTGATGGTTGCAGTTGAACACTTTTAAGAATTGCAGCTGCTGAGTTTGCTACACACTGCCTGCCACTTCCCAGAAACAAAGCATGCCCTTGATGTCTGTGTGCTTGAAGCATTGTTACCTGCCAACAAAATAAGACAACATTTAATGGAACAATTGTTAAAGAATACTTTTAAATAAGTATATATTAACTATTATAGTTGCGAGTATTCATTACAAGATAAACTTAAGTGTGTTGTAATTAATGTGATAATTTTTGGTCTAAAGTCTAGAAAATTTACAAAAATACTGTGTGTTTTTCTTTCCAAATGAATGAATATTGTAGCTCTAATAAGAGCTTTAATAGGCAACATTTTTTAATTAATCCAATATTTTAAGTAAAATAAATACAAAGAGGATAAAAGTATTGTTTGCAGTGAAATATTATACAAAAACTTTGTTAGGAATTGTGCCATGCAAATATTTTTTCTTTTTATAAATTTGCATTCCAGTTTTGCTCTCAAGAATCATTGCATCAAGTTTGTCTTTTTTTTGCATGGCATTCCACTATTCTGTTGCAAGTACAGATTGTTTCAAGTAAACAGCCATCAAGTCAAATCTTTTTTACCAATAGGAGTAAAATGTAAGTTTAAACTAAACTTACTAATTATGACATTTTATTCTTCTAATTATTTTCTGCTTCCAAGAGATCATTAAGATGAGTCTGATTACCTATTACTGCAGTGTAAGGGTAGTAAAACAAGTCCTGCCATTCATTTAAAGTGACGGTATGAGCTTTATACTATAGGATTAGCTTGAAGGAGGGGGGGTGTATTTTCTGTATGTATTTTCTGCCTCTTTGCTCTGTGAGATCATTAATTATGAATTTATATAAGTTATTACTTCAACTAGTGCAGTGTTTCGATGTTACAAAATGCCCTGTACTTTGTTCAAAGTGAAGTTATCAGTTTTACTCTGCTCATTGAATAGTATGCAATTATGTTTTAGAAAAAATCATTTAAACCTATGCCAATGAACATCAAAATGAGGCTGGCATTTTTCTCTCTTCTGATAAATTTTCTGTTTCTGGAACATTACTAATCCAGAATTTATTTGCAAAATGGCACTGTAAAAAACCAACTGTAGCAGAAAGGCCTGACAGAAATTCAGTACTGAAAAAAATCACACTGGATATTTTCTTTTATCAAAAGAAAAAATGTTGCAGTGTTATGAAGTTATGTGACTTGTAACTACTCCATAATTTTTATAAATTAAATTTGGTCCAAAGTCTAAAAGAACTACTGAGTGGAAAAGTGTTATGGTACTGTTTTGTGACACCAGCTCTAAAAATCAATAGTGCTTGTTTTCCAGGCGCCATAATGCAAATAAGACGATGAGTTCAACACTCATTGAAAACATAACAGCGACTAAGAATTAAAGGCCCCAAATCTCTTATGAATATCCCCCTAAAGTGAATATTATGATTACAAAATGTAATGTAATGTATGAAATATGAATAACAATCTGCACAGTACAGTAGGCCTACAGTACAAGTCATAATATTTTTTCATTATTTTGTTCAAATGGAGGGAAAATAAATCTATAAGTATTTCACTGATTCTAAATGATAAGTGTTAAGGACATAATCTTAAATCCCTCCCCCTGAAAAAAAAAAAGCAAAAAAGCGTTACCGTAATGCATTTAAAAGTACAAAATATAGGAAAGATAAATATATACTCACATTGCAGAATCCACGAACACTAACACACAAATCTGAGCACTCTGATCTAAAACATCTTATTCCATAAATGTTAATTCATACCAAATACATTAATAGTAATAAAATCTGGCCATCTTTGTGGTTTTCTCTCTATTTATCTTTCAAAAGCTTGTACTGAGAAATATAAGTAGATTCTATATAGATTCTAACTTTATGATGTCATCAATGATGTCATCATTGCCTATAGGTCATGAAGTGTATTTTACCAATGAATGATATTTCTTAGAATTACTTACAATCAACCTTTTGAATCTTTACAACATTATTATATATTAATAAACACAATCTTTAATGCAGATACAACATTTTTCCATTGTTCATGTAAAATGTTAAGCGTGAAACTATTGTATCTGCCATTTTACATTTTTTCACTTAAAATTATAAAACAGAATTACACCCAAACATTTATTAAAAATCAATGATGATTTTGAGTTATTATATAAATATTGTTAAAAACAATTTTGCAGATACAAGAATTTCTCTTTTTTATTAATCATGACTGCTTTAGTGTGAAACTATGGTATCTGCACCATGTCAGATACCATAGTTTCACGCTAACTATATTGCTTCATAACAGATACAACATTTTCACACATATGACAATTTAAGAGTTTGTTATTACACTTGATACTTAATATTTATTCAGAAGATATATAATCAGGATAGTGATGTATTCATGCAAAAAAGTGATTTTTTGTGAATATGTCAGATACAACAGTTTCACGCTAAACCCTCGATTTGTTTGAACTATGAACCGATAACTGTACTACTTCCCTTTATATGGCAAATGGGGTATTTTCTGTATACGGTACCGACGATAAATAAGCTCAAATAGAACAATTAGTAACATGGGTATTCCCATTGCAAATATAGAGGTTTGATTTCAAGAAATCGTCAGCTACTGATATACAGAGAATATAGGATATATATAACCAATATAGCCAGACAAGGACAACAACCAGGTAATGACGCCCGAGACAACATGGCGCAGGCCTTGTTCTCCTCCAGCGACGAAGTCGAAGCACATCCGGCTGATTTAGTCAAAGGAAACCATCATCGTCTCTATAACAAGTTTGAGAGAAAAACTACCTAAAATCTATCCGAAACCTTGAATAAGTTCTGATGAAGACAATACTGGTAAATATTTTATATATTTTCAATTTGTCTAAAGGACTGCAGGGACTGAAATTCCGCAATAAATTGGTGTTGCCTTTAGTTTTGTATTTTCTTACTTCTTTCCGTTTCAGAAAACCCCCTTGTCACCATCTCGTGTCCGCTGTTCGTATTTACATTATCTTCGCGCCCGAACACGTCCAATACAAACAAGTAAATTAAAAAGTCTAGTACGTAAAGAAACAGTCCACGAACGATTTAAAAGTGCTATTTCACGTAGGATAGCTTTACTTAATTTTGCCCTGCTTTAACTGTGATGAAAGCGACTATTTATATTCAAAATACATAACACATTTGAGTCGGTCTTAAGAAGCTTAATATCGATAGAAATTAAATACAGTGTAATAATTATACATAACAAGTCAAATTTATAATTTCTGTGAAATTGTCTAGTTAAATTTATTACAACTAGAAAAATTAAGTTCTAAGTCCAAGAAAGGGAGATAATAAAACAATCATATCGCTTAAATTACTTAATAGCTGGAAAAAGAATACAGAATGTTCATCATAAATATAGAAAATGACACAATAATGGTACGTGAGTTAGTGAAAAATGAAGTTTCAAAATAATGACTGTAATGCGCTGCCTAAATTATCCCAGAACCACTACAATTTTAACACAAAGACTAGCAAAAGGCGTAGGGTTGTATATAACCTATAGCCACTAAATCCGTAACAAACAAGAGCATATGGGCATCCCATTGTCAATATAGATTTGATCTCAAGATGCTGAGAGCAATTGTCAGATAATGAATCAGAGGGACCTGCCCCTTTTCCGTCATATTTTCAAGAAGCAGCTGTGTCTCGCATTCTTAGCTTCACTATGCCCTAGTATACTTAGGGATCTCAAGAACCATCTATCTAGCAAGCTGCGCCTGCAAACTACTAAGGGTTTTGTTCAATTTCGCAATTTATCAACTCCGATCTCAAAAGTTAATTTAGGTTACCTACGTGATTCGAATGGAGGAACGAAAATGGAAAAGAAGAAATAGGAACTTGCATGTTATTTCAATACTTGGACATTTCTGAGAGTGGCTAGCTCTTTTTTAGCACTAGAATCATAAGCCTTTGATTTACGATAAAGAAAGACAAACGATCGTGTGTTAAAACAGGCTTACATGTATAAGTAACAAGTACCCTATATCAGTCTTGAGATTTTTTGTATTTTTGTTTGAGCAAGCCGTTTCGATATTATTTAAGATACAAATTTTAATTCAAACGTCTTAATCATATTCCTGTTGTTGAAAAACTACATCTTTTTGCTTTTATTATGAACCGCTACCCGAATTAGTTCCCTTTATAAGCAGATATGGTCAAAAATGCTCTCTGTTAAAATATAAGACCTTTTTAAAGTGAATATTTATTTCAAACCATTGCAATGTTATAAAACTTCGCATTTGGAACAACAGAAAATTTGCAATTCTATTTCATTCATTTATTCAAACAATAATTTGATAGTATATGCAAGCGCTGAAACACGTCGTAATGATGTAATTTTTTCAGTTTAATACAAAGATTAGCAAAGGGCGTAGGGGGTGTATATAACCAATTGTCACTAAATACATAACATTCAAAGTCATATGGGCATTGTCAATAGAATTTTGATTTTAAGAGGTTTAAAGCAATTGTCAGGTCACGAAAAGAGAGATCTGTCCTAGAGACATGCCCTTTTTCCTTCAGTACCTTCATTATACTGACCAACAGCTGTTTCCTGCACTCTCACCTTCATTATGTCTTAGTATACTTTCGTTTCATATGTTCATTTAGGTTAGATATGTATACTGAATGGAGAAACGAGAAAAGGAAAATGTCATTTCAGTTATTGGCTATTTCTGAATGTGTTAGCTCTTTACGTATTGGAGTTGTTATTTATTAACTTTAAATAAAGACATAAAAGACCACCGTGCTTACGCAGGTTTACATGTATTAGCAACGAACTCCTTTCGGAATCCTATCTTACTTTTGAAATTTGTGTATTTTTATTTCGGTTAGGCGTTTTGGTAGTACTCAAGATATAACTTTTAACTCAAACATCTTCAATAAATTACAGTGGTCGAACATCTGAATCTTTTCTCGAGTTCAGAGTTGTTTCTACTCTTAACCGCTAACCGCTAGCCGTATTAGTTCCCTTTATATGTAGATTTGGTAAAAAATGCTCTCTCTTAAAAACAGAGCTTTCGAAAGTGAACATCTGTTTCAACCAATTGCAATGTTATAAAACCTTGCATTTGGAACAAAAGAAAGTTTGCAATTCACTTTCTTTCTTTTATTAAAACAATAAGGCAATATATTCTTGTAGCAATATACTTAAAGACCCGCCCGCTTAGCTCAATAGGTAGAGCACTGGATAAGTCATCCATCGGTCGTTGGTTCGACCCCTGGGCAGGGCAAAATTTCTCCGTGACAATTGATCTCAGACATTGAGTCTTATGTTCATTTGTCTCTCACCGCTGATTCAGAGTAGATCATGTGGGAACAGTAGTCAGTCACTTGCGGAGAAATTGGCAATTACTGGTTAGTTATCTAGGAAAACCGGTTAGGTGGGCTGACCGCCGAGATATAACCTATATGTTGAAATCGGCGTTAAACCCCAAAACAAACAAGATCAGCCTTGGTATTTTAATAAATATCGTGATAAAAGATTAGAATTTTTACGTTTTCTATACAGATATCGTAATAATAATAACAAAGAAGGAAATAGAAATAACAACGTTTTCTATACAGATATCGTAAAAATAATAACAAAGAAGGAAATAGAAATAACATAAGGCTAGATTCGAGTGTAAAACTTTATAACAAAATTGCAAATATGCATATGGCAAAGACAAAACCAGATAATTTGTTAAAAAGTGGATTTAAGAATGCTCGAATGTACTGTAATTTATCAAAAGAGACGTTCATATATTTCTTTGACTACTTTAAAAAAAAAACATTTTAATGCTGTTTAAGGTATCTTATTTTAATGAAATATATATACTAATGAATTTAAAGAGATGTTTGATGAACTGAATGTTGACATTAGTAGAGTAGCTGGTGTTTTTGAAAATCTACATAGTAAAATTATTCATATAGGATGTAATCAGAGTAATTGGAAGCATCCTAGTAAGTTTCAAGTTTTCATTTTTATACAAGAAAACAAGTATCTTTATCAGTGCAGTAATATTTAATTTAAGGTATCAATTTCTTGTTTGTTTGTGTTTTATGCATCAGATGTAATTGTTTTTAAAGTCATGAGATGTTGCTATTGTCAGCCCTATGTTTCGTTTTGGTATGGTTGACGTATTGCAGCTATACATCTTCACACACATACTGTCTGTCAGCGTATCGCCAGTCTTACCTGTTGCAAGTTATTATTTTTATTCGTTTCAATAATGTTTCAACACTCAACACTAAACTATTATATAGATATATTGATAATAACGAAGAAGGAAAGTTTATTAATAAACAATATTCACACGCTTTGTTAAAAAGTAACGTTTCACTAATTATACAATTATATATAAATTAACCATAGTTTATGACAAAATGAGAATGATGTTTTAGCAACATGCTTTTTTTAGATTGTTTTACCAATACTTAGTGTTAATATTGTTAAATTGTCTTTTCATGCCTTTTCCACTTTATGTTTACTGTTCGCTGTATGATTTTTATTTTGCCACCAGAGTGGAATACTTTAAATAAAACTTGAAACTGGAAAACTTAAAATACTTGACAAAGAAACCAACAAGTTTTAACATAAGTTCAAATTTTGCTGATCATATACTGATGGAATATTCGAGTGCATTCAATTTTCTCCTTTTAATTTATGTCATTGAAGCGTTTCTTGAAAGTTGACCTGTGTCAAGCAATGGACTTTATTATTAGGCATTCTTTGTATACACAAAACGATTGCTAAATCTGTGAAACGTAACGTTAACAAAAATCTCGTTTGGTATGTTCAGAGCAAAGACTTTACTCTTCGGATGTCACAAAACGCACAATCCCAAAGCTTTATTCTACTAAGCATAGAAGCTGAATTAAAATCTAAGGAAAAAACCACTGATGGAACGTCGAATAGGAATGCTGTTGGAGCAACGTCAGAGAAATGTCGGTATGCTCACGGCTGACATTTTAGCAAGAGACGTCGCACGGCATTTTAGCCAACATAATTTGACAACTAGTCGACTGCGGAATAGACTCAAGCAAACAAGGAACGTCGCTGATGGACCAAGATCAGACAGGCCTCGTAGAATCACGCCACGAGTACGTTTTATAACGACGTCATCTCGACGTAACAGATTGTTTTCAAGCCAGAAGTTAGCCCGTCTCCCAAGGAATGTCAATAGAACTAGAGTTTGTGACAGGACGGTCAGAAACAGGCTGCGCGCCGTTGCAATCAAAGCGTGACGACCTTACTTTTGCATTTCATTGACGTCTAGGCACCTTCAGGAACGACAACAGTTGATTGGATTCATCGCAACTGGACAAGTAGGCAGTGGAATGACGTTCTGTTTTCAGATAAGTCCCGATTCAACATCTCCTTATCTGACGGCAGGATTCGCGTTTGGAGAAGAGGCTGGCTCTAGACAAGTAGGCAGTGGAATGACGTTCTGTTTTCAGATAGTCCCGATTCAACATCTCCTTATCTGACGGCAGGATTTGCGTTTGGAGAAGAGGCTGGCTCCAGACAATGTCGTTGTACGTGAGCATTACGGTGGAGGTAGTCTCAGGGTATGGGATGACTAATCTTGTTACAGTGCCAGGAAATTGACTGCAAAAAGTTATTGAGATTGTTGTTATACTATTTCTGCAACAGCGTAATCGTGAAAAATCCTAACATTTAAACGCCTGCTCACATATAGAATGGTGTACCTAGAATGTTAAACGACTTAACTCCATGAACGTGCTACATTTGCTTACAAGACCACCGAGCCTCTCTGCTTTTTAATACTTATGGGACCACTTAAGTCGGCAGTTAAGAGAACGTCATGACATTAACACCTGATACAGATGTCACCGCGAACGTTTCCTTCAGGATTATTCCGACGTCATAAGAAAGCTGATTTGTACCATAATACGAAGTTGTGTTGCAGTCTTGGCAGTTGTAGACACTCCGGGTACTGAGAATTGCGTAATTTTACTCCCTGGTCCTCTTACGTGGAACAGACACTTTACGCAGCAGAATCATGCTATGACATTGATGCGTATCTTCTACAATTAAAAAGATAGTTACGAATAAGTACTTGGTTTTATGAATTTTTTAACCCTACACTAACTTAAGGGTTCATGCATTTTCGAACTTGCATAACCTTTTTCCATCAATATAATGTTATATGCAGATATAACTCAAGGTCAAAGAACTGCTCCCTGTAAAAATAGCAACGAGTCAGGTCAGTTAATGTAACGTTTCCATTACATCCACTACTTCCATCACATTTTAGATTGCAAAAATGTATCAACATAAAACAGTATGTACATAGGCAGCATTTCTATTTTGTTTCAATAACTTTTTAAACATTCGATGAAATGGATTAAGAACAGGTTTTGTTTAACTATTCGAGGAAAATATTTCAGTTTTGTCTTGCTTAGTTTCATTACAGCCTTTAAAACCTGATATCACTGACCATATTACCTTCAATCTGAAAATGTGTTGATGTATGATAAAATCATGTTTTCCACGTTATATTCCACATCGCCGAAGCAGTAAAATTTCAGCTAAGCAATTGAAGGTAAACTTCCAACTATTTTCTATGAAACCTTTGAGAGAAAAATATTCTTAAAGAAACCATTATGAATGGTGCATATCTTGAGTTAGATTCAATTATATAAAAAATGTCCGAAGTATTTTAAGTAAAACAAATTTATGATAGCAAATTTAAACAAATCTATTGATGGTATAACGTTTAAACTGCCCCAAAACTAAGTATTCAAAATTAGTAAAACGAACAGGGCATTCCTTTATTTGGTTTGGGTAAATTTTCCATTTCATTGTATATCTATTTTTGCATACATTTCTGATTATTTTGGTTGAAATAATATTTAGTCCGCCCACTATATTGTTCGATTAAAGGGAACTAGCTGTGAATCCATAAACAACCTCTTACCACATTTGACAAATATTGAAATGACGTAAATAAGCCTGCAAGAAATGATTGAAAAGAACGGTTGTGCTTTTTTGAGCGTTCCAATCATCTTAAATGAAGGCGTGTTAAAATGCCTATCAGAAAGGATTTTATTTTGTGAAAGCCTAACAATATTATTGGATATCTTGCTTTGTGAGATATTAGATTATACTGCTGTCTCAGACATTTACTCATCATTGTCCTTTTCCAAAATGCTTTGACTCAGAACTACACAACTAACATTAAATGCAAGAATCATAGAGAAACTGCTATTGATGTTTATGTACATTTTCAGCTATTTCCATTTTCGGTGTCATTCCTTTTTTAGATTGAATAATTATAGCAGACAAAATAGCAAGAGACAAAATAAGTATTGATACTAATTTCACAGTGTAGACAACACACTGACTTAACAATGGTAGGCCCAAAATGTGAATGTACACACCTTTTTATTTTTTTCATTTTCATTTTTAGTTTTTAAGATAAATTCCTGTGATATACTGCAAAATCAATATTCTTTTAAATAATGAAAGATACGTCCGTCAGTTTTATTGAAAGTACTTTTGATAAATTGGCATGTACATTAATCCATCAGCTAATATCATTGAGCTTACTCTTTGGTTTATGGCTTCTCTCGGAGTAATTAACTTAGATATTTTAATCAAAGTTCTTATGATAAATGGAACACTTCCTGTGTTCATTCTTGAAGCCGGATATTTGAAATCAATACTTGTTCAGTCTTTAAGACATTGCAATATCTTGAACAGTTCTACCAAGGTCATTTCGGCATTATTCATAATCACCTTTATTCGTAATGCAATTATTGTTTAATGACTTCATTATTAGATAGAACACTAACTTGAATTCAGTAAAACTGAAAAGTGAACATGTAAATGTTACTTTCAAATTATTTGATATGTTGAATAATATGCAAAGCTGTGTCAAGTCGATGCTGTTTTAAGAATGCATCTTTTATTTCTTTCTTTTCTGAACTAAACATGACGCATACTTTGAGTTTTCTTTAGAATGTAATTTGAGGCCAGTCAAGCTCAAAAGTAGGAGAAGGAGAAATGTGACTAATTTGTAAACTATTGATTAAAAAAACTACAAAGAAATCATGCAATTCTCATATGAATGAACTTACATACAAAGCAGACACTACGACTTATAGTTGCAAGTAGAAGCCACTGCCTATTATTGATTTAAGGCGATCTTAAATGCACTAAAACAGAAGAAATGGTAAAAAGTCAGGTCTTAATAAATAATTCATAAGAGTAAGAGTAAAACATTATCTTAAATAGCTCTATATCATTATTCAGGACTAGGGAATGGCCTTTAATATATAAATTCGTAAGTCGACAGTAAAATATCTTAATGTGAAACTGTCACAGTTTCTACCTTACATATATTCAATGACAAGTTAATTAAGTATACCAGATACACGTTCTACATGTTAATAAAACATTTCCTGCCTATTCGATAAATTTACAGAGGCAATTATGATGTACGACAAGGTCTCGTAACAAGCCTTACTTTGATATTTTGGTCATGGTTATTAAAGTCTACCATACTTACACTTTTAATATTGTAAGTTTAAGTTTCTGTTCCTTAAACGTGTTTCCAATATTTCATCGTGAATCAGTAGACAGTAATACTGTCTCCATCCAAAAAGGATCAACTACAATTTCAGATCTTATGGTCTAAATAATACTTACTTCTTTAATACACAGATAAAGCTTTTTTATGTTATGAATGAAAAATGGATTAAATCTCGCATCGTTTTATGTTGCATCTGCGCACAAACACAATATTATCGCTTTAAATCTCATTCTCAGGACAGCTGTACTGGAAATAGATTTAATGCAAGCTACCGAGGTTTAGAAACAAATCTCTTTACTAGGTTTCTTTTGAATAACAGTCAAATAACAATGCACTAAGGCATTTATTACTTGTTTATTTTGGAGCTGAATTCCAATAAACAAGAACGCAATGAGTAATTTGTTTTTTGTCATCCCGTTTTTCTGGAAGGAATCGTACAAGTAGGCTATCCTTACGATCAACATTAAAGATGTGGTCTTTGTGAGAGAAGTGAGAAAAGATTGTCTTTATACTTTTTGAAGCACTCACCATATTTCAGATAAAATATATTGAACTAGGCTAACTATATGTTTTTTCACACTGCCCAAAAATGATTAAGATTATAAAAACATAGAAACAGTGTTTTAATAGTTTTTCTTTATTGAAAAACCGACCGTTTCACATATACTTATAGAAGCAAAAATGACAATTTAAAAATTAACGTTCGCCTACGTCTGAATGATATATAAATAACATTGCAAAAATACAAACGAAAAACAAATAGCTTTATTTATATATATAAAAAAAAATATTGTTTATCCTTCATCAATAGGCGGAAGGATGTATTAATGGTTTCTATTCGTATGTTCATCCGTCCTTATACACGCAGCAGCAAACCTCTAACAATGTTGAAAAATTTGCTGAAACCAAACATAAAGATAAAGGGCATTGAGAGAAAATGCAGTGTACAAAGGTCATAACTCTAGCTTGCTCGGTTTTTAATTTACCTCCCGCTTAATATATTTTGCTCGTCCAGATTAGACCGTATATCCTAAAGTTTTATAGTGAATCCATTCCTATTGCACAGACAGATAGAAATCCTCTAGTGGGAGTGCAGTGTCTGACCATAACTATACCTTCCCTCATTTTTGAACCATGCTCATATATTATATTGCTAAAAGAATGTCAAAACACAACTCAAAGACTACTTAAGGGATTGTATTGATATTTAACTCAGTGATAAATTACATTCAGCGAATCTGTAATGTACAAAAATCATAATTCCGCCTTGCCACATTTTTTATTGTCTTCCTTTATTGTTTTGTTCGCAAGAATACTTGAAAGCTATAAAAGTGATATTGTTAATTTTTCACACACTGATAGAAAACACAAAGAGAAAGTGCAGTGTGCAAGAACCATAACGCTGTATTGAATGATCACCCTTTACTATGTTCTATAATGCTTCTTGTGTACTTTAAAATTGTCCAGAGCACAACTCCATTTTCAAAAGGATTCGATCGTATTGCATACAATGTTTAAGGACCTCAAGGAGTGTAGGGTTGGGGCGGATTGCAGTGTCTAAGAACCATAACTCTACCTTGCCACGTTTTTGAATTATGGCTATTAGAATTGGTAAAACAGAACTCCAAAACTACTGAAGGGATTTAGCTGGTATTTCAAACTCTGATAGATTACATTGAGTGGATGCACTTTCTCTCAATATCATCTATCATTGTATTAAAAAATAACTGAATTGTAAGTTAAGAGCTATGTTCTGGACAAAACAGATCATAGTAAAGAGAAATTATTCAAAATAGAAGCAAAGACCGTTATGAATACTGAAAACACTAGACGTAAATCCAATAAGTTTAAACTAATAAATTCAAATTCCGCTGAATAAAATGATAAAGATATCGTATGTAGACATTGCCTAACGTACAAGGACTATTCTCTGTGTAAGAGAACAAGGAGTCGGGTAAGTAATGCTTACGTTTCCATATTACAAACAAATGTCAACATAAAACAATATTTATATTAGCAGCATTTGAGCCACGTTAGTTTCAATTCCGTTTGAAGACTTTTCAACAGCCGATGAATTAGACAATGTTTTGTTTACCAATTCAAGGAAAATATTTATGTACTGTATTGTTTAGTTTCATCAAACCTGTACATTGATAACAGTGAAAATAGTATGTGTTTTAAATCATTTTAATTTCTTCTCTTCTAAATAGATCCATTAATCACCGACTTATTGTATAATTCAAACAAACGCCGATATCAGTCATCTTTTACGTTTTATTGCTGGACCTTTTAGCATTTCTAAAGATGTTTAGCTACCGCTTCAGGAATAGTTTAGCAGCAAAATATGTTTGTGTGATGCTAGATTATGTTTTAAATATGTTTGCCACCGCATCAGGAATTCCGATCACTGAATATTAATATTATTATTAAATATTAAAAATATCCACGGCTTTTTCCAGAATCAAGAAAAAATGATGTTAAATATCTCGTTTTTGATACATCAAAAGAGGATTCTTGGTGTAAAATCCTCTTTTAAAATATCGAAAATTTTATGTTCATTTAAGATAAAAGTAATGTTTTCCACTGAAGTTATATTTCATGTCGCTAGAAGCAGTAAAATGTCAGCTCAGTAACTGACAGCAAACTTTAAACTTATTTTAATAAAAACATTCATTTGACACATCCCATTATTTATGGGCACAATATTGCATTGTTTTTTTTTGTTGCAGTAAATTCAATTATAAAGATAAGATGTCTCGTGTGTTTTAGGTACTAAAAAATGTGAATTTATTACAGCAAAACTATAAAAATGATGGTCTTGCGTAAAAAAACTGCATTGTAACTAATTTTAAAGTTGCAAAAACGAATAGAGCATGTCTTATACTGGGAAGATTCTATACATTACATTGTATATTAATTATTTATTAGATTCCTCGTAAGTTCCTGATTGTTTGTGTTGGCATTATTTTCAGCCTGCTGACTATATCGGTCGATTTACCGAACACGCGATGAATGCCTCACAAACTGTCACCAGATGTGAGAAATACTCTAATGCGATTTGATAATTAACAATAATAAAAAAAAAAATAACGTCAGCCAATAAATGACGTGAAAATAAAAGACAGCATACAAGACATGATTGAAAGAACGTTGATGCTTTTTTATGTTTTCAAATGAAAGCGTGTCAATAGGACCATTCTGACAGAAAAGGTTTTTGTGAAAGCTGATTAAAGATATTGCTATATTGATAATTAATTCACATGCTTCACTACAACTGAATGAGTATAATTTCTTTACTAAATTTAATGCAAAGCTGTGTAAAAGCAAATGCGTCTGAACATCCATCATGTGTTTTGGTCTTTTTAAATTAAACCGGTCACATAGTTAGAATTTTCTGAAAACGCCACTTTCTGATAAACAATACCCAACGTACGAGAACGTGATATATGATTATTTTTTAAACTATTTATTCCAAAAACAAAATACCACGTAGTTCTACTATGTAATGATACAAACTAGACGCTACCGCAAAAACTTGCTGCCGTCCTGGATTCATTTAAGTAACTCTTAAATGCATTAAAACAAAGTAAATTGAATAAAACAAGTCTTAATAAATATTTTAATCATTAAAACTGATCGTCAGTTGCTTAAGTGAAAAAAATACCCCCAAAGAGGCATACCCTAGCTCTTTTAGTATTCAAATTCCTTCAAAATCATGTTACTGTTAATGATAGATAATAATTGAATAGTTTAGTACTTAATGTGATGATGTCTGTCAAAAGTACAATAGGTAAACTAGACGCGTTAATACTAAGCTTTCGATATAGGTTTGTTAGTTTGCCTTTTTTGGAGTGGATATCTTTTTTATTACAAATGAACATTTTTCGTTGTCTGTATGCCTAGAACATAGCTGTGTTCATCTTTAAATTATGTTTAATTCATTAGTCTATGAGTCAATAATATGCGATTTCTATATCATCGGTTAATTTGTAGGAATGTCCTTTGATATAAAAATTCAGAAATGGACTGTAAAATATACTTTGAAATACATTTGTATTTCAGTTTCTACCTTATGTTCAATGACATATAAATTGGAAATATCACTTTTCACATGATGCAAAATTTAGTTAAAACCGTTCCCAGGCGATTCGATAAATTTACAGAACCAATTACGATGTTTAACAAAGTCTCAAAACAAGCCATACTTTTATTCTTATTCATGTACACGAAGATCATATGGAACACAAACAAATTACAAAACTCGATGCAACGCAGCAAATCATTGAAATTAGATATGTCTAGCACATTTACACTTTTTATATTGTCAGCTTAAGTTGCTTGTCCATGATATGTTCTTACCACATCTTCATCTGTCTAAATGCTATCACTGGACATTAATGTTATCACGGCCAATTAGAAATGAAAAAAATAACGTATTCTAGACTTGCATCGTTTTATGTTGCTTCTGCAAACATACGCAGTAATGTAATCGGTTTAAATGCTCCGTATAAATCAGCAGCTTAACTCATGAAATATATTTTTTGTCGACGACATATGACGAGAAACTAAAGGCTAGAACCTATTAAACACCCGTACTAGATTATGCCCATGGTGGTCCGTCCGCTTTGTATTTGAACTGCTTGAAGGATATTCATGAAACTTGGGTCAAATGTTATATCTTATTTAGCTGACAAGCAGAACCCACATTTTAGACCCATCACTTTTAAGTCAAGGTCACAGTTCAAGGTCAGAAATTTGAACCATAGACTACCTGTCCAGCCCATATCTCCTTTACCCCCAGCTAAATACTGATGAAAGTTTTGTTGGATATTCATCACTTCAAGGCAATGTGCTGTGACGGTGAAGTTGCACAATTTTAATTAATATTTTGGGTAAATTTGTTGGCCGTTTTCTATCTCTTGAACCGCTTGCATTTATTCAACATTTCAGAAACATCGCTTTAACGTCAAGGTCACAGTTTAAAGACAGTATCTCCTAAACCTCTTTCAGGATAATAAAAAATGGTCAAAATTGATCATTCAGGCAACCTGTAGAACTAATATATCTAGCACGTTTAGTGCACTATGCTAGAAGTTGGATAATACACTCAACAAAAAAATAAGGGTCAAGGACTTATGACAGCAGTTCTTAAAGATATACTCTTTTACTTGCTGAAGTTTATATCCAACAAAAAATAATTATATCTGTGACAAATTTAAACTAAAAGTAACATGATTTGCAGCATGTCCCAGGCATGTTCTATTGGGTTCATGTCTGGACACCTAAGTGGCCATTCCATAGGTTCAACACCTTGGTCGTCAAGGTACTTACAGACAATTCTCGCACGGTGAGCTGTAGCATTGTCGTGCATTAACACGAATTCCTGGCCGACTGAACCAGCATATGGAATGATGCGAGGTCGGAGAATCTCGTCAATATAACGTCTAGCAGTAACTGTGCCGTGAAGGTCTGTACGCCCGTCGTAAGAAATGCCCACCCAAAGAATAACAGAGCCACTACAAACTTGTCATGTTCGGATATGCAACACTCGCTGAAGCGCTCATTTCGCTGACGCCATACACGCCGATGTCCATCAAGGAAGTCCAGGCAAAATTTGAACTCGTCGATGAATAGCACATTACGAAAGTTCCTGAGTTGCGAATTAATGTGATCTCTGGGAAACTCCAGACGAGCCGCACGGTGCACGTACCATAGGACGGCGATTTAGAGGAACAGCCGAGTCAAACATATGGCGTTTTGCCAGGACAACGATGGCACGGTTGACCTTGGACGTCTTCTCCGCAGTCGACTGGCGACGGCGCCTGTGCCAGATACTTTTGCATACATGCCAAGTCTCACGCCGTGATGCAAAAACTCACGTATTTTTAACCCTTTAAGTTTTGCCAAGGTCGTTGGATTACACTTTGACTAACACTTTGCTCATAGGCCACCTCGCGCTGCGTCTTCCCTGCCAGCAGACGACCGACTGCTCTGGCTGCCTCAGCCTCCGACATGTGTCTTCTAGGCATCAGAGATTCTTCACACTAATCAGTTCTATAGTGTAACAGATGATTCTAATCAAAAATTCAAATTAGAACCTGTTCATGTCACGTTGACTTTATTCTATACATTTGAGTTTCACCTGATTTTGAGGAGTGGGTGTGTTTGCACGGACCTGCACGGGATCACTGAGCTGTTACGGGTAGATAAACACGTATATACACAAGTACTAGTGTGCCTTAAAGAAAACATAATTTAACTTCTGCATGAACATTTTTGCATTTAAAAAATCTATGAACCTAAGTCTTGACCCTTAATTTATTTTGTTGAGTGAACAAAGCTTCTTTCGGGTGAATATATTGCCCCTCGTCAGAGAAGCTCTTGTTACTCCTTTCTGATCAGTTAAAGTAAAAGATTTATGTGTATGGATCTCTCTCACGACCAAAGGTTTATTACCTCTGGGCATTATGAAAGTAAACAAGATAGACCACCTAACCGAGTGTTCGAAGAGTCTATGACATCACCTAACAAAAATTTTAAATTGTTTGAATTTTAAAAATCAAAATAAACTGCATAATATTAAATTGACATCTTTCTCAAGAAATTAAACACATAAAATGCCTTATTATTAAAGTATTGTTTTATAATAGAATAATGTCTTTTATATCAATAGCCTCGTATAGCATAATTATCGTTGCCATTAACTTAATTGTAGCGGCATGATAGCTTAGAAACGGGTCTTAGTTCTTTCCGTTTAATTGATTGTTCTGTCTGCAACATGAGCATGTTCCTTTAGTTAAGAATTTCCGTTAAGCTCGTTGTTAATGTCTTATATAACAATATCAATTCCTGTCGTCTCGCTATTACAGGGACCAAACAAGACATGCAATCTTCCACTGATAAATTCTTGTTTGTTGTCAGATCCATTAAATAAAGTGGTACTTTACAAAAGTCACGTCAAACGAAAATTCTGCAGTGAAAACATGCTTGATGACGTACACAGTAAGTACAGTTACGTAGTAATTGACATGTTTATTGTCTCTGCTGACAGAAATGTAAATGATTCAAAAATTTAAACACAATCTCCGCCTTAAACTGTTAAGTCAAAGTTGATGAAACTTGGCTGGGACTTTCCTTGCTTAAAGCCTTAACGCCTTTTTGAAATAATTCCATTCCATGCAGGAAGCTTGCTCATATGGTAATACTAATGATTATTTACAATCATGTCTAAATCTACCTGACCGAGTACACATACTGCACTGTAGTTTTTAGCATTGTCTTGTGTCATGTCCTTTGAATCACTTCTGGCCAATCCCAATGGTCACACGTTTGGTATAAATACAGGGTAACATTTAAAATCGTTCTTGCATGAAAACACAAGGCACATAGTTCTATGTACACATAAATCTTTATCTGTTAAACCCATGCCATTGTTACTGAAACTTTGCCCCTGTGGTCATATTCTGCTCTGACCCTAGGGTCAATTATTTCACAAACCTGTATATCACCACAATTGAACATTGCACTTTCACAATCCAGACACCACTTTAAAAGTCAATAATTGTACGTGAATAAACACTTATTGTCAGAACCTACATAGCAAAAATGCTGCACTTTTAAACATATTTTAGTTGGAAAAGTCACCATAAAGTGCACTTTTTTCATGAGTAAGAATTTTGAAGGAATAGACATGCTTTAGAAACAGGGAGTGATTTCAGATTAATATAACATCTCATTGTGTACAAAGTAGAAAGAAAAAAAATGAAAAGAAAAACGCATATCAGGAAAAACCACAGTCAGGAAACAGATTCCCTACACAGCTAAAACGTAGAGGAACAAGGAGCATAAATTTTTAAAGTTATCAGTTACAAAAAGAGACACCAGATACAATTAACGGTAATAATTTGCAAGATAATATTTATTATATTCGATATGTAAAACGTACCTATATACAGTGAAACAATAGCCAAAGATGATATTTGTCAGTATTTTAATTTTCTGTCTAGAATAAATTGAACTTATATAAGTTTTGTTATTTACGATAATCAATGAAAACAAAATATCATAAGTAAGATAACGATAATGCTTTTACTTTTTTTGTCATTCCTTAAGTCGTAGAACCTAACGTAAGCAAAGGCAGTATAGTATTTTCTCATTATAATATTGTTATCTTTTAGTTGCCAAATTTTAAAAGATAACTAAGCAAAATATCTCAAGGACACTCACCCATGTTTACGTCTTACACTTGATATTAGGAGACATGCTTATTGTAAAGTAGAAATCTTATGATGTCAAATCCATATCGTCTGAAAACGTGTTAATGTAATCAATCATATAAATCCTACTTTCATGCTGTAAGCACGAACTCATTTGCTTTTCATTTTAGACAGAGGAAGAAGTAACAGTAATAACATGTTTAAGGAAATCACAAAATCACATTGGGAAATGTTTTTTTCTTTTTATATACATGCAAGAAAATAGATAATTTAAACATATTTCATTGTTCATTTCTTAATAATTTCGTAAACCATTAATATAATATTTCAACAAGAAAGATACAAGCCATGCTACATGTAAGAGGTAGATCGTGTAAATACTGAAAATTGACACTGGGTGTTAAAAGCATTGTCCAAATGATTTGGTTTTTAACAAACATTTGACCTTAAAGTTATATCCTGTTTATAATTTTGATAATCTTAAACGTGCCTTTCTGTTTATTCGGTTTTCTGTTCAAAGTTACTTTTGCGTATTACAATACTTATACTTATATCCTGTTTTTGTTTTGTTTGCATTACTTAAATGTGCATCAGAACCAGTGGTTTGAAATATGTAGACAAAATTTTTTAAAGATATAATAGAATTATCTGTGAGCTAGCTTCATAATTGAGAGCTTTCAATTGTCATGCCATAAGGTATCACATAGTCTTTCAACTCGGCAAAACTATGCAACAGATTAAAAAGCAACATATGTGAGCAGTCTTCACCTTTTCTAAAATATAATGTTTCTACAACAAAATAATAATTTTGATATTGTAACGGAATATTGTGACAATAAATTCAAGAATTTTTAGCCTAGCTCAGAGTTATAAAATCCACACAAATCATTGTCTAGTGACCTTCTACCATCTTGATTGAAACTTTGTTCCTTGAGCCATTTTTGCCTTCGCCCCTAGGTCAAATATTTCACATAGATTTGTATAGACAATTTTTAAAAAAATATTTTCCTCTCAGACACCATAGGCGGAGACATCTGAAATTTGGAATATATCATTGTCTGAATAACTATATCAAAAGTGTTCAAATTATGTTTCTGGCACATAACAGGCTCTTCCACAGGAATCACAACTCACGTTTTAAACAGAATAAGAAAGTAAAATCTGTAAAATTCTTCCTCTCAGATACCATACAACCCACATTTTTGAAGTTTAACATGAATAATTGTCCAAGGGACCTGTACCACGATTATTAAAATCCTTTGTTTTATCTATCCACATGGTTAGATGTTTCACACAAACAGACTCTGTAAAAAATTCTTGTCAGAAACTATGAAGATGAGTGTTCTGAAATTTAACATAAATCATTGTCATGTGAACCTCTATCAATGCTGTTTAAATTATGCCCCTATATCAAAACTGGGTCCATTCCGGGTACGCGTTTTCTTTCGAAACAATTATGTAGGGAAATCTAAAACAGAAAAATAAATAAATAAAAACTGGTCTTGCTTGAAACCATATGACCATGAGTTCTGACATTTTGCAAGTTGGCATCTATTATCATAAACCGTTAGCCTGATACTTCTGAATATATGATGTTTAGTGTTGTCTTGTTAACCACTACTATTTTGTTTTACCCTATGAACTTTCTAATGTGTTGCTCTAATAGGGTGTCACGTGTTTACATGAATATATTAAGGAAGTTACAATGACATATTGTAACATTTAAGATATTTTTATATAAATCAAATAGCCTAAAGCTTTCATGTTTGGCATGCAGTGTTTTCTAGTATTTTTTTTTACTTTAACTGTCTTTAACTTTTACTTTTACTTTTACAATTCCATTGTTTGCACTTCTGTTTCAGCAGTTATACTCAGCTCACTGATTTAGGCCCCTATGGCTCTTGTATCCAGACTTCTGTTGATCTCCAAGTTTGAGTGGCAGGTAGGTCAGTTTCATTAGTACAGCTTCAATTTGTATTTTTTTATAAATATTTTGATATGTGTACGAATGTAAACTCAAAATGATCCACACACTGAGAAAGGTCTTAATGGAGTTTGAAAGAAATGCGACTTAGAAATCCTAACAAAATTATATTTGTATTTTTTTTCTCTCAAATTCCACAGATAGTTTACAGAACAAACACAATATACCGGCAAACAGGCAACACATAAATGAAAAGAGGAATTACTTTTAACAATGACGATAAGCAACCAAACGCAAAACATTATATGTAGTCTTTTTAGGTGAAATTCAATGCAAATACACCAATTAAAAATTACGTGTATTTATATTTGTCGAAGAGACCGCTCGATATAAGTCATATCACTATTCAGCACATTCAGATTCAACCAAAACATTTTGTTATTGATATAGGTAGGTCAAGGATATAGTTCGCACTTTTCCGCTTTATCCGTCTTGACGAGCAAACGAACACTGTAATTACAGAATGCTGCCTCAAAGGATAATGTAGGAAAGATAAAACTTGGTTCATTATCACAGGAAATATATGAACACTGTCTGCAATATTGACCGATACAATCTTAGTAGAATGCCATTGAGAACAAACTGTCGAATTTATTTGCACTAGTACTGATCAGTGAATATGACACTTATAAACTCAGTAAAATGTTTTCAGGCACTCGTTTCTTATCATTTTCATTGTGTTGCTAAAAATACCTTTTAAACTTAATTATGTCATTATGTTTTATCACAAAATTCAGCTGAAAAGAAAGCTTATAGTACATTTTATAAGCCACTTGATACCTTAACACATTCGATGTTTATGCTCTTCTGTCTTTAACCAGATTCGAATGATGTAGAGCATAAATTTTATAAATCTAACTTATTAAAAAAAACAATTTTTTTTGACTTTATCCTTGTGTGTGTTTGTGTCCCCACTTGGAAAGTTTGAGGCATATAAAATTTATGTTGTCCATACGTCCGTCCGTCTTTATGTATGGGGTCCTATCAAATAGACTTGGGCTCATGAAACGTCATAAGGATGTTGGGCATGACAAGATGACCCAAGATTGATTTTTAAGTAATATGTCAATTTTAAAGGTCATAATGACAGTCTGTGTAAAATCCTTGTCCAATTTATATCTAGGGAACACTCACCAACGAAACTGAAAAGGATGTTGGAAAGGACCAGCAGATGGTACCCACTGATTTTTTGTCAATATCGTAAAAGTCATAGGCAGAGTGACAGTTTGTAAAAAAAAGAAAACTTTTCTTTAGAAAAGATTAAAACAAAAAGAAAGAGAAAAGAAAAAGAAACGGTGTTTCTTTGACAGGTTTAAGTAGTGAGGGCATCAATATCCGATTGACACATTTCTAATTTTTTTTAACCATTTTTAACCTTTATTTAACAGAGATTGCACACTTTTGTTAAGAAATAATATCATGGAAAATAGCTTGATATCCAGTAGGCGTAAAGATTTGACAGATTTGTCACACCTAAAACGTAAGTAAATGTGTGAAAGTAACATTTTTTGGGTTGATGTTATGGAAAAGTAGTCTAAGGCGTTCTTACTTTGCATTGCTAGGCGTTTGATGCAGTTCGGTGTGGGTTCGAAATCCACTGGGAACATGATTATTTATAATTCACCACATCGCTTTTCGTGAAGTGTGGCGATCGTAGAGAGTCTCCCGCTACATACAGTCTGTGTTGTCTTACATTTAACGCTTGTCATCGGTGTGGTGTAAGTTGGACACTTATATCCCGGTTATTTGATTAATCTTATTGGGGTTGTTGCGATGACCGAGTAGTCTAAGGCGTTCTTACTTTGTATTGCTATGCGGTTGATGCCGTTCGGTGCGGGTTCGAATCACACAGGGAATGTGATTAATTATAATTCACAACAACGTTATTTGTGGAGTGAGACGGCCGTAGAAAGTCTCGCCGTACATATAGTCAGTGCTGTCAAACATTTGACGCTTGTCATCGGTGTGGTATGAAGTGGACACTAACATCCCGTTTAATTGCTTAACCTTTTTTTTGTTGTTGCGATGTGGCCGTGTGTTCTAAGACTTTCTTAATTTGCAATGCTAGGAGACTGATGCCGTTCGGTGCGGGTTCGAATCCTAATGGAAACTTTTGACGTGCAAAGGAACACATAAAATTTCAACCGTTTTATTTCCTAAATGAATAAAAACCTTATAAACCGAGCGACACAAGTAACACACAGATAATGACATTTTCTTTGCGAAAAGAATTTTGTATTTTCGTTTAAGTGAGGTGGGCATCTGTAGACTGGGACTTGTGAATAAAATGAATACCAAAATGTCCTTGCAGAGAAAAAAAAGCAATATCGAGGCAATTGACAAAGTTGATTGAAAGGAAGATCCTCAGTATTATACTGAATATTAGATTTTTTAAAGCTCTCAGTAAACACAAACTGGCAAAACCGTATTTAATTTCACATTTTTTTCTCTAAATTTGTCTTAGTTCAAATGAAACTATCACTTTGTGTGCCAACGTTTCTTTCAAGCTTGTTGGTTACTGGAAATTTTAAAATTGTATCACAGCTTTCAAAACTGTCTAAAAACAAATGAATACTATTGCGTTCAGATTTTTTTAAAGCGACTGACTCACAGTTAGGCCGTCGATGAAAAAAAAGAAAATGTTGACTTTATACTTCTAGAAATTCTAGCTTTAGTTATGAAGAACATATCTAAATTAAGTTACTGACTCATTTTGTTACAGAAAAAACGTCACAATATAAAGTTTTACTCACTGTTACCGGTAAAACAATTACCCCGTTAGTCACAGGGTAGATACTTTATTTATTTCATTTATTTTGACGAATTTTGAAAACTAGTTGCAGTGGCTCAGTGTTGTAAATCGTCTCTCTAACCAAAAGGCAATCGTAACAACTCGGCCTTTTCCGACAACTTTGTATAAAAGACCTCGTATGTAAGTGTATGAATACACCAAATGGTAATTACCCCCGGCTTTAATAGAAATATAAACAAACATGGCATAACTCAAGCAGTGTTTGTCTTATGCATTAGAAAAAATGAAAATAAATGTTAATTTAAAGTATAAACATGTAGAGTCTTTAAGAAATGTTTTCAATTTAGCAGACACGACCTGTATTATAAAATAGTCCAATATGGCGCTTACCACATTATTTCCGAGGTGACTTATTGAAGTCGCCCGAGGTGTTCCGAATGACCAAAAGGGCATGGGTTCGAATCCTGGTGAAATCAAAACTTTGTTCTTAGCAAATACATAGACATGTAATATAAATACCCCAAAATTATGTAACACCTATATAAACATAATGCACACATTAAGTACTTAATTATACACGTTCAGTTTGTGTCGTTTGAAAATGACCTCTAATTTTCCTATAAGTACATAAAGGATGTCGAAAATCAATAGTCTCGGCGTTTGAACAGTTAGGAAAACTCGCGATCAAGCTCAAGAGCTCCTCTAAACGACGATCTATTTTGTAGAAAACCATTATTGCAACTGACTAGAATATAACAAATCGATAATCAGTTTACCGTGACATTAATGTCACAAAAGATATCCATTTAGTTGGAATCAGGAAACTCACAGCTTTAGGCTTTATAAAAAATATCGATGTGAGGTTCTATATATATATTAGATATCAAGATATCACATCCGGACTTTTTGATCTTTTTATGTGACTCATATTCTGAAATAAACGTATTTACGTCATTATCTTGTTTAAAAACCTTAACTTTATCAAACATAAAAAATACTGATACATATTTTGACCTATAACTATGATATATATGTATGATTTTTATCAGTAGCATTTCTTGGCTATAGTAACTTTTTTTCTTTTATATTTATATTGCATAGTTCTTATTTATTTTGTAAGCTTAAGTTATTCCTTTCTGTAGAACTACTGAATAGTTTGTTGCTAGACGCAGCCATAATTTTGCATTTTTATAGTTTTTGTAATTGCAGCCAGATTTATTAGTCTAGATCAAATAACATCTAAATCCACTTACCATGTATCAGTAATGTTAATCGGTATGTCAGAAAAACTGAGAAAGGATACCTCAGAATATGTAGGAAAAAGTACCCTGTCTTTCTCTTGTTCAAAATCTATACAAATTATTTCACAGCGTCCGTACTGCGCTGATATTTTGTTTGGTGTATGTAAGATGTTTTAAATGTATGTTACAAAGCGAAAAAAACGTAACACTTCAATCAAAAGAATTAAATCGTTAACAAATATTCTGTCCATGAGAACTGCTACCTTGAATAGCAAGAATCCTATTTTATGGGGGTAGTTCTTGAAGGAGAACCAGCATTTTTCCGTAGTAGAAGCATCATTCTGTTTCAGCAACAATCAACTTTTGTTTTGAAGTAAAACTGAACAGATTTGCAACAGTGTATTTTCGGATTAGAGTACTTAAAAGTCACAGGTATTGTTTCTGCAAGTCGAGTTACTGAATTCTTAAGTATTGGTGGTAGGTAGTGCAAAGGAAAATTTAATGTATCTTAACAATATTTTGTTTCCATGGAAACATACCTTTTATTTTCATTTTCGGTATATATGGAGTGAACTCCCTATAGAGGAGGCACCGTGGTCCAGGGGTAGAGCGCAGGGCTCCGGATCGTCAGAGGCGAGGTTCTCTCACGATGTTCACATTCCTCCACGCTGCGCGATTACTGGTATGGAACCTAGGAAGCAGTCATCGAGCGTGATGAATCTAAGTTGTAAGAACTTGTATCGCAATCGATGTAAAATAAATGAGTCTAAAATCAAAAAGTAGCTCCTTATAAAAGGTTGTTATTACGTTTAAAACACGAAAATGGACTCAGCGCTATGATACTAATGCATACAATAGTCTGAGATACAAACTTTAAGGCAGACACAAACAACATACGGGAGCGCTTCATTAAGTTGGAATCAATAATACTTTCTAAGGTAAATCAATGCAGTGAGGTGCCGTACGCCGTTGACATGATCAAAGCAAACAACTTCACACAAATACAAACGTAACAATATTGTAACTGCTGAATTCAAACAGAAATGGCAAGCAATTAATAGTTTTTATTTGAAATAATTCTTGTATGCCTTACGATTATTATTTTAGTTTCATTCTGTGTAAAAGTTTATGTGTTTAAAATGTTTTATTTATTTTTTTTGTGTTGGTTATTTTTGTTGGTTTTTAGTGTGTTTTATACAATTTAGTTTAACGGCGTTATACTAATCGACCTAACTCAGAAAAGCCAGTACATTCTAGTTATTCTGTGTACGATAACAAGGTCAGAATCTTGAAAGGATATTAACAATAATTTAATTTGCCAGACATCCTGAACTGTCCGGGAAACTGTTATACAATGTACGAATACTTTGAGACATAATAAGATAAGAAGATGCAATACTGAAAACAATGACAACTTACTTTTGAAGCTCATGAGTGATAATGACTCTTCTTACAAAATATCGAAGGAATGTCACTAAATGGATTTTTGTACTTGCATTTAGAGGGTTTTTATCACAACGTGTTTTTTAATTATATAAGTTCATTTGCTGGCATTATAACATGTACTTTGAACGTTAATGGATTATAAATATAAAATTTCATTAAGACCTTGAGGGGCATATCATCCCTTTTCAAAAACTTCCATTTTGCTTTTTTGTGATAAGAAAAACGTCAGATTTAATTAACCGTTACAGGTACCATTGTTGAGACGTACATTAAAGTAATGATTATGCATGTTAGATTAAATTTTATTTCAAAGGTTGGGGAGATGAATATATATCATTTCTTATATATCAATAACTCCAAATATCTAAAAGCTTCCCGTATGGTCGCCTTTCGAAAATAATGGATCTTTTAACAGTAAGTAAGCTTTGCTAAGACTCTTCTAAGAAAAAAGAACAGTGAAAATGTCAACGGGAATCATCTGCATTTAGATATTTTGTATGTTCGTTTATCTGCAATTCTTACAATTTCTGGTGATAATGCTATCTCTAGCACTATGTCAGGGCAAGGGAGGTACCTATTTGTTGTCAGTCCTATCATGCTCTGGACAAGACCACATTGCACGATTGTTGAATGCTCAATATGGTAATTTGTTTGAATTGATCTTTTTCTTGTTTAAACTCTATATAGTATGGTTTTTCTTATACAGAAATATAATTATTTGCTTTTAAAGACAATCACTCTTTGACTTGTACAATCTTTTTGAACAATTAAAGAAACATGTTATAGTGCATTTAAATAGCAATAATAATGATAAAAGTAAGAAAAATGCACTAAGACACTTATAATTTAAATGTCTGTCTTGAGACGGCGACTTAAAAAAACACACTCGTTGTATTTTCACAATGTATATTTTCATTTTGATCTCTCAAGCGCGTTCTGAAATCCACGTTCATTTAACGAAAGTCATTGAAACATAACGCAGGCTGACGCAACGACTGATTTCTTTCTTGTTAGCTCACATGAGCCTTTGGCTCATGGTGAGCTATTGTGACCGGACTTTGTCCGTCGTCCGTCAACAGTTTCATACAAACGACATCTCCTCTGAAACCTCTCAGCCAAATTTGATGAAACTTGCCTGGGATGTTCCTTGCATGAAGCTCTATTAAAGTTGTTAAAAAATTTAATTCCATCGAGAACTCTGGTTGCTATGGCAACTTAAAGGAAAAACTTTGAAAATCCTCTTGTCTGAAACCACAAGGCCCTGAGTGTTAAGATTTGGTATGTAGCATTGTCTAGTGGACCTCTATCAAGTTTGTTCAAATTATGCCCCTTAGGTCAACTTTTGTCCCACCCCGGGGGTCAATTGATTTTACATAGGCTTATATAGTCAAACTTTAAAAATCTTCTTGTCTGAAACCACAAAGCCCTGAGCCTTAAGATTTGGCGTGGGACATTGTCTAGTGAACTTCTACCAAATAAGTTCAAATTATGCCCCTGGGGTCAAATTGGGCCCCGCCTCGGGGGTCAACTTATTTAACATAGTTAAACTTTAAAAATCTTCTTGTCTGAAACCACAAGGCCCTAAGCCGTAAGATTTGGTATGTAGCAATGTCGTGTGAACCTCTACCAAGTTTGTTCAAATTATGCCTCTGGGGTAAAATTTGACCCTGCCCCGGGGGTCAACTTATTTTATATAGGGAAAACTTTGAAAATCTTTTTGTTTGTATAAAATATGAGATCTTTGAATATCTTCAGTTAGAAAATGTAATGTTGCATCTGATGTTTGCTTAACGGTAGACCCTCAGGCAAAGTACTCAGTTGAGCGATCCAGGGCCATCATGGCCCTCTTGTTTTTCTAAATTTTCTTTTCTTACGAACAGTTCTATCTTAAAATCGGTTTGTCAATATAATAAAGTCTTATAATATTTATCAAGTTTTGATCGTCATTCAGAAATGACATCCATATTTTGTGTGGGTGACACTTTCACTTTTCTCTGTAAATTTTAACAAAAGCACTAACGCCGGTTTACTTTTGTCAGACAAACTGTAGTTAATTTGAAAACTTTTTGACGTATAATACTCTTAAGAATAATGTATTGTAGGACCTCTGTTATCTAACGAACGGATAAATTGTAATATCTCAAGGTATTTTAAACACCAAATATAGATACGTAAAGGTAATTCTTAAAGCGACTGACTCACAGAATTAAGCTGAAAAAAATCTTTAAAATTTAAGAGAAGTTAATATACTATGGGAAATAAGCATAATAGTATTCTTCTATACACCATGAAAACTGAACAAAACAAAAATTGATCTTACCACGATTCGAATCCATGACCTTTTGGTCAGTAAAACATATTGAAAGCGACGATCTACACCACTGGGCCACAGAGACAGGTTATCAACATTCGTCAAAATTAATGTTATAACTAAATATCTACCCCATGCCTAACGGTGAGTAAAAATTTACATCGATTGCGATACAAGTTCTAATAACTTAGATTCATCACGCTCGATGACTGCTTCCTGGGTTCCATACCAGTATTCGCGCAGCGTGGAGGAATGTGAACATTGTGAGAGAATCTAGCCTCTGACGGGATTCGAACCCGTGACATTCGGATCAGGAACCCTGCGCTCTACCCCTGAAACACGGTGTCTCCTCCAACCACGGTGCCTCCTCAGTAATTTAGTTTAGATATGTTCTTCACAATTACAGCTAGAATTCCCAGATGTATAGATACATTTTTTTCAATTGTCGGCCCATCTGTGAGTCAGTCGCTTTAAATTATCCTACATCAGTTGTTAGAAATTGTATATGGATAAGATAGCTATTACTATATCGCTCACATGAGTACGGCTAAACATGGAGGCTAAAGTAGGTCAAGTTGTGAAGGATATTGTTTGCCAAATAATCCATTGAAATGTGTAGCAAAATTTTAGAAATAGTTCAAATTGTAATGCTTATTCTTAGGACACTAGGAAACAGAACACTAGGAAATAGTCAAGTAAAAGTTCAACTAGTTTAATAAGTTGAACTTGAATCTACATGCAAAATGGTTGTATGATTGAAAATTTCATAGATATAAAAACCATAAAGTTGGTCAATAGGTAACTGTTAAGGTCGGCTATAGTCACAGAAATATACATGCACAATCATAAAAATAGATACAAATTCTACACTGTAGATGCAATTATAAGGGAAAAGGTCAAAGTAAAAGTCAAGGTCAGATTAAGGTCAACGTTAAAATGTTGGCATTAATGTTTTATCCAGTTTTATTAAGCAGAAATACGTTTTCCTGTAGGTATGTATAAATCAACTGTCCCTTGGGGCGGGGTCAACATTGACCTTAGACCATGAGTTGAACAGCATTTATGGGAGACCACAACATAATGCAACAGTTACTTAATAACTTAGCTTTAGGCCTTGTGATTTCTCATTTTTCCCAATGAATATAATAAGTCTATGTAAAACAAGTGACCTCTGGGGTGAAGCCAATTTTGACCCTTGGGTCATCATTTAAACAATATTTATAGAGGTCAAGAAGACTATGCTACCGACTTAATGTCTGGACTCCAAGTTTTGCGTTTCAGAGAAGATCTTTTTTGTTTTATGTTTCTGAAAAGAACGTTACCTCTGAGAATTTACTTATAGTAATTATAGGGACATAATTTGGAGATTCTTGGTGCCAGTCAATTTGACAAGGCTGAAGACTTTATATCTAAGCTTTAAGGCTTACCGAGGAGAAGATTTTGTTCAATAACTCACAACTCTAGGCGGTGTCATTTTAGGGGCGTAATTTTAAGTGTCTTGGAAGAAGTCCACTACATGGTGCAACGAACAAAGGCCTATTAACAAGAACATTTTCAAAGCTTAAATATTTTATAGAAATAGGACTCTCTCTAGGCAAATTTGGGCTTTAGGGGCAGAGTTTAAACAATCTTGGTAAAAGTCTACTAGGCAATGCTACTTACCTCGGAACCTTGACCTCAGTGTATTCAACAGAGATAAAAACAACACGTTCCAGTGTTGTCTTCCTTATTTGTTATGCTGACAACCCAATTCGATGTATTAAAAAAAAACATTGGCAGTCGCTATATCGTTTAACTCTCGTATAACATGTGAATTGCTTATTTCCAATCAAACTTATTCGAAATGCATTGTAGCTGAATAGCACATCCGCATATGTAATATGACATTTTCCCCTGGTCACTGTTTGACTGTACATGATGCTGATGCTGTTTTAACCTGGCCATCATTTATTGTCTTTAGCCGGACTAATCAGCTCGCATTTCTATCCCGACACTCCAATAGAAGAAAAGGATTATTTTAGCCCCGTAAAACCTTCCATCATTCAAACAATCACAAATGAAATGTTATCAGAAATGTTGCGTCTACCTGATGTAAAATAATAAGGATAAAATCAAGCTTTCAGTTTTTGTGAAAAGGTCTTGGCATTTTCTAATCAACAGAGAAATGTCAAAGTCTCCTTAACGATTTAATCAATCTACAGTTTATTTGCTATTTATGTGTTAAAAGTAAAAGTGAGAGATCTAATACTATTTGACATTTCAATGATCTGTTTAGATGTTTTGAAACTACATCTGATCTCAACAAGAATCAAAAAGAAATAAAGCACTATGGTCCGTATTAAATTGTTCAAGCTATATCTTGAAGAGAAACACAAGATGTGTATAAAATAGAGTCCAGTATACTGAAGAAAATACAACCAACCAGTTTTTGTGCAATTTGACCTATATGGAACTAATATTATAATTAAAGTCTGGATATCTTACAATCGATTAAAGTGTGCGTTTTAACTATTTTCTATAGATTCATAAAGAATGAGACACATTTCAACTGTATTATTTTATCTACAACAGTACAAAATATACAATTTCTCGATTCCATTTGTAACCGTGCTTCATATTTGATGATAAAAATTCACACTTCGTTGACTTTAAGATAGTTTTGAAAAGAAGATTTGACTGATTCAGATGGAATCTATTTTGTTTTTTGTTTTGTTTTGGCGTTGTTTTGATTCAAAATGCAGGCCAGTCTTTGGATTAGAAATAGCATCCCTTTGGCATACTTATTACAGAAAGTGTTTTTGAACAACAACGCTTATCTATGTAAGGGTGGTCGTGACTATAAAACAGATATTTAGATTTGTATGACATTATAAAGTTTCTAAAAGCTGTAGTAATCTTACAATTGTTTTACCACCTGAGGTAGGCCCTCCAACAACAAGTGCTAGCCATCCTTAGAAGTGCGTTTTATGTTGCCTATAACCTCATAGTGTACGCAACAGCACGCTTGATAGCCATCAAATAAGACTAAGATCTAAGATAGCCATCAGAATAAGTGTAAAATTTAAGATAGCCATTAAATAAGCATTGAATCTAAGATAGCCATCAAAATAAGTTTAAAATCTAAGAAAGCCTAAGATCTAGGAAATGATTTTGCAATCATGTCCACTTTGCTTCTTTTTTGCTTGAACTAAACATGAACTAAACATGGCTTAACATTTGATTTACGAAATGAATGTTATATTCTTTTTTTCTGGGTTTCACTACGCGTCACTTAAAATACAATCCAGAGGCGCACGATGCTTTTATGAGAATATGTGTATGACAACCGCCAAAAGCAACAGTCGCAAGTGATTTGGCCAAAAATGTTTTTGTTAATTTTCCTTTTTTTATACATATGTATTATTCATAGTGATAATATGTAAAATTTTAAGTATCATGATGATTTTCTTTGCCGTCATCAACAGCAACAGTTTTCAGACAGAGGTAGCAGCCATAGATGCCAAACAGAAAACAAAAACATTTAAGAAAAAAAAACATGCAGTTTATGCTCTATTAATATAAAGTAGACGTGAATTGTCGTTTTGATAGATAATCGGAGGTGTTTATTGAAACTTAAAAATAACTTCCTTTAGACACCTTGCTTTCCATATTGGATTTGTTTCTTTGTTATATGAGCATCAGTGAAAATATGCAAAATGCTCTAGCACTTCTTTTAGGTATCCTCACATTCTATAAGTTTCAGTTTAATCCTTAAGTAAGCTCATGACTTTATATATTTGTGATATAATATTGGAAAACCTGACAAATTTTGTTTAATTTAAGAACTTAGAGGAAATGATGTTTAAGGTCTGACCCACGTAAAGGGCACATGTCAGAATTTGAATGCTTTTTTATCAAGGGTGTTTCAGTGCAGCCATACCACGTGGTAAGTGGTGTCATTAAGGCTGTCGCAAGCAGCATTTTTTGCCTCGATTCGGAGGAGAAAACTGCTGTAAATATATTATTTCTTCATCAAATGTAATGGTATATAGCGCACGCAAAGCGGAAAATTATGTCCTACACATTGATTCTGATTACTCTTTTTTCAACTGTACAGACTTTTCTAACATTCGTGAAAACGGATCCACTTTTCGCGACAGCGAACATATTTTTTATGAACTCTTTATTTCCCAAATGTTGAGAAAAACTGTACATCTGACAAAAGAATAATTAGGACCATTATGTAGGGCACAGGTTTTTGCTTCACAAGCACTATATCCACTTTAAATTGATAAAGAAATAGAATACTTGCAGCAGTTTTCTCCTCCGAATTGAGGCAGCAAAATGCTGCTTGCGACAGCCTAAAAGACATTATATACCACGTGGTATGGCCACACAGTATTTCTTACATCAAGAGATACTCATAAGTGAAGATTGATCATCTTTTATCATCAGCTTATAATTTATACACATTTTTGCAAAACCTGCCATTCCGAAGAAAGACAAAAACTACATAAATGATAAAAAATACTTAAAAGCTATACATTTTAACATTGAGTTGATTTATAATTTCAGGACATATTTTGTTATATATTGGAATGATTCGAGTAATTTTAGAAAGAAATAAAATATGAAAACAAATAAAAAGTAAAATTTTGTTACATATACTGGTACCCGATATTGTTGCGTCACGGGTATTCTCGCGGTATTTACGAAGCGCCATTTGTCCATTGTTTACAAAGAAACGTGGGTGACCCTCTTGTCATTTCTTGAAGAAAATACCTGTATCTAACAGTATGAACTGATTTCTGGTAAGAATATGTCAAAATATTAAAAAAGTTATTATTCAAAACGTATTTTGTAAAAAAAATCCAAAAATAATAAAATTCCCATTCAACTTTAGTGTTTTTAGTATTTCATCTGCTTATCTATGTCACATCAGGTACGACACCACTAAATTATACCCATTCTCTCAGACCGGTACTTGGTTAAGGTACAGGTAAGACTATAATGTGGAGGATGTGTTTTTTATTTTTATTTGTCTTTTCATTTCAGAATCGAGGAATAAGCAGAGAAAAGAAGCCTTATGACAGGCTTAATCTGAGAAGGGCATATGAAGCAACATTAGGTGGCATGTCCGTATATAGGGCTTCAAGAATCTATTCTGTACCTGAGTCAACCCTGAGGGACAGAACTAATCACAATGTAGACCTAGAATGCAGACATGGTCCATCACGGTTATTCTCTGATGAAGTAGAGAAACAATTGGTAGACCATATTGTATACATGGCCAACATTGGCTATGGGTATTCAGTCACTGATATTCAGTATATGGCAGCAGACTATGGTAGGTCATTAGGAAAGGATGTAAGGGCAAAGTAGCGTCTTAGCTCAGACTGGTTTTATTCTTTTATGGACAGGTGGCAGAAGTTGAAAACTGTTTAGCCACAAAAGCTAGCCTTGTCACGTGCTAAGTCAGCTTCTAAGGAAACTATTGATAGATACTTTGTAGAGCTTGGTAATATTCTAAGAGATAATGACCTTCTTCATGCCCCTGAACGAATTTATAATATAGATGAATCAGGGTTTTCAACAGAACATTCACCTCCAAAAATAGTTTGTGACAAAAACACCAAACCACAGGCAGTGACCTCACCCGTATCAAAAAATGTAACTGTTATTTGTGGAGTGAATGCGATAGGCAACCATGTGCCCCCTTTTTATATATTTCCAGGTAAAAGATGGAGTGACAGTTTTTTTGGATGGAGCTGTAGTAGGTTCTGTTGGCCGGATGTCTGAAAGTGGCTGGGTGAACAAAGGTTTGTTTGAAGAGTATGTTACAAGTCATTTTGCCAAGTTCACTGGTTTAGATCATGCTGTAGACAGACCAAAGACACTTATTTTTTATGATGGGCATAAAAGTCACCTCTCCCTCACACTTACCAACTGGGCGAAAGACAGGAATGTCATTTTATATGTTCTGCCACCCACTCCAATCATCTTACACAGCCTCTAGATATTGGTGTCTTTGGTCCTATGAAAATTTTTTATCACAGTGAATGCAAATTGTACATGTACAGTAACCCTGGTGTGTCAGTGACAAAGTATGAAGAGGCACGCCTTACATCTAAACCTTTTCTTAAGGCTTTCTCTACAGAAAATATCATTTCTTCTTTTAAGAAGGCTGGTATTACCCTTTCGATGACCAGAAGATCACAACACAGCAGACAGCTCCTGCCACAATATACAATCTTGCCACTACAGACAATGAGCAAGAAAAAGCGAGCCAACCTGAGCAAGTGAAGACAACCAGTGAGAATTCAGCTGATTTCCTACAGAGTAGAAAGATCACTTCAATTGTTAACAGACCCAAAAACAAAGTTTCTCCCACCTGTGAAAATAATTGGAAACCTTCTATCTGAATCAAACATTGATACTTTAGAGCAACAAAAATTGAAGCAATCTACTTCAAACAAAGGTACTGATAAATATGCTAACAAACCAAAAACCCAACCAAAGAAAACCTCCAATTTCCCTAAGCCATCAACATCAGGTTTGTCTGAAAGCAAGGGTATCCCCTGCCTTTGGATAAATTATCAAGTGAGTCAGAGGACTTTGAAGATGAACCTTGTTGTGTTTGTGGCAAAAGTTCTCCTTCACAGCTTAGAGACTGTGTCTCTATTGTGTTTGTGAAGTGGGGCCAGTGATGTGATGTTTGTGGTCACTGGGTGCATTTGAAGTACGGTACCGAGGTCCGTGTGCTCAGGAAAGGCAGTTTTTTCAGGTGTCCACATTGTCCTGAAGAATAGAAATATACTGAAAGATTTTTAATTGTAAATAAAGTGCTAATTTTCATTTAAACATTGAAACCTGCTTAAGTTGAACAGTTGTTATTATACAGTTTCATAACGTTATTCCATTTTCAATTTTCAATTTGACAGTCACAAGGCCCAGTGTACCAGTTGAAAATACCAACTTTTCAATTAAATTATTGTACTAACATTTAGTGGTTCATCACCTTCAATACCGCGAGATTACCGGGTGACGTCATTTTCAAGATGGTAGTACATATGGTGTGTTTGTTCACAGAAATCAGAAATATTGCCTGTAGTAGTTCAAAGTCAGATATATGATTTGCACTACGAGGGGTGATAATGTTAAAAGGAGACAGCATTTATTAAGGTTTGTATTTTATTAAGTCGCATTTTTCATTTCGAATACAAATACCGCGAAAATACCCGAAACCAGGCTACTGTAAACATTTTTTTCAAGATTGGAAAAACAAAGTTAAGAAATGAAAGTATAGGACTTGAAAAAATGCACAAAACTGACTTCGTTGGGTGTATAAACACCAAGTTTTCTACACAAATTATTAACATACAACATATATTTGTATAAATTTCCATGTTTTGTTGTTTGTGTAGATGTTAACAATGACAAGCCTCATTCATTACTTTAGGATAAAACAGGAAAGATATTCAAGCTATGAATTAAAAAAAAAACATCCAGCACTTATGACTGTAAAAGGAAATTCTGTACTGATCATTATGTAAAAATAAAAAAAAAACTTGTTGCATTACAACAAGAGTTATTCGTCTACTTTGCATCGAACATCTTCCTCAGTATTGTGTGCACCATAGACAATGTTTAATAAATCATGCGTCAGATATTCCTGTTTGTCTGAAAGTTTCTTTGAAATTTAAAAAAAAAACAACTTTTTTTCTAAAGTATTATCAGAACAGAACAGCACAGAAAATATCGTTTACTCACCAAGTTATTTAGAAAATACAACATTGGGTTTAAAATGCACTATACTGACCCAAAATGAATTAAATTATCCAAGAGTCAGTAGAATGCTGGTAAAAAAGGTTCCAAGCACTGAGCATTCCCGTAGTCTGTCACCGAAACTGGAAAGTCAAAGCGCCGATCATTGTGTGAAATCAACATTTCATTTGAAAATGTGGAAAGCCCAGTTAGAAACTGATAAAGAGCCTTTTTTGTGGGAGTGCGTCAACAGAGTGTTCATTTTTACGTCATTTTATTGTTACCAAATAAAGATATTCCTGTCACGCTTTCTGCCGCTCTTCTTTGAAATGCTTATATCTTGATGTCAGAAGCTTTTTTCTGTCTGTCGAATGATACACTTAGTGCAAATATAGCTCATGATAACGATTTCTATATAAATTTATTAGAACCCTTGAAATGGAAGGGGATATTGTCTGACGCAGAACAGTAGCTGTCAGTGAATGAAAAAGACATTTTGTTAATCAAAAAATGACTTTTTTTTCGAGTGGTACAAATAATTGATTCAAAAAACATCCGACGACAAGGGACATATGCAATACTAAGAGAAAAAGCCATAAAATTTTGATGGTGAAAAAACAAAATAACGTCTGTCACTGTTTTGCAACATCAAAATAGGCAAGTGGGTTTACTTTATAATCTGTTAAGCACATCAATCCTTTCCGTCTGTGGCTGTGACAAACGTTACAGTTGAAGATAGCAGGTAGGTTTCCCTTCGTGTGGCACTGGGTCGTTAAAATATCTCTGGTCCCGTGGATCCTGACAGCTCGCTTAAATTATTCTAAACCAAAAGCCGTAATTTCTTAATCAAAATTTACATAACTGTTTTGAAACAAGTCAGTGTCGATGTCTTTATTTTTCTATTATTTGAAAATGATTTTATATGAAGTATTGTTTTTATTAACATATTACAGAAAAAAAGGAAGATTGTTTTGAAAAGCAAATATAAATGTACTAAATCACGATTGGTCAGGTGATACTAGCCAGTAGCTGGTACGCCCAGCCGTACTTTACCTGTATTATATTACTGTTGACAGAATACGAATTATTATCAGAATAGACGTAAAACTTCAGCCAACAGGTCTTACTACTTACCCATGATTACACCATATCATATATATATCACAAGCTAAAAAGGATAGAAACAATATTTCCCCCTAGTTTTGAGTTGGTGCATAAACAACAACACGAAAACCTAAACAGGCTTTTTTTTCACTAACATTAAATTTGACTTATATTTGACTATACGGTACTCCCTCAATTTGCCGTTTCAACTTCTTGAAACGAATTTTGCTGAGGCACCGCTTTTCTCGGGTTAAAGGAACGACCACACCATGACCACCCTATCATCAAATGAACAGATGCTTCTTCTTGGATACAAAAAAAAGATGTTAATTTTTACACTCTTTTTCACAATTTTTTACAAGTTATTGAAGTAAACTTTAATTTATTGGCGATCTAATGATACCAATTTTAATTTGATATTTTATTTTTTTCTTGCTTCCATTTGAGTTGAAAAACTACCACTCAATATACTCTAATCTATACAGTGTTTTAAAGAAAAACAGTAAAAATGCGGATTTCCGTCAGATTCAACATAAGATTAACAACATTATTTTCAAAAGTATTGAATTTTACAAGATACTGAAGTAAACCTCTGAATCTAACCTTTTTAAAGGTGTTTTTACTTTTAAAATATTTTAAATGTTTCTTGCTTCCATTTATGTTTTAAAAACATACATTAAACCCTTTGTCACGTGTTTGACTTGTTATCGGCGCCTTATACTTAACTGTCACCCCGGCTTCCATATTAGAATCAAAGTGACAGTGGATAGAGGATAGTCATCAGGGGGATTATCAAAATAAATAATAAATAAAAGAGTCATTATTAATGTGGACATTATCTAATTAATTATCATTGTATGAAAACTTCCATTGCGCTTTCTGCTAAAACAAATAAGGCGCTAATTTTGTTTCAAAACGAGTGACAAAAGCTTTAAAAATGATGTTACAAGTAAAATCTTGTAGCATCTGCGGATTATCTTCAGTTGTTGTTGTTGGTGATGATGATAATGTGTTAAAATGGCAAAAATTTGTTTTTGTACGTGCTATAAAATAAAAAAGTAATATAAATATATAGATTAAGTGAGATAAATAAAAATATTCAGCAATAGGCATTCAGTTAAATGATATTCAATTGCCAAAACGGAACAGATTGTCGTATTTTTTTTTATTATAGAATTCTGTTTTTAACTTTATGCTACAGTAAATAAGTGATAACTATATTTATATATGATAATATTATGATTTTATAATTTACATTTATCATTAGATATATAAATGAAATTGCTAATACTTCACAAAATACTGATTGGAACACGTTACCTTGGTGCGTTGTAATAGTGCGATATATTAACAGGGTGTGTTAACATGCTGTTTTATGAGGGGTTTATGACGGGATGTTGCGTAATCTAATTGTCAGCTGATGGGCAATCGGTATATTGAAAAGTTAATGACCTGTGTATATTATGTCACTAGACAATGTACGGCCATAAACTTTATATTAGTTAAAAATCTCAATCCATTAAGTTGATATCAATTTAAAATAAAAATAATTCTATTGCAGTTAAAATTCTCAATTTTTTAATTATGTAACTTTTATCAATTATAAACTTGTCTACTGACAAAATAGCTTAACATAAGCGTGAAGAAAATAATAGTTTTATTAAATCAAACTAATAATTAAATGCATGTTAAATCAAGACAGAAATTATAACATAGCAACTCACAGAAAAGTAGAATGTAATGATTTATTTTTACATATTAAATTTTTTTTTCATATTTTGATATGCTAACGTTTAAATGTCGACTTTGTGTATTTCTATGTTCTTGATGATATTGTAAACTGCGTAATATCTTATAGATATTTTTTTTTTATTTGAGTATCATCCATGTACACAAAATAAAATATTCAGTCATGTGAAATAAATTCATTTTGTTTATTTCTTGATCCCGCTTGTAGAACTTAAAGTTTAAATAACAGAAAATAAGATCAAGAAAATTAAAAGCACGTTCAAGCATGATATTTTTTATGTACAGAGCAAAGTCACCCATGGCAAAACGGTCAAATGGATACGCTTGACTACATCTGTTAAAGGGACCGACTCTAGATTCTAGATCCCCGTTCACTGATAAAAATTTGCTGAAATCGATATTTTGATAAAATGGTACCAAGGGAAAAAACTCGTACTGTCAATAAAGAGGATAACGACAAGGGGAATAAATCCCGATTTTCGCTGGTATTTCTGGATTTGAATAAAACCTTGTTTTGTCACTTTTTTGCCAGAAATGATTGAAATATATCGGTTCACTATAACATAAATACCAGGAAAATTAATGAAAACGAAATCAGTTTACAGAGCAAATTAATATATCTCAGAGTTATTCCAATGTCGACGTAAAATTGTCTACAATATGAATAACGCGGAATATATTATTCGCGAAAGCTTCTTGGTTTACAGAAAATGTTGACGGTGTTAGTTTAGCATGGTTTGTTGATTATTTGAAAGTATTACCTCAAAAATAAACCTGAAGGAGCAATTCTCGGAACATCACGGAACGTGCAATCATAAAATGTCTTTAAGTTACCTTGAGTGATAACTGAACTAATGAAAACACTTCACAACAGCAGATATTGTTTAAGGCAACATGCACAGAGAAAGTCAGTATGTATTCGAGACACTGAAAATGACAGAACGCTTATGTAGTGAGACGGAAATTATTCGTGGAAATAACAGGTTGAGAGCAGATCGATGGATGTAATCAGCATGTCTGACGTGTGTGAATTCCAGGACGTGACCAGACCTTCTATTTTTCTGTAGATCCAGCTTCCTGATTGTATTGTTATTCCAACTTCATGATGATTACAATCAAGAGACTTTTTTATCTCTGAAACAAAACGCAGTTAAATGTCTTGTTTGTTTTGTTGTTGTTGTTGTTTTTTTAAAGAAAATTTTATCTATTTTTTTTATTTAATTTGTAAAATCTGACTTTTCATATCATTATTATATTTTAAGATACGATTCCGATTTATCCATTTATAGGTAGGTGTATAATAAATTAAGTCTATGGGATTTTTGTGTTCAAAGAAGATTTTTCATTATCGCAGTATAAAGATTTATATTTACTTGCAAATTTAAATTTAGATCTGCCTAGCGTCTCGTGACCGTAGCTTAGTTGAGGTATCAGGTTAGTGAAACCGTTGGTGTTTCCCACAGACTGGGAGATATGGGAGTTTATTTATCTGTTTAATATTAATGGGAATTTTAGTTAGAAACTTAACAGAGTTAAAATTCTTAGCATAGCTGAAACATATAAATTATGAGAATCATTTTATTTTAGAATATGTAGTATTAAAACTAGGCCTTTGAATAAAATACTAAACATACTGATAACTGCAGCATCCGTGACAATAATACATTTATTATTTATTTAAGACAAGAACAGATGTCTAAAACGTGCAAGAATTCAATGAATGCTGATTTATGATGCAAACAATATATTACCGATCGTTAGAAATAATGTTTCACCACTGCGTCGTTTATCACGAAATCTCAAACATTTTTTCATAATATTCCCTTTAAGTAAGCTATTTATGAAAATATCTTCATTTAAATATAAATCTACTGCTTTATATAAAATAATCTAAATTGATTATTATATAAATGAACGTTATATCATTTAGTTATGGATTGTTTTTCATTTCAGTAATGTGTACTACACTGATAAATTTGATTTTAAAATGAAACAAATAAAGATTGCTAAGTTCAAACATTTGTTTCCGCACATTGTTTACCATATTTAGTGGTTGAAATCACATTTTGCCCAATCGCGTTGCAGCATATGTCAAATTTGAAGACACCTCCTACAGGTTAATTTGTGTCACATGTTAGCTCAGTTTATCGAGCGTTTTAGTGACTCAGTAAAAGATATATAATCTCAACTACTAAGCCGGTTAGTGTTTATAAGTATGCGTTTACTTTTAAGTTATTCCTAAATAGCCCAATGTAAAATAAGTGACCCCGGGATGGGTCAGTTATAACCAAAGGGAAAAATTTGAACAATCTTAGCAGAGGTCAACTTTACAATGCTACATCTTTGGTCTGGAGCTTGCGATTTCTTACAGTAACTTTTTTAAAGATTAAATATTTTACACAAATAGGACCCCTGAGGCGTGGCTAATTTTTCTCCCGGAACATAATTTGGCACATAGCCAAAAGACAACAAAATTCTAAGCTTTTTGACTTGTAGATCCTTGCGAGAAGATTTTCAAAGTGTTTTCATATAGAAGTCTTTGTCAAACATGTGATAATTGGATTGGGCCCATTTTGACCCATTGGCCATTATTTGAACAACTTTAATGAAAGTCCACTAGACAATATTACATACCAAATATCTAAGCTCAATGATTTGCCGTTCTTGACAAGAATATTTTTAAAGTTTTTATTTCTTAAAATAAAACATTTGTCCCTAAGAGCGGGTCCTGTTTTGACCCAGTGGCCAATATTTGAACAACCTTTGTAAAGTCTGCTAGATAATGATATTTACCAAACATGTGCGTTTTTTACAAAGTGATTCTTGACATATTTTCTAGACATATCTAAATATTAAAAATCTAAGTTCTGTTACTTGAGGTTTTACACAAAGTGTTTATTTTCTAGTTTATCACTTTTGTTGATATAGCATGGAATTCACTTCTTTGATCAACTTTGGTAGAACACCTTTGCAGGAACATCAATACAAAGTTTCCTCAACCCCCATCCAGCGGTTTAGGAGGAAATGATGTTTAACTAAATAGTTGACGACGAACTGACGTACGACTGACAAAGTTCGGTCATGATACCTCGTCATGAACACTTCGTGCTCAGGTGAGCTAACTATAAATAAATCACTGGCAATAAATCTATTTATACTCCGCACTATTTATTAACATTACGTTTAAATGGCACAAACAAAATAATATATACTTTTACTTTATGTTTCTAAAGTTAATTACCAGTAAGGACAAACCCAATGCAAAGTTGCTGAACAAACGCCAATCCCAGATCTAGAAATACTCTGAACAACACGGTTTAAACCAATGTAGGCAACTTCATTAATAGACCCTTCATTGTCTGCCTGACCGTTCAGAGCAAACAGACAGTCATTGCAATTGTACTCGTTAAAACCTTGATCATTCATAATACGAATGTGCCTATTGCTGACATAAATGGTAACTCTATTGACGGCCGTGTCGATAACGTTTGAGAACATGCCCAACTCGGCTGAGTTGCACGTATCACTTCCCCATACTTTTACATCAGGAAATAAACCATGGACCTCAGCATCATTCTCCTGTGTACCAGCGTCGCCAGCTGGAACATAAAGACGTTTAACATGTGTTTAATATCACTTATATACTTGGGATTATGTGATTGAAACAATATCGTCTACAAAATAGATCCTTGTAGTATCGCTACATAACAGAAGAATATGAAACCTGTTAGTGTAATGCATAAACCTTTGTCAATAAATTCATTTAATGGAGCGTCATCTTCCTTCAGGGTGATTTCGGATGTGTATTAAATTTTATCATCATCTAACCATAAAGCGGAAGTTGTTATTCATATATGGGTGGTTTCTCCTTGTAGAGTTCTTACGTAAAAAACATCGCATTGTATAGCACTAAATAATAGTAGGAACAAAAGTAGTTTATCATTTGCTTGTATACATCACCTAACAATGATGAATGTCAAATACAACTCAAGGTAAATATTTCAGGATATATATATATAAACTGTGTGCCCCTAGGGCGAGGTCAATTTGACCAAGGGGCCATGATATGAATAAATTGTTAGAGGTCCACTAGCTTATGCCTCAAGCAAAATATCAAAGCTTTGTAGTTTTGGAGAAGAAAATTAAAAAAATTCGTATTATTTCTTTTAGTTGCCATGGCTACCAGATTTATGCACACAATCAAATTCTTTGAACAAATTTAGAAGTGCTTTATTCAAGGAATAATCCTGCCATGTTTTGTTGAAATCGGAATTGTGGTTTTTGAGAAGAAGGTTTTTTCAAGTTCATATATAATCTACATAACAGACCAACACTCTCACACACACAAGTCAATCGCTATATGCCACCGCATCGCAGATGCTGCAGTGGCATAACAATATGCTTGGAGAGGGGGATCATACTGGTGCAACTGTTGCCATATAAGACAAAATCAATCAGCAACCTACAACAATCTGTAATAAAAGACTATTTATTATTGATAGAGAATAATCATTTCCATCATGTGGAAAGATTACTCGTGGTATTATTTGCAAAGATTCAATCGTTTAAGGTAGTGGAGACCTGCGTGATTTTGCTACTCTGGTGAACTGATATTTTAGGAAACATGCTACCAAATTTAATTTGAAATAAAGATTACAAATTATAAAACCTTTTTAACCATATTCCTTCAGTTAAAGACAAAATTATAACTCAGATAGCTGTTTATGTTAAAAAGAACTTGGCTCATATGTTTTAATCATCATGACATAATGTACAGAGCGCAACATTTAAGTCCCTACTCCCAAAGTCAAGGTCACACTAAGAGGGCAATACCTTTCTCATGCCTTTCCATGGCCGCCCCATAACTTTCAAACTATGAGGAAGATTTTGAAATAACTTGGCACATATATATTTACCATCATTGTACATGTGCATAGCACAAATCACGGGTCCCGTCCCCAAGGTCAAAGTCACACATAGAGGGCCATAACTTCCTCATGCATGAAAGGATTGTTGCTCTAATTGAGTAAAAACTCAAGATCAAAGGTCAAGATTACCGTCACCTTGAATTTAAAAACTGTTTCCGCTCAATAACTTAAGTAACATTTTACACAGAGCCTGCAAACTTTAAAATTTCAGGGTTGGGTTGTACATGTCATTCCGACATTTTTTGTCATTTATAGCAATGACGAAGACAATCACTCTTCGGAAATCTCGAATATAAAAATTATTTATACAAAAAACTTGTCATAATCATTTTCGTCTTCAATAGTATTAATGCATGCACATTTTTATTTCTAGAGACTCACGAAAATAGCCGTTCTAAAACTTGCAAATGAAGTCGTGCAAGGATATTACCGTATCCGTTGTTTGTGATACTGTCCCCGATGTTGAACATATGTTCCGATCTTGCCCCTGAGCTTAGCTCCATATCTATCCTGAGCATGCGGCGACCGCAGTACGGCCTTCTGACGCACATGTCACTTGGCTGTGAGGTAAGTTTGTCAAAGGTTACCTGGACAGAACAGAAAGGCAGTTTTAATTTGTTTTATTTTTGTAAATGATCAGTACCTAGACTGCGCATGGAATTTAGGTTAAATACCGTTATGCATAAATTCAGTCACGCAAGAATTTGAACAAAATTAAAAGATGATGAAAACATTCATTCAATAGACGTAATACTTTGATGTTTAATAAAAAGAAAGTGTTTCCACTGTGCGTTTATTATGCTTTCAATCAATGAACATAATAATAATCACAAGAATTATTCAATTTTCTAAAATCCTTGTCTTATTCTTTTTTTAAATATTTTTTGTTTCGTCAACAATCAAGACAAATTAGCAGAAGGAAACAAAGATGAAAGAATTATATTTGTAGGGTAAACATGTAGTAATATAATAGACAAAATAACGTTACTGCATGATGGTCAATATTAATGATTTAACACACTATTTCATAAATCATAAATATTGGGAGAAGCAATGCATTCCAATATGAATATAAAAGACAAATACATATTCAAGTTATTTTTTTCATTCTATCCATGATTAACCAGTCAATTTATAAGTATTACCGTTTTCACAACTAGTGTATGTACGAATTTTATTTTTAATCGAGTACACGTCTGTACAAGGTAATAATGCATTTTAACTTTCAAGATAAAATAAGCAACAATTAACATTAATTCAATACATGTATATATGAATGAAGTATTCACTAGTTTAACTGCATACATACATTATTCTTGTATCGTGTCTAAACCGTGTTTGAAACATAACGGCTGAAACCCTGAACAGTAATGAGATAGTTATTTTATCTTATTGAGTTTGTTTGTAAACATAAGACGATTTCCAAATTATTCATAATAAAGCATTGTACTACTTTCTTTTCGGCGACGTAATCAGTATACTATGTAACTGTAATGAATGATACAAGTTACAGAATGAGATTCTTTAGTTTTCGTCTTTATCTGAACAGAATTTCGAACTTTAAAAAAAATAAGCTTGCGTTTAAGACTGAAACATTGTTGCCAACTCGGCAATGTTCGTAAAACAAGTGACGAAACGAATCATTTTTTTTTGTTATACTCATGGTCGAACAAGTCCCATGAGTTTTAAAGACAAAGGCTGACAATTAAGCAGGATAGTCATACATGATGTATGGAAATGACAATGAGATCAAACGACGATTTCTTTCCTGAAGGGGTGTACATGAAATAGCATAATGAAACAATTGAAGATTTTCCACACTCACCCATCCCAACTGTAAACTAACCTTACTGATGTAAAATAACCTTATGATATTCTTGAATTGTTGAAAAGACAATAGTTCATTGAAAAATTCAAGGTGACATTGTTAAATGCAACCTCTCACAACAGCGTCAGGGAAGTGATCCTTTTGCTCAGAGTTAAGAGCGTAGGTTATCGATGCAGAGGGACCTTAGTTCGAATTTCGCTATGATTGATCTTTCTCAAGATGCAGTGCATTTTTTGTGGCAGACATTTGTGTTTGTAAGATGGGTCATTATCCAGGATAAACCATCCTGAACTTGGTTATAATACTATAAACATTATTTGGAGATTTCTTGTAATTAAAAAATTGTCAACACCTTCCGTCATCACAAATGATGACTTTTTGAAATGGGGTATGTGCTATGATTCAGTGCACACTAGTCTACGAAGACAATTATTTCATAACCATTACTTATACGCCCCATAACATAAGGTGCCTGACTTATTAAAACGTGGACTTTCTGAATATCAGGGCCAATATCAATAACACTGATCGGCCCCGGGCCTAAAAAGTGATATTGATATCGGCAACCTTAAAGCTCAATTTGATTGGCTTATAGATCGGGGCCGAACTTTGAATTAGAATTCTATTTTTATACGGCAGACATTTTGTTTTTCAAGTGATTGCATCGAGTTTTAGGAATATTTGAATATGTTGCCGTTTAACAATAGGAAGTGAATACCAAAAAAGGTATGGCCTAAGTACGGTATTTGTTTGAATAGCCGATTTGCTTCCTTTTTATATCTTGTATTTTTAAAGAACACAAGCAGACGACAGAAGATGGAGGGTGAGCAAATTCTTGAATTGTTATGAAATAATATCGTCATTGATTCTTTGGCTCAGAGGTTAGAGCGCTGATTTTTTATCCGGAAAGACGAATCCCACTCTGGGCGGTCGTTTCTAAGATGCGTTGCATCTTCCTGTTCGTATGAAACGTCTGAATGAGAAAGTGTTTGCATACACAAATCAGTACTGGCTTTTAACAAGGTATGGAGACATTTCAATTACACTGTACTGTTTATAGACATTCTAATGTGTATACTCTGATGTTACTTGCTAAAACATTCGTTGCCTACCTTCAGAACTGCAGTTTTACTGCAGTCGACACTCGTACCAGTTTGCACTGTTGGACTCTGAATAACTTCTATTCCTGGAGCCGTGTTGATTCCTTCACATGGAGCGTTATTGGTTAAATCGACGTGGGTAAATCCCTGTACACAGCAGGGATAGATTGGAATGATGTATGGTCTTGGAAGTGGTTTTAGGTTTCCTCCAACAGGATCATTTTCATCTATTTTCTTTTTTGCTACCTTCAAGGCAGCTTCTTTTTCTGACCTCGTCAGGTGGACGCACAGGACAACCAAAAATCCGATAAGCACCAAATGCTTCATTTCTAAATTTATGAGCAGAACAGATTAAAATCGAGATTTAGTTAATGTGTATTTTACCTGAATCACAATTACAACATATGCAGCACAGCATTACAGTAAGAATGTTTACATTATGTACTGTGTTTGTTTTACAAAAAGCACATTTAAGACGTTTGTTATGTCTGTTTTTATTATAGTTGTTTTTGCTTGTATTACAATCAATATTGTATTTTCATCTTGTTTTTGTTATTACACAATAAGTTTTGATTGATAATACATTAAGAACATTAACTTGATGTAAACTCAGGTCAGAACAAATTCCGATAAGGAGCTACAAAAGGAAATTCTCATGACAAAATTATGATATTTTCAAGTAATTAAAAGTAACCAGCTGGAACGCAATACTACAAAATCCCTTTATTCGTAAACCTTGGGTTATTCAAAATCAGTATTGTGTCCCGAATATCTATGCAAAAGACAATTATTCGAAACCATTATATAGAATACCTTCTGTTTTATCAAAAAATATATTCAAGCCTTAAAAGAACGGATGAGACTTATATATTTTTTTGAAAAAAAGATACATTTTTTAAAGTGATATGATTACAAATTTTAAGTAAACGATGACGAAAATCAGTATTGTTGTCCTTTGTGTTTTTCCACTATTCAATTCCTGTTTACAAATTGAATGAATAAACACGTCGAATTGTGAATAAATTTCATACCTTCAATATGTTTAATATTTTTTCTTGATTAAGTGGTTTACAAGGTAAGATCAGCAACGATATTTGAGTAAAGTTAAGTGTAAAATAAAATACTTAACATTAATGAGATTGAAACAGGCTAGATTTTCCAGCTGTGCAGATTACAGTCTAAAAATGACAGACAATTCATTAAAACAACTTACCATATCCTTTCAAAAAATAATATATTCTGTTGTCCGAACTGTTTCTAACAGTTAACCGAACCACTTTGTTATTTTACACTAGTGAATTACCGTGATATCTGTTATTGACAAATAATACAACCCTATCTAAAATATCAAATGTATTATCAAACATGCAGAGAACAGGATGCATTTACAATAGGCACCTTCAGTGCTTTGATAACACTAACCTTACAGTAGTAAAACGATTTACAGTGCCTGTAGTGCTGCAAACAAAGTCGATCGAATCCTCGATACAAAGTTTCAACAAATTGCTAGCAGTTGTTAACTATATTAAAATTTCAAATTATTATTATTATTATTATTATTATTATTATTATTATAGAAAAAAGAAACAAACAAAAAAAGAAAATAAAAATACTTATTAAATGTTTGTCGTAATATTTTACTCACCATTATCTATGAACGCCAAGAGTGCTAATAAATATATACTGTACCTTTTTATTTCAGCCAGATTTTATTACGCAAAAGTAAACGTGGGGGTCGTCTAAAATATACTCAGTACTGTAATGGGGAAATAATAAGAAACTATTTCACAAAATTGTTAAGGACACTAAGAAATAACAGGTCTAATGTAGGGAGCAGTAGTCGAACCGGTGCCAAAGAAGTTAAAACACCGTCAGCTCACTAAACAAAGCTCTCTCATTTAAATGGACTGACTAACAAATGGGCCGACGATGAAAAAAAAAATGTTACAAACATCAAAATATAAAGTTTTACACACTTTTATCGGTAGAAGATTTACCCCGTTAGTCACGGGGTAGATACTTTACTTATAACATTAATTTTGACGACATGATACCTAGTCGCTGTGGTTCAGTGGTGTAGATCATCGGACTTAACTTTACCAACTGAAAGGTCATGGGTTCGAATCCTGTTGATGTCAAAACTTTTTCCAGTTTTCATTGTGCATAGAAGTATAATATTATGTTTTTTCCATAGGATATTTACTTCTATTTTAAAGAAAAAAAGTCGGCTAAATTCTGTGAGTCAGTCGCTTTAAAGCAGGATATACATACGTAATTGTTACTGATAATTAGAAATGATAATGAAATGAAACAAATAATTATTAAGAATTTGATTCAGAGAATTGAAATTGTGTTATGAAAAATCGTGCTTTGGAAAGAATAGCATTTAAAGCCTTGACATCCAGTTTTATGTCTATCTTTCTTCGCTACTATATGCCAGTTTTCATTTATGAAATTCATTTGCTTTTTGGTTTATTTTTTGTTAGACCTTTTTCTCTGTTAAGCTTTTGAAATGTGGAAGCAGACAAATGTTTTAAGAAGATTTGTAATAGCTTGCTTTGTGCATTTATGTACATAATCGCCTTAAATTAAGCTAACGATTACCTAAAACATGGACAACTTATTTGTGATTTATGAAACATGTGCACATCATAAGAAGAGTATACGTGACAAACAAAGAACATTGACATTTTATGATATCGAGCGTCTTACGTTCAAATTCCGCTACCTCCGCTTCCCATCACAAGCCGTACAGAAGCAAGCAATTATGTGTTTGAAAAGGTACTTTGACTTCGTTTGAATTTTTAAGAAAATATTAAAGGATAAAATCAAGAACTATAATATATAACCTACAATCTGCTGTTAAGAAGATTTAATGCTGCATCTAAAGCTGTGTATTCTCATCTCCATTCTTGCCACGCTGTATAACTATTAGATTGTCACAAAAATGTCAGAAAAGGTTTTTATTTAATCTCATATATATTTTCCATACACGTAAGTTATTACAGCAATGGTTCACAAAATGTTCACAGGAACTGAAATCTAAAGTAGGGAGGAATTGTTTGGATCCTTTTTTTTAAATACATAATGCATCATAATACATCATAAAAAGCTAATAGAAAAAGTACACTTAAATATTTTTTTATACCTTATATAGCCAAAAACTGACTTGTTTGTAAATATATTGTTACTACAATTTTAGCAAGAGCAGAATGGCATTTTTTCTCACCCAGCTCAGTTCATATTTAGTTCAATTTTCATCAAATCAAGAAAAGAAATATTGAGAAAGTGTCTATTTGTCATATAAAATTGTTTTTATCCGTGTACTTCCGTTTTCCTTCTTTTATTTTTAGAATTTTAATATTGTCTGCCTAAACAAAGGAAATCTTAGGATGTCAAAAATGATTCCGATCTTAGGATAGATACTAAGCAATATGTTATTGATATCATTAGACTCTGACTGACAATAAATAAAAACCACATTCTCAGGTGAAACACTATAATTGTTTTTCTTCTCCATTTTCAAATAAAAAATGTTTTCTCAAACAAATATATCCTCTTTTTTATTAATAAATCGATCAATGTGAACATTTGTTACTTATGCTCTCATCTTTGTCGTCAAGCGGCGATTCCATACCCTAGAATAGATACAGAAGAAAATATTCCATAATTATAAGATAATCTATTCAACTGAAAAAAAAAGTAACACAAATCGAGATCATAAATTTGTGACAAAGAAATAATATAAAACATAAACATGTTATAACCTTTCCACATTAGTTGTGTAGAAATTAGCCTAACAGCATGCATTTCTGTTTTATGTTTAAATCAAGCAGATAACAATAGGAATGTTACAAACAATATCTTAGCATGTTTGTAATTACTGTATTCTGCTGTGTATCTTAGCTACAAGAATTATTTATGGTTCTGTTGTTGACCTTTTGTTGGATTCCAGCAATTCTCTTATTGCTTGTACTATACTAAGTTTTCATCAAATGCCTGAGGAAACTGATGACTGATGATTACAGGATAACTTATTAATTTATATCATTCTGAAGTTTGGTATGAACAGAACAAGCAAAGCAACAACATGTTTGTCAATTCAATTATTATCTGTCTCATATTTATGATAGTTAATTAAATATATTATTTCAATTACGTTTATAAAAACGAAACGTACTTAGTACACCATACGTAAGAATTATGCCATATAATTATGTTGTTCTTGTGGTTTGACTTATAACGCTGTTCATATTCGAGTATCCTTTTGCTCTCTGTAACATTAACCTAAAACGGTTGTTGACTGGTTACTCTGTTCATATTCGAGTATCCTTTTGCTCTCTGTAACATCAACCTAAAACGGTTGTTGACTGATTACTCTGTTCATATTCGAGTATCCTTTTGCTCTCTGTAACATCAACCTTAAACGGTTGTTGACTGGTTACGCTGTTCATATTCGAGTATCCTTTTGCTCTCTGTAACATCAATCTTAAACGGTTGTTGACTGATTACTCTGTTCATATTCGAGTATCCTTTTGCTCTCTGTAACATCAACCTAAAACGGTTGTTGACTGGTTACTCTGTTCATATTCGAGTATCCTTTTGCTCTCTGTAACATCAACCTAAAACGGTTGTTGACTGGTTACTCTGTTCATATTCGAGTATCCTTTTGCTCTCTGTAACATCAACCTAAAACGGTTGTTGACTGATTACTCTGTTCATATTCGAGTATCCTTTTGCTCTCTGTAACATCAACCTAAAACGGTTGTTGTCTGGTTTCGCTGTTCATATTCGAGTATCCTTTTGCGCTCTTAACATCTTAGATGTGATTATAAAGTTCGATATTAGAAATTAAACAAATTATTAATAATACCACAGAAGACATTGTGGACAGTAATAAAGCTGTGGTGTATTTTGTAATGTAATAACAGTGTAATAAAATGGTTATGTAAACATCATAAACAATGCGCTTATGACGTTCACGCGAATACGGACAAAGGAAACAGTTTCTGTGCGTTTCTGTCAACATTCTCTTACAAAACTTCTATCATATAAATATATAAAATTATATTCGTGGTCATGTGATACGGGATTTATTACACTGGTTAGAAAACGATAAAAACTCGACAGAGACTGGGTTTTATCCAAACCTTTTCAAAGAACTCGTGCAATAAATCCCGTATTTCATTACAACTCGTTTAATAACCTCTATGTTTATCAAATTGTACAATACAGGGATATATTCTGATGAGTTCACAGCTGGAAAACTCGTATTAGACGAGCCGATAGTCGAGTCAAGTATGATTTTTTATCAGCTGTGCATGAGCCTAAATATATCTCATTCTTTACAAGATTCTATTCTATATTACATAATATCTTTATTTTTATTTATAATACTAGAACACATTCTAAAAATAGCAATCTGAAGTATGACAGCTTTTATGACACCATGTCTGTCTGTAACTTATAAAAACTCATGCAAAGCAGGTGTACATGTGGCGAACTGTCCAATACATCAAAATACGAGCGTAACAATATGGGAATATATTGTTCGGTCGTGTGGTAAAATCAGGCTGAATGATTGGTCAGATAAGATAGGAATATACTGATAAATATGCTTATTTTCTAGAAATTTTGAAATGGAGAAACTTTACCGCATACAGGAGTATCTGGAGCCGAAATCCGGCTATCGTATCCGTACTTTTTAAATCTGGCTCTGCAAAGGCTTTCTTAGACCAGCAAATACTGTCTTAATGACTATAACATCTTTCAGCACACGCGTAAAACAGTTAAGCGCAGTTCAATTGAAATTTATATCAAGCAACTTGCAAATCTACCTGCGGTGGAAGGATTTTATAAAATACCCCACCCACGATTGGTATGTAACAATGTCAAACACGAATTCGAGCAAGAAAACAAACAAAAACAAAACAACTCTAATTCTAATTCATTGAGGTTGAAGTGATATTACAGAAGTGCCGTTTTAAAGAGCTATTAGAACTCTATTTCCACGAGGGGAAATTATCCATGCTAGGAATGTTTATTGTCATTTTATAATTGTTTATCAGTACATGGAAGTAAATCTGTAAAAATGATATTGTCTTTTATGTTTTTCTTCGTTTCAAAATCAATTGTCGTCATGTAAGACATAGTTTCTATTCTAATTTTAAATCAGATTACTGTAAGAAAACTTTACGTCTTTATATTAAAGTAACAAATTAAATTGAACTATCCGAAACTTAACTGAAACCCTTCAAAATTATATTTTTTTACCATTTTAATTTTTTAGAAGAATATTTAAAGAGAAATAAAATATTCATACAAACGTTGTTGTCTTCAGTTTCTTGATATTCGTCTTCATGCCGTACCATTTGGGCACACGAATATTGCAACCAATAAGTTATTACTTGGATGAAATGAGCTGCCTTAAAATTTATGAGAATTACTAAATTGTATAAAGAAGTAAACGCCAAGAATGCATTGTTTTCTTATCAGGTAATATATAATCTGAAAACATCACTAGGAAGATAAGTTGACTTGTCTTAAACGAGATCAGATTGCCTGATCTCAAACAATTTCCTTTGACAAACGTTCCAAGCATTTCGTCATTTATGATCAGTTTGTCTGATCATTATAGCCAATTACAGGCTTTTAGGAGAAATATTAGGCCGTTAACCTTCCTTTCTGTCCTAAATACCTAGCGAAGATAATGATTTCTTACCAAATAAAAAGACACTGTAAGGAAAAGTTTATAAAACCAACATACATGTTGACATAACACTAGTAATTAACCTTTGGTCACTGAATTAGTTCCAGCGGCAAAGACAAACATTTAAATTATGATTAGTTTTCTGTATTTGGCTTTTTACATATCAGGTGGAAATGGCATTGTTTTCAATAGATATTTTAGATATAAGATATTCAAGTAGATTAGATGGCTGTTATATGGAAGTAATGAACAAACCCAAATGTAAAAAGAATTTACAGTCAGTTTACTTGACAAAAGTCTAACACTTGAGTTATCTGATGGCTCAACTATTGATCTGAATGACATTTTACACATTAAAAACAATGATTTTTGTCAGCCTTTGATTTTTATTATTTCACAGTTCTCTATTGTTAATAATCAACAACGTCTGCTTGTGGCTCTGTTGTAAAATGAACTGAACGCGTTGCGTGTCGAAAGCATTTATATCATCTGAAGCAAACATGGACTTAATCAGAATTATTTTAACCAATTGTCTAGAATAAACAGTTTCTGCAATTAGCTGCATAAAAAACAACAAGGATAAACACTATTTCAACATTCGCATCCTTCGCCTCCGGATTAATATATCTGTAAATTAAACTTAACACCGTCACTGCATTTGTACCTATGATTAGAGCCTATCAACAATGTTTCGCTTGTAGCAGTTCTAGAGAGCAAGTTAAAACGTACTTCTTTGTGGAGTTTTCATTCAATTTGTATATATAAAAAAACATGAATCGTACAGCTAGAATTTTGTTCACTTACTCAAGCATTAACTAAAGTGGATTTATATGTATTTATTTTTAGTTAAACGATGCAAACAATGTCATGATACAAAAGGAATAAGTTTCAGTTTCTTGTTCATTTTTTTTACTGTAGTCTAGTATTATTTTGTCCCATTTTATTACCACATTATCGTGCAAAAATATGAATCTGAACTGAAACAAATAAATGTTGGAACGAATAACTAAGTTTGCATTACGTAAATTTAAATATTATCCCTGGTCCCTGAATAGTGGTAAGGTAAACACTTTTGAGTGGTTCCTCGACGAATGTTTCAAAAAGCTTTCCTGTCAATCCGCCATCAGTTTTGCATCAGACAAGATTAACCAAAGGATTACTCTTCTATCTTATCAAACGAGAGTCTTTATTAGACATCGCAATTATCTTGATTTTTAATTCAACTGTAGGTAACAAGTACATATCAATTTTCTAAAAATATCGTAAGAACTGCTACAATTACATCTAAAATGCCTCTGTCTGGCCTGAAGAAGACACTAAGTTGCTTGAAAATGGAAAATAATAAGATCCTTTGGGAAGAAGATATAGGGTTAAATAGTTTGTATAGTTTAATCTAAATACTGTAGTTGATGTCTGGCTAAATAAGGAATTGTCTCTTGCTATTATAAATTGAAATTCTTTTTTCTCCTATGAGCATTTTAGAGACTATTTTTTCATATAACAAGAAATCTCACTGCTTTGTTAACTTTTCCCTTGAAAGTTTTTAGATTATACAGTTTATTTTAACTTCTCCGAAAAATCGATTTACAGTTCTACACAAAGATTTGCTTTAAACGGAAGACAGCATTATGAGTCCATAATAAACGCCAAATTGTTTAAGTATTAGATACAGACAACTGAAAACTGTATTGATTTATATTTCGTTTATCCAAAATTCGGCATTTAAGTCTAGAAGTAATGTTGTTTATGCTTGCAAGACGATAATTAGATTAGTCTGTGGAAGCTGCGCTACTATGTTCGTAATACACGTGGCTAAAATAGACATGTGTTTTGTCACGCTAAGTTTGATAACAGCCTATTATGATCAGGTTGAACTTATTATCTTACATTATAATCACTACATATGAGTGTTAGAAAGTATATAACAACTATATACTAGTTAATTAATATGTTTTTCTCTAAAATTTCGAATACATAAAAACATGCTGTAAAGTAAGTCAAAATGATGAGAATTGTAGTGACACTGGTACAAAAATCTTATCTCACCAGTACTAAGCCAAAAGGAACAATTTGGGAGTCATAGTCAAAATCCGACTGCGTGGTCTCTGGGGTTTAACCCCTATAAGACATTCCAAGCGCATGTGTACTGCAATTTTGTATTAATCAACATGAAAAGAATCTTGAATTTGCCGTATTCCAGGAAAACAAATATTGTGAAATAATAATGATAGTGTATTCAAATTAAGTTTCTTCGATTTGGAGATTAAAAAGAAAATTACCGAATAACTTATACATTTCAAACATAAATATTAATTTGACTAGTCTTCGTGCCCTGTCCTTCCAGTAAACTCGGTCAGTTTTTCTAATCCAAAGGAAGATTGACCTTCCCTTATGGAATAAAAGATACGTTAAAGATAGTCCATGTATTAAACAATTCAGCTTGTGTGTCTTTTATACTCATCTAATTTATTTATTTTCGATTCGTGACAGTGTATGGTCTGCTTACTTTCTCCGACATTTATTGTTAATATCTAAATAAAAATGCCAACTGAATCTAATGTAACCTCGATACATTAATAATTCCTTTGCTGAGCAGCCTTGTTGTAGCGCATGTGCTGAATGAATGTTACATTATATTCTCCGCAAACCATTGTATAAAAAAAAGGATTACAATCCAATTAATTCGCGTTGTATTTCTATGCACTGAAAGGTTGATTTTTTTGCCATGTTAATAATGGTCGCATTAGATTCGCGGCAAACAGATACTATCATTAACGTACATCATTGCATCTTAGTGCTCTAAGTACAACTGGTGTCTGAAGAGACAACCACGTCATTGGATACTGGTTGTTAAAGTGACAAAATACATCAAGGATTAAGGACGCAAAAATTCAGTCACTTAATTCAGATAATATTCTAGAAAAGCAATTTTATGATTCCATAATTGTATTAATCAATGAGGTACGTAAATGACCTCATTTGAATTGAGTTTTCTTCAACTGGACAACGGAAATTAACATTCTCAAACACTAAAAAATGCTCTGATCGCACACATTAGATTTGCTCAGTAATGATGAAAAGTATCTGTAAGATTTCAGATAAACAATAATTCCCTTTAAAGGATCTATAACGTTTTTTTTTTAAGCACGCCATGGAATAAATTCCTACATCAACAAAAAGCAAAATGATTCTGCCAAATACAGTCAGAATCTTAAATGAATGTATTTCAGACACTTAGTTGAGGACACCAGCTTCCTTCAGAAAACCCCCTGTGCCTGTCAAACAAGTATCCGACATGCGCAATTCTTTACTTTTGTCATCTTGCTGATTTGGAATGTTTCTGGCATTTTATGTCCAGAATCTTTGCGACATTTAATAACAGCTCTTATTTCGCTGTACCAGTCCTTGAAACGTTGTTACTCAAAAACGTCTTCTTTGCAACAGATATCGCCTTGTCTTACTGTGATGTTTTCGTTTGTTTTGTTTTTTTCGATTTTTCATTTAGATGTGCGTTGGTACAGTAAGAAAAACAAGACAATTTAGAAACTTTTTCAAGTTTTAATTGCTCATTGTTTGAATGATTTTCCATTAAAATAAAACTGTTCGCACCATAACGAAGAACCCTGTCTAAGATATCAATTAATTTTCTATTTCCACCTTAGTTGTAATTGTGTAATTTATTTTCACACAAGAACTGATTCTCCAATGGCTCCTAGACGATTAATTACACTTGAGAATTGAAAGGTGAGGCGGATTTCTATTTATGTAGAAAATAGGACACATTTGCAAAAACAATTCTGTCAATATGCAGAAATCAGTTAATTTATGCTTGATGTATTGCCTAGTTAGAAATATCAGTGAAATTAATGAATAAGAAGTAGTTATAAAAAAAATCCATGTTTACTTTTTACTTGAATTTAGCTATATGACTATTTGTATGCTGATTTCTATGATGTGTTTTGCGCGTAGTTGCATTCCTTTCTATTTAACATTTACAATCAATTTTAGCTTCCTTAATATATATTTCTATATATTTTTTCTGAAATATGATGTGTTATATGCGTTACTCAATTTGAATTAATGATTATTTGGTGTCAAAAAAGTATTTGAAATGTTTTACAAGTTTCTTGTAATTGGCTAAACGCATAAAATCATTGGTGTATCCCACAATCAAAATTCTTATGGAGGTCTATAAAGGACTAAACTTAATACGTGTTGATTTATATGGCTGATGAAATTTCACAAAAATCGAAGAAATCTGATAACGTATGCTTGTTGGAAACAAACAAAAAATGAAAAGAAATATTTATATAAATAGAATTATTCAATTATAGCTGAAATAACATTTTATTCTTCATTTTAACAGGAAAAAAAATTGCATATCATGCTTCTTTAATAAACTTTTTTTTTGTTTCGTTTGTTGTTGTTGTTGTTGTTGTTTTGCTAGACAGGATTTAGAAGGTCAGTGGGAAAAACTAAGCAATGTCAGAGTAATCCGAAAACAATTACAAGTGATTTAAATAAAAAAGCACATGAAACGTCATCAGCTTGTAATACTTCGGTAAGGAAAGTTTATCGTTGAGTTTTATAAACTAAAAGAATGCGAACAATTACTTTTATGACGTATTTATTTTTGGTAAATATTTTAGTAAAAGGAGATAATGAATAGAAAATTATCGAATTAAATCCAGTAAATAGTAATATTTGGATCATGTTGTTAACTTAATTTGTATAAACAAGCAAAATGCTTTGTGTGTCTCACATATGGATTATTTTGTAATGTTGTAGTCACATTTCAAAAGATAAAGTATCACTATCTGCAGTAAAGTTATTGTCAACAGATACAATCTGTCCGCCACTACTTATTGATGAATTCCAGTTATCTCTTGCTAAGTTTGAATTAAAACCATTATAATTGGTGTTAAAAGTTTTTTTGTATTTTCCGTTTTGGCGGCTTCTTAATTTAAAACTACCTTCTTCCTTAGCAGCGTGGTGAGCAATGATTATACTGGTTTCTCCATTATTCCTCCGCCTGAAGAAAAAAGTTCGCTTTCTTATAGCTTTAATGTAAGGATTTCTGATAATTCTTGAACGATGATTACTTTTGGTGGATTTTTCCAGCTTTCTACATTTAATAAACGAACAGCAAGATGAAATGTGAGCAGCTTGTAAAGTAAACAAACCATACAATATTGGATTTAAGGCAGAGTGGAGCATAAATATTATTTGAGAAACGGTCAATGCGTTCCTTAGATCGAGAGTATAGTGGCTGTATATTCTTATCAATGAGATTATAAAGTATGGTGTCAGGCAAACAATATAAGCCATAATCACTGACAGCGTCAGAAACACAACCCTTCTTCTTGACGCTGTTATTGCATTTCTTTTCATTGACATTCTAGGCGATTCCACACCACTTGAATGGAATGTTGACAAAGCTGTACAGTCATTCCGTTCTCCGCGATTCCATATCACCCTAGCAATGGCTGTGTAGCAGAAAGACATAATTCCAGCAGGAAGCAATAGAATATAAAATGTTAAAAACGTAAAATAAAACTTTCTTTGCCATTCGCTACTATATCCTGCGCTTTTGCAATAATACATATAGGTATTTCTTGACTCATTGTACACTCGAACCTGCACAAAAATGAACACCTGAGGTATGGCGAACACAAAAGCCATAAACCATGCTATTACAACTTTTGCCTTGATCTTAGGTCTTTGAGCGAGCGATTTCAGAGGCCGTGCTATGACCTGATAACGATCAATACTCATTCCCGTAAGTAAAAATGTTGTACTGGATAAAGTTACAACTTGAAAATAAAGCAACAATTTACATAAGAATGCACCAAGAATCCACTGTTTGAATACTGCTTCAAGAAGTTCAGTTGTCATGGTAATAAATGCAACGGTTAGATCAGCAATCGCAAGATTAACTATAAACACATTCACACGTTTACGTCGTCGACTTCCTTTGTTTGAGATGACTGAAATCAAAACGAGGTTGCCTATAATTGTAGTTATCATGACAAACAACATCGGGGCTATTTTATGCAAGGCTTCTCCGCTCCAGAATGCAACCACGTGACTGTCTTCTGTTTCGTTGTATGTTGTAATATTTTTGCTTGTAATGTTTCCGGGTGTTCCATCTGCATTACGGCCATTCATTTTTGTCTCAGTCAGTTGCTATAAGATCTAAGCCTGAAATAAATAAAGGAAAGAAAAACAATGAAACTTCAACGTTGATTAAAAATGACATCTCAATTAAAATTGGTAGTATTTTCCCGGTTGATGTTCATTTTACAATTATAAGTAATATGTGATATAAGGAATTAGAAGAAATATGGAATACATTTGCTTTTGTTTCCGGGTATCTTTTTACACCAGCACATAACGATATTTCATCTTATTCCACCTCATTAAAACGCTTCTGTTAATTTCTATTCTGTCAAAATGAAATATTTTGTCTATTCTCCATGCACTTCGATGTTTTAAATATTACCCGTGTGTCAGTTTGAACATCACATGTGTGGTGTTGTCTTTTGCGTATTAGACACACTGGCTGCTTTAAGTCGTTTACGTTTAAGCATTTCTGACATCTGGATCACCAGGCGCTATTCAAAATATGACGATATGCAAACATCTATTTGTTACTGAGTATGTCTTTTAAAGTCTACTTCAGTACTTTTAATAGTTTTAGCTTGGTATAATAAAATAAATAACCCTAAAAATGTATAAATACCCTTGCCTAATGGCTCGGGTGTTAAAACATTTCTCGGGTTGACACTACCCACATCACCCACACTGTTATATGTTATTTATATATTCTTCACAAATTTCACGACTTCAATGTAAAATTTATATGGTATAATGAGTGGAATTTTATATATGCCATATAAGCAAATCTGAGTTTCGTAATAGAAGTGTAACAGTTGTTTGAATTGGTATTTATTTTGATATACATGTATTTGAGGCACTGCTGCTAACGCTTATTAATGTTGTAGTCAGTCAATGAACATAGTGACAATAGCAGGTCTGTTTACGCTACGTTAAATGAACAAACCACTCTAGGCTAATTGTACAGTTCTTTAAGGTAATGAAGGAAATGGGTAATGAACCGACAAAAGTACAAACAGTTACAAGCAAGAAATAGTCTGTTGTCACGATAATGTGGACTTCGACACCATCTAGGAAAGAAACTAGGACAAAAGTGCTGTGATGTGAATAGTTTGTTTTCAACAGTTTATTTTTTTTTTGTTGAGGAACAGTGCACGTTCTTGCTTAATTTAAGATATTATTAATTATAGCCAAGAAAGAAAAAACAAAGTTTAAAGAAAAATGATACTTGATGGTCTATATTTCAAAAATGAAATTAATCCATAGTACTTGAAAGCGGTATTTTTGAGTTAATTATTTCTGAAAACAATGCGTAATGTATTGCGGGTTAAAAACGTTTTAATTTGATTTGATGGGGTCGTCATACAATACCCTCTCTTCTCTCACAGATGACAAGTAAACAGTAGACTTATATGGCATACGTCAGGACACGATTGTCGTCAAAATCCGGATCAGTAAATTATCTTTAAATGAGAGAAGGGTCATTAATGGAATACGACAGGTTGTTCTGAAAGACGCTATTTTCAGGGAACGTCTCTTTAGCTATGATCTGGTCTAAATTAATTATATTTGATCATATGTTTATGACAGGAATTGGTAAATGAGCGACAAATACATTCGCTGATAAACATATTAATTATTTGGAAGAAAATGTGTCGCGATAATGTGGACATGGATTTACTTTTAATATGGTTATGCTGGAAGAAATATAGGAATATAGTTCCTCATTCTTGGTTTGATCAAACTAGAGATTAACGGGAGTTTCGTTATTATAAACTGAATACATATGACATCTTTTCACTGAAAATAAAAAAGAAACAAAAAAAAATGAACCAAAGAACAAATTATAGGGTGGTTCAAAGGATGGATTTATCTAAGTCTGTATTACACGCGTTGACCTGTATCTAGAAAACGAATTGAAAAAAAAGCTCTCATAAAGAACCCGCTGTATAATAATGAACTAACATTAATATACATGCACTAACATTTCAGTTTATCTTCAGATTATGCATATTTTTTTTGATTTATTTATCTTTATTTATCTTTTTTGGGGGTGAGGGGGGCATCTGTGTTAGATAGGACCTCGTTCCACGACTTAGTAATTTTAGTAAGGTTGTTGGGTATAGCGCAAGATAACAAAAACATCCTATTCGAAAGACGCTCCTTGTTCATTGCTATGCTGAGTGTAAAGAAACGATACATTTTACCTTAAAGTTTTTTATGTCTCCCACAGACATGTATATTTTTAAAGAAGAGCGGAAGAAGGGTTTTGATCTCGCGACCCTTGAGTCACAAGTCTGTTTGTGAGAATAATTCATCCGCCTATGAAGAGTTTGCCATTGACTCTCGAATATAGCGGTTCAATAACTCATTAACATTACCTGTCCGTGACGCAAAAAATATTACTTTTCACTCACTCATGATTATAGCGTTAATTTGACGGCAAAGAACGTGTATCCTCAAACTTTAATTTGAAGTTGAAAATGTTAATACAAAAAAAAATATTAATAATAACATCGCAAATACGGAACTTGTAAATTTGTACATAAAACATTTTATTACCCTTCCAGATTTTGATTGGCTATTGATCCGTCGAAAGAAATTGATATTACCGAGCCAGACAGGTAATATACACATTAAATTTCCCCTTTGGGTACCCCATGATGTAAACAACATGCGTTGTAACGATGCGCGTACGGTTCGATGTTGTAAAGTGTAAATTCCGATATACAAGCACTTTTTTATTGTCAAATAGAATATATTTACCAGAATAGAGTAATGATAAATATTCTAATCAGTATTTGAAACAAATATGACCTCGCCAAACCTTGATATTAATCACAAAAAGTGTCTTCAACAGACTACTCCTTTTCTCTTGTTTACATTCGTTAGGTACGAAAGCAAATACTTTTTGTAGATCTACAGACAAACTATTGAAATAAAATTTATAAAAAGTTTAAGAAAATAATCTGTACTGAATGCGCGGAAATATTAACCCAAATGTATAACTTTCATTAAAGATATATATTTAATATTCAAACAAACAGATCACTTATTGGAAAATACCGCTTTTCGCCAGCACAAATTATGTTGTGACGTCATTTTGCCGTGAAAGGGTACCCTAAAGGGAATGTTATTTCGACTTTTTATTTGAAACAGCAATCATGATTTATTTTAAAATCGTTTTACTCGGCAGGGGAAGGGTAATAAAATTATTATTTGGGTTTATGAGTGATATATGTGGATATATTACCTGCCAAGATAAAATATCACCCTCGCCTAACGGCTCGGGTGATATAAAATCTTGGCAGGTAATATATCCACATATATCACTCAAAAACCCAAATAACATATATTACTGACGTCTAACTTCACATTCTTAAGCTGAAATATATATCGTCCCGTCTGGAACTAAAACGATGGTATATTAATACCTATTATAATATAAAACATGACTGAAAGGTTTTCAGACGAAGAAGGAGTAAAATCCTGAACGAAAGTGTATAGCGTCCTGAAATCAAAGTCAGTTGTCAATCAAAGTAATGAGAGACTGAACTTACATTGATCTTCCATTAAACTATAAATAGAGCTATTCAACAATTTCCTGAGACAGTAGTTCCTAATTGCCACTTTAATAGTCGATGTATAACAGCCAATGACGACTAGAAAGGAAATATGTCAATATGCTTGACAACCTTGTAGTTTTGCCCTCAAACATTATACAAAGGTAGTGATTTTTTTAATAACTGAAGTACTTATTGAAACGGTTGTACCTGTTCATCAAACAGTAACAACATAAAGTACAGCCGTGCATGTTTATGACTGGGCTTACTCTTTTCGACCATCAACAGAAAAGGGGATAAAATTATAAGTGTACACGGTCATGCAATACCAAATATGCAATGTAAACTGTATGAATTCATTCACAAATATCGTGTTTCAATATTGGTCTTCTTTCTTTGCAGTCACGAAAGTAATAGAAACAAATGACAAAAACTGTGAATTAACCACAGATTTATAATGGATATATAATGGCTGTCATTAAAGATCAAAACAATAAAAAAAGGGATTCTGTCTAGACATTTTTCTCATAATATTAGTGATCAAAAATTCAGCTATGACAATAAACTGGACCATTATAACGTAGGAGCTTGTGGTAAAAAGACAATTTGCGTGACAAAATATTATTGTTTTGGAAATAGCTGTCATGACATGAAAGAAAAACTGTTTTTCTCTGAGGAACTACAGTTGACTTAGTCTTAAGTAACTCCACTTTGTTTATGTCGCTAAGCCGACCAAACGGATCTGATACCTGAGTTGTATTGTTAAGGCGTAGACTGAGATAAATCAAACATTATTGATATTCTTTCCTTGAAGGCATTGTGAGTGGCTGACAAAACTTTTACAAATCTTGTCGAAGTAACGCCGAATAGATTTGTTATGTCTTTTGAAAGAAAAACTCAATAACTGACCGATGTTGGCTCATTATCTGAATGAAAAATACTTTAAGTGGTAAGGAAGGCATTATATTACAAGAGCATACATTAATACATAAAAACGTAAGACAGTCTTCATTTTTAATAAATCTCTATCCACCATGCTGGATGAAGACGTACCACAGTGCGGGTTGATAGCGTACGACAATGCCAAATGATGACGTATGATAATGCCAAATGATGACGTAAGACAATGCCAAATGATCATATTCACGTTTTCTGCATGTAGATATTCCTATACTTAGTCAAATATATTTATGCACTATTATTTTCTGAGACGACAAAGAGCTAGAACATATGACTTATATTCAAGTTAATAAAATATCCTCACTGAATTACAGTTTCAACGATAACTTCACTTGTAATTATTTTAACTTAAAGGCCATGTAGACAAGCTGTCAGGTTAGTCGCAATACCGCTCTGTCTGGTGCATGAACTCCGCCATACGAAACAAAAATTCCTGAAATTCACTAAAAAGGCATTTTTTTCAACAACTTAAATTCCACAAAACAATCAAACTGTGTATTTTTAGTCAACAATTAACATTTTATAATATTTATAAATATTTAAAATTAATAGCACATGGTAGAAATACATATACTTGCTCACATGGTCAATGATTTTTTTCTGATTTTAATTTATCATTAATATTTAGTCAACATTTTACTTTATTTGTACTTAGCGCTACGTTATAAATATTATAATGTCTAATTTTAGCCTAATGCAACTCCATTCGATAATAATCGAATGATATACCTTTCGCAATCATATTTTTAAAAAGTGATATTTTTCCAAATAGAAGTTAGAATGGTATTTTTTATCTTTTTCTGGTATAAGTTTTTTCTATTCTTCAAAAGACATCATTGGAATTCAACAGATAAATACTCATAAGAATAAATCTATATTCAAATCCTGTTTCAGTTACTATTTTTAACTAAGCTGATCAGCACGTAGTCTAAGAGAATATCTAAGAAACATGCATGAACCATGAAAATGTTCATGCGACGAAATTCAAATTTTATAGATTTATTGAACAAGGTTTGTAATATCCTTTAAAATGAGACACTCCTAACCACCGACAGAATTCTTTGGCAAAAGAAGAAAATATATTAGAACTGTCTAGACATTTTTAATATATATAAAGGTTATGTGAAGAGGTGATATTAAAATTTAAATAAATACGTTCTCATATCTATTTGCAAGATTATTAGGAAAACAATGAGATCCTATTTCAATTTAGAAGAGAAATAGTTTAAGAAAAAGTTTTCACTTTACTGCTATGGCGAGTAATGTGTTGCAAAACTATATCTTAAAATTTTATCGTAAAACAATAATATTTGTTCAATGTGATAAAAGATTGTTCAATATTCTTTTAATATTTCTGTTCAATCATGTAATATATGCATTGCAATTTCTTATATATCAATTCAATCTTTAAAGGTGTTTATTCACAAATTTCGGGTTAAACTTAGATTTTCATAAATAACTGTTCAAAAGTGAGTGATTCATCAATTTAAGATGCAGCGACATGTCTAAGGAATCAGTACGTGAATGAACTAACATACACCAAAATCAGCACCAAGCGTTAGTAACGCCCTTCAAAACACCAGAGCTTACTTTTGACATAACACATAGTTGCTGCCAACTACGCCTTGAAATACTTTTCTATCACACTAAGTCTCCAAATCTCATGTAAGTCAAGATCCTAGAAATTATTTGTTGTCAATAAACTGCATAAAAGCAGCTTTGATCGTAAACCCAAAATATTTGTTTCATGTGATAAAAAATATGTGTTCAATAGTTTTAATATTTTTGTTCGATCTTTTTAAACTATTTATTTCAAAATTGAAAAAAAAAGTTTTAACATCAAAAAGTAATCATCTAGTATTTTTTCGTCTTAGTATTTTGTTAAATCCTAAAAATTATGTTTTGTAAAAATCAAAATAATGAGTAAGTTAGAATATATATTATGCCTCATTCAGTGATATTCGTTCGATGTTTAAGAAAAAAAAAAACGTTCAGTACTTGCAGACTGGCAAGGATGGCAAATTGTAACGAGTCGGTTCACCGTTAAGTGAGATGGTAAAAACAATACAATTTTACCAAGTCAAGTCAAGTCAAAATACCCAAAAGCATAAACATACATACAATGTTTTTCGCCAACACATTAATTTAGCGGTTTGAAAATTAATTTTCACATTGAAAAGTATGAAAATTTATCGTTTACAGTGGCAATTACTAGAGTATTAACAAATAAGATATATATATGCATAGATTGAAAATGCAAAACGTTGAAATATAAAGTTTATGATATAGTATGAATGAAAACATTGGTAACAAACAGCAACGAATTCAAATTATCAAACGATTTATTTTAAAACTTAGAATGAAAAATAAATATGTTAGATCATCATTAAAAAGATAACTTAAAGATTCATGAGTTATTTTTTCTATTACGTTGTATTCAAAATTAATGTCTTAATGACAAAAAAATACAAGATTAAATTAAAATATTAAAAAAATGTCGAATCTAATTATTAATGTTTTAGAATAAATAATTTTGATTTTAATGAATTTACGATAAATACATTGTAGGATTGAATAAAGATGTATAAATATATAAAAGTGTATTTTTTAAGATATAATACTGCAACACATTACACGCCATATACCAATGCTCTTACACTTTAGGGGAACAGAACCTTCCGAATATACAACATTGTCAAACATAATATGTATACCTATAATTTTTCAAACATATTACTTATATCTCTAGACGAAAGCTATAAAAGACACAATGAAGAATTACTTTGGTCATTATTTAAAGTTCCAATATTTTAAAATCACTTTTTATTGTCTAAAAACTCTTTCTAATTTCCAGAAACAAATATCTGCGGTTTGAAAGCTGTTGTCGAATATGACGATAAAGTTCTGCAGATTAAAAGGATGATGTAATACGTGTTTTTAAGCGGCTGTGCCTAGGCTCAAATTAAATGCAGCAAGGTTGACATCGCATTATAAATCCTTATCAACTTCGGGAGATTCAATTGCCTTGCAGGCTTTAAGATAAAACACCGAGAATTAAGCGTATAACATAATTTAAGATTTAAGATCATATCACCTTCCCCCAAGTAATAACTAGTTTCAAATTACTTAACAAAACAGAATTCAATGCATTGTTAATTTGAATATGTATGCTATGAGACAGTCCTCGAAACATTTGTCTTCCAACGCATATTTTTGTGAAGTTGTTATTCAACAATATTATGACACGATACAGTGAACAATTGCCTTAAGTGTACTGCATAAAAGAAAAAGTTATTAAATTATAATCATAATATAGTTTTATGTCTGTGAAAAACATATTTCAATCCATTTATCTCCTCTGTCAAAGTGCTTTAAAGTTATTCAACATCTGTTTTGGAACACAACTAGTTACATGTCTTTCTCAAGCATAACTCTGCTATAATGGAATAAAAACAAAATAAAAGACAATAAAACTGATTCAGCATATTTCTTATGTGGGTGTTCTTACATCAAGAACAATGAACGCGATGTAGAAACAATGTATTATAGAAACTTCTCAACAGAGTTATTAGATTTTGACTTATTTAGTTAACAGGTTACAAAGAAAAAAAAGTACGTCAAAAGAATATCATAATGATTACAATAATAACCATTATTTGTTACTTTTTTCGGATTTTCTTAAGAATATGATTTTATTTAAGTGTATTAAAATGTACTGATGCATTACATATTTTTAGAAAAAAAATATACACAGTTGTTGACATACTCATATTCCTTATCGAATCTTTACAATTTGTATCTTCACAGATAATTGTCACTACTTACAAGATTTAAGACTTACCTTATATATTAGATGAAAACAAGTTAATTGATGAATTGAATATAAGAGTATGAAAATGATTTCTCTCCTATAGACAATATCATTTGCGATTTACATAATTCTAGTCTCAACTTAGACCAGTGAAAAGTCTCCGTAGAACTGAATTAAAACTAACCGCACGAGTATTTATACCCAAATACCGGACCAAACGGTTTTGTGTAGAGAAATTCTCCGCTACACGCTGTAAGGCGGAAGATTTAAATAATACAGGTGGTGTCTGCTAAAATCGAAAACTTTTCTTAAAGCCTCTACCTGTTCATACTTAACATTTATTTTCATTTTTTTTCTAATGCATAAGACAAACACTGCTTGAGTTCTGCCATGTTTATTTATATTTTTATTAAAGCCGGGACGAGAATATATGCAGCTGAGAATATATGTACAGAATGGACGTTTCTTTGCTCCAGACCCCAACGAGAAATCACGTTTTAGCAGTCTGTTGCTGATGACATTCTATTCTCGGAGATGGTAGACGATATTTAATGTCGAAATATGTATCACGATCAGGGCATTAGTGTCATTTATGTAACTAATGAAACAAGTTATGTTGCAAACCAGAACGCAATAATACTGGCATTACAATAAGCTAATTTCCTGCATTTTTCACAGATATGTAATTAAATAGTCTACTACCGAGTCTCAGTTTGACGTGATTTGAAAGCCAAACCTTTATGAACACACCTTCTTGGGGTAAAAACAACCAAAAACAAAAACAAAACGAAAGTAAAACAAACAAACAAACAATTACAAGAAATGTGTCGCAGACACGAATGTCCACGAAACAAGGCAATGGTCACAGACATGGTAGCTTATAACTTGATGTTACCTTGATCATTTGTGTAAAAAATGAAGTCTTTGAAGACTAGAACTGCCACTGTACTGGCACCAATACCCCCGCATGCTCTTTTTTCATTAGGTACATGGAAACATGTTACTGAATGCCCTGGACTAAAATAAAGTGTAAACATTAAAAAGGGCAATAATTTCAAAATAATGCAAAACGAGTTATGGTTCTTCGGCACTGCACTTCTCCACAATGAGATATCTTGAGATCTCAATGAGATCTAATTATCTATGAACTTTCAAGTTGAAACCTTCAAAAGTTTTTGAATTATGCCCAGGTCAAACAAAACCCGACAGCTCCAAAAGAGAGTTATGGTTTTAGGCACTGCACTTTTTTGCAATAAGACCTTTTTATCTATGGAGTTTTAAGTTGATAACTCAAATGCTTTTTGAGTTATGCCTTGGACAAAAATTAAGTATGAAACATTTCAAGGGGTAATAATTCCAAAATTATGGTAAAAAGATTTATGGTTCTCAAGGAGTGCACTTCTCCTCAATGAGATCTATCCATCTATGAAGTTTCAACATGATACTTCCAATGCTTATGTATGGCCCGTACAAAAATCAAGTATGAAACATTTCAATGGGCATTATTTCCAAAATTATGTAAAGGAGAGTAATGGTTTCTGGGCACTGCACTCTTACTCAATGAGATCTATTAATCTATAAAATGTCAAGTTGATACCTCCGATATTTTGAGTTATGCCCTAGACAAAACTTCAGTATGAACAATTTTTATTGGCAATAAATCCAAAATTATGCAAAAGAGATTATGGTGTCTAGGCACCCCACTTCTTCTTAATTAGATCTATTTATCTATGAAGTTTCAATCTGATACCTTTAATACTTTTTAGTTATGTCCCGGACAAGCAAAATGACAAAGGGAGAATATTCAAAATGTAAGTGACCTGGAGTTATGGTTCTTGTGCACTGCATTCCGCCTCTTCACCAACAACCTATATTCCAAGTTTGGAGCAAATCCCGTGTATATTTTGTGAGAAAATGGCCGGACAAGAAAACTGAAAAGGGGAGATAACTCAAGAATAAGCACAGCTAGAGAAATGGTTTTTGCACTTTTTCTCATCGCCATCAAGATATATTCCATGTTTGAAGTAAATGCATTGAATACTTTTGTCTACTCGTTCCTTAGCAGAACTGCTACATATTTGATCGCACATTGTCTAACTGTGAATAACTACCGACAATAAACGGTTCAGGTATTTGAATAAAAGAAAACGTACAATCATGAGATTTTATGATTTTATTTGATTTATGTTTAACATATTACAAGTTTAAGAGTAAAACAAAGGATCATCTGTTATGACTTACACTCTTCTGACGGCTTGCCGAAGAAATGTAGCATTTAAGTACGATTATGGCGGTGATAAGATATGAATATAACTAAAAGCTTTTATCTCCAAGGTATTTGATGCTGATTTGTTTCACAATTTATTTGATTATAATGATATAATTCTGACTTATTAGAAGGATATTTTCTAGAATTTATCTCCTTTTCCGTGACATAGATAAAGTTGTATAACGTATTGTACATGCATATGATTGATTTAAACTAGCTGATTAAAAATATATTATTTTCCGTTAAATACGATTTGCATTGAGGCCATACCAAATCGTTCTTTCGTTTAGCGTCCGCGGACGGATAGGTTTGAGCTTCTGAGGTAGGAAAAAACAACAACATTGTTTTGCCTTACGACCTTACTGTACAAACTATTAAATGCTCTCCCGGTATGTTCGAGAATTTATACGTGACTAGTGTTGTTACCTCCTTTGCATCTTTACCCCAATTTTGTATTTATTGAGTCGTGTAAAAAAGTTCCATGCGTGCATAAATTTGTTGGCGACGGCAGAAGAGGTTAGTTTCTGGTCAGTTATAATAAGATTTCAATGCCTTTTATTGTTTTTCAAGATAATAGCAAGTAAATGATTGTTTTATGTAAATTGTATGCGTTGAAGTATTTGTTATATGTCTTCGCTATCAGTCGAATTTCTCAAGTGTAGTGTATACGCAAGCTGCAGCAAAAATTTGTTGATGAAGTTTAATGTAATTCAAATAGGTAGGGTCGAAAGACATTATTTATGACATTTTGTTAGTAGTTCACAAAGCAGATATTCCTTTTGTAACATTTTGCTGAGAATTCTTCTTTCATAAGGGAGACAAATTCATTTAAATTATTTAAAAGCATTGTGTTATCTTCGCAGTGAAGCCAACAGACACTCAGACAAACAGATAGAGACCAACAAATACCAGTAAAAATGATATTTTGGTGTTCAGTATTAAATGTTTAAGTAGTGTTTGCTTTTGTAATTTTTTACAGTGATACCTCATTTGGATTTTAGTGGCATAGGATGGAAGGACCTGTCTAATAACATGAATGTGCATCAGTTTTATAGATTGTTGAAACTGAGTTGATATTGACAAGTTGACTCCAAATATAGACTCAGTTGTAATTTTACCTATGCAGAAATATATTTTCAGTTGAATTTATAGGTGGTTTGATTGAAAATACTTTAAGAAATGCATTATAAGTCTCTTCAAAGTGGAATATGAAACTTGATAATTATATCCTGGTGTAGATACTAGTCAGTATGACTTGTTTATTTTTGGGGGCTTCGTTTGTGTTTTCAGGATAGCTAGATAGGTTTTTGAACTTAGGGTGGACGCTAAACGAAAAAACAATTTGGTATGGCCTGACTAAAAAAATGCAAATTTGCATTAACTAAAAATAAATATGAATTTGTATTAAGACACATCAAATGTATTTAAGGTATACCAGTATCTAAAGACATTCGGGTACCAAAAACTCTTGGGTACTGAATCGATTTGCCTCTTGGTAGCAAAACGACTAGTGCGAACATAATAGAGGTAGCGAAACGACCTAAAATCTATAGATTCGCATTAGGGAATCGATTCGCCAGGTATGTGGTAAAAGCGTTAGTTTAGCACACTAATTGTGATTACGAATTGCACTCAAAGATGGTCTATTTGAATGCACTTATTTTTTAAAAAAAAACATGTTATATTGAATATCTTTCAACTAGTTTGATCTTTAAAATATTCGCAAGACAGATCTGATCTGCAATGTTCCCCTTTATCATTTAAAAACGTGATACTAAATGCTCTTTTTACAGGTGCATGACGGAAACATTGACACCAACGTTCGGGGTTTCTCATAATATATCGATCGAAATAACAAGCCAGCTACGAAATCGATATTCAATTAAAGTGAAGTTTTAGGTAAATCGAATAATGAGCCATCACTATTGAGAATTCCAATCTATATATAAATATCGATCGGACAGTTGGCTCTAAGGTCTTCTTAGTTGGAATTTCACATTGTTAATTACGAAAATCAAGCGCAGACTTATTGAAGGGATTGTCTGCCAGTTCAGTTGTTATGCTTTATGACATTATAATATGCCCTTTGTTTTGTGCAATGATTTTATTATTGCATATTTGTTGTTTCTCACATATGCTATTAATTACTTTGGTACAGTTCTTAGCCTTATATGCCTTATGACATTTCAATTTAAGTTTTACTTTTTATAAAATTTGAATTACTATTAGATTATTTTTGTAGTTTTGCTTATTGTATTAAAATATAATAAAAGAAAGAGAAGATTTAAATGTTGTTAGATGACTGATAAAGGCAGATAGTTATACGTAGAAGAAACATTTTATTGTTTAAACATTGTGTTTAAGTGGAAATATTTTATTTCAGATGAGTCAACAGAGAGCTCTTGAGCTTCTTCGACAGACGCCTGCTGCCTTGGATACGGGTAATTCTGCCGACAATACTGCAACAACTGCTACCCCCACAACGCGTACATTGTCAGTATATAATCATTATTCTAACACGATTTAAAAATAGCCTATATATACAAAGAAGAAAATAAAGTCGGGGTTATTCTGCAGTATACCACTCGCGTGCGCTTGTTGTTTTGGCTGTTCCGTGAACCGCCGTCACCCCACGTATAAAATTTTTATGAATGAAAGTCACGTGATGTTTGTTAATACCATTTTGGTAAATATACGTCACTAAGACAAACCAATCGTTTTATCTGTAATTTTAAATCAACATGAAAATAAAATTACAACCAAATGCCATATCCTCAAAAGTACCTCTCGGGCATATATATATACAACCACACATAGTCATATCAACCCAATAAAAGCCAACTAAGATGAGATGAGAACGATATGACGTCATACAGGTAGTATGACGTCACCCAGGCTATAGTCTGGTCGGTTTGTCTCGTGACTACTACCATAGGAATCGTAGTATTACCAGCGTACAACAACAACAAAGTTCGGCTGCAAAATGGCACAAAAAAGCCAATTTACTTAGAATGGGCACAATTTGTGAAATAATAATAACCGAGCAATGTTTTCTGTCAATAATCCATGTAAATATTACTTTTGTCTACACCCGGTGTCTACATTAAAATTCACACACGTATGCCGACTTTCGTGTAAGCGACCTTATGACATTTTACAAATGCTATTTTTAGCATCTGAGAACATGTACATCTTTTATTTGTTTGAACATTTAATTTATTAGTAAATTGCAACTTTAGTTCGAAATACATAAAAAGAAATTATCAACTGATGAAAAGTCTGTTGTTTATTTGTTCATTTATTGGATTGATTTACTTATTATGTGGAAGCCAACTCTTACATATAGCGAGGGAGGAAATTTTAACGGCCAAACCCAGAGGCGTACCGCGCAAGTGTTTTTACGATCGTAAGAAGTAGTTAACACTTATTTCACAATGTGATTTATTGTTTGGTCGTGTTAGAATCGAAATAACAAGTATCCAGTTGTGGTTTATCGTAGAATAACCCGCGTTTTTCGTTCTTATGCGAAACAATATATCACTCAGGCCTACGGCCTTCGTGATATATTCCTACGCATAAGAACTCAAAACGTGGGTTATTCTACGATAAACCACGCCTGGATACTTATTATTTCTTAATTAATGTTTTATACACGGCAAATTCGGGGTCAGGAAAATCAAATACCTAGGGCAAGACACGAACCTGGACCGCTTGTTTTCAAGTCAAGTGTTTTAACAACTAAGCCAATCGAGCTGGTGACAATACGCTCATTACCTTATCACCAATATTAGTTTTGTGACAAAAAATATGATGGAGATTTAAGTAGAGCATAAGTTAGTTAATGGCAGTTTATTTCAAATTTTGTTGTGGCGAAAGCTTGAAGCTTACAGAAAATTAAGCTGAAGTCTGTTTCCTGAGTACTACCATTATTGGACTGATATTGACAATAATGCACCCCATACATTTCGGTAATTCAGTCAAGATTACAGTAAATGTAATATTAACAAGAAATTGGTAAAACCAAATAATACTCCACGAGAATGGCAGAAAAGTAAAAAAACATGTACAATCAATGTTATTTCAATGACAGGAGAAATTAAATACTTTTTAAGTTCTAGTAAGGATAACATGAATCATGATAATATAGGATCATGGTGAAACATAGGAACATGGTGAAATATAGGATCATGGTGAAATATAGGAACATGGTGAAACATAGGATCATGGTGAAATATAGGGTCATGGTGAAATATAGGATCATGGTGAAATATAGGATCATGGTGAAACATAGGGTCATGGTGAAACATAGGATCATTGTGAAACATAGGATCATGGTGAAACATAGGATCATGGTGATACATATTTGAGGATTTATAGTATAATAAACACATTTGTAAGGACAGATGATTTTTTGCAAAATTTACCTGCTACTTATTTAATATGTGAATGTTTGCCAGAATTTTTATAATCACAACAAGAGGTGTCAAGTGCTCGGCTGGCAGGTGTAAAATGTAGAACTATGTGTTGCATGTAATTAATGTTGTTCTCAAGAATTCCAGCTGATAAACCATTGATTTATCTATCGATCGGGGTTGCTATATTGAGTTGTTATAAAAGGATATAACTAACTAAATAAATAACTGATGTAATGTAACGGTTCTTTAACACTGCACTTCTTCTTACTGATCTTTGCAACTGTCTGAAGCTTTATTTAATTTCCTTCAATATATTTCAAGTTATTTTCCTAACAAGCATTATTAGGTATAATAAATTGAGAAAATTAAAACAAGAGCTGTCACTGGAAATTGACATATGCCCCCGAAATGTAGCTTTGAAATGAAACTGGTGTACATATATAATTGAATATGCCTGCGGGAAAGAGACCAGACAAGAAAATAGAGCATGAACTGAAGGTAAATGGTAAAGTAATGTCTTTCTGCTTCAGATTCTAATATAAAGGTTGAAAACATAATTATTCAATGAAATAGTAAGCTGTGAGTTTGGCCTTGAATATCAACAATATTGTTTTATTACCAACCCCCACTGATGACATATAACAAGGCTTAGTGACAAATATTCTGGTTTCAATACAATCCCACAAGCAGTTTTGGAGATGTAGCTTGGACAAGATTTTGATATAGAAGTTATAGAAAAAAATGACTAAGGGCCCATAACTCTGCCAAAAATAATTGAGCTGAATCTCCTGACGATATGCACAACTAGGCTTGGTGACAAACATTCCTGTGAAGCTTCAATGAAATCCTCCAAAACGGTTTTGGAGATGAAGTGTGGACACGACTTTAATATAGAAGTTAGAGTATGCACAACTCGGCTTGGTGCAAACACTCCTGTTAAGTTTCAATGAAATCCCTCAAGCAGTTTTAGAGATGAGGCGAGGACAAGATTTTACCGGACGGACTGACAGACAGAGCGATTAGTATATGCCTCCCTTCGGGGGCATAAAAAACTAAGTAATGTAGAGTGATGGTTTTGTAACATTGCACTTCTGTGTGAAGATATAATGATATATCAGTGATACTTTCGAAATTATACTCCAGACAAGCTTACTGATCTCTATCAATGTATTAAGATTCAGTCAAATTCCTCCAATACTTTTCAAGTTATTCATCGGACAAGAGTGTGACGGACGGACGGAAGGAAGGGCAAGGCGGCGATAATATGCTCTCCCTTTGGGAAGCACAAAAATCCATTTCCTCTCGTTAAATGGACTGTTACGCTAAAATACAAGTGAACAGCTTTTTAAAAACATGTTTCCAAACTTTCAATTTTCATCTGTAAATTGAAAAATTCAGACTGTTACTAAGAAATTGATTTACTTGTAACATGTGTAACTTTCAATGAATAATCCTCATAATTCATCATCTAAATCATCAAAAGAATATAAATATCTATTCATTCTATATGTTGTGTGAAGACACTCATAATGAAAAAAAAAATATATGAAAAACCTAAAACAACTTTCAACTGACATTATTTGTCACCGTTTTTGAAAAGTTGATGAATTACATGATTGTATATTTTGTCATTTTACAGTTGTTCACCTACTAAAAAACATCATTTCTATAAAAGCTGTTCAACACTTAAAGCATGATAAGTAAAGCTATTGTCAAATAAACCTCAAATAAGCAATCAGAAACAGGCGGGTGGGGTAATATAAAACAAAAAGCCCTAACAATTATTCAGCGATATAACTGAATTAATATCGTAGTGCAAAACAACTGTATACACCAAATTAAAATATCAAACCCAAGGCATTCGGTACAAACATGACGGTGGCACGATGAACCGTCAATGTATATCACATTATCAACCGTGACTTCGATTAAGTTAAAAATCTAAAACCATCAATGTTTCCTTAAACAGTAAAATATTTTTCATGATTTTATACTTCTACATACTTCATTGTGAGATGGTTGTTGTCTGTGTGCCTCATGGATTAGTTTTCGCAGTAGCACAATTCGCCTACACGAAAGAAATTGAAATTATGTTAACCTTTGCTACAATTTAATTGTACCAAAGTAATTAGCATTTGTGAGAAACAACAAAAATGCAACGACACATTATTATACAAAACAAATTGCAAGACGTAATAATGTCATAAGCTTAATAACTGAACTGGCGGACAATCCCTTCCATACAGACACGATATTGGCCTTAGCATGAAATGAAATTAACTTTATCTTGAATATCAACCTCATAGCTGTCTCAATAATCGTGACAAAAACTCAAAATCTTAAGTCAAAATGGGGTAAAATCATTGTTGTATATAAAAATAATGCTGCTCTACATAAAGAAACGGTTATATATGTTCTTCAAACAAAAAGTAATAACATTTAAACTTGAACAACATAACCTTATGTGTACCAGATTCAAATGTAAGGAATAGAAAATATAACGTGTACCTGTTCCTTTTCTTTAGTGTGGGTCTTAATCCTATTTATAAGATGCATCCGTTTTTTAGTTCCTCCATAAAATACGCTAAGATTCCTGCTGGCAGTATAGCAAGCTGATGAAAATTGTTTATCTTCAAATGTCTTTAAGCACGAAAGTATGAAATTTTTGAACAAGTATTTTTCTGTTTTTATGCATTGCTGAATTATTTATTGTGTCAGTTTCAAGACATTCCATTCGCCGAAATGGTAGACGCTTGTTATGTTGCAAAAGAAACAGTTTCAGGTATTGTTATTGTTGTTTTGGGAATCTAATGAAATCTTCACAATAAATTCGATTAAAAAATGTCTTTCAGCACTAACTTCCTTTTAGACTCACATACGCATAGTACTAGTGTGCCAGTCTGCTTGCTGACATAACAAAATTGCTAGCTGACGTGACAAAATATGACAGCATTCTCCTGAAACCAGGTTTTGTAGACAATATCACTTATAAAATAAAGAATTTCGTTTTAATAAGAAATACTTGGATAATAAAATTTCGTGCAGATGTTTTTTTTTACAACTTTAAGTCGCTATAATGGCGGCTGCCAAGTACATAATAAGAAATAACGTGAAGAGAAGGCGTTGTATCAATAAACATCACATCGAAAACAGAAGTTGCAAAATGCAAGACAAGTATTAACGTGAAGAGAGGGTAATGGATGCATCAACACTGAATACAGAAATTAATCATAACAGATGGAATTTCATGTCATCATGCCATTTCTATTGCTGTCAAAAATAAAAATAGAACTACAATAAAGACACAATAAAAGAGAAATGTTCACAACAACAAAAACAAAACAGTCCTTATCATTTTGTTTTAAGATATTTTTGTGTGTTTTTCCCCCAAGTGTATGGCGTGACAATATACTCTATATACTCTAACAATATATGTCTGATCTAAAAACAAAATATGTGTTCAATTAAAATAAAATTATTAAATAATTTTCAATATTTGTTCAAACAAATATTTATACATTCAATCCCAGATAAATATTTGGTTAAAAATATTCATTCTTAAAAACTAATTGTTTATAAAATTTAATTATGTTCTAAAAATATATTTATAATTAAGAAAATATTTCTATGGGTATGTAGTGAAAATAAATACTTTGGCTATAATTAGCATTATGGGATACTATGCTTGTAACAGCAGTTTTGATTGGTTAAAGCAAAACAATATGGCAAAGCCCTTGCATCACACTGTCCGCTCGATACTCAGAAAATATTCGAGACTCTAGGTAACACTGATCAAAGTATTTACATACTGACCAGGATAGACACTCATTTTGGATCGCCCGTTTCATACGATGGAAGCTGCCATATTTGATTCAGCGAGCCAATAAGAACCCTTGTTACAATAAACTCAGATTTCCCGTCATGCAAATTGTACCCAACAATTATTTTTTTCTATATACATCTACGGCATAAAAATACTTATTCAATTACTTTACATTTTGCGCATATGATATTTGCGAAACAATGAACCTATAGTAAATTTTCGGCGAAAATGTCGTAAAGTTTGGATTCAACTGTTTGTGTTTTGTCTTTCGGTCAAGTAAGAAACGTTCCGCGCGCATCCTTTCCGCTAAATTAAATTACAAAGTCAGTAACTTGCGCTCAAATGTTCAGTGTATACTTTCCCAATTACACGTGTCTTAGTACCACAAAAGATACTTCTTGTTGACCTTTACAAAACTTGAAAACGTAGGCTTTATTTGTTTCGAAGTAGCATTTAAATGTAAACATAAAAGATTTAATATCAATACTTGATAGTACCGAAACCGTTAATTGTGCTCTCAAAACAAATATAAAATCTTTCAAGTGTGAAAATAAGCGTTGATTGTCATTATTACGTTAAACGACAAAAAGGTTTTTCAGGTTTACATGCTTCAATACAAAAATGGATATCTCAAGAATAAAACTAAGTTATAAATAAACAACTTTAAAGATCGGAAAATACGAACAAATAGTGTAGACTTTGCTTTATGGAACTTGAAGATGAATTGCATTTTGTGTTAAAGTGTCCTGCCCTTGACAATTTAAGGAATATATCCCGTAAAATTGCATAGCCGACCATCTATCCATAAATTTATTATTCTGCTCTCATCTGAAAACGAAATCTCTTGTAAGGAATGCTGCAAGTTTTATACTTTGTGCTATTTTAAGACAAAGTTCGGTATTAGAAGGTGCTGCTTAGTAATATGTATTTTAAGCCAAATCTTAAACGTAAATATAAAAAAATGCATAACTGCACGAGTGGTATTTCGCAATTATTTTAATTAAATATATTGCCACTAATTTGATATGTGTATTTGTTATAGTGTATTTATAGCAGTTTCTATTATTTCTGAATGAACTAATATTTTGCAAAATTTTAGTCTAAATTGTGTTTATATATTTGTTTAAATATTGCTTTTAGAAGCCTGGAAAATATAGTTTTTAATTTTCAGGGTAGCGTGTGTATGTTTGCAAATGTAAAACTTAGCCGATATTTAAGAAGTGTTTGTAGACTTTGATATGTTATTTTGTTTTAATAAAATATATTTAGTTTTATGCATACATACATTGCACTCCTGTGTTTCTGACATGTGATTCTGTATTGAATTATTTTGTTTCTGCATAAGCGTGGTGCATACATTGTTTGGATATAAGATGCTTTGTTAATTTTCGATGTAATAGGCTGGTAACCTGTAGCATAATTCAAATAAAAATTCCAAAGTTCAGAGTAACATTCTGATCCTATCAGCTGATCTTAACTATCAGTGTCACAACAATTTAATTGACATAACACTAACAAGGCAAAGAATAATGAAAGTTTTGTCAATTAAGTGAAGATGACACCAGGGATGCAACACATTCTGCAGCGTTTGTTGCACCATTAAATGAACTGAAATTAAGTTTCAGGGAGGTCTTTCATGTTCCTAACCTGTCATGTCGGAAGTTTCAAATTGCATTACAGACAATAAGAAGAATTTAAATCAACTTAAATAGCAATTAACGCCACACAGTACACGGAAGTTGCCGCGCAAAAGAGCTTATATCTGTCACATCACATCTCAAAGTTTTTCACTTTTTGTGAGTGATCAAATGAAACATTTATTTGACGATGCTTTGTCTCGCGTGATTAATAATTGATCAAAACAATATTTTACTGACGAATTATGATTTATAAAACAGCGTCTTGAACGGCGGTCAGCTATTTGAATGGTCAGGGAGCATTAGTTTTCAAAGTAGTTGTTTTCTTTCTTCTTTCGAAAGAACATTTTCTCAAAATGACAATTCAATTTTTTTTATAAGACACCTGACGTGATGAATTACTGCAGATATCCAAGTAGTAGATTCATCTACACAATGAGTAAATCAAACGTAAGCAAAATACACCAGCCTTTACTGCAACAGTCATTAAAAAAAGTTACATTGAATGCAAAAGTGGTACTTAAATTTTGCTTATTAACAACAGAAGCCAGCATGTTATTTTGTCAGGATTCACAAACTGCACAGTTAAGGCCAATAATCTCCTGTATGGAGATGAAAGACTATCTTTTGAACAAAATAAACTTGTTTTTTTTTAGTGTTTATAGCTTCATATCAGCAACCAAACGTTTTTAGCAATAGACAGTCCCCCGCCACGTATGTTTTCTAGATACTAACAGATAAAATGTCTCTAACATAGGTCTATAATATTGACAACAGATTGTTTGTTTTTTCCTGCATTTCTCGTCCGACTTAGCGAAACCTCATTCCGGAAAAGAATTAAACAAAAGTTTATTCAAACTTGTTTTCTAATCACGTAAGTTCTACAGTATATTTCTGTGTATATGTACATGTAACTAATTGCTCAAATAAATTTTAACCAATTTTTACAAAAGCAAAAGTAAAATGCAGCAAAATAATACATTAGGCATTAGGATCTACGGAGCCCATTAAGTGACATGATGCACTCTTATTATTTTTTTTGTCACACTTATTTCATGTCGTTTCAACCTATTAATATTTCGTTGAAATGAAATAAGTTGTCGTTTAAACCAAAAAAAAATTTGTTTAAATTAAACAAAAAAAGATTTCGTATAAACGAAATGAGATTTCATTATAACTAAATTAGAATTTAACGAATTAACATTATTTACATTTATTTGAATTATTATTTCGTTTAAACAGATAATTATTTCGTTTAAACGACAACCTATTTCGTTTAAACGAATTATTATTTCGTTTCTTATTTCGTTAAAACGAATAATTATTTCGTTTAAACGAAATTATGTTTCGTTTTAATGGAATCCTTTTTCGTCTAAAAGAATTATTATTTAGTTTAAACGAATTATCATTTCGTTTAAACGACAACTTATTTCGTTTAAACGAATTATTATTTCGTTTAAATGTAATATTTTTACGTTTAAACGAAATAAAATAAATGTGACAACAACAAAAATATGTGTGTATTATGTCACTTCAGGGGCTCCGTAAAGATCTCTTTTAAGCACACAAATATTTGTCTGCCAAAACTCGTTAGCAGACTTTCGTTTTATGAAATCAAAACCCTCCCTTAGTTCAGTTAAGTTTTGCCAACACATTTTACATTTCTTCACTACTTCTTTTTATAACATGATGCCATAGAGAATATGAAATAATGCATACAAATTAAGAAGACATCGAGATGGGAAGACTTAGATGAAAGATTTGTCATTTCAACAGGTGTTTCGTTTCTATTTTCTGCTAGAAAAAAAAATAAATCACAGATGTCAAACAAACAAATCGAGGTAAGAATAATAAACGTTTCGTGACTAAATGCCTTAAACAGAGTCTATTCATCATATATTTATCAATGTTATTTATGTGCCATCATTCTTTTTTTCGAGATAGCCTAATTGGCATTTAATTTATACTGTCTTGACTTAATTTATAGTACAAATTTTCTTTTATCACTTTAAAGTATAAATTCAGCTGACTGCTTGATATGTATATTTATATTGGCATTCTGTTTTCATCATTCCACCCCCACTGGTTGTGTGGAGGGGGAGGGGGTCTTTGATCATTCTGCTCTTGTCCATCAGTCCGTCCGTCCGAAAGTTTGTTTCGCGCGCTCAGCCAACACTTTTACACTTAGGGTCATGGCACTTCACAGGGATATAGGTCAGCAAATGAAGTTGTACACTTCGGGGTTTTCGTTCCTTCCATCTAAGGACAGCAGAGATAAGGCCTTTAATTTGGTCGAAATAGCTACCAAAAAGTTTGTGTCATGAACTCAGCCAACACTTTTGCACCAAGGTTCATGAAACTTTACAGGAATATACATCAGCAAATAAAGGTGTGCACTTAGGGTGTTTTGTTTCAATCCTTTTAGGTGAAGCAAAGTGATGACCCTTGACTTAATGAAAATTTCTACCCAAAACATTGTGTCACACTCAGCCAACACTATTGCACCCAAGGTCATAAAAACTTACACTTAATACATACCAGCAAGCAAAGTTGCGCACCTGGGGTTTTTCATTTAATTTACCCGTACTTTGACAACCCACATCCTACCCCTTGCATTTGGAAATGCCCCCACCACACACACACACACACATACACACACACACACGTTTGGGGGCACACGTGTACTTTGGACACATTTTTAGGTTTTTTACAAAGTCTTCTTGCTTAGCTTGTCAGGAACCGGCATCATTAAAGGAGTTTCTAGTGTTGTTAAATAGACATTCTAAATAAAGACCTACTTTATGACAGTGTACTGTCATTGAAAACAGACGTACAAACATAAAACAGTCTTGATTCAACAGTCACTGACTTTTTGACTTTCTTTCGTAGACTGGTATTTTTATTGTAAAATTGCATAAATTGTGTATTTTATGACCATGACTGAAAAGCTTTATATTATGGTTTAGCAGGCAATAGCTAAACTACCACTTATAACAGAAACAGTGGGTCTACCATTTTTGTCTAGAAGTAAATGGTTCTTTATTTATAGATATAATAATAATAATAATAAAAATATATGTTGAAAAAATGAGTCAAAGCAATCAGTTGAGTCATGCTGTCGATATTTAAGATATGAAAACATATCCTTCAAATGGAAAAAACATAACATCACAAACGGCAAACAAATAATACGATACTAAAAGTTTACGACCTTGCAGCCTTAATCAGAGATTATTCATCATTATTTTAACATTTAATTAGGCCAATTTTCATTATGTTTTGGTGATTGCGTAATTGCATTTAATTTACGCAGTCTGAACTCGATTTTTAGAAAAGAATTTAATTTTCCTTCTCTGTTTTCAGTTAACAACCAGGTGACTATTGAATAATTTCATTTGTACTGGCATTATCTTTTCATTTATTTCTTACAAAGTCTTCTAGCTTAGCTTGCCCAGAGCTGGTATCATTATAAAAGTGTTTTCAAAATTTGTAAGATAGTAAGTTTAAATAAGAACATATTTAACGACAGACGTCGTACAAACACAAAATAGTTTTGATTCAACAGTCACTAACTTTCTGGAGTGAGATCATTTAGAACATCTTTCGTAGACTAATGCTATTTGTATTTGTTTCAATGTATAATTGCGTAAATTGTTTATTTTATGACCACGACTGAAAAGCCTTTAGTGACCTTTTTGCACGCAAATACTTTACTACCACTCACAGCAGAGACAATGAGTCTGCCTTTTTGTCTGGAAGTAATTGCTATCTTTAATTAATGGATATAATTAATAGATAGTAAAAACCAAATGCATTTTTGTTAGAACTGAGTTCAAGCAATCAGGTTTTGAGTCATGCTATTGAATTCAAAAATAAATGTTACTGACGTGACGTATATGCCCAAAATTAACGGCGGATCATATTCTCTGAAAATAATTCAGAGAGGATATTTCAAACGAGGATAAACCTGTTTGATGGACGAACTGAAGCTGATGTTGAAAAAGTTTAAAATAATACCGAATGAAAGTTTAGAAGTCCTTCATTTGTTAAAAAGCGTATATTGCGCAAAACATATTTTTATGTGTTAATGATTTGCTATTTTAGATTCCGATGAAATTAGATACTCGTCTGAAGAATACGTGCAGCACACATGCAAATTATGCATCTACAAAACTGAAGAAATAGACTGCAATGTTGTTTTAAGCTAGTTGAAAACTAAGAATATTCTTTAGATGCTTAGTTGCTGTCACACATCATATAAATCCTGATATTTCAGTACAAATCATTGTCTTTGTAACTGAAACTGGGCTTTTAAGTTAAAATTGCTTGTCGTGAATACACGCTCCTAACATAAACATTTGCAAACAAGAAAATGCTGATAATATTATCGCTCTGTTCGAGAACAGAAATAACTGCAATTGAACGGAATAACTTTACCTTCGAAGCAGAGTATCTTTTTAAAGGAAATGCTTGGTTGTGTATTTTTAAATTAAATATTTTACTCTTATCTAAGATCGTTTTTAAATGTATATTAATGTTAAGTCAGGTAACATTATATCTATTATTCATAATATTTATCTATAAATCAGCTTTAAGAAAATTAATGTCGAACACTTCATCAGTTTTCTATTGTTAATAATAATAACAATCATAAAAATAATAATAAATAATGTTTTATTTTTATCATTATTATTGTTGTTGTTCTTGAATAATAATCATCAAATGTACAACAAAGAAGTTTTTAGTAAAACAGTTTGTTTTAATCTGTTATTATTTACTACTATTCCGTGTAACAACCATTTTAACTTTTATCAAATAAAAAGGACAAAATTGAAAGATTTCCTTCTATCTTAAAAACTAGAAAGTCCTAGTATCGACAAATCGCAAGCAATTTAAACTATGGTTATCATAACTACTTAAATACAAGAAGCTTTTCACATAATATCAGTTTGATATATAATGATACATAGAATTAATTTAGAAACTTTTATAGTGATAGAAAATACATAACAAAAAGTAGTACTTATTTTATATTTGTGTCATTCTGTCATTTCTCAATTCGAACCTGGAAAAATATGTCAGAACTACTTACTTATCTGTAAATCTATCACTTTTGAACAGTATCCTGCAAATTATTCATCCCATCTTATGAATTATTCCATTTTTGTACGCAGAGTGTTTTTATACGATCATTTTTTGCGCTCCCATTTAATTATCCGTTTTCTTCTTGACTCAATTGGAGTTTTAAAATTTAGGAAAAATATCTTTTCATAGTTTGTGTTTCCTTTTTATTCTTTGTTTTCTCTGGATATTTCTGTTGACCGGTTTCTAATTTCAGATTAATGTCGATTTTTACGATATCACCTCCGCAATGCCTTGGTACTATATTAATGCCGCTATTAGTTTGGTGTATTTTCCAATAAGCTTGCAGATTCTACGGCGATGCGTTCCAGTGTATCGCGCTAAGTCTTACTGAGACAGATGCAATAGATAGTTACAGATATAAGCTGTCATGAATTCCATTTCTCTCTTCTAAACTATCCAGTTTTCATGGAAATCCCTTGCGTGTTTGAACAAGAAATCTCACTTGATAAAGGGTATTTTGCCGGTTTGTTGTTGATATAGAAACAAGATAGTTAACAAAACGACTGTGGCAAATTTCTGGCAAACAATAAGGCAATGTTACAAGAAGGTGATCCAGATTTTTCACATACAATTTGAAGCAATATAATCTTACCTTAATTCCTGAAAAAGATGAATTAAGTGGTTTTGCATCAGTTTGGGGATTCCTTAGTTTAAAGCGAGTTTATTGTAACTATTACGAACCACTATAATATAATTATAATTATTGAAACTATATTTGAAATAAACAATTAATTCCTAGACGCTTATTCTAATAAACATACAAAGTATAAAATACAAGAATCTGAAAAGAAAAATAAATTTGAAAAAAAAAATCTAATGTATATTAGCATTTTTCTGCCAGCACATCGATCTGAAATAGTGTTGTAACACAGTCATGAATTTTGACAAGGTTGAGTTGACAAGGTTAACATAACACATCATGACACAATATTACTTAAATCTAATCATCTAAAAAGTATGCACCAGTCTTTCCGACACTTCCGATTAATTAAATTAAATGTAACAAATGTTTTCATGTAATGTTTGAACTTGTAATAAGAAATGTTAGGAAATTAATTTTATTTTAAAAGAAATATGATGAGTAATGATGATAGAAGACATTTAAAGATATAGTTTATGATAACTGAGATGTTATTTAAAATATTTGTTTGTGAAAATTCCTGTTATAGATTTCTGTCGGTATTACCTTAAGTGACAGAACGGCATGCATCTGATAGGGCAGAAGTCAATATGGTAAGAAGACATTGCATCTGCAAAAAAATGTAAAAATGCAATAATAAACATCACGAAAAGTAAACAGTAATGTTTTCGTCTACAGCAAGGACGACTTTAGTCGAACATTTATGGTAATAGGTTCTTGCAAAACTTGAACAGCACTGGAATTCACGCCGCTTTAAATCAGAATCAACAAACCAGGAAGCATTTTCACTAACGCCAGCATAAATTGAATAAAACAGTCTGAATTTTAGCATGAAAAACAAGAAGTTTTTTTCTTTCATCATGTTTAGTTATCATTTGATTCATTTATTCGACGCTCAATCCTGTCTTCCTTTGAATAATGCAGAACTAAAACTGTTATTATTTTTTCTTTGGTGTCTTTTGAAGTTAGAAATGTGAGCAATCTTTCTGCTTTAGGTTGTTCAATATTGTATCAGTAATTATCCTCCATGTGTGAAAGTCGATTTCGAAACCAACGTAATGGAGTTCTTCTTGTCATTAGGGCAGTCAGTAGGGACAATTATTCAAGCACGTTTTTTCTATCCTTTCAGAAAGAGAAGTTATTTTCTCGAAACAACACTCCTTTCCTCTACTTAGGTTATGTAACGTTCCGAGAAGTAAAAACTATTCGCAACATGAAATCAAATGATATTATCTGACAGATTAATTGCCTGCAATGAATGTTGCATAGCTTGGTAACAAGTCGAAGATAAAAATTATAAAACGCTGCTGCCATCATCAACTGTAACAGCCAAAGCGTTTATGTCGCCATCTCTCTTTAAACACCCTGTATAGTTTTGCATTACAATTCGTTCACAAATTGTTGTTGCCAATGAAAATAAAACATGATATGTCGCACTGTCATTCTTATCCTACACTACCATTCCTCTTTTTTTATGCACATACAATTTTCGAATAAGCACAACGATCAGTGGCAGTACATGAGGGGGTACACAGGACCTGTATCGTCCAAACGCTCAAGCTGTTCGGTTAGCGAATTTGTATTGGAACTTGAAAAGTAAACAAGAAACTTGTTAATTAGCTGTGCTTGCATAAATGGAAATGCATGGCCTAAGATATTAAATCCGTTTACGCCCTATAGTCAGCTAAGTAAAACAAAAAAGATACGGAAATTTAAAGTTGGGTCAATTAAATGGGTTTATCATAAGCGAAGTCAAAAGTTAGAAGTTAAAAACGTATTTTAAATCCCTTTTTCGCTTTTTTTCACATCACACTTGATTTTCATGAGTTTGAATTGGTGTTATTTCATTTCCGTTTTCATTTATGGAGTTTACCTGATAGAACATAAAGATTCTATATTTAACAAGTCATTTCTAAATTTCTCCGTCATAATTTGTTTTTAGTGAGGACGCTTATTAATTTTATTGTTTTGATTTTTTTTCCAAAGAAGAGGGACAAAACTAGCAAACTCTTTGCTTTGCATTCTATTTGTTTCTTTATTAACGCCAGTTTCGTAAAGGATTCAAAACTCCTTTCAAAACGATTAAGATGGTGACAGATAAAGAAACAAAAGTCAAGACGATCCCAGTAACAATGACCTTCTAACAAAATAGTCTTTATGCTATTATCCACTTTGCTTTGTCCTTGGTTGACTTATTGGCGCCGCACATTAGCGCGGGCGTCTATATGTGGTAGTTTCCGTAAGGTTCAAGGAAGGGACTAATATGTGTAATTGTTGAGTTGATATTTTAAAGCAGAGACCGAGGACTTCGAAGAGGATTGACAAGTCTTTAGATGAACAAAGGTGTGATTAATTGTGCCTTGTACAATTTACTTCAACTTCCCCTTGTCATTTGATGATTCGAAAATGAATTAAAACACGAACAATTGTCCAAAACAACTTAAGGATGGAATATGCATGAAAATGAAACTAACAGCATTGTATAGCATTTTATGTAAATTTAATTGGAAAATACCGGGGTAACTGTATAGCCAATTTTAACTTTTTCGACGCTGTAAGATCTCTGTTGAAAATATCTTTTTTTTCCGACTTTCACCGTGTGAATATGAATAAGATTATAAGATGTTCTGAAGTTTTACATGTACAGCATTTCATGTGACATATATTGCTGTATGATAAACAGGGTAAGAACTAGCAAAGGTTGGCGATATATATATATATAACACACACACACACACACACGCACACACACACACACACATATATTGATACGCGTTTAATAAGAGTGTTATTTTCGAGAAGTTAAGTTTTAATTTAGATCAGATGTACAACCTTTCGACTACTAGTAATATTCATTCGGTAGTTTATATTTGACAAGGTTAACTCCATAGTATCGCATCTTTGATGAATGTGTAAAGTGAAGCTTTCATTCGTGTAAAGGCGAGTTGTTCACGAAGAACATATTCTGTACCGTTTTCTGCCAACAAAACAAAGGCACATTTTACTTTTGTACTTGAACTTTAAGTGAAAATTAAGACTTGTTATTTTTTTCGTCTAATTTATATGTATTTTTATATGGATAATCTTTGTAGGCTGTACGAGCTTATTTGCCTAAGTACGTGTCCATAAAAGCAGGCGTTGGCATTTCTTTCTTTTTTTCTATCTTTTTTGTATAAACAGATTTTCTTTAAAACGTATTGTCATCAGTATTTATACTTATCCATCACAATTCCGCTGAAATTTGAACTTATTATTTTATATTACGCTGCTTGATCTTAATGGCAAAATGGCGCTTTTGGATTTTCACATCAGTGGGCTTCTAGTTTCTAATATTCACTAATGGCTGGCTAATATTGTTTTTGAACTGTTGTACTTTCAATAATTGGCTAACAATATTTACGTTCGCGTATGTGTAAGGAAGAAAAGTAGGTTATTATATTACTATCTCTTGTCTAATGTATTCGACTATGCACTTTAGATTCATGTAAACTTACACATGCCTTTTACAAAGAGGTTAGGCCTGAACTCATTTCAATTTTAGAAGATTGTGTCAAGCCTTTTAAAGTTGATATATATGTAAAAGGTGCATGAAAAAAGTTTTAAAAGTGTATGTTGAATACTGAAATCCTTCCTCGTTAATGTTTCTTTAGCATAAATTGTTTACATGTCTAGTCATGTGTATCGAGTATTGTCCAAAAGTACAGTATTCAATTTGATGAAACATGTTCGGTATTCTAATGATTTCTGCAAAAATGTAGAAAACGCATTTATAATACCCAAGCTATATTTTGGTTGCTAATGTAAGTCTGAAGAGAAAATGTCTCAGCATGTTATAAATATATTTGCACTATATCAACTATCTTAGACAAGATAATTAATTTTGTAGGTATGTAGCAAATGTTACACTATTGCAATTATATCTATTTAGAAAACCCTCTAAACGTACCTTTTTCATCGTTACTGAAAAACATAAATAAACATAGGAAAGTTAATATAAAACATAATGTAATGTACTCGAAAAGGAAAGGTACACGAGGATAAACATTATTAAGCAGTAATGAAATAAATATGGATAAAACATTTAAACAAAAGTCATTCGTCTGTCTAGACTTGGGGCTAGATCACATTTAACGTCATAAATGGAAAGTTCCACGGAACTAACGTCACAGAATAATGAATGAAGGTATAAAATGCACACGAAATATAATATTTTACTGAGAAACTCTGCTTTTGATTCACAAAAGATTATTCTTATTGTTATGGTTATTGATATATATTATCTTATTTTCATAGCCAACATTGGCTTATATTGTGGATGTAAAATATTACCAGACATTTTAGTGAGTTTAAGGTTTTTTAATAAATTTTATTTCGCCGACTTAAGAATCACTGAACAAAATTTTGTTAATTGTTATCATGTTCTTGAAAAGCACAGCGGTAAACGTACTGATTTTATTCCTTATTATTGTAATAAAATTGATTTAGCTATAGCTGCTTTACTAAAAAAATATTTGAATATTCTTACTTTTTCCAGTATTTTCAGCTTCACTATGCGCTAGTATACTTTGCAACACTGGCAAACAAATGAGCTCTTTTGTTCGCTTACTCAGGTTACATCTCCGACCTCAAATATTCATTTACGATACAGACATGCATCGAATAGAGAACGAAAATGGAAAAGAGAAAAAGGAGCATAAATGACCCTTCAATACTTGGCCATCTCTGAAAGTGGCTAGCTCTTTTTGTACTGGAAGTGCTAGTCTTGACCTACAATAGAAAAGAGAAACAACTTTGTGTTAAAACGGGCTTACATGTACAAGCAATAAGCTTCCTTTGGAATCCTATCTCATGGAGCGGATCAGTGCTCCAGTGGCAACACGCTGGACTGGTAACCCAGGGGTCCCGAGATCGGTCCCCGCTCCTGCACAAACATTGCTAATTGTATTTCGGATGAGACGTGAAACCGAGGTCCCATGTATCAGTGCAGTACACTGAGCATGCAAAAGAGACAGGGGTGTCTCTTGAATGGAAAGTTTTCTGTATTTGCACTATCTCCAACAACATTATATATTAATTAATCTCTGCAGGGGCGTCAGTGATATGGGTAACCGGTACCAACGATGAATAAACTCAAATAGAAAAAATAGAGGGGCATAGGGGGTGTATATAACTGATAGCCACTAATCAGAAACACACAAAAGCATATGGGCATTCCCATTGTCAATGTATATATTTGATTTCGAAATACTGAAAGCAATCGTCAGCTAATGAAACAGAGAGACCTGTCCTTTCCCGTCATAACTTTTAATCTACCGACCAACAGCTGTGTCCTGCATTCTCACCTTCACTATGCCCTGGTATAAGCTGGCTTCTCCACAATCATCTGTCTAGCAAGCTGCACTTGCATACCGATCAGCACTTTTGTTCGTTTACTCAATTTACAACCTCCGACCTCATTTGTTCATTTAGGTTACAGACATACGTAACATAAAGAAACGAAAAAGGAAAAGCAAATGTATGCCCTTTGAATATTTGGCCATTTCTGAAAGTGCTAGCTCTTTCAGCACTGGTTGTTAGTGTTAGTCGTTGTCTTTCAATAAAAAGAGAAATCACCGTGTGTTAACACAGGCTTACATCAACAAGTTTCCTTCGGAATCATATCTCAAACTTTTGATCTGTGTACTCTTATGTTCGCTAAGCGTTTCGGTATTATTCAAGATATAACTTTTAACTCTAACTTATTTAACACATTTATTGTCGAAAATCTGCATCATTTTCGAGATCAAAATTGTTTCTACAATGAAAGGGCGAAGAATGTGTATATTACCAATAGCTACTAAATCAGTTACGTACAAAAGCATATGGGCATTTCCATTTTCAATAGAGGGATTTGACTTCAAGAAGCTGAAAGCAATCGTCAGTAAAACAGAGACACCTGCCCCTTTTCAATCTTAACCTTTAATTTACCGACCAACAACTGTGTCCCGCATTCTCAGCTTCACTATGTCCTGGTGTACGTTAGCTTCTCTAAAACCATCTATCAAACAAGTTGCACATGTAAACAAATCAGGTTTTTTGTTCGTTTACTCACTTTACAACCTGGACTTTAATTGTTCATTAAGGTTAAGGTCGACCATCTAACAGAATAACGAAAATTGAAAAGAACAAAGGAACATGTCCTTTCAAAATTTGACCATTTACGAAAGTGGCTAGGTCTTTGAGCACTGGAACTGTTAGTCGTTGACTTACAATAAAAAATAGAAATCACTATGTTAAAACAGGCTTACATGTATATAAGCAACAAGCTTCCTTCAGAATCCAATCTCACTCTTGTGATTTGTATATTTTTCTTTTGGCTAGGCGTTTTCAATTTTACTGAAAATAAAACTTTTAAATCAAACGTCTTCACCACATTCCTATTGTCGAAAATCTGCATCTTTTCTGGCGTTTAGAATTTTTTCTACTATGAACCGGTACCCGAATTAGCTCCCTTTATAAGCAGATTTGGTCAAAATGTTCTCTCTTAGAATATCACAGCTTTTAAAAGGGTATATCTCTTTCTAACGATTGCAATGTTATAAAACTTTGCCCTTCGAACAGCAGAAAGTTTGCAATTCCGGTTCATTAATCTATTAAAACAAAAATGAGGCAATATATGCAAACGCTGAAACACGTCGAAAAGTTGTTATTCTTTAATTTTAATGCAAAGACTAGCAAAGGGCGTAGTATATAACCAATAACCACTTAATTAGTAACATGCGGCATATGGGCATTCCTATTGTCAATGTAGAGATTTCATTTAAAAAAGCTGAAAGCAAAAGTCAGTTAATAAAATAGAGAAAGGTGTATCTTTTCCATCATAACCTATACTCTACTGACTAAGAGTTGTCTCCCGCGTTCTCAGCTTCACTGTTCCTTGGTATACGTTGGCATTTTTAAAACCAACTGTCTAGCAAGCTGTACTTGCAAACAAATCATCCCTTTTGTTCTGAGTTGTTAACTCAATTTCCAAATTTCGACCTCATTTGTTCATTTAAGTTACAGACATACACTGAATTAAAGAACGAAAATGGAAAACAAAAAAAAGTTGCATGCATGTTCTTTCAATACTTGGGCATATCTGAAAATGACTTGCTCTTTTGGCACTGCAAGTGTTAGTTGTTGACTTGCATTAAAAAAAGAAAAACCACCGTGTGTTAAAACAGGCTTACATGTATAAGCAATAAGCTTCCTTAAGAATCCTATCTCACTTTTGTGATCGGCTAGGCGTTTCGGTATTATTCTTATATTACTATACTACTCAAAATTTGATAGGGATCACTTATAAGAATGTGTATATTTACTACATAAGGTTGAAATTTTTTGTTGTGTTTCTGAAAATATGTTCATATGACAATAGTTTGGTACCAATAAATGAGTAAGTATGTAAGCCGTTGAAGTGTGACAGAGGCTGAGCCGTGGGAGGGGCACGAATTTGGGATAACACAGACAGGAGATGAAATAGAACTTTTTGGAAAAATCAAGTCTATTGTCTGAATTTTGCTTTAATATCGCGTATGGTGTCCGTTTGCTTGGATTACTGCTTTGCACCGCCTTCTCATGCTGCTAATGAGTCTCCGGATGCTTTGTTGTAGGAGTCGAGCCAACTCGTCCAGAAGGGCCTGCTGTAGCCCAGGGACCGTGGTTGGCTGGACTGGGCGAGCAGATATTGCAGTCCGCAGCATGTCCCAGGGATGCTCTATTGGATTGAGGTCTGAAGAACATGCTTGCCAGTCCATTCTCTCTATGGCTGCTGCCTCAAGGTACTCGTTGGTGACCCTTGCCCTGTGAGGCCGGGCTTTGTCGTCCATTAAAATCAACTCATGGCCTATAGCACCAGCGTACGGACGAACGTAAAAATCTAAGATCTCATTGATGAATCGTACAGCCGTCAATGTGCCGTTTTGAACAATGTGCAGGTCCGTTCTTCCCTGCATGCTAATGCCCGCCCACACCATGACCGAGCCCCCGCCATGACGGTCATGGGTAGCGTGACATGCCCGTCAGTTTGAAACCGTCGCCACACCCTGGCAACGGTGCTCTTGGACACCCCAAGGACACCTGCCACGTGCCGTTGGGAACGCCCAGCCTCAAGCACCCCTACCCCCTATTCATCTCCTCATCGTCAATACGCCGTCTTTGCCGTAGATTTGCCATGACCAGTGCTAGGTTCGATATAAACGTTACCATGCACAAGCGAAGTCTGAATAAAATGGATGTGTACATGAAGGTACATGCCCGCGGTGCACCACTTTTCCAGGGGTATTGCTTTTCCCGTGCATCTCGAGCCATGTACCGGTAAACAATCAAAATCTGCTGGACAGGTCCGCTTTGCCATATGAATAAACTACATGTATGAGAAAAAACAGTTATCTTGAGGTTATCATTAAAAAGATATTTAAGAAATAAAAAGAGATCCTTATCAAATTTTGAGTAGTATATTATAATAATATTATAAGCAACGAGCTTTCTTCGGAATCCTATCTCACTCTTGTGATTTGTATATTTTTCTTTTGGCTAGGCGTTTTCAATTTTACTCAAAATATAACTTTTAACTCAAACGACATCAACACGTTCCTATTGTCGAATATCTCGTCTTTTTCTAGTTCAGAACTGTTTCTACTATGAACCGGTACCCGAATTAGTTCCTTTATAAGCAGATGTGGTCAAAACTGCTCTCTCTTATAATAAGAGAGCGTTTGAATGTATAATATATCTTTTTCAAACCATTGCAGTGTTATAAAACTTCGCCTTTGGAACAGTAAAAAGTTTTTATTCATTTATTGAAACAATAATTAGGCAATATATGCAAACGCTGAAACACGTCGTAATGCTGTTATTCTTTCACTTTAATAAAAAGACCAGCAAAGGGTGTAGGGGTGTATTTTACTGATAGCCACTAAATCAGTTACATACAAAAGCATGTGGGTATTCTCATTTTCAATATAGATATTTGGTTTCAAGATGTTAAAAGCAATCATTAGCTAATGAAACAGAGAGGTCTGCCACTTTTCCATCATAACCTTTATCAATGAAAGCTCTTTTAAGCATACAATAAAAAATAAAGAGCTGATTACCTTGTATCATTTTAGCCGTGATAACACAAATATATAGGTATCATATAGGACATATTTTCAAGTTTAGATATACAATTGTTTCAGTACTCAGCCGTTGAAAGATTTAATAACAGTGAGCATTGTAATGACATTAATGTTATGTGTAGCGTTTTTTCACGCAAACGTTGAATAAAATAAGTAAGCATTTTCAATTAGCAAACTTAAGTGCCACGTTTGGCATACCTACACAATGTCATAGTAAACGTTCTTGGCCAATACAATCAGAGAGAGAAAGTAAGTTAAACAATGATCATTTTGTTTTGCTTTACATTCAGACATTGTGGTTTATAACCCATAATAAACACGATCCCATTAGTTTTGTCAATTTGTAAATAAACGAAGGCCACTTTGAGAAACAAATAAATTTAAGTTAAATTACAGACTGAGGATGCCTTTCCATAGTAAGCGAAGCAACACACCCAGTTTAATAATTGACTAACGTTCAGAACCACAGACACAAACATTCGTAACATTTCTTTGAAAAAAACAATGAAAGGACATTTAACTATATAACAGCATACTCAAACATCAAACATTATATTCACTTTATAACAGTTCATTATCTGGAACACATGTTAATCATCTAATATTTTTCAAATTTTGCGAATGTCATTTGGATAAGTAAATTATGGTCCTAAAAAAGGCTCTGATTGCTTCCAACAAGAATGTAAGACAAAAGATTAAGGTTAACTACAGCTAAGTTGAACTATACACATGTTCCACATTAAATGGCTGTAGCATCAAAAACAGAAAGCAGGTCAGTAGATACAGGTCACGAACATGCTTTTTATTCTTTCAGCACTAGTTTATTTTATTATTTTTCAATTTCATTATTTTGTTATTAGGCTTTGTTTTTGAAAGATGAAAATACGCTCTGGTTCGATCCGGCAAGAAACCTGCCGACCTTCCGCATTCGTCACTTTGGGTGCGTGTATTTGAATTAGCCCAGTAAACAGACATCGAGCGGGATTAATAAAAGTTGCAAGAACTTTTTTCCTACCGAAGTAAAACACGTGAAAACTAAGGACATGATTTAGAATTGTGGTTTCATTTAAACATAGTTTGACAACATATCAAAAACGCTTGGTCTGGCAACCAATAAAATGTCTTGTATTTTCAAAGACATGTGCATTAAAGTGTACCTTTCACAATCATACTCATAATTTTGTCAAGCTACATTGTTTTTGTTTTGACATCTGTCCGGGGACTTTCACATGTTATACGTTCTTCTAATGTGTGTCTGACTGCATGCAAGTGGTGTGCATTTTAATTTATGGCTCAGTATAAATAACAAGTTTCTGTCTAAAAATGTCAAATATCTTTCTCCAACGATACCATTCTTCCAAGACGTACCATATATCTACCTTATCTATTAAAGTTAATAGCACGGCATGAAATTAGTTTTGAACTTAAGGAGGATGTATGTGAGACAATAAAGCAAAAATCAAATCTATTTCAGGATATGATGTCCTGTTTGTCAGACTGTGTCATATAATGAAAACAATGAAGTTTCGTTATCATTTTAGTACATAAATTGTCACCAACCTGTTTTTATTTTTTTGAACTAACTAAAACTAAACTATTCTTTTTTCATCTTTAAAATATTGATTTATAGTGTATTATTTCATTTATTCTGTTTAAATATCCTTACTGCTACTTTTTTATCTTAGTGATCGCTGTCTATAGCATATATTGTTACTGAGTTAATATTGAGACATGTAATTATGATGAAAAGTGTTCAATGTGATGAATTCGGATATATTAATATTATATATTCATGAATTTCACCATTTCTTGATAACAGAACTGCACTAGAACACATGACATCATTCAAAGAAAATTGTAGGATTGTATATTTCATCAGAATGTGTCTTTGTTTGCCCTCAAGGCATGAATTGGATGAGATTTTATTCTGTGAAGGAAGTTAGTCAGACAATGAAGCCTGCTATTTCAGAACATTTTTTTGCACTTTTGCACTGTGACAGTTTATATACGTAAATTGCAAGAGCAGAAGTTATTACTTCCAAGAGTTTATCATTTACACGCTTACCGTTTTCCCGATCACTCATTGTAAACGTGCAAATCAAAAAAAAAAAACTGTTCAGAAAGACGAACTTGCTGTTTTCGTTTATACTACTACGTCAATACAAAACAGGGTTTAGCTCTTCTTTTTTTCTCATATAAAGTCAACGTGCTTTTTAACGTCCTTGAAGTGAATTTCCATTTAATTTAAATTTTCAGCTTTGCTTCATTTATTGGTACTTAAGAAATTACAACTGTAAAAAGATTCAGGTAACTGAATACTTGCATTTCTTAATTAGTAATGCTGCTTATTTATGTTCATAAGAGAAGTTTTCTGTTACAGCATTGGTAAACAATAATTTAAGGACTAAATGCCAATGTGTTAGTACTTAATGCGATCAAACACTGTATACTCCTTTTATATTACTAGATGTGGACACGCGCAAGCGCGGGCTTAGACAATCTACCTATTTGCGTTAGAAAGGCATGCCTGTAGCGAGAGAAGGGCATGATCTTATTTTATCCGTAAACTGACTAATCTACTCTGGCATTTTGTAATGTTTTCGATACCGGAATGTTCAGAAAGGTGTGTAAATTAGAATAGTGAACCGCTGCATCATGTTCAAATGCCTTTACACGGAAAAGTTTCCTAAAAATCCAGTTGTGTTATACTTCAACAACAGGCTTATCCATAACTGTAGTAATGAATAAAACATGTTGATAATGTTTTTAATATTTCGTGATTCACAGACTAATCGTTGTGCCACCTTGGTGACTTTTCAAAAATCTGTGCCGCCCTCTTTAAAGACAAGGCAGTCTGAATGACAGCAATATGCCTCGGCGCATTAGCAAAATAATGTTGTAAAAAGGTTATTGATGGTGAAAAGGAAATGTGATGTGAAATAATTGTTTATTTATGTATGAAAAAATGTTCAACACTGGGCTCATCATTAATTAAAGTGATAGTACAATCCATGACAGGAAAATGCTTTCATGTGTTTAAAAGTTATGGAGCAGACACGAAATACATGGCCAAACCCTTTGAACCCCACTGGTGACCGTGACCTTGAGCCGGCAATGTTGAAACATAGGTTCTTCACCACTCCCCCCCCCCCTCACACACACCCCCTACATAAGATTGTATCATGTCCTAAATCATGATTAGGTTCATTTTCAAAAAAATCAGGGGAAATAACACAAATTAATTTTACAGTGATTTGACATAAGTACCGTCACTTGTTTGGCTTGCTGCTCAATGCGCTCAAACCTTTGACTTACACTTGTGACCTTGACCTTGACCCGGCAAGTTTGAAACATATGTGTTGCACATTGTCTTAATAGGGTGAACATCTGACCAAAGTTTCATGAAATTCCTTCCAGGGGTTTAGAAGTTAAGGAGCGGACACGAAATCCAGATGTTCCCATACGGACAGACGGACGCACTAAGACCATTGCTATATCCTCCTAACGCTATGCGGAGGGGGATAATAAAAATCAAGTTATTCATGTGCAGTTGATGCACTCCCTCAATCCATTAGCATGTAAAATGCCTTCTTGAAGTTAGTTTGAGTGTAATACACAGTTGAAAACTTGTTCTGTAAATTGACTTTTCCCCCAACTGAATTGTAAAATCTTTTTTTTCTAGTATGCATGTTTTTACTGATAAGAACGTCTTATTCTTGTTTCCCAAGCCTGTCATTCTCGCATTCTGGTGGTAATGATACTTTTTCCAGTGTATTCAGTAGACAGATATCAATTATGTATTTAGATAAAAGCTTACGTGACCTTAAGTAAGATGGTTGTATAACGACATCTGTTTAAAAATATCATGCTTTAAAATTTATTTCTTTACTAAAGATAAGCCCCTTTAATAAATTCTCCGAATGAATGAAAATGATATGTAACCAGTCAGTTAGATAGTGCAATTGTTTGACATGACTGTTAAATATAAAACAGAAATTTAACCTTCTTTGCCTCAATCAACTAATTTATTAGACAAGGGACTTCATTGATTTTGTTCTACACAACTTATTTGAAACAGTTCTGATCACCAAACAAACATGTTTTGTGATCATGCCAGAAAGTATATGGAACATATCTGAGCTTTGTCATGATTTTTCGTTACTTATTGCCTTTACTGATGACAGTAAAAATTGTTGTCTGATCGCTTTCATATTGGTTGTTTCATTGGATATCATTACGTATCTGTTCCAGACATATTTTTAAAGTGACTTCTGTCACGTAACAATATCTGACAGATGAATTTCCTATTTCATATTATTCAATCGAATTTTACTTCCTGCCAAATGACATATACAAATACAGCTTTTTTTACATTACAGGATTAAAGTCAGACAATAAGGGTTCAAAAATTGTAATTGAAACAAGAAACTTTAGTAGGTTGTGTCTTAAAGGATTTAAATTTATCATAAAAGTTACGTTTATATTTTAAGCAGTTCTGAAATGATAGTTCACGCCTTATTATATAGGTGCTCACCGACAGAGTGATTTGGTTAAATGTCTTACATGTTTTTAAAAAATGGTAATTTATCAAGCTCTTTAGCCTGTCTTTATCTTAAGTAGTTAAAATATTCTGAAGTTTTGTGGATTATTATATTTTTAGATTCTGTTTAAACCTTAAAACTATGATAGCATGACGCAGCCAGTCGAAACACGCATTTTGGCGTTCATCTGTTACGAATAATGGTGGAACAAACACAATACGAAACATAGACAGTTTTGTGAGAAGAAGATTATTGATTCTTTGCTTGTACGGTAAAAAATAACTTTAGATTAATCCTTAGAGAGAGAGAGAGTTTTAACAGTCTAAGATACCAGTGGAGTATGCATTTAAGAACTTCATTTCCTTCTCCATTATCGGAATGGTTAAGGGAATAGTTGTTTTAAGCATTATTTAAAAATAACAAAACATGTACTTTACTGGCGTAAAACATCACACAGCATAGCCACAAAGTAACTCCAATGTTTGAGTCAAACTTAAACATTTTTACAATAATTTAAACAATGTTCAAATAATCCACTTTTCAAACAGAGCGTATAAACTGAACCAAAGAAAAGAGAAGTGCAAAGACTGTTTACTTTAAACTGTTTTTCTTTTTAGTTTAACCATAATGTACGATAATTAATCTGAAATCATTCTATACTAAACTTTTGCAGAGTTGAAATAAAACATCAATATATTTTATTTAAACTATTCTATTCGAAAGGATTTCGATTATAGACATGTATCAGTACTATCTAAAGCTCACGGATGATAGGGAAAAGACAAAATGGTATAAAACATTAGAAAAACATCATGTTGTTATGAGAAAATAATTTCCCCATGACAAGGTGGCAATAATGTCTTCGTCTTTGGAAAGGATGCCTTTCACGACATATCCATATTAATCTTTTCGTAATTTATTTTAATACGTTGCTGTAAAAAATGAACTGTACTGGAATTCACGCTTTAAATCAGTAAATCAGAACTATCATTTCACGGGCGGCAGCTTAAGTTGTATAAAAGCGATCAGTTTTCTCATTATGAACAAAAAAAAGTTCTTTCAGCATGTTGAGTTATCATGTGATTTATTCATTCGATGCCCTATCCAGACTGTCTTTAAATAATTCACAATTTTTACCTAGTACTTTCTTGGTTTTTGTTGAAGAAAGAACTGTGAGCAAATTCTCTTCAATATTGTACGGGTAATTTGTCCTCCATATGTGAAAGTCGATTTCGAAATAAGCGTTATGCAGGCCTTTTGTCATTAGGGCAGTCAGTAGGGACAAAGATTCAAGACATGTCTTGTCCTATTTTTTAACAGAACTTATTTTCTCAAAACAACTTTCCTTTCCTCTACTTAGGTTATTTTAGGGTCTGAGTAGTACAAATTCAACTACAACACCTTAGGAACTTAAAATCAGTTGCTATCAATTTCCTGCAATGAATGTTCAATAGCTTGGTAAAAAGTCCAATGAAACATTCATTAAACACTGCTGCCATCATAACGTCAAGTGTAACAGTCAACGCATTTATTTCGCCATCTTTCTCAAATCACCGTGTACTGTTCTGTGTAACAATTAGTTTAAAACTGATGTTTTCAATGGCAATAAAACATTCTATGTTGCACTGTCATTCTATCTTTGGTTTGGTTTTCCTCTTTTCTGTGCACCCATAATATCTGAATAAGCACAACGATCAATGACAGAGTTATAAGGAGGGAGAGCGGATCAAAGGGTCTAAATCCCAAAGCAACCAAGCTTAAGGTTGTTCTGGTCAACAATTTTGTTATACATGACTGCCTAGTTTAGATGTTCTAATGAATTATTTCCTGTCAGAGATTTAAGTTATATGGTATCAACATTTATATGACGAATAATAATATTTTGCTGTAAAAGAATTAATTAGCTATTATATTTATAATCAGAGCTTTTATCTTAACTGACAAACAACATATATGTTTAATTATTTTGTTGTTCGTTGTCATTTGTGATAATTACTATAAGTATAATTATTTATGGCATTTCAAATTTAACAGTAGGTAAACGCATCTACTTCCTTTGCTCGCAAAAATGATACATGTTAAAAAAGATACAGTAATCAGATGTAAAAGGTGCTTGTGCTTTGGCTGACACCAGCAATTTCACAAACAGGTAACCTCTAAACTATAAATATGTTTAGTAATTATGTTTTATTTATGTAATTTATGTGTTTGCCTACAGCAACCTACTGACATATTTTTGTAAACATTTCTTTCTCCTTTCACACTTCTTCTTTCACACTTTTCTATACTATCTGGCCTTCAGTTCCAGTGAAAACATGTTCTTGTCCTAAGTATGGCTTCGGGGGCATATGTCCGTTCACAACGATAGGTCTTATTTTATGATGGAATGGCTTTTTCAAATAAATCATTAAACAAACATTTAGTTTCTGAAATTGTAAATATGTGTTACATAATGTAGATGATTTACCTGATAAGACAGGTAGGTTCTATTTTCAACAAGAGATCATCAAATTATTTCATATTTTACGTGATATTTACAAACACGAGAATATTTGGAATTAGTAAAGACGCTTATCAGCATGTGTCAGTGTATGCGTTGGTTTATTTATGTGTCCATAACAGCGGGCGTCGATTTGAGCAGATTTGTGCATTCGCATATTTCATTTATACATTTTATTATTTGTAATTGATAAGTTATTAATCTGATCAAATGTTTTCTGTATTAGGATGATTTCTGCAAATGCAGAAAAAAACGGATTTATCACCTGTCTTACGAACAAGAAAGATGCATCTTAGAATACACAATCTAGAGCGGGATTCGAACCTCGATTTCTCGCGTGAGACGCAAACACCCTAACCACTGAGCCAAAGAATGGATTGTCTGACATGGTTGTCAGAGGTTGTATTCATACAATTATCGGAATTTGTGCACTAAACCGTAACACATCCCCTCTAAATTTATGATGACGAATGGCGTTTTTTAGATCAGAGGATCAGACAGAAATCTTTAAAGATTCTTTTTCATTTGATTTTTGTAACTAGATCCATGTGAGGTTTATCCAAGACGAGCCCCCATCTTACGAACACGAAAGACCGTAACAGAAAGATGCAATGCATCTTAGAATACACAACCCAGAGCGGGATTCAAACCTCGATCTCCCGCGTGACACGCCAGCGCTCTAAGCACTGAGCCAAAGAAATCGATTCCCTGACGCAGTTGTCAGGGGTTCTATTGATACAATTATCGGAAGGTTTGCACTAGACTGTAACACCCGAAAGTTATATTTTGGTTACTTATGTTTCAACAAATTAGAAATATTCTTGCACTATGCCAAATATCTTAGACATGATAATTCATTTTGTAATTTGTGGCCAAAGTACGGTGGCATAAAAGTGACATTTGCATTTTTTTTATATTTTGTTTTTGGTTTTTCACACTTATTTATGTTGTTTTTGTTTTTCGTACATATTTTATTTTAGTTTTGCAAACATATTTTATTTTAGTTTTTCATACATATGTTATTTTAGTTTTGCATACATATTTTATTTTAGTTTTGCATACATATTTCTTTATTAGTTTTACATACATATTTTACTTTAGTTTTGCAAACATATTTTATTTTAGTTTTTAACATATCTTTTTTAGTTTAACATACATATTTTACTTTAGTTTTGCATACATATTTTATTTTAGTTTTGGTATAGAGATATTGTGCTTGCATTGTCCGAACGTCACGGAATCTCCGTAAGCTTGCGCCATTTGAATAGAATACTTAGATCGTTAGCATTGAGCAAAAGTCAATGCCCCCGCTATTCTCAGGGGGTGAGGTTGAGTGGTACATATTCATGAAATAAACTGAGAGTATATGTTCAGCATTATCATTATCTAAATATACCAAGGCTTACCATCCGGATCACAAATCCGCAAAATAGCAGCCACATCTTGCCTGCGTGTTCTCAATCCACTTTCCAGACAGCGTTGTCGCATTATTCGATAACCATGGCTCTTCTGCTGGACCGCGCTCATGACAAAGTCTACAACCCTTCCAGAATCGCTATAGTTTCTTCTGCTCAATGCTAACGATCTAAGTAATTCTATTCAAATGGCGCAAGCTTACGGAGATTCCGTGACGTTCGGACAATGCAAGCACAATATCTCTATACCTTAGCCCTTCGCGAAAATATTGAGATATCAGTAAATCTCTTTCATTATCCATTTTGAACAAGGATATGGCGTAATTAATACTATGGGAGATAACTATTACTATAAGATGTAACGATTGTTTTGATTGGCAAAAAATATGTACGAAAAACTAGAAAAAAATATGTACAAAAACTAAAATAAAATATGTACGCCAAACTAAAATAAAATATGTATCTCAGCTAATGAAAGTACTCGTTACAATTTGCCTTTCGCGCCCATGTTTAAATCTTGGGAAATACGTCTATTTTAAGTAACTTGTCATTATTCTTACTCTTCACACTAAAGAGTATCTTTTTGTATTGCGTCTATTTTAAGTAACTTGTCATTATTCTTACTCTTCGCACTGAAGAGTATCTTTTTGTATTGTGAAATCTCAATCGACGAGGAGTTACTTCCCTTTGCTAATAAATATTCATGAAAACGATTAATCTGCAGTCAATTATCCCACGGTACATAATGTAGTTGTGCGGAATACGCCAGTAGATACACCAAGATAAATAAGTAGTAAGAATAATAAGATAAATATGGAAAACACATATAAACCAAAGACATTAGACTGTCTAACCTGTAGGACAAATCACATTTAACCTTATAAATAGAGACGGTCCACGGAACTAATGTCGTGAAACAATAATAATAAAGAATAAATGCAGCAGAAAGACAGTATATCGCTGAGAAAATCCACTTTTGAAACACAAAGGATGATTCTTACTTTTGTGGTTATTGACATATATCATCTCATGTCCATAACGGATGTTAGCTTATATTGTCTGATGATTGATAAAAACATTTACGGTGCTTGGTAGATATAAGATTTAAATATCATAAAAATTGCATAGATGCTTCGTCAGTCTTTTGCTTAAGTTTTTGCTATTTCATTTTTGGGTAAAGAAAGATCAAACCTCTGACCTACTTAGCAGACCAGTCAAATGTGTTGTCGAGAAGATGTTAATAACTCTATATGACCGATAGTAATAATTTCAACTGGTTAAAAATTTATAGACTTTACTGCCCAAAAATGGTGTGACATTTTCGGCAGTTTTATGGTTTAAGTTTTTTTAAGGACATAATTAGGATAACAAAAGAAAATATTGTCTGATTGTTATTTTGTTTTGAAGAACACAACGGTAAACGTACTAATTTAATTGCCATATGATCTCATTCCAAATAGAATCAACCAAACGGTTGACACTAGACAATGCCAGTTTAACAACATATGATCAATGCAGATCAAATAGCAGAAAGCATTGTCCTCTGCTATGCCTTAATGTTTACTGAAGCAGACTTATTGCAACTGAATTGTTTGAGCTTGATATGATTTGCCCAAAATTTATTTGTATCTACAAAGAATCTATTTGTAGAAATTTTAACATAAAAAATGTTTTAATTACGTGAGGTAAATATTTCCTAGTTTTAGTTGTTAATTCTAAGATATTATAATTTTCGTAAATATTCTAAATTCTGCATTATCAAGAATAAAAAAACTGCATTATTAAGAAGAAAAAGAACCAAATTTTGCGGGGTCGCTCACCTGAAATGAGGGTATGAAATAAAATTGGGGAAGGCTGTCTTGACATAACGAAAAAAGCTTAACAACATTTTCTAACAATTCTGTTCATATTTCACAATTTTGTATAGGGTCACCTAGGGATACTTGTGCCAAATTATTTTAAAATAAGCATTTACCCCTGGCGGACACAGTTTTCACAGACTGAAATAAATTTCAAAGTTTATATGGAAGGTCACACAAGGAACAATTGTGCCATTTTCATAACAGCTATGTCACGAGTTTCTGAGAAGAAGAGCTTAGTTGTAATGGCAACCACATTCTCCATGGAATTCATTTTTATACAATTTTGAAAGGGAACTATCTAATGATCATTCCTGTGAAGTTTTATTGAAATTCGTCTTATAGCTTTACAGGAGAAATTTTTTTAAAGCTTTTTGACCCATCGGTCAGGGCAAATTGTGACACCAGTGCCATGATATATAAGACTTTGTAGAGATTTGCTTAATGATACTGCAGACACAATATCTGAGCTATAGGCCTTGTAGTTTCGGACAAGATTTTTTCTTTTCAGTTGCCATGGCGACTAGAGCTCTGCGTGGAATTCCGTTCTGACAAACTGGATCAGTCTGTCTAATCAGGTTCGTTCGTGTATAATTAATACGTATAAATTATCTTATTTCTTACACAAATAACATCACGCTAGTTTATGTTAACCGTAATTTAGAATAAAGAGACATTGTCAATGAGAAATTTTCTAGTGACTTATTATACAGCCGTGCACCTTTTTCAATTAAGGCCTTTCTAAGCATTCAATAAAAAATAATAAAACAGCTAATTATCCGGTATTACTTTAGCGGCGTGTTTCTCATTTTGTTTACAAATGTATTGTCACATTTTTGGCACGCTAACATCTAATAAACCTTCTTGGCTGTTAAAGAACAAACAAAATAGACAAAGATGACAGACATACATTACACGATAGTAAAACTATGAACTTCCTGTTATCTTGGGACATTTAGGCATCGCTCGTGATATCCGTTACTTAAAACCCGATCTGTTCATTACTGCCAAATTGTTAATAACTAAAGTCTGTCACTTCGAGTGACAAATAAATATTAGTGAAAAGAAAAATTGGGTATTCCTTTTGCATAGTGAACGAATCAACACCCCCGTCCCCTACCCCCACACGTAAATTGTTAGCTTACGTGCAGCATTGCAGGCACAGACATACGTTCACCTTGGCACCATTGCTTTAAACCTTTAAATACCAAGGCTACGAAGGACATTTAACACTTTTATAGCGTAAACAGAAATTCGTTTCCTAGAACATTTTAACCTTCATCATCTGACAAAATTTAAACAATGTATATATCATTAGGATTAGTGCGTAATGGTCTCTGGGACGGGGTCTGATTTTAAATTTCTTTTCTGTACTTCCAAATGTTAAGGTTAACCGTAAAATATCATTAAACGAATATTCATTATGTCGTTTGTCAAGAAAAGTGTGAAGCTGTGGTCGATATGAGCGCCACATGTCTGATTCGGGGTTCGATTCTAAAAGGAATTCGATTTTCCACATCCTACACTTTGGCACGAATATCGAAATGAACCCAGAAACAGTCATCGAAACGGTATAATGGAGGCCAGAATCGAAATAAACCCAGGAAACAGTAATCGAGCAAGAACTTATTTTCCTATGGAAGAAAAAAAAACATGTTAAAACTGGAAACATAAATCAGAATTGTTGATTCACTTAAACAGTTTGACAACCTGTCAAAACGCTTGAATCTCATATTGACTGAGACTGAAAATCAAAACTATCAAATTTTCATAGTTGCTGCTTTTGGTTTCATTTTCTCTGAAGTTTTTTAAATGGCCAAGTTCTGTCGATATACAAATAATATCGGCTTTGCATTTGATATTTCTGGAAAATAAGTTAACTTAATTATAACATTTTGAAATCAGTAAATGTCTTGTTAGGCTGTGGATGTTTGCGTACATGTGCGTTTGTGTAAATTGTACCTAACACAGTCAAAATCATAATAAAATTGTGAGCTATATATTCTGAAACTTGTTTGGAGCCTTTCACATGTTATGTATTTGTCTAATGTGTGTCTGACCCCGTGTACACGGTGTGCTTTTTTACATATGGCATTGTATCAACAAAACGTATCCGTCAAAAAATGTCAGCTTAATCTTCAAACAGTAACGTTCCTTTAAAAAGTGCCATATTTTATCCTATATATTAGAAAATAATAGCACGACATGAAATTGGTTTTGTATTTAAGAGGACGTTTGTCAGACAATAAAGCAAAGAGCAAACATTTTCCAAAATATGACTTCGCGTTTGTCAGAATGTGTCTTAAAATGAGGCAAAGGAAAGTTTAGTTGTCATTCTAGTACTCTGCGTGAACTCGATAATGTATTCAGTTAGTTGATTAGTGTCATTGTTTGCTATGACTATAGCAAATGTATGAACGAAATTTAATCAACTTTGTCTCAATCAACAAGTTTATTAGAAAAGGGACTTCATCCTTTTACCAGTAAGTTTTGTGTTTACGCCAGAAAGTATATGAAACATATCTGATTTTTTGTTACTTGCTGCTAATACGCACGCCAGTGAAAGTTTATTGTCTGATTGCTTTCATCTTGCTTGTTTCATTGACACTTATTAGAATCATAAACCAGTAAAAATCTATCACTGACATCTTTTCAAAGTGACTTCTGCCACGTAACAATATCAGACATACGAATATCCTTTTTCATATTAGTCCTTCGTACTTCACTTCCTGTCAAACGAGCCTGTCATTTTTATGTAACAGGATGAAAGTCAGACAATTAAACCGGTTCTTATATTGTTTTTAAACAGGAAACTTTAGATGGGTTGTGTCGTAATACTGTAGCATACTTCTAGCAGGATATCACTCATCAAAACTGCCGCGTGTTTATCAGAGAAGTCAAAAATTAGCCCACGATAGCTTGTCATTTGTATTGACATAATTATTTTAACTATCATAAACCCACACTGTCGCAGATGCTCAAGTAATATTTCTTTCCGACGTTTCGGTAAATACTGTTTTAAACGATGTATTTTTGTATTCGCGGAAAATAGAAATAATACAGAATATATTGTAAAGGGATTTTAAAGAAAAATAAAAAAAAATAAAACTAACATAAATAAATAAATTATACATCTTTTCTTTTGTGTCTCATTTATCGTTATGTCCGCAGTTTGTTTGTAACGCTTCATACTAAAAAAATATGCTTTGAAAACTATATAGTTAACATTTAATTTTCTACTAGGTAAAATTTCGTACTGTAAAGTTATCTCTACAAATCTTAATAATAAAAAAGGATTTTATATAGTTTTCTAAAATGGAACGTTTTTACACTAATTGTGTCATAGTGAGGATATTTGTTACGAAGTAGTAATCATCCTCTATCATATCATAACAATTTTACACAGACAGTAACTATTTGACTATATGACTGTACCAATATGCACACCTTTCATCGTCGTTTAATGTTTAGAAAATTCTGAAATGTACATTAGAGTCAGATAAATGGAAACGTTAACCTGTTTTAATTTTGTAACTTTAAAACATTTCTGCAAATCTCTAAGCGTTAACATTAATCTCTCTCTCTCTCTCTCTCTCTCTCTCTCATTCTTACTGAAGAAATCTGACACGATTCAGTAAGGCTTTGTTTCGTTCACAATCCCCTGATAAATACAAGTGGGTACATTGTACCAGACAGGTTATTGAGATAATGGCTTAAAGCTTAGTTAGAAATTGATAAATTGATCAAAGCATCCAGAATGGTCTCTTAAATCAAATGTGATGTATTGCATAAACTATGACGTCTCATCACCAGATTCCATAACTTTATACGTCGCTTTTATGATTCTTGACGTTGCGCGACAGGAAAGTTATGGGTCAACCCCATTTGCAAAGGCTACCAGAATTATGACAGTTTATGAACAGTAAATAAATAACTATTAAAATCACCCTTATCAATCAATTTTGGGTCATAAAAATTACACCATTTGATAAATAAATAAATTTTGTATGTATCCATTGTTCTCTCCATAAATAAAACCATGCGAAGGCACCTGAACGTACAGTCTCGTAAGTCACACGATAGGACAGCAATGGCGGCGAACTTCACAAAATTTAACCGAGCTGATAAACTTTGAGGTATTATAACATCGATCAAACCCTTTTTATTCACAAACATACAATGAAGTGTGCAAAATAGATTGAATGTCCCGTATGTGTAGAGATTTTGTCCAGATAACGCAATTTGTTTGAATTACAGCGTGACATAAATATGTCACAGTTCTGGTTTACTTTCGATACGGGATTGGCTTCAGCGAACAGGTCTAGCGATACTATAAAACCTGTTCGCTGAAGTCTCTTTAGCTATACCAGACGTTTAAAAAGGAACCAGTTGGAAAACGACTTACGCTTCTTCTTTGAAAAAAGATAGCATTTAAGATGAGATCATGTATTTCGGTAATACAAAGATTTATATCATTATCACTTCTGAAATGATAGTTTACCCTCCGACGGTATAATTTTGTCAGCTTAACATCTGACACGTCTTTATTTTAATAACGTAACAAGCTATATAGCCTTTAGTGGCAACATTATGAGTAAGATTAATTTGCCGTTGAATGTTGCATGTATATTTTGTTTCAACCTTAAAAAAATCTCAAAGCAAAACGCAGCAAATTGAAACACGCACCTGGCGTTCATCTATTACGAACAATGTTAAATAAACACACAATACGAACGGCAGAAAGACGGTTTTATGAGAGACTTATTGAAAATCGAGTCTTTTAAGCCTTATATTAGTTTAAAGGTTAATCTGTAATATAAGTCTCAGTTTAGCTAACTGCATTTAAAACTGAGTTGCAGCATCGTCTTTTCATGTATAGACTTAGCTTATTTCAAAATGCCCTTTAGGTAACGAGATACTTTCAAGAATTCTATGTTTCTTATTCAGCCAATACGATGGCTGTTAACTGCATTCTCATTTTGATTAGAAAACTGCGGTTAAAGGGGCTGTGCTCCAGATGACAAAAAAGAAAGTTTTCTTGTATTATAAATTTCTTGTAATATTTATGACTAATGCTTAAAAACTAACTTACTGACAAAAAATAAGTCAGATAATAACATTATAAATTGTTTTTTTTTCCTTTCATAGTGCTATACCGTAATGCAACGGTATAACTATATCGTATAACATTTAAAGTAAATAATTTTTATTTCAGTTGCAGTGATAGTGGTGACAGTAAAAACATTGGACAAGTTTTGTTAACATGATGGTCCAGAGTTCAAATCAAGCTGAAGCGAATATATATGTTTTTGTTCTATTTTGACTTTTATAATCAGTTTTGAAGTAAAATATCATGTTGTTATAATCTAACGGAATCTAGATATTTAATTTATGTAAAAAATATTTTTATATCATATCTAGAGTACAGCCCATTTAACGTTTAGGTTAAAATCCTTAGTAAACATAAACTGATTGAAAGGCATTCCTTGAATATAGATACTGAACGTGTCTAAATATTAACCAAACAGCCATGAATGATAATAAATAAATAAATAAGTAAACTTGTAACATTTCGATTAATTATGTGCAATACGATTTATAATCACTTTTATAAAAGCTGTCTGCGCTTGAAGAATTTATTTTTCTGTGTGTGTTATTGATTATAGATTTAGGAAAAGGTCGTTCTTTTTTTTCAGTGGCGTATGTTTATTTTATATTTACTGTTTTTGCACGTTTTCCCATTTATATATTAATTAAATAAGAAAAATAATGCTAATTTAAACAACAATTCATTACAAGGAAACGATCATTTTTGAAAGATTTTATCTTAAACTGTACTATGCACTGATGGCAAACCATATTTTTTACACATTTACAATTACAAATACTTATCTGATCATTTCTAAACTTAAGATTTATTTTTCTAGCCAATAAGTTCTCTTAATTTAATCTGATTTAACTTTCCTAACACTGTGGAAAGGTATGATGAAATCTCCAGTAAGTATGAACGATCTTCTTTATGACAACGTATGGACGACCAGGGGACGAATATAGCGAATTTGTCATAATAAATCGTCCGTCCACTGCTAGGTGTGGACATATTTGTGGCCCTTAGATTTAGCATAGAAATAATGGTAATAATTATAATAGTTGCTGATTATCATTGCGCGGCCCATCATGATTTTGTTTCCTTTCGATCAACTAATATTATTTTACGATTCTCAGCCCATTGCTTATGGGCTTCGCACAAAATGTATAAGCAGAAGTTGTGCTGTGAAAAAAGGAATGATAACAGGCAAAGTAGCAAAACAATTGCTTTTTAAGAGCTAAAGTATTATATTTTTCTCAATACTTCGAATCCGAAATGTCCTTTAGGACCACATATGGTTACTGGCAAGTACCGATATTGTCGGATATGAAACATTTTAGTCCTTTCTATTAAATGGCTAGCACAAAGTTATAGACAAAATGCAGAAAATGTCATGGTATCTGTATCGGTAGACAAATCGTATGAAAATACGAATAATAACGGCCAAACATCTACCGAAAGAGGTCTGTATGGAATTGTGTGTATTATTATCGCCGTCCCTGGACGGCGATATATACAATTAACAAGATTTGAACAGTTTTGCCTGTACACCGCCTGCCTTTAGCCAATCAAAGCAAAGCATTCCATATCACATGATAACAAAACGGACGTCAAAATTCTTCTGCAAGGGATGCGTAAATGGACTCGCCCAACCGCCATGTTTGTCGGGTTACTTATTCTTACAACTGAAAAATACCATCATCAATGTACGATCTCAGTACCAGTCTTCAGGCTCGTGTAGGATAAATATAGGATAATCGCAATATATTTTGCTACATGTCATTTTTAACTAGAGAATGTAGTCTAAATAAGAGTATGGTTTGTTTGTTTTTTCCAAAACTTGCACTTAAAGAAAAAAATAAATGCTTGCTTCCGGGCGATTCTAATCAGGATACAAACTCCCCGCAGGGGTTACTTCCCCTGATTAACACAGTAAAAGTAGCAAAGCGTGTCTAACCGGTGCGAGGAGTTTGATCAGGATTTTTCCGTGTTTTATATAATTATGCTTGATTAGGGTCAGGGCAATATCGTATTTTTTACCTAAGATTTATTCTGTTTAAAGTGTACATATAATATTCTTATGGTATTGAAGAACTGTATCTAGCTTTTGTTAAGTATAAATTTTTAGTAATAAATAAAGTTAAAAAACTACGCAAATAGTCAAATTATGCGTAGACTGGTTTACAACAAAGCAATATTTACAAGGTTTTAATGCTGCAAATTTTAACATGATGTATAAAGATATTGGGATGTTTTTCATTAAGAAGCCAAATCGCCCGCTTTCAAAAATAGTCCTGCTACAATAAAAATTACAATGTATTTCTCATCTACTTTATAATTTCTGTGGGAAAATTATCAAATATAACTTCGCTTTTCAGTGCAAAGCAAGTTGTAAGATTATCAAATCAATGAATGAAGAACATGAAATACATTCATCTATGGATAAGACGAAATGCATGGCTGAACGGCGATTTCAAGCATTTTTGGAAATGCTAATACTTGTTTTTCTGCACTTGGTCGGAAGTGTAAAGTCGGTCGACAATCCAGGAACATTTTTTGACCGTGCTCGGTTTGCTGTCCAGAACATGTTCCGCACATGTTCCAGAACACCTATGAATGGAATGACATTGAACAGGAAGAAGCATTTTTAAACTGGCGTATTAGTTGAATGGTTATCCAGTTGATATAGCATAATGATGATAAACCTGTAAACTGACAATTGTGTCGCAAAGCTTGAGCATAAGTTTCAAAGACGGTATTGCACTTCTCGCATGTGGCATATCTGCGATATTCGTTTAACGTGTATTTTAAATGTATTGTGTTTTAAATGTCGTTTTTATTGTAATATGTACTAAAAATTTATGCCAATTAAATCTACAGGGTCGAATCGTTGAACAACCTTACTTACACTCTTGAGATCACCTTTTTCACCCAAACTTAATGAAACTGGTCAGAATATTTACTTTGGTGAAATCTTTGAAGAGTTCATAACTCGGTCACATCAGATCAAAAACTAGGAAACGAGTCAAATGATAATAAAACAATATTTACACCCTATAGGCCACATTTCTGACCCAATCTTAATGAAACTTAATCAGAATTTTTGCCTTGATCAAATCTTTGCTGAATTCGTAACTGGCTCAAATGGGTTGAAAAACTAGGTCACATGGTCAGATCATAGGAAAACCTTGTTTACAATCTTGAAGTTACATTTTTAACAATTCTCTATGTAACATGGTCAGCATCTTTGCCTGCATGAAATCTTTGATAATTTCATAACTGTCACATGGGGTCATAGGTCACTACGACAAATAAAAAAAATCGTAGCATATACTCAAGTGGGCCAATTAAGACCATTTGGTCCTCTTGTTTTGGTGTTTGTGTCAGTTCCAAGACACATTTTGAAACAGGTCTTATAATTTTAGCACATTTCCTGTCCTGCTAAAAACATACCCAAATGATTAAATCATCTCATGTGTAACACAGTCACATAACACCATCCATTCTGCAGGATGCTGTACATACATCAGTTTGCTAATGTTTTCTGTCTTGCGGTAAAGTTTCTGCTTTTCATAGTCCTAAATATTAACTTTGCCTTATTATGAAGGCTTTCTGGGCGTTCAGTATGTTCCGTTGCTTTCAAAATAGACAGCAGGAATGTCTTCCTCCTTAAAAAATAATGGTCTGATTAGGGGAAGTTTACCGTACTGTCGTGTTCGTCTTTTTATTTTTATACCAGATACATGACCTGCATCATTTCCATCATGTTTGTAATGCGCAAGAACATCCGTTCCAGCTCGTATTCTATGGAATTGTACGTTTAACCACTATTTAACTAAAACATTCGCATTATTGCAATTTCATATAACAGCAGCTAACTGTCAGTGTGCTGCATTCAGGCTCAGCAATGCTGTCAGAGCTTTCTATCATCTAAAACATTATGAAAATGATGCATCTGAATAATACATGCTGTTTAGGTTGTTTTGGCAATAAACAATTATTTTTTTCTCATAGACTTCTTCGTATTTACACCTTTTGTCCCTACCTCTCCTTTTTCGAGGGCCGCGCTCTTATAGTTGCAGCATTCATGCAGCAATTTCGTACTTGTTTCCTATTTGCATGAGATAAAACAAAAGTAGGTTAATTTGGTGAAAACGTATTACTGGCATCTATTGTCAAAAGAAGAAAATTATTGATTTGTATAACCATCCAGACATTGCAGTTAACAATCTGATTAAGAAAGTGCTCTACTCAAGAAAAAAATACTAGGGAATTGTTTCGTATCTTAATTTTATGGAAAGTATGATGTAAAACAGCGATTAAAAGTCACGTTGCACTCCACCACTAATTGCCGTCTCATAATGTCTTACGTTTATTACGTAATGCGTTGCTGTGCCGCTATTGGCTTCTCTTTTGTTTTATTATTGTTCATTTATGTGTGCAGAATAAATTGCACACATGCTTGCGGAAAATATCTGGCGTGATTTTATTTACGAAGCACTGAGACATAATGGTTTTAGAATATAAACAAGAATGAAGTAGTGTAAAAATAATGTCATTTCTAGTACCTAATACTTATATGATATTTTTTTTTCTAATACAAACTTTCCTTTTTTCTGTTTTAATGTCCCTTGAAAGTTTTTGGTTCTGATATAAATTCTTATTTTTCATCTTAACAGTTTTCCTAAAGTTTCTGTTCTAATACAAATTTTCATTTTTGTATTGTGATTTATTATGTATTAAATGTTAATGCAATGAACAAAAAAGTCCCATACAAGCGAATTAGTTTCACGTTTACTTTGTCCTTAAAACAAAACGAGGATTAATGGCAGCAAAATAATGTTTCTAGTTTCAATGATGAAAAGTTCTGTTTCAGTTTTCTGAAGTATTTTATCATTCCAGACTGTGTTGTAGGCTTGTGAGAAAATAAAAAATAGAAAAAGAGTACATTTCACAGCTTTCTAAAATGATCACTCATTGCAAATTTTCTGAAAAATCTGAATAAATTATTTCAGTGAGATACATCTTTTCACATAGTTCTCTTTTATATACTTTGAGATACATCTTTTCATTGCCTGTATAGTTCTCTCTATATACTTAACACACCAGCTTAACTAGTATTGTTACTAATATGCACGCTCCAAGTTGGATTTGAACCCGCACCAAACGCCTATCAATTTAAAGTAAGAACTCTTTAAACCACTCTGTCATTGTAACAACCTCCAAAACCGGTTGTGTAAATAACCGGCATTTAAGTGCCCATTTCACCTCATAGAAGTATTATAAAATCTTCCAAAAGTATCTTAAGCGGCTGTAATTAATGCAGCTGGAAAGAGCAATCTGTTTCAATTATTGATATAAAAATAACAGCAAGAACGTTATAAAAAACGCCAAAAACTCAACGCTGTACAACTCTTACAACACAACCTCTAAGTTCAAAATTAAATTTTAAATATTTTGTAAAGATTATTTACAGCTGAACTGATCACAATCACAAAAACTTGGTGCCAAGGTTTTGGATAATTATCAAATAATTATGTTGATTTTTTAATCAAGCCTATAGCTTACAACTAAATACTATTTGCAAGACACTGGCATGTGCTGTCTTCTGTGTCATTTTTTTTAAAACTACTTTTTTTAAACTAAACGAATTATCTTCTTAGTTAATTGTACATGTAAACATATTAATTATACAACAGTGCAAACTTTGCAATTCGCTTTAGATTTGCCGTGCAATGTATTCTTATCATCCACTTGTATTCAGTAACAATACGCAGCACTGTTTAAAAGTAAAAGCAAACATATCTTGTAAAATACAAAAAGACAAAACTGAAATAAACAGAAAATAGTAATGACAAAACGTTCATAAAGTAACCACTATCATCTAGGTTTCTGTTTTGGAAGTTAGATTTCACTGTTGTTAAATCTGTATTAAACGTGTCTAGTATAATGTGATTTTAAAACGGAATAAAACAACTGGGACACATATATCAACCAAAAAAAAAAATAAAGAAAAATGCCTTTGTCACAGTTGGTATTTTTCTGGCTGTCAAACTTAACATGAATTTAAGGTAATACTGTAGCTAATAGTTATTACTTTTTGCTCGAGGAGAAAATGCAATGTGTGGTTTCTTTTTCCAGTTATATTACTGACGTGTTCTGCCAACAGTCGAAAATTATTCATGCGCATAGCCCTTTCTGGTGTAGATAGTGCTAATATCTCGACAAACATTTATGTAGTTATAAGGTGACTATTTTATGTTCATGTCTAAGAAAAGAAAATCAATGTAATTGCCAAAAAATCATGTTAATAGGCACATATGTGTTATGAACTAATTTAAAATTAATATGAAAATAATATAAACGCTAATATTTAAAAAAGATTTCATAGTTGTCTGAGATCTCTCTCTCTCTCTCTCTCTCTCTCTCTCTCATCTTACAATCTATAAATCGGAAGTGCAGTTTTCATCTTTTCCTCAGTATATAAGCTATTCTAAAATTATATGCTACTACTGTCTACAACACCAAGCAGAGAAATTAGCATCTGACCTCATAGGTCAGTCCCTTGAGTAAGAGGCCAGACAGATTGATCTGTGTGTATTGGCTTTAGTGAAAATAAAACTTGGGTCACCTTACAGAAGCATCTCTCATTATGTCAGTTGTTTGGGTTTTCTTAGAGTTTTGTCTCTTTTAGGCAATGTTTATACCAGTTAAGGGTATCGCGGGACTGACAAACATGCATGAATTTATGAAGACTCAATATTAATGATTATCTAAAAGATTAATATTCAACAAAAGAAATAACAGTTTGTTTAAAATATGAGAACAGCGTAAGTCTGTCTTGTTGTGTTTAGTTGCAACCTTGATAAAATCTACAAAGCTTCATTGACAAACAGTTTTGCTAAATTAATTGTGGACTTGCTGTATATTTCAAACATTCTTAAGATACGAAAATCTGTTTAGAATGCTTGTTGGTCAGTCAGACTGCGATGCTGGTTCGTAATTCCGCATGTAAATACGGACCTTTTGAAAAGGCAGCAAAACTGTACCAACATGAAAAAAAAATACTAAAAAGTTTAGTTTTTTTCACAAACCAATAACGCCAAAAGTTGTTTATTTAAGTGTTTATTCTCATCTATTATTATTTAGGATGTTTTTTTCGCTTACTATATCCTGTTTATTTTACATCTAAACATTCTTTTATATTTCTGCTGAATAAATCGAATAACTAATAATTTTCTTGACTGCAATACCTTAAAATACCACAGGAACAAGTATCGCTAAAATAGGAAAGGAAAAAGTGGCACACTAACGTTTAATGTTTCTATGCATTGTTAACAGTATTCATGGTATGACATCAATAAAACTTCATCCTTTAAATCTAGTGTATGCAATTTATTTCTGACCAATTGAAAGAAAAATTCCTACTGAAATAGCATGTTGAATGTTTAAACTAAACAAACAGCTCGGAATAAAGTTTAATTAGGGTCATAGGGTACAAAGAGACCTACAAACAGAAAAAAAACTTCTTGTAAAACACGTAACAAAGTAAATATTTGTCCAGTTAGGTGCAGGTTTGTACATCAAAGAGCAGTAGTTTTTACACCCAGTTACATCCATCTAGAGCAATTTCAGATCTATGGAGAGTTTAAAAAAGAAGAAACGAATGTTTTAGAATGTTCGGAATAAGTTGACAAAAGAGGAATAAAATCGGCAAGACCCTTGTATTCATTATAAACATGTGAATAGTCACAGATTGTTGTCTATGAACGGACACAGAATTATATTCATCGAAATCAGAAAGAATTGTTTCAAATTTTCCTTAACTTTTCGTTTCCCGAAACTTTTACGTAATAAAGATCTGTAACGTTTAAAGATATCCCCCGCGAAAAAAAAACGTTTTAATTTATGTCTGTAATGATTAAGTGACCCAGCACTAGTCATACAGTCATGTATGGAGCACCTTAACTTTGTTGTGTACGTATTTGAGTTTGTTCTGTTCAGTTCCTTGATTGTGCAGTTTCGTTTTCAGTTTGGTATGTCAATGTAATAGATAGTGTTATAGTTGGTTCCGTTATACTCGGTGCAAACCCTTTTTTTACGTAGCTTCAATTGTTTACGTCCCTTATAGATTTACCTGTTTGTGCTGTGTCATTCGCCCTATGTGCTTTAAGCGTTAAATCCGGTGCAAAATCCAAATTGTGACGTTGAAACAACATTTTTTATGTCGATTAACTAGTTAATATGTTGTCTCCTTATAGTATTAGTTCGTCGTGTTTTTATTCATTATATCTGGCAAAGTCAATTTTATTATGAAGATAAAACCGTGTTTATAAGACTATATGCAATTTCTTCCGTACACAGCAAAAGTTTCATCGAGCACCACTTCTGAATTAATGACCTTTTTATTCTCTTGTAGTTTACGTAAAAGATCCAAAGTGCCACTAAGTAACACAGCACTGCACTCTTTTTCTAGTAGCAAAGTAAATTTTCAGGTGTCAAATACATCATCTAAAATGTCAACTGTACATATTTCGAACATCCCTGAACAAATATGCATTAACGAAAATGATCTATTACGTGAAATCTTCTGTAGACTTTAGTCAATAACTGATGAAAGAAAGCTTGCTGAACATTCCATTCAGTTGCTAATAAATTGAGAATAGTCTACACCTAAGCAATGACGTCTATAATTGTATCTGTTTAGGCATTGTGTTGAGATATGACATATGTAAAACTTTACCTTTATTCTGATAGTTCTATCCAGCTGTGTAGGTTTGAGACCTATTCACGAAAGAGTAAAGGTTATACGGTATAGAACTAACGACTTGTGTAGGTAGCTACGCGGTCATAATTTATTGCATTTACTGCATATGATAGTGTAGTTTAACCTTACACTTGTAACGTGAACGTGTTATCGTCATGTTTTGCCATGGTTCTAGCACAAAGAAAGATAGCTATAGACAAGGCAATTACGTTTGAAGAACTCAGGCTACGGTAAAAGCTGACAAAAAGAGCAATCATTTTGTCTGTGCCATTAGCTTTACGTCTGCTTGTAACAGAGTATATAAGAAAACAATACGCATTGCATTAAAGAAGAAATAATACATCTTCGATAATGAGATCTGCCAGTTATAATATAGTTGTGATTTCATTAATTCTGTGACAAAGTGGTTTGTAACACTGTAATGGATGTGTTGTACTCTGAGGGTTTGAAAGCTAGTACAAAGGCACACATCCGATATGCTGAATTATAGTTAAACATTTTGGTTCTTCTTTACTTTTCAGATTTTAAAGCGACTGACTCACAGAATTCACCTGAATTTTTTTTTTCTTTAACATTAAAGAGAAAAGAATACAATATAAAAACAACATATTTTTATGTTTTTATACGTTATGAAAACTGAAAAAAAGAATTCGATGTCAACAGGATTCGAACCGATGTCCTTCAGGTCAGTAAATTTAGGAGCAGCAAGAATGAGCAACAACGGATTGTTCTTAAAAAAATGTCAAAATTAACAATATAAACAAAGTACGTACCCCGTGAATATTTTTTACCGATAAAAGTGTGTAAAACTTTATATCACGATTTGTTTATCAAAAACTGAGAAAGTGACTTAATTTAGATATGTTTTTCACAACTACAACCAGACTTTTTACATGCATAAACTTTTTCTTTTTTATGCCTGGTCGACAGTCGCTTTAAGTCGTAGAACAGTAATGTTTTGTTTATCACTTCTGAAGCATTGATTTGATGTGCGAAGTGTGAGCTCACGACAACTGAATATAAAATTAAAACCAAAAAAAAAAAAAAAAAAAAAAGAAAAGAAAAATATATCACAAATAATAATATTGCTGCAAAACAATGCTAACTTGTCGGCTACTTGACAAAATATACTGAAGTTTTTGTGAGAAACTCTCAGAGACGAGACACTATGAGTTTGAATGGCATTTTGATAAGAGTCCAGTGGGGAACTGACCCATTTAAACATCTTACTGTTTGTCATTAGCCTCACGTCTAATGCTTTGAAGACAAAACACAGCCCGCAAAGTCTTGGACTGGCATTAAGAATATAATTGTATAATCATATATTGTTCCATGTGTATTTCCGAAAAGGATATTTCTTCTGAAGACATGAAAGAATCTTTTGACATTAAGGTACACAAACGTCTTTAATGAAACGGATGTTTCATAATAAGAGCATATAATATGAAATTTCTTTAAAAATTAAGGAAGAGCTATTACCATGTTTAAACGTCCCTTGCATTTGAAATTGATGACAACATTGAATTCGAATATTAAGGGAGTTAAACGTCATATATACAGAATCTGAATTCATAACAGACATATTAATTCTGTACTCTGAAATGGCCGAATTATAAGGAATATATGTAAAACATTTTCCTCAACTATCAAAATCACATAATGAGAGACTTATACAAAAATATTGAATAGCATAGTAAGTTTTGCATTGGAAGCATGCGTGGTGTACACTTGCAGCGTCTTATTCTCCTGTTCTCCGATCCAACGTTCTCGCTAGGGATCGCCCTTATATGTCTAATCTCAACTCAAGAGTACATTACGCAGTAAGGATATTTAATCTACCTACCAAGTATAATGTTTCAAAACTTATGCTTTCTTATGTTATTCATCGGAAACAGATATTTCATATTTCATTTTAAAGCGACTGACTCACAGAATTTTGCTGAATTTTTTTTTCTTTAAAATTTAAGAGAATTTAATATACTACGGAAAAAACATAATATTATGCTTCTGTACTCCACGAAAACTGAAAAAAAAAAGTTTTGACTTAACCAGGAATCGAGCCCACGACCGTTCGGTTAGTAAAATAAGGAGCGACGATCTAGACCACTGAGTCACAGCGTTTACTTGTAAGGGTGCGTCAAAATTAATCTTAAAACTAAATTATCTACCCCGTGACTAACGGGGTAATTTTTTTACCGATAAAAGTGTGTAAAACTTTATATTTTGATGTTTTTCTGTATCAAAAAATGAATCAGTAACTTAGCTTAAATATGTTCTTCACAATTGCAGCAAAAATTTCAAGATGTAAGAACATTTTCTTTTTTTTTTCATCGTCGGCCCATCTGTGAGTCAGTGGCTTTAAAATGTATGAATTACATTTATATATGTTTCTGAGTGTCAACGCACGACCCAACTTTAGCGTTTAACAGCTAAAAAGGGTTACATTAGTTTGATTGAACTGTCATTAAAAAAGCAATACAAAACAATTGCGACTCTTGTTACAGCAAAACAGCAATAGCAAATACATGTATATGCGTTATAAAACTTACAGTTTTTCAAGTTAACCGACTGTCTTTTGTTGTTGTTTTTCTATTGTCATTTAAACAAACTCATTGCAGTTAAAATGTTTTTTACCTACATTTTTTTCTCTGAAAACTGTTGTCACAAAATCGTGAACTTTCTATAGTCCTTATTTTTGTGTATATAGCGAACTGGTTTTATATATTATTACATATTTGAGAAGATTTCCTTTTATGCTATTTATAGCAATCTCTTCTAACAAACTAACGATTTCATTGCTCTAAAACACGCAGAATAGCAGTCATCAGGCCTTTTCCTTTCTAAAATAACTGCTAATTAATTGTCTGAGGAAAACTTCCTTTAACAATCCAAGGATTTTATCTATTTACATTTGAAACACTTTTTTCGAAAAAAGGATACAAACAAACCGTTTTATAACGCAAGGTTTTCTTGGTAATTCTCTTTGAAGAGAACTGTTTCTGGAAATGAAACATTGATTTTGACTGTGCTTGCAATTTCTTCTTGATATTTTATAGACATAAAAGAGAACGTATATAATCAATTCGTTTGCCTGTCCATCTGTCGCACTTTCATGTACAGGCTATTTCTAAGGAGCAAGTTCTTTGAATTCAACCAAATTTTGTTTGAAGTTTCTCTAGAAAGTCAGGATGTGAAGTTTCGCTAGCAAGGGATATACCGTCATTGGTCGGAATGATCATTAACTGAAATCTTACTATAACCGGGCACCAAACCTTGTTAATATGAAGCTTACTAACAAGAGTTTGTCTGACTTTTCTGGTCATTTCCTTCTAATATGATTTTACATGACCTTTCTATGTCCCGGCTGTGTCACTTTTCTTAGGGAAACGATTCCTTTTATTCATCAAAGCTTTAGATGAAGATATACTAGCAAGACAGAATGTGCATATTGTGGGGACGTTACACCGGTAATGATCCATTGATTGCAACATGCAGCAGTTTTGTTTATGGACTATTTTTCAGAAACCAAAGCCTTGATTTGAGAAAAAAACATTGCGTGAAGCTTTCCTAGCAAGACGAGAAGTGCATATTGTTAAGATGTTCCTGACGGATGAATTTTACATAGATATATCCCTTTAATTGTTTAAAAGAGTAGTCTCGATACTGGACTATTTTCCATGAACCAGTGGCTTTAATTCAAACAAAATGTTTCAAGTGAATCTTTAAGAAAGGACACTGTTGTCCGAATATTCCGGTAAGATGAATTTCACATTTTATATAATTTGTTTTGATTTTTCTCTGTTCTTAATATTTTAGGCGCCACGACACAGGCATATAGCCGGTTGTCAGGGCTATTTCTCAGAAGCGTGGTTTTAATTCAGCTGCACTTCGTATGAATTTAGGGAAAGACAGCAAAGACTGAAACACGAAGAAAATTAATTGACCATTCGTCAAAATTTAATGAGGTTATTGTGTGAAACTCTTTTAGATTTATGATATTGCAATAGCTAAGTGTAATTACTTTGCTATTGGAGAAATATTGACGGTTTCGCTGGAGAACAAAGAATAATTTAATATTTGAAAACCAACATACTAATTTTAAAAGAAAGCATTACAAATTAGACATAATTCCCTTTAAGTGGGCGAACTAATAGTTTTGGGTTTTTCCTTTATGTTTTAAAGGCACTGTCGTGTGAAAAGGGCATGACAAACGTTAGGCTTAGACAAATAAATTCTGAAAAAAATGTGGTTAAGAATAAAACGGAGGAGTAGATATTTTGTAATCAAACAAGGAGCAAAACCTCAAGAATTTAAAGGATTTCTTTCACAGTGGGTCCTGAATCACACGTCTGATACAGCATCTGATGTAGTGTATTTGCATGTTTAATACTGTTCAAAATAGAATTTTTCTATCCCTCTTAAAAAGCAGAAATATTAGTTTAACTCCACAGTCAAGTTTTAAAGATTAATTGAAGTAGAGCATAGAAATTAAGTTCTATGTTTCACCTTAGATCGGGAAAAGTCGTACATCTTTTAATTATGTTTTGATTAAAAATACAGTGCAACAAATTCGTTCTTAACGAATTCGTCCTTAATAGCGGAGTGTCCGTATTTTCGAAGTGGTAATAATCACGTATCAGACAGCCAACGATTTTGAAACCTATCCTCCTATGCATGCAGATTGCAAACATCTTCCAACCTTACGGTCTGTAGTTGGACATGTCAGCTATTAATTTATGCTGTATTTAAAAATAAAAACTCATGGCTCGGCTGATTTGACTTTCATGACGATTTTGTTGGGGGAAAAAAATCGAGTCAATGACTAAAAAATCGAGTTTTCTATTTCTACATTCGGTATTCGGTGCATCTAACAAATAACCGGTAACTCACTGATATCCGAGTATTGCGTAATACTAAAAAGACTAACTGTCGAGGAAGCTCTTTCTTTTTTGTTGTTGTTGATTTCTTTTTTAAGTAATTCAATTTATCTTGATTTTAATAAGATTAACACTTTCCAAATGATTTCACGACGCTGTTCCCCTAGGATAGATCAAACTGTTTTAAGTGCCTCTTAAATAATTTAATAATGCTTTATTTGCTTGAAGTGTTTTGAAATAATACAGATGTGACTACTATATTACAATTCTAATTCAGTAAAATAAAAGAAAGTAATAAAAATAAAAGAGCAATTACAGAATGTGAACAGAATCTGTTTTTATTATGCCATTTACTTTAGCGTCATTTGTGTGAAAGCAAAACAAATGTGCTGCGAAAATTTGCCGCTCAATTCAGCCTAACGTATGCATTATTAAAGTTTAATTTTTGTGTACATGTACAGACATTTCATACGCCCGTCAAAATAACGTTTTTGTCCAAAGCATAACTTGAAGACCATGAAAGGGATTGACTTGAACAAAAAATAAAGATAGATGTGACTATCGGAATTGACGTGCCCTTGAATCATAACTTTTCTCTTTTTTGAGTTAGTCCCTTTTTAGCGTTTATTGATTTTTTGTCCCTAGTAACATTTGAAAACTACCCAAAAGATTCCCCTTGGTAAATCAAATGTCCAAGAACAACTGTTGTTACAACTCTGCCTAGTCTCCTTTTAATAAAACAGAAAATGCGCGATGTGTTATCGGAAACACCGTGGCAGGTAGATGGATGGGCTGGTGTTCTGCATCCAGATATATTTTCAGGACCATTACTTTGACGCTTATTAAATAACTTCAGCCTTATGAAGCTTACTTGCAAATAGTACACGTGTGGTGCATAAAGACCATCACTCTAGCTGGCTGGGTATGCCCCTTGTTTAATTCATATGTATATGCAGATAATATATCAGAAAACATGTAAGCTACATACTTAAAAATTGATGTTGAGATTTTGGTCAGAGGAAGTCCAGTGCTAAAGAACCATAACTCAGCCTCTTGTTAGTGATAATGTGTGTAAACTATATATATATATATATATATATATATATATAAACACCAGTTGCAATTGTGCTGGTAGATTTTGGTAATGGGGACTGCACTTCGCAAAACGTATACATCTGTATTGCTTTGTTTCCAACTTCTCAAGATGATACAGTTGAGTTTGTACTGTATGGCCATGCAGTATCTGGTATAGCGATACTGATAAGAGCCGTTGCGCATTGTTTAAACAAATAGTTGTTAGAATATTTTTGCTGAATTTGATGATTTACGAACATTTTTTTTCCAACGCCATTTAAAACGTCTATCGTTTACAAAAAGCCAGTTCTTATATAAAATTATTAAAGACTTTAAAAGTAATAAGACGCATTTACTAAAAAACAAACCACGCACATTCCATAATACACCAAAATGAAATATATTGTATTAACACAGAATATTTCCACGTTTGTTACATGATAGTTAATGATACTGATCAATGAAAAGAATACTAAGTGATTTGTTTTAGCCTAAATTATGTAAGAATCTTCAAATTTTCCATTAAACTATCCTCTCATGCATTGTGTACATGAGTTTGAAAATAATAAGATTGTTAATGTCTTTTTGACTGATTTAAAACCTATTCTTTCTTTTGACTGTAAAAGTACTAAGATAAGGACACTTATCTAGAAACTGGTGTCAGATTTTTAAGAAAACAGACCCGTTTCGTAGTCCGAACAGACTTGAAATTATTCCATTTTATTTGACTAAAAAGATGGCATCATTATTACTTTTTTCTTATTTTTTATAATTTTTTTCCTGAACAGACGACGCATTCTTTAGATGAAAGAACGAGCCAATACTACTAGCACTGTCATTTGTGAGGATATTTGAAATCATGTATATGTAGGGTGTCCCCTGTCACATTTTAGGGAAATATTCCAAAAATCATCAAGTTACTATTTCCTGTTTTATTTAATTTTTTCAATCATGTATACATTGTCTTGTCTTGTATATTCGACTTGTGTATATTCGTGAATATATACCTTTTCCACGTTTAAAGGGTATGTAATATTTGCCCTTTGTTCGCCTCTGAAAACAAGAAAAATGATGAGAAAACTCATGTTTTAGCATTTTCTTTTTATCAAAAGCCCAAAGTTGGGGCAAAGTTTGCCTTTACACCGAATAGTTTAGACCAGTCCAAACCCTTCGCTAAATGGCAATATTACCCCTTCCAAAATGTTTGAGTGTTATGTCCTCTGAAAAATCACGAAATCAAATGAATACACACTTAAATATAAACAGAATTTATGTCCGTCATATGAGCCTGTAACAACAGTCATCAACAGTTTCTGAGAAAATTGTTCTCTTTTATAAACTGATAACATTAAGTTGAGTTGATTATGCAAATTTCTTGTGTCAGTGTAGTGGTGCAATTTCCGTTCACTGGGCGTGTTCACATTATATCTTCGAAACAAATTGAATCATTTGTTCTGTACTTTTGTATTGCAGTTCACAGGAATAAAATCAATTTAAGCAAACTTCTCATAGGCAATGTGGAAATTATGCCAATACATTTCTAGAAAAAAAGTTTCGAGATGTCTGTGATATGAACTTCAAGCTGTTTTTATTTATCCCCCCGCCAAAGGCGAAGGGGATATTAGAAATGCCCTTCGTCCGTCCGTGCGTCTGTGCGTCCGTCCGAAACAATTTTGTCCGGAGCATAACTCCAAAACTACTTGAGGGATTTTATTCAAACTTCATACACTGACAGAGCACATTGGTAAGTAGTGCAGTGTTTAAGTGCAATAACTCTACCTTGCCTTTTTTTAGAGTTATACTGCTTTATCAGATTAACTTGATAAATTTTGTCCGGAGCATAACTCCAAAACTGCTAGAGGGATTTTATTCAAACTTCATACACTGACAGAGCACATTGGTAGGTAGTGCAGTGTGCAAGTCCAATAACTCTACCTTGCCTTCTGTTAGAGTTATTTCCCTTTATCAGAATTACTTGATAAATTTTCTCCGGAGCATAACTCCAAAACTACTTGAGGGATTTTATTCAAACTTCATATACTGACAGAGCACATTAGTAGGTAGTGCAGTGTGCAAGAACAATAACTTTACCTTGCCCATTTTTAGAGTTATTCCCCTTTATCAGAATTACTTGATAAATTTTGTCCGGAGCAAAGGTCCAAAACTACTTGAGGGATTTTATTCAAATTTCATACACTGACAGAGCACATTGGTAGGTAGTGCAGTGTGCAAGTCCAGTAACTCTACCTTGCCTATTTTTTAGAGTTATTCCCCTTTATCAGTTTACTTGTTTAGGTTTTAAAAATCCCAGCATATACATGTATATCTAATTCTTGAATTCTTGAACTTATTATCCCCCCGCCAAAGGCGGAGGGGATATTAGAAATGGTCTCTGTCCGTCCGTGCGTGCGTCCGTTCCAGTTTTGTCCGGAGCATAACTCCAAAAGTACTTGAGTGATTTTCTTCAATCTTCATATACTGAAAGAGCACATTTGGAGGAGGTGCAGTGTGTAAGAATAATAACTCTACCTTGCCTACTTTTAGAATTATTCCCCTTTATCAGATTTAATTGAAAAACTTTGTCCGAAGCATAACTCTAAAAGTGCTTGAACGATTTTCTTCAAACTTAATACACTGACATAGCACATTGGTAGGAAGTGCAGTTTGCAAGAACAATAACTCTACCTTGCCTTTTTTGTGGGATTTTCTTCAAACATTATTACATTGAGTGTTTGAAAGTACAATCTTCAGGTAGCTTCTTCCCGGCGGGGGGATTAACCATGTGTAACATGGCTCTTGTTTTACTCCTTCTTGTTTGTTAATTTATGCGTTATTAATAATAAAAAAGAAATATAAAAATTGATATTCATTTTCAAGGATATTCATTTTCAAGGGATACATTTAAAACTGTTAACGAAATAAATCTGCTTGTAAAAACAATAGATACATTTTAATTCCAGATGCTTATTTTCAACTCCGTATAAAAAAAAAAATATTTTTTTACATAACTGTCAATCGGTATTAAAAACCATATAAGAGTAACAATGGCATCACTGACAAAAATGCCGATTTTTTTCATATTTGTGCCCAAAATAATGTAACGATACCGATCAGTATATCAACGTTGTTGATTGAATAGGACCTCTTATACGTTCCTTCAGTTGGTTCAGTTTGTTGACGAAAAAATAACTCATACTAACTTAATTTTAAAAACAATAGTTTATTTCATTAACAGTGCATTGTAATTTTGAAGTTTGAAAACTTTAATGTTACATGCCGACGGGTACAATACTAATGTAATGTAACCAACATACCAATAAGCAAACGGCGCTAGTGAAATGCTAAATACAGTGTGTCAACCTAACTAAAAACCACTGATACACATATCTTGCAAATGGTTTTGCTCTGCGATATTTGCAAGTGTCTACAATTTCTTAATTCTTCGACGTCTAGATTTCGAAAACCCTTTATTCGAAGTCGAAAAGAACAGTCATGTTAAATCCAAATTAGTTCTATAGGTTATAATTATGTTTTCTCAACCCTATGTTTTTTCAACCCTAAAACATACTATCTTATAACGACATATACATTTGTAGACTGTAAAAACACCTTTAAAATGACTTTTTAAGATACGACAAATATTATTTTTTTATATCCCATTACACTAAATGGCACTATAGGTTAAGGCACACATTTTTTTACCATAACAAACAGCAACAAAATTCTAGTATATCAATTATCCACAGCATTGAATTCCTTTAAAATTGTTTGAATAATAATAACTAGAAAGTAATGATCAGTAACATCTGTTTCCAACCAACTTTCTTATAATGTGTTGCTGACTTGTTTTAAAAATGATACCCTGATTAATTTATAGCGTGACGAAGGGTATAGATGTAAACAATAAAGACTTATAGCGCTGCGACACCGTTACACCAAACTTCAAACAGATTTTTGTCAGATTTTCTCGAAATTCTCAGTTATTTGTCAATGGTTTTGTTAATATTTTTTTACTATATATTATTGACTGAAAGTTATCTTTTAAAAGGAATTTATTTTGTTACACAAGAGAGTGTGAATGAGCTGCTTTAATTTATAACTAAAATCAGCGATACCAAGATTTTATTTCTTTACCACATCTGAAGGTTTTATAATAACTGAAATATATATGTAAAACAAAAACAGTGAGTTTAAACCCGATAAAAGTTTCAAATGCTTAACTAAAAATAGAATCAGTTAAAGTTGTAGTTTAAGCCGTACCCTTGAGTGAAAAGGTCTCAAACCTACACAAATTTGTGCAATTGAGAGCTCTCAGACAAAGCAAGAATTATAGATTTCATACCTTAAACCAAATGCCTAATCGGATATCTTTTGGAAGATTATTGTTTAGGCGTTGTCGCTCTATTCAAAATAAAAATAACTGAAAGGAATGTCAAGTAAGCTTTCAATCACCAGTTAATGACTGAAGTCTATAGAAGAAACAAAAATAGATGCTGTCTTTTCCTTTCTACATTTAGACTGTTCAGGAAACTGGGTTTTCTGTGGGGGTTTTCCTGATATGCGTTTTACACTTATTGATCGAGGATGATCGAAAATCTGCACTGTTGACATTTTTAGATGTTGTATTCAACTTCTGGCGTTTTGTTCTAATGTAAGAATAGAGTGCATTGCTGCCTTAGAGAGACATTGGGTCCTTCACGTAACTTCAACAAAAGCTAAGGAAGCAGACGGCGAACTATTACAACTTAGTATATGGGCAACAATGATTAGAAATCCGACATAATGATCTGTTGGTTTTACTTGCACCAAACGCAACACAAAAACATATGACGAACTATTATTTTGACGACACACAAAGTAGTATATAAATAACATAAACTAGCAAATGTCCATAACAAACTGCTTTATCTACATAGTTACCAAAAAAAGGGTTTTCATCAAATATTTTAAGTCAACTGCTCATGACTTAATTATGACGGGGACAGAACAAACTGAACATGATGCAGCAAAAAGAGCTGAATCTACAGCACAAACTTATCCATGGACATAATAAACGTACACAAGGAAGTTTAAGGTCTTCATTACATTCCTGTATGACAGATGCTGTGTCACTAGCATTTAATAATTGCAAACAAAAAATTAAACGTTTTTGGAAGCAATTATTAATATGGATAAATTTAAACAGTGGCATGTTGATCTACATTTGAAAAGGCATGAAAATTAATTTTCTTTTAACAGGAATTCTTAATTATTTTTCAAGGCGGTTCAAGAACATTTCTTTGTGAAGACTGTGCACCGGTACTGTCAGTGTTCAAATATTTATGCCAACATTATTCAAAGAACTTGTGTAAAAAGATACTGGAAATTATTGAACAAGAACAACATCTCTGGAACTTAATGAATTAATTGCCAAAACACAGATATTAGGAACATCTACCTTATTTAAAACTTTAATTATTAATGAAAATGATATTCCTACATTAGTCATGGAATTACAAGCAACATTGCAATGAGTGGAAACGCATAATTATGCTGGTTCGAGAATGATTTTTCAAAATCAGTACAGTTCAAAGATTTATTTGTAAAGCAGCAATGTTTTACGGTTTATACCCACTGCGGTATCCTGTATCTAAGTCCCTGTAAATAATATAGAACTTTCATATATTATATCATTTCAGCACAACTAGTGTTTTAAAGGGCGATGCCCCTAAATGAACTGAAGTTGTTGGAATAAGGGCATCCAAATGCCAAATTAATATCCTTGATCAAGGCTTCACCAATCCTACTGTGGAAATTTGATTAATTTTATTCTATTTTCCATTTTATTTCATTTTTTTTGCAATAATATTTCTATGTTTTATCCATTTGCCAGGCTTTATGGTATATGAAGTGGCCCAAGTTAATTTTTGGTAATTGCATGTATGCGTGTAGTCCTGAATATTTTATGATTAACTGAAATTGAAAAATTAATTGAGCCCCGTCAAGTAAGTTAAAACAGGGCTTAATGTAAAAGTTCCAAATCATACTTGAAAGCCCAGCTATAAATTTAACATGTAATTTTTTTAACTTACCTAACTACATCAAATGCCGCAAATTACATCTCTATCAGGTTATGAATCTATAAAATCTTGACCAATTTAAATCTAGTGCCTTTTCAAAATTTAGGGGCATTGAATATATTGTTGTTGTTTTTTCTCTAATTTTTAAACTTAGTAACAGTATGATCTGTAATTAAACAGTATAGACCCTAATCTGGGTCTATGCTGTTTGCAAACATATTTTGTATTGGACACTATATTATGGGCATTAATGGATTTACAACCATTCCATGTGTTTCTAAAGAACTGTTTTATGAGTATATATGCGTATATTTTATCAATAAAATGGTAACTTGTTTCACAGAATCAGTTTTAAAAGCTTGATATATTTTCAACACCAGAGTTTGATTATTCCATCTGTACTGACCACAGCTGAAAGGCCATAAATTGGTTTTGATCTGATAAGCCAGGTTTCAATAACAAACCATGAAGAATTAATAGGTTGCAGGATATTTAAGATTAGATATCCTACAGAGCAGTCATTAGGTGAACAGTTATCTTTTTTTTGCTGAAAATGTCTAGAAAGGGGTCTATCTGTAATACTGTAAATGAAATTAAATCCCTTAAATACTCATCATTTGGCACTGTTCATATATCAACAGAAATTGATCAATGGCTCACTGAAGATAAGTTTTAGTACCAATCTGCAATTGATTGGCAACGACTTTTGTTTCTAAAAGAAACCAAACTGTACCAAAGTAGACTAACTTACTCTTTAAATACTGTACTGTCGACAGTTTTATTGTTGGTAATGTAACTGTTTTATTCGTTGTATTTCTGTCTGAACTTTATTTTCTCTTAAGATCTTTATAGTCTTTGACTGTTCAATGAACTTTATTCCGAGCTGTATTTTTTAGTTTCAGCGGTCAACATAAAACTACATGACCTTGGCAGAACTTACATTGCCTAAGGATTAAAGCTAATTAGCGTTATTTCATTTTACGGTTTCTTTCCTGTTTCAGCGATATTTGTTCCTGCGGCTTTATAATGAATTAAGGAAAATATTGATTCTTCGATTTACTCAGCTGAAATGTAAAATAATGTTCAAATGTAAAATTCAGAGGAAATTGTAAGCGCAAAATAGCATTCTAAAAACACTGATAATAATAGACATTTACATAACTAAACCTTGCGTTATTGGCTTGTGAAAAAACATGGACTATTCAGAAAAAGAAACATTTTGGTTTAGTTATTCCGCCTCTTCAGAGTATCCGTATTTAGCTCATCATAAAAGTGACAAAATTCAATTTCTCAGTTCAGTTTTATTTCAAACTTGCAACAGTAATATAATGCTATTTTCATTCGGCATGGTTGAGGTCGTCTTGTAAAACACTCAGTATGAATAACAAGTATGACCGTCGTAATGCAGGCGTCACACTGTCCCGAATTTGATTTCAGATGACCATACGAATATGTAATTTTGAATTTTGCGCGAAGATCGCCCCGAACTTGGTCAACAGCCAATCCCTAGCCGAAGCAAGTACGAGGCCTACAGAAGGTCACACGATTGTACCCGAACCACACACGAAGGCAACAGGAATATGTGATTTTTATAAAGAAGTTTTCCCGCAGGCCAAACGAAGGTCACACGACGGCATCACGGCGTCGTATAGCGAATACGATGAGTTCGAACCAGGTCCCGAAGGCGTCACGTTACTTCCCGATGTTATAAAACCGTCGGTCGAACGTGGGAAATTCGTTTGCTGATCGGAAAGTACACAATACATTTAAACTTTGTCAAATTTAATTCAACTTAAACCCAATTCAAAATGCCACCAAGGCTGGTAGAGGCCGGGGGAAAGAGATGGCTGGTAGAACACTGGAGAAGAAACGAGAAACTGATGATCCAGAGAAGTGGAAGAAATCGAAGAAAGGTGTCAGACCTCGTCCAAATAAAACCCCAGAGCATTCATCCGAGGGTTCAAAGTCTTCCCTCAACAGTCTGAAAGGTCTCCTCAGCAGTATAGGAGATCTCCTCAGCATTCCAAAGAGTTTTGCAGCATTCACCAACTCAAATTTGGCAGTCTTTGCCGACACTGTGGTCCCATCTCGATTTCATCGTATTATAATACTATGGATACACGTCGGCATTGCGAGGGTTTCACGTAGTCGGGTTGCCTCCCTAAGACAATGAACCTTTGCAAGGTCTTCCGGCCATTTTTTGGCATGCCAAAGAGTTTGCCACCGCTCACGAAGTTGCTGCCGGAGCCTGAAAAATCTATAGGCGACCGTACGATGGCTTATGGTTTCCTAACGAATGGCCCGATGTTTTCTCGATCAGAGCCGAATTTGAACATTTCCTTTATCGTGTTTCCATCTGAAGTCAATTTCGGGACAGTGTGACGCCTGCATAAGAGAAAACATATTAATACTGTTTTTAAATTTGTTTGTGTTTCTGATACACTTCAGTTCCTCTCTGGCTAAATAGAAGTTTTGAAAGTGGCCCTGAGGGAGAGGAGGTGTAATTCTAATCAAGTAGTGAGTTCTGAAAGTTCGTTTCTTATCCGCAATATCCTAAAGTTCTTGAAAAACTGGCTAAAAGAGAAAACAAGGGGGTCATTGGCCCCAAAGCGCTCACCTGAGGACAGACTGTTATTTGTGTGGAAGCTATCATTATTTCTTGTAAATCTAAGCTCTAGTCTTTGAAGCTTCAAAGGATAATTTTCTTATAAGTTTTTACTATAATGCAAATAATGAATATCTATGACCCCCAGGCAGGCCCAATTTTTATCCCGGATATAACTTGTACAAACTTGGAACAGGTTCACTAGACAAAATTTCATGCCAAATAATTAATCTTAAGGCTTTGTCATTTCAGAGGAGAATTTTTTTTAAGGAAAACCGAACCCGAGGGGGCGGGGCCAATTTTGGCATTAGGGACATAATTTGAACAACTTTCGTAGAGGACCTAAAGATGATGTCATATACCAAATATCATAGCTCTGGCCTTTATCATTTCAGAAGAGAAGATTTTTTAAGTTTTAACTATATACATATAAGGAAAACCTATTACCCCCTAAGGCGGGGCCAATTTTGGCACTAGGGGCATAATTTGAACAAGTTTTGGTAGAGGACATATAGATAATGTCATAAACCAAATATCAAAGCTCTGGCCTTTGTCATTTCAGAGGAGAAGATTATTTATGTTTTTACTATATACATATAAGGAAAAACTATGACCCTCTGGGGCGGGGCCAATTTTGGCACTAGGGGCATAATTTGAACAACTTTGGTAGAGGACCTATAGATGATGTCATATACCAAATATCAAAGCTCTTGCCGTTGTGCTTTCTGACAAGAAGATTTTTTTTAATTTGCATTTTTGAAACTTCTTTTTTGGCCCTGTGACCTACTTATGCAACAGACCAGAACCATTTGAACAACTTTGAAAGGGGACCACCCAAGGATCAGTCCTGTTTAATATTGGTTAATGTGCAGTCATTGGTTTCAGACGAGATGTTGTTTTTATGAAATTGTTGACGACGGACGACGCACGCCGCACGACGACGTACGCCGGACACGGGGATCACAAAAGCTAAAAATAACTCTTGCAAAACCCAGAACAACTGACATAATTATAGATCCAACCGTGAGGTGACTCAAGTTGATTCCCTAAAGGCAACACAAAAAATAACCGTTTATATAATGTAATGGTATTAATTAGATAAACATGTCTGGCTTTTTTACTCAAGGGACTGTTGGGTAAGATGCTAATTTTTCTGCTTAATGTTGTTGACAGTATTAAGTAAATAATTAAAGGATAGCTTATATACAACGGAAAAAAGATTAACGCATGCATTATGTTGTTTTTTAGCATGAAAACTGAACATTCGATCCATAGATTCCAAAATTAGAGACAAAAACAAACAAACAAAAAACAACAACTATGAGCGGCGTTTCTTATTATTAAAAAACAACAACAACATTTAGCTTTAATATCATCATATCCATTAACCTAATCAAATATACTTAATATAAATACCACCGCATTTTAAGAACTCAGACATTTGTGAATTCCGTAAATTATTTTGTATAAGTTTGAATAAAGAAGTTGATTCAAATAATGCTTTCTTAATTACTTTGATGTGCCAGAGTACACGTTTTGTTGGCAATTAACTGGTCTTTCCTTTTTAGAAAGAAGAACTTTACATATATTATTGTAAGTAAATGTTTGTCTTGATTCTATCTACATCAGTATGTTTTGCGAATGAATCATAATTGTCTTCCGTTGACAGAACACGCCAGTATAATAACTGCACAAAAGAAACCACGCATTGCATTTTCTCATCGAGCAAGAAGTAATAACCATTAGTTACTGTATTACCATAAATTCATGTTAAGTTTGACAGCCAGAATATTACCAACACACGGTACTGAATAGATGAATGATTTTGACAAATGACCAATCGCATTTTTCATGTTTGCTTATCTGTTCTAATATTACTACCATCAATCTGATTATATAAAGTCCTTTAGTCGCTGTAATAATACCTCAATTGAACTATTTTGTATCACCATTGTACTCGATGATACAATGAATAGACTGACTTGTTAGATATATTTTTTTCTAATCTATCAACCGACCATGTTACGTAGCTGGTGCGGAGAGATAGGGAAGTGGATACAGCGGACGAAACATTCACTTTAAAAGCCTGTTAGTGTATTACGCTGCGACAACATTCCTATGCTTAATTTCTTCTTGTTTTAAGACTGTGAGATTTGTAAAGAAAAGGATGCTAATCGGTCATAAAACACCATTTTTGTAATATAAAGGGTAGTTTTGTATGAAGCTACATTGAACATATAACGATGTTACAACATGTGATTAAAAACAATTTTTTGTTCACGATATGCCTAATTGCTGACGATTTTCTAAGATACTTCTGTAAGTGGTTTGCAAGTTACACAAGATTCAGTCCGGTTGTTGATTAAGAAAATACACTGATGCTTTAAAGACCACGTGAAGATATAAACAAGAAAGTAACATTCAAATTAAACAACTATTTTCCTCTCATTGATATATGTGTCGCAAGTTTATTTCTTTTTAATACCGATTAATCAGGGTTATTCCTCTTTTAGATATACTACTGTCATTCCTAATATAACTAAGGACAGTTTTGTTATTTGTATGCTGTTTTATTTTTCAGATCTTATAGCAAAGATAAAAGAATGAATAGGATAGTGGTGATGATAATAAAATGAAATATAGAATACGGAAATGTACCAGGGTCGGCATTTAAATGTTCCATAAAAGTAGAGAAATCGCACTAAATCACATTATACTGGACACATTTAATAAAGATTTAGCGTTGAAATGTAACTCCCATGGACAGAAACCTTGGTAACAGTGGTTACATTAGGGACGCTTTACTATTGCTATCTATTATGTTATTATATTTTTTATCATATATGTTGATATATATATATATGTTTTGACTTTATAAACGATGCTTCTTATTGTCACTGAATAAAATTGGATGATGAAAGTTCTTTTTACACAGAAAATTTAGTGAACTGCATTTGTTTGCACTGTTGTATAATAAATATGTTTAGATATGCATTTTACTTGATAGGATAAGCTTGTTACTAGTAAACCAACCGTCACGATGCGTGGTTAAGGCGACCGGTTATACAGCGAGAGGGTCAAGTAATTTAGATCCGAGTTTTTCTTCGAAATTGTCTTCTTACAGACGTTAAGAAGACGGTACGCTAGGACAAACAACAATTTTCATCACGCCAGCTATTCTGTGCAAGTATCTCTGAAATGTGCTAAATACATATAAATGAACAACAACAAAAGGTCAGAAAAGACTTGTAACTGTGGCACATGACATCTAATAATATAAACCAAAGACATTATGAAATTGCAACATGTGGTGGAATGCATTGCAAGTATGACAAACGCTTTGATATTGAAATAAAACCACTTTAAGAAAGGCGACCAGCTACGATTCCTGGCTACATTGTTAAGAACATTATGTTAAAGAGGAATTGTATGAAAGGTTAATTAGATTCTCGCTAGGTTCACCATGCTTATACTTCTGGCCCTTCGCTAAAAACAGAGGTTATCCACTCACATTTACCGGATGTGGTGTGGTACGAAAGCATGGACCAAATTAAACTATTGTTATTTCTAACTACTGTGCTCAAAAAGATACAAGGTTTATATTGAATTGTTTAGTGAGACTTATATTTTAGTGAATAGGACAAGAATTACGGAACAAATTTTAAGATTATTATAGAAATATTATTTTTGTATTTACTTGGTAAACTCTTTTCAGCGTCTTGCAAGCGTCTAATGACTTTTTATGCAAAACATCTGTTAGTAACATTAAAAAAATAAATTTATTTAAGATTCACTTACTATAGAGATTTATAAGTAAACCTAAACTTAACTTACCTTACTCGTAAAAAGTCAGTAATTTTCTGGATAGTTATAATCGTATGATAATTACGGGAGACAACTATTACAACACTTAAGTCAAAATCTACTATTTTTTGGATTAACTAGGAACACTCATCAAATAAAATATGTAAATAAATGAAAATTTGGCACCACTAGTTTCAGTTATTGATTTCTCCTTAGCTTCGTAGTATCCTATTTAATATGTCGCCTTATTGTTGAGACGGATACTTTAGATTACAGGTAATTTGAAGCTCTCAAGATAATTATGTAAAATTTACTTTGATATCACTCCCTGATTATGAAGTGGGTGGAGTAAATAATTACCACATATAACATACTATAATTTCATTTTGTTACGTCTCAGTACCGTGTTTTTATCTGTTTTGTCTGCAGTCATTAGGTCATTAGGTTTTAATACTATGAATGTTTATGTACCACAAAGCTGTTGTGTTTTTATGATCAGAATAAGAACAAGAGTGTTTCCCTTTACCTACAGTCTTATGAGATCTAATATGAATATTCAACATATCTTAAAAAGGCATGATAGTAAAAATGACTTATACAGTCTATAAGACAAAATTATACAGTATTTATTTAAAGGGATATACAGGCAAAAGTTTTATGCTTCCTTTCTCGTTTCTTCAATCAATATACTACACATGTGATCGAAATAAATACAATGATCAGTCCCAATAACAAAGACTTCCGCTTTTTAAATGAAAATTCGGGTGGTTTCCGTACTTGACCCACGTGGGTCTGAATAGAAAATTGAGATTTCGCGCTAAATTTCGAAGTGAATGATTGAACGGTTGAAGTACCTGTCACGTGACCTACGGGAAAAAGCAACCCAAGAGAAACGACGATTGGTTGTTTTTGTCACATAACTTGTTTAAAAATAACTAGGTGATTCCGTTTACGTTTTACTTTCTGTTGAAGAACGTTCAAATATTTACGTTCAAGCCGCATGTCACTTTATTTATATGAACATACTGGGAATTTAAAGTTCTTCATATTGAACGTGAATACAGCAAAAATATCAGTTTTAACTTTTTGGGCATTCATTTGCCTGTGTATCAGCTGGTATTTTTTTTCAGTTCACTTAGGGATGGTATAAAGGAGTATGGATCTTTAACTAATTTGTATTTCATAACCCCAGTGAAATGAACACGGTGAAAACATGGCTGACCATGCTTTAAACAAGGTTATACATGTTTTTCAGACCATTGTTGACCACCAAATGACCATGTTTTATCAATGGTCAACCATGTTTCATGCCGTGGTTTATTGCCGCCCTGGCGACCATGGTTTTTCTTGTTCCACGGTCATCAAAATTATCCATGGTCAAACATGTTTCACAGGCCACATGGTTTATTGCCGCCCTAGTACCATGGTCAAGCATGGTTAGACCATGATCTTAAGACCAGGACTAATCATTTTTCATAGTCCTGTTATTACCACGGTCACCCATGTTTCATAGTCAACATTGCAACCTTGTGTTATGGTGCTAAATTACATATCCACGAAATCAAACCTTGTTCATGGCAACTAATGATATACCACTGGATTCCAGAAAAAAAATAAGTCCTCAAATAGTGTAAATGCAAACACAGAAGCTACACAGACAAAAGAATGACCACAGTATTTTTAACTACTGTATGAATAGTTTTATTTAAGTGGGTAACACTGTATGTTTTTGTATTAAGTTGCGCACCAAAGATAATGAACTTCTAACACTAAACTAAATTCTAGAGATTTAATAACACAGTTGTAACAATATGTATCACTTTTTCTTTTGGCTTAATGTTCTAAAGGAAGTTCCTTCTAGTCTTTATTTTTTGTTTTAAATGAAAATGTCTAGACTTTTTTTTATTTTCTGGCTTTTGATTTTGGCACATTTTTTCTGTGTCCTGATCAAGAAGGTATTTAGTCCTTTCTCCTTGAAAAAATCTACTCTAAATACTCAGTACTTTCTGTCCATCTTCTGATGATCCACTAGTCTGAATGTGTTCTCAGCAATCTGCTTTGCCTTGGATACCTGCTAGCCATTACCTTTTTCTCCAAGTTTTAATTTTCATCTTTTTCGACTCTTTCTTTTTAGTCTACAGTGTTTATCGTAGTTTATATTTAAAGCTTTGTAGTTTACATGTACATCAGATGAGAAGTCTATGCAGAAAAAATCATGATCTGCAAAACAGAAATAAGACATACTAGCGAAATTTGTATACATTGTTCATATTGTGTGGCATTCATTAACTATGATAATAAAATAATCCTGAAGCATCTATTGATCTATGTGGTAAAAACATACTGATATGAATAAGCATATGTCTGTACAGATGTTAGTACCTCAAAATAGTAACTGTTCGTAAAAGAAAGATTATTATCATACTTTATTACATCAAATGACCACTCCAACACACAGCCTCAATGATAAGTGTCAAGCTTTATGAAAGGAACTAGTCAGACTATATATTTTTTCAATGAACTGTACTAAAGCAATATATTATACAGTCAGTACATGTGTACAGTTTGTACACTGCCACTGGTGACTATTTTTGATTTTTTATTTTCTAAAGAAAATATTATGAATTGACCTCAGGGTCACTTCATTTCATGTAGACTTATAAAGGAAAAACTTTAAAAATCTTGTAAGAAAGATATTAACTGGGGAGCAATGGTTAGTGCACCTTTATCAATTAAGTCTGTACAAATTATGGGTCAAAATTAACCCTGCTCCATGGCTCATTTGATTCTTGGATTAGAAGCATTTTTGTTGCAGTAGCAGCTCCACATAATTTTCCTAAACTTATTGCTGCTCTATTATTTTTTTGTACTTGTTGGAGTACTGAGCCTGCACCTCAGCACCTATTCCTGTTGGTACTGTTGGTACTGATTACCATTGTTGGAGTACTGAGCCTGCACCTCAGCACCTATTCCTGTTGGTACTGATTCCCTCATGCCAAATTTGTAAAAAGACCCAAAAGATGCTGAACATTCTTAAAAAAGGTAGGTAAATGCATTTTGCCATTCTAAAGCATTCTACATGTTACTTACTTTTTGTTTTCTGTGTCCGAGTTACTTCAAAATGATGTTTTGATGGAAGATAAGAAGGAATTGTCTTTTGACTGTAATAAAAATATATAAAAAATAAAACATTCTTTTAAATGATCAATATCTAGTGTCACATTTGATTGTTTTAGACCACTTTCAACAGATGCACTCATATTTAATACCAGCGTTCAATCCTTACAAGTGTACCTGCTTATCCAACCAGATTACGTACCAATCTCTCTAAAAATGACTGACTGCGCCCTCAATTGATTCCGAGGTTGTGACATATTTTTTAATTGCTGAAAATCTTTTATCTTCTTTAAGGTTCTATTTCACAAACCTTGGTACGTATTATTCTTTGGATAAAAACTAGTAAGAAGTGTTGAGCACGGAAGTATAGATATGAAATCTATAATTTCATTTTTTGAGCACAGTATCCATCCGAATTTTGTTACAGTCGTTCTGTTTTAGAGTCTCAAACTAATTCTTTTAAAACAATTAAATTAATGATAAGCATAAGTATATATATATGTAATACTATCTATCAAGATGACTTTAAATGTCAACTGCATGCAAGATATCTCTGACGACCAAGATTTCCAGCCGTTTGTCAACACTGCTCACTCCATTCTTTTTAAACACAACATTTAGGGTTGGATCACAATTCTAAAAAATGATCATTGAAATAGTAAAAGAAAATAAAGCAATTACACTTTACCGTGATAATCGTTCAGATTGAAGAACATTTTGTAGGATGTTTACAGATTTTGTATTGTTTTTAAATATCCACTTTGATGGCGCCCTTTTGTCAGACGACTTGCGCCAGCAGGTGCTCGATACGGCGATCGTTTATTTCATAAACTGGATAAAAATTACAAAGATTTTAAACACATTAATAAAACAGAAAAAAGAGTGTTTAGTATTTATTCAATGAATTTTAGTAATAATATTGGTATACTCACGACAATTCCGCAGTGCACCCACTTCCGGTCAAACGTAAACAGTAAAAAATGTCGACGCGAAAGTAGAGAAATATTTACAAAAATATCATGTTTAACTCTAACTTGGTAAGATATATTCAATTAAAACATTCTTAATAAGCTTATGTTTTGATAACAACACGTAAACGTATTTGTTATCGATTATTTCTAAAGAAATATAAACTTTTACCACACCGATTTGTTCCCAAAATATCTCGAACCAGTTCTTATAACAATTATGTTCGTACTGATAGAGGATGTAAAAGACTCTGACTTGTTAATAATTTAACGCTAAAAATGAATTGATAAGCAAGAAAGTATTTTCTCATAATTTTTTTTTTAAATAAGATACGTTGAACATTTAAATCATGATATGTTTTTAGTTGTTTGCTAGATACCGTAGTAATACTCTTTTATGACAAATTTCAATGACTAGCAATCTTTATTTAAAGCCGTTCAGTATATAATTAATCTTTCAGTTCAACAATAAATCAGTCAGCCAAAAAAAATCAGTGACGCAAGGTCAGCAAAACTGCTTCATTCAACTAACATATAGCCAGACCATATTCCAGCTGGACCTTTAACAATCTAGAATTTAAGAACGTAAGTATTTTTATCTATTATATTGAATTAAAAATACGACAAATAACTTGATGCATAGTTTGTATTTTAAGAATCATAAATTTTTTATTATTAAAATAGTATATAGTAAAGTTATATGCCGATATTGTTTTCATTGTTATAAATAGTTGTAATATGTGATAAAGCAATTAAAGTTATTCAGTACTTAAATTGAATTTACACTAATAGTGGTCAGTTGTTTTGCTGTTTGTTTTTTTTTCAAGACAGATTTTTTTTGTCATGAAACCATGTTTCCACAGTTTTTAGTTCTGTTCATGTATTCAGGAGAATTCCATATAACTAGCTAAGTTCAACAATTTTGCTCGAAATTCTCACCAGTTTTCTATGAAATGAATGTGACAACCTAAACTTCTACTGATATTGACACTTTAATCTTTAATTCTTATACACATTTTAACTTTGATCTTTATTTCTTTGTAAGGTGGCTGAACCTATGAACTTGTGCCAGGGAATGAGTCTTTTCCAAAAATGAAGACAGATTGAAAAACCCTATACTTGCGTCCAGAAGAGTTGTCATGAACAAGCACAGACTTAAAAGAGATAGCTTTATTTGTTAAAGATGTAAAAGTTTGAGAATATAGTTTTACGCATTTATGACAATACATTTGCAGAGTGATAATTACTCAGTAATAAAGAGGTGTGTTTTAGCCAGTGCTTTTTTGTACTGATTATTAGGTTTGATACAAAGTTCCTTATTAGTAAAAAATTCAAGAACATTTATTGTGTAAGGAAGATGTGAATGAAAAGCATGAAATGACTGTGGCATATGAAGTGAAAAATGTATCAAACCAATGTTGATACCAGGTAACAGTTGAGGAGTTCAATGCTAGTCTGTGATGCAGAAGAAAGGAAGTGACTCTTTGTAGGATTTCAAACAGATTAAAATTAGAAGTGAACTGTTGCCTGTTAACCTTGACAGCGGCACTAATAGGTCATTTGGAGGATGTACAACAAAAGTGATGATGTGTTGATATTATCAGTTTCATTTTACCTATCCAGTTATTCATAATTACATTTGTTTATAAACATTATTCAAAACTAGTCTTTTATAAAAAAAATATCCAGATAGAATTTGTACACTGTTACAGGCTTTACTGCTTAGAAATATTAAACTGTTGCATTTAAAGTAAGAAACAGACGCTAGTTGTAAAATGCAACATTCTTCATCAAATATGTGATTACTGTTTAAGATTGACAGTGTTTCATGGTCTGGAAAACATGGTCTTTTTACCACAGTCAGACCATAGTCAAATCGGGGTAAAAAACGACCAGAGTCAAATTCGAAACTAACAACATAGACAACCATGTTCTGATCATGTTTAACCATGGTCAAACAAGAATCAAGGTTTCTATTTCACAGGGGAAGTAATTCTACAGGTATTGTTAAAGGCTTCTCGAAATCCAATTAGATAAATCAAATGAATGAAGATCTTATAGACACTGGCAAATGTCAAAGAGCAAAAACGATCCCCAACTGTATTGTCTGAATGGGTTTAAGTTAGATTGACATTCTGCATTTAGCCTTTCTTTACCGTCGTTTATTATCCAATATATGTGGTTTTCTGAAGAATAAAAGTGTAAAAAATGTTCTTTTTGGGCGAGTAACGGGAACGTCTCTCTTAACCTTGCCATGGTTCTAGCGCTTAGACAATTAGCTTCAGACAAAGACAAAGAACTCAAGGTATGGGATGAGCTGACAGAAAGACTGAACATTTTGTCGGTACCAGCAACATTAAGTCTACTTCTAATGGAGTATATAAGAAAAAAACTAGAACTGTGTCCAAAGGACACGGATGCCCCCACTGTGCAGATGTGCTCGTAAACAAGAGCAGCTTCATTTAATGTCTACAAAATTCTGTTCTTATCATAGTATTTCAGTTGAAATTTCCTCAATTCATGTATTAATGATAAAAAAGTCACCTAACTCTTGAGGCATCATATTTGGTCTCTTTACAGATGGAATACAATATTAGTGTCTGAATAAAACTGAATTTTAAAACACATGTATGGTCTCCTTTACTTCCATCTACACATTAAGGTTGTTCATCCCTGGAAGTTTAAGCAAAATCTGCCATCCGGTTTAAGAGGAGTTGCGTTCACAAAATTTCTATATGGTATATAGTGAAGAAATCAACAAAGGGCCATAATTCTGTTAAATTTGGTCGCAGCAAAAATTCCTTCCTTTACTACCATCTACACATTAAGGTTGTTCATCCCTGGAAGTTTAAGCAAAATCTGCCATCCGGTTTAAGAGGAGTTGCGTTCACAAGATTTCGGGACGGACGGACAGACGTACGGACGGACGGACGGACAAGTGCAACGCTATATGCTCCCCACTTTGTGAGGGCATAAAAACATCGCATTAACAAAGTAATAATAGATCTTTGATAATGAGGTCTGCAAGTATAGATATTGTTATGATTTCATTAATTTCAAATGCAATTCTTTTTTCTGGTACGAAGTGTTTTTTTGTTGTGTAATAAGATTAATAGATGTGTTGTATTTTGAAGGTTCGAGTATTTAGAGTCGTATTTGGTTTTCTGATTTTAAGTTGTAAAACAACAATATTTATTCGTTTTTGAAACATTGTTTTGATGTGCGAAATGAGAAGTAACGACAACTGAATATTGCATTCCTAGAAATACTGCTAAAATGTTTAAACTAAAGTAAAGGAAAAAAAGATAAAGAAAGAAATTATTTCACATTTACTGTTATTGCTGCCAAAAAATGCACGTGGTACATTTTCCTATATAACTTGCTGCCAACTTGACAAAATCTGTGAGACTCTCAGAGATAAGACACCGTGTGTTTGACTGGCATCTTGAGTTAAATCCAGTGGGGGACTGACAAATTTGAAATTTATGACAACCTCGAATACGAGTAGCAAGGAAGGTAAACGTGATGTAAACAAAAACTAAATTCATAACAGACAAATTCGTCCTATTTTCTGAAACGACCAAATTAAAACAAAATATATTAGACATATTTTCCTCAACTATCAAAGTCACATTAGCAGACTGATCCTATAATTGCCAGGAGAGTTATATCAAAAAGCGTTGTAAGTTTTGCAGTAGAAGCATGCTTGACATATAAATGCAGCGTCTTTCTCGTCTCTTTTTCTCGTTTTTTCTCACCAGACCTTCCAACTGACATAATCGATACAGAATAAACTGGGACACATTTTGTGTTGATCTGTATTTGTGCTTTCTGTTGAGGCTTATGTTTTGATGCGTAATAGCCTTAACGTGAAAAAAAACACCAAATACAAAATAAAACATAAAAAACAACAACACTAAATTAACATAACGAAATAACGTAATATGAAACATATTTACAGAAACAGACTGTAGAAGTTAATTCCTACGTACAAAGGAAAATATGCTCATAACTGAAGAATTTCCCGAACTTTTATGTTTATACATATACGAAACTGATACATGTACAACAAGTCAGGATAACATTATAAAGTTTCGTTTAATTGCTTATATCGTTATTTCGATGAATTTGTAAATTTAATTTCCTTTCAGGTATACGTATAAAAATGCAACTACTAAACATAAACAGTATGTGCAGGAGAAATCATTGGCGTGTCAAACGTAGCAATTTTCAATAAATTTCATTTGTTTTGTATATTTTTCTATATTCAATATCTTTCCATGCAAAACAAAAGTTTCATATTATATACAATATTTTCTTATTTATATGCAATATTTTTTTCATTTATATGCAATATTTTCTTATTAATATGCAATAATGTATCATTTATGATTTTATTTAAATGCAATTAATTTCATTTATGTGCTATGAATTCTATTCATTTTCTATAATATTCCATTTATGTGCAATATCATTTATTTATATTCAATCAAAAATTATTTTTTATAAGTTTCATTTAAATACTATTTATTTGTTTTATATTTAATATTTTTTCTTATTGAATTGTAATAACCTGTTACAAAATGTGACCTGTGACGTAGTGCTGTACCCAGAATGCAATTATTGAATGTAAATGAAAGCTGCATTTATCGCATTTAAATAATACTGAATATGAATGAACGTTATTGCATAAAGTAAAATCATTGCTTTTAAATGAAACTTAATCGCATATGAATTAAAATTATGTCATTTAATTAAAAAAAAACATTTAAAGAAACTATTATAAATAATAAATCCAGTTAAGAGCTCATAAATAAAATGTATTGCATTTAAATGAAATTCATATCAAACAAAAGAAATTATTGCATTTAAATCAAGAATAAATGCATATGAATAAAAAAATGTATAGACCGAGTATGAATAAAATATTGCATATTAATGAAAAAATATTGCATATAAATAAATCAATATTAACATAAATAAAACATACTGCATTTAAACAGAATTTATTGAATACTAGACCTTTGATAAGCAATAGAAATCAACGTACATCTTTGACATCAACATGGGTCCCTGTGGGCTTGTCCTTCGATCAAGTGGGTGAAAATCATTCGTCTTGTAAACATGTCTTATCATTCAATAAAATAGGAGATTTCTATATTCAGCTATTCTAAGTTTGTTGATAAAAACCGTTTTTGAAGTGCAATATCATGTGAGCTTGACCTATGACCTATAGGGCCAAACATAAAAAATGTTCATGTACTACTAAAACTTAAGTGGAATAAAATTTTAAAGGATATGGGATAAGTTGTTTTTGAATAATTAGTCGAAAACGTTTTTCAATAAAACCGCTGTTATCATGAATTTTGACCCACATGACCTAAAGGCAGACTAGTCACATTCTTGCTAAATTTAAGAGTCTGAAAGGCCTGACCTGCTTTTTTCTGGATTTCATTCTGGATATTGCATTTGGTGTGCAGTCCCCTGAGAGGTGCACCTTGGACTAAGTCAGCCCAAGAAAGGTTTTATTTCCTGCTCAATGAGCTATAGTTTGGGTGTCCATAGTTCAGTGGGGTTTTTTATCTTGAGTTATGAATAAGAATCTGTCTTAAAGTGCATGCCCTTGTGAGTTCGTCTTTAGACAAAGATAGCCAACAATTAAAAGTGGTCATCTTCTAATCATGCCTTACAACCTGAAAGTTTAAAAGTCTTATTTTCAGTTGTCTTCAGTTATACACCAGACAACGTTTACAAAAAGCAGACCCCTCTGAGACTCACCATTTTCCACAAGCTGAATAAATTGGTATCATGTGCTTATCGTGTCCAGACACCTTATAAAGTTTAACGGTCCTAGGTCATATAATGGCTAAACGTCCTCACGAATGGCTCGATGACTTTACAATCAGAACCGAACATTACCCTTATCGTGTGCCCATCTGGTGCCATTTTCGGGAGATTGTGAGGTCTACGTTGTTATTGTGCAATAACCAAATGGCTTTGTGTAATTAATATATATTTGAGCTTTCCATATATGCTAGTCACAGCAATCTCTTCTAACAAGCTAACGATTTTATTGCTCCAAGACATGCAGAATAACAGTCATAAAGTCTTCTTTTCTAAAATTTCTGCTCATTATTATGCCTGGGGAAAACTGTCTTGAACAGTTAAAGAATTATGTCTATTTACATTCACACAATTCTAAAAATAATGGATATACACATACAGTTTCATAACGCAAGACTTTCTCACAATGTCGGTATGCAAGATTATTAGAGACGACCTCAAATTAAAGGCGGCCGTCTTGCAATCAAAGCTTTTACAGATACCTCTAGTGTCAAATGCTAAAATCAGCTACATTATAAGAGTAGCATTCACTTGCAAAAATGTCAAAAAGTGGAAATAATAATTAACTGTTTTGTTGTGTTTCTTAGCTTTAGTAAGCTTGTTTACATAATCAAATTAATGTTATTAGGCAAAATATGAAAACATGCAAATTTTCTGAAAAGAACTATTGCTGGAACAATTCATTTTGATTGTTATCGCAATTTCTTCTTGACATTTTAGGCACGTTGAAGGGGACGTATATAATCGCTGATCAGGTCGTCCGGCTGTTCGTCCGAAGCACTTTAGTTTCCAGGCTATTTCTCAGGAGATAATGATTTGAAATCAACACAATTTAGTTTGAAGCTTCACAAGCAAGGCAGATCGTGCATATTGTCAGGTTGTTACGATTGGTAAAATTCCACGTAGGTATGACCTTTGGATGGTGAACCTTTTCGTTTTCGAGCTATTTCTCAGGAGCCAGTTGCTTGAAAATACTTGTAGCAAGAAAAGTATCGTCATTTATTGGTCGGAATTTAACATTAACTGAAAGTTAACTATATGTTTATGTATAAAGTTTCACTAGCAAAACAAGATACACCTAATTGTTTTAAGGGTGTTTACGGTTGGATAGAAACATATATTTTGACTGCCAAACATCAGCTGCTGCGTGACCGGGTTGTATCAGGTTCAAATTATTTTAATTCTGTAAAACTTTGTGATGTCAGGCTTTTCTGCTCATTTTCTGGCCATATGATTTTTAAAGGACGCTTTGCCCATTGGTTGCAAAATAGTTTTTCCCGAACCGATGGTTTAATTCAATCAAAACGTATTCAGTGAAGGTTAATAAGACAAGATGTGCTTATTTGTCCGGAGATTCTGGTCAGATAATTTTCACTGTTACATCTTTAAGATTCGTATTGTGTTCTGGACTTTTCCTTGACATTTCAGTCTCCCCGATAGAGTTCATATAGTCGGTTGTCAGGGCTAGTTCACAGGAGCGTGATTTAAAATTAATCAAACTTGATACGAAGTGCAGAGAAAGAGAACAAAAAAACACGAAGAAATTAGATTGATCACTCGTCAAAATTTTGGAAATAACTAGAATCAGAAAGAATTCTTCAGATTTGTGATACTGCAATGGCTACGTGATATTACCTATTTTGTTGGAGAAATGCACTATCGGGTGAAAAGTGCGTGGTAAACATAAAGCCTAGAATTATTAATTATAAAGGGGTGTGGGTAAGCATATAACGGAGTATATGATTCGCTTTTGTATTTAGTATAGATTTGTTCAATATTAGCAAACATAGATCAAAATAGTCCAATGCTTTTGGGATAAAACTGAGCTGCTCTATATTGCAACAAAATTTCAATTTGAAAATTCCTAAGAAATAAGCGCAAATGTATCACATTGAATCAGTTGGTTATAAATAGTGTTAGACTGTAAAGGATTTTTGAAAGCTGATCCGCCTATAAACCTTTATAAACCAATGATAACCGAGATGGAAATGTAAGCTGTTAACGTTGTACTTTCAAACCACCAATGAGGCTGAAATGAGTAAAAGACGACTTTGTTAAAAAAAATGCGAGTCATCGATTATTTACTTTTGCATTCGTAACTTTGTGCATCTAACAAACAACCAGCATCGGCTACTCATTGATGTCAGTTTATTATTTTTTATTAAAAATGAATAGACGATTAACACGTCGAGGAATATAAGCTGGATGTTATTACAACAGTATTAAACAGTAAAGTTTTCCTCCCGATGACAGTTCAATCAGTTTTAAATGTCTCTCTTGAAATAACATGATTATGTTTTATTTGTTTCAAAGTTTCCTAACAATACCCATGCGGCTGTTATATTACAGTTTCTAAAGAAGAGAAATTCTAATTTGGTCCAAAAACCAAAACCATTACAGAATGTGACAAGAGTCTGTTTTCATTTTATCATTAACTTTGAGCGTTATTTGTGTGAAAACAAAAACAAGTTCTATGAAAATCTGCGACTCAACTCATACTCTATTAGAATTTAATTTTTAAGCACATGTATAGACTTTTTAAAATATTAAACATATATTGTATACGAAAGCAGTTCTTTAAGAAAAATTAGTAAAGTCTGTGAAAGTTAGACACTTTTACTAAAATGAAACAATGTACAATCATGCAATCTATTAACACAGAATATCATCACATTTGTTATAAAATTACCATGTTGATCCACGTGAAGAAAATCCATGTGATTCGTTTTAACCATAAATTATATGAGAGTCTTCAAGTTTTCATTTAACAATCCCATCGTGCATTGTGTATGCATAAGTTTGAAAATAAAAAGATAATTAGACGAACTATATACAGGATTTATGTCCGTCAAATGAACCTGATCTTAGTCAGTCTCTGAGAAAATAAACTGCTCATTTTTATAAACACATAACGCCAAGTTGAGTTGATTATGCAGATTTCTTTCGAGTGTCTAGAGGTGCAGTTTCCATTCACTAGGCGTGTGCAAATTATACTTTCCTAACAAATTAAATAAATTGTTCTATACTTCATTTTATTACTGTTCGTAGGAATAAAGCAGCAAGTGTAGTTATCAAATTAAGGAAGTTTTTCATTGGCCGTGAGAAACTTCTGCCATTATATTTCAAGAAATAACGTTAGATATTGATATGTTTACTATTTCAAAATGTCTGTAGAGATACTACAGTCTTTGAAAATGTATATCACTGGGTAATTGAATAAAACCCGTATTGTTTGTAACTTCATTACGTGAAGAATAAACATATTAAGTTATTTATTTTCAAGGATATAGTCACAACTGATAACGAAACAAAGATGTTTTTATAAAACAAAAGTTTCATCTTTGACTGTATTAAGATATCACCTAACCATCTCAGTCTTTTCTGATGAATAAGTTATTTGCCTTAAAAAAGTAGCATGACTAGAGAGATAAAAACTTGCCCTTCCTGGGCATGTAATGAACTTCACTAAAATACCTTACACTGCATATATGTTAAGTGTCGTAGCAATGTTAATTACCAACTAACACGCATTTATTCTAATTTTGTCTTCATTGAAAATTTTACTATATTGTAACAAGATGCACAATTACAGTAAGATGAAAATGGTAAAAGTTTCAGTTTTAATTGCCTTGAAGTACGTAATTACTCATGTTAAATCCTTGCGTTTTATTTCAAGGCTTTAATGTGTCTACGAGTAAGATCTGGCAGTCTACTAAATAGTGTTTATTTCTCTTTCTTTAATAAAGCACAATCATACCCGCTTATCTAAAATGGTCACATTGAATACGTTTTCCGGTTTTTTTTGTTAATTGTAATGTGGTTATTCAAAAAGCTTAAATCAAAAAGATATGTGTTTATGAACATGGAGGAAATTATCAACTTGGTGTTAAGTGAAAACAATATTTTAGATAATGCAAATATAATAACGACTCCTAAAATGTGCAGTCGTGCATTTTACTTGTGACAACTTGTTATTGGCGTTAACCTTTCAGGAAAGTCCGTCCTGTAACTCATTTTTATTCAGTAAAATGTCAAGTCCATATCACAATAGACGGTGTTGTTATAAAATCATTTATAGGTGCACATACCGTCATAATGCATCATGAAAGTACAGATCCAAAAACATGTATAGGACGTCAATATGATATGTTTTTTATGTAATAAAAAATCTTACATACGGCAAAACCCGACTTATTCTTAAATGTACTATGCAATTTCAAATATCTTCTGTAAGAGTATAGAACGAAATAGATAAGTTCCAAAAAAAGTCCTATAATAAGCTTGAACAACAATTATTTTGGTATTTAATGATTAATCAATTTATATTTTGCTGTCTACTCATAATAAATATAAAGGGGGTTTGTTTAACACTCCGAGACAGGATAACATGTGTTTTAATGGCATCATGATTATAGCACAGTAGGAAGTTGACAAACGTAAACTTACGATTCGGCATGATCAGCCTTAAAAGTAATTCTGATAGACAAAAAAATACAACCCACAAGGTCTTGGACAGACATTATTATTTTCATTAATCTCAGATTTGAGATTTAATTTTTTGGAAAAGAATATTTCAAAATTTCGACATTGAGTTCAGTTCTTTGAACAATTTCAAATGGAGAGCGTGAGTTGAGCCAAATCGTTGACATAAAAGAATTTAGTCTGAGTGTCCCTTTCCTCCTGTGCCTTTGGTATAGATAATCCGAAAACACCTATTTTCCCGTCATTTTCTCACAAATACAAAAGTGCGAATTCGCGTCACTGTAATTACCTTTCTACACTTAGAGTAATATGTATGTAAATAAAAAATCACAAAATAACAAGTCAACTTGTTTTGAATGATATCTTGATTGTAGCTCAGATGGAAACTGACACTTAAAAATCACTTTTCTACTGCTATCATCTACTTTTGTTAAGACAAACTACAATTTGTCGCTCAGCTTTGACATTTCAATCGTCAGATGCTACTGAAAATGTATTATTCTAGAGGACGTTTCCGCTTGCCTGTACATAAGCAAAATGTACCCGCTTTAATGGATCGCCAGATTTTTGTAGTACAAAGAAATGCTGGGCAAGCTGTTTGTTAAGAATCCCACTATGTGTTTTTTTAACATTGCAATTACGGTTCACGGTAAAGAAGAAGCGGATGTAAAGTAGGTTAGTGTTTGAAATTATTTTTTGTCCAATGAAATGGCAGCATTTTTCAAATTTTGAAAGAATTTATTTTAGTAAATCAGCTTTAAACAACCATTGCTACTAACCAGGTAAATCGAATGAAATGATTTACCGACGTTATTCCGTATGTGTGCCTTGGAGGCGGAGCTACAGGGATATTGGTTTTTTGTTTACATTCATGCGATACACAAGAGAACAGCTGTTAGTTTAGACGCTATTCTAATAATATCGTGTTGAAACCAACAAGGACATTTTTTCATAAAAATACATAGGATTAAAGAGAAAGTAGCCGTGAAAACAAACATATTTATTAACTTTTCTCTCCAGAAACAAAAATTATATGTAATTGATGGTGAACATTTTTTTTAATCCCAGTTTTTAATTACAGACACTTGGGGTGTGGAGCTCAAAACGCCTTTAAAATTAAAAAAAATGTATATTTGTCAATCCAAGCTTTGGTACGTCGCTTTGGGCGGCATCGGGAATATACAGAATACATTGAACTCTGAAATTCATCTTTTATAATTATGTTTGGCTTTCACTAGTAAAGTAAAATATCCTCTCATTTTATGTAATGCACCTGTACATGTAAATTATACACACAATACACGGTAAATAATATATTCGTGCCGCTGCTTTCCGGTGAAAATGTCTTCGGAAAAGTATATTATTCCATTACACAAGTCAAGATAATTATAGTGCACATGTATCATCAAAACTTGTGTAAAATCAGTTTCACAACGCAAAATATTACTTTGTAGAACAAAAATGTAAAAGTACAACAACAACTGAAACACCTACCGACAGTACTGCCACCTGATTCACGTGCATGTAGAAGTTCTTGGGTTTTTATTCCAAGCAGTTGAGTTTTGGTGTTTCGGGGTGTCAATCAATGTCGCGTGACGAAAGAGGGCGGAGACATGTAGAGAGTGTACAAAAATAATTTAAAACACTAAGCTGGTTAAAATTTATTAGTACGTATTTACAAAATTAAATTGGTCGCGCGGCTGCGCCGCGCGAGACCAATTTAATTTTGTAAATACGTACTAATAAACTTTAACCTATACATATACGATATTCTCACATATTCATTCACATCATCTAACAAGAAATTCACTGAAATTAATTAGTCTTAGTAAAACCGTTATAAAGCTGAATTTCAACGACTTTCTAACCAATAAACTCCTGTAAGTATATGTATCTTGTAAGCAGTCGATTTTCGTTTACTTACACTACGTATATATTACTAAATATTTCGTGCACAAATCTATCGGATCATGTGTCATGCAGTGGTAGCTTGCATTTTGTGTATAGCATGATCATACGTTCGTGTCTAACTTATTACATTGAAGGTTACTCGGTGCATAAAAGACTATAAAATGCTGCAGATACTTTTAATATACCGACAGCTTTGAAAGTACCTACCTCATTGTTGATACGTAAATATATGGTTGCTTGCTTATTTCAGTATAGCATACTAACTGCAAAGTTTAATATGTGTCTTAGAACATGAAACCATTGAAGAAACATCGGAGATTTCTGCAATAATACCTTTGTCCTATTTTCACGATTGTTTGAAGCACGGAAATTAAAGCTTCTTTATGTTTTTTGTGACTTTTCATTTCCTGTTCTCAGAAAAAAGCAAATCATTGCCAAATGAAAAAGAAGTCAGTCTTGTCATTTTGTGTCTAAGGTTATTTGTCATACATTTATAAGCGTAAGGAATTACTACCGCTTGCAAAACTGATTAGAAATTACACTCTTAGGTGTAGAATGAGACTCGCCAGTACTCCTGTTAAAATCAATTAATGCGCCGTCAAATGTGTTGGTTTCAAACTCCGCCTTTTCCTGTCAATAGCGTGATTCTAATGTCATTCTGTGTACGAAATGTAAAAGCGGTCAAGAAAAAAATACTGTGTGAAGATTTCCGGTAGCAACGCAGCGACAATTTACGACACAGCAACTTTGGCACCACCCAGACACACTTTTCTGGCCGCAAGACGCAGTTTTATTGACAGGTATACCTGAGAAAACTGTCTCGCTGTGATTGGATGATCAGTAAAGGGACAGTTTAAGCTACTTAAATAAACATCGTAACGTCACGTTTTACCGCGTTCCGAATACGTGAAACTCTAATCAGTTTTGCAAGCGGTAGTATTCATCAGTGAAATAATATTTCGTCAGGTTTTACTTTTGCTTCGGTTCGAACAATTTAACCTAAATAATTTGTTTATCATTTCATTATGCTCCATTTGTGGGTCATATACTAAATCCTGAAACTAAACTGTACTTTGTTGCAAGTTATGTAAGCCCAAAAAATATGCATCTCGTAGCAATTCCATAAAATACATTTAATTCCTGTCTTTACACTAATTTAATATACCGTGTTTGAGGCGAAATTATTTATTACTTGATATCATTCGGATAGTCTGGTAAAGTAAACAGTAATATTGATAAATAATTAAGCGATTTCGCAAACAACGTCTGTATTTTACGTTTTATCATTTCAGTATTAATGATCAACATTATTTTTTGTCCAATCACATTGCAGTATAATTTTTCAAATTTCTGCTAAGTCTAACTGCAGTTAAAGTTCATTAAAGAACTTTCAGACTTTTGTTTCTTTTTGCTGTATGACGATCGCGATTGAAGTTTGTTTTAAACAATATATTATCTGAAAGTGAGAAAAATCATCAAAATGTAAAATTTGACCACATTGCAGATAATCTCACGACACGGCCAATAAATCAAATGCCATTGCAATGTGAATTACCATTTGAGAAACGCGCATTTATGTTAATTTTGTCTTCATAATAGATAATAAAATTTGTTCTATATTATTACAAAATGAAAAATTACAGACGAATGAAAATGGTAATACTTTCAATTATTGTTGCATTAAAATACGCAAACAGTCATGTCAAATCGTTCCGTACTATTGCAAGCGTTTTATGTGTCTACAGCAAGAAAGATCAGATTGTGTTATTTCTCTCTTTCTTTTAAATAGCACATATTTCCTGGTCTGCTTATCCAACATTGTCTCGCTGAAATACGTTTTCCAGTATTTTGTTCATTGTATGATCTTACATTGCTTTAATCATACTAGTTTCGAATTTAAAAACATAATTACTTTATTATAACAATGAAGAAAATTAACAACTTGCTGTTAAGTTAAAAAAAATAATTCCGAAAATGCCATTATCATAACGACTGCTATCCTGAGCAGTCGTCCATTTTACGTGTGACAACTTATTATCGACGTATTATTACTTTCAGGAAAATCCGTCATGTAACTCACTTTTTTCAGTAAGATGTCAAACCAATCTCACAGTAGACAGTGTTTTAGAAAATCATCTGTAGGTGTATGCATCTCACACAGTTTCTGATGATTATAGCACAGTGCGGAGCTGACGTATATTGAGATGTAAAATCAATATTTGGTGTATTTGTCTCAAAAAGAAATTTTAATAGACAGAAAATAACAAACCACAGGGAATTTGATTGACATTACTGTTTTCGAAGTAAAACGAGCTTTGCAGCCTGTCTGGAATAAATGACCAAATTACTAGCCGGATCATCCACATAGCACGCTTCTATTCCACTGGAATTATGTCTCCCCCCAAAAATGGGGGAGACATATTGTTTTCCCCCGGTTGTCCGTCCGTCCGTCCGGCCGTCCGTCCGTCGGTCTGTCTGTCCGTCACAAAATCGTGTCCGCTCTGTATCTTCCAAAGCTCTTGAAGGATTTTTTATGAAACTTTGGTCAGATGTTCACCTCATCAAGGCGACGTGCAGAACCCACTTTGCGGGTGTGGTGTCTCAAGGTCAAGGTCACACTTGGAGGTTAAATGTCAAATGCCACAAAATCGTGTCCGCTCTATATCTTCCAAAGCCCTTGAAGGATTTTCATGAAACTTGGGTCAGATGTTCACCTCATCAAGTTGACGTGCAGAACCCACTTTGCGGGTGTGGTGTCTCAAGGTCAAGGTCACACTTGGAGGTTAAATGTCAAATGCCACAAAATCGTGTCCGCTCTGTATCTTCAAAAGCCCTTGAAGGATTTTCATGAAACTTGGGTCAGATGTTCACCTCATCAAGGCGACATACAGAACCCACTTTGCGGGTGTGGAATCTCAAGGTCAAGGTCACACTTGGAGGTTAAATGTCAAATGCCACAAAATCGTGTCCGCTCTGTATCTTCCAAAGCCCTTGAAGGATTTTTATGAAACTTGGGTCGCATGTTCACCTCATCAAGGCGACGTGCAGAACCCACTTTGCTGGTGTGGTGTCTCAAGGTCAAGGTCACATTTGGAGGTTAAATGTCAAATTTTACAATCGTCTGACTCAATACTACCTGCAGCATCTGGCTGGGGGGAGACATGTTTTTGTTCAATCAAAAACCCATTTCTAGTTTCCATTGAGTTTCAGTTATTCATTTTCAATAAATGCCAGTTTAAAATTGTAAAAAGTTTCAATATAATTTTGCAAATTGTTTAGGTTTAAGACCTCAAGGCGAAGCTGTTACCGTCTCCAGTAGGGGCGTGATGGGAACAATCCATTCAAAGGAGTTCTAGATGATACCTTATGTCAAACATCCAGGTTCTTGGCCTTATGGCTTCAGAGAAGACATTTTTTCAGTTGATAGTTAAATATAATACAATATAAAATAAGACATCCGACATTCCAAAAAGGGAGTCCACTCCTATAACCTAGAAGTAATTTGAAAATTTCGTTTAAGGGTCTATAGACTAGGCTCCATGCAAATTGTTTATGCATCAGACCTTAAAGTCTAAAAAAAAAGAATACCTTAAAATTTTATCAATTCTATCATGCACATGATTCCCGCAGCAGGACCAATGCTGGCATGGTATCATAGATCAACCGTACTAGAAGATGATGCTACAGGTAAATCATTTAGTTGCAGACCAGAATATTTTTAGGATTTTCACTATAATTTAAGTCTATATAACTATGTTACTCTCCCTGGGCTGGGCAAATTTTAGACCCACTGACATTATTACTAACTCCTTTTGAGGACCTTGCGATTCTAAACCGCAAATATCTCAGCTTTAAGCTTTGCGATTTCTAAATTTCGGCAATAAATTCAGTTTTTTTCGCAATATTTTAAAGGCAAGGAACATTTTTGCAAAGTTTCGTCAATTTTGATTAAGCGGTTAAGGATTGGATGTTATTTAAAAGAATTACTGACGGACGAAGTAGGCTTTCGACGACACGATAAATTATCACAAATAATCAGATTGAGCAAAAAATGTCCACTTTAAATAGTTGTGTTTGAGTGTCTTTTTTTTCTGTGAAGCTGGTATAGATATTCCAAAAAGACCTCACTGACTTTTGCTTGTTTTTTTTAACATACTCTTGATCGAAGTCGCGTCACTGTTATTACCTTTCTACACTTAGAGTGAAATGTTTGCAACAAAAACTAAAAACAAGTCAACGTGTTTTGAATGACATTTTGATTGTAGTCCAGATGGAAGCTGACACTTAGAAATCACTTTATCCTGTCATCATCTAATTTTGTTAAGAAAAGTATGTCGACTAAAAATTGACATTTCAATAGTTAAATGTCACTGCAAAAAAAATGTCTTGTTCAACATGGCGTTTCCGCCTGCCTGAACATAAGCAAACTGTTGTACTTGTTTAAATGGATCGCCAGCCTTTTTTAGTATAAAAGGAAACAGGCCAAGGTGTATGGAATGGGATATCCGCCATTTCACACATTATTGTATTTGTTATTTCAATATGCCAATTTCTTTTCAACGCTGCCAATTTATTTCTCATGTTGCCTTTTAGAAGTGCATTATTCATATTTGTATGTAAATTACGATATTTTAATTATAACACTACTTTTAATGTTGCAACCATTGAATTTTATATATTGTTATATGTAATTCATTGCGTCTAAAGATCATGCAATACTAACATAAATAGAACCGTAAATCAAATATCAAAACGTTTTAACCATGAAAAAATATCAAAAGGAATAGATATATAATAAGGATGTAAGTGAACGTTCGAACGTTCGAAAGTTCGGATCCGATGCCGAACGTTCGAATGTATTTTTGGCATTCGAATGTTTAGAAAAAAAATCTATCATTTTTGTTTTCATCGGAAAATGAAATCATGAAGTGTTGAAGAAGTAAGAAAGGCGTTATAATCAGGTGAATTCACACCTATTGTTGCTTTAACACCTCTGTTAACACGTCTGGTCAGACGACCGTAAACTTCCGTCATCTAATGGTGACCTGTGCTTTAAGCAAGTGTCACCTACAATAGCTAAGTCAAAAGGTACTGGTATGTCCGTGTCAGAGTGTCGAGTCTGTGGTCAAACTAGGAAACAGAAGGAAGAAATTAAATACACAGACGTGTCAGTCAGTTACTGGCACTAACCTCGATTTTACTTTATTGTGGCGCGATTTTCGGGGTTATTTTATCCTCTCGCAAATTCTCTAACAGTTCACATCCGTAACGCTTACATATGTATAATCAGTCAAAATGTCAACCATAACTTGGGCTTCGTCTCAATTTCTTTTCCTTTTCGACCTTCTAAGTATAAATTTAAATCGAAAGGTGATTTACCCATTAAGGATACCGGATACCGAGAAATACCAGTGTGTCAATGAATTGGAAACACTCGGATCTTATCGAGTTAACCACATCGAGAAGCAATCTCCTGGCAGTGATCTCCCCTTCACTGTTAAACTTAGCTGGATTTCAGAAATTATTTTTTATTCTTTTTTCTTCAGTTATTATTGGAATTGCATCGATTTAACATGCCTTGATGTAATGAAATTGAAAAAAAAAGTTTAACATTTTGTTTATTTACGTTCGACTATCATCACGTGACATGCCTTTGTACTGAATGGAAAGTAAACGCTGCATGGAGTTTGGCCGAGAAGTTCGTGAAAACACTTTATAACTATTGAGTACGAGTGATTCGAACGTTCGAAAGTTCGAATGCAAAATGATCCGAACATTCGAATGCTAAAATGAACAAATTTTGCCATCCCTAATATATGATAAATAAGACTGAACTGATTTCATTGTAAATGATACTGACACTTAAAGCATTAAACTTCCATTTTTTAAGCCCACACTGCAATGGAAATAGAACATTCGATTACTAAGCGCGTTCAGTATTTGATAATTCCCGCAAAACTATGCACTTACGGGGCATTAATTTAAGGTCTCTACTGTATCTACGCCGATCATCTTTCTTAAATATATTTCTTGTTTGATCTAAAATCATACTTTATCACTGTTCCTATCATACAGCATACAGTTTGAACGGGTTTAGCGGATTCTCGATGCATAAAAGCTTCTCTATAATATATCACTGTTCCTATCATACAGCATACAGTTTGAACGGGTTTAGCGGATTCTCGATGCATAAAAGCTTCTCTATAATATATCACTGTTCCTATCATACAGCATACAGTTTGAACGGGTTTTGCGGATTCTCGATGCATAAAAGCTTCTCTATAATATAACATACAGACTGATTTGACTGTGTTCCAGTTTTTTTAAGTACCTAAACGTGTTCAAGTAACGTAGGAGACAATGATTGGTGTAATAATAACTTCGACCTAGTTTCATGGTTGTTTGAGGCACGGAAAGTAAAGCTTATTTCTGTATTTTCGAGGTGGTTCATTTCCTGTTCTCAGAGTAAAATCACTACATTTGCCAAAGAAAGAATGAGTCTTTATTCGTTTGGAATACATTTATTTTGACACTTGGAACTTTTATTTGAAATTCTTACTCGCATAAGAAATAATTCATATGTACTTCAATTTGTTATCTCCATTTGCTTCCGTTGGAATATGTTCAACTTAATTATATGTCTACCATTTTATTTTGCTATTTCTGTGGTCTTGCATAGCTTAATTTGGAAAAAAAGACCCTGCACTTTGTCGCTGAAGAAAGCCTAAACAATTCCAGAAAATAAATAAAACCAAACAGTGATTATTATTCTATTCACGTTTAACACTTAAAAAAAGCCTGTTTGAGAACGAAAATATTAAACTCTACGTGTCAGTCGGACTGTCTTGCAACTAAACAGCTCTGGCGAATCAATTTTGCAATTATATAATCAACAAAGGCCAATGCTTTCAAGGTCTGTATTTTAGCTTATTATTTGCATGACTAGATATACCTTTTTTCAGTAATGTCATCAATCGCCAAGGAAGGATAATCGTTTTATTCAGACCCGTAAAAAGTCTTATGTTTTTATTCCCATGAGATAAAATTTTATTTTTTCATTAAATGCGATTCACGAACTTAGTTTCAGTTAACGCTCATTATGGGATTTGAGACTTCTTTGTGATTATTTATTCGATTCAGTTCTAGTTTTGTCACCATTGCAGTTAAAAAAACGTTGGCGTTGACATTGAGGGTAAAATTTCTGAAGTAACTGTTTATTTTCTGTTATAGTCTATCAAGAAATGAACGTAAGACTTCTAGGGTTCTATCACAACAACATTGTAGGTAGTGCCATATAGTGATATTTAAAAGTTTGCAAGCTAGTTCGGTCACTTAACGAAACGCCGTCTTCATGAGGTCAGTATTATATGTAAGGATTTGAGAAGGAACCATTTTGTTGCCAATATTTCTCTCAAAATTATCCAGATATGAGATGTCCATGCTTCTTATTCATTTTTGTCATCTATGACTGCTTTGGAATGAATAAAAGGTATAAATGAGCAGAATTGCTTTGGAAGCTTATATTGAAATACTGGAATAAATACTCACGTTTGTCAGCTAAATGATATTTTATTCCGGGGACTTGTTTATTTTCCTCTTCCAAAGGGGAGGGATATAGATTTGGCGTTGTCCGTCCGACTGTTTATCTGTCCGTCACACTTTTATCGGAACATAACTCAAAAGCTCTTAAGTTATAAACCCAAAACTTCTTATGTGGTTAAATCTCATTGGTAGAAGAGCAGTGCATAGTAACTGATTTTATAAATTAGTTATTGCCCTTTACTTTGCTTCCTATTTCCTATTTAATTTTTGTTTGGGCCATAACGCGTATTAAGGGTATCAACAATAAATCTCAAAGGTGCATAGATGTATGTTCACTTTATAGCTTTTGAGTTATTGCCCTTTGTTATTTTTTATTACCTAATTTTTTCGGAATTTAATTTAAAAGGTATTTAAGGTATAAACATGAAAACTTTATTGTGCATAGATGTCATTGAGGAGTAGTGCAGTGCATAATAACTGTAACTATTCACTTCACAATTTCGGAGATTTTAAGTGATTGCATTGAAGATTTTATGAAGACTATTAAGCCGCAAGAACATGAGAGGTAATATACTGTTTTGTGATATAAATGTAGTGTAAATTTAGTTCTGTACGTTGAATTTTAGTGCATTTATAGCTATGTTATTTTACGTAGTTAGCTCGTCTGTTTTTGTAGATGATATTATGATCACTGAGTTGTCGTCGTCAGCGTCATGTAAAAACTTTAATGTAGCTGATTACTCATAAAACATAAGGCGTAGAGTTTTGATATTTGGTGTGTAACATTGTCAATTGGACCTCTACCAATTTGGTTCAAAGCCTGACTGCAGGGTCAATATTGGTCAAGCCCTGGAGCTTATATAGGATTTTTTTGAAAAAAAAATCTCTGAAACTGCTCAACACAGAGCTTTGTAATTTGATGTGAGGCATCCTCTGATAGACCTCAACCAAGATGGTTCATATTATGTCCCTTGGGTCAAAATTAGCACCATACCAGGGTACACTTATTTTACATCGAATTATATAGGGGAAAAAACTTCTTGTAATTGGAAAGCACAAAGCATAGAACTTAACTATTTACATACATGAGATGGGTAGCTGCACCCCTCCCCCTTGCATTGACACCCCCCCACACACACACACACAATTTGTTTATTTTTATTATCTTCATTTTTGTTTTATTGGTTCTGTACTTGCCTCAGTACCCACCCCCCGTCATCCTTTTTGTTCTTTTTTACCTTTTTGTTAGTTTTTTTTTTTTTTTTGTTTTTCTTTTTTCAGGGATGAGAGGGTAGGTACTAAAAGATTTGTTTCTTCCTGTTTTTTTCTTCTCTTTTTTTTTCTTTTTCTTGGATGAGTAAGTACTTGCATGTATTATTATTATCATTATTATTATTATTTCCTTTGTTTGCTTTTACCCTTTTTCTCTTGATTGGTAGGTACTTGCCAGCTTGTTTCCGATAAATAAGACAGGCGACCGTTGGTGCCGCTTCGCGGTGCTTTTCTGTCAAAAATATGTGATTAAATTTGCATTTTTAGGCGGGGGATATAAATTCGCCGAATTTGCCCTTGTTTTATTAGTTTCGGCAAGACAGTCTTCCAAACAGCTATGCTAGTATAATGACCTTAAATCGGAAGCTTGTATAATAGATTTTAGCAATAAAGATTTAAGAGAAGACGTAGCTATAGTCAGAGAGTAAATGAACCATATACCATGTGTTTATACTATGGTTATAATACATAACAGCCAACATACACTTACATCGTTGCGTGCAGTAAGAAGTATTTTAACTCCATTTAATGACTACTCAGATAGCTTTTGCATTACGGGAACAGCAGCAATTAATGTCAAAAAGAATATAATTTAAGAAAACATCTTGTCGTATAGACTTGAAATCTTGAAATCTATAGTTTGCTTGCTATTTACTTTAAGACTAATTGATTGAACAATAAATGAAACAATCAATGTAAGTCCTTATAACATCAGTTTGATTGACATCAGTGACGGATTTTAACGATGATTTCAGAATTATCGAGATATACATCAGCCAAAACGATAATTAATATTTTATTATAAAAGTATAATAAAAATGTCTCTTTTCCTTGATAATTATTATGTGATTTTAGACAGTATAATCAAATCAAATGTAGACCATTTCAGGGGGTATCTTTTAGAAAAATAAGTTTGACTGGGAAAACACTTTAACTGAAACTCGTAAAAAGAATAAAAAAGACAAAGCTGAAATATCTAAATAAACAACTGGAAAATCGGCGAACGGTTGTGATAATCGTCGTGTCAGTTAGACAGCATTCAGGCAAATAATACTTATGTGTGGACCAGAATTTAAAACTTTATTTAATTTAGTATTAACATTGAGGAGTCGAATATAAAAAAAAATGTTGAATATAATAAAACATGATTACTTCATTTCCAGCCGATGAAATAGTTATTTTTTTAGTTTAATACTTCCGTTAAATTTAGATAATTTTCATTCAATGAAGCGACATGAAAATAAATATTACGATCGTTAATGATAACCTGTCCCAAATTTATTCCATAACTTTGACGATAACATAAACTCTGTCAATATCATAACGTTTTCAATCATTGTCCTCGAATGCCATTCAAGTGTGACATATATTAAAAAGCTCATAAAGAAAGAAATCACGTAGTTTCAGTATGTCTCAATGTCTATTTTAAACAATAAAAATGTAAACATTATTCTGCAATTCCGGCATTTTCAAACACAGTTAAACGATTTCTCAAATAATCACTCCTGTTACGGTATATATGTACATTGTATAATGTTTAGACTTTATAGAGAATGGACAAGAGAATATCTTATTTTACATCTTACCCAAACTACCTGAGACAAACTGAAATCATATAAAAATCACAAGACGAAATGCATGCAACAGCATACTCGCTGTTAAAGACTCATTGAGATTTCCTCTTTGCTGTGATCAACATTTGTTTTACGACCAAAAAGCACGCACTTCCACTTAAAACATTACAGTAATTGTCTTAAATGGATTAGTTTATCTGTATGTTTGACAGCTTAATATGGCATTAAGTAGATTATACAGCTAATATTATTTCATTTGTATCATTTCAGACAAAAATATATTTTTATACCGTTATTACTTCTAAAAATGTAAAAGCCTGGTAATATTGTGTAGCAATTAAGATGAAATAAAAGCTAAATATATTTAAAACATTCTATGAATGCATGCAATGTTACTTTAAATAACATGTATAAATGCTGAGTATTCACTAATAAAACATATGTCATACTTAGAATCTGCCTCAAAACTGTCTGAGGCGTCGCTGTTTCGAGCAAATGAATAGACAGTATAATTTCCATAAAATGATTAACTACGCCATTAAATTGTTGCTTACGCTTAACTAATATTCATACATTTTGGTTTTTCAGATTTGCTACAATATGGAAAACCTGAATAATAGAAAACAATATTTTTGATGCTTTATCTTGAAATTCACTGTTGTTTTTGTTATTGATGATTTCGACGTCAAGATAATCGAACAAATTCTACTGTAAATTAACCCCTAAAATTAGTGTTTATCGCTTAAACCTACTACTGTAATAATAACTTAATATAAAAGAATGAATTTTCGTTCTATTCTTGACATTGAGCAAGATTGAAATGAGCTGGTTAAAGTTAAAGGAAAACCTATGGTATTCTAAGTTTATATAAAGAAGCAATTTCTTGATTGAAACGTGATTACATTTCTCAAGAATGTGAGACATATTTCGAATAATGAAGCAAAAAAAAAAGAATTATAATTCAGTTAAAAAGCCATTTTTTTAGTATGTGACGAGATCCTGTTTTCATCATGTCATGAACTTTATTCGCTGTTTCTATAAGATGAGGCAACCATGTCCAATAAAGAACATGGAACAGAGGGCAACGATATCGCACTTTTTTTCTCTTTTTTTCAAAATATCTTTTTGTTTTCGGCATACGGGACTTCATGAATGAAAATATTTTTTTCTACTAGTATTTTCGTATTTCAGGATATTTGCGCTTTAATAGGAACCCAAATGTCTTTTTAATTGATAAGTTTTAATTTTTGTGTAGTTCGAGAAAAGCTTTTCGATATATCTTTGATATTCTCATAGTGTAAACATTATCTTACCGCTTAAACTTTTCATATTGGTTCTTATTTAGCTTTTATTTGGCAACATTACGGTTGTTGTTTCTAAAAAAAAGACATTCTTGCCACTTTCTACAGTCGTGTGCATTATTTGTTTAGTTGACACAGTGTAATCAAAAATGAGTTTAGATTTGAATACTCGTATATGCAGCAGTTCTGTCTGTTATATTAATCTGAAAGTCCGTTAAAAGTCGCTGAGAAAATAAACTGTTCTACTTTTATAAACTGATGACATTAAGTTGTATTGATAATGCATGTTTTGTCTGTCTAAAGGTGTAATTTTCAATTACTACTTTTCGTGCACATAACATCTACTTAATATATTGAATCAATTGTTCTTCCCTTTATTTTGAAATATGCCCGTTAACATTATGCTGTGTGTGAAAATGCAAGAATATATTTTACACTTTTATAAGAAACAAAGCTGTATTCAAAACAATGATTTTTCTTTCGTGTTTAAATTTCAATTTCAAGTAACTATTAAAAATAACTGACTAAAAGAGTCAATCAGTTCTAAAACCGTATAGTTGAATGCAGATGTTTCAAAGTAGACGATCAAATGTCACTAAAAATTACTTTTAGCTTTATTTCCAAAAGTGATAATGTTACTGTCAAATAAATGATTTGAACCATTATTGCTGATTGATTTTTTACCTCTTTCTTTGACGTTCCGTCAGTTTGATTCATATCTTTTGAGAAAAATATAAAAACTCCTGTAAACTCCGAACTTGTACTGTAGATTTTTATGTCCGAGAAGGGTGGCAAATAGAAGTCGCACTGTCCTTCCGCTATTCCGTTCGTCCTTCCGTCACATCTTCTGTGCGCAACTCCTCCAACAGTTCTTATTTGGTTTTCACCAAACATTCACACAATGATTGCTATCAAGTGCGGCAGTGCGTATTCCGGCTATAGCGATTCGAATTTGTTGGCGGAGTAACTGACATTTGTTAAATTTTGCTTAATATTTCTTATGTGCGCAACCCTGATACATGTACCATGCAATTTTTACCAGACTTTCGTAGAATGATCATTATCAAGTGCTGCAGTGCATATACTCCGGATTATGCCATTCGATTATTTTGGCATAGTTATAAAATTTATTTCATATTGTTTCTGTGCACAACTCTTCCTTCAATTCTCACATGATCTTCACTAAACATTAATTTGGTCAAGTGTCGCAGTGTATATTATCAGGATTCTTGCGATTTAATTATTTCTGGCATAGTTATTGCCCTTTGTGAAGTTTAACTTAATATTGCTTCTGTGCACCTCGATACTTTGTTCAGTTTTCAGACTGCAAGAAAAATTGGCACAAATTGTCTAGGTCACATCGTTATAAGCTACCATGAACGTGACCATTGCTATATTTCGGGGGCATTCGTGTCTGTGACACATTTCTTGTTAAAGTTGAATCGATTGTTATATGTGAACATTAACAGTGCAACTTACCTGCAATTTTTTGTTTGAATCAATATGCGTAGAACTTGATAAACAGAAATCTCCGTCAGAAGTTTAGAAAAGTGAAGTGACAAAAAAGGTTTAAGTCTAAATATTGTGGGCGCAAACTTCATTTACATGAGCACCAATATAAAAAGGATAAGTCAAATCACATAACAATTATACAAATCTATATCTTATTAACGCCTTCAAAACATCGGACTAAGAGTGTTTTTCCACACAACTTGTGTATTCACAAACTATATTCTGAGAACATAAACACAGCCTTCGTTTCTTAAATACAAAATTGTCAATTTCCTCATTCTAATCTCGAATTTCCTATCTCAGGGAGTCTTAGACAATCTTTATAAATACGCATTATCGATAATGGACTGTGTATTTTGCAAGGTTTTAAGTAGACATTAGTCAGTTACTTTTATACTGAAAGGTTAATATTGCTTTCAGCTGCTTATATATATTAACATGACATTTTAACAACTATCTCTCACGAATGAACTTTAAAATTAATGTAAAATAAGTCTTCATTTAAAATACTTTTGTTTTTAACATTTCATAATTTTAATTTAAGAGTTTTATAGATCTTTATCATATATAAATTTTAGGTTTTGTAATTTGTATAAATGTCAGTCTTTCAGAAGTTATAATGTTCATGCTGTGATGCATGGTTATCGGGTTATTGTGCAGAAATATTGATAACTTAGTTGATTGTCACCTTGACCTTTTATGTACTTACCTCGAACAGTATAGGAATCATTTAATCAATGATGACAATCATCTTAAGAAGTTTGAAGTCTGTAAGGGAAGAAGTTGCCAGGTTAACAGCAGAAATTCTTTTCAGTGTTTAGGTCATTGTGACCTTGATATCTGACCTATTGATTCTAAGATGTATGGGGGTCATTTTCTTAATGTAATCAATCATCACATGAAGTTTGAAATCTGTATGACAAATGGTTATAAAGTTTTACAGCGGAAATAGTTTTCGGTGCTAAGGTCACTGTTACCTTGACCTTTGACCTACTGACCCCAAAATCAATATCAATCATTTGATGTTAAAATACCGAACGCGAAACAGTTCTCAAGTTATCCTCCGGAAACCAAATTGCTAACGGACGGACGCCCAGAACCATAACATAATATGCCCCTTCGGCACTATTTGACAAACGCACGCCTCATTTGCTACTGCGTTCCTCATATATGAATTTAAGTAAAGTAAGAATATAGTTGGAGAGAATATTAGAGCCATGTTGTTCCAAGGTAAATTTTATTGTTGCCTAGAATGACGACGGAAAATATTTTAATCTTTAAGTACTACTACTAAAGCTTTCAAATGGTCGGTTAAAACCAATGTGTCAATTACTTTTTATTGTCTAAGGATAATTCACCTTACCATATTTCGAGTGCGTTGTTGAATGATTCCTTAAAGTCCTCGATCGTCAGAACTGTTTCCAGAATCAAATGCATCGTGTTTGCTGTTTTCTTATCATCTGTTGTTCTTTTTTTCCATGACTTTACTGTTAGGGTTGAATATCCAAGTGTATTATTGATACAAGGTTTAATGCACTAATATATTTCCGCCCACAGTGGATCTAACGATTCTATCAACCCTTCTGTATTCGTATCAGCTTAATGTTAGTTTGTATAAGGACACGTCTGGAACTTTCATTATGTAGTAATTGAATGTCTACGACGAATGAGATATGCCAATCTGGACTTTGTTTATCTGTTTTAACAATTTCACAAAGCAAAAATTTTCTTATCTTCCTATATAGTATGTTCTCCAGTTAGTTATTTCGAGTTTTGTTCATTGTATTGTAGCTTGTATACGGTACTTTTGATGATACCGTTTCTATATTACAAATCTTAAAGGCTTGATTTTACTGCAGGAAGAAGAAATGAATAAATGTGTGATTAGAAACAAGAATATGTCCAGAGAATACGATTGATTATATCGCATCTGCTTCCTGGGCAATCATGGCAATTAATACAACTTCGAAGAAAAATGTTGCCTTTAATTTACATGCCAATGTATTATCAAACAAATCCATAAAATAGGAAGTGCTGTTATTTGATCAAAGAAAGGTACAAGTCTGTCTGTCTGACACACGGGACAAAATTTGTTTTGCTTCGTCCCTAATGTTAAAATCTTTCTTTTAAACTTATGTTTAGTGGTAGTGATAAATCATAATCTAATCACAGCCCAAGAGGAGGTCTTACACTTCAATAAATTAGAATCGTAAGATCGTAAGACATGCCAAAAATTGTGTAAGAATCTCTCAGCGACGATTCATCGTGCGTTTTAATGACATCTTGATTGTAACCTGATGTGGATCTGATATATGGAACATCACGATTCGGTATCATCAGTCAAATATCTAATTTTGGTTGACAAAAAAAATCTACGAAATCTCAGACGGGCAAAATCACGATAATTATATGTTATATCAAATGTGATACTAGCTGTTCAGAGTGTCTGGAAATAAATTTACAAAATTACTGCAAATTAGTTATCATAATTTATTTAGAAAGCTTAGATTTGTTCTAATTTCTACTTTGGACCTTGTAAGTTCGCTAAGATATCCAGACATTTTCAAAATTAAAAGTACCAGCTCAACTAACTGAAAAGAAGGACAATATAGACAAAAATCATTTTATTCAATTGCTAATTCGCTTAGATTTTGTAATTATTTCAGAAAACAATCCGAGTACATTCATTTCAAAAACAAGAAAGACAAAAGTGACTAATAACAGTGTAGTTAGTACAGCTAAGGGTCATTGTGTCTTGTGTGGCAGTAGGCACCTTAGTGTAAATGTATATGATATTCACTTGGATTATAGAATTTCATACTCTACATCTATGTCATATATGATAGAATTGATTGCATTATTTACCGCTCTCTATATATATTCACATCACCACATATTCTTATGCCTCCAATCGAAGATGATGGGGCATATTGTTTGCAAATGTCGGTCGGTCGGTACACACATCGTTTCTGATCAATATCTAGAGAACCCTCAGACCTCCACTTCTAAAACTTTTAGAGTAGGTTGACCATAACTAGTAAATGATCCATTTAGTTTTGATAGGCCATTAAGTCATAGGCCTATATCACAATGACCTTGAAAAGCAAAACAGTTTCCAATCAATAACTATAAAACGCTTAAACGCATTTTCTTCAAACTTAGTCTGTAGGTTGGAAATGACTAGTAGATAATTCCTATAACTTTTCAGGTCAAAAGACCAAAGGCCAAGGCCACAGTGACATTGAAAAGCAAACCGGTTTCCGATCAAAACCTATAGAACGCTTGGGCCCAGGTTCGTCAGACTTGGTATGTAGGTTGGACATGACCAGTAAATGACCTCTATAGATTTTCAAGTCACAAGGTCAAAGGTCAAGGTCACAATGATCTTGGAAAGCAGAACGGTTTCCGATCAATAACTGTCGAATACTTGGGCTCAGGTTCTTTGTATAAAGGCTTGTAATTACCAATAAGTAACACCTGTAGTTTTGGGTGTTTTTAGATCAAAGGCCAAGGTCACAGTCACCTTGAATAGCAAAATGGTTTCCGATCAATATCTATATAACACTTGAGCGAAATTCCTAAAAATTAGTAGTAAGTTAGTAATGACTAGAAGATGACCGCTTTAGTTTTTTAGGTCACCAGGTCAAAGATCAAGATCACAGTGACATTGAAAAGCAAAACGGTTTCGGATCAATAACAATAGAACGCTGAGGTTCAGATTCCTCAAACTTGGTATGTAGGTTAGCAATAACAAAGAGATGAACCTTATTGTTTTCAAGTTCACCAGGTCAAAGGCCAATGTCACAATGATCAGGAAAAGCAAAACGGTATCAATAACTGTAGAACACTTGGGCCTAGGTTCTTCAAACTTTGTATGAAGGTTGGTAATTACCAATGAATGACCTCTTTAACTTTTCAGGTCGCCAGATAAAAGGCCAAGGTCACAGTGAGTTTGAAAAGCAAAACGGTTTCGGATCAATTACTATAGAACGCTTGGGCCCGGGTTCTTTAAACTTAGTATGAAGGTTGGTAATGACCAGAAAATGACTCTATAGCTTTTCCGCTAAAAAGTAAGGTAAAAATGACCTTGAAAAATAAAAATGATTTCAGATCAATAAGTATAGAACGTTTGGGTCCAGCTCTACAAAACTTCATAAGCATGTTGGCAATGACCAGCCTATAGTTTTTCAGGTCATTAAATCAACGGCTAAAGTTAATGTGACATTGAAAAGCAAAACAGTTTCCAATAAATAACTAAAGAACCCTTGGACCGGCTTCTTAAAACTTGATTTGTAAGTCGGTTATGACGAGTAGGTGACCCTTTTGTTGTCCAGGTCATTAGGTCAAAAGTCAAGGTCACAGTGACCTTGAAAGACAAAACGGTTTCCAATTAATAACAATAGAACGGTATGGCTCAGGTTCCTCAGACATTGTTTGTAGGTTGGTCATGACCAGTAAATGATGTCTAAAGCTTTCCAGGTCACCAGGTCAAAGGCAAAGGTCAGAGTGTCCTTCGGTAGCGAAATGGATTCCAATCAATAACTATATTCCCAGCTCCCCAAAACTTCATAGGCAGGTTGGTCATGTCCAATAATTGAACTTTTAGATTTTGGGGTCATTAGGTCAAGGCCAAGTTTACAGTGACCTTGAAAAGGCAAACTGTCTCCAATCAATAAGTATAGAATGCCTGGAGTCAGGGTTCCTAAAACATCATAGGGAGTTGTTTATGGCCAGGTCACCCTAAAGTTTTTACGGCCACTAGATCAAAGGTCAATGTCATATTGATCATTAAATGAAAAATGGTTCTGACAAATAACTAGAGAATGCGTAGGCCTAGGATCCTTAGTCTTTCAATGTAGATTAATAATGACCTGTAGGCGACCTTTATTGCTTTTTGTGTCTATTGGTAAAAGTTCAAGGTCAGAGCGACCATTAACGGAAAAATGGTTTCCAATCAATAACTAGAGAACCCTCGGGCATTGGCTTCACAAACTTGCTATGCAGTTTGGTCTTTTTAGGGGATGACCCTATTGCCTTTGAGGTCACTAGGTTAAAGGCCAAGGTGGTCATACACAATAAAGAGGAAAACAGATTCTAATTGATAACTGGAGAACCTTTCGGCATTGCTGCCACAAGACTTCCTACCTACCCACCATTCCATATAACTAACTACCTACCTACCTACACGGTTCCTATACTCTTTCGTGTTCTCCAGTAATTGAACTTTATAACTTTTAGAACCAAAATGTCATTGACATAATCTACAGTTCCTCTCATTCATCTACTTGCCATGGCCAATGGCTTTTGATATCAGAAGCCCATGTCATCCTTCCTTTTATGTAATGACACTAGTCCCTGTCCTTCTACATTCCTATACTTTTATGGCTGCCTCTAGGGATAAGATGCTAAGGGGTGGGGAGCATTTATGTTTTACAAACATCTCTTTTTCAAGTTTGAGTCTATATCACATAACATAATCATGGTGTATCACCTGCTGATACCATTTATATAAGTATATTTATAATAGCCTAAACAGTTCCCGTTACGAAAATGACATTTTTTTCATTACTTTGATTGATGACCTTTACTAAAGCAATAGTTATATATCAAGTTCTTTCTTCTATAATTGAATACCTGAAAAGAGATACTATTGGATGTTTGTATCTATGAAATAATATATTAAAAAGTTGTATTTTTTACCATAAATAAACCTCAATTAATATAACCTACAGCATAAACTTACTGCTACAGGAACATATATAAATTCTGACGTCAAACGTTTAAGGATGATCTGTTAGGTGCGTCGTTTTTTCTTCCTCGTGTTGTTACTTTATATTTGCTCTGCGTGGGAAGTTGACATTTATCTTGAAATAATATTATAATCAAAATATGTAAAACAGGTCATTTTTCAAGACTTTTGCCAGTATGCTAGACACAAAAATATCCCATTTCGTTTGCCATCTGTCAAATATCGTATTTTGTTAAGAATAGTATCAAGCCTACAATTCGGGTTTGACATGTTGATAGTGAAAACATATTGTTAAACATAATATTTCCATCTGTCTGTACAGAGGTAAAAAGCTTGAATGATAGTTTATTGTTTGCAAGTGTTTTTATATTATATAGGAACACCGTGCAAGCTTTTCCTCAACAGTCACTCCCTACGCTTAATTTAAAAGATGAAAATATATTCCATGCCTACTATGAAGAAGGTATGCAGAGAAAGCAAATCAAGACATTTAAATGTAAAAGGATTGATTTATTAGCAGGTATTATTAGCACGGACATAAAAATTTCGCGATAAATCTTAATAATTCTTTTATAAACAAACCAGAATTGCAGCAACAATCTACATATATGTTGTAAACATAAACGACCAATTTAAAATAATATTTTTAAAAAAATCCCTTAAAATAATCTACGTTCGTCTACTAGCAGTAAAAATTTAAAATGTTTTTATATTACAAAAAAATATATAAAAAATTAAATTTTATGAATTTTCCTTTACACTGTGATTTATCTTCTTCTAGAATTATGTCCTGGTTGACTTATTATAGAAAAATGAGTATTTACTGTTAATAAAATACGAAAGAGGTGATGAATCGAACGATTTTTTTATGTTTTACGCAATAGAAATGTAATAAAATCCATCATAATATTCTAATTCTAAACTAATAAAAGCTGCCGCATTTTCTGGTCGGCACGGATAGATTTCGTCTATTGTTTCAAACAATTACATCAATACATTTCCCAAACCGCAATTATCATTTTATTACTGCTTCGGAGCAATAAAGACTTTATCGTAACTGTGTACAGCTAGACATAAAACTTTGGCTCGTAAACAACAATGTTAATTAAAATATAATAGGCGACTTTGTAAACAGCGGAAATACTTGAACGTTTACAATTACCCGCTATTGCTTGTGTGTATCTATTTTCAACAGTCATCATCATACGTACTCATTTAGGAATAAAAGTGGTTCAGTTTAAGTAAGTATAACAGAAATAAAAAAAAAATCTCATTTTTAGAATGTCACTGTCGTCGTTGAGGTCAAAGTTGACACTTCTGTTTGAAACAGGAAAACGTGTCGCTTCCAGTTTTAATAGTTAAAAATAAAATATATTGATACTTCAGCATTTACATATATTATATGCTAAACCATGCTTCTAATAAATATTCCAATTATTACCTATTTACAAACTCACATCTACAGAACAAAAACGGTTTCACGAACTGGAGGATACATTAACTAAATGCAATTTAGCTACAGCCATAGTCACAAGACCTAAGGACGATATAAATTTATCGCAAACATAACGAATGTCCAGTCTGTTATATATTTTAGACATTTGTTAGAATCTTCTCAAGTAAAACTTGATAACAAATAAAACAACTAAAAACATACGGCGTATTTAATTTGAGGTTTCGATAATTTTCTGTATTTTTATTACTTAAATACGTCTGGAAATCTAGAATTAAAAAGCTGAAATCGTTTATAACCTTTTCAGTGTAATGTAGTTTCAGTGTACAACAATGAAGAGCCACTAAACTGCATCTGCAAGACACTGCTAACTCAAAAGTCCCTTCAGCTTTGGTGTTCTTAAAATCGCAACACAATAATAACACACCACATTTCTAGCCATGTCTGTGCTCTAATAAGATGCAATATGTTCTGTCGAAATAGTTATAAGCTGTTGACGTAGCAAAGCAAACTCTTCTTTATTTGAATTCAGAGTTTTCTAAACAATTATGTTTATTCTCAATATGCTGACTTTTTAATACATTCAGACAAAATAGTATGGTACAATCGATTCTTTTTGTATTTCTTTGTACACGGTGTAGTACTTAAATGCTTCAGAAGAAAAACACACCTTCACAAAGGTGCCACTACCGCCTGTTCGCTTTGTCTTTACACTGTCAGCCTGACTACAGCTATGGATGGGATTTTTCATATCCTTTCTGAGCTTTTGTCAGACACTTAACGGAGACTTGATCATCTTTTCTCTACATTTATAACTGTCTTTCTTTTCTATCTCTACACGAACATAGTGTGTCATTAGGTTCATCACAACAAAAATGCTATAATGAAATTGCCGGTGGATAGATATCATTTTTAAATCTACGTTAATCAATCATCGTCTTAACCCTTATTTAAACATAAATATGCAGAAATTGTTTCAAAAATGTAAATTTATAAAATTTAGTACATCAACTTAAAATGTCTTTGTACTTAAAAAAATGTAATTACAGGTACTGACTATCCTGTTTCGTTTAGTTTACGAATAGGTTTGCATACTTGTATCTGTTTAACCTTGAAATGAAACCACATACTGCTTATATATCTCCCAACCTTAAAAATCAATTTTTGCTACCTCGTTCGTTTTCAAATATTGTAAGACGATTTATTGATGGCGTCTGAAAAGGGCACAGTCATTTCTAATTTGGCATCTGTATTATTGTTATTAATCTTATATTGTCTCCAAGTTCTTATTTCCCTTAGTACATTTATTGTCTGAATTTGTGTTGTTTGTAATACATTTTGATATATCAGCTGTACAGTTGCACTTCCGTGGACAGTCGGAACAACAGTTACTGTATCACTGTCAGTTAACATAAAAACACAAAAATAGACGTAAACTAGGAAATGTGTACATATAAAACTCCGAACAAGAGTAAATATTCTATAATCAAACTCCATTTTACAAAGAGACAAATTAAAATTTCTGTTTATTACGTTCTGTGTTGTACTTCTTCTTTCGTCTTCAATACAATATTAATTCCTATATGAAATATTACCATAATGTTTGCTTCAATTATGTTCATCTGTTTTGACAACTTAATAGGGCATATGATGTTTTTCAGAAAACTTGAATTATTTGTGGAAAATCAAACAAGATGATAATTTTGAAATCATTATAAGCCTAAATGACCGTAAAAATTGAAGCTGCGTCGAATAATGGCTAGATGTTACAATAACGACATTTAATAGGAGCTAAATATATCTACCACAACCAAAAGACGCATTTATCGTAACTGAAATGCTTTACGGAGTATTTACACATTTAAGTATCGACAATCAAAATATTGCTTTACAAGTGAGGAAGTAGTCAGTCACTTGCAGAAAATTGGTTAGTAAACTGGTTGGATACCCTGGAACACTGGTTAGGTGGACTGACCGCCGTGATATGACATTAGCAGTTAAAACTGGCTTTAAACCCCAATTCAAACCAAACCAAAATGTTGCCTTACTTAGTTTAATTTGAACTGCGTCTAGAGTTTTCATTGACAAAATATAAATCAGAATAAACACCATTTAATCGATTGACATTTTCTTTGCATAAAGAAACCAGGCAACACAATATATTCATACAATCTATACTTAGTCTATTAAAAAACGAATTTGCCGATTTATGGACAAAACTGCAAAGTTTTGAACCATTATTTTGTGTCTCACTGAAGCACCTATATGTAGGCATGCCACGTTGACATTTTTTTAGGACAAAGCCTTTTTACATTTATGAAAATTGGCAAAAGTAAAACAATACAAAAAATCGAACGATTTCTTCTTAAAATAGAAAACTAAAAGTAGACACTCGAAACTCCGAAAGCTTTGTGTGTTTGGGGGCTTCACTATTTTACAGCCCTAACAACGTTCACTTGTTGATCTGATATTTAGAAAATAATGTAAAGTAATTACAAGTTCTTCGGGCAACAATTTGCAAAATTATATCGGGATGACGTCTTATTTAGTTGTGATAAACTTTTAATTTGTTTACGCAAAATGCACTTCATTGAAGCCGGACAAATAGTTATTGAGAGCTTTGAGATATATGATAAAAACACAATGAAATGAGAATGCAATACGTTTTAACAACATGCAATTAGACATTAAATATTCGTTTTTAAAACCATCAGGCTAAAAAGCCCAACAGTCTAATAAATATGATAAACTATTTCTTAAGACGTTTTTGGGATAATTTGGGTTGCAGGGTGTAGGGAAAGATGACCGGTTTCTTTTCCTATGTATTCTGAGTACTTCACACTTGTCAAGATTCCAATGACCATTCTTTTTTTTCCCATATTTCAAGGTTGTGCAGATCATTTTGTAAGGTTTGTGCAGATGTTTGTGATTTGTTAAATAAACTATGGTGTCGTCCGCAAATAGACGCATCCGGCCCATGACACATCCTTTTAGGTCATTGGTGTATGCGAGAAAGAGGCATACTTATACTTGTTGTGATCTGTTTTTGAGAAAGTATTGTATCCATGAACTGATGTGTGTATGAACTCCCATGTGTTTCAGCTTGTGTATGCGTTTTTGGTGGTCTACTTTGTCGAAAGCTTTACTGAAGTCCATGACAATGACATCAGTTTGTTGACCCTGATCTAGGTTGCCAGTTATTTCTTGTGTGAAGTCGATGAGCTGTGTCTCACAGCAATGTTTTGACTTGTTTTTTATTCTTTTAAAATAAATTAAAAGATAAATATATATGATAATTGTTTTACATGTGATGCTTTGCATCGATGATACTTTTTCTAGAAGTCTTTCATTTCCATACTCAAAAAGGTATCACTTAAAGTACTTACAGGATGGCTAGAGGCTTAGGTCTTACTGATTAATATGAAACATCAAAATGGATTGTTATTTTTTAATGTAAACTAAATCTATTTGTATAAATATGTAATATCTGCAAAATTCAAAATACTGTCTCGGAAGTTCTTACTCTGAATATAGCCTTGTCAGTGACCATCACATGCTATTGGTCAGTGCATTTCATGCAGTTTATGCTTCTGTACAACCAATGTGCATTCATTCTGTCGTCTATTTTCCATAGGAAAGACAATTCATCCGATGGAAGATTGTGAGTGTTGTTTAAAGTTATAACACTGGCCATGGTCGTCATATAATAAACCAAAAAGAACTCATGTTTAAAAACATGATCAACACCCTATCTGTATGGTTATATTTGTGGATGGTAAGATATGACTGAGATACAAAATGATACAATTATCAAAAAAATAAAACAAATAAAAACAGTGTGACCCATCGGGTCTGTGCTTGAAACTGCCGAACGCGTTTTGCCAGTAAAAATCCGTAAAAGGGGTCGTCATTATCATGTGATCAAATTTGAACACGTGACGTACACAACAATGGCGAATCATTCAAAACATAAAAGAATTCCAATAGATAGACCTAAACGTACTTGGATACGTGTTCGTAAATACCTTTCCAATACCGAGAGAACCCTGCAAAAATTTCACAGGAAGAAGTCAAAAATAATTATCGGCATTAATAAGATCAGGTCTTATGAATAAAGTTTTGTTTCTAAAAATAAATATACGTAAGCAAATTAACATCTTCAAGTTAAATCCGAGCAATGGTGTAGGAGTTACAGAAATCGAAATCTATGTCTGTTTTTGTCTGACTTAAGGATAATTCACGTTTTCTTATTCTTCACTCTTCTAAACATTTTGTTTTTACTTTTTCTACGAAATTTTAAAAGAACTATTTCAAAAGCAAATGCTTCATGTTTGCTGTTTTCGTGGTTTTTTGTTGTTCTTTTTTTCTATGACTTAGGTGTTAGGGTTAAATAACCAATTGTATTATTTATACAAGGTTTTATGCACTAGACTAAGTATATTTCCGCCCACAGTGGATATAACAATTATACAAAGCGTTCCATCTATCTAGCAGCCTAACGTCCATTTGTATAAGGACACGTCTGAAACTTGTATTATATAGTGATTGAATGTTTACGACGAATATGATATGTCAATCAAGGCTTTGTTTATCTGCTTTCACTTTACACGAAGCACACATATTTTTGTCTGCCTACCAAGTATGTTCTTCAGTCTGTCATCCAATGTTTGGTTCATTGTATTATTATGCCAAATTTATATAACACTCTTATTCATGCTTAAGAACATATTCAAAAGTGCTTTACAGAAACTATTAAATTAAAAACATAAAAATACATACCACGAAAACGTTTCGAAACTTAAGCAACCAGACAACAATACAAGAACCTAGTAAACATAGGACAGTGACTTCGAATTTAACAACATAAAACACAAAGCAACCTACAAGAATTAACAAAAGTGAGACAAAAGATCTAATATAAATAAAACTGTAAAACTTATCTTAGAAAGATAAAAGATCCAAAGCGTTATTATAAGACTTTAAAAAAACATAAAACTACTTAATGACGTGGCTAAAAAGTCAAATTACTGTTCATTTTACAAAGCATATGATGACAATAATGAAGTTTAAACAAAGTAAGTCTTCAGAAGTCTTTTTTTTTTTTTAAATCTGTGTAAAGATTGCGCACATCTTTTTTCGTCTGGGAGCTTGTTCCAATAATGAGGCGCAGCCCAACTAAACGATTTATTTCCGAACGTGACAGTTCTTACTTTAGATACTGTAACAACTAATGTTAATGTATTCTATATTACATATTATCTAAAACTGCAGGAAAAAGAAAGGAATACATGTGTGCTTAGAAAAATGAAATATCTCCGAAAAATGACATGGTAAATAAAACGTCAGCTTCCTGAGCAATCTAAAGTTGGCGTATGACAACTTGGAAGAAAGGTCTTGCCCTTTTCGTTTCCATCAATGTTTTATCAAATTAATCTCCAAATAGAAGTATTGTTATTTAATCGCCAAAAGGTGTTTGACACACTGAACGAAGTTTACTTAGCTTTGCCCCTGATGCAAACATATTTTTTAAACTCATGTTTTAGCGGTAGTGATAAATTAAAAACTATTCACAGAAACAATTATTTTGCTCCAGCCCTGGTGGAGATCTTAAGTTTCAATATATAAGAACCGTCTACTCATAAAATATATCGAAAATTTTGTAACGAGACATTGTGCGAATGAATTGCATTTGGGTTATTATTTTGTCTGGTGTGGAGCTAACATATGAAAAATCACGACTCGGTGCCATCAGAAAAAAATCGAATTTCGGTAAAGAAAAAAAATGTTCCACGAATACCTAGACTGGCAAACTGATGATAATTTTATTTGATATCAGATTTGATACTAGCTTTCCGGAAAAAGACGAAATAACTAGAATTTACAAATTACACATTTTTTAATAATAAAAGTTCCCCTCCCTTGGATTTCACTGCTGACTGATAACAGTGTAGTAGTCTTGCTAACGATCAATTTGTCTTGTTCTGGCTGGAGGTACTGTAGGTTTAACTCATACATGCACACTAAATGATCTTCTCTTCCATTAAGACATATACATTCTATATGATAGCATTGACTGTATCATTTACTGTGCAATATTAGTTTCACAGCACTAGTATTTACATGTAGTTTGCAACGTGTGCATCTCTATGACATTATAGAATAGAGTATCACATGCTGTTACCAATTATATATTACGCAACTTTAAGCCTAAATAGTTCCCAATATGGAAATGACATTTATGTTAAAGTAATCGCCAGCCATTACCATAGCTACAATTTCACGATAGTTTTTTCCTCTATAAAAGGATCTGTACCAAAAAAGGAGGATGATGAATATAAAAATATATCTATAACATAACTCATATAATTGTACAATAAATAAAATCAATTTAGAAAACCTACTATATTTACTATATAAATTCTGACGTCATACTGAGTGTGTCATAGCATTTTTAAGATCATTTACGTCCTATTCTTCTAATGCCGATTTTTTATCACTGCCTTGCGTGGGGAGCTGACATTCTGCGGAAATTTAACTTAAAATGATACTTTGTTCAAAATATATAGAACAGGCCATTTTTCAGTATCTTGTCTGCGTGCCAGATTTCCTGAGGCGTTTGTATAGCTAATACGCATTTTAAGATAATTGTAGACAGTAATTTTCTTAAAACAAATGCCTCCAGTCGTTTCCTTGAACGCACTCTTCTCTGCTGTGAAGTTTTTCATAATTGCATGCTATGATTCCCTGACAAAAACACAATTCAACGTATCTTTAGAGATATTTTGACGGGAGCACACACACACATTCACACGCACACACACACACACTCACACACACACACACACACACACACCTTTTTCGTCTGCCATCTGTCACATCTAAGTAACAGTTTGACATGTTAATACTTAAAATTACTGAAATTGTAATTCTGAACTTCTTGTTCAACATGGCATTTCCAATGTCTCTACAAACGGTAAAAGCGTGTATGATATTTGAAGATTTGCACGTCTTTTGTAACAATATATCAACAATCTGCAAGCTTTTCCTCAACAGTCACTCCTTGTCCCTTTATTTAAACAACGAAAATACGTTTTTCATGCCAAAGAGAAAAAAGTATGAAGTGAAAGCAAGTGTATTTAAATGTTAAGAACTTAGTTATCAGCAGACATATTAGCTATGGATAAGGAATTTTTGCGATACATCTTCATAATTCTATCATAAACTAACTAGAATTACAGCAGGAATCTACATAAATTTTGTTAATATAAAAGAAGGGTTTAATTATAGTGTTCGACAATTATATTAAAGTTATTTACGCGTTATTTACGCGTCTATTGTTTCACTCATTTAAAACAATATACATAGCTCAAGTCGTAATAATCATTTTGTTACCGGTTTAGAGCAGTTAAGACTGTATGGTCATTGTGTAAAGCTATACATAACTAGGGCTTGTAAACAGCTATTTAAATTCAAAGATATTACTAGTTAACGACTTCATAAGCAGCGGAAATACTTAAACGTTTATAATTAACTGATGTTTTAATGCCATTTATTGTGTGTATCTATTCCAAATAGTGGCATCATTATACTCGTTTAGGTACGAAAATGGTTGAGTGACCTCACGTAGACAGTAATCTAAACAAGAGGGTCATGATATCCCTCGTTCACTCACCTGCGTACTTTGGGGGTGGATCAGCTGTTGAGCAAACAACAGAGGCAATATTAAAGGTTCTGAATTGAAGATTTTCAAATATCTGATATTTTATACAATCAGAAACCTGATGTGGGGCCAATTATGACCCCAGGGACATAACTGGAACAAGCTTAATATGTATTCACCATACAATCCTTCATAAAACAAAGCTTCTTGCCAAATTTCAGAACAATGACACTTGTGGTTTTAGACGAATTCTAAAGATTATTTTCCATATTTCTACGTAAAACATGTGACCCTGTCGCAGTTTGGTAGAGGTCTACTAGATAATGCAACGTATCAAATTCTAAAAGTCTAGTCCTTACAGTTTTTGACAAGAAAATTTTCAGGGTTTCCTTTAAGTAGTCAATTTAAAACATCTGCCCACCTGGGCAGAACAAAAAATGATCCCGGGGCAAGACTTTAGCAGTTTTGGTAGGGGTTTACCTGACATTGCTTCGTGTCAAATTTCAGAACTCTATGCCTTGCGGTTTCGTAGGAGAACCTTAAACAATTCCCTCGAATTTTTTATGTAAAACATGTGACCAATATGGCGTGGCTAATAGTGATCCAAGAGACATAAATTAAACAAACTATGTAGAGGTCTATGACAATGCTTCATGTCAAATTCCAGACCTCCGGGCCTTGTGGTTTCAGACAAGATAAGTTTTAAAGGTTTCCCCATATATTTCTATGTAACATATCTGAACTATCGGGCAGAGTCTATTGTGATCCCAGGAACCTAATTTGAATAAACTTTGTAGAGCTCCGCTAAACAATCCTACACACGAAACTTCAGACCTCTGGGCCTAATAGTTTCAGAAAAGAAGATTTTTGTATTAAATTCATTTTTGTTGCCATAGCAGCAAGAGTTCTGCATGAAATGATTTTTAACAACTTTGAATAAGCTTCAAGCAAGGAACATTTCTGTAAATTTATCTACTTTCCTATTGTGGTTTAGGAAATAGGAAAATGTTTTGCTTTCAGTTTTAATAGTTTTACATGAAATATACTAATACATCAGCATTTACATTACGTTGTGTGTTAAAACTATGTTTCTAACGAAAGTTCCAATTATTCAAAGAGCTTTTTACAACCTCATATCTACAAATATTCAAGTAACACAAACGGGTTCACTAATTGGATGATACATAAACTAAATACCAATTAGCTAATGCGACGTGGGTTTTCATAAGACCCACATAAGACCATAGGGTGATCTAAATAATCGCAAATATAACGAATATCCCAGTCGGTCATAAATTTAGACGCTTGTTAAAACACTAGAAGAAATTCATATGTTACAATTTTAGATTTTGTGTATCTTTGCAAGTTACACTAAATAATCAAACAACTGGGTGAATATTTCATTTAAAGTTTCGATCATTGTCTTTGTAATTTTTATTACTTAAATACATCCAGAATTTAGAATTCAAAACCTGAAATCTTAAAACCTTTTCAGTGTTTTACAATGTAGTGCCACTAAATTTCATTTACAAGACATAGCATGTTCAAATGCCATTTTAGCTTCGGTATTCTTAAAATTGCAACATAATATTATTAATAATGATAATAATTCTTGGCATGCTTGTTTTCTTATTATAGGTAATACGTTCTGTCGGTCAATAGCGATACATCGCTAATGATTTACTGTTTCTGTAACACCGACTTTAAAAAAAATTTTTGTCTTTGTCTGTCGAAATAGAGCTACAAGTTGTTGATTAGGAAACTTTTTGTTGAGTTAAGGGCTGTTATGAACAATTATGTTTATCGTGAATGTGCTGACAACTTAAATACATTCAATCAAAATTGTATGTTATGATCGACTTACCGCATTTCGTTTTGCACAATCTTGTACTGGAATTCGCATTGAGAAAGACCTGCACAGAGGTGCCATTGTCGTCTGACCGTTCTGTCTTTACACTGTCAGCCTGACTACAGCGACGAATGGGACTATTGATACTCGTATGGAGCTGTAGTCAGATTCAAAACAGAGATTTGATCATGCTTCATCTACAAATATAATTCTTTCATTTTATTCTAGCTAGACATAAACGTAGTTAAACAAAAATGTTTGATGGAATTTATTTAGCAAATGAATGACCAAGGTCATTGTCTTCACCTTTATTTTACCGTATATTTTCAGAATAGATATCTTGCTAGATGCGGTATATCGGTGTCTTTGCATTAAAAACTGATATTTGTAAATAAGTTCAGTTATTGACTTGCTGTTAAGTTAAAGATTACAAATACGCTTACATAATGTTTGTTGTCTGCTAAGTCTTGAAATAAAATCAAATATTGCCATTATCCGAAAAAGATCAAATTAGGCAACCTCAGACATTTTCAAACAGTGTAAAACTATTTCTTGATTGAGTCTACGTAGGAAACATTCATTTATAATTTGACAACTGTATGAGTATTTTGTTATCTCATATTCTCTGAAAGTTCTCATTTTTAAGTACACTGAATTTTATTGCCTTGGTCTGTGTTGGTTTTGCTATTTTGTTTTCTTATATCACGGGTACATATAAACTGCTCTCTGGACAGTCCCAGTAGGTCAAAAGCTTAATAAAAAAATGCATCGCTCGCTGGCAGCTGTTATTAAAATGCGGAAATAATGAATTGAATGGCAGCTGTTCTCTAGGAAATGTGTGCATATATAGACTCTGAACAAGGGAAAATAATCTTTCAAGCCATACTCAAGCTCCTTTTTACAAAGAGTTATATTAAGATGTTCTATTTAACATGTTTTTTGTTGTTCTTCTTCTTTTGTTTTACATATGTCTTTCTATATGAAACATTACTATAATAATTATCTTAATGGTTAATTATGTACATCTGTATTGACAAGTTTAAATGGCATATAATAAATAATTTCGGTAAAATAGTATTGACTGTAGCAATTCAGACAAGGTGGTAGTTTTAAAACCATTCTAAGTCTATTATAAGGTTGTAAATTGGAAGCCTTGTAAAATATTGGTAGAATGTGGCAATGACGATGTAAAATAGGAGCCAAATGTATTTATAACAGCCAAAATATGCATTAATTGTTACTTAAAATACTTTCGCGAGCTTTTATACATTTAAGTATTGAGTGACAAAATGTGTCCATACACTTTTTTATATAATTCTCTCAAAACTTTTCTGATCCGAACAACTCATATAAAAACAACGTAATGTGTGTTCGAGTTGTCATAGAATTGCAACATGTTGTGTTTTAATTAAAATGGAATTGTCAGATACAATAAGTTCATTTTAACCAAAAACAAGTAACTTAATTAATTGAAAATTAGTTATAAAGCATTAGCTAAACAAAATGTTGTCGAACAAATTTGTTAATCTTTCTTAGAGCATTATTTTCCCCATTGAATAAGAATGTGAAGGTCTTTTTTCTTTCTTGTATCCCCCCACTGTTAATTCAAAAAAAATTTTAGAATAATTTATTTTGTAAAGGTCGATACAAATGCATCTTTTTAATGCCTTAGGACGATTTATAGAACATTATGTCCCATATAAAACTGAATTTCTAAGCTAAATGTTTAGAAAAAAGGTATTAATTGTAAAAAAGAATGTTTTTAAAACGTAAACAGGTTTCCCGTTCGGTTATTGCTCTCATGAATTAAGAATTAAAAAAAAAATGTGTCAGTCGTTGGCATCGGATGGTTTTGTCTGTTTATCCGTGTTTGTTTTCCAGCGTGAAAACTAAGCTTGTTTAAAATTCAGTGACTCAGCAAGGGCATTCTTTTATTAATTTAGTTAAATTCATAACAGCAATTAAGACATTATGAATATACTATAAATTAAAATATATTTTCATAATTATCTAAATAAACAAACAAGTAAAACACAGAGAAAAATCATTAAAAAATGACCAAAAAAAATATTTTTATAAACTTTTTACCAACTCGTCTTGATAAGTGTAATAAGTCACTTTTATAGCACTGAACCGAAACTTTCGACGTTTTATGTTAATGCAAAAACGGCTATCTATGATAATAAGATTACCCTCCAATCAATCGTTCATTACAGAAATATACAAATAAGTTAACAAAACATCATGAGATAACTGAGTCTCGAATGATGGATGTAGTTTGTCATAAAACTACTTTCAGATAAGCATCTTTTGCAGAGGAAAAGTGTTGAATTTCATGTTTCAAACTGTAAGTTCAGAATTAAATGCTTAATCAATGCATACAAAGGTTTTGTTTAAACATTGTGTACATAAATATTAAATATTTCAATGACATGGAAAGACGCTGCACTTACTTCTTGTTTTACAAATTATGTTTTTAATAAAACTTGAACAAGATAATACTAAAAGGTTATAGAAAATAAAATGTAACTTGGATCGATTGTGTACAGACTCCTAAACTATAAAAAGAGCGGGAAATTTGAACTTTGCATCATAATTTCAGTTCTGTGAGGTGCATTTCAAACATCTACGATAACTGATTGTTAATTCTATTTGGAAAATAGTGGTTTATACTACATTTTTTATTTTCTTTAATTATTCGCCTTAAATAACCAATAGAGTACAGTTTATATGAAAATAAATTTAGCGATACAACTTGAAAAATTCAGCTAGAATGAAAAATCTTTAATCTTTTTTCTGACTACATTTAGGGTGTAGATATTAACTATTTTGAAAACGTGATAGGGAGAATTACGTAGCAGAACGAATTAATTTTACATTTGAATTTGTTGTAAGTGCGACTATCTTCAAATTAGCTGTATACTAAGACAAGGACATGCGTGTTTACTCCGTCATCAAATAATGGGCATATTAATGATGGAAATGAATACAACATGGAATTAGGAAAAAAAACAACATAGACATAGCTAATCTGGAACAAAGCAGAAAATACTTGAATACATTAGCTGACCTTTCCGCCTACACAGACGCATACGCACTCTTGAAGTATAAACTCTTAATATGATAGTACCTAAATTAATTACAAACTTCCTCAATTTTAGATCACTAAAGGGAACGTCTACAGGTTTACGAGTCTTGATAGCATTTTGATTATAGTTGACTTCGGAACTGAAACAGAAACATTGCATTTCCATGTCATCAGTCTTATATTTAATTGTCTGAAGAAAAGTTACTGACTGCTAACTTAGACTTGACATGTCAAAGGGTTTTAAATATCCAACTGGTCACGTTCAAACAACGAAATTTGTACTGGTGTTCTGGTACAATAAAATTATAATCATGCCCACCAACCCCCACTTCGAAGAAGATATATTGCTTTGAACATGCCGGTCGGTTGGTCCGTCGGTCTGTGCGTCCGTCTGTCCGTAGACCAGACCTTGTCCGGTAACTAACTAATGAACGCTTTGGCTTTCAGTTCTCAAATATTTGGTCATGACTGGTAGATGATCCTATTGATTTTGAGATCAGATGGTCAAAGGTCACGGTAAAGAACGCTTCGACCATCAGTCCTCAATTAAGTGGGGGGTATGGTCATGACCTATAGATGACCCCTATTAATTTAAGGTCAAAGGTTAACGTCACTGTGGTCTTGACCACTAATACCTTGTCTGATCAATAACTAAAAAACACTTTGGCCTACAGTTTTCAAATTTGGTAGTGTGGTTGGTAGATGACCCATAGTGACTTTAAGGTCAGTATGTCAAAAGTCAAGGTCACGTGTAGGAGTTCATGTAATATTACTGATTGGTTGCAATTTTTGAGGTATACATGTTTCACATGTTTCTGGGGAGGGGGTGGGGACACATGCATTCCGTTCATATTAAGCATACCTTGGATACCAACTGAATAATGACCATTCATATCCATGACTGGATATTGCATCACAGTTTGCACATAACACGAACTGTCAATAAAGCCAACTGTCAATTAGTGTTACTCTTGACATGCTTGATGAGTTCAGTAATGTTTGTACCGGTGTGTAATGGCTGATATCGTACCTGGTGAACCACTAGCTTTTTATCTGGCATTTGGTTAATTGTTGCGACATGAATGCTTATCACTTTAGATTCAATTTGATACGGAATTTATCCAAGCACAATGTTTTATTCCCAAGAAAATGTTAAATAATCCCGGAGAAAATTCGCACATGTCTCTGAACGTGTTGTAAGTACAGAAAGGTTGTAGAAGTAATAAGGACAGTACCACTTCATTCAGGAAATGAGAAAAAAGTATGCGCATTTTCCAGACGGCTTAGAATCAGTACGACCTCAGACAATATTAGTTTCTAATAAGTCGATAAATTCTATTCTATTCCCTTAAAAAAAGTATTAAAAGTAATATAAAGCCTTAAAAACTAGTAAACTGATATTCATAAAGAAGAAATTTGACCATAAATTAACTTTTTGTCGTAACGGACAAATAGAATGCTTGTTTTATGGCATTAAGATTCATAAATAACAAACGAATCAGCAATATGTTCATACCTCTCGCAATGCCAATAAAGTTTCAACTTCAGAAGTTATTAATTCGAGACAAAAATGTGACTCTGTTGTAGTTTTAATATCTCATTTCATAAATAGGTCGAAAGACTACGTTAAAAGTACGGACACATTAACTATTATCAGGGATATTTAACCATTTTTTGTTTGTTCTTTCGTCTCTGTGAAGTTAGCAGACTAGCAGACTAGCAGACTAACTTCAGCAGACTAGCAGACTAACTTCAGCAGACTAGCAGACTAGCAGACTAACTTCAGCAGACTAGCAGACTAGCAGACTAACTTCAGCAGACTAGCAGACTAACTTCAGCAGACTAGCGGACTAACTTCAGCAGACTAGCAGACTAGCAGACTAACTTCAGCAGACTAGCAGACTAGCAGACTAACTTCAGCAGACTAGCAGACTAACTTCAGCAGACTAGCAGACTAACTTCAGCAGACTAGCAGACTAACTTCAGCAGACTAGCAGACTAGCAGACTAACTTCAGCAGACTAGCAGACTAACTTCAGCAGACTAGCAGACTAACTTCAGCAGACTAGCAGACTAGCAGACTAAATTCAGCAGACTAGCAGACTTGTGTCAAAAATGTTTTAAGTAATTCATAATTTCCATTTTACTAAGTTGTAAAACTCGAATAAAAACTGTTTAAACCGGAAAAAGGCACACTTATTTTATAATTCATTGTACCCCCTTCAAAGGAAAACTTCTATAGAACAACTCTAGCAGTATAACAGAATGGCAAAACAACTCTAGCAGACTAGTAAACTAACTCCAGCAGACTAGCAGACTAGCAGACTAACTTCAGCAGACTAGCAGACTAGCAGACTAACTTCAGCAGACTAGCAGACTAACTTCAGCAGACTAGCAGACTAGCAGACTAACTACAGCAGACTAGCAGACTAACTTCAGCAGACTAGCAGACTAGCAGACTAACTTCAGCAGACTAGCAGACTAAATTCAGCAGACTAGCAGACTAGCAGACTTGTGTCGAAAATGTTTTAAGTAATTCATAATTTTCATTTTACAAAGTTGTAAAACTCCAATAAAAATTGTTTAAACCGGAAAAAGGCACAATTATTTTATAATTCATTGTACCCCCTTCAAAGGAAAACTTCTATAGAACAACTCTAGCAGTATAACAGAATGGCAAAACAACTCTAGCAGACTAGTAAACTAACTCCAGCAGACTAGCAGACTAGCAGACTAACTTCAGCAGACTAGCAGACTAACTTCAGCAGACTAGCAGACTAGCAGACTAACTTCAGCAGACTAGCAGACTAACTTCAGCAGACTAGCAGACTAACTTCAGCAGACTAGCAGACTAACTTCAGCGTGTCGACGATGTTTTTAGTCATTCATAATTTTCATTTTACTATGTTGTAAAACTGGCATTAGCGTGAAGTTAGCAGCCTCGTAGCCTAGCAGTCTAACGTTATCAACCTTGCAGCCTGAAATTAGCAGCCTAGCAGCCTGAGGTTAGCAGCCTAGCAGCCTGAAACATCGATATCTGGAAAAGCTCGAATGTGTATCAAAATTACTTTAGGAACCATAAACATGTTGTATGAATTTGAAATAACGAAAAACAAAAAAAACAAAAACAACAATCATTTGATTTTTTTAACAAAAACTTAAATTGCATGGAAATGCATAAAAATCGTTTAAACTGAAATAAACTAACAATTATTCTATAATTTATTGTACTCCCTTCAAAAGAAAACTTCCACAGGAAAACTCTAGCAGAATAACAGAATGGCAGAACAACTCTAACAGACTAGCAGATCTACTCTAGCAGAATAGCAAAATAGCAATAATGAATACGCCTGATATTATACCAGGCTACACACTACTTAATGGTCTTTAGTTTAATCAGTATTTATTTAAAGTGATACATATATGTTTCGATATAACATAAAAAGCTAATACATATATACATGTATTTGAGAGGATGAGGAAACAAGCTATCACTTGACATCTTAAATTAATTCTTCTGCTCTTAGTCATAATGTAAGTTTTATGGTGCAGATCACTCAGTAATAACTATATTTCAAGTTCAATTTGAAATGAATACTTTGAATTTAGTGATAAGAGCAATATATTCGAATTTGTGATGAGTATAAGAAAAAGGAAGGAGATCCTTAAGAAAAGGAGAGTGAAAGAAGAAGTACACAGTTTATTATATCGCCTGCTGTGCCCCCGCGCCCCGGACGACGAGACCCAACCCCAGCCCACGCTCACTTCGATTATTGTTGAAATTACAAAAAAAAGTTCTTTTTTCTTTGACTGTTAGATAAACAACATTACAGAGCAATAAAGGACATGGTAAATTTAGTAACCTCCTTTACCTCCATGGTAATGTGGTGTTAAATGACCTTGTAGCAACTGTTTAATGTCATATGGCAAACGGCTGAAGATGTGAGTTTGATTGGATAATTAATCACCATGACAAATTTGCAACACCCAGACCCCTACATCCAAGGTGATGGTCATCTACGGTAAGTAAGTCACTCTACAGAGAAAGCTCTTGTTATTTTCTTGTTTTTGCATGTTTGTTTTGCTGCTCAAAATAGATTAGTTACTTCACATCTGAGTTGTCTCTTGTTAAATTTTCCATACGTCTTGTTACCCTTAAGAAATGTGAACAACAACTGGAAATATTGCAAGCGCCTACTAAATGTCCAAATTTTCTAAAAGTCTATCAAAGACATAGGAAGTGGTTGGTATGAACGACAGTATTCGGTGATTGGCTAGTCTGCTGAAGTTAGTCTGCTAGTCTGCTGAAGTTAGTCTACTAGTCTGCTAAAGTAAGTCTGCTAGTCTGCTGAAGTAAGTCTGCAAGTCTGCTGAAGTTAGTCTGCTAGTCTGCTGAAGTTAGTCTGCTAGTCTGCTGAAGTTAGTCTGCTAGTCTGCTGAAGTTAGTCTGCTAATCTGCTAGTCTGCTGGAGTTAGTATGCTAGTCTGCTGGAGTTAGTCTGCTAGTCTGCTGGAGTTAGTATGCTAGTCTGCTAGAGTTGTTTTGCCATTCTGTTTTTATACGCGAGTTGTTCTGTGGAAGATTTCCTTTGAGGGGAATACAATGAAATATAAAATAATTGTGATTTTTTTCCTCTTTAAACGACTTTTATGCGAGTTTTACAACCTAGTAAAATGAAAATTATGTATTACTTAAAACATCTTGGACACAAGTCTGCTAGTCTGCTGAAGTTAGACTGCTAGTCTGCTGAAGTTAGTCTGCTAGTCTGCAAGTCTGCTGAAGTTAGTCTGCTAGTCTGCTAGTCTGCTGAAGTTAGTCTGCTAGTCTGCTGAAGTTAGTCTGCTAGTCTGCTAGTCTGCTGAAGTTAGTCTGCTAGTCTGCTGGAGTTAGTTTACCATTCTGTTATACTGCTAGAGTTGTTCTATAGAAGTTTTCCTTTGAAGGGGGTACAATGAATTATAAAATAATTGTGCCTTTTTCCGGTTTAAACAGTTTTTATTCGAGTTTTACAACTTAGTAAAATGAAAATTATGAATTACTTAAAACATTTTTGGCACAAGTCTGCTAGTCTGCTGAATTTAGTCTGCTAGTCTGCTGAAGTTAGTCTGCTAGTCTGCTGAAGTTAGTCTGCTAGTCTGCTAGTCTGCTGAAGTTAGTCTGCTAGTCTGCTGAAGTTAGTCTGCTAGTCTGCTGAAGTTAGTCTGCTAGTCTGCTGAAGTTAGTCTGCTAGTCTGCTAGTCTGCTGAAGTTAGTCTGCTAGTCTGCTGGAGTTAGTTTACTAGTCTGCTAGAGTTGTTTTGCCATTCTGTTATACTGCTAGAGTTGTTCTATAGAAGTTTTCCTTTGAAGGGGGTACAATGAATTATAAAATAATTGTGCCTTTTTCCGGTTTAAACAGTTTTTATTCGAGTTTTTTTACAACTTAGTAAAATGAAAATTATGAATAACTTAAAACATTTTTGACACAAGTCTGCTAGTCTGCTAAAGTTAGTCTGCTAGTCTGCTAGTCTGCTAAAGTTAGTCTGCTAGTCTGCTGAAGTTAGTCTGCTAGTCTTCTAGTCTGCTGAAGTTAGTCTGCTAGTCTGCTGAAGTTAGTCTGCTAGTCTGCTGAAGTTAGTCTGCTAGTCTGCTGAAGTTAGTCTGCTAGTCTGCTGAAGTTAGTCTGCTAGTCTGCTGAAGTTAGTCTGCTAGTCTGCTGAAGTTAGTCTGCTAGTCTGCTGAAGTTAGTCTGCTAGTCTGCTAGTCTGCTGAAGTTAGTCTGCTAGTCTGCTAGTCTGCTGAAGTTAGTCTGCTAGTCTGCTAGTCTGCTGGAGTTAGTTTACTAGTCTGCTAGAGTTGTTTTGCCATTCTGTTATACTGCTAGAGTTGTTCTATAGAAGTTTTCCTTTGAAGGGGGTACAATGAATTATAAAATAATTGTGCCTTTTTCCGGTTTAAACAGTTTTTATTCGAGTTTTACAACTTAGTAAAATGAAAATTATGAATTACATAAAACATTTTTGACACAAGTCTGCTAGTCTGCTGAATTTAGTCTGCTAGTCTGCTAGTCTGCTGAAGTTAGTCTGCTAGTCTGCTGAAGTTAGTCTGCTAGTCTGCTAGTCTGCTGAAGTTAGTCTGCTAGTCTGCTAGTCTGCTAAAGTTAGTCTGCTAGTCCGCTAAAGTTAGTCTGCTAGTCTGCTAGTCTGCTGAAGTTAGTCTGCTAGTCTGCTAGTCTGCTAACTTTACAGAGACTGTTCTTTCTAGATATCAAATATTGTCTGGCTGTCATAGAAATGTATTACCGTACCTGTGTGGAATAATTATATCCTAAGGATAATATATAACAGTAGAACCTATTTAACACTTATCGCGTCGCCAATTACGAACTAATGAATCAGATCCTGAAACACATCCCAGGTATATTTCGTCGTCTAAAAATATCGACGGTTTGAGTATTATCTGTTAAACGAGTGTTTCCCATTTAAGGTATTAGATTCCTAATACCCTACCTCCACTCTAAAGAGTTTCAGTTCCATTAATTTGTGTAAGATTGATACATTTTCACTAAAAGGCATGGGTTCAAACCCCACTCAAGCCAATGTTTTTCTTTAGTTTTTGGCAGTTTTACATTGTTTTGGTTTTGCAGCAATACCTTTTATAGAATTTAAATTAAATTTCTTTCGTTTTGAATATATTTCATTTGTAACAAAGTTTTTCAACATGGTTAATCGATGAAAATTGGGTATATGTGATTTCAGTTATAAATTTCTCCAAAACTAGACGGTAAAAGTATTTGATATCTTGCCAACGTGTTAAGAAATGTACATGAATTAAAATAATTATAGATAATTTGAAGCCCCGGAGATTTATGTTGAAGTTTACGTTGATAACATTCCCTCATAATAAAGTAAGTGGGGTAAATTCGAGCTATGTTTATAATCATATTTCGTTTCTTTTCAGTTTTGGCTTTTCATTTTGTTTTTGTCAGCAATCAGTAGGTCTTCATAATATGAATGATTACATACCAAGTAACAGTTATTTTTATATTCAGTCTCAGAAGAAAACATTGTGTTTCTGTATACCTTACAATCACTATAAGTCGGTGAGGTTTGAAGATAATATTAGTCATTGAAACCCCCACGCTTAAAGTGTTTAATATGTTTATTTTGTCCTAGGATAGTATAGTTCTTAAAAAAGTCAATTTAATGAGGGCTGACAAAATGTCTATAAGTATTCTAATACCTTAAGCCAGCGTCTAGTTTTTTTCTTTACTGATGAAATATAGTCGATATGTCAACCTAAATTTGGTTTACAACACGAAACAAGACAGATATTTTGTTTGTAATGTTCCTTACACAATATATTTGATTGAATGATTTTCTTTCAGCTGACACAAACAGTAAAATTCTAGGAAATGTGTCAAATAATTGAGAATATATATGTCACTCATACCCTATTTTGATTCATGAATGGTTTTAATTTAGGAAAATCTAAAGAAGACAGAAAGTGACAATAGCAAAATTTTGATCCTTTTTGTTTGTTTTGTTTTATTTACCCCTTTTATAAGAACGCATAATTGCATGTTTAGAATTAGCTTCTGACCAGGTTGATATACACTCAATAAAATAAATTAAGGGTCAAGGACTCATGACAGCAGTTCTTAAAGACATACCTTTTCTTACTTCCTGAAGTTAATATCAAACAAAAATTCATTATATCTGTGACCAATTTAAACTGAAAGTAACATGTGTTTCACAAACACAGTAGCACGATTAATCATCAAAAACAACCCCTATCAGTTTTTAAAGTGTTCGAGACTTGGTAGGTGGGGTAAACACGGTGGCTTATCATAAGAAATATGGAAACCAGTTAAATTTTAGAAACGGGTATGACCTCCTCATGCTCGGATAAGCTCTTTGACACGGGTCTGGAAGCTGCGTATGAGCTTTTTGATGTCCCTTTTCTGGAATGAGACCCCATACCTCAGTAAGGACTGCAGCCGGCTCATTTCTGGTTGACGGCTGACGTTGTCGTGCGGAAACACGGCGCTGCAGCATGTCCCAGGTATGTTCTATGTTTCATGTCTGGAGACCTAGCTGGCCATTCCATACGTTCAACACCTTGGTACTGATTGGCTGTTCTCGCACAGTGAGCTGTAGCATTGTCGTCCATAAACACTAATTCCTGGCCGATTTCACCAGCATATAGAATGACGTGAGGTCGCAGAATCTCGTCAATATAGCTGTGCAATTAACAAACCAGGATTTTTAATTTTTTATTTAAAAATATGACATCTTCATTTTTACAGAAACTTTGAATTCCAGTGTCACTAATATTAATTAATATACATGGATATAGTAGTTACAACCGTTCCGTCCGAAAACGAACAAAAAAGCAAAGCGAAATAGTGTTGTGTAGTTGTTTATTTAAAAGATGGATTAAAATATAACATCGGCCTGGTAAACGTTAATTGTAACCGTATAATTTGGTTTAGGTTAAAATGTACAACAGCCAATACCGTGAGAAGCAAGCTATATTCCACCTGGAGAATCGACTGTTTACAAAAAACTAATAGTTCGTGTTTATTTCAGTACGTCTCTTTTGAGAAACTGAGTGATTATATTTTAAGGTATACTTCTTTAAGAGAAATGTTTATATGCGGAGACATGGATAGTCGAACGAGTAAAATTTTAGATTACGTAGAAAACATAAACCTTGATAGATATATTGATTTTCCGCTAAATGACAACTCAAAAATAGTACATCGAAAATCTATGGATAAAGATGTTAACTCTTTGGGGCATAAACTTATTTCATTATGTAAAGAACATAGCCTAGTAATAGCTTTAGAAGAAGGTAGTAATACATAACATAGCACCAACAGAAAAACAATCTGGTAGTTATGTGGTCGATTATTTGATAACTGGTCACAAAAATTTCAACATATTTTGAATATGTGTGTTTAATATATCAATAAATGCCCCGATCACTGTCCTATCTCTTTTATTATTAAATGTCAAAGAATTGATAAGAAACTATCAAATAACAAGAAATCTCATATTAAACTTTGATGAGACAGATGTAAGTCACTAGATTTACTGGAGTTTTAGCGCCAATTATAAAATGATATCACGAAAAATATTGTTTCATAGGAGGGAGATATAGACTTAAAGATACAAACTTTGATAAACATGATGTATAACTGTTCTTTTGGAATGTTTGGCAGGACTTTCAAGAAAGATGAAAGACCAAACAGAAATAGAAGGAACTTATCGTTTGATGATAATTGTAGAAATGCCAAAAATCTATTTGGAAAACAAAAGGCGATTTAAGAAAAATCCTAGTCATGAAAACAGATTACTTTTCTTTGAGAGCTGGAAAACATTTTGCGCAGTTAAACGTAGAGGGAAGAATAAATACTTTCAGAGAGAAAAAACAGCACATCTCTGAGCTAAGTCTAAAATCACTGTAACATTATTGAGCCTAACTCAATGCATTCACAAATAATAAGAGCCCCATCAACAACCCCCATATATGTAGATCAGTTATCTTATTTTGCAAATGTTTTGAATAAACATGTGTCGGACGAAGTCGTATTTGATAATATTTTATCATTGTCGGTGATCCCCGGTACAACTTCTTTATGTACCGTGGGATAATTGACTGCAGATTATTCGATTTTAGCATACCTGTCACGTAGTTGCAGAGTGAGCTTTTGTGATCGCCTTTTGTCCGTCGTCCGTTCGTCAGTCCACAATTAGATTGTTAACATTCTAGTGATCACATTTTTGCCTCAATTGTCATGAAACTTGGTCAGGATGTTTGCCTCAATAATTTCTCGAACGAGTTCGAACATGGGTTTTCTGGGTCAAAAAACTAGATCACAGAGTCCAAATATAGAAAAACCTTGTTAACACTCTAGAGGCTACTTTTTCAGTCCAAATACCCTGGAAAATTGTCAGAAAGGTTGTATTGATGATTTCTGGCCCAAGTTTGAATATGGGTCATCTGGGGTCAAAAACTAGGTCACATGTACCAAATATGGAAAAATCTTGTTAACACTCTAGAGGTTACATTTTCAGTCCAAATATCCTGGATATTTGTCAAAGAGATTGTTTTAATAATTTCTAGCTCAAGTTCGAATATGGGACATCTAGGTTCAAATATCAGGTCATAGAGCCCAAATATTGAAAACTTGTTAACACTCTAGAGGTAACATTTGCAGTCCAAATAACCTGTAAATTTGTCAGAAAGATTGTTTCAATAATTTGTAGGTAAAGTTTCTTATCTGGGTCAATTAACCAGGTCCATAGCAACCTCGTTAAAAGCAGTCATACTCAGGTGAGCGATACAGGGCAATCATGGCTCTCTTGTGATGAATATTTATTAGCAAATGGAAGTAACTCTTCGTCGAATAAGATTCCGCAATACAAATAGATACTCTTCAGTGTGTAGAGTAGGCATAAAAGACAAGTTACTTAAAATAGACCTATTTCCAAGGATTTAAACAAAGGCGCGAAAGGCAAATTGTAACAAGTAATTTCATTGGCTGAGATTGAGCAATGGAAATCTTTCGGAAACCAATGAATGTAGGTAATGAATTATTCATGAGTTCGAAATTTTACCAACCAACTGTCCCACGTTAGATAAATAGAGTGAAATGTCGGTTTCCGACGGTAATTTTTAATATGATAATGACCATAAGTGAAATTGAATGCCTAGAAATGCCTTTTGATCATGTAGAAATTGAAAAGTGCATCTCTTCAAAGCACCAGGATGTGATAAGTTAATTCCAGATTATTTTTATATTTGACTCAAACCATTTATTTCACCTTTTTCTAGTTAAGGGTTTCAATAAGATTTTTCGAGACGATAATTACCCCATAAGTTGGAAAAAATGTTTTAATCGTTTCGATACATACAAGAGGTGATAAATATGATCCTAACAATTATAGGGGCATTCCGCCCATCAATACTATGGCAAAAGTATTTTCTTTATGCCTGAGAAATAGACTGGATAAATGAAGTGATGTTCTAGATAGAAATAAAATCAAATTTTACAAGAGAATTCTTGAAGTAGATGGATACCCTATCCCTATTTCTGTTTTATGTATAGAGAAAGTTCTGAACTATTGGCTTAAAATGAATAGAAATCCGGAATCATTAATGTACGAAATTTATTCCCAACAATACAAAAGACATATTTTGTGAATTGTGCTTTCTGGGCTAAACAAATAAAAGCTTTGCTAGACAGACATGGATACGGCAATATATGGGACAGTTTCAATGAAAATATAACATTACAGATCCTCAGATGAGACCAGTTCCAGCAAGAATAAAAAACAAATAAACAAAGAATGCCTTAACTTGATTATTACCTTAGATATAAAACAGAGTTTGAATATGAAAAATATTTAGTTTTTATAGAAAACCATTTCTTTAGAAAACTGTATGCTTGTTTCAGATTATCATCTGACAACTCTAACATATAGACAGGAATTATATTCAAACATTAAAAGAAGCAATAGACTATATACAAACATTAACTCCAAATCAGTAGAGTCTGAGTGTCATTTTTTACTGATATGTCAAAAATATCCGCAGATACGATGCAAATATATTTCTTTGCCTATTTTGAATATGTTCGATCGTCGTATGGCATCGAAGAAAAGAAAAACAGTAATTAGTAAATGCATTTTTCAAAGGAGGCATTCAAAATAAGAAATAATACTACAAAAACCTTTTGTTCGGAACAGTAGAAAGCTCTGTAAACGGTCCACCATGTTTTAAGTTAGATATTCTTTAAGAAATTCAGCCTATTTGTATATATATTGTGTGCTGTTCATTACCCAGAGGCATGTATAAGTCGAAATTGCTAAAAAACTATTGTTGTTGTTGTTGGTGGTGGTGGTGGTCAGGTTAATAAAAGAGACGAGCGTATGTGCCACACTGCTTTTGTTCACTATTTGGTGAACTTACCTTGATTCCTTTGTTAACCTTGAATGGTTGTTATAGGATGAGCGATACAGTATCATCATGACCCTCTTGTTTAAAAATGCAGTCATTTATTAAACATTTGGCTGTTTCCTCACGCGTCTGAATATTTTTATGCCCAGATCGAAATGAGGTGGTATATGTTTTTGGAAATATCGGTCGGTCGGTTAGACACTCGTTTCCGATCAATATCTTGAGAATCCTTGGACCTACCTTCCTCAAACTTGGGATATTGGTCGGTCATAAGCAGGAAATGACTACTATAGTTTTTTGGGGGATCATTATTCCTAAGGCTAAGTTCACATTGACCATTAAAAACAGAACCGTTTCCGATCAATAACTCCTCAAACTTGGTTTCTAAGTTGGTCATGACCAGTAAATAACACATGTTTTTATCAGATCAATAGGTCAAAAGCCAACGTCAAAGTGACCTCAGAAAGCGCCGATCAATAACTATAGAATCCTTGGGCCCAGGTTCCTCAAACTTGGTTTGTAGGTTATTCATGACCATAAATGACACATGATTTATTTTCAGATCACTTGGTTAAAGGCCAACGTCACAGTGTCCTCAGAAAGCGCTATAGAACGCTTGGGTTCATGCTTCCTTCATAGGCAGGTTGGTCATGGCCAGTAAATGACCCCTTAAGTTTTTCAGGATATTAGTTTAAAGGCCAATGTCACAGTAACCTTCCAAAACAAAACACTTACCGATAGATATCTAGGGAATCCTTTAACCAAGGTTCCCCAAACTTGGTACGAAGGTTGGTCATACTCTGTAAATGATTTCTAGAGTTTTTAGGGTCACATGGTTAAAGGTCACAGTGATCTTAAAAAGCAAGAGAGTTTCCGATTAAAAACCATTGAACGCCCGGGAACATTTCACAGGCAGGTTGATCATGGCCAGCAGATGACCGATATAGTTTTAAGGGTCACTAGATCAAAGGTCAAGGTCAAATTGATCATGAACTCAAAAATGGTTTCTGGTGAATAACTAGGGATTGTTGAGTCGAAAGTCCTTAAACTTGCGATGCAGATTGATAATGACCAGTAAATGACTCATATTGCTTTTGGGGTCACTTGGTCAAAGTTCAAGGTCAGATTGACTATAAACAGAAAATGATTTCCAGTCAGTAACTAGAGAACCCTTGGATATCGACTCCTGAGACTTGTTTTGCAGGTTGATCTGTTCGGGATATGACCCGGGTTATCTTTGAGTTAAAGGTCAAGGTAGCGGTGGCCTTAAACTATAAAAAGGAGAACATCTTATTTGATATCTACAGAACCCTGAAAAAGGAGACCATCTTATTTGATATCTATAGAACCCTTGGGCTTTGCTGCCACTTCCTACCTACCAGGCCTCTCACCCGCCTACCTACCTACCTAAATACCCATGCAGTTCCTGCACTCTTCTGTGTTCTCTAGTAATTGAACTTTATACATTTTATTACCAAAGTGTCATTGACATAATCTACAGTTCCTTTCATTCATCGTCTTGCCATGGCCAATAGCTTTTGATATCAGAAGCCCTTGGCATCATCCACTTAATATACTGACACAAGTTCCTGCATTTCTTTTAGCTTCCTATACTTGTATGGATGTCTCTAGCGATAAGGCGCTAGGGGGTGTGGGGCATGTGTGTTTTACAAACATCTCTTGTTTTTCTCAAAGTGTTCTAGTTTTCTTTTTAGGAAATTCAATATATATGTTTTCTTGATAGCACAGACAGTTGCCTAATAATACTTCATCTGCCGTAATAAGCTCTCTTTTATTATATATTCTGTATTTATTTTGCTTTGTCAGAAAAGAGCAACACGAAGCATAGGAAATATTTTCAGTAGATTGTTTTCCTTTGTGCAAATTGGAAATATGTTGTTGCGAAAATGACAGTGGGGAAAAAAGTTTAAGGTAATTAATTCATCTAATTTAATTTTTTTCCACATTGGTTGCTACAGACTGCAATTATTGAAAATCTGTGAGTTTTTGGAATATAACGTGGATTCTTCTGTATCGAACATTCAGACAACAGACATCGTGTTTCCGATAAAAAGAAAATATATACCGACATCATATCATTTCTGTTCCGTTGTGTATTATGTTTTAAATATTTGATGTATTTTCTTTTCCTTTTTTGGTTAATATTCAGTTTCAAGAAAAACATGTAAAACTGTGTTCCAAGGTAAACATTCTCACAGATATTAATGGAATGGGTGTAATTACTATTTCTACCACTGTATTGTTGTATGTTCTCATTGCTTACATTTTGTTATTTATTGTTGTATATGACGATGAGCCTATGTGCTTAAGTCACAATAAACTTCTGTTCTGTTCTGTTCTGTTAAAAGGGATCATTATCCTACAGACTCACAGTCATGCTGCTTTTCAATTATTCTCTTACGACTTCCTGTTTGATTCTAAGGATTCCTGTCACGTCTATGCTGTGGTCTTATTATTCTATATTGCTGCTTGACATTTAATGACATCTTGTCTACAAGTTGTATCTCCTTGAAACGCCGACTGATAAAAGTTGCAACACAGAAACGTAAGTGCACTCTTTTACCATTTTCTGCCTGTTTTCATGCAGATAGATGACTTTTACGACCTCACTCCTTGCAGTGTTGTGCAACAGTTATCTTAATAAAGTTATTATAAAATAGGAAATCGTTTCACAGTAAATAGGTTTACGTGCATAAAGGTATAACAGCTTTACTGTGTATGCATCTTGAATGGCATAATGCCTGTTCGTTTAGAACAAACATTTTCTGAGGAAGCTACTCTTGCAATTTATTTAAGTACGTATTTTCAAAGACGGCTCTTAATATCTTTGTTTTATAAAGCCGTTTTGTGCGCTGAACTCATGAAAGCCAAAACAAGGTTTAATTGGTAGTCTGCTGCGAACCAGATGGAATAATTTATTCATTGTGTCATTCTGAGTTTCAGTTACTTATTAAAATAAATTAAGTATTATGGTTATTGCAGCGCCTATTGCAATCATTCATTAATAAGTTAACACTTGGGATATTCCAGATGCACTTGTTGGGAATAATTAGTTTGGCAGTAAATGTTTATATGATACGCCAATCTTCGAATTGAGATGCCGTCTGGGGTTGTCGAGCTGCTGAGGTTTCTTGTCAGACCTACAGCTCTATGTTAAGTCAATTATTAGATATCTTTTATAAAAAAAAAACATATCATTATAATGCCATTGCATACTCTTTCTAAAGGCTCACTTAATTCACCATAAACAGACAGCATACACTTTTCAAACCGGTGACAACACCTTTCAGTATCTGTTTTATACCTGGTCCGTATCTCTTAAGTTATTATGTCGATACTCCAAGTGAAGACAGAGGTATTTCAAAAGACTAGCTAATGTCGTAGGACTGATAACTTCGGTCATTGTTATTGCTATTATTATCATCATTATTATTATTACACAAATTGGCGTCACAAATATTCTTACTTTTCTTGATACCACTGTGTTTCGTTTTCTTTTAAATACCGTGTTTCATGAGATTTTTTTTGAAGAACAAAAATGATACTCTGTCTATTACGAGTAAAAACATTTGTACCGATATTTTGTAATATACGTGTTATCTTTTATTATTATTAATAATTTTTTGTAATTCAAAATTTAATACATGTTTCCAAAATCTCAAAAATGACATACATTTTCAACTTTATTTCGTAGGTGTAGCAACAGTTGTAATATGATCATAAAGGTCTCAAAGCAGAAAAAAACACCTTTCTTTACTATTTCTTGTGCTTTAAAATAATGTATTCTCTAGACAATACCTTAGCCATTTACCCTTTGCAAAACATCTGAAATGTGTTTACATATGTAGGATAGGATTACATTGAAAATGAATCTTATTTTATCTAAAACGTTTTTTGCAGAATAAATGACAGAAAGATAACTATTATCTTCAATCCCATTTCAACGTGATTTGTTGTATTGCATGTTGTAGATAACTAATGCTAATGCTATCCTTATAATTCAAGTTGAATCAATCAAAATAATCATTTCCTTTCTAATCTGTTAGAGGTATGTTTCCATAAATGTTCGCTACAGGAGTGCGTGCAATACCAATATAAATGCAAAACAAATATTGATTCAATTTGCGGGAAAGTTGAACGTTATTTAAAAAAAATCGAATGCGAATAATAGCATTTTATACAGATCAACAGTAACGTGTGTGCGAGTGTGTGAGCGCGCGCTCAAAGGAGAGGGAGAGAGTGAGAGAGAGGTCTGTAACTACTGGTGAGAGAAAATTAAAGATGAAAAAGTAAACAGTTTATAATACAAGTTGTTCTCTATAAGTATTTCACTCAGATCGTAAATGTATTAATATACATCTATGATAAAGTTGTCAGATAATAATAACTTTATCTACAAATGCAGGTGTCTTTCAATCGAAGTCATGAGTAAGAATTATCTCTAAAACAGGCGCTTTTATCAGTCAAAGAAATTTGACATTTACTCACAAATATTTGCTTAACTGGCTTAAATTTACATTCGTAAAACATGAAAATTTGTGAAAACCATTGTCCAAAAACAAGTCAATATCTAGTTTGTTTTTGTTCAGTATCGTTGTGATATAACGCCTAAACAACAACAGATATACATGCTTTAAATTACCAGACATGTTTCTATTGTATATTTTCAGAGTCCTCATTCATACATGCAAGCTGGTACTTTTTTATTGCCGTGAGACACAGTTTTGTCCCAAACTGAAGAAGAAATTAACCTCACAGCATTGTAGGTAATGTAACATAAATGTTCTAGTTTCTGTCAAAGTATAAAATTATAAATGTCAAAACCTCGCAAATGTAACAGGGATAAGTTAATTACCTTTTTTCTTCCTTTTTTCCGGATTATTACAATTTATTTCGAATTTGAAACGGATTTTTACAGCAGCAAATCAAGCAAGCGATAAAATTTTAATGCTATATTCCACAGATTTCAGCAGTTATTGATACATGATAAACATATTTAATTTTTCCCCCATTTTTATTTCCTTTCAACACAAATCCAAAAAGTGAACACATGTTTTAAGAGTGTTTGACAGACATAATACATTTTACATAATATATTTAATGCCATTCAAAACACTCAAAAATGTAGCAAATACACGAATGGAATAATGTCCAGTGCTGGTAGGATTTGTTTCTATTAAAAAAAACATGAGAGAAAGAGAGAGAGACAGAGAGAGAGAAAAAGAGAGATTTCTTCTCTTTTTGCTTTCCAATTTCATATTATCATTTAGCTTAACCTTTTTGTAATTAACATAACTATTAGTGATTTATTTAGACAGAAATTCACTCCATTTATCATTAAATATACCTGAAGTATTTTTCTGTGTTGCGATTATTTTTTCTACATGGATCTTTTGCTAAAGGAAAGGTACAAACTTGACAAAAGATGGCAAAAGTTTATTACACTTACTTTTAAAAATATAGTATTTAGCCAAAATCATTAGATAATTAATAATATTTCTTTTCCTTGGTTCTGGTTCTATTTCAAAAGTACCGAAAGAAATCATCTGGAAAGCCAAAGGCCTAGTTTGTATTCCCTTTAAATTAAGGTATTTATGCAATTCAACCCAGAACTTCTGAATTATGTAGCATTCCCAAAACATATGTTTAACTGTTTCTGTGGCCATATTACAAAAGTCACAGATGTTACTTGGAACAAGTTTACATTTAAATAGAAAGACATTATTTGGAACAATCCTCATTATATACTTATACTGAAATTCTCTTAGTTTTGTGTCTATCGTACAGGTTATAGGTGTTATAAATATTTCTTCCCCGTCTATATCGGTTTGCATCCATTTCTGTAAAACTTTGATGTGTCGTTTATTTAATCTTTTCCTTACTTCGATGTTATAAAGCATCTTATTTATTTTTATATTTGGTTTTATCTTTAATAATAGGACATTCTATTTCCATACTTGTTAATTTTTTTTTCCTTCCACTATTTTTTAAACATGAGAGTAATGTGTGATATTTGAGAAAATCTGTCACTGGCACATTATACAGTTTCTGTAATTGAGAAAAAGTATAATACCGATAATCTTTTAAGTCAAATATCTGGTCAATGTATATATAATGCCCAACTCAAACCATTGTTTATAGAAAAAAAGATGTATCATGTGTATTGACAATATAGGAATTATTCCAAATTATTTGTGTCATGTGATTAGTAATCTCGGAACAAAAATTTAAGCTACACCATGCATACAGGATTTCTTTCAGAAAAATATAACTAATACTAAATCGTTTTGCATGCTCACTGTTACAATTAATTTTAAAAAATAATAAACCTCCTCTCTTTTGTAACTCATTTATGTATATAGTTTTAAGCGTAGAATTGTTTTCGGATATGATTCTTTTTACCCAACTGGCTTTTAATGATATTAACATCGAATTTAAGTCTATCATAGAAAGACCACAATTTTCATAGTCTTGTATTATAATTTCTCTTGATATTTTATCAGGTTTGGAGTCCCACAAAAAGTCAAACATTAATCTTTTTATTTCATGTACCAGTACAATGGGAGGATTTGTTAAGACTGTTTGAGGATATATTAGTTTTGGGAATGCAAACGTTTTAAGAACCGTTATTTTGCCAATGAGTGATAGTTTCCATATTTTCCATGTAAGCAATGTGTGTTTAAACTGCGCTATTTTTGGTTCGAGGTTCAAATTGTGAATGCTTGTTTTGTTATTCGTAAAAGTGATATCTAAGGTTGCTGCTTGATTTGACCAATTAAAACGTTTTTCATGTCAAAATTTGATATTAGAATTCTTAAGAGAGCCGACCCTCATTACATTACATTTTTTCTGATTTAACCGTAAACCGGAAATATCACTAAACTTATCTAACGTACTTATAAACGTTTCAAAAGATCGTTTGGATCTATCTAAAAAGAAACTAGCGTCATCTGCAAAGAGAGTTTGTTTGACCTCAACATTTGACAAATATATCCCTTTAATATTTTTGTTTTTTCCTACAGCCATTGAAAGAACTTCAATACAAATTATGAAAATATAAGGTGAAAGAGGACAGCCTTGTCTTACCCCTTTTGGATATCAAAGAATTCAGAAAAATATCCGTTATAAGAGGTACAACTTTTAGCATCTGAATAAAATAACTTTACCAAGTTTACTAGAGAATCATCAAAATTAAAGTATTTAAGACATTTAAAAATAAATGGATGATCAAGGCTGTCAAAGGCTTTATGAAAATCTGAAAAGAAGAATTAGACCTTTTTCATCATTTTCATTCAGTTTTTCTATGGCGTCATATATAATTCTTACATTTTCACCAATGTATCGGCCTTTAATGAAACCTCTCTGATCTTTATTAATAATTTGGACTAAGAATTTTTTAATTCTATTGGTAATTGCTTCTGACGCTATTTTGTAGTCTACGTTTACAAGGGATATAGGTCTCCAGTTATTAATATCATTAAGATTTTTATCCTTTTTTGGAAGTAGTGAAATTATTCCCTGTGTTTGAAGCTCAAACAGTTTACCAATTTGAAAAGAGTAATTTAAAGATTGTATAAAAAATGTTTTAATGTCTTTCCAAAATAGTTTATAAAATTCTACTGTAATTCCGTCTGAGCCTGGGCTTTTCATATGTTTCATTTCTTTCAGTGCAATACCGATTTCTTCATCATTCAACAGACCTTCACATATATCTATATCTTGTTCATCTAATTTGTGTTGGTGGTCCGCTGGAAAGAATTCATCGCTATCATTTAAATTATTGTCTTTCTTATATAGTTCTTCATAAAATTGTTTTGTATATTTTAAAATATCTCTGTGATTTGTTATTTCTTTATCGTTAATTCTAAGCTTTTTAATAGTTTTCCCTTCAGGCTTTAGCGAAGTATTTTGTATTTCCTCTGCTCCTTCAACCTATTCGGCTTTTGCCCTAAGTAGTATTCCATTGATTTTTTCGTCAAGAATTTTATTTAGCTCATTTTTTCTTGGGTCAACCAGTTTGTTAAAATTTCATTATTTGGGTCATTATATATTTCTTCTTCTAATTCTTATTTTATTTTCTAATTGCAACGTTAATTCATTTTGTTTTTTTTATGTTTTACTGAATATTAATTGCTATATCTCTTATTGTTCCTTTGATTATTGCCCATAATGTGTTTGGGTTCGCTTTTTTGTTAATTTCAGCTATTTCTTCGACTGCTTTTCGAATATTTTTCTGAAATTCTTCATGAAGAAGAAGCCCTCTATTAATTTTAAAATAACTCGGCCCTAAATATATTTATTACGATAAATTAAGAGAGTAAAGGGCTTCTACTTTAGGTTTTTGGAATTTGCGAATGATTTAAATAAGCCCCAGAAAAATATCTTAACTGTACTACGCCAATATCTCTTGCCGGTCATTTATGTTCATATATCGTTGAGATTTGTCCTTCATCAACTTAGAATCCAATCTGAAATATTTTGAAACGAATTTCTCATTGAATGCCAAGTTTCACTTTTTTATTGTCGTTATATGACGATGATAATATGTTTAATCTCGGAAAAGGAAATAAGGTAATTACTCATCACTTCGTTTTGCAAAAGTGAATGAAATAAGTATAACAAGCATTGGCATATGAATAAACATTTTGTGTATGTTTTCACTAACAGATTAGAAATGACTAACCTTTTTTACAACTTTAGAAAATGTAAGCATTCGTGCTTATATTTCTAGAGGATATATTGTCTAATTGATCACTCGTCAGTGTTCAAAGCTAGTCTCAGTATGCTCATCAACAGATAAACAGACATTAAATGATCCTTGAATTACTGAATACGTTTGCTAAATCTTTGCGCATTATTATGGTATAATCATTTATTCTATTCTTGGAGCGTTCCGTATGCTGCAGATGTACAATTTTAAGAAGGTTATTGTTTTCTGAAAAAAGATATTTCCTTTGCAGTACTTTTACTGCTATAAGCAGCATCATGATAGGTTTCTCTTTTTTTCAACTTATAAAAATATGTATTTGAAATGATATAATTGTCTGTGTTATATTTCAAGAGTTATATGTGATAGTGATTCATTCCATGTTTGTCACATACTTTACAAACAATACATGTTTTGGGAAATACTTGCTTCATTTTTGTATCAGCTTAAATTAACTTAATGTCCTAATGGCAAGAGCTAGTTTTACCTTCTTGTAAAAGTTGGAAAATACTATCAAGTGAAATTTTTCATTTAATAAAGAAACAGCACAATGTCTAGGATCAGTTGATTTCATAAAAAAACTTACTACAATATATCGGCATTAATCCGAGGATCGATCTTTCCAGCACCTGGTATAATCCGAGCAATATTCAAGGTCCCGGCGTTATTATGCTTTACCATTTGTTTAGCTGGACTGATAATCAAGGGGTCGCGAGTTCGATCGCCTGCTCCTCGACTAACATTACTAATGTTTATTACTGTTTTTCGGATGAAAGGTTAAACAGAAAGGTCTCGTGTGTATGTGCCCTATACTGAGCATGGGAAAGAACCAGGAGGGTCTCTTGAAAAGGATGCTTTCTGTATCTTGTACTTCCACCCAAAATCTAAATACTTAACATCTGCAGAGGGTGTCGGTCATATTGGCAACCTTTACCGACGATAAATAATCTCAAATAGAAGAAGACGTATGCAAGAAACAACGTTTGTTGCTTTGATGCAAATAAATGTTGTAATTGTTTGTATACACCTTTCTCGAGGTTTTTCAAAAGGCTATAATCCGATAATTCGAGCACGTATGCAAGTCCCTTGTTCAATATCTCTCTGATAATTGATCGTCGTTTCATCTGGTGTTTCAATTATCAAACCTTGAAAGTAGATGTCATCAGCCTTTCCAACTTTGTGATGCTAATCATGATGGAACACTGTTACTACACAAATTGCATCTTGCTTTCATGACATGCCAACTTGCATGTTGTCTATATTTCTTTCTGACATTTATGATCACATATTTTACAAAATGTATTCACTGTACAGTTTAATGTGTTAAAGTATTATGCTTTATGACGTTAGGTATGTTTCGTACTTTGTTCCCAGTCTTGATGTATTGCTTGCTAACTTTAACCATTTAAAAAAGAAATTATATTTGTTCATTTGTCTAAGAATTAAGGACTTCACTTAGCTGTTAAAGCCATCTTTTCAACACCACATATGCATTTTAATTGTTTAATTGCTTCGTCAGATGATTTATCTGTGGCAAAACTATTTGGAAACCATATTCATATCATTTGTATCAGTTCTGAAGTCTATCCTGTGATATATCTTAGGTGGTATTTTTGATTTAACAAGGGCCAGTGTAATAGTTTTTTGTGCATTTGTAAACTAGTGTGTCTTCATTACTTACCACTGAAGAGAATCAGTATAAAAAGAAAGCAACAGCATTTAATCAGATTTGGCAAGATATAGTTCATATTTGTTAATTAGAATGAATCAAAGTTTTCTTAAAGTTTCTAGATTGTTTGGACATTAGCCAAGAGATTCTTAACAATTTCAAGTACCCAGCCAACCAAGCACACACACTCAAACCAATGAGCCATCAAGGCTCTACATCAGATAACTTTCATAAAATGATTTGCATTAAATATTAATGACATCCATATCAGAGAAATATACCTCTAAGAAACAATTGCAGAATCTTGACCTGGGTCAGAGTTTAAAGATCATTAAATAAAACTGAAAATAACATCTTCAGTTTGCGAATTATTCAACTGCATAATTTCACAAGATCTCAAGTCCAAAGATGTGGCACAAAAGAAAAAAATAGTTCTGAAAGCCAGCTGTAAATAATAAATGGCAGAATGAGGCCTAATTGCTAGGTTTGTAAAATAAAAATTATATAAAAGTTCACTTAAGGTAAATACCCGTATTTAGTAGTATTGTTCGGCAATTGAGCAGTAGATATTCTGAAAAAAAATCTTTAACAGTTTACAGTTGGTATTTCCTTACGGAGTAAAGTCTGAAGTGCTTATTCACATTATGTCAGTGTCATAATTGTCACATGCCATTGAAAGAATAAGGGCATTAAAACTGCAATGCATGATTAAAGATGGTAAAAAAATCAGAAGTGTGTTCCATTTACTGGTGTAGGGTGTTATTTGGAATGTTGGAAAGAGATTTCAGAAACTTCCAAGAAGTATTGACTAATAGAAACGTAACAACATCACATTCATTTGAAATAGCGTTTCTATGACAGAGAAAAATTAAACGATGTTTGGTTTGTTCAAGACTGATGACTTTCTTCAGTGTCTGAGTAAGTAAATAAATCACTGCCCTAGTTCGCCTCGAAACTGACAGGAAACTAACTCAATCAGCAGATATCATTTATTGACAGTTTATATTTCACACAAGAACGAAAAATAACCATTGACGTGTTATAGATTACAGCTAAAAATAGGTAACGTCTGGAAATCGCATTGATTTTCATCCGTAGTTTTATATTGGCTTTTAGTTTTAACAAAAGCGTCAACCGCCTTTTCATTTTTATCTCAATTCACATTTGATCGCTTGCAGTATCATTATATGTTGGCTCATCCTTACACTTTTATTAAAAATCAACGGGCGATGAGGTGTTTTATGTACGCCCAAGCATTGCGTATAAACAAACTTTACACTCTGTGTTAGTGTATTAATTTTTGCTAATATTTTTGTAATTTAATCAAATGCGATGTATAAAATATATTTTGTCTTTGTGTGTGTATGTGGTGGTAGTGGTGGTGGTGGTTGTGTGCGGAGGGTGGGGGGGGGGGGGGGTAAAGGGGTTCAAAAATCTGTCACATTTGTAAGCAAATTATGGGTAAGTAATTATTTTAATTAGAGCTTGATGAATGTAAGTTTCGATTGAAAAGCTTGTGTTTAAAAGTCCAACTCATACATGAATAATCAGAAACGTTCCATACTATTTTTTTTAAAAAGCTAAAGTACAGCGAAAAACTGAATGTTTATGTATACAGGAAAAAAAAGAGGAAATAATGCAGAGCAAGTATAAACAATAATACAGACTAGCACAAGCAGTTTTTATATATGGGGACTATTCGTTGGAAAAAATGTTTTTTAATTCATACTTCAGTTTTACATTCGTGAAAATCTAAATATATATCCGAGAGATACATTCAGTACTGGTAATTTGCATATTGAATAGTTTAATAACACACAAATCATCTTCACTTCTAATAAGTAAGCTGGTTACATGCAGCAAAGATGAATAGCAGACTATGTTTGCAACTTAAATTAGATACATGTCCACATGCAGACTGTATAAAGTACATGACACGTTTTACTTCGAACTTCACCGTGTTGCACCAGTTAATGCTCTACAATTAAAAACTGCACACAACTTTTACATTTGCATGCAATGAAATTTGTAGAAGATATTGAAATTTCCATATGTGGTAATATCACGGAAACAGCTGAAGACTTTAAAAGATCCACCATTTTTTCAAAGAGCAAAAGAAAAGGGAGGAAACTCTTATAATAAAAAATAGAACATAGAAAGTGTTCGTTTAAATAAACTTTTATACCTCACATACAAACTGCAGACACATTTGTTGACATTGAAATGCCTCTGATTTCGTTTGATTAGGACCTGATATGAATTTTCTATGATCCAGTATGTTGAATACTTCATAAGGAAACAGAAATTTATGTCTAAGTATTGATTTAATACTAGCTTTCATGTAGACTCTCGTCGTCTTTTAAAAAGCATCTGCTCATTCTTCACTTGTTTCGTATAGCGCAAAAGCATTACATGCCTGAGTTATGTCATGAAAGCTCATTTGACTGAATAATATACAAAAAAGAGTTGTCACAATAAGCTTACAAATGCCCCCATACAAGGCCTTTCGAATTCATTCAAAGCAATAACATACAGAGATGACAAGTGAAAGATCGATCTTCCGTTTATTTTTTAAAGGTATGATCAAGACAAAACTTTCATAATAAAATTAAATGTTAGGATATTTTAAAAAATCTTATCAATCCCTTTGATAGTTATCAAGTTATGCTCAAGACAAAAATATCTTTTCACAATCAAACAAGAGGACCAATTTTTTTTTGGTTTTACACCTGCCTCTTAATTGTTACAGTACAGTAATCTTTAAAAAATCAATTAAATCAAAAATATATCTAAAAATGTGCATGGTCAAATGACTTTGTTAATTTCCGAATCTTATTTTGGGAATATTTTCAAAAAGTTGACGTCAGCTCATGTATTGAGTGTAAAGTGAGTATTGTAATTCCAAGACAAGATATTAACATTTTGTAGCTGATCAAATTGTATTTTGTTGAAAGGGAGGTGTAAAGTATTTAATCTGCAAACTCAGTCCTTAAGGAACCTCAGGAATTTACATAGAGAGAAAAACAATTGCACTGTGTCAACAAAAATGTACTGCTACGATCAAAAAGGATGTATTTTTTTGTTATGGAAAGAAAAAAACTTCGATAGGTACAGGCAACTACTGAGCATAGAAGTATACCTCTCAATGCGCCCAACTGAAAACAAATCAAAGTCAACGTCGCTAAAATGCTGTTGACATTAAAATGTTCAGCGAATGAAAACAAATCTCACTATAAATCCATTACCTAACAGTTATTTGTAATATTTCATTTAAAATGGATAATATTGATTCGCTATAAATATATAAAATGTTTTGCGGAAGGCATGACAAATTACTTGCTTTATATTTTTAGTTTCTCCGAGCCATTTCATGAGACAACTGTACAATAGACTTGCAAATAAGATATATGCATTTGTTTTAGGCATCATAATATCCTGAAACGATGTACTTTCTGGACAAGTTTAGTGATATTATTTGTGTCTTTGTTATTCAAAAGTGTTCTCAAAGCAGTATCATTTCGTAAATGCCGTCTGCCCTCTTGAAATATCTCTTACAGTTAAGACTCAATAAGAGATCCTACAACCGATATATATTAAAACGTTCTTATTTACGATCAGGTGATTCAAATTGTAAAGTAAATGAAAATGTAGTGTGTTGGCACTTTGTGTACCTTCATGTGTTTCAGTTGTGAATTCAATGTTATATATGACGTGGCTAAGTTATTAATAGAACTGGGTGAACAAGTAGCAAATATCTCTTTTTATGATCAGACAAAGACTTTGTCAAAACTAGTGATTAGTTAAATTTGACCAAACAATACATTTCTTAATAATGATCGTTATTTTTATCACATTGATGTATGAAGGTTTAAGCATCTGCACTGAAAGGCATTAGTTAAAACCCCATTTGAACCAACTAACGTTTCTTTAGTATTTAGCTGTTTGTCTTTATTCTGTTTTTAAAACAATATTTTACTGGAATTAAATTGACAGAAGCGAAACCTTCTTAATTAAATAAAACGATGATTAAAACTAACAAAAGACACATTTTAAGTTGTTTTTGTAAGATGTTTCAAAAGACTGTATGCGAATAACACTCATCCGCACAGTGGACGTCTTTACATAATTATACATTTTAAAAATGTTGTGTACAAAATATGGCTGTTAAACTATGCTTGTGAGTGCTGTTTAAAGGAAAACTGCATAACATTAACATATTACTATTTTTCTATAATAACATATTTTATATGTAAAATATAAAACAAGATTTTAATGCCAAACAGAATATTTAGGAAGATACGAACAAAGATCTATTTTATAAATAATGAGACATGCAAAAAGCGTCGTATTCAATTACATACAAAACCAGCTGCGTTGAACGTTTCATAGTGGATCTATATAGAACATATTCTGTGGAATTCACATGGTATTTAATCGGTTAGGTATTTAAAATTTATTTTTCTAGAGGTTTTCAACCAATAAACACATTTTAAGATATTTGTCTTATGAATGTACCAAAATGTATACATGTAAATTTTACAGTAAACACTGCTTATTCATTCACATTATACCCCATGTGGGTATTAACAGGTAAAATTTTGACTTTATTGTAATGTTCCGTCTATTATGCAGGTCAGGTGTCTTAACGCAGGACACATATCCTTTGGAATTGTTCGTGATATTCAACAGAAATGAAAAGATACGATACAGAAAATATTGGTTCCGTTTAAAGCTTTCTTCCAGTTTTATAGCTGTGTATTATTCTTTTGAAAATATCAGTTTTGCCTTTAATCATGTCCTAGTAGCAAAGCAAAGGACATTGGCCCGGTATCAAAGCCCCTATTCAATGTTTGCGTACTTCAGCTAGAGTGATCGTTCCCCACGTGCACACATTTTTGAAGATGAATTAAAGGAACAGAAAAATAAGCATCTTTGCAGACCAAACCTCTAACCAAGAGGATCAATATATTAATTATTTTCTGAATACGTAAAGATATTCGTGTTTTAGACTGTAAACATACATTGACTAATAAACTAAAATTTAATATCTTACTGTAGAAATGTGTTTCATCATAACATTAATGTTCTAATATCAGACATAAACAATATGCACATCGAACTAACTGCCGGCTGTTTTTGTAACAGTTTTTTTCTTTCTGCTTTATGTTATTGTTTCTGGAAATTCCTTTCAAGAGAGACTACTAAGCATTTTGTTTTAATAAAGACTGGATCGTATCTACATTTTACATGATTATATAAGCTTTTTCCATACTGTGTGAACATTATTTATATATACATGTACTATGTGTTTTAATGCATGCTTGTATCAGTTTGGTGTTGCGTCCCTCCGTCTGTCTGTCTCTTATTATTAATAATTTCTTTTCTCTACCTCTTACCAAACACACATACACATACACACACAACAAAATTTCCATGTGTTATAGGTAAATGGTTGTTTGAACATTTCGCTTTTTAGATATACGCTTTACTTAATTTTGCGATGAAATGGTGTTGGCCAACGTGTTTGGCCTTTCGGTTGCATCAGAGTGAGAAATTTAAACAAAATTAAGTTAACAAGGCATTCTTACGTGTTTGTGAGGCATTATAAATACGTGTGCTTACTCTCTACAAGAATAAGGAAGAAATAGTCTTAAAAGGTTTCTTATCTTTTTATTTTGACGTCACAATGTGTTGTCTTTCTTGCATTATGCATCCCCATTAAGAGGTTACAATAAATATCCGAGCCTTTCTGAACACTTCAGATGTATAAGCATGAGTCAAAGTTTTCTTGAAACTTGAAACAAAGAATGGGTCAACGTACAAACTTGTTGATCTAAATATCTTTTTTCTAGGCAAAATATGTATGTGCAAAATTGTTCATCCCATCATACTGTCTTAAACGCCTTTGCACAGATTCTAATAGAGCTCTTCCAATTTTGGCATTATAGGATTACTTGGCTAAAATCCTAATATCTACTGCATCAGCGTTGTAAACGTTTGACCCAGTTTTTGTCTCGACTTTCAAAAAGTGATTTTTTATGGTGTTTGTCTGGCCATTTGACACATGCCGATGATGAAATACTTACTATAGCTGGTAAAGAAATGACTGGAGTTGTCTGCAAACGGCATTAATAATACACTATGAAAAGTAGACTGAGCTTTGAATGATTTAAGCTCTAAATGACTAAACCGACTTAAATGGAAATATCTGTGTATTAGCACTGAGAGCGAAATAATGTAGTCTAGACGGGACATAGTGGCACAGAGCACGTAACAATAAGACGTATACTGTTAGGGTTATTCTGGGCATAAATCACAGACAATATGATATCCACAAAGAGATGAGTCTGAATTTATTTCTCATGTGTCTCAGAAATAAGTTAGCACGTCCTTATGAGTAAATATAGTTGAAAAGAGTTTGAATCTATGCCATTTTCAGTGATAGTGCACGTAACTTAAAACTATGTTGCCTTTATACGTAATAAAAATGCTAACAACGTGTGGAAACAGATTACATAAAACGTGACTGGCACAAGATTTCTAAGATCAGCAATTCAATACCTTCCGTAAAATGATTATGTCTGCAAGACATAACCTAGATTTGAAGCAAGTCTCCGATCATTGGTTCGCACAAATGTTAAATCGAAAGATAATAAACAGTATGCGGTAAAAGGACAATTCATTATTTTTAAAAATATTTAATTAGACATTAATATATCTGAGAGCTATTTGTAGACTGTAGACTTGTAAAATGTAATGCAATCTTTTTCAGTCTTCCAAATCAAAAATGAAGCATTTCATAACTGGGTCTACGGCCTACGACTTTTTGTTTCAGACATACTGACATTTTTTACAATGTGTTATTTTTTCTTTTCTTTTTTTTATTATTTTTTTTTTTCATTCCAGATTTGAATTAAATACACGTGAGAACATCATTAAGGGATAATGTTATCAAAAACAACAATGTTACATCAATACTTACTGAAACAGACAGATGGTTATGTAAGAATCCCCAGAAGACTTTGTTCAGCTCAAAGAGCACACATGAACAGTTTCTGCTTCAAAACAAAACACAAATTAGTACTGGCTTATGTCAAATTTATCATTTTTGTTTTAGTACTCTGCAAACTTCATCGGTGGTGTCTCTCAGCATGACAGTACATTTTTTTATTTATATGTAATCTCTAATACTTCAAGTTTTTTGTCCATGATATGGCAGCTTTGACAGTATGTATAGATGTCAGTTGATGTATGAACTAATGTTATATCAATACTTTACTGATACATGAAAGGATAAGCAACTTATTTCCTGAAAAGCTTTTGTTACGAAATAATGCCGGTGACTACCATGCGTGTGAGAAATGTGCAAAATCGTACATAAAATACTTAAGACATATAAACATGAAAACAGTCTACGATGTCTGAATGGGGAGATGAATGAAAGAAACCAATCCAAGGACGTTTTTAAGGAATGCGAACCGCCTGTATTGACATATCCGAGATGATATTTCCCAAGGGCTTGTGCTACACACGTTTATTATTTTCTAAGATGAAAGAAAATGTGACAGGATATTTTATCGAAGAAGATGTTGATCACCTTTTTCACATATTATTATACAATTATATTTTCTTTTAAAATATGTAAAAGAAAAAAAAAACATCGGTGTTACCTCCGCAAGTTTGTAAAAAAACAACGAAAAATACAGTAACAGTTTCTGCAAAAGTTTTTTTGTGTACAGTATGGAGTTTCGCCAAAGGTGCTCCTGGACATTTATAGATCACCTCATTTTCTATTTTGCTTCACTGAAAACGAGTATTATTCATTGATCATAAATCATTAATGATTTATCATCAAGAGTGATGGACTTATTTCAACTGATAAAACTATAAATATCGATATTCACAGCAAAGCCCTCTAGAGGAGAGTTGTATCCGCACTTTAAATATATACTCGATTATCTTGAAAACTTAGCAAATACAGTTTAGTTCTACATAATATCACAACTCTTTAACTAAAATAAAAGAATGCTTTTGACTCATTATTGATGACTACCTGAAGACGGTTGTAACGGCTGACTGACTGCATACCGCTTCGATTTGTGTAAATCAAACCTCTTGTAATTGAGTCAGAGAATTTGCTCAGTGGTCACGAGTTTTTTTTTCAAAGAATCGTTATATAATGATAATTTTTCACAGAAAAAAAATATGCACAGAAGGTGATGACGTGTCGCTGAAAGTCACTAAAGGATTTCATAAAGGAAGCTACTGATCTGTACAATACAAATGTCTATGAATATACTTTCTTAATGTTCTGCTATTAAAATATAAATCAAAACAGCGTCCCTTTATGTTATGTAGTATAAATAATCACATTCTTTTTTTTTATTTTTATCAAAACGCAAGATGCATTTAAACAATTTGGATAAAGGCGAGTTCGAACTACATGAAAATCCTCAACATAAACAGGTTGGATATTGTGAAAGCTTGAAATTTTGTAAAAACCATTTTTTTCACTTGAAGACTCAGACAACTGCAGTATGACAGCTTAACTGTTTAATACCAGGATAAATTCGAATGATAGTTAAATTCAATTCGAATGATAGTTTTGAGGTTCGTAAAATATTTGGGAACGAGCCATAGCAATTGTAATAAGCACCATCTGGGTACCCACTGCTGTAAAGCAATACTTCTTAACACGCCTCTAATGACATTAAAACTAACGTAACCTGAATTATATTTGGAAGGCATTTGAAAATATGAAATCATCAGTCACTTAGACAATGTGAGCTGTAGCTAAATAATAAGGGCTAGATTCTGTAAACTTCAGCTGTATCTGTGTAATGTCCTTTATCTTAGTCTTCACCTTACATCTTCATACATTTGTATAATTTTTGTGACTTTGAGAACAGTGTTTTTCGTCTTTACCTCTTTCTAGGTGTTTTCTGTGAAGAATTGTATGGGCCTTACACAGCTTATACAGACGCAGAAAAGAAACAGTGCTTTTGGGTTTTGGCAGTGTTTTCAAGTATTTCTTTAAAATAGATATGCAAATTTGGTCTCAACATTTACGCTGTTCCTCGATCAAATTTTTGTCATTTCTTCTGCCATGATCAACAGAATAATTATTACGTATTTTCAAGTTCATATTGTAGGTTTTAATTTTTATATTTGTGTATTATACTAGAATATTGTGTTTGCTATTTTCTTGAGAATAAGTCGGGTTTTTTTGTTTTATTTTATTTTATTTTTCATTGCTGTAATTTGTTCATACCGATACTCTCTCGCCCTTCCATGAATTAAAGCAACGACTCTTGACCATATCAAACTGGACGTAATTTGAAATGGCGTAAGTCTTGGATAAGGGCAGTTTTAAGATCGTGACTGTTTCTGATAACAGTTCTACTTTCACACCAAACAATACCCTTACCATATCGAATCGTTCCAACAATCCTTCGTAGCGTTACACTCGGCTGATAAAAATATCATCGCCAGAGTTTAGACTGAGGACTCGATTCCAACGTTAATGTCGTCGAGTCCAACTCAACAGAAGATAACAATTACAAATATTAATAATATGCTCTGCGTAACCTCCTGGATCTTTTTGAGACACTTCTTGTCCGAAGGGAATTTAGAACTGCATGGCTGCATATGAAGGGAATTTAGAACTGCATGTCTGCGTATGACATATGTATCTCATCCCGGCACTTGTAGCCGTTTTAATAAGAAAAAATCCTGGTCTGCTTGAGGATTTGTGACTCTTCCATATCGCATTAGTGTTGCGATGACAGTTAAAATATATACCAAAGCTACTAAAGTTAACACTCGACGATAAAATAAAGGCCTGACTTAGTTTTACAAAAGCCGTGTCTTTTATTTGTTCGTGTGAAAGTATAGAAAATCGGCCACTTAAATACAAAACTTGTACATCTTTTCGCTCTCAGAGCATGTGCAACAAGTGATATACAATATGTGGTCAGTTTGGAGGGCACATATCCATCTCTGTACTTATAAAACATTTCAGCGAACAGTTTCATCATGACGATAGACTATTATACCCCTGATTACCACTAAAAATTGTTCTTATCTGAATTTACGGAGGCTTATAATATCATTTATCAGTGTTATGGCATTTTTTGATAGTGATTATATTTGTTCATAAGTGTTTGGGTATGTTTAATAGGTCATACGATGTCTGACGCAGTTGCTCTTAACAAGTAGAATTTTATAATTTTGATATAAAGTGATATTTTCGAAAAAAACGATTCACATCAACACTGTATGATTCATTTACCAATTACAGATTGAAAGTGTCTATACAAGAGTGAACCAGCGTGGTTTAACGGTTCGAGACAATATGTATGTCTAAAGTTGTCAGATGCTTTATTAGAACAGATGTGATATGCATTAGATGATTCTTGTTTAAGTTTTTTTTCATTTTAGGTAAGGTATTGAAATGTTTAGAACAGAATATGAATCAGCAAAACATGCTACAACAGTCTTTATTCTGCCAAATCGGAAATTGAAATTCACAGTGTATTTGTCAATATATGGGCTAGGGGTTAAACATTACAATGTTTCTATAGAAATGCAACGAACTGTCAGTCTGTTACATCAGTGCTGTCTCCATAACTGAGCCATTGATCTTAAATCTCGAAAAAGGTACTTATTGAAACATCAGCAAACGCCGTATTGTTTACATCTGACCCTTGGATTCTTTTTTCACTATTTTTTGTAAAGCGTTTACTATTCTTCTGTGTGTTTTCACTTTTCATATATTCATTTCAACGTTGTTTTTTAAGGCTGAGGGTTTAGTTAGAAGATTATATCTTTATTAAACAACTCTGTAACTAAAGCTAACATTGTAGATTGCATAATACGTTTAACACTTATAAACTTGTGCAAATACTTTCAAACACTTGAGGAACATGTATAACTTCTAACAACCTGTATTTTCAAATAAATAAGAAAAAATCCAAACTTAGGGATTTTCGTCTCAAATTTCCTTTCCTATAAGATAAGACTTTTACCATGAAGAATACTGCATCACGTTATCAGAATTTAGCCTCGGAATGTGAAGCTCCTATTGAGACAAACAAATATATATAATCAGCCGACCAACAGTAATATTTTCAGTCTGCATGATATAATTTATTGTGGCAATGGCGACAAAAGGATGACAAAAAATATGATCGTAATGACAGCCTGAAGACAAACAAATGAATGGAAATGATTTGGAGAATAAATTCTGACTACACTGGTTGTCTGTCTGCAATACCCCGACGACTCATTATTTCTAGTATTACATAAGATTAACCTTAAGTCGGTTATTTCCTATGGTTCAAAACAGTACTGTATTTTGATGATAGATTCCTTTGTATTATAATATTAATGTTGTAAAATGAGATCAAACGTTAGGACATTTCTGTTGAAAGAAAAGAAATTGGAAATCAGCTAAAAAAGACAAATTTCTCATCATTTTCAAGAGCAAAATGTATTTTAACCTTCATTTTATTTTAAAACAATGCCTATTTTGTACCATATTTGTTGATTACCATTACCAAAGCAACAGAGTTTGAGAAAGTTATTTCTTATCAAACAAAAATATTGAGGCTTGAATAAAACGCAATCGTGAAAAACAGTTACAGTTTTGTGGGATGCATATGGAAGGTGTAATTATATTTTTACAATGAAATAGCTAAAAATAAGTATTATGAAATATACTATATTGATTTACTGATAACAGGATTGCGTGGATTTGGGGTATGTGACGTCATTTTAGGAACATTTATTTTGCGCATAATGTTCTCTACAGCAAAGTTGTATATCGTTTCTGTTATATATCCTGAGATATCGTTTGTTCAATTAAAGGAAAAAGTCAGTTCCCAAATTTTATGCCCAAGTGCCCTTTTCCTCCCGTGTCCTCGGTCAAGTTTAAACGAAAGTTTGACACTAAATATCCACAGCTCAAATGTTTCGTGGAGACGTTATTGTAATGGGTAAATAATGGGTGTCAAGTACCGTAACAATTCACCTAAAGGTAGCGAATTAATGGCTTTATGTTATATCAAGATAGATATTGTTTGTCCATAGTCAAAAACTCATGTGTGGATGGAATTTGTTAAAACTGGTATAAGGAATTTAATTATTTGTTTAAAGTATTAAGAATTGTATTTACTACCAAACAACTTAATGATTCAAACCAAACACAGTCATAATCTACCATGTATTTACGAATTTATTGTCTTGAATGCCAAATAGTGTCATATTCAACACTGACTGCAGAGTTATTTCATATAACTATTTTAAAGTTATGGGCAATAGGTCTGTGATGAATATCACTTAATCTGATAGTCTGGTTAACATAAAGAGACTAATGATTATACCAGAATGAATACTGATTTTTTTTTTCTTTTTTGAAGTTATTCTATCTTTTGAGCCAAATATGCAATATATTATATACATGAACAGCTCGAAAAAAGAAAGAGAAAAAACAACAAAAACATGCTTTTGGCATCACTGAACAGACTGTTCAACAGATGGCTAATTAAGAATTACAGTGACAAGAATTGAAAACACTACTTCCAAAAAAAAAAGTTAATTTCTGACTACAAGAACTAAGCCGTACCAAATGTGTATTTCCTTATTCTTAGTACTTGATAAATAATGTATACCCAACCCAAACTTTCCGTTGAGATTAACAGACTTCCCCTCTATACACAAATTTCCATTTTCATGTTGATAATTTGTTTTGGTATCTTTTGAAATTCTGTTCAAAATAATATTGAAAAGTAGACACGCGTATACATAGCAAAACTTTTCTAATGTTCCGTGCACTTATTAATTTTAAGCAACTCAGCCGTTTGAACTGATGTCTGTTCGATTTTTCTGACTGTCTTCCATCACAAACGGTGTTTACAGCATAGCATAACCGGTACCGACGCAGAGAGACCGCCGAAAAGACAGATTTCGCAGAGAGACCGCCGATATGGTTATGCACCGTGAATAAGCTAAAAGCTAAAATAAATATATATTTATGCTTTTCAGACTCTAAAATCTATTATGTTTGACAAGATAATCAAATAAAACGATCGTACATTTAAAAGCTATATGTTTATAACTGATATTTGTACCGCTGGTATTAGCGGAATCCTCTTATCATATCATCTCACTAGATTTGCAGCAAAGAAACGTCTGAGCACCAAAAATAACAACTATAATAGTATTTACTTTGTATATTGATGTATGTATCTTCTTCACAAAACAGGTATTCTTTTGTCAAAAGTCGTTCTTTAGAACTTGGTGCATCAAACGACCCTGGTGTTCGAAGACAGATAAAACCCTCACGTTCAATTTTCTATGGACACATTCCAACAGTCAATGTAAAATATTTACAGTTAGAACTTGGAAGCTCAACATCATACAGTTTTGTCAACCACTAAGTAAATATTTCATGGAGAAATAAGTCTTATTTAGGAATTTATATAGATTTCTAGATAAGAACAATCGATTGCCATTTGCAGGTTTATTACGCTTGTTATTGATTTTCTCCCCAGGAGACAAACAGTAATTACTGTTCGTCCTGTTAGGCGTGACGATACTGATAAACTGAATCTCTTCCCCTAGTCTCTCTCTCTTCAGTAATGAAAATACAGGATAAAATAAACTTTCAGTCTTACTCTACGGCATGTGTCGTGTTTATGTGGCAGATATGTAGTGCTAATAAAATAATGGTCATCGTGTCTTCAAGGACCTTGAAAAGTCGACAGTATTACTGTCCTCATAAAATGATCTTAAGGTACAAATATTTTTTATAGAAATCAAAATAGCAGTTGAATTATGTTAGACGCAACATTTAACAAGAAAAGACCTCTACGGCGATGCTCTGGTTTCTCGTAACTTTAAGCTTTTTTAGTTACTGCGATTTTGGCCCAGACGTTTTAAAATTTGTATACGGATATTTGTTAAAGCTACTGTGAAATATCTAAACAGATTTGTCAGTCCTGACAGTTATGTTTTTGAGCCTGAAAAATCAGCTTCTGATGTAAAGCCATGCAATTTGTCCGTTCTATATAACTCCCTTATGAGACCAATATCTCTCACAAAGAGTCGTGTGATTACACACTTTTTATTTTAGGTTTGTTTTTATATAAATCTGTTCATTACATCTATAATATGAATAACATTGAACTTCCAGAACGTGCTTTCGAATATCTCTGCAAAAACTTTATATTAGACTTGTGACAATAAAGGGACATTTAAGGAGAACAAAGCTCTTCAGTTAACGTGTTGTTACATGAAATGTTGGTTTCAACTTATAAAACAGATTAATAATGAAATGCAATATTTTTTGTTTACATTCAAACATTCAGATTTGTAACTGTTACAGATCCTGGAAAACATAGGTTTCGCTAAGGTAACGATTGTTTTCAAAATCATGCAGACATTAGCAGTTTGAATAAACCTAAGCATAAAATATTAAATGCGTCATAGAACATATGAGGGCCCCAAGTATGACCAGTTCATTATCATAAAACTACTTCTTCACTGGTCATACCGGAACTGCTGTTAACTTTACTGTAGATTGATTCAGTTTGTGTATATATCGTTTGACATGTACTGTGTATGTTAAAGTTACCAATATTGTCTTAAGCAAAAAGAACACAGAGTTGCTTTCTTGCATTAAAACATCTTTGGCTTGATAATGCACCACAGTCTGTCTTGTGAAAATGTTCTTTCGTATCAGTTTTCCTGAGAGCTGAAACAAAATATATAGATTTTTATTATCTTAGCTTAAGATGATATAATCACAACGAAAATATTCATTAATAAATATGCAGGAACAAAAGCTAAGTCAATTGTATGAAATTGTATAAGAACGAAGATACAAGATAACTTTGAATCGGCTATTCAAGAACATTATATCCAGAGAAAAAAAGAATGTATTTCACATGACAAATATCACATATTTGGCTTATGACAAAGAGATGTTTTAAAGGATAACTCATTTTTAAATGCTTATCACGGAACTGTCCCAAAAGTTTTCATAAACATTTCTACATACAAATGTTAAGAAGTATATTTCGTATGGCGAAAAACGTCTAAGAATTTTCCCAGAAACTCATGGCGCTTTGGGCTGTCTGAATAATGATTAAGAGGCATAACTTAAAGGCTCAAAAGACTATCAGTAAAATAATTAATTGATGTCTAAAGATTATGGAACATGCGTAGTACGAAAATTATATGCTTTGTGGTGTCAGACAAGATGGTTCTTTTTACAACATTTCCAAGGATGTAGCTGTGTTAAACAAGTGCTCCTTTTAGCGGAGCAAGTAATGACTCAGGGATATAAGTTCGGCATTCAGTGTAAGCTATGCTTCACACCACCTTTCTCAGCCTTAGCTGTCGGGATACTAGGGACATATTTTAAGTATGCTTCTATGTTTTGTCTTGTATCTTCCATTGTGCAAGACAGAATATTAATAGACTGAAGGTGGCTACGTTTAGCTGAGATTGGATCAAGACGTTCAAAAGAGATATAATTTAGAGCAATTGTTGACGATGAACGTTGAGGGACAGACGATGGCTAATCATCGATAAAAACACATCCTGAAGAATAATTGTTCATCTCAGTTTAGCAGTTGAACCCCGTTGCATCACTGACTAGCCTTATTTTATGGTCAAAGAAATTCGAATCAAATGTTTAAAACGATTATATAACTTAGAATTTGAAAATATAAATATTTGTTTTTTTACGGTGTAACTGATAAAACTATTGACGAAAAAAAAATTATCAAAAAGATACTGATTTGTGAATAGGCAACACTATGTGCCATGCAATGCACCTATGCAAACAAAAAACATGGTTTGACAAAATTCCAGTAGAAATGATGATACTACCAAAGTTGTCTTTTATCAACTACTTACTTTGAGAATTAAATAAGCAATTAACAGTAACTATGGTACGTATCAAATAATACACAAAGATTTCCGTGCAGTATCATAATTTATAATTGATAGCTGATCGGAGTTGTTTAAGTAAATATCATAATTACTATACTTGACTTGCTAAGTATGTAATACTCTCTGTAAGAAAATTTCAAATCTGATCGCCAAAAATTTTTACACGGACTTTGATTAATAACACTTTTAAGAAAGGAAATTGTGTTGATGAGTTACAACCGCTAAAATGATTGTATTTATTTATTTGAAAACACAGAAGACTTTTTCGGTAATACATTGCCATTTGTCATAAATAGGTAAAAAACTTACATTGTCAAAAACAGTATATGTTGAGAGCAATACTTCCAACAATCTTACTTTTCCCGTGCATGCTACATGCTACTACAGATCTAAGATACACATTCATAGGCATAGGGATAAGATTCCCTTTTCTTAGATTTTAGGTACGCTGTAGAAGAGAACAAACTAAAAACAAGATAACAGCTTCCTATGGCTTTTTAGTGCTATTCAGTAGGGAATATAAGAATGTACACTTTTAGAGTCGAGTGAATGTTGTGATTATTCAGTCTACTTCTAAGAGTCATTAATGTTGCTCGATAGCAGACATTGCTTTATCACCGCGCAGGCACATAATACAAAGTGTCGGTTTCTTGCGGGCACAAATGAAATTTATCCGTCCAGTGACAAAGCGAACATCTTTTATCATTCTTGTCGTCTGGTTATCTGTTTTGTCCCAATGGAAACTCACGTTCGTAACGTGATCTATTGCTGAACGAATAGAAAGAATAAGCCTAAAAAGATAAATTCAAAAGAAGTTCAGGCGTTAAATCATCTTAGAATCGTTCTCATTTTTCTAAATAAGTCCTACATGCTGCCTAAAAAAGCTATTTTTATGCTGTCATTATATTCATAGAAAAGACTATAAAATTGTAACGAAGAAAACAATCTGAGTTTCAAATTTTAGTGAAAGATTCAGTTTAACAATAATTCCTAATTATTAAGTGTTGCTTCTGTATAGACTGTAGCATATCAAATATTGCCAAATGATAAAGTAAAATATATTTTCACTGATAAACGGAAAACCGGAGAAAAATGAACAGTTTATATCAATGCAGCAAACTTTCTACTTATAACGTTATGTTGGTGTCATTGCAAATTTGACAGACCTAATTTAACCATTTCATTGCATTTTAATATATATATTGCCTTTTTTCAAGTCCATATTGTTGTGACAATAAAATTTGCTGTAAAACATACATATAGTTTATTGATTTCATTTTGTGACTCAGACATTGCCAAAGACATTTGGCAAGAAATTTATGTTGATTAAATGAACTCAACGGATTTGATTCAATTGCACATTACTGATTTTAATTGTCACTAATTAATTTAGCTGTCGGTATGATAAATTCTTTAATTTTAATGATATAAAAATGAAAGGTTTTAGGTTTCCCGTCAGTCTTTCAAAATCTTAGAACCAAATTCTGTCACCTCTCCTAGCGCAAAGCACTTTACTAAAGAGACTACACTTAAACAGTTCTTCAGGAAAGTAGAAAGCTGCCAGTCCACCAGACTTCGAAAGAATTGTCCGAGTTGAGTAATATGCCCACGAAGGTAGGAGGAATGAGTTAAGCCTACACTTTAAGAGAAAACGAGCTGATTTAAAACCACTGAAAGTCATGGGAATATATCGTGTATTCGAGTCGAATTAGAAAAGTAGTTTTCTTTCCCGTATACTACAATTGGTAGAACATGTAATAAGTACTGCTGTACATTCCAGATTTGAATTTTACCCTCAAGGATATGCTGTTTAATCACCAGAATCACATTTTATGATCGTTGCTGCTTTGTACGGATGGTAAAGGTATAACTGACACAAAACATTGTTAAGTATACAAACTTCAGACATGTCGAATTTCTGCCAAGTCGAAGTAATTTATACGGTCTGCTGAAATTCGAGATATCTAGTGTGGACAGTCCATACTCGGTATGTCAAAATAGCTTAAGTCAAATTTCGGGCTGAGTCGAATTAATTTTCAGGTCCGTCAAGAAAACTTTTTTATTTATATTATTTAACTCCTGTTAAGCCGAATTCGACTTGTGCGTTCTTCGGCTATGTCGATCGTATTTTTCGGTCGGGTAGTAAATTTTTCTATGTATTTTGCACTCGTTAAGTTGAAGTGTAAAAATCATTATTGATTACAAATTATTCCCGGCGACTTCGAGGATAGAACTGGTCGGACTGATAACGCGAGTCAACGATTATTTGTTGAGTTGTAACATAACAAAGCACACTTTAATTAGGATGTTAGTTGTCACGACTAGGTACTTCATGTGAAAACTGATTGGACAAATTACGCATTACACCGATACTTTGTTGATTGTTACGTTCGAAACTGTGCTTAAATGATGATTTCAATTGTCAGTAATAGGCACGTTATTAATAAGAAATTTATTTTGACTAAATGAAATCAGCAGACTTGATTGACATTACACTTTAGTCAACAACAACAACAAACTTTATTTCACCCACATGTATACATGTATACAAAATCGGGATATGTCTGAGATATTTAAATATATAAGGCATGTTCCGCAACTAAACATAGTTTCTTTCGAGTATAGGGAGAAAGCTCTCTGATTAAATAGTAATAGTAAAAACAAAATCATTCAACAGTACGACACTTAAAGCGACTGACTCACAGAATTTTGCTGATTTTTTTTTTCTTTAAAATTACAGAGAATTTAATATACTACGGAAAAAAACATAATATTATGCTTCTATACGCAACGAAAACTGAAAAAAAAGTTTTGACTTAACCAGGATTCGAACCCACGACCTTTCGGTAAGTAAACTATAAAGCGACGATTTAGACCACTGAGCCACAGGGTTTACTTTTAAGGATGCGTCAAAATTAATCTTGTAACTAAAGTATCCACCCCGTGACTAACGGGGTAAATTTTTTACTGATAAAAGTGTGTAAATCTTTATATTTTGATGTTTTTCTGTATCAAAAAATGAATCAGTAAATATGTTCTTCTCAATTGCAGCAAAAATTTCAAGATGTTTAAAAACATTTTTTTTTTTTCATCGTCGGCCCATCTGTGAGTCAGTCGCTTTAATTCCTTGCCTGAAAGTTAAAAAGAAACCATTGAGAAAAGTAGTCCGGCTAATAGGATAATTGAGATTATAATTGTCACTAAGCGAGTAAATTATCGGCATGATACATTTTTAACAAATTTGAGTGAATAAAAAAGATCAGTATTAAAATGTGCTTTTCATGTTTCTATACAAACTACAAATATTTAATGTCTGTGCGTCGAAAATTTTCACGTTATGTAAATTTACGATTTTGTGTGTGTGTGTATTGGTCATTACAGCGTGTGTACATGTTTGTTTTTACCTGTTTTGCATCACGTTTTTTCAATAAAATATAAAACATTGTCTGGTTTTAATATGCCCACTTAGGAAGGAGGTGCGAGTTAAGCATTCACTTAAAGAGAAAAGGAGTTCATTTAAACCATAGTAAGTCACAGGAATATATCGTGTAATCAAGTCAAATAAAAAGTAGTTTATTTCCCATAAACTAAACATTTGTAGAATATATGTCGGGTAGTGCTCTACATGTCAGGGTTAAATTTAACTGCGATGGGAATGCTTTTTAATCACTTGACTCGCATTGCTGCTTTGCACTGGATGGTAATCGTATTACTGGCACAAAACATTGCTAGGTATACTTACTCCGAATATGTAGAATTCCGGTTAAGTCCAAGTAATTTACTTAGTAATTTAATTCAAGATATCGAGAGTGGACTATAATATTTGCTGATTTATGCAACATTCGTTGCCAATACAGTCTGTTGCTATTATTATTTGCTTATTAATATGATTATGTTTTAAATATGTTTTAGACGACTTCAACTCAAAGTTTTAATGAGAACTAGATAAAAAGATGGAATTAGCCACTGTGAATCAATATTCTTGTATTTATATTGAGTTATTATAATGATTATTTGAAACAGAAATCAGTCACATACCTGTATTTATAGGTAATGGGAGACTATCGAGAAGGTTGGTGCGTTACGCTGGACTGTACAAGTCATTTGTATCCCACAATCTTCGATAGATATTAAATTCCCGAACAAGACTAAAACGTAAAGGTAAGATGTGCAAAATCAATTTAAAGATATTTTCTGTTCAATTATTGTCTTCCAATCGCTCAAAGGTGTAAGTCGGTCCGGATATTTCAATAATTACCTGATATTACAAGTAAAGTTTTTTTCAATGGTTTGTCCTTTTTCATATGCTTTTTAAGAAATCAAATTACAACATCAATCTTATAGACTTCAACAAATAAAAAAAGATAGATTAAAAGATTTAAACTCTAATTATCTTTCTTTATGATACAATCTGCATAAATTATAAATATTTAGAAATCACAATGAAATTACAAACACAAAGTGCATATTTTACATGCATGGCCAAGATGAACACTAAATGATAAATATGTAAATATGTGAAGCACAGACATCTTGAATTACACGTAAAATTGCAGAAGTATCGAACGAATTTTCATTAGCTCAAACAACAGTAAAATAAGAAGAAGGTAATCCATAACGGACAAATGGAAAAAAAAATCTGCAGTGATGGTGTATTATATTTCATTGTAGTTCGCAGCTTAAAAAATCTTTCATTTTTTTTATATTTGAATCTGGTGCGATGTTTTTCACTATATTTCTTGTCATGAGCTGATGATGCTGAGATCTAGTTTGATTCTAATTCTAGAGAAAATAAACTAAATGACTGCAACATATATGCTAAAAATATACATGTTTACATTGACTGGGTTTCGTTTGTAAAGACTGCGACTGTACTCGAGAATGTGAAAACATTAGGTAAATCTCACCACCCACAGAAGTGCACAAATAGGCTTTTGTGGTCTGATTTGATATTTGTGCACGCCTTACTATATTTAAATGATCGCTAGTTTTAAAAGTATTCTCGGACATATGATGCTGAAATAAATCCCCCCATGTTAAAAGACATGTGATTAGAGACAGTCCATGTCAAAAAAAGTACTGATAAAATGTTTTTCCGCTTAATTGTTTTGATAAAAGAGGTTGACATCCTTTTCGTCGTTAAAATAATGTGATTCCTCTTGAGGAAATTACTTAACATATCAAAATGCTGGTGACTTACAGTGAAATTCATTTAGTTTAATAGATTTAAAATAATTCGTAAAAGCATTTGTCGGGGGAAAGAAAATAACATTATATCTAATGTTGAAAGATGTTTAATTTTTAAAAAAGGGTTGATACTATTCTGTGGATCAAAAAAGTATAAAGGGATGTGTAAGTGTAGTTTCGACATTGCTACGCATATGGCAGAAAAAACGCTAGAAATGACCAAAGACCTGTTGATGTAATATATAACTCTACATGGTTGTTGAAACGTTTCAAGCGTGCTATAAGAATGGAACCACGATTCTCATTAATTCTTTCACATTTCCCCGAACTTACAGTTCAGAAAATAACCTTGTAAATATATTTTTTAGTATCAATGGTTTTTATAGCTTTAAGCAATGAACTGCATTTGACAGAATAGTTTTACCTTATTTGCTTCAAGTCTGTTGGGAATAATTCAACGATTATTTATTTAGCAAATGTTCTAGTCGTTATTATCTCACTTATCCAAATGTTAAAAAAGAATGACAATGAAACGTTGATTTCAATTTCTCAAATATTCCAGGTCGCGTGAATTTAATGCTGCAAAGAGCAAAAACAGTAATAAAAGTAATATATCATTTCGTTAAACAAAATCTTTACCACCATGAAAGTAAACACCATTTGTTTACACTAATCATCTCGTCTTTCAGACCGGTATTTTTATGTTGAAAAGAAAATGTGCAAATCTTAGCTTCTCAAAAAAAATCTTTGTGTTATTTCTCTTTCTCTTGTTACTATTCCAAATTGTCTGGACATACCCTCGTATTCTTACCGTTATCAAGTTTCAGCATTTATGTACGCTGTTGCAAGAACAGAACAATTGTACGTTGACCCTCATCAAAATGTCGTTTGGCGTCGAAATTTCCAGGGATTACGACAATATCGGTTTTCCTTTCCATTAACTGCTTCAAATCAGAAGCTACCCTTACAAAGTCGAATCGTTCCACCAAACCTTTATCTTTATAGCGATCGACTCGTCGGCGAAACATTCGTTCGGTCTTGCTGAACAAATGACATCTCTGTCCCTTCAATATTGCATATTGCTGTTGCGATGACTGTTAAGGTATTAGAATACCGATAAACATTTTGTCTGCTCTCATTGAATTGAGCTATTTTAACAAAAATAATATATATTAGGACAAATTATAGTCCATATAAGACACTTTTACCATGATGGGAGTTTCGTGTATTCAGTATGCATTAGATGGTGTTCGTTTAAGTTGTTTTCATTTTAGGTAAGGTATTAAAACGTTAAGAAGAGAATATGAATCAGCAAAACATGATACAAAAGTCTTTATTCTGCCAAATCGGAAATCGAAATTCACACTGTATTTGTCAATATATGAGCATGGTGTAAAACATTAAAATGGTTCTTAAGAAATGCAATTAACTGTCAGTTTTGTACATCAGTGCTATCTCCATACTTAGTCTTTGATCTTAAATCACAGAAACTCAACAGCAACTGCTGTATAGTAAGTAGGTTATATCTTTATTAAACAATTCTATAACTAAAGATAACACTGCGTATTTCATTTAACACTTATAGACTTGTGCAAACACTATCTTTCAAACACTTGGGAAACATGTATGACTTCTTACAGTCTGTACTCTCAAATAAATTAGAACGAATTTTTCGTCTGAAAGTTCCTTTCGTATAACCTTGGACTTTTGCCTTAACACTACATTAGGTTAACAGAATTGTGCCTCGGAATGTGAAACTCCTCCGATTGAGACAAACAAAGTTAGAATCAGCCGACCAACAGTGATATATTTATTCTGTATTATATAATTTATTGTGCAATGGCGACACAAGGATGACAAAAACTATGATCGTAATGACAGCCTGAAGACAAACTAATCAATAGAAATGATTTGGAGAATGAATTCTGACTACGCTGGTAGGAGACTTCTGTATTGCCTGCAATACCTCGACGACTCGTTATTTCTAGTATCACATAAGACTGACCCTAAGTTAGTGATTTCTTGTTTCAGAACTGTATTTTGATGATAGATACATTTTGTGTTATGATATTTATGTTGTAAATTGAGATCAAAGGTTAGGACATTTCTATTGAAATAAACAAAATTGAAATTCAGCAAAAAAAAAAAAAAAAATTCTCATCATTTTCAAGAGCAAAATGTTATTTTAAAATTTTGCCTATTTTATATCATATTTGTTGTTAGCCATTACCATAGCAATGGAGTTTGGAGACCGTTATTTTTTATCAAACAAAAATAATGATGCTTGAATAAAACGCAGCGTTGAATAATGACATTACAGTTTTGTGGGATGCATATAAAAGGTATATATATCTTAAAAATAAAATAGCTAAAAATTAGTATTAAGAAATCTACTGTATTAATTTACTTGTAACTGGAACATAGGCGTGGATTTAGGGTATGCTACATTTTCCCCGTGTCGTCGGTCAAGTTTTAACGAAAATGTGGCACTAAATATCCACCGCTCAAGGTGTTTCGAGGAAATGTTATTGTAATTGATAAATAATGTTTGTCAAAAACTGGTAACATTTCACCAAAAGGTAGCGAATTGAAGGTTTTATGTTATAATATCAAGATAGACATTTTCTGTCCACAACCAAAAACTCACGTGCGGGTTGATTTAATTAAAACTTATCTAAGGTTTTTATTTGCTACCAAATATTTGTTGAAGTTATTGAGAATTTTATTTACTACCAAAATATGTAATGATGAAAGCCAAACACATTCATAATCTTTGCATTTGAAGTTCATTTATCTTTCAAGTCAAATGCGCAATACATTATATACTTGAACGGCTTTGAAAAAAAGAGCATTCTTTTGACATCAGTGACCAGACTATTCAATGTTCAACAGATCGCTGTTTATGATGACAGTAACAAGAATGGAATCACTTAAAATTAATTAATTATAGTCTACAAGAACCAAAACGTATCTACATGCGCAATTCTTTATACTTAGTACTAGTTGAAAACAAGAGCCGGTCGAACCCTGTGATGCTCCCCGAATAGGTTTTGGACACAGAATAGTGTGTCCATAAAGTCTTTGCCAAATTCAGTATAAAGATATTATGTTATTGGTAGTTGCTAAAAAAGGTTAAAACATTTTAAATATGCAATGAACAATGTAATACAGTTACCTTTGTATTCTTTATTTTTCTATCAACTCAGACAGTTGCAGTCCTACCCAGACAGTGTCATAGTCACTGAAGTAGGCTGGTGACAGGAAAACCAGAGGTTTTTGATACTCTTGTAATTTCATAGTTATGTCACGGACAAAGTTTAAAGTGTTAAAAAATAAACAAACGGCAATAACTCAAAAATTAGGCAATGCAGAGTTATGGTTCTTACGCATTGCACTTCTACTCAATAAGATCTATCTACCTACACAGTTTCTTGTTGATATTTCTTGTAGTTTCAGAGTTATTTCCCGGACAAGAATATGCGGACGGACGGACGTATAGACCTACGGAAGGACATACGGACGGCCAATCTACCTACAAAGTTTCTTGTTAATACCTCTTGTAGTTTTAGAGTTATGCCCCGGACAAAGTTCAAAGTGTAAAAATTCTGTTCAAAATAAGCTTCTTTTCCCTTAAAAGCTGAAATGAATATATTGTCTATGCTTTACAGACTCTGGATCAGTTATGTTTGACAAGATAATCTGCATGCGTGTTTTCGTAAATTAATCGATTGTTTATTTTCTAGCTATACTGTCAGGCTATATGTTTATATTTGATATTTGTACCGCTGGTATTAGCGAAATCCTCTTACGATATTTCCCACTTGTTTTAAATCATGTAATGTCTGGGCACCAAAAATTATCAAGTCTTGTCATGAGTGATTTATTTATCTTCTTCAGGTAGTCTTTCAATGAAAATTAATCAACTGCAAACACTTTTTGGAATTTGATGATTGAAATGAATTTTATGTTAACATTATATATATATATATATATACCTAACTCATCAAACGGAGCCCATGACAGATAAAACTGACAAGTTACAGTTTTTATGAACATGTTCCTACAGTCGATGTTAGTGATTGATTAAACAAAGGGGGTTCATCATACAGTTTGCTTCACCGCTAAGTAGATAGTAAATAATAGTAAGATTTACTAAGGTATTTTTCCAGATTTCCAGATAGTGTCAATCGATTGCAATTTGCAGTTGTACGCTAGTTACTGATCAACTCCCCACGAGTCAGTCAGTATGTAATTACTCCGTGCTCTATGTTTTGTTGGAGCATAGGGATGAACTGAAACCTGTGTCCGTGTATATTATTAATGAAAATATAGGACTTTATAAACTTTCAAACGTTTCTTACTTTACAGGCTGTGTCGTGTTTATGTAGCCGGCATGTGGTGCTCAGAATATAATTAACCTTGGTCATTGTGTCTTCATGGCTCGTAAATGGCCGACAGTGTGATTGCCCACATAGAATGAAGTTAAGGTACAAATGATGTTAATACAAATCAAAGTCGTAGTTAAATTATTTTAAACGCATCATTAAACAGAAAAAAATCTACGGGGATAATCTCGTAGCTTTATGTTTTATACAGTTACTTTGATTTTATAAGGTCTCAGCCACTCTAAAATGATATCTGGACTCTTTAACTTGTGAATGTTTCTTGTAGATGTATCATAAAGCAACATCTCATTCTGTTTTTCTGTGAATAGTTGACATAATTTGTTTGAAATATTGTGTTCAACATAGTTTAATCATACAAGAAAGTTATAAGATTTTGATTGAGGCGTTTTGAAATTTGCATACCAGAATTAGTTAGAGCCCTTTGGGAAATATTTAAACAGATATGTCAATCCCGAGAATTTTTTTTGAGCTGCAGAAATCTGTTTGTTTGTTTGTTTTGGGGTTTGACGCCGATTTCAACATATGTTATATCTCGGCGGTCAGTCCACCTAACCGGTTTTCCTGGATAACTAACCAGTAATTGCCAATTTCTCCGCAAGTGACTAACTACTTTTCCCACATGATCTACTCTGAATCAGCGATGAGAGACAAATGAACATAAGACACAATGTCTGAGAACAATTGTCACGGAGAAATTTCGCCCTACCCATGGGTCGAACCAACGACCGATGGATTACCAATCCAGTGCTCTACCTATTGAGCTAAGCGGGGTGGGGGGGGGGGGGGGGGGGGGGCAAAAATCTGGATTTGATATAGCCTTTTAATTTGTCCGTTCTATTCAACTCCCCAATGAGACCGATATCTGCCACGAAGAGTCGTGTAATAAGGCACCTTTTCATTTCCGTTTGTTTTCCTTTCATCTAAAATATGAATAACATTAAACTTTAGAATCTCCACAAAATCTTTAAGTTAGACTTGCGACAAAAAAGGGACATATACAAAGAACAAAACTCTTCAGTTAATGGATTGTTTCACGAAATTTTGGATTCAACTAATTAAATAAATTAATAATGAAATGCAATGTATTTTACATTTAAACATTCAAATTCATAACTGTTACAGATACTGGAAAAAATAGTAACGTTCCGGTAAGGTCACTTTGATTATTGTTCAAAATTATGTTGAAATCAGCAATTTAAATGAACCGAAGTCTATGTTTTAAAATGAAATATAGAACAAATTAGGTTTCCAAGTATGACCAATTAACTGTTATAAGACTATTTCTTCAACTGCTATAACTAAACCTAAGACTGACCCAATGTGTTGTCTTATTTTTTGACAAGTAATAAAATGTTTGTTAAAGTTAACGGCATTTTTCAGCGGAAAGAACACCGAGATTTTACTGACACGTAATGTGGTTGTTTAAGACAACATTGGTTCTTTCTTTCATTAAGGTATTATCTATGGCTTTATAATGCATCAAATCCTCTCTTGTATCAGTTTACCTGACAACTAAGAAATGTTGAGATTTTTATCATTTTATCTTTAAACGATTTCATAAAACTAAGTAAGCTGTGCGACATTGTAGAAGAAAGGAGATACAAGATAACACTGAACCGCTTACCTGAGTGCAACTGCTTAAACATGTCAAATGACGTGAAATGCAAAGAAAGGAACACAGAAATTTATTTGAAGATAGTTGATAAGTTTGTTTAAATGGACTCTAAAATACCGGACTTGTTAAATATGTCATACTTTCTGTTCGAAAATTTCAAAGTCTGATGGCGAAAATCATGTCACCCATAATCTGATTAATACCACTGAAGGAAATAGATGGTCATCAGTCACAACCAATTAAATCATTGTATCTATTTTTTATACGGAAATACGGAAGACCTTTTTGGTAATTCATGTCATAAGTCATAAATAGGTCAAAAAAGTACACTGACATCCAACTTATACACCATACAGCATTTACCGCCGACAGTCTTCCTTTTATTCTAGCATTTTTCAGATCTGAAAAAAACATTCATAGGCAAAAGAACAAGTGTCTCTTTTCTTGGACATTTTACGTGTTTACAGGTTTCTGTTCCTTAAAAAAGTAAATCTGTATTTTCAGACCTTTATTTACTTTAAAATAAGTTTTAGGTTCGCTGAAGAACAGCAAAAAATTTAAAAGAAGATAGAAGCATCTGATGGATTTTGGGCATTATACAGTAAGGATTAAAAGCATGTACATTTATAGAGTAAGAATGTGGTGATATCTCACTCTGCCTCTAAGAGTCATTAATGTCGCTCGATAGCAGACAGTGCTTTATCATCTCGCATACACGGAATACAAAGTGTCGGTTTCTTGCAGGTACAAAAGAAATTTATCTGTTCATTGACGAAGCGAACATCTTTTATCATTCTTGTCACATCTGTTATCTTCTTTTTGTCCCAGTGAAAACGCACGTCTGTAACGTGGTCTATTGCTGATCATATAGAAAGAATAAGCTTGAAAGAAGAAGTTTAGAACCATTTTCAGGCGTAAAAGCCTCTACACTTCTCAATTTTTAGCTCACCTGAGCACAAACTGCTCCAATGTGAGTTATTGAGATCATTGATTGTCCGGCGTCCGTCAACGTGCGGCGTCAACAATTTTACTTGAACGACTTCTCCTCCTAAACCGCCAAGCCAACTTTGACAAAACATGCCTTGGATATTCCTTGCATGAACATCTACCAAAGTTGTTCAAAGAATTGAATTACATCAAGAACTCTGGTTGCTATGGCAACTGAAAGGAAAAACTTTCAAAATCTTCTTGTCTGAAACCACAATGCCCTGAGCCTTAAGATATGGTATGTAGCATTGTCTAGTGGACCTCTGACAAGTTTATTCATATTATATCTCTGAGGTCAATTTTGGTCTTGCTCCGGGGGTCAATTGATTTAACATAGGCTTATATAAGGAAAACATTGAAAATCTTTTGTCTGAAACCACAATGCCCTGAGCCTTAAGATTTGGTATGTTGCATTGTTTAGTAGATATCTCTCAAGTGTCTTCAAATTATACACCTATTGTAAATTGTGGCCCTGCTCGAGGGGTCAATTTATTTTACGTAGGCGTATATAGGGAAAACCTTAAAAATCTTTTTGTCTGAAACCACAATGCCCTGAGCCTTAAGATTTGGTATGTAGCAAAAATGTCTAGTAGACCTCTACCAAGTTTCTTCAAATTATATACCTAGAGTCAAATTTGGCACTGCCCCTTGGGTCAATTTATTTTACTTAGGCTTATATAGGCAAAACTTTGAAAATTTTGTCTGAAACCGCAAAGCATAGAACTTCGATATTTTTAATAGAGCATCAGCTAGAAGATTTATATAGGGAGAATCTTAACAAAGCTTTTGCTGTTTGCTCATCAGCAGACCCAAAGGCAAAGTATTCAGGTGAGCAGTCAAGGGCCATCTTTGTCCTCTAGTCTAAATTAACAGACTATTAAGAGTCCTACACGTTGGTTAAAAAGTCTATATAATGCTTTAATTTTATCAATTGAAGAAGACAATAAAATTGTAACGAATAAAACAATCTTGAGTTTGATATTTAGTTACAGATTCCATATACAAATAATTCCAAAATAAACAGTGTTCCCTACTACTTTATACACACTGTAGCCTAGCTTTTTTTATAAATGTAGTACGTTTTTACTGATCAGTGGAAAAATGAACAAAATGGACCATTATTATCGAACTCTCTACTATTAATTTTGAATTCGCATCACTGCCAATCCGACTGACCTATTTCTACCATTTTATTCCACCAAAGCACCCTGTTGTTATGAAGTTTGCTGATGTGTGAAACATACATTGCTAATGTAGCCTGTAAATATATAGTTAGAAGCTGTGTGACACACACAATGCCTATACCGTTTGTTTTAATACTGTTTGCTGAAATGTCACAAATACATCGACAATACAGCCTGTTGTTATAATTTTTTTATAGTTTGATAATTTGTGACTCATTCATTGCCAATACAGCCTGTTATTACATAGTTTGATTGTTTGTGATACATGCATTGCCGATACAGCTTGCAGTTATAAAAATTATTGTTCTGTGATACAAACATTGACAAAAAACCTGTTGTTTCATATTTTGATGATTTGTGACTCATTGTTTGCCATAATACAATGTTTATAGCTAGAATACAATCAACAATACAGCCTGTCATTCTATAATTTGACTGTTTGTGATGCATACACTGCCGATTCAGCCTGCAGTTATACAGTTTATTGATTTGTGACAGAAATGCCTATACAGCCTGTTGTTATATAGTTTGTTCATTTCAGACACAAATATTGTCAAAACAGCCTATTATTATAGATTAGGATGACACATTCATTGCAAATACATCCTTGTGTTATAACTTTTGTTGATTTGCGACATATTCATTGAAAATACATCTTGTTGTAACGTTTGATGATTTATGACACTTTGATTGCCAATACAGCCTAAAATTATAAAGCTTGATGATTTGTGACACATTCTTTGCCGATACAGCCTGTTGTTATATAGTTTGTTAATTCGTGACTTATTCATTGCCAATACAGCTTCTTTTGTTATTTACTCTGTTGATTTGTGACACAATCACAGCCAATACAGTCAGGTGTTATACAGTATGTTGACTGTAACACATTCGTTATTAATGTTGCCTGTTGTTATAAATTGTTTGCAGATTTGTGACACATTCATTGCCAATACTGCCTGTTGCTATAGTATTTGCTTATTAACATGATTATATTATGACGACTTCAGCTCAAAGTTTCAACGAGAACCCGAAAAAAAGATAGATTTAGCCACTGTTAGTTCATATTAATGTATTTATATTGAGTTATTGTAATGATTATTTCAAATAGAAATCAGTCCCTTATCTGTATTTTCCAACTAATGGGAGAGCATCGAAACGGTTGACGCGTTACACTAGACTGTACAAGGCATTTGTATCCCACAATATCCGATACGTATCTAATTCCCGAACAAAACTAATACTCCAGGTAAGATGTGCCGAATAAATTAAAGATATAAATTTTCTGTTCAATTATTGTCTGTACAGCTCTCAAAGGTGTAAGTCGGTCCGGATAATTCAGGAATTATCTGATATTACAAGAAACGTTTTTTTTTTCGTTTTTTTTCACTGGTGCTGTCCTTTTCCCAGTGTTTTTTTTTATGAAATCAAATTATAACGTTAATCTTATAGACTTCAAAAAATAGCATGTCTTGTAATACTCTACATGGTTGTTGACACGTTTCAACCGTACTAGAATGGAACTAGGATTCTCATTTACTGTTTCACGTCTCCCCCAACTTCCAGTTCAGAATATAACCTTGCAAATATATTTTTTTAGTATCAATGTTTTTTTTTAATAACATTGAACAGTGAACTGCATTTGACAGAATAGCTTTACCCCATTTGCTTCAAGTCTGCTGGGAATTATTCAACGATTATTCATTTAGCAAATGTTCTAGTCCTAATCGTTACCCTTATCCAAATGTTAAAAAATGACAATGAAACGTTGATTTCAATTTCTCAAATATTCCAGGTCGCTTGAATTTGCGAAGAGCAAAAACAATGATAAAAGTACTATATCATTTCGATAAACACAATTTTTACCACCATGAATGTAAATACCAATAGTTAACAATAACTTTCTCGCCTTTCAGATTGGTATTTTTTATGTTGACAAGAAAATGTGCAAGTCTTAATTTCTCAAAATAAATCTTTGTATTATTTCTCTTTCTCTAGGTTCTATTACAAGTCTGGACACACACTCATATAATTACCATAATATCAAGCTTCAGTATTCCTGTATGCTGTTGCAAGAACAGAAGAATTGTAGGGAGAACCTCATCAAAATATCGCTTGGTATGAAAATTTCCAGCGATTACGACATGATCGGTTTTTCTTTCCATTAAACCGCTTCAAATCGAAAGCTTCCCTTACAAAATCGATTCGTTCCACCTAACCATTATCTTTATAGCGATCAACTCATCGGTACAAAAATTCGTTCGGTCTTCCTGAACAAATTGCATCTCTGTCCCTTCTATATTGCATACTGCTGTTGCGATGGGAATATATGATTAACAGCACTGGCAAGAGATTACTGTACTACCTGCAGTATTCATATGACTCTTCAATTTTAGTATTTTCCAAGACTGGTTTCTTATGGCTCAAAACTCAGAGTTTGATTAGCCTTCAGACTCATCAGCAAAAAAAAAATCATTCTGGGTTACAAACCACTGACTGCCAATTTAATGTTTCCTCAACAGTTTACAGATATGAAAAATCAATACAATCTTGTCATACTCTTTGAATTTTAATCCTTTCATAAAAACAGTGGCAATTGATCTTCACTGCCCTTCAAGAAAACATTTGATAATATGTGTCTAGGTATTTATCTAGATTTCCAGATAATGTGATAATGTCAATCGATTGCCAAATGCAGTGTAAGACGTTCGTTACTGATTTTCTTCCCAGGAGACAAACAGTTTGTAGTAACTCTATTCTGTTTGTTTGGTTGAACGATAGGGATGAACTGAAACTGTGTCCATGTACCTCACATCAGTTAGTAAAATAAAAGATAAAACAATTTTCAAACATTTCTCACTTCAGTATTTGGCCCGTTTTTGTGGCAGGCATGTGGTGCTAAGGAAATAATTTGCTTGGCCAATGTGTCTTCTAGAAAATTTAATTGTCGGCAGAGTGATTACCCTAAAAAAACTTCAGCTACAAATGCTGTTTATACAAATCAAAATCGTAGTTGAATTATGTTAAGCGCAACATCTTACAAAAAAGGACGTCTTCGACGATATTTTGGTATTTAGTAGATTAATGTTTTTATAGTCACTGTATCTTAAAAGATTTCAGTCACACTACTTTATTTTAACCGCTCTTCACGTTTGTAAGTGTTGTTATGGAGATTTGTGAGTTAGTTAGTTAGTTTAGACTCATTTATTTTACATCGATGTGAGTGTTATGAGTAAAGAAAAAAAGTTATCACAACACAGTTTAAGAAGCTTGCTGTACTTTTATTAAATAAAATAAATAAAACAAAATTTAATTCAACAATGAAATTTTAACAATGAAAAATAATAACTTACAATGAGATTTTTACTAATCCATAATAACCTTTTTTCACTATCACAGAAACCTTTTAAATTGAATTATTATTCCAGCTGTAAAGGTAGTGATAATGCCCAAGAACGTTAATGCGGCCAGTTAAGAGTAGAATGGGAATACCGATGTTACAATTAAAGTTGGTGTAGGCAGGGTCTTTCAAAGGCCCTGGTATAGGTAACATTCTGCCTTTTTGTGTTCAGCAGACAAGACTTGTTCTTGTTATAGAAGATTGTGTTCCATGTTTTTACGACAGTGTTATATCTGCGATGTTTCTTGTGGAAATGAGGCAAGAAAACTGTACGATTTAAAATACCGATGTTACAATTAAAGTTGGTATAGGCAGGGTCTTTCAAAGACCCTGGTATAGATAACATTCTGCCTGTTTGTGTTCTGCAGACAAGACTTGTTCTTGTTATAGAAGATTGTGTTCCATGTTTTTACGACAGTGTTATAACTGCGATTTTTCTTGTGGAAATGAGGCAAGAAAACTGTACAATTTTATTTAAGACGTTTTACACTTTGCATACCCATATTTGTTAAAGCCCCCGGGAAATATCTGATCAGATTTGTCAATCCTGAAAGTTCTTTTTTAAGCTGAACAAATCAGCACTTTATATTATATAAAACCTTTTAATGTGTCCTGTTTATTCAACTCCCCCAACGAGACCAATATCGGTCTCGAAGAGTTGTTATTATGCACATTTTATTTTCGTTTTTTTCATATAAATTTATTCATTGCATCCGAATATCATTTAACTTCCAGAACATGCTTTCAAATATCCCTACAAAATCTCGAAATTAGACTAATAACAAGAAAAGGATCTGCAGAAAGAACAAAAATCTTCAGTAAAAGGGTTGTTACACGAATTTAAGGATTCAACGATTCAGACAAATTAATAATGAAATGCAATTATATTTTACAGTCAAACATCCAGTTTCATCATTTTTTCAGGCTAGGTTTCGATAAAGTGACTTTGGTTATTTTTTAAAATCATGCGGAAGTAAGCAGTTTGAATGAAACAAAGCATAGGAATGAAAACAAAACAGACACGGTCGACAAGTATTAACGACTTTATGCCGTAAGACCAATCCATTGACGTAACTTGAGGTGTGTGAAATTGTATAAGAAAGAGGATACATGATAATGAATCGCTTACATGAAGGCAGCTGTTCCAAGGAAAATATTAAACAAAGAAAGAATACTACATGCCAAATAGCAAGTGTCTCGGCTAGTTGGCTTATGTCAAGAAGATTTTAAAAGGTTAATTAAGTCTTCGAAATTCATAATCGATGCTACTCACGGAACGGGGCAATTAATGCTCAAAGGACTTTCATTCATAATTCTTAGTACGTGTAAAGAAATTTATGTACTGAAGTTATGGACTACCGTGATCCGGAGTGAAAACTACCAACACCGCCACCACCTTTAATTGCATTTAAATGCATGAAAACCACAAATTAGCCCCTACAATTGACGTGCCCAATATACAACAGATATTTTAACGCTAAAAATTAAGTTTGTCGAAACCACGACCTGTTTTATTATATAAGTTAGCCGAACCGGTAGTTCGACAAAACCACTTTCACCCTTTTTAACTATATTGATAAAGGTTCATAATTTTACATTTGATTAAAGATTTGTGTTGTTTTTCTTTCTCCCCATTGATATATCATAATAATGTCTGTTAAAGGGGGAGAAATATATGTACCCTCACTTGGACTTGAATTCGGGACCATCATTATACTATTTCATAGCTGTACATATCATATGTACAAATGTTCCATACACATTTTCTCTCCAAAAATGATTTACAGTATATAAACTCATAGAACCTTTCTTTACAATGTCTCCCCCATCCCAGCAGCCCTTGTAGCAAATAGAATTCTTCTAGAGCCATTTACATCATTCATATCTTCTTTGATGGCATCTTTCACTGAGTCAGATGTGCAATAATGATACATTTCAATGAATTGAATGTCAACACCAAGTTCAAGCCCAAACATTACAAAGACATCACTTAAAGTTTTGATTGATTGACAAAATAAAATATATAGCTGTCACACTTTTCTTTCTTTGTTTAGATTTCTGAATCAAAAAATGAAATATATCACTTAAAGGGAGAAAACTTTTAACTTTGTTTAAAAATAATTTGATATTGTCACGACCAGGTTTGTCTATTATTTCGTGACCTTTAGTCATACAAAATGTACTTTTCAGTGCATTCCTTGCAGCCTTGTTTGCTGTGGCAGTGATTAATAAAACATAACAGGTAAGCAAAGACCTTAATTTTCCTAGCTTTCTGTACCATAGTCTGAATGGACTTTCATCTTTTCCTGACTCACACCTGCAATGTAAATCCCATAGTTTAGACAACAGAAGACAAAATAACATGCCAAAATCACAAAATACTTGACAAATTGTAAAAACTAGAAAAAAAATAGTCTGGAAATAATGACAAGAAACTATACAGAATCAGGCTTGAAATTTCTAATGTTTTTTAATCACTTTTGTTCAGATCCCATTAATTAAAATAAAAGGCATTACAGGTTCTAACTACAATTAAACCTGTCTTAGCTGTAACTTTTGTTCAACAGCTGCCTAATTTGAAGCTTCTTTGATCATTTTTCCTTATGAATTCACCTGCAGTGCATTCACCCAACACATGCTTTAACAGCCATTTTTGTTGACACTGTTGTTAACTAAGTCTATAACAGCAGTAATCCCCAGCAATAAGATATAACTTGAAAGAAACTTTCACTCCAACAGACTTATTCAGTCTTTTAATAGTCCATCATCAGGGCCATTCAAATGAGCTAGATCTAAATATTAAATATCAGATAAGTTTTTAACATTTTAAACTCAATCTTGCATTGCAAAAATACATTTTAAAAGACAGAAACTTACCAGTGTAAAACTGTACTGGCTTCATCCATCACCAATAGTTGAAAAATGTCTGAACTTCTCAGCATGTCTCTCCATTTACTCACACCTGCAAAATAACACAAACATTTCTAAATGAAATAGGTACATGTGTAGGCCCAACTTATCCAGGTTCTAGCAAAAGGTCCTTTCATTTGCAGATTTACTGACCAAAGCATGATGCACGGTACAGACTAATGTAATTAACTATAATTTTTATCCCCCCGCCAAAGGCGGAGGGGATATAAGGAATGCCCTTCGTCCGTCCGTGTGTCCGTGCATCCGTGCGCCCGTCCGAAACAATTTTGTCCGGAGCATAACTCCAAAACTACTAGAGGGATTTTATTCAAACTTCATACAGTGACAGAGCACATTGGTAGGTATTGCAATGTGCAAGTCCAATAACTCTACCTTGCCTTATTTTAGAGTTATTCTGCTTTATCAAATTTACTTGATAAATTTTGTCCGGAGCATAACTCCAAATCTGCCAGAGGGATTTTATTCAAACTTCATACACTGACAGAGCACATTAGTAGGTAGTGCAGTGTGCAAGTCCAATAACTCTACCTTGCCTATTTTTAGAGTTATTCCTTTTTATCAGAATTACTTGATAAATTTTGTCCGGAGCATAACTCCAAAACTACTTGAGGGATTTTATTCAAACTCAGTACACTGACAGAGCACATTGGTAGGTAGTGCAGTGTGCAAGTCCAATAACTCTACCTTGCCTATTTTTAGAGTTATTCCCCTTTATCAGATTTACTTAATAAATTTTGTCCGGAGCATAACTCCAAAACTACTTGAGGGATTATATTCAAATTTCATACACTGACAGAGCACATTGGTAGGTAGTGCAGTGTGCATGTCCAATAACTCTACCTTGCCTATTTTTAGAGTTATTCCCCTTTATCAGATTTACTTGTTTACATTTTAAAAATCCCAGCATATACATGTTTATCTAATTCTTGAATTCTTGAACTTATTATCCCCGCGAAAGGAGGAGGGGATATTAGAAATGGTCTCTGTCCGTCCATGCGTGCGTCCATTCCAGTTTTGTCGGGAGCATAACTCCAAAAGTACTTGAGTGATTTTCTTCAAACTTCATATACTGAAAGAGCACATTTGGAGGAGGTGCAGTGTGTAACTCTACCTTGCCTACTTTTAGAATTATTCCCCTTTATCAGATTTAATTGAAAAACTTTGTCCGAAGCATAACTCAAAAAGTGCTTGAGCGATTTTCTTCAAACTTAATACACCGACATAGCACATTGGTAGGAAGTGCAGTTTGCAAGAACAATAACTCTACCTTGCCTATTTTTGTGGGATTTTCTTCAAACATTATTACATTGAGTGTTTGAAAGTACAACCTTCAGATAGCTTCTTCCCGGCGGGGGGATTAACCATGTGTAACATGGCTCTTGTTAAAAATTATACTGCTGATGAGCAAGAGTTTGTTTTACAATCTGCAATTTCATTCCAAAAGTTAGACTAAGATTTTTTTCCATGTGCACAGTGCTTGCCCAAGGATTCCAATATGATTATGGTCCAGATACAGGCTTGTTTTTATAATATTGTAATTAGTCCTACATAAAATAGTGTAAAAATTTATTTTCATTTTAACTGAACTGAAAAACATCTTTGTATCAGTTGATTTAAAAGATGTGCCGTTCATGCTGACTTGAGAATTAAGACAGTAACTATATTTATTATTTATAGCTGATTATAGTTAAAAGAACAAAACATAAGCTTTAAGCTTTTATGTTATAAGTACCATTTAAGTGACACACTGTTCACAATAAGACAGTACACGCAGAAAGTGCAAAGAATTCAATTTTTACAACCTTTATGTACATGTAATAAATTATTCATAATTTCATTTTGAAATTGGAAATTAACATAAAAATCTACTTGTGTTCAGGATGCATAAATAAATTATACTATGACACAGTGTATTTTGTTTATCAAAAATGTTCTTTGTTTTTAAATTAGTATCCCGGTGGTACTATCTACAAGGAATGAAAGCTTTATTGCCCCCATCATAATAAAATATATAAAATCTAAAACAGATATTTTGCCGCCTTTGAAGGTTCAGTACATATTTGACACACCCGTTATAACTACCTGTCATAAAATTATGATGCTAACCCTGCACTTACTCAAGTGCCATAAAAAATATTTGTATTATACTGTTAAACTAAAATATCTAGGTATCTGAGTTTTTATATGTTTTTACCTAAAATACTTTCAGGAGAGGTGTAGAGAAATTGATAATTTCCTTCCAAAATATCCCTGTAATCCAGGTCTCTAATTCCTATACTGTAGGCAACAAAACCAGCTGCATTTAAAAAGTCACATTGTTCTTTCACAATTGAAAGTAGCGGGCACACTACTAAAACGTTGCAATCTCCACCATTCACTTCTGTCCAACTCGGCTGAAATGCCTGGTAACAAATACTTTTACCCCCTCCAGTCTTTTTACATAATAATACGTCGGTACCCTGTAACAAATGTTTGATCGTATTTTCCTGGAAATCTTTCAGTTGATGCCAAATTTTAATAATACGCTTGTGGAGACTGCCATTTTGGATGTAGCGACGAACGCGTTTAATAACGCTCAATTTTATTGGATAATGGATCTTGAAGATTTTATCAAGAATCCAATCGGATGATAGAATTTCAACTCATTAATTATTCATGACTACGAAATTTCGACAGCTAATTTTCCAAGGGGTGCGAATGAAGTGTATACATAACGAGTACGCATGGGTTACCGAGGATGTTGATAGCAGACAGTGCTTTATCATTTCGCACACACATTATACAAATCGTCGCTTTTCTGCAGGCGCCAAAGAAATGTATCTGTCCAGTGACAAAGCAAACATCTTTTATCATTCTTGTCGTCTGGTTATTTTTGTCCCAATGGAAACTTACGTTCGTAATATGATCTATTGCTGGTCGAATAGAAAGAATAAACCTGAAAAGATAAGTTCAGAAAAATTGTAAGCCAGACTCTTTCTCATTCTCTTAGATTTACAGACTGTTAAGAGTCCTACATGATGGCTAACAATATGTTCTATGCTCTAATGATGATAAGTGAATGAGATAATAAAACTGTTACGTTCTATTTTTACCTGTTCGTTGCATTACTAAAGTATGTTGTTGTATCATCCCTTGGGCAATATTTGTGACACATATTGTTGCTATATAGTTTGTTGAATTCTTAAAAATTCATTGCCAATACAGCAAGAAGTTGCATATTTCAATGATTTGTTACTTATTCGTTGCCAACTGTATATTGCCAGTAAAGTTTCCAGTTAAATAGTTTGTTGATTTGTGAGACAGTTATGCGAATAAAGTCTGCAGTTTTAAAGTTTGTTGGTTTATGACACATTCATTTCCAATAAGGACTCTTGGTATATGAAGTTCCGATTTACATGATTATCTTTTGACGACTTCAACTAAAAACATAAACAAAAACTAAGTTTAAATGATTGAATGAGCCACTTGGGTTATTTCAATTAAGGTGTTGTAATGATTGTTTCAAACAGAAATCCATCACTTATCTGCATTTACAGGTAATAAGAAACGACCAGGAAGGTTAACAGGTTACGTAAGACTGTATAAGGCAATTATATCCCATCAAGTTTAGATAAGTATTTATTTCACGAACAAATACTTACTAAAGTGCGACGTTGTCAGTAAGTCTAGTGAACTTGATCCCGAAGAATTGTAAAGACACATCTTGGTTTATAGGTGTCTTAATAGCACTCAAAGTTTCAAGTCGGTTCGGATAATTAAAGAATAACCTTATATTACAAGTTACTTTTCTTCACTCTTTGCCCTTTCTCCTGTGCTTGTTGAGAAAAACAGAATTACAGCATTAAATCTAATAGACTTCAGATAATGGAAAAGTTGATTTGTTAAATCTCTAATTTTATTGCTATACATCTTTTCCTTATGATACAAACGCCTAAACTTATAAATATTAAGAAAACACAATAAAATGACAAACACGAAGTTCACATTATACATGCATGGCCAAGATTGATACTCTCTGATTATTTGTAAATATATGAAGTGCAATTATCTGTTTTACACGTAAAATTACATGAGAACCAAAAGGTTTTGCACCACATTTGATTACGTGAGACAACCGTAAAATATACAGGGAAGACTATATCACTTTAAACACATGACTCAACAAGTTGGCTTCCTTTAAAAAGTAAGCCAAAGAGAGGTCAGCAGCTGTCGTCAATGAAAGAATGAATCTACTTGTTTCCAAGATCATTTTGATTTTTTTTATACGTTCTGTGACTTAAATAATTATAAAAACTAATAACCTAACTATTATTAATAGTTATTACCTTATTAGGCAAAATGACCGAAACTGGCTATAATTTAGTTATATCAAATGTTTTTATAGTGGCATATCTATCATTTAAATAAATGAAACAAATTAAGATAACCTCATGTATTTCATACCTTGTAGAATCTTGGGGATCTTCTTATAAGCCCCTAAGGCTTTACTCACCCCCCTTTTACAACAATGCATGTAGTTGTTGAAGCCAGAACTCCCATGTTAAACTGTTGCTTTTTTAGGCTCATTAAGTTTTGTTTTCCCTTTCAAGCTTTAATTACACCTTTCTTAGTCCAAATATTTTACAAAATAATCAGCGATAGTATCTGTTAAGCTGGACTAAATATTAAAAGGGCGTAAATTTGATCCAAATCGAGGAAATGGAAAAATCATCTGAAATTCGTAAAAAATATTTACCATTTTTTCATGACCATGGCTAAATATTAATTTGTTCAGCAGGCTGATGAGTTTCTCAGAAAAAAATGCATTTTAGAATTTATAGTTTTTAAAAAGTAGCATGCATTATAAGAAATGCATCCCTATAATTGTATTATCTTGTGTTTAGTTAAAGCGACTGACTAACGGAATTTTGCTGATTTTTTTTTCTTTAAAATCTAAGAGAATTTAATATACTACGGAAAAAACATAATATTATGCTTCTATACGCCATGAAAACTGAAAATTTTTTTTTGACTTAACCAGGGTTCGAACCCACGACCTTTCGGTCAGTAAAATAGGGGACGACGATCTAGACCACTGAGCCTTGTAAGCAAGCGTCAAAATTAATCTAATAACTAAAGTATCTACCCAGTGACTAACGGGGTAAATGTTTTACCAATAAAAGTGTGTAAAACTTTATATTTTGATGTAAATAAATCAGTAACTTAGTTTAAATATGTTCTTTGCAATTGCAGCAATAATTTCAAGATATAAGAACATTTTCTCTTTTTTTTTCATCGTCGGCCCATCTGTAAGTCAGTCGCTTTAAGGGAATACAAAATTATTCTGTACGTTTTGTTCATAATGGGCCGTTTTAACCATGGGCCGTTTTGACCCGATGTTAAATTTTGTTTCGTTTAAATGAATTCGTATTTTGATTCGGAGCATGCGCATAACTATCTTTGTAGACTGGTTTTCATGATTTAAGGCTTAATATGAGATCATTAACTAAAATTTGATACGCAAAAATTGATGCCGCCAGCAATTAAAGCCAACACTGTGGAGAGGTCTGATGACCTCTCCAATGAATATTTATAGACAAACCAACATGACATACCAACATCATCCAGCCTCGGCCTTTAGATTTTCCTTTGATTGGTCATTAAAATTATGTGCCTGATTAACTCATGTATAATTTTTAGCATGTTATCGGATACATATAAAAAAGCCTAACTGTAAAAGCTCTAAGTACGAATAAATGAAAAAGTTGGTGTCCATCGATTGCAATTTTAGTTGACTTAACTTGTTCCCTTGCAGCAAACAGTCTTTAACTACCACTTGAACTTCGCCAGCTAAAAAATGGATAAAGCTAATGCCTTTTCGTCCTAACTTGTAAAATATATTGGATTTTTGTCGAGCCCGCTTGCGGATAGCTAGACATAGTTGTCACATTTGGTACCGCAGTTCAGTGTATGTGCGTGCGTGCGTCCGTCCGTCCAGATTGCCTTGTCTGGGCCATAACCTTTCAGTGCATCGAAGGAGTTTGAAATAACTTGGCACATTTGTTCTCCTTTGCAACCCTTAGGGGTTGCATTAAACCTGAAAATAATCGTTTAAATTTGTTGACCACAAATATACTACCGTTGCTTTTAGGCGATTAAGTAAGAATTCAGGTAATTGTGTCGTCATTAGCCACCTATTGTACAACTAATTTTTAAATATCAGAAGAGTAACAAAAATAGTGTGATTTAAAATCTTGCATAACTTAAGCATCAATGCGACTTGGTTTAATTTATGAATATTTTGAGTACATTTTAGCAAAGACAATTGGAATGTTGTATTTGTGTCAGTTTATCGATTTTAACTGATACAGTCTTGCACTTGTTAGAAAAGCTCACAAAAAATCAGGTTTGCTTGGAAAATAGAAATATTAAACACTGAGTCACACGACTTGATAAAAAACTTTAAAAATTTAGTTCTGTGAGTAAATACGTTCTCACACTGACTAGACTTTTACTCGTTAAGGCTACGATTGAACTCGATTTTTGTAAAGAATACGTAAAACTCCTCACCCATGCAAGTACACAAATTAGCTTTTGTGGCTTGTATTGATATATGCACGCCAAACGTAATAAGCTATTATTGTTAATTTTGAAAAAAAAAACATTTTATATGAATATTAAACGAAGTCCCCCATAGCCTAAGAAAGATTGCGATTTGACACAATATCTATCAAAAAGTGCAGATATTGACTGTTTTCTTTCTTGTTATGTGAAAGTGATTCCTCTTCAGAAATTAACCTTAATAATAATATATAATACATTATAATCATTTTGCTAGTGACTTGAACTTATTGACTTACGGTTACTTTCATTACGTCACAGATTATAAATAATTTGTTAAACCATTTGTCGGGCAAAATGCAATCATCATCATATATGATATAAAAAGATGTTCTATGAATATAGTGTTGTAATTATTCTGTAGACATTTTTGCTCTACGTTTAATCACCCAAAAACGACTCGACATTGCAACGCATAATGACTTAATACGGAAAAAAAACTCTAGAAATTATTTGGTGTGTAGCTTTTTGTCGCGTTTCAATCATTCTTAATAAGTAGAAGCAGAATTCTAATCAATTGTGCATCACATAACTGCCAGTTTAGAATAAAACGGCGCAAATATTGTTTTCTAGTATCGATGGCTTGTGTATCCTTGAGCTTAGAACTGCATTTGACAAGCTGTGCTTCATTTGCTTTAAGTCTGCTGGGAATTATTCGATGTGATTCAATTTACGAATGTCCTATATCGTATAATCATCCTAATACTAATGTTAATCACGACAATCAAACGTTGATTTCCATTTCTCAGCTATTCCAGGTCGCATGGGTTTAATGCAGCCTAGACGAAAAACAACAATAATAATGTTACAAAATTTTAATAAAAAAGTCTCTGTCATCGAAAACAAACTGTTATCAAATTTGTTTAAACTAACCTCGCCAATCCGATTCTGGTGTTTTTTATGTGGACAAGAAAAAGTGGAAATCTTTATTACTAAAAATAAATCCTTATTTTTCTCTCCGTGCTCTATTACAAATTGTCTGGGCATACATTTGTATGCTTAAACGTGTCACTTTACCTCGGATATTAACTGAATCCTCCTAAGCAGCCTTTTTTTCTTAAAAGATTTTGATCACGTAACGTCTGAGCAGAATAAATCTTCTTTTCTTTTTAATTAATACCTTTTGTAAAGAGTTTTTCATTAATCACTTTCACGAACAGTATAGTATGTCGAAAAAAGACGTATTTCAAAATTTCTAGAGATTCTCGTGCCTTCCCTTTATTTTTAACTGTATTTTAAGCAGAGCTTTTACAGTATATCGGTACTACTAAAAAGGGTGGACGTGCCCAAGTTTCACCTATTATGTTCTATGTCAACGAGGCACGCAAACATGTGCATGTGACTTTTGGCGTACGAAAATGGAAAAAAGGGGTCAACACATTGGAAAACACTAGATCTGAGAAATTTGAACTTTAGGATTGATCCTTTAAGTGATTATCCTCTATGTAAATTCTTGATGAAGTTTAATCGAACAATCACACCTGTACCTGTTCAACATTGATGTTCATTCCGTCAGAACCCCCATACCTACTCCAACTCAAAGACAACCACTAGAGTCCTCAAAAAATCCTCCTGCTAAAAATTCTGTAAAAGTAATGGAAACTGTTATATTATGGGAAACTATTAAAATTCTACGGATCTATTTGCAACGACCCAGGTTACTTCGGAACTCTATTTCGCGAATGTTTTCATTCGTTCACACCTGTGAGGCAGTGTTCGGAAAAAAGTCAAAATAACAGAATATTATTCAAAAGTGCTTTAAGCAAAATCATCCTGCACTCGTGTAAACAATTGAAATTTTCACCCCGCGCTTGCGCAAGTCCTTCATCTAATCTTTTGTCTTAAAAGAAAGAAAACGTTCCATGAATATAAAATTGCTTTTAGTTCTATTAAATTTTATACTTTTAGGTAAGATAGTTGTCACCTTAGATTTAATCTATTATTTATATTGAAAATTTGCTTAACTTCGTGGTTCATCATTCATAAATATGCTTGTAAAATTCATTTCTACAAGTGAAGATTGCGGTAAGGTTTGACGTCCTCTACTCTAGCACTATACAAAGAAATTAGACATAGCGGAACCGCTCTGTCGCATCATTCTCCGCAACTGGTATATTCCATGATTAATAGACAAGACAGAGTCAAATACAAGTTTCTTACTAAGAAGCATCTTACAAGTTAGAAAACGTACTTATATTTGTCAGTCAGCCGCATCCTAGATTGCATATCTGTATTCTGTATGATAGACATTGCGGGTTAAATATACCAAAAGTTAATAATATGTTTATCGATAATCTAATAGAATTTTGTAATGTCGTTTGAGATTTAAGATGTATTGTTCATCCATCTCCTGATATGTATAAACAATATTTAAGTTCAGTGTTTTAATTACAGATGCAAACATATAGTAATTTTATAAAACGACACAAAATAAATAGAGAAAAACATGTTTATACAATCGATGTGAAGTATTAAAAGCATAGAATAAATTTAAAACATACAATTTATTTAATCTCCGTCACAACAACTGAGAGAACAAGTTGGCTGCTTTAAAAAAGCATTCAATGGGTTATGCCAAATAATTGAATTGTATGTGGGATCACACTTTGATGCAATATTTCTTGTGGTATTGACAGTTGTCTTCTTGCTTTAATGCTTCTGTCCATGTTAGTAAATTTTGTCAGTGTGTAAACAAAGCAAAAATTTTTATTACAATGTACGGTGTTATAAGTCTTTACAAGCACAGGATATAATGAATACACTATAAAATATAATCTTTCAGATCGTCTATGCAGAAATAATAAAGTATCGTAAATAGAATATTTATAACAGAACAACATAACATATATTTTAGTAAAATTTCCAGTGTACATTACATTTACTTACACATTTTACAAAGAAACCACAATATTTTGCATTTTTTGTCACGTTTCAACATTTTAGCCGGTATCCTACAGTAACAGTGGTCCAGTGATAACGCGCTGAACAAGTAATCCAAGGGTCGCGATTTCACTCCCCGCTCTTCCACTTACATTACTTAATATCTTTCAGATGAGACGTTAAACTGAGGTTCCTTATCTCAGTGCTTAACACTGAGCATGAAAAAAGAACCAGAGGCGTCATTAAAATGGGATGCTTTCTCGTCTTGCACTATCCCCAACAACCTAAAATAACTAACCTCTCCATGGGGCGTCGGTCAAATGGTCAACAGCTACCGACGATTATAAACTCAAATAGATAGATCAATACACAGTTAATTTAGCAACGCTCACATCGCCTGCTGGAATTATAATTTCTGAATTCTGCGTAATTGTTCGAATTGTTGACGTTCTAAACATTTATGTAAATGAGGCTTCATTTTCAAAATATCAAATCTAATTTTTATCAAATGATTTTAGAAGTGTAAAACATGTTTCTACCGCAAAAACAGTTGCAGAAACGCTGAATTCTGAATTGAAAGCCTTTTTTACATGAAGTATAAATTTCAATTTTATTCAATTATATGTAAATTACAATCAATTTCTCTGTTAAATTTAAACAAATCATTTACCGAAAAACGCAGACAAGTATTTGCCAATCACAATAACACAATCAGATTCAAAACATTGACGGCAACTTCCTTTATTTATTTTTAACCCTTGCTTATAAAGATTTAGAGAAATCAAATGATTGCACAGGGCCGCAAATTGGGCTCCAGATAGGATAGCAAGGCTACAGAATAAAAATGTCATAACATCTCCGGCTTCAGACGCTCTGCTGCATATTCATTTTCATTAGACGCTCTGTCGCATTTTGAACACTCGTCACTATACTACACTATATAATGAAATAAAAAGAAATACTTACAAAATTAAAAACCAACAGACAGGAGTGTTGATGTGCAGAATCGCAAATAACAATCGAACTATTTTCTAAATACGGCACACTATTTTTTTTTAAATACACACATTCTGTATTACTTCCAAAAGGGTAAACAAGCAAAAATTTAGTTCTTGCTCATCCCTCTTGCAATGAAAAAAACATCAACAACAACTTCTAACAGATGTTTTAATAGATTTTTCAGCATTCAGAATTAAACTCCTTTCATTCATTTGTTTGTCTAATTAGTGTTAGTACAAAGGCGGCTTGAAAACTTGGCTACCTTTGTACTTAGCACAAAAAACTGATTCAAACATGTTTCTTTAAGGTAAACACCCTGTGATTGCTACTTGCACTTTGTCAGTTGGAATTTTAAAAAAATAGATAAAGACAATGCCCTTTCCTCTTCTTTTCTAGCACAAATAGAATTAAACATTATTTTTATCACCTAAAAGTGATTATTATGATGCTAAAAATGTTTTCGAGCTTCCATAACTAATAATTAATGCATTTTCGGTTTGATGTACGCACATTTAAAGTATTTATCTAATTTAAGTCATCAAGAGCTCAGTCTATGTTCCCTGCCTATCATTAATGCCATTGATGTTTCTTCAACGGTTTTTTAGTGTTTTTTTCGACAAATAGTATCAAATATTCAAACGCACAACCCCTAAGAATATCTCATATATCCTTTATGATTTATTTATTTTCTTGGTCTCTGTCAAATGAGGTCCCTTTTAGCTATATCGATTCTTCGGTTAAATGAATTCTTAAAAGGTCAATGTCACAGTTGTGTAATATTGCACTTATGATCTCGTTTCGTATCTGTGTGATTCCAGGTAAAGTCACTGGCAATCACCTTTTTACATAATATTACAGGTGCATCATCAATCTCTTGTACCGTCTACAAATAGGACTGCTGACAGATATATTATATACTGTATGCACGTTGTTTCAATAATACTTTAATAGAAAATCTTCGACTTATCATCTTTTTAGCCAGTTTTTTTAGACAACGAGAGCTGTTAATCAGAATTATTACATTGACCTTTCCTTTTCTCTGACCAGATTACCTTCTGTAACATAACTTTGTCGGTTAATAGAGAACTTTATGAACGACTCTCCTTTAAATTTATTTTCTTAATTTCCCTCCAATATCTTTAGTTACACTTGTTATATAAAGACTTGGTTTTCAGTTACCTTACCATTTTGCATAAACTGTCTGGAGATTTTGTTTTGTAGATCAAGGTGAAGTTCACTTTACATGTTTTGTTCTACTGTATGGAAATAAAATACAACTATACCTTTAAACTAAAAAGAAGTTTATAGTAATGTTGCTTAATATGCTGCTGCTTCATCCAGTCGATATGATAGATGATTATATTTTAATCATTAAAACATTTTCCTTAATATTAATCAATAAGATAATTAGTGTTTGATATCTTTTTACAAGATTCTGCTTATGTTGAATATATACAGCTTACTAGAATCCTTGCTTCGTGTCATTGTCGTGTTTCTTGTATTTATCATTTATTTGCAAATCGATTTTTAACAGTCTTCCATCAGTTAGAAAAACTCACAAAGGTAAAAAACTTTAAACACTGATACGTAAGTAACCGGACTAAAGTACAGTCGTTTCATTTGATCATTTACAGACTGGACAAAGTTTATATATACTAATATATGATACCATTTCGACTTAAAATCAGAGAGAAACGTTGATGAGAATTATGCAAATGATGTAAATATTTCTTGCATGCTGGTTTTGCAACAGACACAGAAATTGCTATAAATTTTCCAATGAAAAGGTTACATGTATTTGTCTTTTTCATCTTAATTTGAAAAGAAAAATGATGAAACCCCTACAATTATATGATTTATATAGATTCATGACTATATGGCGTTTTAATGGCAGCAACAAGACTATTATGTCTCTATTTTTGGCAGCCTTTGCTATCATAATAAAATAATGGTTAAAATAAGTATCTATTTGATGTGCATACATTTCTTTTTTATATAGAGTATAAATTTACAAGAGGATGTCATTGTATTTCGAAAAGTAATACAAATCATAAAACTTGAATGGTTGAACTTTTCCAGTTGACAAGTAAGAGCTAAGAAGATAGCTGCAGTCGCATTACCATGTAAGGATACAAATATGACACACACTTTATAGATTTACAATAATTCTTAGTTCTTATTTTGTTATTTTAAGCATTTGTCTATGCACAGTGATTTAAAAAAAACTAAATTTCGTCACACCTTTTCTATAACGTCAAATTAAAATGTGTATTTATAAAAAATATCAAGTCAATTCTTATCAGCTTAAATTAATTGGAAAGTTTGAATTATCAAGTCAGTTTGCTGCCAAATATGATTTTCTGAGCGATCTATATTTTCATCATGACAGCAGTCTGGTAATAAATCGATGATATATTTATTTTGAAAGAAAATTATTTTTTTCTTTTTAGGCGTAGCTGTCTAACCTAACTTTGAATTCACCACCCAAGCAAGTGCACCAATCGGCTTTTGTGGCTTATATTGATATATACACGCCTAACTTCATTTAACTGATTGTTCAATTGTTAATTTTGAAAAAGAGTATTTTCGTTACGGTGCTGCCAACATTAATCCCCCCTTCTCTCATGTTAAGAGAATATGACAGTGTCAAAACGTACAAATATAAATGTTTGTCCTTTTTATCGTTTTGATAAAGGGGACTACATCATGAAGGATGTAAGTTTTAAGGTGATTCATTTTAAGGAATAAACGAAACGCTTTAAAGTCATCCAAAAATATTTATAAAATGGATGTGTATTGTTGATTTGATATTGCTACGCATAATGACTAATTACAGACAAACACCAGAAATAACTTCACGCCATTCTCTAGGTAATAACTTCACAAATAACATTCTCTTGTATCGATAGATTCTTTAACCTTGAGCACAGAACTGCATTTGAATAGCTTTACCTCATTTGCCTCAAGTCTACTGGAGATCATTTAACGCGTATTCAATTAATAAATGCTCTAGTCCTTATAATCATCCAAAGACATATGTTGAAACACGACAATTGAACATAGATTTCCGTTTCTAAAATAGTCCATGTCGAGTGAGTTTTATACAGCTAATAGAAAGAAACAAAAATTATGATGTTAGAATTACAGTATTTCGATAAACAAAATCTCTATCATCGAAAAAGCTTATATCTAATTTGTTTACACTTACCTTCTTGCCAATCAGACTTTGGTATTTTTATGTTTACAACAAAATGTGGAAGTCCTCATTACTCAAATCAAATCATTGTATTATTTTTATATCTCCAGACTCTATTACAATTTGGCTTGACATACAATTGTATGCTTAAATGTATTACTTTACCTCTAGTATTATGTGAATCTTTTTTTTACAAAATTGTGATCATGTCACGTCTGATCAACACTGGTACACACATGGGTCTGAAAAGAGATTTAATGTTTTTTAACTTTACACTGGATTCTCGCTGGAGCAATGTTAGTTCACACACATATTCAAAATAGAGGCTCCGATGGAAACCATGTACCTGTCCCAATTCTCACACAACTACTGCCATACCCTTAAATTTGCTTAAACTACTAGATCCGTGTTATTTGTTTTACCAGAACTTTTGATCTCAGTTAGTACTTTTCTTTGTTTCAGACATAGCTTTAATCCTTTTATATTTTCATTTTCGATGACTATCAGTTATTTCATTTTGTCGAGATCTGACATTATGTTTCTTCAAGCAATTCAACATAAATGTTTCAGTCTGTAGGACATATGTGTCGTAGAAAGTGATTTTGGTGTTTATTGACATTGACGTAGTTAGCGAGAAGAAGCGAAATAGATTGCCGCCATATTTTTGCTAAAATTGATCTGTTATCACACGAAAACTCCGCTTTACAAATGGTTTATAATGGTTTACTATCAAGGAAACACCCTTAATGCACGAATCTATCCCTCTGAATGCTGATTTGGTTGCTGCATTTAACCTTTAATATAGTAAATTTTACAAGAAATCAATATTATACGTGACCGATTGACGTCATTAAATGATGCAAGTTGTATCCGTGTAAAAATCTGTGTTGAATTTTCAGTTTACTTACAGTAACTTTTGACTTTTTGATTGATTGCTTTCAAATGATGTTGTTATGAAATTTTAAGTCGAGCATATGAAGTGTGTTAGTACGCTTTTTTCAAATGAATTTCACCAATTGAATAAGAATTCTGAACTTTGTCAGCTGGAAAAATATGGATAAAGATAATGCCTTTTCCTCTTTCAGAAGTAAAAATATCGAACTTAACGAAATAATTTATTGAAACAGCATGTAACGTGTTTACGCAATAGGTTTCCATGGAAATCTGAATTGCTAATCAAATGCACTTTTATCTTCGTCTGCATGCTTCTAGTTTTTCCAACAAAATTTAAGCGCATGACGTCCGTCAGTGAGCAAACCTCTTTCTACAGCTGTCATCCTATTGAAATGAAACAAGCTACATTTCTACATTTTTCGTGAGGCTCATAACTCTTTTATTGTAATATTCAGTTTATTTGGTTTGATGGATGTACATTTTGAGAATATTTTTCAAGTGGATCGGCTTAGTCATTCAGAGCTTAGACCAAGCATTAATGCCGTTAGCAGACTACCATTTTCGTTTCTTCAGCAGGTATATTTAGTGCTTTTATCGACAATGCCAATACCCAAAATCATCACTTAGATGTCCTTTATTCTAAATGAATTATGTTTCTGGTCTCTTTTAAATAACGTCTTTTTTTAAGTTGGACCGATGTTTTCAGTTCTTTTCCATTCAGTTAAACGTTTTTTTGACCTATGTAAACAAGAACAACTCGAAAATGAACAGTATATCAATGTGAAACACTCCTAAGGATATTTTTTCTTTTAAAAGTATTTTTAAAACGAAAGTATATGAACACATTTAGCTCTGTTACGCTTTAATGATCACGTGACTCAGACAAGCGCTCTCGATCCAGCCTCATTGTAAACAAGCAAGGTTGACTCAACAAGCTCTTCATCATCAAAATTCCAACGGGTTGAGACGCGATCCTAAGATTTCTTTGTAAGAGCTCTTGATCCCGGGCTAAAATTGGTTCCGACCACGAGACGCATTTTAACCATTGCATGCATGCGTGGGTATCGAAAAAATTGATATTGGAATGATATTGCAAAGAAAAGAAAGCGCAATTCAGGCAAGAAAAGTTCGTGAAAAGAGAAATCAAATCGACATTTAGGTTACCGTCGGGTTCAGTTCAGATCAAATAGAAGCAAGTTCTGTCTATAATATTTGGACATACTGTCATTTAAGTAAATCGTAACAGTGACTACAATTGTACTAATGATTTCGTATCGTATTCGAACTTTTCCGAGAGAACGGCTGATTTGTCCAGAGCTCCTTTTACTTTCCATACTTATCATTAACGTGTTAGCATGTCATGTCTTCATCGGGCGCTTCATCTGTCATGACTATCAGTATGTTTACTGTTATAAGTAACTGTTATAGAAATTTGACACAATCGTGTAGCTGTGTTTTTAAGATTTGACGTTCTCTACAATAGCACTATACAAAGAAAAAGACACCATGTCGCGTGCTTCTCTGCATATTTTATAATGTATGATTGATACGCAATGCAAAATGCAATAAGTATTTTGCATGTTAGAAAACTGACTTATCCTCACCAGTCAGCCACATCCTACAGATTTATTCTGTATTCTGTATGATCAATAGACATTGCAGGTTAAAATACACTAAAAGTTAAAAGCATTTTGTATCTGATCGATGAAGTCGTATAGATATGTGCAGCGTTATTATTTAAAAGCTCATTTTAAAATCTTTGGATTTATTTTGAGATCTAACTTGTGTTTTTGTGCATCCTATGATGTGTAAAAACAGCATTTTTCATGTTCAAGGTTTTAAATACAGAGGCAAAACATGCAGACGTTTTATAAAACGATACAAAATAAATGGAGGAAAACTTATTTATACAATCGATGTGATAAAATAGAAGCTTAGAATAAAGTTATAAATAAACTTTAAACATTATATTTATTCTTCATTACAATATTGGAGAGAAAAGGAAATGCACCGAAATGCTGGTGTGAGGAATTTCTGATCACATTCGAACTGCAATTTTCATTTGGCACACTGAATCACAGAGTCCTTGATTATCTCGCTTTGAATAACAACTTATCAATAAGTTGATAAAACATTCTTTAAATCGGGTGTTGCAATGAAAATAAATCAAAACTGAATATTATTACAGTTTTGACCAGTCTTTGAACAGTATGCTTAAGATATCTTAAGAAATACTACTACATTCTTTTTCAACTAACTATATGATAAAAAATGATGCTATATCTCTGTTAATTTGAGTTCAGTTTTAGGACATTTGCACTGACGTACGGATTTTCTACGACTTCTCAGAAAATAAATGTTTCGATTTTAAAAACATGGGAGAGATGATTTATGCTTTATAAAGGATTGTTCGTATTTGAAATTTTAAAGTAACAGGAGGCTGCAAAAATTTCAGGAATATTTAAAAGAAATGTTCAATTTCTGTTTAATTTGCCAGACATGAATCCTACTAGTTCAAAAAATGATTTTCTGGTGGTTTTCTAATTCCGCAAAGTACATGCATTTATCATTAGAATAAACGTTTATATAAAGATGTAAGAAATGCGTCTTGGTTACTTTATTTTACAAAAAGTAGCTTCAAATGATAGGAAGTATTTCAAATTTTTGAAAATACACAGAAAACGAAAGAAATGCCATTTTTCTAGTTATCTTCACAACAGAGATAAATCGAGAAAAACACTGTTGCTCGAAAGACACCAAAAGAGAATATGAAGTCGATGCATCTTAATGAGAGGTCACTTAGCTTTATCAGCACGAGTAATATAACTGCATCAAAAGATTAATCCTGATAAAGCCATAGGGATTTTGTTTTCTCTACCACAGACAGAAATTGTATTAAGCCTTACTTATGGAAAAAACAAGAACTGAATAAATTTGTGTCTGATGTTTTCCTGACGTCATTCCAAATCATCTGCACTAGAAATTCCCGACAATTCTTGGCCTGATGCATAGCTTTTTACGGACATAGTAAAATATATATCAGGATGTTGACAAAATGTGTTCTATGAAAAAGAATCATACGGAGTGTCAACACTTTTTCTCTAAATGTGTCTATTATGAGTGCAGTCACCTGCTGTATGGTTTAAAAATATGGTATTGAGGTAAAAAGGTTTATGTAGTCATAATCTCTCTGTTACTTATGACTTTAAATGAAAAACCATACCCTATTCTCATTATTCATTGCTCATTGAACAGTTATAATAATAATGGTATTTCAAGAGAAAAAAGATTAAACATACTTGAGTTCGTTTTTGGTACTACAAGCAGACATGAAACATGCACACAATATACCGACATCTAAAAAAACACTAGGCATGTTTAACGACAAACTTGCAAAACGGTATCTGCAGTTAATAGTAGAGAATGGTAGAACTATTTGAAAAAATGTGTTAGCAAATAGACTTCAAACTGATTTCGACTTTTCTACCAACAGCTCATAACAGTAGTTCAAACGTATTGACTTTTCATCGATTAAGGAAGTAAAATATAAAACAGCATTCGTCGTCTTTCGTCGAAGAGCATATATCTTGTCGCTGAGAGGTTATAGCGTTTTTTTTCATCTACCCGTACCTGAGTGTGGTAGCGTACTGGTGTTTATACTGACTGAATCGTTACAAAAACACACCTTACAGATTATTTTTACTTAAAATCAGTAATGTGCTACGAACTATTATGAGGGGACTGCAAAACTGAATGAATTAAAAAAATACCATCTTCATATGAAATGATCATATTAAGTGAATTGTGCATATACTGTGCAATTTTTCATTTCTTTTCCTATGTTATGTATAAACAATATAAAGGTCTTCCTTTGCAAGTCTTGTTGATAAGACAGGTTGGCTGCATAAAAACATCCAGTGGATTATGCCAAATAACTGAACTGTACAGGTGATTTCATCTTGATGTAATTGTTTTTGCGATACTGATAGTTGTCTTCTTGCATTATTTTTTGAATACTTCTGTCAATGTTAGTAAATAATTTTAGAGTGTAAACAAAGTTATCAAGTAATTTTATTACAAAATATAATACGTCTTAACAAGCACAGAATATATGTAAACTCCACTATGATCATCTAATTTCATGATTAATCAAAAATTGTAAATAAAGCTAAAACGGGAAAAATATTAAAAAGAGAACAACATGGCAACTTTAAATTTTAGAAAACTTACATTTCCAATGTATTATAAATGATATTCACTTATCAGTGCTATACACTGAATGTAGAAAAGAACCAGAGGTGTCATTAAAATGGGATGTTTCTGTATCTTGCACTATCCTTAACAACCTCTAATAACTAACTTCTTTATGGGGCGTCGGTCAGATGAGCAACAGGTACCGACGATAAATAAGCTCAAACAGGTGGAGCAAAACACAGTCATTTTAGCAACGCTCACATCGCCTGCCGTCATATAGGGTTTTCTAAAGTCTAGGAAATTGTTCAAATATTTACGTTTTAAGAATTTATTTGAAAGATGTTTCATTTTTAAAAAATTAAATCTAATGATTTTATCAAATGTGTATAGGAGTGTGAAGCATACTTCTACGGCAAAAATGCCATTGTCTGAATTATAAGTCTTGTTGTATGTGAAGTAAATAAATTTCAGTTTTGTTGCTGTTGTCATAAAAATTATGCAAAATGGCATATTAATTAAAATTAATTTCTCTGTTAAATTTAAACATATCATAAACATAAAACACAACAATTTTTGCCAGTCACAGTAACAATCAAATTTAATACAATAAATGCAGCTTCCTTCATTTTGAACATTCGCTAACAAACATTTAGAGAAATCTAAGGATTGCACATTAATAAAAATCAGGGACGCAAGATAGGATCGCATGGCCGTAGAATAAGGATGCCCGAAAATCTCCGGCTCCAGACGCTCTGCTGCATGTTCATTGTCAATGACGCTCAGTCGCAGTTCAAAACCTCGCCACTGTACTGGGTGATGTTCAAAGGGCCGTAACTCCAAAAAAGTATTTTTTTCTTAGTTATTTTTATTTTTCTAATTCTATGGACAAAATATGTGTAAAATATGTAAATTTAAAAATAACATGTCTTTTGCATTTAACAAAAGAAACATTTGGACGCGTCCTTGATACATGGCTCGACATTAATTTTCGTCTCACTATTTGTCTTGACCTAAACATCAATCAAAAAGTATAGAGCTTTTTAATGAAAAAAAAGTAATCTTTACATCTCATCAAATTTTTGGGTGCGCTGTAGTAAACAAAAAGTATCTCTCAAATAGCCTGAGCAGACGACCGTAAAAAATACTGTAGAACATCATGTTACAGTGTCAGTTATAATTGTAAAGATGATAAAAATTACATTAGAAGTATAAGATTACTGAACCAAATGGATGGGTTTTCATTACGAGCATCACTCTTTATTGTACTAAAGTTTTTTTTGTTTTTTTTTTGTTGTTTTTTTCAGGCCCCTTTTACAGGGTAACCCCATTTATTCACAATAAACACAACAAACAACATTCATAAAATAAAATTAATACATATCTAGAATCTAGAGTCAACAGAAATACAAGTATTGCCAAATTTGATGAGAAAAAAGAAGAGAATTACCCTGAAAAAAGACCTAAACACACACACACACGCACACACACACACACACACACACATGGATACATGCTAAGAAACGTTCAAACCTATAATCATTTGTATAAATCAAAATAATGTTTTTTTTTAAATAACACAAGCCTAATTTATTTTTAAAGAGGGGATTTTGTATATATAAATAAATGTTAAAAAAAGCATCATACATTATTTTGGCTGCTTGAAAATTTTTGTGGAATGAAATTTGTAAAGCAGCATTCAGCATAGTGTTGCACAACTACATTACAATAACTAAATTAAATAAACAAATGTAGTGAAACAAGAAAAAATTATGTTCCCAGACCAATTATTGTCTTAAACAAAGATTCAAATTTATTTATAAATGGTATCAGTTTTTCTGATTGAAAAGCTATTTCTTTATTTACATTGAAAAGGTACTTTATATAAGCCTTTATACCATCAACTGATGGATGTAATTTAGACATTTTGCATTTATAGATATACATTTTCACATAAATCAAAAGAAGGTTTTCTGCATTTAATTCTTTTTCTCTCAAACCAAAAAGTATACCATGCTCATTAATTGTTAAAAAAGCTTCCACTGATCTAAAAATATTTTTATATAAATTTTGAATTTTCCTACATCTCCAAAACAAGTGCTCAATTGGTTCTGTCTCCCTTGAACAAAAAGTGCATAATGAATTTTCTCTTTTACCAATATTAAATAATAACTCATTGGACCTAGCACTCTGTGCAATAACCTTATTTGAAACCATTGTACTTTAGAGTCAGATGTGATGTTAAAAGGTAAACTATAATATATTCTCCAGTCATCCTGTCCAATTTTACAATGAAGTCTTTCAGACCATTTTTTTGACTGGGAGGTAATTCTGTGCTTTTTGGGATAAAGCTGGTGTATAGTTCTTTACAGCCTTTTTGGTTTATTAGAATATATTTCATAAAAGGTGGGAAGATTGGCCTTTGTAAATGTACTATTTGTTTATGATCTTGGTTGCATTTCTTTAAGAATTGCTTTAAGGAATTAATCATACCAGTATATGTCAGATAATTTGCATTTAAGTTGTATTTTTTATTAAATTCTTCAACAGTCATGAATTCTTTACAAATTGGTTTGTGAACATCACAAATGTATTGGACTCCAGCCTCAAACCAAGATTTAAGAAAAACACTCTTATTGTCAGTAAGTATACGGTGATTATAGAATAATGGTATGTTACAAGTTTCATAAATGTTAATATTCATTGATTTTATTTCAATTAGATTTGCAAAAGCTTCCATTGTATCTTGCCAAAAGCTATTTAACATTTGCTTGGCTATTTTATCAATATAGTGTTTACAACAGTGAAAAAACTTTTGCATATCAATATACTCAAATATTATAGATGACCAGATTCCCCCATTAGTAAGTCTTCTTAACCATGTCAACTTTAGGGCTTTTATGAATGCCATCATATTGATCATTTTTAAACCACCATCACAGTATTCTCTCACTAAAATACTTTGTTTTATTTTAACATTTCCTTCCCAAATAAAATCATAAAAAAGCCTATTAATGAGTATTATTATATCTTGGGGTGGATTTGGTAAAGATGTAAAACGATGAATAAAAATAGGAATTAGAAGTGTTTTAATAACTGTAATTTTACCAATGGGTGTCAATATTCTTCTTTTCCAGTATGATATACAATTTTGCACTGCTTTGATTTTGTCTGTATAATTTATTCTAATCATTTTAGACAGATCTACATGAAAAGTAATTCCTAACATTTTAAATGTTTGCTGATTCCAATTTAATTTCCATCTTGTTTTTATGCTATTGCTGCTAAATTTATTCTTTCCTATCCAAACAACACAAGTTTTTTTTCCAAATTTACCCGCAATCCAGAGATAGAAGCATAATTTATAAGGACATTCAGAGTTTCATCTTAACTTTTTTTGGTACCATCTAAGATTAAAGTTGTGTCATCTGCAAACTGTGAAATTTTGAATTCATTATTATTAATTGTAATCCCTTTAATTATTTTACTTGTCCTTATTTTCAAAGCCAGTACTTCTGCACATAGAATAAAAATATAACATGACCTTGACGGCAACCACGCCCTATTTTGATGAAACTTGAAAGAAATCCACATTGGTTAATTGCGGAAACTGAATCTTGATATAATATTTTGAACCAGGTTCTTATTGAAGGTCCAAAATTAAAAAAAGGTTAAAGTTTGTTGTACGAATTTCCATGATAATGAATCAAATGCCTTTTCAAAATCTATCAATAATAAGAGGCCATTTATATCATGTTCTTATATCATGGTATATTGCATTAAATCATAAATTAATCTCGTATTTTCTCCAATAAATCTACCCGGAATAAAACCTGTTTGTTCCTTGCTTACTAAAAAGTCAAGAACACTTTTAATTCTATTTGCTATACAGCCAGATCCTATTTTATATACTGTATTCAATAATGTAATTGGTCTCCAATTTTTAATAAACAATCTAGATTTATTTTCTTTTGGTATACAAGTTATTATGCCCTGCGTTTGAGTATACGATAATTTTCCAGAATTGTAAGCATGATTAAGAGCCCTGACAACAAAGTGTCCAAGTTTACCCCAAAATACCTTAAAGAAATCTGCTCCAAAACCTGTTGTGCCTGGGCTTTTATTATTTTTCATGTTGACAAGAACCTTACTTGCTTCTCTATATGTTAATAAACCTTCAATATCCGAAGATTTAATATTTGAAAGCTTTGGTGCATCAATATTACTTACAAAACTAGAAAAATCAACTTCAGAATCATTTTCAGGCTTCTCTTCAAATACATTTTTATAAAATGCTTCTGTTTCTTTCAGAATCAAGTTTTGTTCATTAATCAATGTTCCATCATCACACTGTAGCTTGTTAATTGTTTTTGATGTGTAATAATGTTTTTCTAAATTGCAAAAATATCTACTTGGTTTTCCCCCTCCATAATATTTTGAACTCTTGATCTAATAATAAAGCCTTCTAATTTTTTTTCTTGAAATACTTTTAGTTCCTCTTTTAATAACTGGAGGCTTTCTAAAGTGTCATCATTTAAGTTAGATTCTATATTTTCTTTTTTATTGAGTAATTCTTGTTCTAGTTTAGAGTTTTCTTTCCTTTTATAAGCTGCATAAGATATTGATTGTCCTCTAATTTCCATTAATAATACATCTAGAAATAATTGATCATCTACTGTAAATTGCAAATTCTCATCAGAGACTCCTTTTATATTTTCTGCACTGTAAATAGGAATTGCATATTGCAATTTTATTTCATCAATCTTTCTATTTATTAATTTTAAAAATTCAACATCTTTAAGCAATGAATTATTGTGTTTCCACAGACCTTTTCCATGTTTAAAGTTGTTAAATTTAAAATCTATAACAATACAGGATTGATCTGACTGCACACTTGGTAGTATTTCGCATTTATTTATAAAAGTATAAGAAGAACTTGAAACCAAAAAGAAATCTAGTATTGCTTGTTGAAGCGGATTAGATCTTCTCCAAGTAAATCCATTTAAATTTGAATGAAACGCTCTAAATGGATCTATTAAATCCTGATCAGATATGTAGTTTAAGAGTTTTTCTCTTGCATTTTTGTTGTTTACATATTTGTAGTTATAATAATCCATTCCTTGATCTATAATAAAATTAAAATCTCCACAAAATTTTCCACAATGTCAAAAATGTTTTGATAGAATTCAGGATTGTCAAGGTTAGGCCCATACAAATTTATTAAAGTAATTCTATTTTCTTCGATTGACAAATCTAAAGCCACAAAATTTCCGTCCTGATCAAAAGATTTTTTATTTATTTTAAATTCAAAGTTTTTTCTGAACAAAATTGCTGTTCCCCTGGAATTCGAAGTTCCGTGGCTGAAGAAACATCCCCCATCCCATTCCGAGTATATATTCTTTTGTAATTCTGGAGTAAAATGAGTATCTTGCAGACAAAATATGTTACCATTTAGACTCTTTAAGTATTGGAAAACCCGAAGTCTTTTTTTCATACCATTCAGACCTCTACAATTCAGAGATATTATTTTAATACTCATAATACAGTTCTAAGAGACTCTGGACCTCAAGGACCTTATATTTTGTAGATAATAGGCATACACATGTATATAAAAAGTAAGAAAAACATAATAACATTCTAGAAAAACAACATTTTGATTGAACAGAAACACACCTTCACATACCAACAGAGTAAGAAACAACAACAACGTATAGAAACAGAATGGAATACCCCTCTGGTACACCAGTCCATTCTATCAGGTTCTCTTTAGAAAAATAAACCACAAAAACCTGTTTTACCTAACAATAATGGAAAGAAGGCCACTTCACATTTGATGGTTATTCTTCAGGCTGAAAAAGGGACATTACCGCAGGTCTGAAATAGTTTGTACGAGCGGCTTTATTATAGATAGTGTCGCCTGATTTGCGACTAATTTCAAAAACTATTTTATTGCGCAACACACCACCACAAAAACTGTTTCCCGAGTGAATGTATATCTCACCATATTATTGTTATATTATATATATTATATTATTATACTGCCTAGTATAGTTAGTATTGACTTTTGGCAGTAATAAGTTGAAGTTTTTCAAAAGTGTAACTAGAGCTCGATTTTTGACATTACAAATGGTGTTATATTAAGAAAGGGGAGTAATCACGGAATGCACTATGTCACAGTTAAAAAATGTGAATACGGCCTGGTTCGTGTTTAAAGGCGAAGCGGCTACACGTTATTATTTGCATAACTGAGATATAGATACGTTCGTTTATATAAACATCAGGATATTGTCCACTTCAATAGAGCCATAAGAAGGTGCATAACACAAAATACACAATGTACACATAAGTCAATACAAGACCAATTCTATCTTGTTAAATTACATAACATGCAGTCTAACAAAACACACCTTTAGTGACTGATTTCACGAGACGGAGTTTTTAGTGAAACCGCCAATTTAGCTTGTGCTGGTGTCTTTCTTTCAGGCCAAGGCTTACTAATCCAAAAGTCAAAGTCTTTGAACAGTATCTGTTTGGTTTTCACAGATGCTTTACCATCATTACCAGTCTCTTTGAACGCGGCAAAAATTTTCCCGTCGACATGCCAGCAACTGTCCACTGATTCAGGTTCCTTTATTCGAAGGGATGGAAGAACTTGTTGATTAGTCCATGTCAGATCATGATTTATAAAAAAACCTGTACCTTTGAGTACTTTTGTATTTTTCATTAAATCATTTTTTTTCTGGCGTCTCACAAATTTGACAATAACTGGTCTGTTCTTGTTTTCTGTCCACTTTCCCAGTCGATGGGCAATATCTATATCGTTTATTGTAACATTGGCATTTAGGTTTTCATTACATATCTTGAGCACCTTCTCAGTGGTTTGTAGTGATGTTTCTTTGGCATCGTCATCAGGCACCCCCTGTATTCTAATATTGTTTCTTCTGCTGTATTGCTCGGCATCGTTTTTACTGTTTTCAAATTCAGCAGAGTCACGTTTTAAATTTTCTTTTAATTCAATGTTATTTTGTCTCAAAATCTCTATCTCTCTGTAAAAGTAATATTGGTGTTTGATACTCACCTACAATGAGCAATCCAATATTATTATTCAATAAGCTGTCAAATTGCATTATCATGTATGTTCTGTAAAGCATACCTGTCTATTCTTAACACTGTTATGTTAATGATTATTATTCTTTCAAATAAATAAAACACATGTTATGCCTTTCTGTGCAAATAAATAAGAAATATAGTGATCATCGATTGCAATTGGCGTTGCCATAATCCTCCTCACTAAACTTTCTCTTCGTCCTTCTCCAGTGAAAATACCGATATTCTAATCTAAAACACTCTCATCTTCGTCTACAGGCTTCTTGTTTTTCGAACAAAATTTAAGCATGATTGTCATTACATTTCAGGTATGTCTTCAAAGCGCATGACGTCATTTCATACGCAATGGTCTTCCTACGGTTTTCATCCTATTTAAGTGAAAGTTGCTACACAAGTCTACATTTTCGTGAGACTCGTAATATTTCGTTCACTTGGTTTAATGAATTGTGCATGTTGGGTATATTTTATTTTTAAGGTAGGCATGCTAAGTCATTTAGAAGTCTGACTACGTCTCATACCTATCATTTATGTCGTTAGCAGACAACCCTTGTTGTTTCTTCACCGAGGATATTTAGTGTGTATTTTTTCGACTATGTCAAATGGCCAGACGCATACCCTAAAATCATCACTAAGATGTCCTTTATTTATAATAAATTACTTGATATCTCTCAAATAATGTCTTTTTAGCTATATCGATTATTCAGTCAATAAATTGTGAAACTGTCAGCGGCATAATTACTTTTAATTGTACTAATAATTTCGTATTGTATCCTTACGATACCGGTTTAAGTCTCACAATAGCTTTTTCACATATATTATTACAAGCGCATCAACAATCTCTTGTAACGCCCCCTATTGTTTGAAGACTTGGATAAAAGGTAGCATTTGGCATACTTAAAATTCTGATTGCTTTTGGAGTCATTAGAAAGGTTCCTGTACACGTTTTCCACTTTTGAAATAAATTGCATCATTACATTTTCACCTAGTAGAAGGAGGTTTGTTGTTTTAAAGGATAAAAGTGTCGCTAATTTATTCAAGTGAAATTATAGATGCTTGTATTAATAAAATGTATAAATTTTCTTAAATATTCTTCATGCAGACCATTTTAGTGCTTGATCTCTTTTGACAACATTTCGCTCTATGTTCAATGTACTAACACAAGCTTACTACAACACTTTGGAAATGTTATTGCTCAAATTGTTTATATTACTGAAATCCTGGTTTCCATTTGCTATTTAAGAAATAATAAGTATCCAGGCGTGGTTTATCGTAGAATAACCCACTTTTTGAGTTCTTATGTGTAGGAATATATCACTACGGCATTCGTGATATATTGTTTCGCATAAGAACGAACAACGTGGGTTATTCTACGATAAACCACAACTGGATACTTATTATTTCGATTCTAAAACGACCAAACAACAAATCACATTGTGAAATATGTGTTAACTACTTCTTACGATCGTAGAAACACTCGCGCGGTACGCCCTGGGTTTGGCCGTTGTAATTTCCTCCCTCGATATATGTAAGAGTTGACTTCATAAGTTGATCTATCCAATAAATGAACAAATAAATAACACACTTTTCATCAGTTGATAATTTCTTTTTTATTTCGAATTAAAATTGCAATTTACTAATAAATTAAATGTTCAAACAAATAAAAGATATTCATGTTCTCAGATGCTAAAAATAGCATATGTTACAAGGTCGCTTACACAAAAGTCGGCATACGTGTGTGAATTGTAGCAAATACTGTGTTACATGACCATCAAATTTCTTGTCAATCACCCTCCAGTCCCCTAAACCACGGCGAATTTCACAAATTGTGCCCATTCTAAGTAAATTGGCTTTTTGTGCCTTTTTGCAGCCGAACTTTGTTGTTGTTGTACGCCGGTAATACTACGATTCTATTTACAAACATCACGTGACTTTCATTCATAAAAATTTTTATACGTGGGGTGACGGCGGTTCACGGAACAGCTAAAACAACAAGCGCACGTGCGTGGTATACTGCAGGATAACCGAGTTTATTTAATGACGCAAATCTCGGTTGTTTCCGTAAATAACGATGTTTGCCGGTGTGAAGGCGCCACCTACGCACATGTTTCATCTGCAAATCAAAATGGATGTAACGTATGCCCTGATTCAATGGGAATACTTATGTACGAGTCGACACGAGGACAATTTGCACACCCAAGAAAGACAAGTTTGGGTACTTCGAAGGAGAAGAAATCACCAAGAAGTTCAAAAACAAAATATTCAGTGCGATGATCTGCGAGCTACATCGTAAGTATCTACGTGGGTGCGGAACGATATTGAAAGTTCCCGGGGTCTTCTCGTTGATTTGCACCCCTTACGATTTGAGCCATGCATTTAGTTAAGATTTAATTTAATTACTATCATGTTTTTTTTCAAAAACTGTCGAAATAAATAAACTTATTTATAAATAACACGAAAACACTGCTGGTCCTGTGTCAGACTCAGACTGATGCCTTCTCATCAATTCGTGCTTTTCATTGCATTCTCTTTTACCCCGAAAGCAAGACAACATATTGGTGACTCTTTATGATGAATCAAATTGAGTTTAATTTTTTAAGTGAATGGAGGAATCCTTATTTATACAAATCCGGCACAATTATTATCATTCTATCAAGTACTTCATTAAAAAGATTTTTTCCCAGAATAAATCAGTAATCGACATTTGTAGTCTATTCTCTTTACCAGAGAAAATCTTGAATGTCGAGGTCACCATTTACTAGGATAAAACTTCTATCCGTATACATGAAAATGTAAATAAATCAACAAAGCATGTGCTCGAAACCAGTATACAATGACGTTATCATATGAAAAGGAACAAAATTTCTTTCCTCAATTTCTTGGATACATCGTGACAGTATAATTACAATGAATAAAGGCTTTTAGACCGTCATAGTTTTCATTATGTAAAATAAATAGGTTATTTTCTAGTAAAAATGACATTTTTCCTGGCAGATTAATTTTGATGTAATTGGCATCAATTTGAAAACAAAGAGTTTAAGTGCTTAAGCAGACTTTCGGATTACACCAGTAATAAGCAACCACCGATAAATAGTACATTGACGATATTGCCAGCATTCCTCAAAAATGCACTGCAATTTAATATAATTATTACGTAATTAAACCTGCTTTTTAAGCATGGTTTATTTCATGGAGATGAAAGTAACTGTTTGAACACTTGCTGTTATTTTGGATACAACATTAAGTTGTAAAATATTAATTTGATAGGGCACCTATCGATGAGAAGGCTAAGATCAGTGGTCCCGAAATTTCTGACCGCCTGACATGTCTGGTAAAATTTCATTCGGTCTGTTAAAAATATTGAAGTTTTACAACAGACAAGGGAGAGTATGTTTTTTCGGTCTGGTAAATGCTGTCAGAGTCTGTAAGATCCATGAGAAAAGGTATATCCGTTATTATAATTTTTTTTAGCTAGACTACCCTAATTTGTTAAAATTTTGATTTATTATAAAATAAGCAGCCCCATTAGAAAACCAGGCTAGTGCAGAAAATGATATCACCAAGAAAATGCTTTTCGATTTTGACGTCAAGAAGCGATTTATTCAGGTCAACACTTTCTGCATAGGAACAGTAACTCTTCATTGAAAAGGTTTGAGTTTTAGCCATTTGTCACATTTATTGGGAATATAACTCTTAAATATTATCTAAGGTATCGATATAAAACTAAATAGTCAGTGCATAGATATGTGAGGGGTCATACAGATTTGGTGTTGACAAATTTGCTTCAATCAAGTGATTAATATCACACGGCAGAGCGGGGGATATCAGTTCAACAAATATGTTCGGCTTTAACTTCTGATTGTTTTTCTTTTTTCACTTTTAGCAAGTAAAAAATATTTGGAACAACAGAGTACACAGAGAAAACTGAAGTACACTTGGTACCAAGTACAAAGTGGTAGAAGCTCTGAAAGTAAACAATCAGGACTCATCTTCCAAGATTTCCATAAATAAGGAAGAGCAGAATTGTAAGGAAGCTTGAGCCAGTGATGCAGGTAAGTAATGATTTTTACAGCAATGGTCATCTGGAAGAATTCAGGATTTGATTTGGAAATTGGAAATATTTTGTAAATAATGCTTCCATAGGAGGTCCCATTTTTTACAAGATTCCACTGTTTTTTGATGTTCAAGTTTTGATGTGATTTACCCAGATTTTAACATCTTGGTTATATCACATAATACTACCGCTTGCAAAACTGATTAGAGTTTACACTGTTAGGTAAAAAACGAGACTCGTCGGTACACCTGCCAAAAATCAATTAAAGCGCCGACCAATGTGTTTTTTTCAAACTCCGCCTTTTACCTGTTAATAGTGTCATTTTAGTTCATTCTTTGTATGAAATCGAAAAGCGGTTAGGAAACAAACATATTGAGTGAAGATTTCCGGTAGCAACGCAGCGACAATTACGACACAGCCACTTTGGCGCCGCCCAGGCACATTTTTCTGGCTGCGGGTAGATTGCAGGACGCAGTTTTATTGACAGGTATACTTGAGAAAACTGCCTCGCTGTGATTGGATGATCAGTCAAGTGACAGTTAAAGCTACTGAAATAAACATCGTAACGTCACTTTTTATTGCGTTCCGAATACGTGAAACTCTAATCAGTTTTGCAATCGGTAGTAAATAAACAGTAAATGCCTTTTTTCACAAGACATGCATCAGCTATGAATCATTGGGGAGAGACAAATAAACACAATGTCTAAGTTGGTTTAAACATATTTATTAAACAAAACATTTAACATGTGAAAAATATCTACAAAATACATTTTGGGATTGGGCAGAAAGCTATAAAGCTTATGAGTGTCCTCTCCCAATGTCTAAGTTAAGTTGTCATAGAGACATTTTCACACAGAGTGCCCAGGGATCAAACCAGTGACCATTTGATTACAAATTCAGTGCTATTTGACCTAAGAGGGAAGACTTGCCTTTAAAGCTTTGTAAAATATTAGCTTGTAAGTTACAACTGTGACCTGTAACTGACCTCCATACCGCTTTTGAAGAAATACAATTTATTCACTATTACTCATTATTTCAGTTATTACCCAAGAAGCTAGATATAATATATGCTTTTAAATAATGTATTTTAACCAGCTTGCTTTTATTTTAGCTAACAAAAACTGTTTCCAGCGACAAAGTGTACAGAGAGAACTGATGCACACCTTGTACCAAGAACAAAGTGTAAAGTGCACTGGAACTGAGCAGTCTGACTCTGACAGCTCATCTCAGTCCTCTGCGAAACCTGTAGAAGTATACTACTTTAGTTTAGACTCATTTATTTTACATCGATTGCGATACAAGTTCTTACAACTTAGATTCATCACGCTCGATGACTGCTTCCTGGGTTCCATACCAGTATTCGCGCAGCGTGGAGGAATGTGAAGAACGTGAGGGAATCTCGCCTCTGACGGGATTCGAACCCGCGACCTCCGGATCCGGAGTCCTGCGCTCTACCCCTGGACCACGGTGCCTCCTCACCAAATACTACTGGTATGAAGGGCAAAGAAACACTGTGTTCCAAAGAACATGCAATGACTGAAACAGGTAAATGCACTTAATTTTTGAGTTACAAGAAACTTTGATGATTCAAATACTTTAAGCTTCGGACATGAATACAATTACGCGTTATTGGCTAAACGTTATGGCGTGATGACAAAATGCGGTGATGCCAGCGTGGTTTCGTACTCGGATCTTACATCTCCCTCGTTTAGACTTTTCGTTATTTTTGATAAATTATTTTTGTTGTTAGAATTGTAAAAATAAATGCATTCCTACATTTTATCAATTTTTAAAATATTGGCAAGACATTTCGGAAGAGAAAACATAAAACGCTCTTGCTAGGCACTCGTGAATTTTATCTTTTACTCATCTGAACTCCACCCATACTTTAATAACTGATAAAATATCGGAACACATTTATTATTTCTTGAATAAAGTGCCTGCAATATTCAATAAAGGCAGGCAAAACATAATTATCAAAGGGTCTGTCTCAGTTCTTCCCTCTTGATATCTTCCTTTTCTTTGAAATAACTTGGCAGAAAGTTTTGGCAGGTTGAGATTATCTGTCATTAACACGACTTAGGTAAAGGTCACACTTAAACTTCAAAGGTCATTTTTCGTATCACGACCAGTTCATTTTAGCTTCACGGTTTGAAAAAACACCAGAGCTATTGTCGTCACCCACTTTTTGGTGTTTTCGGTTTTAATAATGCTCCATTTCTTCTATATTATGACTAGGCTATAAAACTTTACACATTCATTGTCATGACCCTCACAGGACTCAACATTAACGCTTGTCCGATTGTCCAGGACAAGTAAAAAGAAGGTTCCGGCAAGTAATGTTCGAAAGCCGGTTGTCCGACAAGACAAGTAATCTCAGAAATTAAAATGCATGCCTAAATGACAGAAAACCAAGTTTTACAGGATCGATCATTTCATAAATAGATATTTGGCATCAAAATGCTTTATGCAGATTTCTTATGTATATACATGTACAGCCAAGAATTTGTCTTTGGTCACCAGCATCGACATGTGGTGAGTTGATCACTACTGCGGGCAAACTGTCATGCACATAAGCGTTTAGGATAAAGGCCGAAACACTTTTGACTGTCTCCTTCTGATGTCAATGTTTCCCATTATCTAAAGGCTGTAGTGCCTAATCTATCGAACTGAGTCAGGTTTTTTCGTTAAATTTAAATTGCCTGAAAGGCAGTTACTGTAAATCCACGATCAAATTACATTTCACCGATATTTTTTTTACTTTTCTTTCAGTAGATGCTGGCTTGGCAAGTCCTTTGAAAAAATCTAGATTAGACTAGTCGACAAGGTAAAATAACAAAGGTTTTTGTTAAAAGCACCTGCAAAACCATAATGCCAAGGCCTTGAAGCTGATGTTTATCATTGCCTTGTGCGCTTCTACCAAGGTTTTTCAAATTGTGAATCTAAATTTGTCCTGTCACAAGGGTCACTGTTTCTGACATTGACTTAGATCGAAAAAACTTCTGGTTAGAGAAGCCCAATTAGAAGTAAGATATATATGGTATGTTGCATTGTGAGTAATTGTGTAATGATCCTGTACAGGTGTCTAAATTAAATGGTCACAGGCTTAAAAAACTTGACCGCATGAGGGTTCACTTGTAGACTGTATGGGAAAACTAAAAAAGAAAACATTCCTGCCATGAGCTTAGAAGATCAGTTAAGTGGGCTTTCTGCATGGCTCAGCTCTATACGTTTCAGCATTTATAATATTTTAATGTCATTTAGTTTCAACAAATTGTACATTTTATGAAAAACAATTTCATTTCACAGCGAGAAAAGGCCATATGAGGAAAAATTGTCTTTCCTCATGAGTGAAGTGAAAAGGCTAAAGAGGGAGTTTCTGCTTTAGAGGACAAGAAAAGTAAAACTAGTGATGAAACACCTGTAATGATATTTAAAAAGGCACCCGAAACGGACATGGAAATGGATTCCAAAATGTCTTTGCTGTCCATCATTCATGATGTAGGAAATGTTGGAACAGCAATATCTATTTTACTTTTGAAATCGTTTTTCTGTTGAAGAAATTGTGAATTCGTCTATTACGGGAAAATTTTCACGAAAGTGTTCAGGAGAAGCTAGACCTGCACTTGACCAGTCTAAAGTTACAAAACTTGAAGGAGCTGCTATACCGGAAAAAAATCAAGCAATCACAAGGAAAATAAGAGTTGAAAAAATCTAAAACATTCAGAAAGTTCAGAGAAGAAAGTACTATAAGCAACATTAGGCTGTAGTCTTTGTGACATTCTAGTTCTATTCAGAGTGTTCAGTTATAAACAAGTTCATTCACACTTAAAAACTTTTTTATGCTGTACTATTCATATTGATTGGTACAAATTTTAAAGATGTCCATATTTCCTGCTGAATTACACTCCTTTTGCATACATTAAAACTGAAGTTTGAAGTTTGGTTTCTTGGCAGCAATTGGTCTGAAAACTTTTACAAAGAATGGATACAATGTGTGCACTAAGTTTAAACAGATATTTTATCTCACCTGAGCATAACATTATACTTGGGATGAGCTATGTGATTGCAGGATGTCCCTCTGTCTGTATTTATCTTGTGAAAACACAAGAGGCCAGATATTTTATTCAGTCAACATGAAACTGTCAGAATGTGTTAATGATTTCTAGTTCCCCTTTCCTTTATGGTCATGATGGGGTTATATCAAATTAAAACCTCGTGTACACACAACACAACAAGACTTTGTAACTAAGGCAAATTAACAGGAAATTGTCTATTCTAATCAGCTTAAAAATAGAAAAGTTTAGAATTAGAAAGCCAGTCTGCTGCTGAATATCATTCTGAGCGATCTATATTTACATCAGGGCAGCTGTCAAGGATTAAATCTATGAAAGATACCTTTATTTGAAATGTAAATTTCTTTTCAGCCGTAGCTGGTAACCCAACTTTGACTTCTTCAGTACTTCCACCATAGTTATAAGTGAATGTAGGAAAACTGATGGAAAGGCCAAAACTGTAATTGTTAGTTGAAGATGACTTTCGAATAACATGGCCTGCGACTTACAATCTGCAAAACTTATTTGTTTATGAACTGGAAAAAAGTTTGCTTTTTTATATAGAAATACCAACAGTAGCGCAAATCTGTAGCGATACCCAATGACTACTTTTTTGTCTTGGATTGAAGACACTGTAATTGAGTTTAAACATAAATCTAGAGAAAACTATACGACTGCAACATATCTGCATATGACTGCAAAAAATATCTTTAAGGTTTTAGTTCTGTCTGTAGGATGCATGCTTACATTAACTGGGTATTCTTTTGTAGGACTATGACTGAACTCGAGCATTTTGAAAACATAAAGCAAAATTCACCAGTCTCGCAAGAGCACAAATTGGATTTTGTGGCTTCTTGTTGTATATGCGCGAGTTACTTTTATTTTAACGACTTTTAAATTGTTAATTATGAAAAGAATTCTCGCTGCTAAAAGTAATCACTCCTCCCTTTCCCCACGCCCCTCCCCCATTATAAAAGAACGTGAAAGTTTTCTCTTTACTTTTTTTCCTATTTAGAAGCTAACGAAACGCTATTTTTGCTGCTGCATTAAACTTACTGACTTAAAATGGCTTTCTTTTAGTTTGATAGTTTTAAGATTATTTGTAAAGCCGTTTATCTACCGTAAAAGAGTATTTGAGTAATATAGTGTTGTTATCAGTGTGTAGATATTTTAATTTTACCAGTGTTAAAAACATTCAAAACATATATATCAAAATGGATGTGTATTGTAGATTAGACATTGCTAGGAATAATGACTAATAACAGACGTAATACACTGAAAATAACTTTACGCCATGTACCTACATGGCTTGTTAACTTGTTTCTGTCGTGCAAAATATAAACAAAAAAAAAAACAGGATTCTCATCGATTGTGTATCACATTATCCCCAACTTCCACCTTCAAATATCAATTTCCAATTTCTTGTATCGATATTTTTGTAACCTTGAGAAATGAACTGCATTTGAAAGAATAGCTAAACTCTATTTGCTTCAATTTTGCTTGGGATTATTCAACGAGTATTCAATAAATGAATGTCCTAATCCTTATCATCACCCTAATACGAATGAAACGTTGATTTCAGTTTCAAAAATATACCAGGTTGCATTAGTTTCATACCGCGAAGAGGTAAAACACATATAATTGTATTACATCATTTAGATTTTTTTTTAAATCCCTATCATCGAAAAAGCTACACTAATCTTCTCGCCAATCAGGCTTTAATATGTTTATCTTGACAAGAAAGTGTGCAAATCCTCATTACTCAAAAATATCTTGTATTGATTCTCTTTCTGTCTGCTCTATGACAAATTATCTGGACATACACTCGTATGCTTACTTGTGTCACTTTACCCCAAGTGAATCCTCTTACGCCTTTTCCCCTAAAAGGTTTTGATCATGTTATGTCTGATCCTCATAAATCTCGGCGTATTTCTTTTGTAATAGTACTTAGGTAAACTTTGTTTACAAATCAGTCCCGCGTACAGTGCAGTACTATTTCGTCGTTTTAAAAAACATTCAACGATTCAAGGATATTTTCTTTATTTTCCTCTTCAGATCTTGACTAGGTGTATAATTAAGCTTTTAAAAACCGGAGAACGAGTCTGTTTAACAAACAGCGCAAGTTCCGGCTTTTCTGTCCTGTGTTGCTGAAGTACTCAGATATGCGTAAATCAAGTTTATATTATGTGTGGGCAATGTGATTTGATACATACTAAAATACGGAATCTGGTGAAACAACACTAGAAAACACCTAGGTAGGAACAATAGATCTAATGAATGACAAAGTTTCATCGAACAGTCCCACATCTATTTAACATCTGACCTCAGTCGGAATCAATATACCTGCCCCCACTGCAATACTCTTAAATGTGCAAAAAGTGCTGTAGAAGTAATAAAAGATATCACAATCTTTAATAATGGCGGAGCTATTAATAAAACGCCACGAATAACTTACCGAGAAATTTGTTAAACGTTTTATCAAACGCCACTGTCCAAGAAACAAACTTTTTGTGAGGCAATGCTATATACCAGACATGTTTAAAACTCCAAGGGTCCAACGACTTCTTTCGGTACCTTTTTTTATTTAGATTTTCATTCGTTGTAAAACAATGTCGGGAAAGAAGTCAAATTTGCAGAATATTATTATCTACCGCAGCAACGATCAAGTATATTATGTAACAACCACCCTGTACACGTGTATTCATTTTTTGTATAGATCTCATCTCATATACGTATCATACCCTTAGCCCGCGCCTGCGCTGGTCCCCCATCTAGCACTATTTAAAAAAGAAAGAAATCGCTCGTTATATATTTTGTTTTTATACATAAATACTTATGACAGGTATGGTTACTTATCATAATATATATAATATAATCTATTATTTGCTTCAATATTATGATTTCTAAATATTGACGTTTTGCAGTCCAAATGGCATACGTGATGACTATCAGTACGTTAACCATTATACAAAACCTGTATAAAGTTAAATACAATCGTTTAGTCTGTTAAAAAAGTTTGCTGCCCTCTACGGTGGCACAGAGGTGACATGCACAACTCTGGTTTAAATTGCACTTCTCCTTTTTTAATCTCGTTCCCACGAGTTACTAAGTCGAGATAAAAAAGAGAACTGCAAATCTGAAAAAATATTGCATTTGAAAGAATAGAGAAGCGCAATAAAAAAAGAACCTTGTTATATAAAAAAAACTGTGCATGTTAGCTATGTCGAGGAAACGACTTACTAACTCGTGGAAACGAGTTAGTTATGTCGTGAGAACGACTTAATATCTCGTTCCCACGAGTTAGTATCTTGTGGGAACGAGATTTAAAAAAGAAATGGGTATTTTTTTATTACGCTATTTTTTTTCAAATGCAATGTTTTTTTCAGATTTTCACTTCTTTTTTTATCTCCTTCTCATGACATAGTAACTCCTTAGTACGAGATACTACGTCGTTCCCTCGAGTTAGTATCTCGTGGGAACAAGATAAAAAGAGAGAATTGCAATTTGAAATAAGAGTTGTGCACGTCACCTCTGTGCCACCGTAGCCCTCTGCTATAGTACTATAAAAGTAAATTAGACATGCCCGCACCACTCTGATTTTCTTCTGTATAATGTATATATATGATAGAAAGACAATGCGGGTTCAAAAACAATCTTTTGACTAAGAAGCATTTTGCATGTTAGAAAATTTAGTTACCTCGACCAGCCAGATCTTAATGTTCATATGAGATTCTGTATAATAAATATGATAAATAGATACAGCGGGTTAAAATACACTATAAATTAAAAGCATTTTGCTTCTGATCGATGAAGTCTAATAAATATCTGCAATGTTACCTTTTAGAAGTTCCTTTTGGGTAGCTTGTTGTTATGTTTTTGTGAACTTTAGGATGTCTATAAACAAAATTCAAGTTCAGTGTTTTAACAGCAGAGGGGAAGGACTTAAAAATTGTATGAAACGTTACAAAACAAATGAATCAAAACGTGTTCCTACAATCAATGTTATGCCTAGAATTGATTTGAAATAGAAAAAGATCACTACCACTATATTTGGAGAAAAAAAGAAGCAATAAAGGATGCAATACACCGGCGTGTTAAATGTTACGGGTTTTTTTGCGCTTTAAATGAAAAAACGACAGTATGTCTTCATTTGAAGACAACGCAAGGTTTATTCTCATCCGTGAAGTGTAAAAACAATAGTAAATGTTGCAGCAAAACTTTTTTATGCTCACTTGCATTTAGAAATACAACCGTTCGTAAGTATACCGTTAATATGAAACTTTTTTAGCAAGATACTTCTCAAGATCTACAAATGCTGGTAGCATGAAACTTCACACACGTATTTACCAACATAAATGCCGTGTGTCTTGCATGTTTATTTGACCTTGAACCCTGAATGACCATTACCTTGAAGATCCAATAGTCCGAAAACTTTAACATTCGCCATAACTTCCTAATTGGCAAATGGATTTACTTCATACTTTGACACAACACCCGTTTGAACAACACCTTCCAACTGCCCTATATTTATTCGACCTTGACACCTGTATAACTTTAACATTGGTTATAACTTTCTTATTAGTAAGCTACCATGACTGTGACCGGTGTCATGTTTCGGGGGCATTCGTGTCTGTGACACATGTCTTTTTTGAATATACAAAAATGTATTTCGAAAGTTACAAGACCTTTGAGCATGATTAAATTAATGATTATTATTGAGTATTGGTGATTTCAGTATTTGTTTTACAGGGTAACCTTTTTTATATTTTGCTTAACTGTTTAGAACAGTGTGGGACTAAGATCCATTTTAGCGAATTTGGTTGAAAATTAAAAAAAGACTAACTAGACGCTTTATTCTTTAAATGTTTTAGTAGAGACGAGTGATTTATTTCTAATGCTTAAGGGAGCAGTTTCACCTACAAAGAAAAACTATATTAAAACAAGGATTAATGTATGTGTTACAACTTTCGTTCGAACGAACATTCACATTCTTCGAACAGTATAGTACAGCCATATATCTACAAATTTGATGGAAACACCAACGGTTTCACTTACTTTATGTTATCAACTAAAAGCAAATTAGCTACAATCGCATGGGTGATAACGCGGATAAGTCCTCTAAATTTATTACCAACATAACAAGTGTACAAAGTATTGACAAAGTTATATCCCTGTTTGTTAGAAGATAATTGTATCATAAATGTAAATCCTATTATTTCAGTATAGTTTATGTTTTGCAAATGAAACTGGATCTTTAACTTTTTATATAAAAAGGCCAGTTTTACATTCACGGTTATGTAAAATCAGATATATTACGTCATTTGAGAGGAAATGATCCGTCTTTTAATAAACAAGTTGCTAAAAGCAATATCAAAAACCCATTAATGAGTATCTAAAAATACGGTTAAATGTCCACTAACATTTATTATTGTTGCGTTAATAAAAAGGCGACTTGAAAACTGTGGCTTTCTTGACACTTGACCCAGATATCTGATACTCGTCGACATGCGTGCTTAATGTAGCTTCTTTTCTACCGGGTGATACGTACACATAATTATTATAGTGAAGGAAATCATTGTTATGTTAACACTTTAAGCCTACTTTACATCATTACTATCAAGTTTTTGCTTTAGTATAGTGCAAAGTACATCTCCCTTGCGGAAATGTTTTGCTTAAGAGCTTGAACTGTTTACTTTTTTTAAAGCAATGTGTAAGGTTCTATAAATCATAATCCATAGAATTTGGTCTTTTCAAAATATACAAGAAAGAAAACGGAACACACAGAAATACCTTTTTGCAGTAAACTTCACAACAGAGATCAAAGAAAAAGAGAAAAACAAACAGTTGGACAAAAGACACCAAGAATGTAAAGCGGTAATATCTTGATGAGAGGTCAATAAGAAACATCAGCTAGTGTAATATTGGTGGATAAAAATATCAAGCCTTTTAAAGCCCATGGTATTAAATTGTCTCTTCCGGGGGAAGAAATCGTATTTAGCCTTACTAATGAAAAGGAACACAAAAACTGAATAAATCCAGGCGATGTGTGTCTGATGTTATTCGAAATCACCTGCACTTGATAACCTCGACAATTCTGGACCTGATGAATAACTTCCTACAAATTTATATCAAAATATTGACAGATTTCGTTTCGTAAACATTGAAGAAATTAAGCAAGTTTAATTAGTTGTAAAAAATATTTTTTGACAGAATGAACGAATGAATGAAGTTTTATGGCCCGTAAACAACTACGGTCATTTTGGGCGCAAATGATATTGTATAAAAAAGAACTAATAAGTAATAATTTTATTTAAAAGTTGCAATAATGCAAAATTCAAAAGTTGTTGATTGTAAAATATGATGTAGTAAAAAGTTCTAATATAAATAAATAAAACGATTATATCTTTTTAGAAAATGTTGATATTTTTAAAAAATAAAGATTAAGTCTGGTCGAACAGAATTAAAACAGCTCATGCATGTTTTGTACATTGACATATTTATTTCGTATTGGAGCAAAGTCCACACAGTGAATAAATAATTGCCCGGAATTCCAATATTGCTAGGGAGCCAACAAAATATTATCTCAGAATCGTGAAGAAGATGAAAAAAATTTTGTAACAAATCGACAACAAGAGGATTGTCAGTATTTTCAAGATTAAGGGCTTGCATAGCTGATAAAGAGTCAAAATGAGTGAAAATAAGATATTGAAAATAATCATCAGTTTCATTATGATCCAGAGCTAGTGCAATTGCTTTATGTTCAGCTGAAAAGATAGAAGAATTATCAGTAAGACGAAAAGAAAAAGTTCATCTGCTATTAGAGCTGCAGCAGCTACACGGCTGTTTTGTCTTGAGCCATCGCTGTAAATGTATTCATAATTTTAAAATTGTTGTTTTATTTTATTGTACTTAATTTTGAATATTTCCGGACTGGTTGTATCTTTAGCAAGATCATCAATAAATTGTGGAGATTTCCAAGTCCATGGTGGAATGTTTGGTATTTTAGTTATTGCTATGTCATCTAGACATTGGACTGTATCGTAAGCTAAATGGAAGAATAGTTTTGTCTCTTTTCTGAAAAATGATCTTCGAGAATAGGATTGAAAATAGTTGGTTAGTGGGATAATTTGGATTTGATTTGACCAAATATTCAGACCAAGTAACTGTCTTCTCAAATATAAAGATGGTTCATTTGCTTCAGCATATAAGCTAGCAACTGAAGAAGCTCTGAAAGCACCAAGTGCCATTTGAAGTTCCTGATGGTATACAGTGTCTATTTTTTATGTAAGAGTTTCTAGCTGAACAATACACTATACCTCCATAGTCAAGATTAGGTCTTATAAGACATTTGTAAAGTCTCAGAAGAACTTTACGATCAGTGCCCCAATCCATACTGGAAACTACTCTTAACAGATTTAAAGCTTTTTGGCATTTATCTGAAAGATATTTGATGTGGGAAAAAATAGTTTTGAATCAAAAATAAGACCAAACAATTTAAATTCTTTCACGACTTCAATAGGTGTGCCGTCAAGGGTAAAAATTAGGATCTACGAGGGTCAGTCGTAAAATTCTCGGACTGGTATTGTTATTTCGCTATACGTCGAAATTTCATAATGGAAATTTCACAGCAGCTTATTTTAAGTATTTGTCTACATTTAATTATCAAATGCTTAGTATTCGCGTTCGGAGCACTTTGGAAATGATCAATTACGTTTGACGGTAAGAATTATATGTTATAAATTTAACTGCACTTTAAGCCGCGCAAACGTCATAAAACTAAATATGACGTTAACGAAATGAATGAACAACGTTTCCTGAAAGTTTTGACGTCATTCGATAAGAATTAAACAAGAAACAGTTGTTTGAAATTGAAGATAGGTGACACGCTGCCATGGAAAAAATGTCAACGTCCGAACGCATGGAGCAGCGAGCGGTTATTAAGTTTTTCGCTCTTGCCGGAATGATACTCACCGACACTTACAAGTTTTTACAGCGTTATGCGTCAAGAAAAGTATGCAGATGTAACACGCTATGCCAGAGGGGCAGACCGTTAACAAGGAATACTACCAAAAGGTAAAACTATTTAGTCGTATTTTTAATTGAACGTAAGCTTACTATTTAAACAAATCGTAATGGATTGAATTATGTTTGTAAAAAAATAAAGAAAGTTTAAAACATTAATTGTTCGGCTAATGGTGCAAGAACATTTAATTTCACTTCAGGTTCTGGGACGTGACTTAACAAACGCCATACGGAAGAAGAGACCCTGGGTAAACATAGAAGATCTGCTGTTTCACAAAGACAATGTCCCTTGCCACAGAGCGACAGATACGCTGATGACCATTGATTTTCTCGGCTATGAACGCATCAACCACGCCCCGTACCGCCCCGATTTGGCCCCTATGGACTTTGCGGTGTTCTCGCGGTTGAAGGGCGAGCTGCGCGGACGCAGGTTCGAGACGCTGGGATACCTCAGGATGGCTGTGCGCACCCAGGTAGGGCGATTTGAACAAGAGAGGTACCCCATTGTGTACCAGAAGTGGGTGGAACGTCACCAGAAGTGTGTTCGTGCTGACGGTGAATACTTTGAGAAATTGTGATTCACGACGTCGCGTTGTGCAATTTATGACGCTGAAGCGCTCCTAGCCGTTGACAGTGTGTTATTTGTACATGCTATAACTTTGTTATACATTATTTGTTTTCTGTAATATTTTCACACATTATTGATTAAACATTGAACATTCATATAATTGTTTTTTTGAATTTCAAAAGCACACTAGTTCTCTAATTTAAGCACAGTCCGAGAACTTTACGACTCACCCTCGTAGATGTAGATTGCGAAGTTTACAAAAATGCATACATTTTGTGTTGGTCTTTGAAAATTTAAAACCATTCTCATTTGACACTTTGTGTAAATTATTTAAAACTTGTTGTAATGGTCTTTCAATGGTATACATGTGTTTTGATCAGTAACAGATACAAATGTCGTCAACTTAAAGAAAACACTTAATACCAGGGTAGACGGCTTTGATAATGTTGTTGATTTTAACACTACAACGTGTTACGGAAAGGATACAACCTTGAGGAACACCCATTTCCTGTTCGTGTGGATCAGACAGTGTATTACCAATATGAACTTTGAACTGACGGTCTTTTAAAAACGAAGAAATGAAAAACGCAAGGCGACCTTTGATTCCTAAATTATGGAGGTCCTGCATAATGACCTGCTTCCAAGTTGTATCATATGCACTTTCAAGATCATAAAAGATAGTTATTGATAAAGAAAGGCTTCTCGTTTGAGAGTTTCAAATTTAATTTGATTATCTTATGTGTTTCTTTGTTTTCGTAAGCCAGATTGAAAGGAGGTGATTGTTTTTCTTTTCTTTGCTAGAAACCAAACATGCCTTGTATTTACCATTCGTTGCATGGTTTTGCTAAGACAAATTGTCCGAGCTATAAGACGGTAATTGGAAGGATTTGTTAAATCTTTATTAGGCTTTGGAATAGGGACAGTAATGGCTTCTTTTCAGATTTTGGAAGAATTACAGTTTGCCAGACTTTATTTTACATGTCTAGTAAGGTTGAATCAGTAAGAGGTTTAAGGAATTGGTAATGGATTTTATCTGATCTAGGTGGAGTATCGTGTGCTCTTTTAAGTGCTATTTTAAGCTCTTTAATTGAGAATACTTTATTGCATGTTTCATTGTTGATATATTTAAAAGTGAATTTAATTTGTTTCTCTTCTTTTCTTTTGTATTTTTGAGATTGTGCACTGTAGTTGATGTTTTGTGAGCAAATGTGTTAGCTAAAGTATCTGCAATTTATTTTTAGATGTTGCTTTAGTAGATGGTGATTTTAGATTTTGAGCAAAGTTATGGTTATTTTTTCCAGAGATTTTCCTCACCATATCCCAAGTTTTCTTTGAAGACGATCTGGAGTTGAGGTTAGATACATAATAATACCATGATGAACGTTTGCTTTGTTATTTATAGTTCTACGAGCATTTGCTCGGGCAATTTTGAATTTTATATGGTTTTCTTGGACAGGTCTCATATTATATTGTCTGAAGTCAATTGTGCGTTCAGATATAGCCGTCTTACTTTCCGCATTAAACGTAGGCTTGTATGCATGTTGTGGACAAGTCGTGGTCAAGAAATTGGTTGGCGAAATGGTTTGTTCACAAGGGTCAAAAAACAAGCTCCAATTTGCTTTGTGAAGCTTTTGATTTGCTGAGCGTTCCTGAACTGTAGGACCTTCTGGTAGAATGATTGGAAAATGGTCACTTTCATTAAGGTCAGTGTCAACCTTCCATGTAAAATCTAAAAATATACCATGACTTCAAAGCGACAAGTCTAAAGAATAGTAAGAGCCAGTATCAGGATGTAAATATGTGTGTGATTTGTTGTTTAAAGACATAAATTATGCTTTGAAATGCATTCTTCAATAAGATGAACACGTTGATGAAAGGTAAAAGTTTATGTGGAACAGCATTGATGATGAGTATTGAAATATTGAAACTCCTCCACAGGCTCTGTCACCAGAATTTGTTGTTTTGTTGTAAGAAGAATAATGTTTTACAGAAAATGTTTCAGTAACTTTAAGAAAAGTTTCTTGGAGACAAACCGCTACTGGTTTGAATTGAGATAAAAGTAATAATAATTTCTCATAGACAGGTCTATTCCCACGACAGTTTCATTGTATTATGTTATTATTCATAAAAACTAATATAGTGCATAGATGGATGCAGTTGTGCATTATGCATTTCATTTATGTGTCTTATCATTACTGTTTTTCCTACCTGAGATGGTTTGTTTTTATGCTATTTATCTTTGACATTGTTATCCCATATTGGCTCATTTGTTCCTTCGGACTCGGAAATATCACCTTCAAGGGTTTTGCCATCCATTCCTTCTTCGTCAGGGATAAGATTCCAAAGCAATTTTAACTGGTATAGGTTTCTGTGATGTAGAACTCTGCTAAAGAATTTGTTTATTTGAAATTTTCTTTTCTTTTTGTTGTGGTTGAGATTTATTTGACTTTTTTATGTTTCTGGCTGTTTTGCTGCATTTGGTTCGGATATAGGATGCGGTGTAGTCAGTAAAGGTTGTGGAGTTGAAGGTGAGGGCAAAGGTGTAGATGATGTCAAAGTTCATGGTCCAATGTTATCTTCCTTTAGAAGTAGATAAGACGATTCAATTGCTATGTTTGGAGATTTTGTTAAAGAAAATTAATAAGAATTTCACAGTTGCATGTAGGATTTGCTGAATTTGTGTGTAGTGTCGCTGAAAATGTCTAAGATTTGGCTGAGGTATTATTTGCATAATTTTTTGACTTTTTGATTTCTGTAAATGTTTTCTGAAGAACCATAAGGTGTGTCAACATTGTTTTCTCTAAATGTGTCTATTTTGAGAGCAGTCGACTGTTGTATGGTTTGAACATAAGTTCTTTGAGAAAACAAGATTTATAGTGGTCATTATCTCTCTTAGACATCGTGCAATGTCTCACTTTGCATCAAGTGTTATAAAACAGTATGGAATCTGGCGACGGCTATAAACTATAACTTTAAAACTGGCTTTTTGCAATTGGTTCGGTGCTAACTGAGAACATATTAGAATTAAGAATACAAATAAAAATAGATACCTCATAATATAAATAGCTCCGTTTTTGACACTACAAAGAGACAAACAGACACACATACAAAAAAAAACACACACAAACCTCTTATCGACAGCTACAAAAGACAATGAACATTTTTTTGGACAATGAAAAAGATGCTTAAAGGTAGTTGACATCTAACTTGTTCTGTTCTAAAGTTTCATTCTGGCATTTCCACCAACAGCTCAAAACAGTTGGTCCTTACTTCACGTCGATTATAAAAACAAAATGGATATAAAGCAGCGTTTGCCGTCTTTCTTCTTCTGGGTATTTAGTACACAAACATATCCTTTGAGATATATCAAAACACTGAGAGTTTATAGAGTGTTTTTTCCATGTCCCTGCACCTGTAGCTGCACGTGTTGGCGTGGTGGTGTTTGTATTAACTGAAACGTGACTAATACTCTTCAAAGATTCTCAATACTAAAAATGTAAAACGTGCTACAAAAAAAATGAGGGAAATGCAAAAACTGACATGAATAGAAAAATTATCGTCTTCGTATGAAATAATCGTAAGTGATATTCGCACATACTTTGATATATTGTAATTCTGTTCTTATGTATAAGAAATGTCATGGTCCTCCTTCAGTTTGTAATAATTTTTGGTGTAATAAGAAAAAAGAATATTTGCGTTTGATACTCATCTACAAAGATCAATTGAATATGGTAGGAAACAAAAAGATATACATATTAATCCATTAGGCTGTCAAGTTGCATTATCTTATTTCTACATACGCCTACCTGTCTACTGTTTAGAGTGCTATGTTTCAAATAAAAACGCATGTTAAAGCTTTCAGTGCAAATAAATAAGAATTATGATGTCCATCGATAGTAATTTGCGTTGTCATAAATCTCCTCACTGAACGTTTATCCTTGAGACAAACAGTGCTATTACTAGCTGGAAAAAAAATGGATACAGCTCATGCCTTTTCCCTCTTCAGCAAAATATCGAAGTTTGTTTTAACAAAACTTAAGCCCGAGTGTCAAAAAATATTTTCATTTGTGTTTTTATTGCACATTAGGTCCGTTTGTCCGTTAGTAAAAATCTTCCTAGAGTTTTTAACCTTTTTTACAATACTCGAAATCAAGATTGTCGAGAAAATATAATTAAATGAGTCGCATTCAGATATAACCGTATTAGATCGTGTACTTCACTCAGACAGATATTTAAATTTTCTTAAATATTGTTCATTTTAGTGCTTGGTATCTTTTTACAACATTCTGCTTAATGTTCAGTGTATATACACAAGCTTATTAAAACACTTTGGAAATGTTATTGCTCAAATTGTTGATATCACAGAAATCCTGTCAGCGGTCTCGTGGCATTGTCGCGTTTCTTGTATTTATTATTTATTTGTGAATCGATTTTAACTTGTATAGTCTTGGACTTATAAGGAAACCTTACAGCAGAACCAGACTGGCTTTAGAAATAGACTTAAACACTGATGCGGAAATAAACTGATTAAAGTGCACTGGATAACTGTATTCATTTATAAACTGGACTGGATTTCTATACAGTTTTTCATGTAATACCATTGCAACTATAAATCAGAAACATTTATGACAAAAATGCAAATGATAAAATATTTCTTGCATTTTTGTTTTTCAACAGACGCTGAAATTGTTATTAATGTCTCAGTGATGTCTTTTACATCATAATTGAATAAATGAGGAAGCCCCTGGGTACGCTATATAATCTTTATGGATTCCTGACAATATGGTGTTTTAATGACAACAACAAGACTCTAATTAATACTAGCATCTATTTGATAAAATGCTATGTATTTATGCTATGCTGATTTGAAATAGTGGCTAAAATAAGTATAGGTTTGATGTTCATACAATTAATACTTGATAGGTGGAGTAAAATAAAGTAAAATAAATTATAAAACGTTTGACTTATGAATGAACAGTCTCGAGTCGTTCAAGTTGACATATAAGAAGGCAGCTACAACCGCATTACAAGGGACACACATTTTACATATTTACAACACTGATTGTATTCTTTGGAGCATTTTGCTGAGTAGACTGAATAAAGAAACACAGTTTTGCCATACATTTTCTGTAAAGTCAAAAACAAAACGTGTATTTATAAAAGGAAATCTGCTCTTTTCAAATTAAATAAAAAGAAAAATTCGGAATAAACTAGTCGATCGCTGCAACATAATTTTCAGAAAGTTCTATATTATATCGGGACAGCTGTCTTTGAATATGCCCTTGATAACATTTAATTGGAAAGGAATGAATTTTTTTTAGCGTATTTGTCTTAACCAACTTTGATTTCTTGAAGAATTGTCGTAAAGGAGGAAATTATCCCGAACGAATTTTAGCTATTATTTTGCTGGTCAAAACTGGTTACCTTCGTGTGTAACTTGACAATTTCTAGATGTTTTTGTTCGACATCAGATTCCTGCAGAAAAAAAAATATTATCTATTTTAGTATATAACTGTCATCACATTTATAAATAGATGTAGCCAATTGTGATAGAAGTGTCAAAACTGTAATTGTAATTCGATGACGCTTTTCGAATAAAATGTCCCATAATGTACTATTTACAAAAGTTTTGTGCTTATGTTTGTTTTGTTTTGTTTTTTTTAAACAAGGGTGCGACATAACTTTACACAAAAAAATCTAGTGCGATTCAAAAGAGTTTCTTTTTTCTAGATGTTTCTTTTCATGAATTCTTGACTTTGAGATCGATTTTAAACCTAATTCTAGAGAAAACTATACGACTGCAAAACATATATGCTGAATGTTTTGGTTCTGTCTTTAAGCTACTTGCTCACATTGGCTTGGTATCCATTTGTTAAAACTAAGATTGAACAAGAACATTGTGAAAAACATGAAATAAAACTCACCACCCATGCAAGTGCACAAATAGGCTTTTGAGACTTATTCTGATGTAGACACGTCAAACTTTATTTAAACGATTGATAATTTTAAAAGGTGTTTAAATTCCCCTGTGTGAATCATGATGTTTTGTTATTCTATAGATAGTTTGGTTTTATTTGCTCAACATTGCAATGCATGATTCATTAAATGTATATCACAGTTTCGGTATTTCCAGTTCCGAACGTAATCTCGCAAATATCGATAGTTTTTGTAACCTAGAGTAATGAACTGCATTTGACAGAATAGCTATACCTCATTTGCTTCAAATCTGCTGGGAATTATTCAACGAATAATTAATTAACGAATGTCCTAATCCTCATATGCAGCCTAATACAAATGAAAACACGAAAATGAAACGTTGATTTCAACTTCTCAAATATTCCAGGTCGCATGAGTTTTATACAGCGAAGGAAAAACAGAAATAATAGTATTACATCATTTCGATAAACAAGTTCTCTATCAACAAAAAAGCTAATGTCGTTTTTTACACTAACCTTCTCAGACTTCAGTATTTTTACGTTGACAAGAAAATGTGCAAATCCTCATTACTTAAAAAAATCCTTGTATCACTTCTCTTCCTCCGGGCTCTGTTGCAAATTACTGGACATACACTCGTATTTTATCATTTATCAATTAACCTCAGGTATTATGTGCATCCTCTTAAACCCCTTCGCTCACAAGATTTTGATTATGTTACGTCTGATCATTATAAATCTCTTATTTTGTTTATTTTAATTATTGTTTTTTTTTGTAAATGTAAGTGTAAAAATCATTTCCACGAACAGTACAGTATTTACTTTCACAAACAGACATTGAGAATTTTGAATTTTTCGTATACCTATTTCTCTCCAGTATTTGACTGGCTTTAGTCACGTGACGAATGTTGTTTGTAATGCAATATAATCATTACATTTTTATATTACACACGTGAACTGTAACTGTTTATAAAATATTTACTATTTATTTCTTGTTTCAATTTCTGTCATATTTTGTCATTGTTATGATATAGATGCCCTATTTTAAAGAAACGTCATCACTCTATCTGTCAGGACTTTGAGTACCTTTACCGTTATATGAAAATTATTTAGAAGTTTGATGCAATCGTCGTGTTACCTGTTTCTAAGTTTTGTCTTTTTTCAACTGTATCACTTTACAAAAAAATGAGACACACTCGCTCCATTCTTTGAAGCGTCCTACTCTGCATAATGTATAATGTGTAAAAGACAATGCGCATTTAGTAAGAAAGCATCTTGCTTGTAAGAAAACTGGATTATCTTCAACAGTCAAACACTCTACTGGTCTTACAAAAAATAATGTATGATAAATCAACACTGCAGATTAAAATAGACTAAAAGTTAAAAGCATTTTGCATCTGAACGATGAAGTCTAATAGATATCTGCAGTGTTATCTCTTAAAAGCTCCTTTTAAACTGTTAAGAGTTATTTTGATATCTAACATATGTTTTAAGATTTTAAGATGTGTTTAAAGAACATTCAAGTTCAGTGTTTTAAGTACAGATGAGAAGTGCATAAGAATAAGATAAAACGAGACGAAACGAGACAAAGATACAAGCCTAGAATAAACTAATAAAAATTAAATAGAGAAAAAACAATTTTCACGACTTCAAACTTTGGAGAAAAGGGAATGCTAGTAAATTTTAAGACAGCAATACATCGCCGTAAGACTATGCGAATTGAAGATCACACCAATCGACTTACATTCGCAATGCAATGTTGATCCGGTACACTGACTTTTTCCCCATAAACGGGCCTTCTGTATTTACTTAAAAACTGGAATCAGGTAAAATATAGTTTTTGATTATCACAGCTGTAATGGAAAAAATAAAATTGAACAAATCCCAACAGTTGCTATTACAGTTTTCAGGTATTCAGAATAAAACCTTTTTCCTTCATTTGACTGTTTTTTGTGTGTATATATTATACATATTATGTATAGTAACCAAAATTATCCTCTTACAATATGTTTCAAATAATGTACATTTTTTTGATAATCTAGTCATTCTCGTAAAATTGCTTCCGTCTTACCTCGGTCTAAATCGTCAGATGGGCATCTAGATTGGTTCAGTAAAGAAACGTTGACAAGACCTGTTTTTCTTTAAACATATGGTTACTAGAAAATATCTATATTGAAGGTCAAGAGGAGCAGATTAACTTACAAAGCTAAAATACTTTAAAATACAACCAAATTTATGTAACTATGTGTAACAAATATTTCTTGCATATCAGGCAGGATTTTCTACTTTTCACACCGGTGCTAGAAAAACCCATCTTATACCCCCAACGAAGATAAGTTGCGTGCTTTAAATATCGTCACTACGTTATGAAATAAGTTGTAAATTCAAACGCTATAATAAAAAATAGTGCTGAATATACATATTAGTTTTCGTTTTGGTTTATTCTTCCTAATTTTAATGTATGTTTGAGATGCAAGAAAAAATGATCAAACACTGGTTATCGGTACAGACGGGAATATCCGATTTGACTTTCGGGTAACTGTTAAGCAGTAAGTTGGCAGAGCCTCGTTACCGCCTTTAACAGTTACCCTCGGGCCGGATATTACCGTCTCTACCGGAAGCCAGTGTAAGACTGTTATGGTTTCTCATAATAAAAAAAAAACAGTTAAATACATCCCTATGTCTATAAATTTGATAGGAACACCAAAGGTTTCACTAATTTGATGATACGTCAACTAAATGCAAATTAGCTTCGTTCAGGTTGATAGTCACGATGGAGAATAGTTGTAACATATAACTATGAGAATCCTGTTATTTTATTATATTGTATGTTTTGCAAATGAAACCGGATCTTGGAAGAGGCATTCCCTAAAATAGGGAGTATTCCGTTTCTTTAAATTTATGTAAATGTTAAAGATATTCAATTACTTTTATCTGTGTAGAGTGTTCGGTCAAAATTACTTAGTAAAACAAGTAAACTTATTTCCATATTATCATTCTTTATACTGAAAGTTGTTATTTTACCATTTTGGTGGATAGATCTTTACTCCAATAAACTCTAAGTGACTAAAGAAGAACAAAAGATTCAGCTTACGTTCTTTAAACAATCATTTTTATATAAAATCATAAAAAAATGCAGTATATCATCGGATAATTGTAGTCCCCTATCAACATTAAAGATTTAAAAAAATGTTTCATTTACGATTATGTAACGTCAGGTTAACGTCATTCGAGAGGAAATTAAAGAAGTAGCTAAAGGCAATATCAAAGACTCATTTAGAAGTAATGGAACGAAGTCTTCTAAGATCTTGCAAAATGTCCATTAGCACTCGTAATAATTTTGATAGTTCAAAGATGGCTTGAAAACTGTAGGTTATCGATACTTGTCCATAAAACCGTCCGTCTTAACGAGTGTTATGTCATTTTTTAAATCTTTGTGATTTGGATATAGTTAAAAGTAGCATCTTCTTATGAAAACTATTTCATAGAATAAGAGAGCTACTGATAAAAGATGGCCTTAGTTTAATCTTTTTTTTTCAAAATACATTTGGCAGAATCTATAAATGCTGCATGTGACTACTGCCTGCGCAAAATAATCACTTTACATCATCATTTCAGCTCGTGGAGCTTCATCTTTCCGGATGTGTAATAAAATAGATATCACTTGAATAAACTTCGATGCATTACATTTATGTAACATTAAATTGCAGACTATGTTTTTGGGGATAGTTTTCTCATAACACACTAAAATATACCGTATTGTTTTTTTGTTTGTATTATTTATCTGAATATAACATTTTATGATAAAAAGCATATTTGCTGCTAAAGTCGCGCAATAATATAAGACTTCGCGGTTAAAGTCGTTTCCTGCGGGGAGAAATTGTTTAAAATTTAATTCCAGATTTATAAATTACGTTTGTTGAAACCATTATTAAAGCGACTGACTCCCAGAATTCAGCTTAACTGTTTTCCTAAAATCAAAGAGAAGTAATAAACTATGGATAAAACGTTATATTATGCTTACATTCACCTTGAAAAATGAAGAAAAACGTTGTAATCACCAGAACTTGAACCCATCTCCCTTTCGACTGGTAAAATTCAGAGAAACAATCTAATCCACTGAGCCACAACATATTAATACTACTACTACATCTCGAATTTAATAATTAAACAATAGTATCCACCACTTGATTAAAAGAGTTAATTGTTTGTGTGAAAATATATTTTGAATAGATTACAGTAACTGTACTTAAAGTATGAAGGGAAGTAACCACTGTTTGACGCCGTATGTACCGAGAGAGGTGTAGTCAATCGACCAATTGCCGAGGTAATTGGAGAAACGTCAAAAATGCTCTATTTTCTAGCTTAGAGATCGAAAGCGAAAAACAAACTGTTGCACGAAAGACACCAATGAGGAATGTAAAGTCATTATATCTTAATGAAAGGTCAATTAGATACACCAGCACGAGTAATATTAATTATTAACGGATAAAGATATTTAGCTTTTTGAGGCCCATGGATTGTGTTGTCTCTTTCAGAGACAGAAATCATAGTAAGCCCTCCTTATGGAACAAACAAGAACAGTGTGAATTCAAGCAATATTTTCCTGATGTTATTCTGAATCGTCTGCACTAGCAATTCTCGACAAATTTTGACCTGCTACATTACTTTTTCAATTATATATCAGAATGTTGACAAAATGTGTTTTCTGAATCATTAGGAGCGTCAGCACCTTTTCTCTAAATGTGTCTATTCTTCGGAGTGCAGTCGCTTGTCAAATGGTTTGTAAATATGTTCATGGGGAAAAGAAAGATATATTGTAGTCATTATCACACTAAGACAACCTTAAATTTATAAACCGTGATGTCTTATTTTCCATTCAATATAAATAAACAACTGAATCTTTCAGCGGCTGTAATTTCTTGATTGCTCAATAAGCAGTTATTCCAGTAATTCGTCAAAAATAAAAACAAAAATTAAGATAGATACCTCATAGTATACATGGTTTTTGTAGAACAAACCCCAAAAGAATACATGTACACCACACGTTTATAATTATACCATAACACTGGAAATATTATAAAGTGCATCTCTCTTAAGCTTCTCCAAACACTGGTAATTGAGTGTGGTGGCGTGTCGGTGTACTAGAAAGAAGCAAAAGAAAAAGTCAACAGACACTGCATTATTAGAAATAATTGATACAAATAATTGACACTCGCATATCTTTTTATTTAAGAAATATTGCTTTATTACTACCTCGACTTCGTTTTGACTTTCGTCATTTGAGAAAGAGATTTCAAGACTTTAATAACAGATATACATTGCTGGTAAGACTGCAATTAATGTAATTATAGCATGACGGATACTCTATAATAATGTTCAAACCAAAGAGCTGAACAGTGCTAATGCTGACACTCGCATATCTTTTTATTTAAGAAATATTGCTTTATTACTACCTCGACTTCGTTTTGACTTTCGTCATTTGAGAAAGAGATTTCAAGACTTTAATAACAGATATACATTGCTGGTAAGACTGCAATTAATGTAATTATAGCATGACGGATACTCTATAATAATGTTCAAACCAAAGAGCTGAACAGTGCTAATGCTTACACACTGATTTCTTCATCAGATAGTGAAATTGTTTCTGTACACACACACACACATAAACACACACACACTAAAAATTGTGAAATTTAAAATCAGTGGTGAGCGGAAACAGGATGACGTACCCACAATTTATTGCTTGTTTAAAATGCACAAAACACCATAGAAAGAAAGATTTATCGCTAATTCCAGTTGTGCACAACTACTAAATTATCCGTGCTCTGAACGTCTTGTCCCATAAAAGAATATATTAGGTATTGCGAAAAGGTTTTTAATACCACTGTTTTTTATTTAAAAAACTCGGGTGACGTTTTGGAAAAGCTCAAATCAAATAATTTTCAGACGTCCTCTTTGTCAGCTTCTGATTTTTTCTACATTGTATACTTCACTTCCTCATGATTTAATAAGAGACAAGCTAACCATTCTCAAAAGATGCAAAGACGTTTTAGGAAATTTAATGACTTATTTGTCGTTATGAGTGTAGATTCCTTGAAAGAACAAAAGCAAGTAATCCTAACTTGTCACTGCAAATTTAATAGTAGCAGCCATTAAGAGACGTAATGGTTGATTGCATAATGTCTGATTTTAATGATACATTTGAAACCTTGATGATTTTGTGTTTTTGCAGCCGAATGTGCAAGGAGAAATATCAGCATTTCCTTGGCTTCTCAATTGCTAAATGACGCTTTTTAAGATTCGTTTTAGCTTACTTGAGCACATAGCTTTGAGGATCGATTGGCTGCCCAGCGTCCGTCTTTCGTTCGTAGTCCACAATTACTTCAAAGAACATGTCCTCTGACACAACGAGGCCATATTTAATAACACTCGCCTGGAATGCTGTATTACATTTGTTCAAATGGTCCAGTCCTTTGAGGATCTAGGTCACAGGAAATAAAAATAGATTTTAAAATGAAAACTTTAAATGAAAATCTTCTTCTAGATATTTGGTATTTAGCATGACCCAAAATTGGAAAAAATCATTGCCCCAGGTTCCAAATTGGCTCCTTCCCAGCTGCAACATAATTTTATATAGGCTTATATAGGGAAATCTCCAAACATATTCTTGTCAGGAACTACTGCCTTAGGGTTTGATAGTAAGGTTCGCCTAGTTGTCCTCTACAAAGTTCTCAACAACCAGTAAATGATAAGTGGAGAAAACTCATTCACCAGCTGGATAACAAGTGTCCTATCTGTCAAGTCTGGATCTCCTACATTTGCCGATGATATTACTCTCTTATGTATGTCACCTGTCTATTTACAAAATCTTGTGGATATAGTGTATCGTTTTTCATTCTTATGGCGTTTCAATATTAGTGCCAACAAGTCTTGTATAGTGGTCTTTACTAAAAAACGAACATTACCTCCAGTCACTATTAAATACGGCAATACGTTGATTACACAAACTTCGCATACAACACACTTAGGTATACGGCAAGACGCTAACTTAAAAGTAGCGAAGCGCATTGAGGAACGTTGTCAAAAGGCGAAAAACGCATTTTTTGCAATGGCGGGTCTTGGTCTCCATCCCGGGGGGATAAATCCATTACTACCAACGTCCCTCTATAAAAAGATAATCACTCCAATTGTTCTGTATGGGTCAGAGCTATGGAACAACATGACAGTGACTGACAATAGACATCTCAATCAATTTCAACATTTTGTTGTTAAAAAAATTCAGGGATTCTGTAATATGACTAGATCAGATATGTGTGAGTCAATCCTGGGTCTGTATAGGCTCTCTTCTGAAGTCGATGTTAGAAAACTTATGTTTTTGCACAAACTTTTATCGCTCCCACGTGCATGTATTTCTAATGCTATATTCTGTAGGAAGTACCTTTTATATATCTCAAATGGGCAATATGTACGCACTGGTTTCATTCCAGATATATGTCGTTTATTGAACAAATATAATCTTCAATTTATTGTAAGTGATTACTTTTCAAGTAAGAATATTCCTTCCAGATATGAATGGAAACGTATTGTTCATGAGTCAGTTGCTTCTAAAGAAAATGATTTATGGGTACATAGACTAAACTCTGACCCAGAGTTTGAATATTTTAAACTTCTACACGATAATATAAGCCCAGCAGTTGTATATAAAGTTTATGATACTAGTTGCTCTGAGCACAATTTGAAGACAGAAATAATCGCATCAATATGGGTACGATCAGTATCAACAGAGAATCCCACTTGTGATATATGCAATGTTTTTTATGATGACTACCTATCCCATGTGTTAAAAACCTGTTCAATTTCTTGTCAACGTAGAAATGTTTTCTTTCAAGAGTTAGCCTTATATTTAGGTACAGATTTTGTGAATATAATCGAATCTATGGATGAGAAACATTTCCTGATACTAATACTAAGTGGTAAAAACGAATATTTTTGCTTAGAAAGCGAGATGGAGGAAAAGATGTTTCTCCAAAAAGCCTATGACTTTATAATAGATTGTGTTCTTCTAATGCCTTAGAAAAGGTGAGCGAAGTGGTCATTGACTGTTGTGGATATTAAACGCTCCTGCAGTGAGAACTCGCTGTCACTATATTGAGTGAAAATTTTGACAGAAATGACAGTAGCTTTGAAAATATGCCAATAAATTTATACAGTGGCAGTGGTAATTTCAGTTATGTGATGCCATTTAACACTATTGCTTTTGTCATTCAACATTCAAATTTATATAAGATTATTATGTATTAACGATGTTTGCTGTCTATATTATTTTTGTTCAGTAGTTAGTTTGTTTGTAAGACATTTGTATAGAAATCTTCCTTGAGGAGGAAATAAATAATCTATCTATCTATCTATCTAGGTGAGGTAAAATACTTACAAAGCGTTAATGTATATCTAAAGGTAAAATAAATTCTAAAACCTTTGATTAATTGAACTTGCTTATGTATGAGCAGCCTTAAGTTTTTCAAGTTGACATATAAGGAGATAGCTACAATTGTATAACAAGGTTAGGGTAAAAATTGACACCAATTTTAGATATTTACAGCTCTGATTTTATTCTTTGAAGCATTTTGCCCGAGAAGACTGAATAAAGCAACACAATTGTGACATACATTTTCTGTAAAGTCAAGTACAAAATGCATATTTATAAAAAGATATCGTCTTCTCTGTGCAAATTGATTAAAAAGAAAAATTCGGAATAAACAAGCCAGTTGCTGCAACACATTAGTTTCTGAGAGTTTCGTATCGACATCGGGACAGCTGCCTATGAATAAGTCCTTGATAACATTTTATTTGAAAGGAATGAAATGTTTCGTCGTATTTGTTTAACCCAACTTTGATTTCTTGAAGAGTGGTCGTAAAGGAGGAATTTATCCCGAACGAATATTAGCAATTATTTTATTGGTCAAAACTCGTTAACGTCGCACGTAACGTGACAATGCCTGTGTGTTTTGTGCGACATCAGATTCTTGCAATTAAACGAATGTATTTCTGGTATTAAACGGTCATCACACTTATAAATAAATGAAGGAAAATGTGATAAAAGTACAAAAACTGTAATAACCAAAATTGTAAGTCGACGATAAATTCGATTAAAATGCCCAATAATCTATAAAAGTTTTGTGCATATGGCTTCTTTTAGAAATCAAGGGTGCGACATCACTTAAAGTACAAAACGTCTAGTACGACTCAAAGTCATCCTTTTTTTAGATATTTCTTTTTATGAATTCGGAACACTGAGATTGATTTTAACCGAATTCTAGAGAAAACTATATGACAGCAACACATATGTTTAATGTTTAGCTCTGACTGTAAGCTACATACCCACATTGTCTTGCTATCCATTTGTTAAGACTACGATTGAACTAGAGAATTGTGGAAAAAAAAACATTATAAAACTCACCACCCATGCAAGTGCACAAATGGGCTCTTGTGGTTTGTATTGATAAAGCAACGCCTTATTTCAACGATTGAAAATTTTGAAGTGATGCTAAAATAACTTCCCCCGGTGTTAAGAATGGTGTTAAATTGTTTTATAGATTTTTATTTTTATTTAATTTGCTCGACATTGCAGGCCATAATGACTCGTTAATGGTATATCACCACATTTTCCCTATTTCCAGTTCAGAACATAACTAATTATAATTTTTTGTATGATGATCGATTTTTTTTACCTTGAGTAATGAGCTGCATTTGACAGAATGGCTGTACCTCATTTGCTTCAAATCTGTTGGGAATTATTAAACGAGTAATTAAATAACGAATGTCCTTGTCTTTATATCCAGTCTTATACAAATGTTAGAACATGACAATAAATTCTCAAATATTTTAGATTTCGTGAGTTTTATACAGCAAGGGAAAAAAGAATAGTATTACAACATTTCGATAAACAAGTTCTCTATAATCGAAAAAGCTAACATCATATTTTAACACAAACCTTTTTACTTTTTTTACGTTGACAAGAAAAAGTGCAAATCCTCATTACTCAAAATAAATTATTATATTATTCTCTTTCCCTGGGCTCTATTATAAATTGTCTGGACATACACTCATATTCTTAATGTGTCACTTTACCTCAGGTATTGTGTGAATCCTCTTAAGCCCTTTCTTACAACATTCACGTCTGATCATTACAAAGATCTTATTCTTTTTGTTTTATCAGTGTGTGTGTGTGTGTGTGTGTGTGTGAAGAGAAGTTCAAGCATCACTTCAATGAATAGTACAGCATTTCTTTTCACAAACAGACATTGAGAATTCCAAAGAAGAGCTTCGTATTCTTTGTTCCCTGTAGTTTCAATATTATCATTACATTTTTATATTACACACGTGAGATGTAACAGTTAATAAATCATTAAGCATTTACTTCTTGTTTCAATTTCTGTCTTTATTGTCACTTGTTATGATATAGATGCCATATTTTAGTAAACGTCAGCACTCTGTCAGAAATATCAGTACCTTTACAGTTATATTTAGAAGTTTGAGGCAACCGTCGTGTAACTGCTATTTTAAGGTTTGGTGTCCTCTGCTGTATCACTATACTAAAAAAATGAGACGCACTCGCACAATTCTCTGTCGCGTCCTACTCTGCATAATGTACAATCTGACTGAAGTACACGATCCAACCAAGATTAGATCTGAAGGCGACCCATTCAATTCTATATTCTCGAAAATCTGGATTTCCGGTATTGTTATTTATATCCCAGGCAATGAGATTGGTCTTTATGGTTTTCCTGTACACACGGCGTGTTACCATGTTGAAATATATCTTGAATATTTTGAAAATATTTTGTGTTTCGTACATTGTCGTAAGATAAATGAATTCTCCTTTGATTAATATAAGTTTATTAAAGTTTCGGTTTGTATTCCTTAATGAATATTTATTGGACTATTTAGTAGGGATCGCAAAATTTGATCCCCATACATACAAATATCTCAATATTTTACAAATTATTCTCAATTAAAGCGACTGACTGAAAGAATTTAGCTTAAATTTTGCTTTCTTTAAAATTAAACAGAAGTTAATATACTATGAAAACACACACATCCTCACGCACGCACGCACGCACGCATGCACACACACACACACACACACACTCACACACTTTTATGCTCCTATACGTTATGAAAACAAAAAAAAAAGAATTTGATTTGAACAGGATTCGAGCCCATGCTCTTCAGGTCAATAAAATTTTGAGCAACGACCTACATCACTGAGCCACTACAAAATGTTCTTTTACGAACGTCAGAATTAACTATATATAATTAAAGTACCTACCCTGTGACTAATGGGGTAAATATTTTACCGATAAAAGTGTGAAAAACTTTATAATGTTGATTTATGATTTGTTTCTATATTTAAAAGAAAGGAAGTAACTAAGTTTAGGTATGTTCTTCACAACTATATCCAGAATATTTACATATATAAACATGTTTTCCTTTTTATGCATCGAATCAGTCGCTTTTTAACTGTGACGTTTATCGCAGAGTTATTTGGGATCTCAGTTAAATATAGATTTTTCTCATGGTTACAAATAGAAACTGATTTATCTCCAAAAACTTGAAAGCAAGGCACTGACTTGCTGATTGAAAGGTCATGACAAGGTGAACTTCTATTTGTGACGTTCAGATCTAATAGCAGAACGTTATGTATAGGTTAGTGTTTAATAATACGCATTAACAAAAATAAATTGGTCAGGCGTGCCAATTTAATGATCAACATTATTTTTCAATTAAATACAAAGCATCTCTCATTATTAAAATTAGTTAGTCTGGTTAGACGGATCTGATTAAGTAAATTTAATTTAGTTAGTACACATTAACCAAAGTTAGACTTAGTAGAAATTTGAAAAATACTGCAGTATGATTGGACAAAAAATAATGTTGATCATTAACTTTAGTTAATGTGTACTCAGTAACTTAAATTCACTAAGTCAGGTCCGTCTAACCAATTAGACGCCTGACCAATTTATTTTTGTTAATGCGTTTTATTAAACACTAACCTGTACTTGAAAAAATACTGCAATGTGATTGGACAACAAATAATGTTGATCATTAATTAGGAGCTGATTTTAATCAGATTGCATAATGTATAATGTATGATAGACAATGCATAGTTTTACTAAGAAAGCATCTTGCATGTACGAATATTGGCTTATCTTCAACACTCAACCATCCTACTGTTCTCACGAAAAATCATATATGATAAACAACACTGCAGATTAAAATACAGTTAAAGTTAAAAGCATTTTGCATCTGAACGTTGGAGTCTAATAGATATGTGCAGTGTTATCTTTTAAAAGCTCCTTTTTAAGTTGTTTAGAGTTATTTTGATATCTAACCATCTTATGATGTGTATAAACAACATTCATCAAGTTCAGTGTTTTACGTTCAGATGGGAAGTGCTTAATAATTAGATAAAACGATACAAAACATTCATTCTACGGTGGCATAAAAGTGACATTTGCAAATTTATTATTTTTTTTAAACTTTTTGTTTTTTGTTTTTCATACTTATTTTTTGTTTTTGTTTTTCGTACAATTTTTTTTTAGTTTTGCATACATATTTTATTATTTAGTTTTGCATACATATTTTTTTTAGTTTTGCATACATATTTTATTTTTGTTTTGCAAACACATTTTATTTTAGTTTTACATACATATTTTATTTTAGTTTTGCATACATATTTTATTTTAGTTTTGCATACATATTTTGTTTTAGTTTTGCATACATATTTTATTTTACAGACAACGCTGTCTGGAAAGTGGATTGAGAACACGCATGCAAGATGTGGCTGCTATTTTGCTGATTTGTGATCCGGATGGTAAGCCTTGGTATATTTAGATAATGATAATGCTGAACATATACTCTCAGTTTATTTCATGAATATGTACCACTCAACCCCACCTCCTGAGAATAGCGGAGGGCAGTGACTTTAAACCAAGCCGACCTCTGATAAAATCTTCGCCCTGCGGGGATACGCAGATAATAACATTCCTGCCCGCTATTCTCAGGGGATGGGGTTGTTCTCAATCCACTTTCCAGACAGCGTTGTCGCATTATTCGATAACCATGGCTATTCTGCTGGACAGCGCTTATGACAAAGTCTACAACCCTTCCAGAATCGCTATAGTCTCTTCTGCTCAATGCTAACGATCTAAGTATTCTATTCAAATGGCGCAAGCTTACGGAGATTCCGTGACGTTCGGACAATGCATGCACAATATCTCTATACCTTAGCCCTTCGCGAAAGTATTGAGATATCAGCAAATCTCTTTCATTATCCATTTTGAACAAGGAAATGGCGTAATTTATACTATGGGATTTAACTATTACTATAAGATGTAACCGCTGTTTTGATTGGCTAAAAATATGTACGAAAAACTAAAATAAAATATGTACGAAAACCTAAAATAAAATATGTACGCAAAACTAAAATAAAATATGTATGCAAAACTAAAATAAAATATGTATGCAAAACTAAAATAAAATATGTTTGCAAAACAAAAATAAAATATTATGCAAAACTAAAAAAAATTTGTATGCAAAACTAAAATAAAATATGTATGCAAAACTAAAAAAAAAATGTACGAAAAACAAAAACAAAAAAAAAGTATGAAAAACAAAAAACAAAAAGTTTAAAAAACAAAAAAAAAATAAATTTGCAAATGTCACTTTTATGCCACCGTAAATGAAAGAAAACGATGTGAAAAATACAAGCCTAGAATAAACTAATAAAAGATAAAATAGGGAGAGAGAGAAAAAAATATCCACAACCACAAAATTTTGAGAAAAAGGAATGCTGGAAAATTTAAGACAGCACTTCACCTGCGTAATGATGTATGAAATTTCAGATCACACCAGTCGACCAACATTTGCTATGCAATTTTGATCAGGCACACTGATTCTTTTCTCCAAAAGTGGGCGTTCTGTATTTACGTAAAAAACTGGAATAACTTAAAAATATAGTTATGGTTATCTCAGCTGTAATGGAAAAAATAAGTTGAACAAATTCTGACAGATGCTCTTACATTTTTAGATGTTCAGCATGAAACCTTTTTTTCTTCATTTATTTGACTGATTTATTTGGTGTATATTATACATATACCCAAACTAATACTTTCCTATAATAAATGTATGTTTAAATAATGGATTCTAATTTTCTGATTAACTTCCATTATTAGTCTTTCTTGTAAAAATTCTTTGCCTCCTGCCTCTATCTTAATCGTCAGATGTTCGTCTAGATTAGTTATGTAAAGAAACGCTGACAAGACCTGGTTTTCTGTAAACATATGGTTAATAGAAAAGAGGGATCTACATCTAAGGCTTTAGAGGAGTGGTTTTACCTACACAGATATAATACACGAAAATACAACTAAATTTATATATGTGTAACAACTATGTCTTACATTATAAAAAAGTTGAATACATCCCTATATCTATAAAGTTGCTAGGAACACCAAAGGTTTCACTAACTTGATGATACATCAACTAAATGCAAATTAGCTACGTTCACGTTGATGGCCACGATGGAGAATAGTTGTAACATATAAGTTAAACTTAGTTAATTCTGATATTTTATTCTAGTGTATATTTTGCAAATGAAACCGGATCTTGAAAGAAGCATATCCTAAAATTTAGGGTATTCCGTTTAAATTGTGTAAATGATAAAGATATTGTAGATAATTCGGTCAAACTTACTTAGTGCAACAAGTAAACTTATTTCCGTAATATCATTCTTTATGCTGACCGTTGTTGATTTACCATTTTTTGTCGAAAGACATTTAATATTCCAAATAAACAACTACTAAGTGCCTGAGAAATATAAGATTCTAATTATGTTTTTCTTAAATACAACGTTTTATATATATATAAAATCATAAAAAGGAATGCAGTATATTATCGGTTAATTGTAGTCCCCTGTCAACATTAAACATTTGTTATATTAACGATTATGTAACGTCAGGTATATAACGTCCCTCGATAGGAAATGAAAGATGAAGCTAAAAGCAATATCAAAAACTCATATAGAAGAAATGGAACGAAGTCTTTTAAAATCTTGCAAAATATCCATTAGCACTCTTAACTGTTGTGTTAGTTTGAAGGCGGTATTGAAATGTACCGTATTGTTTTACTTTTGTGTCCTTTATTTTAATTTAACTTTTACAATAAAACGCTTATTTTCTTCTAAGTTCGTGTAATAATATAAGACTTCGCAGGCAGGGTCATTTACAAAGCAGACAAACAATAAATACATGATATAACGCTGAATAAAACTCGTTTTTGCTTACATGGCTATGGAATTAAACAAAATTCAACAAATATAGACAACTTGAAAAATTCAAAATAATCAGATGTTAATATATCATATATCCGCAGATAATTATCCGATTTTTTGTCACAAGAAGTAAATATTGTGTAAATATAAGATCAGTCAGAATTGTAAGTTATAATTGGAATGCTCAGTAACTGAAAATAAACATGTTTAGGAAAATTTATAAATGATTAGACTAAAGAAGGAATTTGTAATTAAAGTAAAACAAAAAAGTGTATAACAAATGTTTGGCTAGCTTTTGAACAGTATTGTTACAATGTCTAAAGAAATACTACTACACCTTTTTTGCTCCTAACCGTATGAGAAAGAAAACATTCAAGTAAGCATTAATAAACTGAATATTTTAGGGTTATCTTTCACTAATGCACGGACTGCCGGCGTGTCTTCAGAAAATAAAAAAAATGCTTTAAAACACACGGTATCGATGATTTATATTTAAGGGATTGCTCATAATAGTTTGAGAGGAAATAATCAAATTTAAATTTATAGAATAATAGGGGATTTCAAAAATCTCTTGATAACTTGGTATATTAATTTATCATAAGACATTATAACGTTTATAACAACGTTTATGAAAATGTCAGGAAATGTGACAAGCTTACTTTTTCTATATTTTCATGAAAGGTAAGACAAAATATCGGGAAGTGTTTCACAACAACCAACACTTGGTCATTTCAAAATATACGGGAATAGTTGAGAAACATCAGACATGCTCTGTTTTCTAGCTCCGATATCGAAAGCGAAAAACAACATGTTGTACGAAAGACACCGATGACGAATGCAAAGCCATTATGTCTTAATGAGAGGTCAGTTAGATACATCAGCACAAGTAATATTAATCGATAAAGATTTTAAGCCTTTTAAGGCCCCATGGATTATGTTGTCTCTTCTAGAGACAGCAGTCATATTAAGTCTTCCTAATGGGACAACAAGAACTGAATAAATTCAAGCGATATTTTCCTGATGTTTTTCTTAATCATCTGCACTAGCAATTCTCGACAAATTTTGACCTGCTACATTACGAATATATATCAGAATGTTGACAAAATGTGTTTTCTGAATCATTAGGAATGTCAGCACTTTTTCTCTAAATGTGTCTATTCTTCTGAGTGCAGTCGCTTGTTAAATGGTCTGTAAATATGTTCATGGGGAAAAGAAAGATTTATTGTAGTCATTATCGCACTAAGACAACCTTAAATTTTTGAAACCGTGATGTCTTATTTTCCGTTCAATATAAAAGACAATAGTTACTGAATCTTTCGGCGGCTGTTATTGTTCGGTGCTCAATGAGCAGTTATATCAGTAATTTGTCAAGAAACAAAAATTCAAATTAAGATAGATACCTTATAGCATAATTAAGTTCGTTCTGTGGAACTACAGAAACATAAAACTTACTCACAACTTACCGACAGCAACAATGACACTGGGTATGTTATCCGACTAAATCGCAAAACGTGCAAAGAATATAGTATAAAAAAACTTTTATTCAGATAATTGCAGTAACCAATATTATGTTGAAAGCTCAGAAGAGTTAGTTCAAAAGCAACTATTAACTTTTCGTCGATTATAGAAGTCAATATGAAACAGCAAATGTCGTCTTTGTTTTTCGTGTTTTTTTTTTGTATAAGAAAATACACAATAACAATGTACACCACATGTTTATATATCATAACACTGGGAAATTTTAAAGTGCATCTTCCTTAAGCTTGTCCGTGCACCGGTAATTGCGTTTTTAACGGCGTGCTAGTGTAACGTGCACCGGTAATTGGGTGTAGTGGCGTGCTAGTGTAACGTGCACCGGTAATTGGGTGTAGTGGCGTGCTAGTGTACCGTGCACCGGTAATTGGGTGCAGTGGCGTGCTAGTGTGCACCGGTAATTGGGTGTAGTGGCGTGCTAGTGTACCGTGCACCGGTAATTGGGTGTTGTGGCGTGCTAGTGTACCGTGCACCGGTAATTGGGTGTAGTGGCGTGCCAGTGTACTAGTATGAGGCAAAAAATTCAACAGATACTACATACGTAGATATAAAGAAATCTAAAACGTGCTGGAAAATAAAATGAGGGATAGAATAAATTTTCCGACTCCATATAAAATGATCGTAAGTGAATACATACTGCCATATATTTCATTTCCTTTCCTATGTAAAAGCAATATAAAGGTCCTCCCTTGCAGTTCTTGTTGGTGTCATTTAATCGCAAATTGGCGCTGTGGAATAATCAACAATATCTACAACACCATCATTGACAAACAAGCGATAAATGTGCCCATTTCAATTGTTTCTGATGTTATTCAGTAGACTGAGATAACAAATTTGTTTGGATCATTTTGATGGAACCTTGATCTAGCACCATAACATTAAAGTTTGTCAATACCAAATTCGCTTCTGAAGCACAGTTCCTTTTATAATCGTTGTGTCTTCCTATATCAAACTGGTATGCTGCATATTACATTTTTTTATTATAAGATTATTTTAAGTCCTATAACTTCATGCAAATCAACAAAATTCTTGTGTCCTAGAGTCATCAAATATTGCCATTCGTGAAAATGTATCTGTTTAATCTAAATATGATATCGCATCTACAGTTTTAGAGCCAGGTCCTCTCATTATAAGATTATATTGAACAGATAACAGTTATTTCTTCTAGAATTTACTTTATAAACTTGCGGTCGAAATATATATCGATGTTTAAACTTTTCTGTTGCAATTAGGATACAAAGAACACAGGACTAGCATGATAATAATTTTATGATACAATTATCATCCAATGCAGATTGTTTCTAAAGACTACAAGAGGTTAATATCACGAGATATTCAATTTCCGAAAACACGATGAGGTGAAGTAATCTTCCTAATGCTTTGATTTTTAGTTATAATTTAAAATGTTTTGTTTTTTTGAGTTGAAAAAGAAGCTTACAGAAATTTAAAAAAAAATCACAAAATTGTTGATACATTTGAAAACCAAATATTTGCATCCGTTATATATTACTTGACAAGTAAAACAGTTGCACTCGGAATTCAAAAGAAGCAAAGAATTTTAGGAAATTTAATGACTCTTTTGGCATTATGTTTCAAACGAGTAGATTTCTCAGAAGCATAAAAGCAAGAAAACAACTTGTCACAGCAAAAGTAATAGTAGAAGCCATTAAGAGAAGGAATGGTTGATTGCATAATGTCTGATTTTATGATACATTTGAAATCGTGTGTCATCAACAGATTTTGCTAGAAGAAATATCAGCATTTCATTGTCTCCACAATTGTTGAATACGCGGTGCTCTTTAAGAATCGTTTTAGCTCATCTGAGAACACAGGCGACCGCCGTTCGTTTGTCGTCCGTCGTTACTTCAAAGAACATTTCTGAAACCACGTGGCCATGAAGCTCTTTTAAATTTCTTCAAATTACAGATCGGGGCAACAGGGGCTAAAAATAGATTTTAAAATGAACAAATTAAAAAATCTTCTTCTCCGAAACCGCAGGACGTAGAGCTTAGATATTTGGCATGTCTTATGGGCTTCTACCAAGTTTGTTTAAATCATGGCCTCAGATTCAAAACTGGCTACGACCCAACTGCAAACTTATTTCACATAGGCTTATACAATAAAAAACTTCAAAAATCTTCTTGTCTGAAACTTCTGCTTTAGGGTTTGATATTTGGTATACAGGCTCACTAGAGGTCCTCTACAAATTTTGTTCAAATTATGCCCCTGGGGACATTAAAGGCCCCGCCCCGGGGGTCACTTAATTTTTAATAGGCATATATAGGGCAACACTTTGGAAATCTTCATTTATAATAACACAAAGCGTAGGACTTAGAAAGTTTGCATGGAGCATCATCTTAAGGTCCTCTACCAAGATTGTTCAACTTGTGCTTCTGGGATCAAAATTAATCCCACTCTAGTTGTCACTTGATTGTTAAAAAACTCGCATAGTAAAAAACTTTAAAAAATGTTTGTTTCTTCAAACCTTGGCCCTAGGGTCAAAATAGACTGTGCTCCTCGAGTCTCCAAGGCTAAAAAAACACTAACTTTTAGTCAGATAACCTTTATGTATTGATCGTTATCTTAGATATTTGGTATATAGGCATCTTGCATGAATCTCTGCCATTCTCAGGGGTCATAGTCAAGGTCACCAAGTCTAAAATTAGATTTTCCTACTTCTCCCCATAACGTTTTCGTTGCTTGGCCGATATCTTAGATATTTGATTTGCTAACAAGAATAAACATCTACCCTTGGGTGGGGTTTAAGTTCACTAGGATCAAGGTCACCAAGGCAAAACAAAGAGTTTTCTACTTTTTGTCATAGAACATTTAATTATCGACTGATATTTTAGATACTTGGTATATATAGACACCAATGTCACCAAGTCTAGAAAATATTTTTCTACTTATCTAATAGCGCCTTCATTTTTGGCCAGCATCTTAGATATTTGGTACGTAGGTTCCTTGCATAGACCTCTGCCCTAAAGTGGGGTTTGAGGTCATAGGGTCAAGGTCAAGGTAATGGTGCCTAATAATAATGTTTTCTGCTTTCTGTCATAGAGCCTTTATCTACTGACTGATATTTCAGCTATTTGGTCTATAGGCGCCTTCCGCTACCATTCACTGGTGACAGGGTCAAGATCACCAAGATTTTAAAAAAGATTTTTCTACTTTTCCTTATGGAGCCTTCTGTTATTGACCGTTATTTTAGATATTTGATATGTAGGTACTTTGCATAAACCGCCACCTCTGGGTGGGATTTTCAGATATTATAAATTATGTTCACGATGCCTTATGCCAGCGTCTTAGGAGTTGAAACACTTGCATCCTTGCAATTTAGATTGCGTGACTTAAATAAAAGGTAAATGTTTATGAAAACCAAACAAAACATGATATAATATAATAAATATATAAATAATAATTTCATTTAGACATCGAAAGAGTAATGTTGACAGTAAATTATGTGTAGCGAAGTCCAAATACTCTAGAGATGGTAAAAAACAGATTGGATAGTGTTTAAAGTGGAATTCTTTAGCATTGTAACAGTACTAGATACCTAGGTTTTGTGCTAACAATGGCTTTCTAAAGTCTTTTGATTTTTGCTATTTTAGACTTCTTCAATTAATAAAAAAATCATAACTTTACAATGCTAAATGTACATGTGATGGTAGGTCAAACAAAATTTGTATCAAGAGAAAAATAATAATGCGAAAAGTGTTTTTAAAAATCGAAACAACTTTTACTTCTTACAATATAAATTAAAATCTTAAATTTAATTAAACAATTTTAAGATTCATTAAAGACTATCGACTTCCAATAAAGTTAGTCATAAGCCTATACAGTTAATGTTAAATACTTTGTAAAAGTATATTCATGTTTTTACAAAACAACCGAAATGATAAATATTACATCTGAAAGTTAAAATCTAGATGTATACAGATAAGTCTGTTTTATACGTTTCGTTTTTAAAAAAGTTTTTCAAGTTATATTGATTCAGATTTACAAAATGGTATTTTTACAAAACAATACTATGTATTAACATAATCAATCAATCAATCACGAACGGCCTCTGTGATTTTGTATGGACATACAATACTTTTATTTTTATGCTCCTCGAAGGAAGAGCATATATTCGCAGCCTTGTCCGTCCTTCCGTCCGTTTGTCAAAAACTTGAAACGTATTGAAGGAATTTGATTGAAAATTACCACATTGATAGAGACCAGTGAGAGGAAGTGCTGTGTCTATGTACATAACTTAGTCTTTTTAATTATCTTTTTAATTATGTTCCTTTATAATACCTAATAATGCTTGTTAGGAAATTACTTGTAAAGCATTGAAGGAAACTGAATAAAACTTCGCACAGATATAAAGACCAGTGAGAGGAAATGCACTGTTAAAGAACCATCACTTTACATCAGTTATGTTTTTAATTATGTGCCTTTATAAAACGTATTAGCAATATAGCAACCCCGATTGATAGATAAATCAATGGCTTATCAGCTGGAATTCTGGAGAGCAACACTGATTAAAGTACAGGTCTACTACTTTTTACAGCTGCCAGCCAAGCACTTGGCACCTCTTGTTGTGATTATAAAAAATCTGGCAAACATTCACAGATTAAACAAGTAGCAGGTAAATTTTGCAATGCATCAACTGTCCTTACAAATGTGGTTCTTTTATACTTTAAATTCTCAAATATGTTTCATCATGGTTATCTTTACTATCACATGTCTTTGAAATACCATTGATAGTACATTTCTTACATTTCTGCTATTCTGAACAAAAAATACTTCGGGGAGCATAATTTGGTTAACCGATTTCTTGTTTGTAGTTTCTTTCGACTATTAATTCTGTTGTAATTCACATAAACAACATGAATTGCTTGTTATCTGGTTATGCTCTCAACAACAATTAATAATAAGAGGAGAAAAATGTTTAAGAAGTGTGTAATTCGTTTGCCTGTCAAAATTAGATATTGCACCCATCACCATATCGATGCAAAATCTTTGTGAAACATAAGAAAATAATTCTTTAACGAATAACTTATATAAACTTTTTTTTCTTTACACATTTATCTTGTCATAATAAATGGATTTTTTGTTAGCCGACTTTTTCCACCAATGTGCCTGAATATGATTTGTACGGGAACAAATCAACCCTAAAGTGGTTCAATGCCATATATTTTTTCCCTTGCTCTCCATTTCTTTTTTACCATCTTGAACTTCATTATTACACAGTTTTACAGTTCTGTTTGACATTTGAAGTGCAATAGCTAATGTCTATTATTTATCTTAGAAATCTTTTGAGAGTTCATGTTAGCTTTTATGACACATTTGTAACCGCACGTAGACTCAAAATAAATCAAGTCGATAATTCTACGGGGTGTTACAAAATAACAGCAGAGCAAAGTCGTTAACTGACCTTCGAAAATATATCTAAACCAATTGTCCCAGATAAAAAATGATTCATTGACATTTCAAAGACTTTTGGTCTGTATTTATATGTGATCAGTTTACCTTTTAAGGCGATGCCAAATGATCACGGTAGGGAATTAAAAGCATTACAGGGTACACTTATGAACATTATTTAAAAAGATGTCGATGACACTTAGTTTATCCTTTTACAAAACGTTTAAGTTTCTTTTACATTATTCATTTTTAGTTTAATGCAATTATTGAACAATTTCCATTGACGTCAGAAAATACACTTTTGTGTGCACTAAATTATTTTTGTACGGACTTAAAAACTATTATCTAATAAATCATAGAATACAATCAACTGTGTAGGATCTAGATTATTACAAGAATATATTCACGTCTGTTTATTTATAACTCTTTCTAAAGAAATACTCAAATTGAAATGAAAATAATAGGCTCTTCCAATAGGATGTTTTACTATAAATTATAATCAGTCAAAAAATACATTTTCAGTGATAATAATACCTTTAGCAGAAACATTCTGTTCTGGAAATCAATTACGTTAGGTGAAAACGTACATAATAAAAAGACCGTGATAGTTCTTTTCTATCGGTTTCAATGCTTAAGAGATTCTTTACACATGAAATATGTAACAGATCAGTATACTTTGCTAATGCATTATCAGAAGATAAAGAGTTTTGCTTTACAAAACATGAAAGTGATGTATGTTTTATACTTCATATTATAGGATCGTGTTTCTTTCTAACAGCCTGTCAATCAGGAACATCCTTTGGAAAGTTTCACAGTTCTTGATTTATCTGTCTTAAAAGCTAAGATTTCAAAGTGTTGTCATTTCTGTTCGTCTTCTAAATAGTACTTAATAAATCACGCGAATAAACGTATTTGTGAAGACTTAAAGATGTGACAAGTTATTTAAAAAAGAGGACAAAACTTAGTTAGTGCTTAAATAGTCTCACAGGGTATGCCTAATGAGTTATCAAGAAATACAGAAAGAAATTATAAGCGAAAACCATTTTCATTATAGTGGGGAAATGAAAAGGAATAGCTTTTTATCTAGTTATGTTCTCAACAACTAGACAGACAGAAAAAGATGCACGGAAGGGGTCAAAAAATGCAATTGCAGCTTAGTGAGGTCAGCTAGGTATGCCGGCATCAATAAAATTACTAGATATAGATAGCGCACCTTAAATGCCCCGGGAATTATATCATCACTTACATAAACACACAATCATATTTTGCATCAATGCTGAAAAACAAAGTATAAATTGAGTACAATGTATATCTAGGATGTGTACATGTATAAAGCATAGCGTGTCGCAAGATAGATATATTATATTATTTAAAAATAAAAATAACATATCACGGTGGCATTAACATGTTTACATACAATCAAATATTAGACGCAATGCAGAGTTACTTTATTAATATTGTTTTAGCTCACGAGAGCACTTTGTGCTCAAAGTGAGCTTTTGTGATCGCCCTTGGCTCGTCGTGCGTAGTCAACGTTTTACTTTAAACAACATCTCCTCCTTAACCACTAGGTGAACATGATAAACTTCGCAAAAATGTTCCTTGTATGAAGCTTAACCAAGTTTGTTCAAACAATTCCATTCCATGAAGGACTCTGGTTGCTTTGGCAAAATTTCCTTGTCTAAAACTGGTAAGCCCGGGGGTCTGAAATTTGGTGTGTAGCATTTTCTTCTAGTGGACCTCTACCAAGTTTGTACAAATAATGTCCCAGTTTCTTGCATGGATCTCTACCCATAGGTGGGGTTTAAGGTCACTGGATTCTCGATTCAATCTGTAAGTTTGTTTGGAATTAGTTGCTTAGCTGTTGGGTTATATAAATTCTGACATTTAAGTTCCTGTGTAAGTCTGAAACTTGGAAATACAGTTTCAATTTCTTCGGATTCTTGTCGCAAATTCTAGCGTCATGTATTATCCTAAACTCAAAGTATCAAAATCCTGTTTTAGTTTCCTGTGACAATGCATACTCCTCATTCTTACTTGATGAAATGAAACATGCTCAAATACTCTAATTCAATATATGACAGCTTGATAATACACAACGTCATTCTCATCAGAAAAAAAGAAATTGCTTGGAAAACTGATATCGTGGTGAAGGATGCATGGACAGATGATTTGCATTTATAAGTGGCTCTAGAATTCACAAAAAAAATGAAAAGCATTCCGACACACTCTAAATCGTCAGTTTGGTATTTCTATGCATTCGGACTCAACCTCAGACTGCCGCAGTAGTCAGTTGTCTCTCAGTATGTTCAACACAAATGTACATATATTGCAATAAAATACATAAAATACTGAATCATAGCTCACCTTTCTCTGGAATATTTAAATTGTGTAACCTTGCGAACTATTGCAGCTTTGATTTATTTGATTCATTGCATTCCTACTCCACTTTAGATTTCTTGTTATATTTTTTGTGCTTTATTCTGAGAACTGTTTAAGTTGAAATGAAGCCAGTACATGTTTCAGGGTTACTTGTATTATGCGTAATGCTGTTAAGTAGTTCTGTGAACAGGTTTGCGTTATGGAGCGGACTTGATTTGGAGCTAACCGGACAGAAACCTGGCAGTCATTTGACCGGCAAACGCCGACAAATGACTTCAAGTCAAACAAGTCCGTCTATGAGTTGATGTGCGAAATAATATTGTACTGAAACTCCATGGTTTTCACCGAACGTAACGACGAACTAAAAATGCATAGGACAGTGTATATCTTTACAACACAAAGTATCATTTTCGACACCAATCAGCCAGTTTTTCGGTGCACTTTAGCGGAAATACGAAAGAAAACGGTTGAATATTTTGACAAAATTTATTATTACTGTATGATTTTAAGCAGTCCTGTACTTTTTCGTACGTAATAACATGGCGGCATGGCTAAAGTCAGTCACAAAAAAAATGAATAAATAATTTTCTATATTCCACTGAATATTTTAAAATTTTTGAAAAGAAAATGGTCTTCCTTAAAATCTGTGCTTGTCAAAAAAGATTTATTGTCACCTAAGCATATTTAGAGCCTTTAGTTTACTAACAATAGATGTCCGCAACGATTCTGGTTAATACTTTTCACGAACATTTAATCAAATTTAATAATTTCTACAAGATCCTACCTGACGATTTAGGGAACACACGCTAATTTCGTTTCATTGTTAAGTGCAATCATCAATCGACAACAGTAAATAAACCATAAGGGGTGTGAGAAATATATCCGTTTTTTGTTAAGTTGTTTTGATAACAATTACCGGAGACAAAACGTCATATGGTGTGAAAACAAGATGTTCTTGAGAAGACCAGTTTAATTGCCTCTCTAATATATCCGAACGTGTTGTCGTTTTTCGAGTACCATGAAAAATACAAATAAATCATTTGACCTATATTTACTGTAACAATTGCTTTAATAAACAACGGTGAATTTTCAGTACGCTAGGCGTTCGATTAGTGGGAGAAAATGTAACATAATAGAACAAGTTGAAATAAACACACCAGTATACTAACGTCTAGATATTGCATTATGATTTGACGCCGAGAAAAGTGAACATACAGAAAACAACTGGCCGACAGTTGGAAAAGACACTCTGCATGTTTTACGTCACAGAACCAAATTGCATCTCTCCTGACCAAAAAGACATAACCTACGTTAATAAATTGTTTTGAAAGAAAGTATGATTTCATCTTATATTCAACTTAGAACATTGTGTCTGGTCATAATAAATCTACAGGGTTTTTTTTGTCGTGTTACTCAGTATAAAACTTACACAAGGCTTCAAATAGAATATTAGATACGGTATGTTATAAAACCGAGAGATAAATAATCTATAAATATGGCAGAATGGATGCGTATACCACAGATAAAACAAAAAAAATGATACGAAGCATCAAAGACGCGGATAAATGAATTGCCAGCGGAGAAAGAATGACCAGATGGAGCTCACAAACCAGCAAAATGTATTAAGTGGCATGTGCCACACAGTAGGCAAGCGAGTAATGCAAATAAGTACTTCAACTTCAACTTAATACTGCCAAAAGTCAATACTGACTGTATTAGGCAGGCGCGTGTCAGGAACATTAAAATTATAAAAGATAATAACAAAGAAAACAAGATTTAACTGAAGATTTTACTTAAACATTTATTTCAAATACTTAAATTCTATAAAAACTTGTTTAGTCCACTGATAAAAGCTGGCAAAGTTTGGGTAACTTTAATCTCGGTCGGTAATTCGTTCCAGAGTCGTGGGAAGAATGAGTTTATGTGATGTTGTGTTTTTGATTGTGGGATGAGGAGTTTGCTGTTTCTTGTGTTTGTAAGGTGATTGTGATAGACAATGACCTGTTTGTTTTTTATTTTGTGTAGCATGACTAGGCTGGCATGGTTTCGCCATTGTTTTAAAGTTGACCATTTTAGTTCTTTGATCATGTTTGTTACACTGCTTGTATAGTGGTAATCATTATGAACGTACCTTGCAGCTGACCTCTGGACCATTTATATTCTGTGTGTGAGATATTTTTATCATGGATGCCATATGGTTGAGCAGTATTCAACCTGTGGACTTACATATGTTTTGTATGCTGCTTCTTTGAGTTGTTTGTTTTGTGTTTTGACGTTTCGTCTAATGCACCTTAAGCTGTTTTTGCTTTGTTTGTGATATTGTTTATATGTGATGACCAGTTTAGGTTACTACTTATTGTAACTTCTAAGTATTTTGCATTTTCTGTGGTTTTTAGTATAGTGTTATGTAGGGTGTAGGAAAAGATGACCGGTTTCTTTTTCCTGTGTACTCTGAGTACTTCACACTTGTCAGGGTTGAATTCCATTGACCATTCTTTTTCCCATATTTCAAGGTTGTGCACATCATTTTGCAAGGTTTGTGCAGATGCTTGTGATTTAATTGTTAAATAAACCATGGTGTCGTCGGCAAATAGACCCACCCGGCTCCTGACACTTACTGATAGGTCATTGATGTAGAAAGAGACACGAACTTAAGACCGATCCCTGCGGGACACCAGAAAACACAGGGAGCCTGTCAGAGACTTTGTTTTCCACTAATACTTGTTGTGATCTGTTTTTGAGAAATTTTTGCATCCATGAACTGATGTGTGGTTGAACTCCCATGTGTTTCAGCTTGTGTATGTGTTTGTGGTGGTCTACTTTGTCAAAAGCTTTACTGAAGTCCATGACTATGACATCAGTTTGTTGACCTTGATCAAGGTTGTCAGCTATTTCTTGTGTGAAGCCAATGAGCTGTGTCTCACAGCTATGTTTTTACCTGAATCCATGTTGCTGGGGGCAAAGTATGTTGTGTTTGTCAAAGTAATCCATTATGTTTAAAACAATGATGAGTTCCATTAGTTTTGATGCTATACATGTGAGTGATATTGGTCTGTAATTGCTAGGTTTTGATTTTGACCCTCTTTTGTATGCTGGTGTGATGATGGCATGTTTCTTATCCTAAGGAACAATACCTGTGTCTAGTGACCTTTGGAATATGATTTTAAGCATTGATGTTATCTCTGTGTGTAGCTCTTTGAGTAACCTAGGTGAAATCTCATCTGGACCTTGGGCTGTGTGGGGGTTTAGTCCTGTCAATAACTTATCAACTCCTTGAACTGAGATGGATATGGGAGCCATGGGCGGGTAACCAAGTGATGATCTTGGGCTTTTAGCTATTTGTTTGAGACTGAGCGGTGAGGGGTTTGAGAAAACTGATTCAAACTGTTTGGTTAGAATGTTTGCCTTTGACACTGGGTTACTGTAAGTATGACCATCAGTGCTGAGTGGTGCAATTCCTGTGTTTTCAGTTTTTTTTGTTTTTTTTTTAATAAATTTGTAGAACTTTTTGTTATGACCTGGATCTGTATTATCTGAGAAGATGATTGCCTCTAGATATGACCAATAAGCATTTCTTGTATCGGAAGGTTCCTAAACATTCAGACACCCTGATGAAAATGTAAACATCACGTGATTTACATTCCTTCATTTCGTTCGCCGAAAAAGAGTGTACATGCAAGCATCGCGTGACCTGAAATCTCGCAGATTCTCTAAGAATTAGTCATTGTTTTAACATTCAGAAACATTATTTCCCTTGGAGAACGAAATTTTCTACTCGATTTGACCGTTTTCCTATCTCAAAAAGGCTTCAGTAAATCTATGCCTTCTGCTTATTATTTGATAGACAAGAAAGAACATCCACGAAAGTGGGATCCGTTAACGTCGAATTTTCTAGATTTGCTTGTCACTTCCAAAATAAGAATATAAAGACTTCTCGTTCCAGGACAAGTCAAATCGATGCGGAAGACATACTTCGACCGTAAATACTTTCACCTTAATCACAAAAAAGTACAAATGCTTACTACGAAGTTTCAGAGTCAAATATTATTTGCAGTTGTCAGTTATTCTTACGGGCGTGCTTTCAAGTTATTTCTAAGCATTGCCTAATCCCAAAGCTTCGTAAATTTTTGTGGGACATTCTTTCCGTGTCTACACGAGTTCCTCAAACAAAAAAGGCATTTATTCGAAGGAACATTTCTTTACTCACATCGCCGACATAAACATTTCATTGCAGTTCAAAAGCATTTCTGGGAAAAGAAATCATCATATATTCATTCCCTTGTTTGACTAGTCAGTACATCGTACAAAAAACTGCAACAACACTTAATTCTCATATCGCTATATGAAAATCACTGAGTTCCTTCCCATCAATCTGTTACGCAACTCCATAGACATTCCGCCCTGTGCATTCCATAAGACGCAGATCTTCCGACCCGCGTCAAATATAAATAGAATAATCCGTCCGGCTGTATCGCTTGCAGCTTGTGGTGACATGAAAATCATAAAACGTGCTACAAACTATTAATGATATTGCTAATGACTTGAATAAAATAGTTCTACATTTTTCATGTTTTTGAAATTTTCGACATGGATGTTTGCACATACTGTAAAAGCCATTTCTGTTACTGTGAAATTGTTCTCTCTTACATGCCTTGTTCGTTAAAAAACAGAGAAATGAAACTTTCAAGTTTAAGAACCATCTTCGTTGAATAACTGCATATTGTAAACTTTATCGAAAATATTGGTTTTCATTTTAATGTGGTGAGGATTAATTTGATATTATTTTTTTACCTTGATCAAACACTAAAATAAACTGATTCCAGCACGTTATATTTTTCGTTTCCGAAATCCATTATTTTTCATTAGTAAGGAAATGACATATTGACTTTTTCCAATTTTCAAAATTCCGTGGACATTTTATCATAAAGTGTGACAACAGTTTTAACTTCACAATAATATGAACAGCCTAAGAGAGTTTTTTTTGCTGGCTTGATTGTGACTCTTTGCAGGAATCAGATTACATATACACTAAAAGGTTATGTAAAACATGAACCACTCAATCATACCCAAGTATCACCAAACAAAGACGTAGCTGGTATTTCAAACATATATGCCCCGACATATCTCATACAGATACGGCACTCGGAATACCTGGGGCGACTTCAATAAGTCACCTCGGAAATAATGTGGTATGAGCCATATTGACGGACAATTTTGAATATAGTTGACTTACAGAAATGTTCGATGTGCTTGATGCATGCTTTAAATTAAAATTTATTTTATTTTTTTGCTAATACATAAGACAAAAACTACTTGAATTCCGCCATGTTTGTTTATATGTTTATTGAAGCCAGTTCTTCGCCGGGGCAAATTCAATTTGGTGTATTCATACACTTACATACAAGGTCTTATACGAAGTTGTCGGAGAAAGCCGAGTTGTTACAATTGATAGATACGGTGTAAGGTATGGATATGTTGCTGATCTATTTACTAAAAGAAGTTACGGGTACATGTTACCCTGACCTGTCATGTTAAGAATGTTGTTGGTAAGTTTAACTCGTCACTTGCTTAAAACAGTTTTCACTTAAAGATACCATCAGGCTTGTAGATTATCTGTACTGGGAATATATGTCTATCCTTAATTTGCTGGATGTACCGTAATCAACTAGTCAGATGGTATAGATATATGTTCTACTAACACAAGAAGTCGCTGTATGATACGTTATTACTGCACAAAAGATATAAATATATAATTTAGCGGAAGTAATACATTATTTATTTGCGTCATGTCGACGTGCAAAGTTCAGTAGTATAAAGAACCGGATTCCTTGAAAATAAAAGTACAAATTCAAAACCAAATACCAAATTAAGCACAAAATAAAAGACATACACGAAAGAAACATCAACTTCTTGTTTAAGGCACGCGGGTCAAAATTGCGCTGCAGTACAAAATAAACAAAAAGCAAAATGTTGAAGAAACATCGTGAAATTTCTACATTTGTTTTTAGATATCTGTTTGCTCATATATGTTAATCAGTTATCAAAAGGAAGTATTGTGTCTCTGATCATTCTTACATTTTAGTCCTTTTTGTGGCGCATTTTACTTTTAAAACGTAGAGCAGCTGAAGAATTTTTTAATCAAGCTGTCTGAAGCATCACGTGAACATCCAGTTTTCCATACAAGAAATAAGTGCAAGAATAATCACTAAGTTTTACAAAATCAGATAGAGTGTTAAATCCTGCTCACTCTGTACCTTGATGCCTTGTATTTTGTGGCTGAAGATGTTTTCTTCGTAGCTTACGTAAATGGAACGTCACTTACAGCAGACTGTTAAAATGTTTCCGAAATTTAAAAGAATAATTTCATTCTCAAACCAAACGTGTATAAAATTATCGAAACACTTTAATGATAACTAAAAGATACTGACAACTGTTGGGATCGACTTTTCAAGCATGTCACAGTGAATAAATATCTAGGTGTTGGGCAAACACTGGATATCGTTTCGAATTTATACTAAATGCCTATTGTCGACTACAGTTTATATCGCTACATACAAAGAGCAGACAATGAGAAATATCTAGGTTTTGTAATCAGTCTAAAAGTTTTATGTGGGTTAGGGTACTTATGGTAGTAAACTTAAATCACAGCTTTATAGTAATGTAAAGCAGGTAAAAAAGTACAGGTGTTGCTTAGAGCGAAATGACTTGTTTTTACTGATGACGGAGCAAAAGAATATTTTCAAGTCTGTAAGCATTCAGTTTTTACACCTTTATTCAAAATCTAACGTTTAATTCACCAGGTGAACTTTGGGTCAAATATATTGCTAGAGACTTATAAAAGCCTAACACACTTATTACAAAATACGAGATAGGAGTACTATTTCTAGAAAATAATACAAATGAATTCTGTATTTTGTCAGTTATGACAAAAGTTGACCTTTTAACATTCTAAAATTCCCAGTATGTAAATGGATCTATTAAAGTGACATCTTAGATTTATAGGTTTTCTTTAACAGATTTACCGACTTTGTATTTCGTTTATGCGACTAATAATTCCATAATAAGAAATTCTGTTTCATAATTATTTGTCTTCGTTTTTAGAATGTTATTTTGTTATTTCAGTTTTTTCTCTTTCTTTTCTTTTAGACGACGACAAATGCTATTTTAAACTTCTAATTAAATGGCATTTGTTTTCGAAATCTTATTTAATATTCACGAATTATTACTTCACCAATCCGTAGCGGTTTGTAAATGCGAAATGTAGTAAATTAGCGGTTTTACAAATGACTACATTTTAGAAGAACTCGCTGCAGTTATTTGAAATACTGTGTCCTTAATTGACGTATGCTTATTCATTTGCCCCTCGACATAAGATAGTGAATCAAACACCCTTGTATGAAATCTTTTTTCGTGATAAAATGTTTTCTTCAACCAATTTTATAAATATTATATTCTTGTCACAGTTTTCTTGTCATGTTATAAGTAACGTCAGTGCTTCCGTTGGCCCTTTCAATCAGTTCGCCTTAGTATTATTTTTGAGATACAAAATGATCTTGTGGGCTTTCCAGGCCTAATGTATTATAATCCTATTTTTTCCTATTTTTTCATATGTTCTCTGGTATCTGATCGACATACACAGTAGTTTTACTATCCTGTTTGACACTTCGAGCAACTAATATAATATTTCGAATCTGTTGAAATGATGCAACAAAAGCCATTGGGCTTTTTGAGACTCTCGTAATTGACACATGAAATTTTAAGTTCACCCTAGTGGCAAAATCTACTGGCTGTAAAGAAATAACAAAAGAAATTTTAAAGAAGAGCAGCCTCTTAAGACTGTTCTGTATTCCGTTTGATACTTCTTGAAAGATCTTCGCATACAAACATGATTCCAGTTTCTACGAAAAGTATGGTCTTTCGGGAGCCATGATTTTAAAATTTTGTCAATGGCGATGTGCTGTATGTTCGAGTTAGTTTAAAATACGACTGAACATTCGTCTTTTTTCTTTAATAGTACATGACAGGTGCCATGTCGTATGAATGCACAAGTTTTCATGATATAATTTTTGACTTGTTGTCCTTTATTTGAAAATGTTTGCCGCTATATTTCTTTTTATTGTGTTAGCGAGACCTAACTATGAAACACATTTGCATTCACAGTTTTTGTGCTAGCATTACTAATCTGCGCAAAGTAAGTCATATTTAGACTACCGTGACTTTTCAAATAGATAAACTTAATAATTTTCATTTGTTATAAGAGTATGTTTAATATAAAATGTATCGTTTGGGGGTGGGGGGGGTGAAGGAGGTTGACGAATTTCTAAAAGATTTCAGTATTAAAGATCGCCGGTATTATATTATAATGGCAACATATATTAATTTAACCTCTTTTTTAATATTTTAAGTGCTGCTTAGGATTAACTCCTGATGACATTTATGTACGGTGTATGACGGCAATTCCGGCAGGTAGCGTGACCATTCACTTTCGCCATTTGCAGAACTGGACTCGACTTTGTAGACAGAGTTTAGTATTAAAAACACACTCATTTAGAGTAGAGGCAACCACATTGTCAGATAATGAAATCGAAAAAATTTAGTCAGGTGGCAGTCAAAATTAATGCTTTCAAAACTTATTTCAGAATCCCAGTTAACAAAATCGTTTCACAAAGTACTGGTAAATATAAGTTGCATAAACTGTACCTGCTTCCTTGACTTTGTATTACTTGTCAGTTCCCAGTCTACTGCAAGAGTCTATCAAGTCTAAAATTCTAAAATTTGCAGCACACAAGAAGAGTCTCTGTATTGTTTGTTCGTCAAATATCAATTGGGCGGTTATCATGCTTGGGCTTATCATATCGGTGGAACCCAGCTGAACTTCTAGCGCCACAATGTGTCTTTGTTCTTGCAGGGCAAGGGAGGCATGAGGTGGTATCAGGTTAATAGTTGTATACACGATTTATTAAAATTTGAAAACCGGCCCTAAACTTTGGTATTACATTGTGAAGGCAATGACATAGCACACGTATTTAAACTGGTATTACGCAAAAGAATTCCTAAAACAGTAAAAACGCTTAAACTCAAATACTTGGTGTTGGTCTGGTCTCAGCTTTAAAATAGACGACGGTTTGCTATGAATTTGAACCGCCAAGTCATCGAGAGAGCACGCAAGCGTAAATTGTTATATAGCAACAAAGATTATTGCACTAGGTGGGGTCATAATCGTTACCCCGAAATGTTTACTCATGTGCCAGATTTGTGTAAAGAAAATAGGGTTCATTTATCTTATATAGGCAATGAAATGTTTATGTATTTTCTTTCATCTGTGTCACCATTGGCAGGGGAAATGGTCCATGGCTCAAGTTGTAGAGAAATTATTGGTTGTTTGAGTATTCACCGGTAAGCTTTCTTGATAAAGAATGTAAAACTGGTTTAAGTTTTATCAATCGGCATGGTCTATTTTAAGAATAAGTGTACATTTTTTTCCGCGAGCGTTGTCCCATTCTTTCCGAAATATAACTATGTCTTTTAACGAATCCTTCAGCAAAGTCGATTTCGGATTTTTCCTCATGTAGTTTCAAATCGAGCTACACATCATTATCGACACATAGACTTTTAACTTTGTTAATATTACACGAAGAGTGGGTGTATGAAATGTGTGTGTTTTTTTTAATTTATATTGCCTGGGTCGACCTTTGCCTTATGATGCTAGGTGCCTTTGTTTACACTGTAGAATTTACAGTTCACTACTTCTGCTGTTTTCAGTCAGAATGAAATAATACAAATGAATTGGCAGAATAGAAAGTACTAACACTAACAATTATCTTTTCAAATTTCTCCTGTTTACAAGTACTTATTTCGGGAATATTATGGCTGTACCTTGTGGCACTCGTAATGAATTCTTACAACACGAATCTTATCACATGAACATTCAAACAGAAACGTTATTTACAAACAGATTATCTATACATTCATTTATAAAGTATGGCTGTCAACTGTCGTGGACAAAGAAGTCACTGGTATTTTGAACTAGATAGATCCTGAACTGACATAATTCGTCATATCGATATGTGGCTATTTTTCGAAGTACCTATTTCTTCATCGAAACACGTAACGGATACTGCCCTACAGTTATTGGGTGTGTGAAAGTTTTGGTAAAATATTTAATCAACTTAAAGTCCCAGTATCACATTGATTTTGCTGATACAGAAAAATAAATGTACTCATAGGATAATGATCGAGACATATTTTATTCAGTCTAAAATATTGGTGATATATGTCTTTCATTTGTATTCAAGTCATTTCTTTGCAATATCATTGAACATTTTACTGCATGTGATTAAAATCAGCTCCTAAATAATGCTCTGCTATTAGGATCTGAACGTCACCAAAAGAAGGTCACCTTCTCATGATCTTTCAATCAGCCATTCAGTGCCTAGCTTTCAAGTTTTTGAAGGTGAAACAATTTCTATTTTTAACCATCTATACCGGTATTTAACTGGGATCCCAACTTGCTCATTCGTTTTCTGTCATAAACACATAGTCACTTTAGTCAAAAATAAATGATGTAAAATATTGAGATAATTGTGTGTGGGAAAATTTTCAGTAGCTTTTGACATTTGATAGATACTGCATATATTCCAAAATAAACAGACCCGTTTACTTTAATATTTTCGTCACCATGCTCATACGCTAATTAATATTCACTTAGTAAATACAAACCGAAACTTTAATATTCTTATATTAATCGAAGGAGATTTCATTTATCTTACGAAACATAAAATATTTTCAAAATATTCAAGATAATTTAAACATGCAATAGAAGTTTACACACTCAACATAAACGCGCCGTGTGTACATGTAAACCATAAAGACGTGTCATAAGATGCAGTCTCATTGGCTGGAATATAAATAACAATACTTGAAATCCGGATAATCCAGAAGATAGAAATGAATGTGTCGCCTTCTGATCTAACCGTAGTTAGATCATGTACTATAGTCATATCACTGGACTATATTTCTAACATGTTTATTGATTTAAAAAGCAGTGTTAGGAAAGATTAGGTACAAATAAAGACAATTTTCGCTGTTAAGACATCTTTCTTGGTAAAATAAGAGCTACGTGTGCTTTAAAGTGTGATCCTGGTACTTTAAAGTAACCATCAAGAGTTTAGATTATTTTATGAATATACGTATATGATTCCTTAATTGGCTTGGTTTACCGTAAACAACTTATCAAAGTTCAAACCAAAATTAAAGGAAGCATTAAGAACCAATTCGCAGTGTAGCAGGCATACAGGGAACTGAATACGTTGACGTTGAGGAAAAGACAGCGGGTCAAACATATCAAAATGACAATGCTAGTGTTACATGCGAACATTACAAGAAACTTCAAAACAAAGCACAGAGGCAGAATGCATTGCAAGCACGTCCTTTTGTATGTGATTACCACATCTCACCAATCCGATACGACGGAGAATATTTCACTGTTTTGTGGGAATCAAATTATTCTTATTTCTTTTAGATTTTGTTAAGTCTTCGCAGTGAGAAATTAATATAAAACAAAAGCACCTAGACATATGTTTAACAGCATCGGAGACTAGTGTAAAGTCTAACTTTGACGTCAATTAGATACATTGGAACGAATGAACGTAACGGAATGAAGATATTAGGCGTTGAAAGCACAGGGCTTTACATTGTCTCCCACAGGGACTTATTGTATAAAACCAGGACAGAAGAAATTCAAGTTGTGTTTACCTGATGTAATCAAAATCACATGAACCATAAAATTCCTTTTTACAAACAAATACTTACATTTGAAAATTTCACAAGAACTTACCTGACGATTTAGGAAACAGAATATTTTCTTTTCAGTAAAGTGCAATCATCAGTCTAAAACAGTAGAATGACCATAAAAAGTATGAGAAATATATCCGTTTTTTTTTCTTTCTTAAGTTGGTTTGATAACGATAGACGATCAGTCATATGGTGTGAAAAAAAGTGTTCTTGATAGAACTAACAAGTACAATTGTCTCACTAAAATATCCTTATATCGCCGATTTTGTTCTTCAAATACCTTGAAAAATATGAATAAATTATTTGTCGGATACAAACTATAAGTATTGTTTAAACAAAAAAAGTAGATTTGTTTCTGGCTTGAAGTTCGAAGAGCAGTCTTTATAGAAGAATAAGTTGAAATAAACACACCAGTATACTCATGTTTTTTTGTCATTTTTATTTTTAATTATTTATTTTTTATTGCATGAAGATTATACGCAGAGAATCGTGAACGCACATTTTGTCGAGAGCTAGAAAAGAAACTCGGTATATTTTACGGCACAAAACCAACTTACGATAACTTTTGTCATGCAAGGAATATAGTAGACCAGAGAAACATAAATGCGTCTGAGATTAATTATAAGCTACATTGTTTTTTACTTGTTTTGTTCTTATGTATGACCATTTTTTTATTGAGCGGTATAATTTTATATCGATTTTTTTCTCTCCAGTTATTCATTATAAAAACTTACACAACGACTGCAAATAGGATATCGAAAACGGTATTAATTAATTAAAAAATAATAACATACAAATATAGCAAAATAGATTTAAAGAATATATTATAAATAAAGCATTTAAATAGCATAATTTGTCCACGTGTATGTGTGTAGCTTGTGATGTACATAAATTGTCTTGACTAAAATATGACAAAAACGAGATGAAAATCTTAGAACGTGCCACAAACTATTGATGAAATAGCTAATTGAATGAATAGAATTGTTCTACCATTTCCAAGTGTTTTGAAATAATCGAAATAGATGTTTAAACATACTGTAAATATCTGTTACTATATAACATCTGTGAAAATGTTCTCTTTCATTTACCTTGTTCCTTAATACAAAAATTGAATATCAGTTCAAGACCCTTCCCGAAGGAATAACTATATTTTTAACTACATAGAACATAAAGGTCTTCATTTTAATGCAGTGAAGAGTAAAGGCATTTTATTTTATTCTTTTAGTTTGATCAAACACTAAAATAAACTAATTCCAGCACGTTACTTTTTCTTGTTATCAAACTCCATTATATTTTATTAGTAAGGAAATAATAAAATGTTTCATATTTTCGAAATCCTTGGACATTTTATCATAATGCGTGACAATATTTTGAACTTCAAAAAAAATTGATAGCATGGTATTTCCTTCTTCTTGAAAATAAGATTTAACGCCAATAACCGTTGCAATGCAGTATATATAAGTGACATAAATCTGTTGTTTTGTTGGCGAAATACCTTTCATAATATTAGAAAAATCAATTTATTTTGCGGAAAATAATTTTCCTATGAGACAACTACATTATCAGAGCTTTCAATACTAAATATATATATCTAACATTTTCATTCGTGACAATGTATCTAATTGACCTCATTACCAAGCTGTGATTTTACATCCTCTACAGCTAATATTAAGATTAGGTTTGGCATGTACACTAGATTGATGTCAGCAATGACAGAAATAGAAATAAATGTTCTCAAGAACACCTTGTTAACAAATAACACCACAAGAAGAGTGGAGGATATAGCCTGATTATAATCATTCTTAGGTAACTAAAGATACTAGAGACAAAAGTAGTTATATGTAAACGTTTTGGGAAACGGCTTTTTGCATATAGGGGATGCTGTTTGTGGAATGAATTACTGCAGCATATTAGGGACTCCAGGTCATATATAAACTGCAAACTCATTGCTAAGGAACATTTTATCAATTTAATTGATTACTTATTTTATAATGTACTTTTAGTTCTGTAAGGGGTATGTTTAAGACAGTATTCAAAACTTGTATTTATATTGTAAATTATTTTTGTTACAACTTACTTAGTCTTTCAATTATATGATGTTTTTGTGATAAGTCCTATATGTCTTCTTATGCCACACAGTACCATACCTCAAGGACCACAATGGAAATAAGAGTTTTCACAAATTCTTTTTTGTGTTATCCTTGATATATAATGTTGGTTGACATGGCTGAATATGTTTAATTCATACATGCTCTTGTTTATTGTTAATTTCATGCATGTTTTATTTGTATTATAAAACCATGCTGTCTGACATTTTATGTTGAAATAAATCTATCTATTTAACCAAAGATACTAGAGACAACAGCAGTTATTAGAAAGATGAATGTGTATATATGGAAATAACAACAGGAAGGAAACTTTGACTTCTTGTTTAAGACAAGCGGGTCAAACTTACCCTGCAAAACAAAATGTCTATGTTCTTGTGATGTACAAAGTCTTGAAATATCGCAAAATATTTAAAAAGTAACAATTATCAGAAAGTCACGTTCTTTCTTTAAATAATTGATTACCTTATCTAAGCAAATAGGTACCCAAAAATCAATCTAACGTGCTTTCGTCAGTTTAAAAAATGTCTTCTAGTTCTTCTGTGTGCCTTGTCTTTCTAGAGCAGCTGAAGAATGTTTAATCAAGCGTTTAGAAACACCACGTAAATATGTAGTTTCCCATACAGAAATTATGTGCCAAAACAAACATTTACTCAGTCTGACAGTGTGTTAAATTCTGCTCGCTTACTTGTCTACATGTCTAATATTAAAATGTTTTGAGTGAAGAAGATGTTTTCTTAGCAGTTTTGGTAAATGAAACGTCACTAACAAGCAGCTGTTGAATCGTTTCTGAAACATAAAAAATAATTTATTTCTCAAACAAACGCGCAGGAGTTGATCAAATTTTCGAACCTGTAATGATAAATTAAAAGATACTGACAACTGTTGGGAATGGAATGTTTCAGCATTGTCGCAATGAATATTCAGGTGATGGGCAAAAACACTAGGTTTTATTTCATTCAAAACTCCTATTGTGAACTTTATATATATATATATATATATATATATATATATATATATATATATATATATATATATATATATATATATATATCTATTGATTTAGATTTATAGACACATTTAAGTTTGTGTTGGTTAAAATACTTAAGGATGAACAATTAAATCACAGCATTAAATTATTTTAAGTGGTTAAATAAAGGTTATGTTGAGAACGAAGTGCTTTTTTATCAAATAAAGGAGAAAAAGTAAAAGTTTTCAAATGTTGATATATTCTTTTTTTTTTTTCGTACAATTTCATTCAGACTGTAACATTTCATGCATTCAATGAGCTTCAGGTTTTCATTTAGTTCAAATATACTGTTAGATTGTCATGCCCCCCCCCCCGAAGGGAGGCATATAGATTTTTAACTGTCTGTCCGTCAGTCAGTCAGTCCGTCCGTCCGACAGTCCGTCCGAAGATTTTAACATTGGCGATAACTTCCTTATTAGTAAGTGGATTTACTTCATACTTCATACACAACCCCCCTTTGGACAAGACCTTCCCACTGACATATATTTATTTGACTTTGACCCCAGAATGACCTTCACCTTGAAGATCCAATTGTCCAAAAACTTTTAACATTGGACATAACTTCCTTATTAATGAGTGTATTTACTTCATACTTGGACACAACACCATTTCAACTGACCTGTATTTATTTGACATTGACCCCTGAATATCCAATTGTCAAAAAATTAGCATTTGACAATATCTTCCATATTAGTAAGTGGATATACCTCATACTTAAACACAACACCCCCTTCGGACAAGACCTTCCCATTGCCCTTTATTTTTATATGACCTTGACCCTTGAATGATTAATCCTCAGCTCAAAGGTCACAGCACCACTTTCGTGGGCATTGTCATCTTATAATGACAGTTCTTGTTTAAAATATCTGCACAGTTATTGTGAAATACGAGAAATGCGTATTTTTCTAGAAAATAAATAATTTCTGTATCGCGCCAGGGATAATAAACTTTGACATTATGACTGAAGTTTAATATATTCTTATATATGAAAATCCTTATGTAAGTGGATCAATTACAATTATCTCCTACACTTCTAGTTACTGATTGACACATTTAGTGACTATTTTATTTCGTTTTTACGACACATTTGTTCATGATAAGGAAAAACTGATTTGTAATTATATATTTTTTCAATTTCTTGGAACATTATTATTTGTTCTTACTTTGTATCCTTCGCTTCTTTTAACGACACATAATTCTACATTTGATATTAAATGATATTTATTTTAGAAATTTTATCTCATATTTACGAAATAATACTGCTTTTTAATAAATAGCGTTTTGTAAATGCAGAATGTAACAAGTTTAGGGTTGATGGTTAGAAATGTCAGTGGTAATGATTATTATATTTTCCAAAACAAGACAGTTATTAGAAATAATTTTTGTCCTAAAATGACGTATGCTTATTATTTTGCCCCTCGATATTATATGTTCGGTCAATCACCCTTACAGTGTAAAGTCTTTTTTTTCGAAATAAGGTGATTTCTTTAACGAAATAAACTTTCATAAAACATTCTTTTTCTTGTCACAGTTTTCTTGTTATGTCATATGAATTACTTGTTACATTAACCCTTTGGGAGACGAGTTAAGCCTTTGGGCTTTCTAGGCTTAAATCTTTCTCCTTTTTTTGATACGTTCCATGGTTTTAATCGATATATTCAGTAAGTTTTTCTTGTCCTGTTGGACATTTTGAGCAACATTACAATCTATTATTATATATCGAAGTCTGTTGAAATGGTGCAACAAGAGCCACTGGGTTTCTTCGGACACGAATTTATAAATGAATTTTCAAGTTCACTCTAGTGTAAAATTACTAGGAGTAAAGAAATGACTAAAGAAATTTCAAAAGATCAGCCTCTTAAGACTGCTTTGTATTCCGTTCGATATTTGTTGAAAGACCTTCGCAAACAAATATGATTCCAGTTTATACGAACGGTATGGTCCTCTAGGAGCCATATAATAGATTTAAATATTTAGATATTTTAGAATCGATTGAATATTTGTCTTTTTTTCTATAATTGTATTTGACATGTTAATGCCATATTAATACTAATTTCGACCTGATAAAATTTCTATTTCCATTATTTAAACAATGTTTGCCATGCTATTTTTTTTTTCTTTTTTGTGTTGGTGAGAAAACATTTAGAAAAAAAGAAATGCATTCACAGTTTTAGTTTTACTAAAAATACTGCTCTTCATGGATGCTTAAAAAAGTAAGTCATATTTGTAATAGATAATTATTGAAACATATTCTATTCACTTTTGACATTCGACTTTCTCTTGTATAAAATACATTTCATCATATATATTTTTTCAATATCAATGAAAAATTACTAACATCTTTATTGATTTATAAAGCAACATTAAGAATGATTTTGGTAAAGATCATTCCCGTCGGTAAGACATTTTTCTTGGTATAATGAGAACTACTTGTAATTGTGATCCTGGGACTTTAAAGTTACCATCAAGAGCATGGACTATATTCTGAATGTATGTTTCCTTAATTTGCTTGGTTTATCATAGACAATTTGTCAAAGTTCACACCAGAATTAAATGGACCATTAAGCACCAAGTTGCGATGTAACCGATATACATAAAACTGAATAGGATGACGTTGTGGAAAAAGACAGCGGGCCAGATAGATCAAAATGACAATGCTAGTGTTACATACAAACTTTACAATGAATATCAAAACAATCAAAGGCAAACATGTAGAATGTATGGCAAGACACGCCCTTTAATATTGGGTTACCATATCTTACCAGTCAGAAACGACGGAGGATATTGCGCGTTTTTGTCAACAATAAACTCGTCTATAGTCTTTAAAGATTTTTAAAAGACGTGTAGCAGCTTGTTAAGACTTCTCAATGAGAAATTTATTCAAGAAAATACCTGGACAATTTGGGATAATCAAGTTTCCAGTTGGATTCGAACCCACGCCGAATGGCACCTGCGCAATTAAGAGTTTATACTTATATGTCAATGTACATGTACGAACGGTTACATACTATAAACCAAAAATTATCTGTTTCTTAAATGTGTGTATAATTCTTTTGAGTGACAAAATTCGACAATGCATGAATCAAACTGCACATTTCAAGAAAATTATTTGGGCAATAAATTTGTTTCTTTGCAATTATATTGACTTGTCATGTCTTAGAATATCTTGTTTCGTCATGTCTTGAAATTCAACTCAGGAATATCAGCTATCTTTTATTGGCAGCTTATTAAAGTTGAAAAAGTGTTTTACTTCTTTTTATGCCCCTGCCATGATTATAGCGAGCGGGCATATAGTGTTTACCCTGTCCGTGTGTGTACAATAGATGTTCGTGTCCGGCTCATAACTTAATTTTGCATGGTTGCATTTCGAAATAATTTGGCATAAGTGATCATCGTATGAAGTCAACATGACGCGTGCAAGAGACAAGTCGCTCGCTCAAAGGGCAAAGTCACAGTGGACACTTGAAATTTTGGCTTATTCCTTAGATGGATATAGTGAAAAAGTTTTTCGTTTCCGGCTCATAACTTGTTGTGCATGGTTGCATTTCGAAATAATCTGGCATAAGTTATCATCATATGAAGTTGACGAGTCACTTGCAAGAAATATTTTGTTCGCCGAAAGGTCAAGGTCACAGTGGACACTTGACGTTTTGGCTTATTCCTTATATGGATATACCATTTACCATTTTGTTGCCTTGAGGCAATCTCTTAAAGGATATTAGAGACAGAAGATTTGATATTTGTAAGAGACTGCTGAACTTTTCTTTGAAAATGCACCACTTACCTGTTCATTTAGAAAAAAAGTATTTTGATAATATTTTTTTCAAATTAAGCATACTATTGAGTTTTTTAAGGCAGATACCGTTATTTCTGTCTACAATGCATTTAGCTTAGCTTGCTTTTAGATACATGGCTAGAGTTTAAAATCAGCAGTTATTTCTTTAAAGCCTTGCTTATGATGTCTTTTAGAATGGCTTATATGTAACAATACTTAAAAGGTAAATACCTGATATCTTTGCCTTGTCATATTTTATTCCATACTTACATGTTTTCCAACAATGTTGATTTACCAAGTTTGTGTTCAGTGTCATTGAGCGGGGGATTTCTAGTCTAATTATGTACAGTTCATTAAAAATCCAGTTTCAATTGAAAACATAAAATATACCATAATAACAGGTTTTACATAATTATATGTTATAATTCTTATTTAACGAGCATATAAACTGATAACACACATTGGACATAATGTGCAAAGGGTCTCGTGAATACCTGAGTGATCAAAACTAATTCGCATTTAGTTGATTATCATAATGTTAGTTAAACCGTTGCTATTTCGAACAGATTTGTAGATACGTGGTTTTATTTCGCTTAATGAATAATGTGAATGTTCGTTAGATTCATACATGTAACAAATATACAAATACTGTTACTTCAGTGCATTTTGTTTTCGTAAGTGATACTGGACCTGAAGTAAATCATACAAAGAAGCATTTTTGGAAAAGAATATTTCCACACCTTTTCTTCTAAGGACAAAACCAACATTTGAGAAGTTTACAAAGCATCTAAATTTGGTCGTTTTAAGTATCATCAAATACAGGAAGAAATGATAATGGAAACCCATTTGCATCAAAGAAATAATCCGGAAACACTAGGAGTTTCCAATTATCTAAATTATTTCTCAACAGTATTCAAAAACAAAAATAAAAACTGTTTAACGACATCAAAAACGAGTAAAATCATTATATTGACGCCAGTTAGATACATAGAATGAATAAACGTATGAAATAAAGATATAAGGCGTTGAAAGCATTGGGCTTTAATTTGTCTCCCACATGGACAGAAATCATGAAAGGCCTCACACTTATTTAATAACACCAGAACAGAAGAAATTCAAGAAATGTTTTCCTGATGTTACGCAAATCATATGAATAACAAAAGTAAAAAGACAAAAAGCAAAACAAGGTACCTTTTTGATAACTGGCATTGCCAAGGATATATTATCATTAAATAATGACTACTGCAAAAAAAAAAGATATCATGAGTGCCAACACTCAGCCTTAAGTTTACTTACACTACAGGTCTAGAACAATTCTTTATATGATAATTCCTTTCTACGAACATATATCTGCATTTAATAGATTCCACAAGAACTTACCTAACAATGTAGAAAACACAGTATTGTTTCGTTTCACTTTAAGTGCACTCATTAGTCGAAAACAATAGATTGACAGCAAAGGGTGTGAGATATATATCCGTTATTTGTTTCTGTTTTTCTAAAGATGTTTTGATAGCAATTGCCGGAAACAATCCGTCATATGATGTAAAAAAGTGTCCTTGGGAAGACTTACCAGGACAATTGTCTCTGTAGAATATCCTTATGCCGGAAACAATGATACTTCTAATAGTATAAAAATATAAATACATCGGTTATAAACTGTAAGTATTGTTTTAACAACGTTGATTTGTTATTGGCTAGAAGTTCGAAGAGCGTTTGTTTCTGTTAGATTTATCAAGGAATTATCACAAAATAAAGGAACAAGTTAAAATAAATAGAATCAATATACAAATGTCTCGTTATCTGTCATGATATTTCACGGCACAGAACAAAATAGCGACAACATCTCTCCTTCAAGGGTTACAGTAAACCGAAACATGAATGCAGCTGAGATAAATTATAACATACACTTTCGTTCCTTTAGTTTGTTTGAGCGTTATCATTCTACGTCAATTTGGTAAGCCAGCTACATATTTAAAAGCATTTTCCGTCTTTTCACAATTTCCGTTCCTATATAAAACTAGAACTTCGAGAGTCCGATGTGTCGTCTGACCAGTTATTTAACTTTTTTCTATGAAATGGGGAATTAATAGGTCCCCGACAAGAATTAAGTATGAAAAAATACAAAGGACAATAACTAAGAGAAATGCAAAAGAGAGTTATGTTTCTTGGACACTGCACCTTTCCACAGTGAGATCTATTCACCTATGAAGCTTCAAGTTTATATCTTTAATATCTTTCAAGTTATGCCCCGGCCAATAATTAAGTATGGAAAATTACAAAGGGCAATAACTCAAAAACTGTGAAAAATAGAATTATGGGTCTTGGGCACTGCACCTCCCTACAATAAGATCTATTCACCTATGGAGTTTCAAGTTGATATTTTCAATACCTTTCGAGTTTTGTCCCGGACAAGAATTAAGTATAAAAAAATACAAAGGGCAATAAGTAAAAAATTATGCAAAAGATAGTTATAGTTTTTTTGAACTGTACCTCTACACAATGAGATCTATTTACCTATGAAGTTACGAGTTGATACCTCCCGTACTTTTAGAGTTATGACTAAGAGATAGCGTGGTATTCCCTCCTTCTTAAAAATGAGATCTAACGACAATAAATATAACAATGAAGTATTTATTAGTGACACAAATTTGTTTTCCAGCGAAATTACTTTCGTTTTATTTGAAAAATCAATTTATTTGTCAGAAAATAATTTCCGTATGAGACAACTAAATTATCAGAGCTTTCAAGGCTGAATATGTATATATCCCACATTTTCATTCATGGCAATGCATCTCTAATTGACTATTACGCTGTGATTTTACATCCCCTGTGCGAGCGCAAGTTTGCTTATGATATGCGCCGTACTGTATGTTTTAAAGCTAACAAATAAAAAACATTCTTCCTCTTCTTTCTGTTCTTCTTCTAGAAATGACGTAACGCTTTAAGTCATGCGACACGAAACTGTCACGAGATCAAATAATCAAAACTCTTTAGAAAATGCCGCCACGATTGTCTATTAGCTGTATAGTAGGTAGATAATACTTAAGATAGTGACAGTAGTGGATACAGTAGGATAGCGCTATAAATATTATTATCTAACGATAAGTTGAAGTATGAAATCTAACTTTTTCCAAGCAAGCATCAAAACTGATGCACTATTAATTTTCTCCTGAATTACTTGAAAACAAAACAGCGTAAAACAGCCAAAAGTTTTGAAAAAAATGGCTTGAATTGGGTTTGAATCCATGTCCTTCAGTGAAAATGGCTCAATCCTACACAAATTTATGGAATTGAATACTCTTCAGAGTGGAGGTAGTGTAATAGGAATCTAATACCTTAAACAAATTACGGATATGTCTTTCCCTGACATGTCATGTTAGGATTGTCTGAAGACTAATTAAAAGAGTTTATCCATGTGAAGTTTATCTGAAAGCTTGGGTAAACAGTTTCCTTTTAAAGATACTATCAGACTCAGATCATATTTCATTAAGAATAGTATATTACATATTTCCTTATTAACGTAGACAACTTGTCAAATGGTATAGAAATATGTTCCACAAAAACAAAAAGTGGCTTGGCTCATTGTCTGTTGAATACAAAGAATATGAAAAGCGTGACTGTTTTATACTTTTGTAGTGCATGAAAGATTTAAATAGATTACTTTATGAAAGTCATACATTATCTATTTGTCTCATGTCGTGTCGCGCAGAAATAAAGAACTGTTTCCGTCAAATAAAGAATACAAATTCAAAACCAAAGGCACTATTAGAACAATATTTACTATGTAAATAACATTAGGAAACAAGACATCGATGTCTTGTTAAAGACAATTGGATAAAATATGCTGTAGAACAAAATGAAAATGTTATTGTTGCATGCAAAATGTGGAAAAGATATCTTGAAATGGAAAACGGAAAGAATTGTCATAGACACGCGTTTTTTCTTTAAATTATCAATAACCATATCTGAGCAATTGGATGTCCAAAATTAAATGAAATATCTACCGCGCTTTTGCCAGCACAGAATTTCTTCTGTTTTATTTTTTTGCCTTAATTTTTTAACGTAAAGCAGCTGCAGAAAGTTTAATCATGCATTCTGAAACATCACGTAAACATCCGGTTTTCCATATTGGAAATAAGTGCGAAAACAAGCACTTATACAATCTGAAAGAGTGTTAAATCTTGCTAACTTAATACAATCTGAAAGAGTGTTAAATCTTGCTAACTTAATACAATCTGAAAGAGTGTTAAATCTTGCTAACTTAATACAATCTGAAAGAGTGTTAAATCTTGCTAACTTAATACAATCTGAAAGAGTGTTAAATCTTGCTAACTTAATATGTCTAGATGCCTGTATTATTATGTTGTGAGTAAAATAGATGTTTTCTTTGCAGCTTTGGTTTATGAAATGGCACTTAAAAGAGGCTGTTGAAACGTGTCTGAACACCTTAAAAAATTATTTTATTTTCAAACCAAACGTGTAGAAGTTGATAAAATTCTCCAAAGTCTGAAATGATGGACAAAAAGATATTGTTAACTGTTGGGAATGGTATGTTCATGCATTGTCACCAATAATTCCTATTGTAGTCTATATGTTTACATCACCAGCTAAGAAGACTTGATTTAGGTTTCATTCACACAAAATTCTTTATTGCGGTTTAAAATACTTATGGTCGAAATCACAGCATTAAAATATTTTAAGTGTTAACGCATAGGTTATGCTGAGATCAAAATGCTCTGTTTCAGCAGAAATAAGGGGGAAGAATGCGTTTCAATAAGTTTTCAAATTTTAAAACATTATTTTATTTCTTACAACCTTATTCAGTATATAACATTGAATGAGCTAGGTCAACTTCAGGTTATTGCGGACCGGCAAAAGCCGGTGCGCTATATTTAACCCGGTGTTTGAAAAGACCCATGGGGTTACGTAATAAGTAGAATGTGTCCGTAATAAGTAGAGTGTGTCCTAACATCAGTGAAAATATCGTTCAGTTGTTATGAAAAGTTCTAGACACAGTCTATTACACTAGCAGCTTCCAGAGGGAGGCGCACCCGTCGCGCGCCACTTAAAATACGCTGACGATAGGTGTTATTGTAGGTCTACTTAGAATATGTTTTACATAATGTATACTTTATTGTTCAACCTGGAATTGAATAATCAAGGGAACATTTTGACCGTTTAAATGAGGTAGAAAACGGACATAAATTTAGCCGAACATTTTGCGCCTCCCCGCCTAACCTGAAATCCTTGAAACGCCCCTGTATTATCGTTCTCTCAATTAATACGCCGCCATCTTTGACCTAGTCGTTAAGCAAATTGGTAAGTTATATTAAAGCTATACTTGCTAATTTTGAGAAAAATATCGTTGGCTAAAAACATACACATGATATATTTGAAGAATGCAGCTGCCAAACAAAGTAGTTTCGTGGCTGAAACGATTATTCTTACAGTAATGCTTGAATTTGTAACGTTAGTTGGATTCTCTCCCTTGATTTTGTCTATATTGTCTGTTTTGTTTCTTTGTTAATTTCTGCTTTATGTGTAAATTAAATTTTGATGTGTGTGTTACTATACAGTCGGTCAATAGCTATACATAGCTAATGTTGTATTATTAACTTAACCGACTTTAGATAAAATTTGTATTTTTATTTGTAATGCTTACGGTCTGTAACAATTGTTTACATATCCAGGAGAGATGTGTTCTCGATAGTTTAAGATTTTATGTCATTTTTTTTTTCAAAAAGTTAAAAAGAATCTTCTCTGTCTTGTTTATGGTATATAAAACAGCATTATTTTCGAGTAAATCTGTCACAGTTCGTTTAACAAATAACGCCAAACTACAAAAAGGAGGAAAATCTGTAAGATATATGAATTTCTTGAGTTTTTAATACGTATTCGGAGACGAAAACCTTTGAAAAATTGCACACCAAAATGTATTAACAAAAGTCAGCCATATTGGATTATTAATGGTGTGCATTTGTTTGTCACATTTCGTAATCCGGTAGGTGCTCTTTACTGACTAACATACACAGAAATGACACTTATTATCAAAAGTAAAATTAAGTGCATATGGCCATTTTAAATCTTTATAATCTGTTAAAAGGAATAGGATCCCATCAAGTCATAGATTTCTTAGCTGCTAGAGTTCAGTCTAAACCAATGAAGAAAATTCATTCTTTCACATTTTATTTAATAAAACAAAACAAAAAAATGCTTCAACTTCAACTGACTTTTGGCAGTAATAAGTTGAAGTTGAAGTTATTACCAAGATTGATTAGCAGTGAATTTGAGTGAAAGAAATGATGAAATAGTTATTTCATTTTGACATCTGAATAATATCTTAAGTGCATTTTCTACATATAATTTGGTTGAAAGTTATCCACAATATAAACTAGAGAAGAGAACTCCAGTGCTAGCATTCAACTTTCTTATATGTTTATTTTGTTAGCCAGCCTAAATGTTTGATTTTGTCGTTTTTTTGTCGTTGTTTTGTGACAGCGTATTAAATATTACTTCAAAACTCACAACATTTAAAGTTATTAAAGAGTGAGCTTTTCTTGTATTTCATTCTAGTGTCTAACTATATGAAATATTATTGCATTTGTAGTGATGAAATCAGTTGTGCAGATGACACAAAACATATTTCAACAAGAGTTATATAGATGCTAGTAAAGCTGAAAAAAGTGAAAGCGACCATTCCTGAATATTGCAGGGTTTCAGTGTATCCATACTGCATGAAAGAAGGTACATAAATTATTTTAAGCTTTTTGTTCTACAAGCAAATAAAGTTTATCCTGAAATCCTAAGAAAATCTAATTGTTTGAATTTTAAAGAAGTATCAAATGGGGGACAGTGTGATGTGTGCTATCACTTGTTACTGTATAAACTTTAATAACTTCTTTTCCATAGCAAAATGTACAATAAAGAAGGTACATGCAGTGTCAACCTTAATCTTGCTGAAACATTTAATACAGGCATGTGTCAGGTCAAACATAGTCATACCAGTACGTCTCATTTCATGTTGAAATATAGATGAACTGATTGTAACATAGCTACAACAACATAAATTTGATATTTTGTTCCACTGTAACTTAGTAATTGGACTACATAATAACACAGGCACAAGGACAAAATCTTTTTGCAACTGTTACTTCCTTTTCAGTACAGTAAACACTGATGCTAAACATGTCACTGTAATGATATTAGAAAGTAAATATACAAAATGTAAACCTTCTTAAAATATTTTTCTTTTCAGTTTTATTATTTTACAACACAAAAATAAGGGGGGGGATTCTTAGAAATTTTCAAACATGTGTACACAGCTAGAAACAGTTAAAACTAAAAGTTGGATAGTGGTGGCAGAGATCATAGGCCTGGAAACATTATTTTCTGATAGTGAACATGCACATTTCAAATGTGTTAGTTACTTGATTGCTTGTAAATTCTAACTTTTATTATAAAAGATAAAAGTCTAAGGCTAATATATCATATTTATATAGGTAAGTATAGCACAATAATATACCATAATGACTAAAGATAATTATGTCTAATTAAGTTTGTGCTATTTATAGAAATAATTGTTCTTTGTCCATTATTTCTCTTTAGGGTGCAGGTCTAAGGGTTTTGTGGATGGCAAATATCAACTGTTGAAGAACAAGGAAGGCACCTCAACTTGCTGCAAAGAAGCGATGTTCCAGTGTTCTAATGGACATTTGGAAAAGGCTGTTCTTTTTCAGCAGGTGTTGGAAATAGTTGTCTGCAAATGTACAAGGCTTCACAAATTTAGTGACTATGTCATTTCGTTTATACGACAAATTTATTCATAGTAAGGAAATACTGATTCGTATTTTAAGTAATTTTCTCCGTTTTTTTAGAACATTCAATTTATTTTGTTTTTCGTACTTTCTGTTTTGTCTCCTTCTCTTCTTTTAGAAGAAAATAATAATCATTAGATATAATTTCGTCCTGAAATGACGTATACTTATTCTTCTGAAAAAGTTTTTCGAGATAAAATGATTTTTCAACGAACTCACTTCTATAAACATTCTTTTTTTCTTGTCGTAGTTTTACTGCTCTGTTTGACATTTCGAACACTTTTACAATCTATTATCATATTTCAAGGTCTGTTGAAATGATGCAACAAAAGCCATTGGGCTTTGACAATCATAATTCAAACATGAAGTTTCAAGTTCGCCCTAGTGGCAGAATCTACTGGGAGTAAAGAACTAACGAGAGAGATTTATAAACAGCAGCCTCTTAAGCCTCTTACTTTCTTTATTCTTAAAGCGTTTCTTGTTGTCTGTTTATCTACAATTTTGTAACGATCCATACATCCATTCTTGTCACCTTCGTTTCTCTCGGACAAGATGGACACGTTTTAAGGATACGGGTTTCTTTTGCCGTCATATCGGAATTTTTGTGGTCATATATATGTACATCATAGTATCTTGAATATTGCATGTACATTATAGTTAACTTCATGTTCGCTGTTTGCCGCCATATCTATCACTGTATTTTGTGCCACTTGGGTCTATGACCTTCTGGTTTTTATGAAATAAAATCTTTGAATCTTTGAATCTTTTAAGTCTGCTTCTTTGTATTCCGTTTGATATTTGTTGAAAGGCCTTCGCGAACAAATATGAGTTCAGTTTCTACGAATATTGTGGTCTTCTGGGAGCCATATGTTTAATTTTAAAATCTTGTCCTGTTTTTTAGTCATTTTAAAAACAACTGAAATTCGTCATTTTCTTAATCGTACACGACAGGTGCCATGTCGTAGGAATGCAAACTTCTTCCTGATATAATTTCTACCATTTGTCTTTTGTCCTTTATTTAGAAAAAGGTTTGCCGCGAAATATCCTTTTATTGTATAAGCGAGACAAAACTAAGGAACGCATTTCCATTCATTGTTTTTCTGCTTACATTACTTATCATGTACGCAGAAGCTTTAAGTAAGTCATATTTAAACTATCGTGACTTTTCAAATAGAAAATTTAAAAATGGAAAGAGTTTAGTTTTAAAAACACAATCTTTTAGAATAGGGGCAGGCACACTGTCAGATGATGATAAAATCAAAACCTTAGGTAAGTGGCAGTCAATTGCTTTCAAAAGTAATTTTAAAATCTTTATCTTATTGGTAAAATGAGAACAATAATGTAATTGTGGTCCTTGAGGTAACCATCTCGAGCGTAGATTATATTATGAATAAACATGTTTGTTGGTTAACCACAGGCAACTTATCTAAGTTCAAACCAAAATTAAAGGCACCATTATGAACCAATTCGCGGTGTAACAGTCATACAGTGAACTCAATACGTTGACGTTTTGGAAATGACCGCGGGCAAACACATCAAACTGACAGTTCTATTTTATATGAGAACTTCATAAGGAACATAAAAACAAATTAAATCAAAATGCAGAATGCATGACAAGACACGTCTTTTAATTTTGGATAACCATATCTCACCAATCTGATACGACAGAGGAAATTGCGCGCTTTTGTCCAAATTAAACTGTACTAATACCTTTTAAGTTTTTCAAAGATATGGAACAGCTTGTTAAGACGTCTCAGTGAGAAATTAATGTAAATTAAATACCTGGACACTATTTAATCCCGAGAAATTAAGAATTAATACTTGTAAGTGTACATGTAATAAGTAACATCACTATAAAGATTATATGTTTCTTAAATGTGTGTGGAATTCTTTTAACTGACAAAATTAGGCAGTACATCAGTCACCATAACAGTCCAAGAAAATTATTGTGTCAGTGAAGTTGTTTCTTTGCAATTATATTGTCTTGTCATGCTTAAGAATGTCTTGTTTTGTTATCCCTTGAAATTCTAGAATTACCGGAATCAGCCCCTCAAAAGTTAAAAAATGGTTGTACTTCTTTTCTAATTATGTACAGTTTATTAAAACCCCAGCTTCGCTTGCAAGCATAAGATATACTATGACAAGTTATATCGTATATCGTTACATATAAATTTGGTAGTCCCCTGAATATCGTTACAAGTGGACTTACTGTATATATTAATCGGACCTAAGATAAATCATGGAAAGAAACGTTTAAGGAAAGTAGTAAAATATACGTCCTCGTCTTTCTTTTAAAAGGCAGAACACGCATTTGAGCATACAGATTTGGTCTTTTAAATAACAAGAAATATAGAAAGAAATTATAGTGGAAACTTAATTGTCATCAAAAAAGTAGCCCGGAAACAACCGAATTTCCAAATTTTCTAAATATTTTCTCAACTGTAATCAAAACAGACACCAAAGACTGGCATAAAGTCATTACAACTTTATAAGGTCAATTCAATACCTCAGCACAATTAAAATTACGGGAAAACGTTATTAGACCTTGAAATTCACCGGGGCTTATTTTGTCTCCAACAGGGACAGAATTATAAAAAATATTTTACTACAGAACAGAAAAAAATATCAGCGATGTTTTCCTAATGTAATCCGAGTCATAAGAATTATATTAATTTATTAGTAGTACAACGTTAACAATATTTTGGGTAGCTGGCAGCGACAAGAATTGTTGTAACTAAACTACATCTATAGAGCCCTTAGACTAGTATCAGATAATTAGTTTCTACGAACATATTACATTTGATAGATTACACGTAGAACCTAGCTTTAATTTGACTTAGACAACACAGAATATTTCCTTTCGCTCTAATGTGCAATCATCTGTCTTTATAGTAGACAGATTACAAGGAGTGTGAGCAATATATATTATGTTATTTGTTTTTCTTAAGCTCGTTTGATATCACTTACCATAGACAATCCCTTGTATGGTGTAGGAAAAAAAGTTTGAGAAATTTTTTCCAGTACATTTTCCTTTCTAGAATATCCTTGTATCGGAAACGGTGGTGTCGTTCCTCAAATACTATGAAAAATATAAATACATCGGTTATAAGCTGTAAGTATTGTTTTAGCAAACAACGTTGATTTGTTATTGCTTTGGAATTCGTAGAGTGGTTGCTACATTAAGATTTAGAAATTATTACAAAATAGATTTTTTAATAAACACGATCATTTTACTAAAATCTAATTGACCTCGATACCACACTGTGATTTCAAATCCCGTTTTTGAGAGCAAGTTCGCTTCATGTTGTTCTCTACTCATTATTCTTTAAAGCTAATAGACATTTTTCTTCTAGAAATGACCTCAAATATTTTCAGTTAATCTTTAATCTTATCATGATCAGGGCCTTTTTCTCAATTAATGCCCTGTAATGATCTATATATATATATATATGTTCCAGTATAAAATCTCACTTTTTTCTTTTACACGAATTCACTCACTCTTGAATTACTTGAAGGCAAGCAAACTTTTCTTTTATTAAACATTTCACAAAGCGACAACCGTGTTAATAATTTGACCATTAACTTACGTATTTTGCTCGACATTCAAAATTGTCAAACTGTTAAAATGTTTCAAATGTGACCCTTAAATGCTTACGTCCACCGTGTGTACTAATAAATGAATTCAGGGCAAATGCAACGTTCTCACTCTTAAAAACGCGATGAACATATAAAAAGTCGACAAAAATAAAATTTAAGTATTGTTTTATTATCATCATTAAACAGTCTGATATCTTGTTTTCTTGTGCAGATATTCTAATAAAACGGAATAAAAAATGTTTTTGAAAAAAATCACTCGGCATAATTTTTCAAAACATCACAAGCGCTCAGACATACTGGAAGCATAACTTAAATAAATCGTCGACAGAGGCGATAAAAATAGGACTAATTTCACGTCAGAAAACAAAAAGGCATCTAGATTTTAAAAAAATAAAACAAAAATAAAACAAAATTTTATGAGGTGAAAATAAAGTTCCAGCAACTGTGCATGGAAACACGGACTTCTAAACTGCAGTGTTTTCCTTCCGGATATATTTATTTAACTTATTAGACAGTTAAAAAAAAGTGTAATCTATATTGTCATAGGTTTAGACGAGTAAGAAAGCGTTTTAGATATCTCGCCTAATAAACAGTCAACGCTTTTAAAATCATTTCTAGTTACACCCTGGATATGAGAAAGATTCATCGACTTTGTAAATGTACAGACAGCATTTAAAGATTTTTTCTCGAAATCTCTTCATATAACTACTGTATGTGTTTGTACTTGTGATCACAAGAACAAATTATTTTATTTCTATCATAGACGACGTTTAATGTTCAAGTTACCAGTATTTTTGAATGCAACAGTACCGTGCGTGTTTTCTACTGTGCGTTATTCTGTTCGAAATGTGTCGAAATTATGGATATGATATCAGAGACATTCTGATACAAAAAGACCTACAATTTTAAAGTGCGTTTGTTATTCAAACCCCTGTGATATTAATTTGGCTTTGGTATTAATAACCGTATGATAATAGAGTGCCTTTGATATTAAATTTGATATTAAGGAGCCGTTGGTAATAAATTCCCTATGATATTAGAGTACATGTGATATTGGAGTACCTTTGATATTAGACAAAAACAAACCATCATACTTGAGTACTTATTTATGATATACGAGTGCCTACTTTTAGAGGCAGTGTTGGTTAAATGATAAGTGTTGATTTTGATTTACGGGCTTAAAAGCGTAGTTTGCGTGGGAAAAAAGTTAAGTTCCGAGTGCCTGCGCCTAAGACAATCAGTCAATTTCTAAATATGCTGTACAAAGTTCCGTAAGAATGACTGAATGGTTCATTGATTGTTGTTGTTTTTATTTTAACTTTGCCGGCTAGATTCTGACTTTAAGCAGGAATCTAATTACATGTACAATTAAACATACAAAGTTATGTAAAAAAGCAATGAAGCATACAATCACATTCTAGTTACGACGAAAAGGTGGTACCTGCTGTATCAACAAAGAAGTAAAAGGTGTTTCAAATATGTGTCCCGACAAATCTTTTATTGATATTCTGAAATATATGGATATGTAGCTTTATCCAAATCACAGATGTTTCCTATTCTATCAGGTCATGCTAAGTTTGTCTGAACACTTGGTAAAACACTTTTTCCATGATAAGTTTAACTGAAGTCTTGTTTTTTTTAAAGAAAACAATTTAAAGATACCACCAGACGCGTAGATTATGTGTATTGTGAAATATAAATTTCCTAAATTTGCTGGATGTACCGTAGACAACTTATCAAAAGGTATAGAAGTAAGTTTCACAAAAATAGAAGTCGTACAAGTTCAAACACCAACGGCATAATTAAGTTCAATGTCGATATAAAAACATAAGGGAATGAAACACCGTTATTTTTTAAGATATGCGCTGCAAAACAAACTCGTGTGCGAAATGTTGCAAAAAACATCGTGAAATTGATAAAAAGTTATCAGAGAGACACGTTCCTTTTTATAAATCAATTACCATGTCTGAGCAATTATACACCCAAATATCAGTTAAGGATCCGACGTGTTTCTGTCAGTACAAAAAAAAAAAAAATATTTCAATTTATGTGTGTGCCTCTAAAAAATCGTAGAGCCGCTGAACAAATTTTAATCAAGCGATCTGAAATATCACGTAAACATTCAGTTTTCCAGACAGGAAATAAGTGCCAAAACAAGCAATAAGACATTCTTATAGATTGTTAAATCCAGCTCAATAACTATGTCTAGATACAGAGTATAAGCATGTTGTGAGTGAAAAAGATGTTTTCTTCGCAGATTTGATAAATGAAACGTCCCTTACAAGAGGCTGTTGAAATATATCTGAAACTATAAAAGAATAATTTCATTCTCTATTCACACGGGTAGGAGTTGTTGAAATTCTAGAAAACATAAAATGATAACTAAAAGAATACTGACAGCTGTTGGGAATTGTATTTTCAAGCATTGTCAAAATAAATAAATATCTTGATGTTGCGAAAACCTTGGGTGTCTTTTTGTTTTGATTATATACTCATATTGTCGCCTGCACTTTTATATCATTACCTAATAAGGCTTGGATATAAATTATTTATTTTTTATTTTTTGTGTATTATGATACTTAGGTTGAAATCTAAAATCACAGCATTGAAATATTTTTAAATGGTTTGATACAGGTTATGATACAAACAAAATGCTCTATTTTAACAGATAAAGAAGAAAACGAATGTTTTCAAATCTTATTAAATTATTTTATTTCTTACAGTTTCATTCAGAATCTAACATTTAAAATACTAGGTAATCTTCAGGTTATCTCATTTAGGTCAAATATACTGCTAGAGACTCAGGAAAACCTTCACAGTTGTAGTGAAATACGAGATATGCGTGTTCTTTCTTGGAAATGTCACAAATGAATTACGTTTTTCATCACGTGAGATCACCCTTGGCAATTTTCTTCGTTTTTTAGAATACTATCTTGTTTTTTCTTACTTTTTGTTTTCTCTCTTTCTCTTCTTTTTAACGTCATATCATTTTAAATTTTATATAAAATGATATATTTTTTGAAAACATTTTATTTTAAGGATATGTTACTTTTTTTCTTTCTTTTTTTATAGGCGTTTTGTAAATGCGAGATGTAATAAGTGTGTTGAGATAACAGTTGGAATCACTATTTTTTGAAAGACAGTTATTAGAAATAATTATGTCCTAAAATGATGTATATTTATTCTTTTGCACCTCGATATTATATGTTCCGTCAATCACCATAACAATGTGAAATCTTTTTATAAGATAATATGATTTTCTTAACAAAATCACTTTCATAAACATTCTTTTTCTTTTCACAGTTTTCACGATATGTCAAAGGTAACGTCTTTCAATCTATTTGCCTTAATATTTTTGGGAGACAATTTTATCTTTTGGGCTTTCTAGGCCTAATTACTAATTACTTTGTACGTTCTCTGGTTTCTAATTGACCTCATCAGTACATGGTTACTATCCCGTTTGACATTTCGAGCAATATTACAATCTATTATTACGTTTTGAAGTCTGTTGGGTTGATGCCACAAGAGCCATTGTGTTTCTTATGTCACTCTCAATTTATACATGAAGTTTCAAATTTACGCTTTTAGCAAATTCTACTGCGAGTAAAAAAAATAACAAGAGATATTTCAAAAGAGCAACCTCTTAAGTCTATTTTGTATTCCGTTTGATATTTGTTGAAAGTCCTTCACAAACAAAAATGAATCTAATTTCTACGAAAAGTAGTCTTCTTGGAGCCATATGTTTGATTTTATTATTTTTAAACTTATTCAATGCGATGCCCTGTATGCTTGAGTTACTTTCAAATCGACTGAACTTTCGTAATTTTTCTTTAATCATATAGGACAGCTGCCATGTCATATGAACGCAAATTTCTCCCTGATAAAATTTCTGTCTTTTTGTCGTTTACTTAAACAAATATTTGCCGTGATATTTCTTTTTATTGTTAGCAAGACAACAATGAGAAACACATTTGCATTCACAGTTTTTGTGCTAACATTACCGATCTTCGTGGACGCTTTAAGTAAGTCATATTTAAACTGTCGTGATTTTTTAAATAGATAAAGTTAATAATATTCTTTTGTTATAGCAATTTCTTTGATATCAGATGTATACTTTAATGGTAAGTAATACGAATTTAACTTATTTTGTATAATTGTATAAATATAAAAAGTATTCAGTTTTAAAGATAGCAGGTAGACATTATCTTGGCAACTTCTATTAATGTAACGTTTTTTTGTGTTTTTTTTGTTTTGTTTTTGTTTTGTTTTTTTTTTCTTGTTTTTTTTTTTTTGTTAAATAGAAAACAGACACTATTTCATTTCTAAAAGTACTTCACATGAATGCATAAAAAAATATTTTACTACAGAACAGAAAAAATTATCAGCGATGTTTTCCTAATGTAATCCGAGTCATAAGAATTATATTAATTTAGTAGTATTACAACGTAAACAATATTTTGGGTAGCTGGCAGCGACAAGAATTGTTGTAACTAAACTACATCTATAGAGCCCTTAGACTAGTATCAGATAATTAGTTTCTACGAACATATTACATTTGATAGATTACACGTAGAACCTAGCTTTAATTTGACTTAGACAACACAGAATATTTCCTATCGCTCTAATGTGCAATCATCTGTCTTTATAGTAGACAGATTACAAGGAGTGTGAGCAATATATATTATGTTATTTGTTTTTCTTAAGCTCGTTTGATATCAATTACCATAGACAATCCCTTGTATGGTGTAGGAAAAAAAGTTTGAGAAATTTTTTCCAGTACATTTTCCTTTCTAGAATATCCTTGTATCGGAAACGGTGGTGTCGTTCCTCAAATACTATAAAAAATATAAATACATCGGTTATAAGCTGTGAGTTTTGTTTTAGCAAACAACGTTGATTTGTTATTGCTTAGGAATTCGTAGAGTGGTTGCTACATTAAGATTTAGAAATTATTACAAAATAGATTTTTTAATAAACACGATCATTTTACTAAAATCTAATTGACCTCGATACCACACTGTGATTTCAAATCCCGTTTTTGAGAGCAAGTTCGCTTCATGTTGTTCTCTACTCATTATTCTTTAAAGCTAATAGACATTTTTCTTCTAGAAATGACCTCAAATATTTTCAGTTAATCTTTAATCTTATCATGATCAGGGCCTTTTTCTCAATTAATGCCCTGTAATGATTTATATATATATATATATATGTTCCAGTATAAAATCTCACTTTTTTCTTTTACACGAATTCACTCACTCTTGAATTACTTGAAGGCAAGCAAACTTTTCTTTTATTAAACATTTCACAAAGCGACAACCTTGTTTATAACTTGACCATTAACTTACGTATTTTACTCGACATTCAAAATTGTCAAACTGTTAAAATGTTTCAAATGTGACCCTTAAATGCTTACGTCCACCGTGTGTACTAATAAATGAATTCCGGGCAAATGCAACGTTCTCACTCTTAAAAACGCGATGAACATATAAAAAATCGACAAAAATAAAATTTAAGTATTGTTTTATTATCATCATTAAACAGTCTGATATATTGTTTTCTTGTGCAGATATTCTAATAAAACGGAATAAAAAATGTTTTTGAAAAAAATCACTCGGCATAATTTTTCAAAACATCACAAGCGCTCAGACTTACTGGAAGCATAACCTAAATAAATCGTCGACAGAGGCGATAAAATAGGACTAATTTCACGTCATAAAACAAAAAGGCATCTAGATTTAAAAAAAATAAAACAAAAATAAAACAAAATTTTATGAGGTGAAAATAAAGTTCCAGCAACTGTGTATGGAAACACGGACTTCTAAACTGCAGTGTTTTCCTTCCGGATGTATTTATTTAACTTATTAGACAGTTAAACAAAAGTGTAATCTATATTGTCATAGGTTTAGACGAGTAAGAAAGCGTTTTAGATATCTCGCAAAATAAACAGTCAACGCTTTTAAAATCATTTCTAGTTACACCCTGGATATGAGAAAGATTTACGACTTTGTAAATGTACAGACAGCACTTAAAGATTTTTTCTCGAAATCTCTTCATATTACTACTGTATGTGTTTGTACTTGTGATCACAAGAACAAATTATTTTATTTCTATCATAGACGACGTTTAATGTTCAAGTTACTAGTATTTTTGAATGCAACAGTACCGTGCGTGTTTTTCTACTGTGCGTTATTCTGTTCGAAATGTGTCGAAATTATGGATATGATATCAGAGACATTCTGATACAAAAAGACCTGCAATTTTAAAGTGCGTTTGTTATTCAAACCCCTGTGATATTAATTTGGCTTTGGTATTAATAACCGTATGATAATAGAGTGCCTTTGATATTAAATTTGATATTAAGGAGCCGTTGGTAATAAATTGCCTATGATATTAGAGTACATGTGATATTGGAGTACATTTGATATTAGACAGTCTATCATACTTGAGTACTTATTTATGATATACGAGTGCCTACTTTTAGAGGCAGTGTTGGTTAAATGATAAGTGTTGATTTTGATTTACGGGCTTAAAAACGTAGTTTGCGTGGGAAAAAAGTTAAGTTCCGAGTGCCTGCGCCTAAGACAATCAGTCAATTTCTAAATATGCTGTACAAAGTTCCGTAAGAATGACTGAATGGTTCATTGATTGTTGTTGTTTTTATTTTAACTTTGCCGGCTAGATTTTGACTTTAAGCAGGAATCTAATTACATGTACAATTAAACAAAAGTTATGTAAAAAAGCAATGAAGCATACAATCACATTCTAGTTACGACGAAAAGGTGGTACCTGCTGTAACAACAAAGAAGTAAAAGGTGTTTCAAATATGTGTCCCGACAAATCTTTTATTGATATTCTGAAATATATGGATATGTAGCTTTATCCAAATCACAGATGTTTCCTATTCTATCAGGTCATGCTAAGTTTGTCTGAACACTTGGTAAAACACTTTTTCCATGATAAGTTTAACTGAAGTCTTGTTTTTTTTTTAAAGAAAACAATTTAAAGATACCACCAGACGCGTAGATTATGTGTATTGTGAAATATAAATTTCCTAAATTTGCTGGATGTACCGTAGACAACTTATCAAAAGGTATAGAAGTAAGTTTCACAAAAATAGAAGTCCTACAAGTTCAAACACCAACGGCATAATTAAGTTCAATGTCGATATAAAAACATAAAGGAATGAAACACCGTTATTTTTTAAGATATGCGCTGCAAAACAAACTAGTGTGCGAAATGTTGCAAAAAACATCGTGAAATTGATAAAAAATTATCAGAGAGACACGTTCCTTTTTATTAATCGATTACCATATCTGAGCAATTATACACCCAAACATCAGTTAAGGATCCAACGCGTTTTTGTCAGTACAAGAAAAATATTTCAATTTATGTGTGTGCCTTTAAAAAAAAAGTACAGCAGCTGAACAAATTTTTAATCAAGCGGTCTGAAATATCACGTAAACATTCAGTTTTCCAGACAGGAAATAAGTGCCAAAACAAGCAATAAGACATTCTTATAGATTGTTAAATCCAGCTCAATAACTATGTCTAGATACAGAGTATAAGCATGTTGTGAGTGAAAAAGATGTTTTCTTCGCAGATTTGATAAATGAAACGTCCCTTACAAGAGGCTGTTGAAATATATCTGAAACTATAAAAGAATAATTTCATTCTCTATTCACACGAGTAGGAGTTGTTGAAATTCTAGAAAACATAAAATGATAACTAAAAGAATACTGACAGCTGTTGGGAATTGAATTTTCAAGCATTGTCAAAATAAATAAATATCTTGATGTTGCGAAAACCTTGGGTGTCTTTTTGTTTTGATTATATACTCATATTGTCGCCTGCACTTTTATATCATTACCTAATAAGGTTTGAATATAAATTATTTATTTAAGTTTAACTTTTTATTTTTTGTGTTTTATGATACTTAGGTTGAAATCTAAAATCACAGCATTGAAATATTTTTAAATGGTTTGGTACAGGTTATAATACAAACAAAATGCTCTATTTTAACAGATAAAGAAGAAAACGAATGTTTTCAAATCTTATTATCTTTTATTTCTTACAGTTTCATTCAGAATCTAACATTTAAAATACTAGATGAACTTCAGGTTATCTCATTTAGGTCAAATATACTGCTAGAGACTCAGGAAAACCTTCACAGTTGTTGTGAAATACGAGATATGCGTGTTCTTTCTTGGAAATGTCACAAATGAATTACGTATTTTATCACGTGAGATCACCCTTGGCAATTTTCTTCGGGTTTTTTAGAATATTATCTTGTTTTTTCTTACTTTTTGTTTCCTTTCTTTCTCTTCTTTTTAACGTCATATCATTTTAAATTTTATATTAAATGATATATTTTTTGAAAAGATTTTATTTTAAGGATATGTTACTTTTTTTCTTTCTTTTTTTATAGGCGTTTTGTAAATGCCAGATGTAATAAGTGTGTTGAGATAACAGTTGGAATCACTATTTTTTGAAAGACAGTTATTAGAAATAATTATGTCCTAAAATGATGTATATTTATTTTTTTGCACCTCGATATTATATGTTCCGTCAATCACCATAACAATGTGAAATCTTTTCATAAGATAATATGATTTTCTTAACAAAATCACTTTCATAAACATTCTTTCTCTTTTCACAGTTTTCACGATATCTCAAATGTAACGTCTTTCAATCAATTTGCCTTAATATTTTTGGGAGATAATTTTATCTTTTGGGCTTTCTAGGCCTAATGTTTTTTCCCTATTACTTTGTACGTTCTCTGGTTTCTAATTGACCTCATCAGTACATGGTTACTATCCCGTTTGACATTTCGAGCAATATTACAATCTATTATTACGTTTTGAAGTCTGTTGGGTTGATGCCACAAAAGCCATTGTGTGTCTTATGTCACTCTTAATTTATACATGAAGTTTCAAATTTACGCTTTTAGTAAATTCTACTGCGAGTAAAAAAAATAACAAGAGATATTTCAAAAGAGCAACCTCTTAAGTCTATTTTGTATTCCGTTTGATATTTGTTGAAAGTCCTTCACAAACAAAAATGAATCAAGTTTCTACGAAAAGTAGTCTTCTTGGAGCCATATGTTTGATTTTATTATTTTTAAACTTATTCAATGCGATGCCCTGTATGCTTGAGTTACTTTCAAATTGACTGAACTTTCGTAATTTTTCTTTAATCATATACGACAGCTGCCATGTCATATGAACGCAAATTTCTCCCTGATAAAATTTCTGTCTTTTTGTCGTTTACTTAAACAAATATTTGCCGTGATATTTCTTTTTATTGTTAGCAAGACAACAATGAGAAACACATTTGCTATCACAGTGTTTGTACTAACATTACCGATCTTCGTGGACGCTTTAAGTGAGTCGTTTTTAAACTGTCGTGATTTTTTAAATAGATAAAGTTAATAATATTCTTTTGTTATAGCAATTTCTTTGATATCAGATGTATACTTTAATGGGAAGTAATACGAAACAGCAAATGCATTAAAATTTTCTTGGTATCAATGGCATGCTTTTTAATTTAATAGATGGATTTGTTTAACTATTGCGACCATAAAAACTTATTGAAACTATTAAGATTTATACTTTAATTTTGTTAGCATCTTTCAGTTCTTACGATACGATTTACATAATATATCTTTAAACATGTCACGGCAGTCTGAGTGGGTGCGTTCATGCGGATGTGTTACATTGGCCCATAACATTCCTGATATGTCCATATTTCTTAGATACACATCAATATTCCAGTCATTTAATAACCTGATTTTAAATGATAGAGTTCTTTTCAAGTCATTACTTGTATATCATCTGTAACACTGTGTAGTAGCCTCTGGTACCAATTTTAGTTACGCAGTTTAAAATGTTTTCTGCTGAGAAAAAAATGACTAACAATTTAGTGTATAGATTTATATTTAGCAAATAATACGGCAAGCCTTTTAAGTGAAAATGAGTTTATTCCATTTATCGGCAAGAATTAGAAAATCTTTTTGGGGCAATAATTTGATGTATTCAGCCTAATGTTATTTTGTTTCTTGACGCAATTTTCTTGTCATTTCTTATATAATGAGATTGATTCTGTTGGAAGTTACCAATTATCTGCCAAAATATGATTTCTGTGACAGACAATTTAATGTCTGGGGCTTTGAACTCCTGGTATCCTTATCCAGCATTTGTGGTCGTGTTGAAGTGCAATTGACCTCAATAGCAAATACAGTTGTTGTTGCTTTTTACGAGTTGATGTATTCAGAACAAAATATTATTCTTCTGTAAAGCTGATCGACAAGAAAAAGGTGATCTTTCACATTAAAACTGTATTCTAAGGTATTTAGGTAAGACAATTAAGGCCAGCGAGTGAAAAGGGCGTAATTAAATAATATGAAAGGGGTGTAATAGAATAGCTGTCTCAGATAAGGCAAATAAGGTTAGTTAGTGAAAAGGGTGTAAACTTAAAGGGGTGTAATAGAATATCTGTCTCAGATTAGACAAATAAGGTTAGTTAGTGAAAAGAGTGTAAACTAAAAGGGGTGTAATAGAATAGCTGTCTCAGATCAGACAAATAAGGTTAGTTAGTGAAAAGGGTGTAAACTTAAAGGGGTGTAATAGAATATCTGTCTCAGATCAGACAAATAAGGTTAGTTAGTGAAAAGGGTGTAAACTTAAAGGCGTGTAATCGAATAACTGTCTCATATCAGACCAATAAGATTAGTAAATGAAAAGGGTGTAAACTTAAAGGGGTGTAATAAAATATCTGTCTCAGATCAGACATATAAGGTTAGTTAGTGAAAAGGGTGAAAACTTCAAGGGGTGTAATAAAATCTCTGTCTCAGATCAGGGAAATAAGGTTAGTTAGTGAAAAGGGTGTAAACTTAAAGGCGTGTAATAGAATATCTTTCTCAGCTCAGACAAATAATGTTAGTTAGTGAAAAGGGTGTAAACTTAAAGGGGTATAATAGAATATCTGTCTCAGATCAGACAAATAAGGTTAGTTAGTGCAAAGGGTGTAAACTTAAAGGGGTGTAATAGAATATCTGTCTCAGATCAGACAAATAAGGTTAGTTAGTGAAAAGGGTGTAAACTTAAAGGCGTGTAATAGAATAGCTGTCTCAGATCAGACATATAAGGTTAGTTAGTGAAAAAGGTGTAAACTTAAAGGCGTGTAATAGAATATCTGTCTCATATCAGGCAAATAAGGTTAGTTAGTGAAAAGGGTGTAAACTTCAAGGGGTGTAATAGAATATCTGTCTCAGATCAGACAAATAAGGTTAGGTAGTGAAAAGGGTGTAAACTTATATGCGTGTAATAAAATATCTGTCTTAGATCAGACAAATAAGGTTAGTTAGTAAAAAGGGTGTAAACTTAAAGGGGTGTTATAGAATATCTGTCTCAGATCAGACATATAAGGCAAGTGAAAATGATGTTATAAAATATTCGTCTCAGGTCTGATAGTTAAGGCTAGTAAAAAGGGTGTAATGACAAATAAGACTAGTGAAAGAAGTACAATAAAATATTCGTCTCTGATCCGACAAATAAAGCTAGTGAAAGGGATGTTATAAAATGATAATTATGTTTTAAAATCATAGAAAGATAAAAAATATTGCACCTGGTGTATGTTCATCTACAGATGTGTCATACATTCGTTAATACAGTTTTATATTAAATAGCATGCAACTGATTCTATCGAAAATCACTGGCTATAAAATTACATTGCATTACTCTTCTGGTAATATTAACGTGAATGAAAACTTTGCATACACGCTGGGTGAAGATTTTTTTTCAAATTTGTACGATGTGATCTCATCAAAAATATATTTTGTGCACAATTAACTAAGAGAAACCTCATTTAAAATCTTTCACTTTAAAATCTTCTTTCGTTGTTGTCTTTTCTATCTATATTTTATGAGATAAAGGAACAGGTGTCCCGATGATTGTTTACAAGATATCTACATTAATCAGCTAACGTTCTTGATATGAATGTAAAACTTAGACAAGAGTCTTCGCGAGGGATTATACGTTATGTCATGTCATATATTCGAATATAAACATTTGACCAGCGGATGTATGAACAAGCAAGATGAAAAGAATGTATGCAGCTATATTGTCTGTACTTACATTTCCGATATGTGTGGAGACTTTAAGTAAGTGAATATCGGAGTTACATTGACTTTTCGTTTGTTAGAATTTCTTGTTCATACTTTTGTTCTGCTTTTTTTATTCATGTTCAATTAATAGAAATCTCCGCGTCGTCGTTATTTTAGTTATTTGTGAAGTACTTAACTCTCTGTCAAGCTTTTTATGTACAAGAAGAGCGTGTTTTGAATTGTTTGTGACTTTCCAAAATTTTGTAATTTCTTTATCATTACGGATTTTACTAAAAGGATGATATTTTGGAGATGACCAGTAGTCTCGTCATGCTTGCAAAGTCGAGGCAGATGAAGGCTATGAAGATGATAATGACGAGAATTGTTGTTAGATCCTTTATGACTTACCATTTCTATCATTGTTGTTGTTGTTGTTGCTGCTGCTGCTGTTGCTGTTACTGTTGTTTTATGATAACTGTTAAAATGAATATTGTTTTTATTATTGTTTTTATTTCTTATTATCAAAGTTTTTGTTCTTACTGTTGTTTTTATCATATTTATTATTATTATTATTATTATTATTATTATAGCAACTGCTTTGACCAGTTCTTACATATCCGCCCCTGGAAAGGTTTTACCTGGCCCGCTTCCTGATGGCTCATATAAAATAACCAGAAATGTAACGCTGGCTCAGTGTGCGGCAGAATGCTCTCTGCAATTTCATCTTAATCAGGTAAATTGTTCTTCCTCTATTAAGGGTTTATTTTTTTACTATAAAGTATTTATAATGATTCTTCCCATCAAAAGGATGGAGCCTAAGTCATTTTTTCAGTACATTTGAAGTGTTTTAGTTTAGTCTAACTTATCATTTCCATAATGCACACAGCCAAATTCAACTGTTTGACGATTTTTTCATTGGGAAGAAAAAACTAATTAATTACCAAAACGTCTCTTCAAATGAGTTTCAGTGATGTTCAGAAAGTCGGAAGTATTCCCTACAGAGGCGTTTTCACATGCAAAAACATATTTTATAACAATTTTATGCACTTTTGCATGTCCTCTAAAGAGTTCCATTTATTACATTTAGATTCTTTTTATTGTATTACCATGTCGGGAAGCATTCACTTTAAATTCAGTTCTTGTTTCTTGGTGATAAGATGCAGAGTTGTTGCAGTCTCAAGGTGTGAAAGATATTGGCAATGCATTCTAATAAATTCTACCAAAATAGCACTGAGAGACAAAGAATAGTTCATATTGAAATCAAGTTATGCATGTTTCGTTATATTCAACATCCATTTGCTGCAATTACCCACATATGCATTCATGATATAAAACATTAAAGGATTTAAAAGGCGCATTAACTTGAATAACGAAACATCGCAGCTTTAGCTTAAGGGGAAGGAGACAGTAGATTTTTTAGAAATCCCAAAAAATGCCAAGCCGTCATCTTTGAAGCAGAACTTGATCTGAAAGAAACAAAAACCATGAAAATAAAATGAAATGTACTTAAATGCATAGTAATTAATCTTCAAATGCCATTATAAACCTGTCCTTCATCTTTAAACAACTCCAGCCTGCCTTTGTTCAATGACACAGAAAACTCGTTAAATTTAAATTTGATGTTGTTCTGCAGAAGTTGCTTGCTATTTAGAAAGCCATAAAAATGTCTGGGCAAACTTCCGGGTTAAAATATGCACTTTATAACGGATCCATGACTGATTGCAGAAGCTACAAGAAAGTAAACATGTGAGGATTCATACTTTCAAATAAAAGCTGTTTAAGGCCTACCTCATTGTGAAACTTCACAAGTAGAGCCAGCACTCCGAGATGGTAGTTTCGCATTACTAGCTAAAAAACGGCAGTGGTATTACAAACGCTTGCCATTAATGTGAAGACTGTCAGTTTCAAATAATCATGATCATTCAATGGGACTCATAAATTTAAAAGCAGCACTACGCCTTCATTTCCTAGATTTGTCTTAAATTCAGAATTCAGACCTAGCCACAAAGTAAACATAATTAGGTTATGTCCCCTTCTGCCTAAGACCATTGTTTTAGCTACACTGTTGTTGTTGTTGTTGTTATTGTTGTTGTTGTTGTTATTGTTGGAACTCTTACTGTGCAGCTGTGCATAACCCGATATAAAATACTCTCAATGATACGATAGATGACTTACACCGCGTTTATCATCACATGGGCAGATGTTATGGCACACTAAAACTTGAAGAACATCAGAGTATTATAGATTTTCATACATTCGAAAAAAGTAACTAATTGTCATAAAATATTTTAAAATATTCACTTTTATTATTTAATTAGGATTAATCATTTTGAAAAAAAGTATCTGAGTAAATATGTTTTATTTTCAATGAGGAATTGACAAGGCGACAAAACTCTTCTTATAATATAGGTTTAAGAATAATCTCCACTTACCTCCCTTAAACATGTTGCTACTAAATTATTCTGCTCATGCTAGTCACTCGAATCCCATCAAGTCTACCTTTCTGTGATGATGATGAAGATGATGATGATGACTATTATTATCGTTATCATCATGACTATTATCATTATTGTCAGAGGCCTATTTAATTATTTGTTTTTTTTTGCATTGAAATCTTAAATAAGCTTTTATATCAAGTTCGTTGGTGTGATAGCATACAGATTTTACTATCGACAAGAAAAACAGCACCACAAATACGTAAATATCTCTTTCATGTATGCCCTAACATAATCTCTCTCACTGACTGTACATTGTGAGTTGGAACCCCACTACTGACCATCACTATTTAGTGAGTCAGTTTGCAGTTTCTTACTGTGCAGGAGTCTAGTACTGGTCCTTCCCTGGAACTATGGTTAAATAAACTGTCAGCCCGAAAACACTTTGACTGTTAGAGGGTGTTTAACTCAACTATATCAAACATAACATTATCTGAATATTACAATGTCAGTCATGTAAAAGCATGTTCTACTTTCCAGTTTCACTGCTATGCGTTTGAATATGTGCCTGTGACAAAAATGTGTGTTCTGACCAATGTGACCACACTAGTACTCAAGGGAGGTTACCTAGGACTAATCAATAATGCACATATGAATTATTATGAAAGGTCGAAAGGTAAGCGTTAGTTGTGTTATCGCTATAAATGTAACAACTTTTGTTAGAACTCTTTCTATGAATTTCTCGTCGTTTTGCGCATGCCCATCGTCTATCTGTTTAAAATTATTTATCGTTGACCGACGCCCCCTGCTGGGACTGTCGAGGTAGTGCAAGAAATGAAAAGCATTCTATACCAGGGACACCCTTTAGTTATTTTCCATGCTAAGTGCATAGCACTGGCACATTGGACCTCGGTTTAACGTCTAATCTGAAAGAAGATTAGTAATAAGCTGGGTATCGAACTCACGTCCCCTGGATTACCAGTCCGTCCAGCACATTACCATTGGATAACTAATCCACTCTACACCGACCATGTGTGTTTTAGTTTATTATTTATAGTTCAATATCGTCAATGATATTAGACAGTGCGCGGCTATTTAAGTCCGTCCATTTAATATGGCAGGATTATTAGTAAAATACAGAAGTTGTCTTCAACATGTAAAGTGCTTGTTTATTATAGTATCATCCCTACTGAAAGGGTCAGCCTCTCTGGCTTATGATACACGTCTGTTAATGTACACATTTACTCCCCGATTCCTTATCTTATCTGCCGGATTTAGTATTACGGTATTTGGAGAAGCTGATACACGTACTGTTACAAATGCATAAGTTTTACGATATGTCCGTAAATTAGAAAAAAATGATAATAACTTGCTATAGAGAATTTCTTTCAATTTTCAGGAATGTATTCGAAACTGTTTCAACCCTATCCGGAACAGGTGTTGAGGGACCAGAAGACATATTTCACCGTGTTTCACAATATGACGCTCGAGAAATGTGCACTGTACTGTCTGTTAGAGACACGAGATACATGTATGTCATTCTCATACAGCGAAAAGAAACACGTGAGTAAATTAGAACAAACAAGTAATTTTGGTAGGTTATGCTTCTGTTTTCCTTTCAGTATAGATTTCCTACGGGCATGTGCAACAATTTTCTTTACAAATTAAAAAAAAAGAGCGATACACTATTGCTAAATTGAATACTTAAAAAAAGAAAAAAAACATTCTGGATGAACTAAAATCAACATTTACATGTTAGTTTGATTATTTCCTCGTTTTCATGTTATTCATTAGTAAAATATATACAAAGAAGTTTGATTCAAGTTAATACTATGATTGACGTGTTAGAGTTTCCCCCGAAAGACCTTAAGCAACTAATCAAGGCTGTTTACCAAGAATTACATGAATAAATATGACATTTACCATTGATAGACAAAATGCCAAAACAAATAAACAAATCGCATTTTATGTCACAGGTGTGTGGACTGAGCAAAGTTTTCTATGCCAAGAACAATGGCCAAAAGCTTGTAAGCTCGGATGATTACACCCACTATCAATATTTCTCATGTAAGTAAATTGTAAACAGCCTGTGACGTACATACGCAATCGACCGTTTGCCGTTTATTGTATAAACGTGATATGAATTACTTGGTTTCTTCACTTTTGTGAGATGTTCTGTGATACAGCGTTATGATGAATAAGCAATACTTTCAGAGGGATACATGCTAGCTTGCACCAAATGCGACAAACTTCAAGTAGAAAGCAATCGATATAGAAAAGTACAACGTATAAAAGATTTATTTCTAGCAAAATTTGCCGCTGATGGAAAATAAAGGGACAACAGTGCAATGGCAAGCAATGCTTGAAAAAACACAAACTGATACTCGAAAAATCACACTGAGCTGGTAGTTTAGTTATGCTCCCCATTCAACTGAAAGGGTAGCAGAAAACCTCAAAGAGGAAAGTTCTTAACCCTTACCTTCTTTGATAATAAAGATCAATGACCTCATCCCATCTATTCAAATTTTTACAGCATGGCCCTGCAATGCTACCATACCATGGAATTATTCGCCACGCGCCATTGCTTCACCATACTTCCCATATGCTTCTGTGAAGGACATTAACTGTCGTCTAAAAATAGAAGCTCCAATAGGAAAACAAATTGACTTGGTCTTTTCAACTTTCTTTACTCAAGACAATCTATGTCACCAACAAGATGGTGGAATCACTGTGTTTGACGGGGATCACGATAAAAGTACCGCACTATCACGGATTTGTACTTCGGAAAACTTTGTAGATCGCCGCTTCCAGTCGTCGAATGGATCACTCTACCTGAAATTTGCGACAGGAAGAATCCCGATGGCATTCAAGGCCGTTTATGATTTTAGTAAGTACATTTTGATACACAATTACACATTAATTCTCAGTTACTGTAATCAGATCAGTAATGTAATTCAAAACTTATAGGTAAATTGTTTACCAACTAGCACTCCTTTGTATAATTTAAGTTGAAGTTGACCCGTGTTTGAAATCTCCATGCCAAAACTTCGGTACATGTAGTTCTCATGAAGGATTGTTTACATGCATCTGCTTGGCCGGTTATACCGGAAGTATGTGTGAAAGCGACATAGATGAGTGTGCCAGTTCACCATGTCTGATGGGAGGTCAGTGTGTAGACATGATTAACAGTTACAAATGCAAGTGTCCAAACATGTTAGGAGGGGTAAGTAACCTAAAATTTGTTTGGTTTGTTTTTAGCTGTTTAAACATTCGTCATTGTCATTTTACGGGTAAGACGGGCGCCCATTATATCAGTTGTTGACCGGCGCAAAATAGGTAACGAATGTTCAATGAATCTAATTTAACACCTTTTTCAAGGTAATGGTCAGACTAAAGGATTTGTAAATGCCTGAAAAAAGTAAAATATTTAGAAATGCATTTGTTCTTTTATGTATGCTTTGCATGTTTAGTTTTCAATTTTGCAGGACAGGTGTGACAAATTTGTCGGTCTCTGCTACCTTGACCCTTGTAGAAATGGCGGGAAATGTACTCCGAGAGGTACCGATCAATACAAGTGTGAGTGTCCCTTGGGATGGGTTGGGCCAAACTGTACAACAAATGTGCCAAACCCTTGCAGAACTGACCCGTGTTCTAACGGAGGAACTTGTTTGCCAGATTACGGCGAGGGACAATACAGCTGCGACTGTGTGCCAGGTATATTTTAAACGTGTTTCACTCGGTCGGTATGCACTAATTATAACACGCTTATTATATTCGAATGTCAGCCCACTGACAAAAATATAAATTCGTGATCGTGAGGTCTGATTCATCCAAGAAAGTGTTCTAACGATAAAATATAATAATCAGTTTTGTCGTTACCAATGTCTTAATTGCATTAGTTAAAGTGCATTAAAAACTTATTGTGTGGTAAACTCTCACGAGTTCATTTTTTTAAGAAAACTGAACATAGCCTGTGAACGAATATGAAAGAATTTAAGACTTAATGGAAGATTTTGATTACCCTTTATCATTCCAGGTTTCACAGGCAAACAATGCGAAATCAATATAGACGAGTGCGCCAGTAATCCTTGTTTCCATAATATACCATGTACGGATCTTATCAACGATTACAGATGCGAGTGTCCGTCATTTATGGCTGGGAAAAATTGCGAACAGTTTCTAGGAAAGTGCAAGGAAAATCCATGTTTACACGGGAAATGTATTCCCACTGGAAGGGACAATTATACTTGCGAATGCAATGCAGCATACACCGGAGACCACTGTGATTCGCTGTTCATAAACTACTGTGACCCAAATCCTTGCAAGCATGGTAAATGTACTTCTTTCAGTGACGGGCCATCGTGTGAATGTGACTTTGGGTATAAGGGTTTCTTGTGCGACCGAAAGATCGATTACTGCGACGGAGTTAACTGCATTCACGGTGAATGTGTAAACAAAGATGATGACTTTCATTGTAAGTGCATTCCTGGTTTTCAGGGCAGATACTGCAGTGAAACAATCAACCACTGCTTGAAGGCTGACTGTAATGGTGGATACTGTATAAACACTATGACGTCTCATTTCTGTGTTTGTAAAGGCGGTAAAACAGGTCTTACCTGCGAATCAGAAACAATATGTGACAAGTCTGTATGTAAGAACGGAACATGCATAGATAAAGAGGGAATTCCGGCCTGCAACTGTAACAAAGACTTTACAGGTATTGAGTGCGATTCTCCCGTAGACTATTGCATCCCACAGACTTGCAAGCACGGAATTTGCTCTAATGTCCCAGGGGGTTTTAAATGTACCTGTGAAGACAATTTTACAGGAGAGAGATGCGCCAATGAAATAGACCACTGCAAGAACAACAGATGCATTTACGGGTTTTGTCAAAATTTGGAAAACAGCTTCCAGTGTATTTGTGCGGTTGGTTACCATGGAAACCTCTGCCAGTACAAACCAGGCGAACCTGAGCCCACTTCAGTTTTGCAAGCCAGATCAACTACAAAGATTCCGGCGACAAGCCTAAAACAAGCATTTCTAGACATGTTTGCATCATCTCCAGCGGTCACAACAGCTGGTATATATGTATGTACCAAAGAATCTTGCCTTCATGGCATCTGTGAACCAGATTTTCCAAATGTATGTCTATGCCTTCCGGGATACTCAGATGAAAGGTGTGACAGATTTGAGGGATGTTCGAAACATGATCCATGCTACAATGGTACATGTCATGACATGCCAAATGGTTTCAAGTGCATTTGCAAAGCGGGATTCACAGGAGAAAAATGCGAGATAATGGTTAAAGGTATAGCTTTAAAACATCTCTCTGTTAGTTGGAATGAACTGCCTTTTTCAGAAAGTTTCTTGAAAAGAGAGATTCACAGGTGAAAAATGCAAGAAAATGCAAAAAATGGCTACAGGTTTAGTTTACAATTTAGCAGTTAGCTTTTCAAGATCTTTTTATCAGTTGGAATGAAATGTGTGCCTTTTCAGATAATTTCTTGAAAGTAGATTTTGTCTGAATATCACAATTTAGCTCATTATCTGTTTTGTTGTTGTTTTTGTTGTTAATTTATATAAATAATCAGCAGAACTGTTTTTTTCAGACACGGAACTTTGTGGAGACCTCACTTGTCAAAATGGTGGTAAATGTATTACTGGTCTGCAAAATGGAATTTCTACTTTTGACTGCAACTGTCTAGATGGATTTTACGGCAAACATTGTGAATTTAGTATCTTGTGTGAATTACATCCTTGCAAAAATGGTACATGTGTTCCGTCTGGAGATGGTATAAGGTATGTCTTTAGCGGAATAAATTTGTGATTTCATAAGAACTGCAATTGAATAAACTCTTCAGTCCAAAACCGAAATGATATTGCACAGTAGTATAAACTATGTTTCTGGGGCAAGAGGTCAGAAAACAGCTTTGTAAACGACTCAAACAAATTCTTTAACTTTCATCTTGTAGCATCTCTTGACCAGTATAATTCTTATATCTTACACTGCTTTACTATCTGAATTTGAATACATTTACCTACGTAATGTATAAGTTATAGTCATGTTTGAAAATGTGGGAAAATGTAACTGTCGTTTTTTATTATAATAACCAGATGCGAATTGGACTCGTTAACAGGAAGTAGTAACAGCATTGTTTCAGCTATGGTATTTAACTCCAGAGTGAATGGTATGTTATTTTATATATTACTGTGTTTTTCTATGTTTTTTCACCTGTTAGTTAAAACTTGTGCCGCCTTTGTTTCTAAATTTCTGATGGTTAGATGCAATTGAGCTAATGACACAACACACAAAAATTATACTGTTATATATTCAGATTTAGAAATAGATTAAATAATGTTAATTGATATAAGAAACACACATTGACTTCTTAACAGTTTAACACTTACACCCACTTGAACACGAATCCCTTTTCCAGCTCACTTCACTAGGGGGTAGTGATGGTGATTTCATCTGTCAGTTTAATGGAATTATGATTCTTTTTTCAGGTACTGTCTCAAGTATTGTAATTTTCCCCCGTATAGACAAGATGGGGGAGAGCTAACATTACCTTCCTGTTATTAAAAATACCTTGTCTCAGTTTCAGTTGCTGTTTCGACATTAGTTGTTACTGATAGCTTTGTTGTTGCACGTGATTTTTATGTGCTTGTTTTGTATAATAAAATACGATGTATCCCTACTCCGTGGCGAACAAACCAAGTCCAAAAGCGCGTTTTTTTTTTTATCTTGAAACTGTCAAAAGGTAAGCTTATTTGTATTCACACTTGTTCTTAAGTAATGGAAAAATGATTATTTATTAGATATATATATATTTATCATTCTTTTTGTTATTTTCGATTTGTGTACTCGTTATGAGTGAAAGTACGACAAGGTTTCTAACCTCTCTTATATTGCTACACTACGTTTTCTGACGCCATTTATGTTTTTTGATAGACTTGTTTAATGTTGATTTTTTTTTACAAAATGCCTATATTACTACCTTTTTTAGTCTGTATCAAAAGAACTTGACTGTGAAAGATGTCTGAGAAAAATGCATCAAAACACCAGACGAAAGTATTCTAACAGTGGGTCACATTTAGTTAGAGACATTCGTGAACAGAAATTAAACAGATACAGGCAGGTGTATATGTTTTATTGAAAGAATAATATATTTCTAGTCAACATCAGTAATACCGCGCTGTAAATTATGTAAGATATTGCTTTTTTTCAGCTAAGAGGAAATAAAGTACTGTTGCAACAATTTACATATATTTGGTATATTTTTACATACACATCGATCAAAGAGTTATTATTTACGTCTAATTATATCCAGAGTGCATTTTCGTAACAAAAAAGCAACTGCAAAAAACGGTATACATATTAAATGTTTTGTGAACTGTGGGTTATTCTTTTTTTTAAAAACATGTTGTTTTCACACAGTAACTGCATTCGTAAAGAAGTTTATTTGGACATCGGAAGCCGCCATTTCACCGTAGTTTACTTGCGGCATTTTGCCTATGTGGTAATCCATGTAAGTAAATGTTCCGAGATTCCAGTTGACAAGGCTGTACCGCTGGAGGTAATTGGTTCCATCGTGCACTAACTCTCGTTCGTTGTACAACAAGTACATAAACCTAGGTGGCCTCACGCCATCATCAAATACCTTCTGGGCGTAATCGGCTTGATACCATTTTGTTTCATTGCCAGATTGTACGCTGTACCTTACATCTGCACCTGCATCGACTTTGTCTGAAAATACATACATACATACATACATACATACATTTATGCATGCATACATGCATAGCATAGCATAGCATAGCTCAACAAAGCACAGCATAGCATAACAGATTATTAACATAAGATTCATACATACACTTTGACAGCTTATCCAAGGTAAATTTATTAAAAAAAACGTCTATGTTTATATGCTTCCAGGTGCATATACAACTATAATTTAGTTTCACATTAATACTTTACCGCCTAATTCTGCAGGTGTGACAGACGACCACTCCTTGTTCTCCAAGAACCACGTGACCTCAGCGTATGTTCGATCTTCGCTCAGAAGTTCATCGCCACCAATAACAAATCTGACGATGTTAACTTTTCCAGTTGTCTCAACAATCAACCATTCCCATTGACCTTTCGTGACATCAGCATCGACGGAATCAAAGACCGTTGCTGTTACTTCACCGTCTGCTTGTTGTATCACATTTGCCTGTAATAATTCTATAAAATTAGTATAAAGTATTGTAATAAATCTTTACATAATATATATAATATAAGATGTCTAATATTATGTTAATACAAATCTATTTCGATTTGTTGTGTTGTCTACATTTTCACTGTTTGATATTTTACCTTTTGTACGAACATTAGGTTAACCAAAATATTCTGTCGTTAGATCACACACACACACACACACACACACACACACACACCTATCGGTACAGAGTTCACGTACTTACTTCTTCAACTGACTTTTCGGTGAATATTGTAAAACACGAAAGACAATCCAAGAATTATCAAGAAGAACTATACTCCTGCAACCGGACATTACTTTTAAGAAAAGAACTTGCCTCATAGAACTTTTGTTCAATCATCAGTTTTACACGTTGTCCGTTCTCCAGGCCATTTAAAAGGTTGCCTTTAGACCCGAACAACGGCACACCACTCAAGCTATGACGGTATACGGCCCTCCAGCAGGGGTCTACAAACCAGTCTATATTTTGTCCATGTAGTTCTCCTGATAATGACCACGAGGGCCGATTAAGTAACCCACTGAAGAAGGGAATTTAGAACGTTAGTTTCAATTTTTTCTTCATTTCCACTTACCTTGAGAAAAGTATCATACATGGTCAGGCGAACTGCTAAGCGTCTTTTAATCAACCCTGACTTAAAGATATTAAACCAATGGTATATATGATTAAAGACAAATACTTTGTCTTTTGGATGAGGCCGAGGAATCGGACCTATGCATTGATCTGTATATCAATCCGGGGTGTCTCTACAATGGAATGCTTTATATATATTGCGTTACCCCTCGCAGAATCTTAAATATCTTGTACCAACGATAAATAAATTCGAAGTATCTTTTATTTGACAAAATAAATGCACCTGTCGACACGATGGTCAGTGTTATGTAAGACATGATTTTGAGATGTTAGTCTGTAACCTTATAGTAAGCAAATCTCTTACCTTGCTTCTTTGATATGGCCCGTATAAGTCCAATATCTGAGTAATCTCGTTTCTTCCGGATAAAACTCCATGCCGTTGTTAATGTCCTCTAGTTCATACACGGACATGGCTTAAAAATGGTATACGAGTGCCTTTGTTATTATCTTTTTACCAAACTGCTGACAGGTGAATGTTGGTGTATGATGTATTGACTGCAAATTTCTTTAATGTATTTCAGAAAGATCAAGTCTTTTATATCGTCAGTGATACTGTTTTAGCACTAGTGTCTTGGTTTTATTTATTTATTGTGCCTTTCAGACCGTCCATTCTAAAACAGAACATTTTCAAAAGTGGCTTTTTAATTATTACGGTTGTGTAGGACACTATTATTCTATCTACCTGTAATTTCATCCGCTGATAAATCCACCACCTCTACATGCCTGAATGAGTTATCAACAGCAACTCGTATGTGAGACCCATCTCGAATTCCTCTTAGGAGTACACTTTCCTCCTCAACTTTGAGCGCAGGTTTTCTTAAAAGAAATAATAGATAAATACTTTAGCAGTATGGTACTGTTATTCTTTTATTTAAATTTTTGTTTGTGGTCAGCGAACAGGTTTTGTTTTGACTTTCTTAACCTCAATATATACTGCACGCTTAAGTTGGAACTACTTAACCTAAGAAGGAAAATACAAAATCGTTCTATGCCTTACCTTGTGAACCATTTCATCTCCAGCAGAATGTTGCTGTTGATTCGACCCTTGTTGTCAGGGTCATTAACAAAGAACTGAGTGATATGGGTGATGCCAGATGTCGAAAACACCATATAAAGATTGTACACTCTTCCTCTGCCACCAGAGGCCCAGAAAAGAGATTGTCCATGAAGACACTGAAAAGGTACAAGTTTTATTTCAGGTGCCAGACCATACATCCACAAAATGGCCTTTAATTCTGTTAATAGTAAGTTTTACCAAGAAACATTATTTTGTGCTCTTTTGTTACACACTTTGGTTACAGTGAAATCGTTATTGTACTTCTAGTTTTGCTTATTTGAGGCGACAGGGATTCATCAATTCATTTCCATTTGTAAAGAATTGATTCGTAGGACTTGCAGATTATTCCAAGAGCTAGCATTAAACTTTTTTTTTAAAAAAATAGAGAAACAACTTGCGGGTGAGAGTACTTTACATAAAATGAATAATTTACAGGTAGACAACAAATCTACGATGCGTATTTATTTATTTATTTATTCATTTATTTTTATTTATTATTGTAAACTCAATATAATGCAACTTAAAATACGTTTTGTTTGTTTTAAAAATTAATTGTCTTAAGTATGAAAAAGTTTGCATCATTATTACAAACTGGCAAAAGGTCAAGTTACCAGCTATGTTCTATTAGTAGTATTCGCGGAAAAAACTTATTCATATATTCTAATAAACCAAGTGGTAGTTTAGTACCTCCCCTCCAATGTCATCATTATAAGCCACTGAGAGTTTTTGTACATTTACAAGACCATAAACGCCAGTCCAGACTTTGACCTCGGCACCATTTTTAACTTCCTCGAAAAGCGTATCTAGAGAACCGTCTAAAACAGTTCCGTCTGCAGCGTGGTGCACCATCATCCTCCATGCACATTCTGAGGCTGAGCACTGAGCATTTGGTATTTCTTCAATAAAATTGAAAACTGTTATATCTAAGATATGAATGTTTAAAAGACTTTACTTCGTCAAATGAGTTTCCTTTTCTGTGCTGATTGGAAATAAAAACCTTTATAAATGGTTTCTTACTACTAAGCACCAATCTTTTATTCTTCTTTATTTGTTGTGACCCTCAAGGCGTCTGCTTGAAATTCGTAAAAGACTTGTAGCGTGTTATGAAAAAGAAAAAACTTGAATCAAATGTACACTTCCAGTTTTAATGCTAAAATCGAAAGGAGCAAAACAAAATCGCCACACCTTATATAGCACCCTCAACTTCATCTACACGAACAAAACTAACAGAGTATTCTTCTATTTCTAGTTAGAATGTGTCGACAGTATCTTAGCATTTCTAGCTTTTTTGAGACCATGAGGCTCAAAAAAGCTAGAAAATATATATTTGTTTCAGTTCTTACTTTCAATAACGATAACTATTTCAAATTAAAAACTGGGTAAATATAACATCAACTGTTGACTTTTTCATTTAATCCAGATATGTTAAATTTAAGTCCCCTACCCGCTGGTCTACATTTTAAGTGACCGTGATTATTTTCTTGGCAGCTTAGCCCTTCTCTACACGCCTCTTGTGACGTCAATAATTGGTCACACCAACAGCCTTCCTCTTGTGGCTCTAATCAGAACAGAATAATACACAAACATAGAAAATGAAATATTGATTTGTATACACATAGACATGTCAATCTGTCAATCGTTTATATTATATAAGACAATTTATGCACTTCTTTTATGTATTTATAGTTAAATAGTTTAATTCAAAATATCCTAATAGCCATCATTATCTGTTCTTAACTCGAAATTCTATGACAAATAGTGTAAAACACTGTAGGATGCACTCACTATGCACTTATTCTGTCATTGTGTGTTCGCCACTCTACATGTAGTATAATTTATTGATCATAATTAACTAATATTTCATTGTAATAACAGCATGGTTGTCATTATGTATCACAAATACAATTTAATTTTAATAGAAATAGAATTCGTTTAATGAAGACGTGAATGTATGATTAATGCTCAGGAACAGTAGTTTTACCTCCACATAATGTTTTTACACTATCAGATGAAGCTCTTGTTAAATTCATGCAAACAAAACCATTGGCAACATCACATTCGTTACCGTCCTGTACAAGAAAATAGAATAAACGTTTCTTAATGCATCACGTGATTCTTTACATAACACATTTATAGCCAACAGAAAGAAACATGTGTAAGCATACAAGTTAACAGAAAAAGTAATGCACACAGAAGTTAAAAATTGTGTAATACTCAAAAGATTATATATTATTTCTAATACCGAAAAAAAGAATATCACTTGAGAAGCGAAGTACAAGTATTTTGACAGATTGATTAGTATTGATTGTTTGTAAACATATTTATGATGTTCAATTTTGACAGTTAATAGGAACTGTTTTCTTAGCAGATGTTTTTAAGGGCCTCTTATTTGTTTAAATGAAAATAGCCAAATGTGTAGTGAAATCGATCTGTTCATGTCCAGTGCTTGTAAAAGAATTGAGACGCGTTCGTTGTATAACGTATTAAAAGAAACGTCTTTATCTGAATTGACATTTTGACCCCTCTCCCGCTCCCCTCCCTCAAAAATATGTGACAGATTTGAATTACACGCATTCAAGTATGACAAAGTGAGTTAAAATCACGCTTTATATCAAACTCACCAGTTTAGTAGGATTTGTTATCTTTTGTAATATATAATGACTGATGACTGAGTGATTGCAGGAGGAAAAATAGAGAAAAAAACTGGTTCTGCATAAAACAAATAGGAACTTACCTTTGTGCATTTTTTTGTTCCTTCTGCTTTTATGCAATTTTTCCCATTTACCAGAACCATCGATGAAAGCAATATCTAAAATACACAACCTTCTTTTCATTCTTAATTATCGCAGAGTTATTTCAGATTTGATAGAAAGGAAGAATTACAATTCCATTTTTTTTTCTGTAAATACGTCAAAGCAGGTCTACTGTCGTGCACCTAGAAGTTTTGTAGCAGCCGAACTTACTACAGTTATGCCAACTAAAAAAATGTTATATTATTTAGTAAAACCGTCATGTCATCTTCATTGTAAACAAGAACTATTTTGAAACTATTAAGGATGCAATATATTCAGAAACACTTACAGTTATGTCATCTTAAATGTTCACAAGAACTATTTTGAAAACAGTATAGAATGTGGAATTATTTAGTAACACAGTAAGGTCATCTTCATTGTTTACAAGAACTATTTTGAAACTATTAAGGATGTGAAAAAGGTAAAGAATGTAATATTATTTAAAACGTTATGTCATCTCCATTATTTAGAAAAACTATTTTGAAACTGTTAAGCATAAAATATGCATGTGTTTAGTAACACCGTGATGTCATCCTCATTGTTAAAAAAACTACAAAAACAGTAAAGAATAAAAAAAATGAAGTAACACCATTATGCTGACTTCGATGTTTACAGTCAAGCAATATTTAGAAAACAGAAAAGAACTAAAAAATATATATTAATTTAACCGTCACGTCATCTCCATACTTAGAACATAAGAGAGAATTTAAAAGTATTAAGAAACAGCGGCATGACATCTTCATTGCTCACAAAAACATTCTCAAAACAGTAAAAAATGTAAATTATTTAGTAAAACCGTCATGTCACACAAGAACATTTTCTAAACAGTGAAAAATGTAAAATTATTTAGTAAAACCTTCATGTCATCTTCATTGTTCACAACAACATTTTCAAAACAGTAAAAAGTGTAAAATTATTTAGAAAAACCGTCATGTCATTTTTTACTGCTCGCAAGAACATTTTCAAAACAGTAAAAAAGTAAAATTATTTAGTAAAACCGCCATGTCACCATCATTGCTCACAAGAACATTTTCAAAACAGTAAAGAATGTAAGATTATTTAGTAAAACCGCCATGTCACCATCACTGTTTACAGAAATTGTTTTGAAAACAGTAAAAAATGTAAAATTATTTAGTAAAATCGTCATGTCACCTTCATTGTTTACAAGAACATTTTCAAAACAGTAAAAATGTAAAATTATGTAGTAAAACAGTGTAAGAACAACACGGACACTTGTAAAAAGACTGTTTTAAAATCTTTAAAGAATATCGTATCTTCTGTCTGTTACTATGTTAAAACAAGTTTGTGGAAAATCAGTTTTTTTGTTTGTTTGTTTGTTGTTGTTTTTTGTTGTTGTTTTTTGCTGTTTTTTTTTGGTTCCAACTCATACCTAAACTGTTATTAATGCGACTTCCTTCTAAGTGAAACATATAGTGGGCTTTCCTTCTGAGGTTTGTGTTTGGGCTCCAGGGTGAAATAACAACAATTATCTCTAGGTCTAAATGCTAAAGAAGGGGTGAAACTCTTTAAACATGCATCCTAAATGAAATCAGTGGCCATCTTAATGACAGGTAAATCAAGTGTTTTATTACGCTGAAATAAGTTAATGCAATATGCAAAAAGAAGACTAACTATATACAAAGGGATTAATTGAGGCACACAAAGACGGTAAATGAATGGGAAAGTAATCCGGCTTAATGACCTTTGTAATCAGGCTTATCAAAAAGTAAACCAGTTAAAAGGTTGCATTACATACAATCATTTTGGCAAAAAAGCGTTTGATTTCTTTACAACAGTGACTTTATTTGAATTAAAATGAGCATTACTTATACCATTTTGATATCATCTTAACATATTTTATAACACATCTCTTCTGTGTTATAATTTAGTATGGAAACCGAATACGAAAGAAGGACAAAACCAAGATAAATAATTATATTAATGTATGTGCTACTTACCAATATTTGTATTCCGATCATTTTGTTTTTTTCTTTCGGTTTTTTTCTTCCTAAGACCCTCTAGTTCAATAAATTTGTGATGTGGCTCGTACTACTTGATATGTCAGTCAACTTTCTAGCCAGCTGTTGCCGGCCAGTGAATGGCGTCAACGAATTCTGAGAAAACGTAATTAAATTCAGAATACAATAAACAGCCCAAATAAGCAAACAAGATAATGACAAACCACCCTGAACTTGTGTTTTATGCACAATACATCAAATATGTATGTGTGTTTTTGTGGTAGCAGTCGGTAATTTTGCTCTAATAACATCTTTCGTCCCAGTCCAAATGCTTTTAAGTTAATGAGGCATGCCATAAAATCTAGAGAGCTTAATTTTCTTTAAAAGCATGAAAATCTGAACGACATTGAATGAATTATAACAATGATGATGTCAAGGTATACCTCAAACATTCCATGCACATCAGATAAACTTAATTCGTTAAATTTATATAGAGTTGTAATATATTTGTTGAACATTTTCTTAGTATCTGAATATCGAAAGGAAAATATTGAATTTCGCTCTTCTCTCAATTATCAATAAATTTTCATTTTATGACTAATGATCCAGTAAGACAGATTTCAGAATATGATCGGTTAATTGTGGGGTGTGGCCATGGCCCTTAATCGCTCAACTGAGTCCCATTGCTCTAGTTGCATTATTAAAGGCGTGTAAATGTAAGACATCGGTCAATAAATAAAGGCTCTAAGACGAAAAGGAGAAACATCAATTTTAAGCAAGGGTGGCCTTGACCTTGATCATGGTGAATGGTAGAGGTTCGTGGAAAATACCTATAAACCAGATATCTAAAATATTGTTCGATAAATAAAAGCGCTACGACAGAAAGTAGAACAATCTATCTTAAACTCGGTGACCTCGACCTTGACCCAGTGACCTCAAGCCCTACCTAATAACAGAGGTATATGCAAGGAACCAACATACCAAATATCTAAGATATTGGAAAATAAATCAAGCCTCTATGAAGTAAAGTTTTAAACAATCTGTTTTGGCCCCGGTGACCTTGACCGGGTTAATGGTAGAGGTTCATGTAAGGTGTCAATATACCAAATATAAGAAAGATCAGTCAATAAATCACGGCTCTATGATGAAAACTAGAAAAATCTATTGTTAGCCTTGGTTACCACTGAATGATCGAAGTTCATTGAAGATGCATTTAAACCAAATATCTAAAATATTGGTCAATAAATAAAGGCTCTATTACAGAAAGTAGAAAAACTATTTTTAGCCTCGGTGACCGAAACCTTGTCCAGATGACTTTAAACGCCATCTGAGGGTAGAAGTCTATGCAAGGAACCTTCATACCAAATATCTAAGATATTGGTCAAGAAGTGAAGGCTCTGTGAGGTTTAGTAGAGAATTCTGACCCCAGTTAATGGTATAAGTTTATGCATGGTGTCAATATATGAAATGTCTAAAACATCCGTCAATAAATAAAGGCTTTATGACGAAAAAGTAGAACAATCTATTGTTACCCTTGATAACTTTGATCTTGACCCTACTGAATGGAAGAGGTTCGCTGGAGGTGTCTATAAACTAAATATCTAAAATGTTGGTCAATAAATAAAGTCTTACTGAGAGAAAGTATAATAATTTATTTTAAGCCTCTCTGACCTAAACCTTGACCCAGTGACCTCAAACCCCATCTCAGGGTAGATGTCTATGTCAGGAACCTAAATGCTAAATATCTGAGATATTGATCGATAAATGAAGGCTCTATGTGGTTAAGTAGAATTTTTAGCCTCGGTAACATTGACCCTAATTAATGGTAGAAGTTCATACAGGGTGTCAATATACCAAATATTAAAAACATCAGTCAATAAATAACAGCTCTATGTCGAAAAGTAGAAAAATCTATTGTTAGCCTTGGTTACATTGAACTTGACCCCATTAAATGGTAGAGGTTAATTGCAGGTGAAGACTATGACGAAAAGTAGAGAAATATATTTCTAGCCTCGGTGTCCTTAAATCGCATGCATGGCTAAAAGTTCTTACTAGTTATCTGCATACCAAATATCTAAGATATTGATTAACTAAGGCCATATAATTACTGACAATAATATTTTTTTCTAAACAAAAGTTTAGAAAAAACTGGGGCGGTGACAATTTTGATCCCAGGGCCTTAGTTTGAATAAATTTGGTAAAGATCTACTAGGCCACATTGCACACTAAATATCTAAACTCATGATCCTGTGGTTTCTGATAAAAGAAAGTTTTTTCCTACGTCAGTCTATACAAAAATGCCTATTTTTGGCCCTTTAAGGTACCATAACTCTGGACCCCAAGACTGTATCTGGCCAGTTCAAGAAAGGTATTAAAATCTATTGCTGAATATGATTTGTATAACTATGGTTGACTATGGTTGAAATAGATTAAAAAACAAATAAAAGAAATACCATGCAGACAAGGCAAAATATACCTGTTTTGTCCCTATCAGGGGTCATTACTCCATAACGTCTGATGGAATCAGGCTGCTTCAAGAAAGGAACCAGAATATACTGGTGTTGCATGTTCTTCACAAGTTTGGTTAAATCAAATGAAATAAAAAATGAAACGAAACTTCTATAATGCAGACAAAAATGTGTTGACGCACACACGCAAACACGGGCGTCGGACATCTGTGATATAAAAACAGATCGTTTTGACCAGAAAAATGCGGTCGTCTTAATTATTTAATGACGACAATCTACCAAAGCTCCACAAAACAGTTATTAAAATCATCAATAGCTTGAGCTAATATATCTTAATGTGTTTTTATCGTGCTGAAATATGCGTAATTCATGCTAAATTTCCATTAGTTTGACGGATACCTTATCGATTTTAATTGCAAACCAAAAGAAAAGCCCGGGATGCTTGTTTTGTTATCATTTTGTGCGGAAGGATTAAGCAAAACATCGTTGCAAACAGCTTGCTTTGCAATAACATGTATTCTAATCAATTATCATATAACTCCACAAATGAGGAGGTAAAAACTCCAAACCTCTGAACGAGAGGTGAGGAGTTGAGGTTTATTTTACTCCAAGCCTCTGCATGGTTATGGTCTATTCTCCAAACGTCTGCGTGGAATGCGGAATGAGGACATGGGTGTATACTAAAATCTCCTTTATGGAATATGGTGGGATTTTAAGGTCAATACTCCCAAGACTTTCCATGGAACGGGACTTGAAGCCTGTTAACAAAGCCTCTTGCGTTAAATACTTTAAACTTTTGAGTGGAACGAGGAATGAGGAGTTGAAACTAAAACTAAAAGCCTCTGTATGGAACGGGTTGGGAGTTTAAGGCTTATACTCCAAGCCTCTGTATGGAACGGGGTGAGGTTGAGTTCTATTCTCAAAGCCTCTGCATGGAAAAAAGTAAGATATTCGAGGTTTTTACTCCAGGCCTCTGTATGAAACAGGGGTATGGAGTTACCGCCTGTTCTCCGAACCTCTGTATGGAACGGCAGTGGGGAGTTAATGTTTATTCTTTAACTCTCTTCATGGAAGGGAAGTAGGGAGTTGGGGGTCTATTCTCTAAGCCTCCGCGTGGAAAGGGATAGGGAAGCTGAGGTATATATCCCAAGCTTCGCATGGATCCGGGGTAGGGGAGTTGAGATATATATCCCAAGCTTCGCATGGATCTGGGGTAGGGGAGTTGAGGTATATATCCCAAGCTTGGCATGGATCTGGGGTAGGGAGTTGAGGTATATATCCCAAGCTTGGCATGGATCTGGGGTAGGGAGTTGAGGTATATATCCCAAGCTTGGCATGGATCCGGGGTAGGGGAGTTGAGGAATATATCCCAAGCTTCGCATGGATCTGTGGTAGGGAGTTGAGGTATATGTTCCATTACTCCAAGATTGCATAGGACGAAGGTTTATGATTTAAGGTTTATCGTCTAAGCCTTTTCATGGAACATGATGTGAAAGTTGAGGTTTGTTCTACAAGCCTCTGCACAGAACGAGCTTGAGGATCTAAGGGTTAAATTTCAAGCCTCCGATCTGGATGGTTGATGGTGGTTGATATCTATATACCAAACTCATGGGAAGTGAGTAAAGGTTTATAGATAGATATAGATATTCTTTTTTATGAAATGGGCCAATCATTACCCATGATCATAGCATCAATAATTACATATATCAATATGGTATGATAAAGTTGCTAATGTTGGTTCTACTACATTCAATAGGTTCCTTAACACCAAACTGCAGAGTTAAACTATATATCATATATATCAGTCATACCAAATGAACGAAAATAAATATTGAGAATTATTTAATACGGTTTGGGAGAGACTTATCAATATTCACTTACATATTAATAAATAATCTGCGATACTCAAATGTTTGGAATGTGAAAGCTGTTAAATGTCTTAAAACATTGTTTGAAGTCGTTATTAATTCAATAAATTTCATATTACTCGGATGCTTCCAATAGAATGGTTTAATGTATTGTTTTCTTATATCATTATATAATTTACCTTCTATTACGAAGTGGTATTCATCTTCAAGTTTCTTACAGATTTTACATACTCTATTATTGAAAGGTACGGCTTCTGGTTTTTTCCATCTACCCGCTTCAATTTCTAATCTATATGACTTTATAACCTTAGACGTGATAAAGCTATGCGGTATTTTGTAACATTTCTAAATCTAAATACAGTTGAAACTCTAAAGTAGCTATTGATATGTAAAATATTGCCCTAGATGAATCTTATAAACCGCCGTGCAAATTTTGCAGAAAGTAATCATGTAACCTTTGTTTAGCTATGCTTAAAAATAACTTCTGTTTTTCAACCCCTTGATTATTCCATATATCCAAAAATCCAAAACGTGAAAGAAGTACTTTTACTTTTGAGACCCAATTAACTAGCTTTGGATTAACGTCAAAATCACGTTTCATTAAGTCATATGCCACCTTAATATACTTAATGGCATCAGTTGTACAAATTGTTAACCAGTACTTTATAATGTTAAAATGGCGCATTGAAAAAAACGGAATCCTATCTGTTTTACTATATATAAAATTGTTTTGTGTATATATTTTGACACCAAATAATTTCTTACAAAACTGTAAATGAATTCTCTCTATATTTTTTTCTTCGCTGAAACCCCATACTTCAGGTGAATAATTCAAAATCGGGCTTATTCATTCATCAAACAGTTCTAAAATATGCTTTGGCGATAGTGGGGTAAATGTGTACAAATACTTAGTGAGCTGAAAGATTCCCTATGGTACTCGACCAGACAACATTTTATCCATTTCATTGTATGCACCTCCACTGGTAAAATCACACCCAAGTATTTAAACTTGTTAACAATTTCTATGTTTTCTCCATTATAGCTAAAACGATTGTTTCGAGGGAGTCGACCTTCATTTCAAAATATGGTAATCTTTGTTTTATTAGTATTAACAGTAAGTTTCCATTTCAAGCAAATTCAGCTGAAACATCTAGTGACTTTTGTAAATCTTCCGCTGACTATGCAAATAAACCAATATCGTCTGCGTATAATAATAGAAATAATTCCTTTGTGCATACGTCAATACCTTCTATCCCGCTTATAATAAATGTTTCTTCAATATCATTGACTTACATAATAAATAAAAAGGTGACAGGCATTCTCCCTATCAGACACCCAAATTACAGACAAATACATCACTTACTGAGTTAAGAAATTTAACTTTGGATTTTATACAGTTATACACTGACATTATGACTTCTATGATTTTACCGCGCACACCATGTTTGATCAGTTTATACCATAATACATCTCGTACAACAAAGTCAAAAGCCTTAGTAAAATCAACGAACGCACAGAACAACTTTCTCCCGTTATCTAAGCAATGTGATACTAAAAAAATTAGAATGATGACATTATCAATAGTACTCATACCTTTTCTTAATCCCGCCTGGGCCTCCAAAGGCTTCAGCCATTGTACCAAGTCTATTATTTAAAATTCTGGTATATAATTTGCCTAACGCGTTCAACAATGCAATGCCTCTATAGTTATTTGGGTTCTGCTGTCACCACTTTTAAAAATAGGAACAATTAGGCCTTCACTCCAAGACGCTGGGAAATACCCTCTGTCAAGACAAACATTAAACAGTTTGTTAAAATACGGTAGTAATTTATCTATACCATGCTTGAAGAATTCTTTCCAAAGTAAGTCATAGCTCCCGCTTGAATTAGACTTTAACTGCGTTACAGCTTTTATTATTTCCTCTAGTAATGTCAATGTTAAGTTCCAAATACATTACCGAATTTCTTCGTATATATTAAACTAAAAAAAGATAACATCCTCATTAGTATAGTTCGTTGTAGAAACGCCCTTCAACATTTTCCAGTATTGTTTAGCATTTGAACATTTATAACATAAAATCTGTTTGTCTTTTCTTTGCGAAAATTAAGCGTTTAGATCGCAAAATTTGCTTATAATCTGTAAGCTTTTCGGTTAAACTCGCTTTTACTTTCTCTAAACGCATTTAAACAGCAATAAAATATGTCCCTCTTATTAGCACATTCATCGTCGAACCATTTCGCGTCATAATTATTTGACTGAGAATATGTAGTTTTCACTTCTCTCTTAAGTAAAGGTGAAACCACTTCGTCAAGAACGTTTGAAAAACTTGAAATATTTGCATCTATGTCTACTATCTACATTAAATTTCTCCCAATGACGTTAAATTGTTGATAAAGTCAGTATTTAGTTTATCTATACATACTACATTTACTATTTTCCCATTTATAAGCGTATTTAATGCATTTGCATCTGGACCAGTTGAGTTGTTTTGCTATATAACTTTACTCTATACTAAAAGTAATAAGAAAGTGCCTCGATAAAATATTCGGATCACAAACTTCGAAATATTCAATTTCAAAAGGTTTACACTGACTAAAACATAATCTATTACATTGCATCCCTGTGCGCCTTTAAATGTATACTTGCCAATATTTGCGTCTATACATGTACGCCCAGTTAAAATTCTCAGACCAGATGGACAACAAAAATCTAATAATAACTGTCCGTTCTGATTAAAACCGGTATCTTGCGTTCGTCTAGGTTATACCGGGGGCGTAATCGTCGGGACGTGCCGTTACGCGTAAATCGATAGAATCCATTTCAACATAAGCTTTACTGTTTCCGATTCTACTATTCATATCACCTGGTACTAAAAACTCGCTCATATCATTATAATCACTTTTCGATTAGGCAATAGACTCAAGAGTTCTATCAAAAATATTTGACTCAACAAACACCTCCCTCGAACTACCCCTAGGTACGTTGTAGCACAGACACACAAATAGGTCACAACTAAGATTTCGAAGTCTACGTTCAACCTTCAACTATGGAATGTTATTTAGGTAAAAAAATACACAATGCCTGCTTACTGTTACAGTTTATTCACTGACACTGCTATAGTGCTTACGGGTACAGTCATTATGCATGCTGGCACTTGCATCACGCTTGTTGACAATGATACCATGCTTGCTGGAAGTTACTTTCATACTGCCTATATCATATTTGACAGTTCAATGTCACTAAAACAGTTCAATGTAGCGTAATGGTATATTTCATCATGCCGTGGCTATCTTTGTAATGCATCCAAGAAAAAATATACACGAAGTGATCAACCAATATAGGAAATGTTATCAAGCACTAGGCAAAACAGAAGTAAGCATTATGTCAATTCAAACTTTTAAGTAACATTCTGACAACAGGGGGCAATATGTTTAAGTAGTCGTATTTTTCCGTAATTTGAATAATTATTTGTCGGAAGGATATCCAGGATATCCGAATATGTATAGAGATCTAACTTAACGGAAATGGTTTAAGCAACAGCTAATTCAATTCTGTCATAGGCCTGAGATTTCCGCTATCTTTCGTGAAAACTACGAACGTGCGCTCCCTGGTATCAAAAGTGACGTGAAATTTTGCAACTGACATTATGCTTACTTTCAACTTGCTTAGTGGCTGATTACATCGTTCATATTCTGTGGTCACATCGTGTAAATATAGGAATATTGAAACATCAGTGCTGATATGCAGTCCAGGCATGTTGAAATATATCATTACGCTACATTGCACTGTCATTCAGCAAAATGAAATCAAGGCGGTCTAAACAATTTCCAGCAAGCATGGTATAATTGTCAACAAGCGTGGTGAAGGTGTCAGCATGCATAATGGCTATACCAGTAAGCACTATAGCAGTGTCAATGAGTAAATTGTAACAGTAAGCAGGCATTGTTTAATGTTTACCAAAATAATATTCTATATTGCAGAGTACAAATGTTCTACTTCCTTGTTTCCATATTTTGACCTGGCCCCATAAATTCGGCGTGCAGCCGCAATCTCCAGTCTTTATCAATACCATATCGATAGTATCTTTAAGTTTATATGCCTGTCCCAAAATAAACTCTGACTCTGTTAGCTCTCCGTATTTCCTGGACGGTGTATGCGTTGCACGAAAAACTCGTTCAGATCAAGGTTTATATAATCATCAAAGAATTCACGCAACACCTCACACGTATCTTCTTCTTTCCAGTCTGCTAAACCGTAAAAAATTAAATTGTTGCGCCTAGATCTCGCCTTCATATCTATACAATGGTAGGCTAGCTGTTTCTGCTGAATTTCGCTCACACACAAACGGCGTTCTGCTTACTGCAAACTTTTAATTGTGACTTCATAGCTAAAATAGACAAATCGTTTTGATCAAGTTTGTTTAATTTTTCAAACATACGAGACAATTTTTCAAATTACAAAAAGATTTGAATGAATTGCATTCGTAGCATCTATGGAATTACATGGTCACTCTTTTTCTCTGTTTTTCTGCATGTATTTGTGTCTGATAACAACCCGCCCACTCGTTCAAAACTTGATAACTGTTTGTAACAGGTATACCAAAACTTACATTCCGTCTCTGAAGGATACCGGTCATTACATCCATCTCAGGTACCGTATTTAAATAGCACAATAGTCTTACAGTCAGAATAACAAACCAAACAAACAAATACTTTATGATTCCCGTATAAATTCATTAATTTATTTTTCAGCTGAAAAAAAATCAAGTTCGCCTTATTGATATATCCAGAAATGTATATTTTAAGCCTCTGTGTCAAATGGGTTGGGTAGCTGAGGTATATTCTCTAAGTCTCCGTAAGGAATGGGGTTTCTAGTTGAGGTTTATAGGCCAAGCCAATGCATAGAACGTGGCTGAGGTTTATACTCCAAGCCACTGCATGGAACGAGGGTTGAGAGCTGACGTTTATAGTCTAAGCGACTGCATAGAATCACAGGGATTCGGCTCATTGACCCCGCCCACGCTATATATACATACTAATAATACTAGTATTATTAGTATGTATATATAAGCGTGGGCGGGGTCAATGAGCCGAATCCCTGTGCATAGAATTAGGATGTGGAACTGAGGTCTATTTATCTATCCTCTGTGTTACCTAGCTTCGCAAGCATGTAACTCAAAAGTATCCTTGCCGTGGCATACACTAAACTGTCAAAATATTTAGCTAATGGCTACCAGAGGTCATAACGTGGCAATCGTTTGAATAAAAAACAGCCTACTGTCACTAAGTGTTCTTCAGGGTCGGGGCTAGTTTGTGTGTTGTCTGGCTCGGGGTCGGGGCTCGTTTGTGTGATGTCTGCCTCGGGGTCAAGGGCTATATATATGTGTCGTCCGCCCTTGGGGTCGGGCTAGTTTTTTTGTCTGTCTCGGGGTCGGAACTAGTTTGTATGCCGTCTGTCATTAGAAGAATGCTTATGTCATGCCTCTGGGAAAGGATGCACATGAGTAAGGTATGTAGATATATAAAACGCGAGGCCTGTCCTTTCAGTTAGGTGACCGTAAACAAACTCATTGCTTTATTGTAAAATCGGCCATACGATGTTGTTTTACATTTGAAAGCTTCGTGAATCGACTGAATTTACAACAATTTTTTTCTCTTTGCATTAATGTCTGTGCCCCAAGACTAGCTATAGACCTTTTCAATGTTATATTATATCTGCAAAACCATTTAACCATTCATCGTAATTATCTCTTCTTTTTTTATTCATTTCAGATTCTTTTATTTGTAGGACTGGGTTTGTCAAACTCTTGTAGACTGGTATTCAAAATGAGGGTTCACGTCATTCACGGAACCTATTTCAGTTTTAAATGAATATTGATGAAAATCTGTCAGTAAGTACAAAAGCTATGAAGGCGTTCATTTCACTTGCGAGCAGTCTATTCATTCAAGCTAATTAGGTCAGTCAAGCAAAATCTAATTAAGCTTATCCTTATACGGTTCCATAGAAATCTATTCATACTTTTGTGCAAGGTCTTGTAGGAATAGGCTACATTTGCCAAATCAGGAAAGGCGTGACAGCTGTCATGAAATGCTATCAACCTTTCTAAGGTGTTTTCTGGGATCGGCAAAAAATAATTACCACTGAAATTGCTATGTTTTTGTACTTAAGAATATACGTTACACGCACGATTTCCTGTCTTCTTCGATCATATTGGTTAAACATATTTCATTTTCAACCATTGATTTCATAAATTATTCTGACTTAAAGTAAACAATTCCTTAAATGTCAGAAAGAAAAACCGACTATGCATTTCTCATTTCTTTTTAAGACAGAGAGCCCCGGAATAAACATTCAGAAAAATTGTTGAATAGTTGTATGTAATTGTCGGTTTAATCGGTAAAAATCGACACTACAGAAACTATTTGTGTCAAAGTCCCTAAAATGTAATATAATTTCCAACACCTCTAAAACCTGACGAACAGAAGTATTCTCTTACAGCATCAGTAACAAAAAAGTACCTGTATTTCCTCCTGGAATAAAGCTTTGTTTTACTTGGTGCTCATTTCTGAAATTTTGAATGGACATATGTAAAGAGAGCTTGTCAGAAACCGTAAGGTTGAGATTTAAAAAAAACTAGAACAGTCATTGAAGATGACAAATACCCCCGCAACTGTGCCTTGGCTCAGTAGCAGAAGCAATTCTGAAACTCGCATAAAGCGATGATGCCAGTATACAAAGAAAACTGAAAGACTAGCTTGCCCCCACAAGCTACAAGTTGACTTAAATCTACATTTAAAAGTTCGGTGGGAGATAACTCTGAGATGTCTTGAATGATATGAATCAAATATTATACCACTTGCACATCTACACTGTGTATTGACTATGCCTGGCAAATTTCAGTTCAACCTGATGAAAACTGATGGAGGAGTTCGTGCCACAAGATATATCAAACGTGACAAAAATTCTGTGTTCACGGGCAATAACTGTGGCCTGGCTAGGTATTTATCAGAAATATGTGTTTCACATCTTCATTGCCTAATTGCTATATCTGCTAAGTGTCATTTCCATTGATTGAAAAAATGAAGTAGTTATTGTTGCCGCAAGATATATATAAGTTAACAAGAAATCTGGTTAGAACCGATGAATGCTCCCCGAATAAATGCCAATTCCAAAGGGCTATTGTTTAATATGTTTTTTTTTAAGGTATGAAAAAATAACAAGGGCAATAACTCCGAAATTATGCAAAATAGAGTTACGGTGTCTTGCACGCTGGCACTTCTCCTCAAAGAGATCTATCTACCAATAAAGTTTCATGTTAACATCTCTTATACTTGGGTGACATATGCCCCGAACAAAAAATAAGAATGAGAAATTTCAAAAGGCAATAACTCAAAAATTAACAAGAAATGTTTGTCAAAACATAAATGCCCCCAGCAGCACCTAATTGCTTGTGTGTTGGGCCAAATCGTTCTCTAGTTATTGATCAGAAACCGCTTTAAGTAATCAAGGTACCTGTGGCCTGACCTTTGACCTAATGACCCTTCAAATCAATAGGAGGTCATCTACTGGTGATGACCCAACCAGCATACCAAGTTTGGGTGAACCTAGGTCAAAGCAATTCTCGTAGTTAATTGATTGATCGGAAAACCGTTTTTCGGATGAAAGTCTTGTGATCTTCACCTTTGTCCTAATGACTCAAAGTAATAGGGGTCCACCTACTGGTGAAGACCAACCAGCATACCATGTTTGGTGAACCTAGGTCAAAGAGATCTCTAGTTCTTGAAATCGGAAACCGTTTTTTAATAGGAAGGTTCCCTGTGAGGTTGACCTTGACCTAATGAGCCATGAACCTCAAAATCAATAGGGGTCCTAATCTACTGGTGATTGAGCAACCAGCATACCAAGTTTGGTTAACCTAGGTCAAAGCATTCTCTAGTTATTGATCAGAAACCGTTTTTCGGATGAAGGTCCCTGTGAGCTTGACCTTTGACCTAAAAAATCAATAGTGGTCATCTAATGGTGATGATCAACCAGCATACTAAGTTTGGTGAACCTATGTCAAAGCGTAACCAACCAGCATACCAAGTTTGGTGAACCTAGGTCAAAGCGTTCTCTAGTTATTGATCGGAAACTGTTTTTAAGATGAAAGTCTCTGCGATCTTGACCTTTGACCTAATGACCTCAAAGTCAATAGGGGCCATCTACTGCTTATGACTAACCAGCACACCAAGTTTGGTGAACCTAGGTCACAGCGTTCTTAAGTTATTGATCGGAAACCGTTTTTAGGGTGAAGGTCCCTGTGAGTTTGACCTTTGACTTAATGACCTCGAAATCAATACGGGTCATCTTCTGGTGATGACCAACCAGCATACCAAGTTTGGTGAACCTAGACAAAGCGTTCTCTAGTTACTGATCGGAAACCGTTTTTAGGATGAAGGTCCCTGTGAGCTTGACCTTTGACCTAATGACCTCAAAATGTATAGGTGTCATCTACTGGTAAAGACCAACCAGCATACTAAGTTTAGTGAACCTAGGTCAAAGCGTTCTCGAGTTATTGATCGGAAACCGTTTTAAGAATGAAGGTCCCTGTGAGCTTGACCTTTGACCTAATGACCTCAAAATCAATAGGGGTCATCTACTGGTGATGAGCAACCAGCATACCAAGTTTGGTGAACCTAGGTCAAAGAGTTCTCTAGTCATTTATCGGAAACGCAGTGTCTACCGACGGACCGACCGACGGACCGACCGACATTTGCAAAACTATATTCCCCCTCATCTTCAATGGGGGGCATAATAAAGCAAGAGTTTTGGCTCTTGTGCACTGCACTGCTCATCAATGAGATCTATCTACATATAAAGCTTCAAGTTGATAACTCTTATACCTTGTGAGATATGCCCCGGACAAAAAATAAGTATGAGAAATTTCAAAAAGGCAATAACTCAAAAATTAATAAAGCAAGAGTATGGTTCTTGTGCATTGCACTGCTCCTTAATGAGATCTTACTACCTATGAAGTTTGGTCTTGATATCTCTCATAGTTTTCGTGTTATGCTCCGGACAAAATTATGACGGACGGACGGACGAACAGAGCGGCAACTATATGGGAAGCATAAAAATGGGGAAGAGTATAGGTTCAAGGGGCAACAACTCTGCTTTGCCTAAATGGATTTGCATTTAAAAAAAAAATGTTCTGTCTACATTGCCTGGTGACCTTTTTTGCCAAGTTTCATTTCAATTGTGTAACTGAAGGATTTACAAACATGGGAAAAAATACGTTCAAGGGGCAACAACTCTGCAATGCCTGTAACGATATGCATCGATAATATGTCTTGCACATCTATATTGCCTGGTGACCATTCCTAAAAGTTTCATTTCAATCAGTTGAAAACTGAAGGAGGAGTTGGTGCCATAAAGTTGAGATGTCAAAATTTACAAACATGGGAAAAAGTATAAGTTCAAGGGGCAATAACTCTGCAATGCCTGTACGCATATGCACCAAAAATATGTCTGGCACATCTTCATTGCCTAGTGACCATTCCTTAAAGGTTTCATTTCAATCAGTTGAAAACTGAAGGAGGAGTTGGTGCCATAAAGTTAAAATGTCAAAATTTACAAACATGGGAAAAAGTATAAGTTCAAGGGAAGGGACAATTACTCTGCAATGCCTGTACGCATATGCACCAAAAATGTCTGGCACATCTTTATTGCCTAGTGACCATTCCTGAAAAGTTTAATTTCAATCAGTTGTAAACTGAAGGAGGAATTCACGACGCAAGGTTAAGATGTCAAACGTGACAGACAGACCAACCACTCCAGGGTGATTCCAGTATACCACCGCCCCCCCCCCCCCACCCCTGCAAACTTCGTTTTGGAGACTATAATTATTCACCTGAGGTTTTATCTGTCTCAACCCTAGGGGTTACATGTTTTACACAGAAATATGCAGTAAACCTTTAAAATTGACTTGCCTGAAACAGCAAATTTCAGTTCGGATATGTTGCATGAAGACTTGCCTAGAGGACTTGTACCAAAATTGATCACAATTCCTCCTTAGGTCAATATTTGCTACACCCCATAATAGGTCAATATTAGCTACACCCTTTAAAGTCGGATTTTTTTTACATAAACTCATATGAAATTTTTAAAATCTGAAAACTTTATCAAACTTGTTTGAATTATGTACATGAGGTCATTTTTGCTCAACCATGGGAGATCAAATGTTTTACAAAGAAATGTATTTGTATAAAATAAACCTTCATAAATCAAACAGCCTCACTTTGATATTTAAATATACAGAATTTTTCTAGTCCACTATTAACACACTACATCGGACTTGTTGTTTTGAGCATTTGTTCTCAGGTGAGCGATTTAGGGCCATCATAGTCCTGCTGTTAACATAATAGCAGTTATGTAGCAAGACAATTTACCAAAACATTTTTCAAAGCTGGAAGCCTATTACTTTGTAATGTGAATGTACAAGTATAAGCTGCAAATATACAAAACTACCGGACAACAGGGCATATTCACTTCTTTTTACTCAATTCTTCTAAATAGATATATACAGGTAGAAGATATACAAACAAGTCTGACTTTTTATTTCTTTTATTTTTTTGAGCCAGTCAAAAAATCATTAAAACAAAAACATCTATCACACAATAATGCATTACCAGGTAACCAAACTGTTACCATAGTAAGAAAGTCAAAAGATACACTCTCTGGTCGAGGGTCTGTCACACACAAAAATCTACTTTATTATAAAGTTTTTATATCACTGTGAAAATGTATCAATCTTTTAACTTATATCACATACACTTTAATGATTTATACATTCAATGAAAAATTTATTTCATTTATTTTCTCCCATAACTATTTTTGTAGTCACATTTTATGTACTATTAATTTATTTCACTGATGTCACAGGAAGAGGGTGCTTGGAAGCCTGATATAATATTGAAATATCTGAGACATAAAACCAGAGCTATCACCCTTATTCAAATGTACAGTATATAAGCATTTATAGCTTATATATTTTCCTTCACAGAAATGAGTTTTGCACCAAAAATTTTGATAACAGTTACCATGGCAATTATTTATCCAAACAGTTCTTTATTTTGCCTTAAACAAAGGCCATTGCTAAAGAAACCAAACGTTGGAAGTACCGTATTTCATACTGGAATTCGTATTCTAGTAGTGAAAACCTACACATTATTTTATTCTTAGAAGACACACATAAAGATATGTGAAATAACTTTGAGAGTCACTGAAAAATATCTTAACTTTCATCTGAATATGATGAGTACCCTTTTCTGCAGGACACCAGCAATTTTCTTTTCTGGTTCCATTTTCTTGATCCATATAAAATAGCTCTGAACAAAGCAATTATTTTGTCTTTATTTTAAGCCATTTTTGTTGTGTGTGTTTTTTTTTTAAGTCAGTACTATAAAGATAATGTTGAACTCAGTCGCAAATTTAAAGGGCTTTCTTCTAATATGTTTGTTTTGTTTTTTTCTCAATCAGATCTTAAGAATACCAATACACCTACTCTTAGCCACACAAGAAATTGTTACTATTATAACCCTATATATATATCGGGAATTTACAATACTTTTGCAAATCTTTCATTTGTGCTATTTACATCTTGAAATTTTCTGTATCAAAGGTCTGAATTCAATAAATCTGTTCAGAAAAAATTAGCTTTTTCTGCAAATACTGACATAAAAAAAAATATCGCAAATGTACGTTAAACGTTAAAACTTGTATGCACAGTAATAGCGGTTCACACCTACAGTTGGGCATTGGCTAAAATTGTACAAATGCATTAACACTGAAAGTGGCAATAAATTCTTACTATAAAACATATGCAAATATATAAAACCATCTTTACAAAAAAGTCAAATAAGCTTATAAGCCATTGGTTAAGTGAGATTCATATGAAACTCTACTACAGGAATTTAATCTTTGCCCTATTCAAACAGTGTGTGACAACTGTAGACTACAAATGGAATGAAAACGTATGAAGTCAGTAACTGGACTACAGTGTCTCTTATTCATACGGAAAGCTTTTAATTCAATAACTGTGTTAAGTTATAACTGTCCAGTCAAAATGGAAACTGCTCTTCATCCCAAATCCACCTTGCAATTTTAAGAAAAGTGTCAGAACTATAAACAGTTATGTTTATTTGACTAATTTGCTGCTACATACTTTTTTATGGCAATTTAAATATTAAAACTGTGTAAAAAAAGAAAAACAATACAGCCACACACTAAGATCATATCAAACATTTTAGGTAAACTTAAGGATTTCTAGAAAATATTAAACAATTAATAAGGTGCCAATGTACAGAAACCAGATAAGGTATGAACAGTAATTTAACATAAAATAAATTTAGCAACAATTTTGAAATACTATTTAGCTAAATAAGTTTCAAGGTGACTGCTTTAAAACATCATCTTAAGCAAACTTTAAACATGTCTTTAATGTCACTCTAATGTAATGACTCACTACTGGTCAACTTGAGTAAGCCAGAGGCTGATAAGCCCAGCCTATGTCTCTCTTTATCTGTAACATGTTACTGTTTTCTTTATGGTATCAATATAGAATAGTTCAGAACTAGAATCAAAAGGTATAATTTCTTGTCCCACCTATCCCATAATATACAACACATAATTACTTTACAATGTCCATTTCAACAGTTGTAAAACTGAGCCGGAACTGGAAATTTTGTTCAAAGGCATTCAAGAAAAACATATATTCCATCCCATGATAGCACTTTCAAAACAGATGAACCCACTTTACAAGTTTACTTGGCAAGGAAAGACTCAATACATAAACAGACCATGCCTGAAACAATTTCTTTATTTTGCCTTTTTGGGGTAGGATATACAATGTATGTTTTACTGAAATGGCCCTTAAGACAACCCTCTTTTTGCATCTATACTCAACATTTTCAGGTAATTTTTGGTACTTCACAAGACACTATCTCATCAGACAAACACCACACATACTATCAGCAAAATATATAATAATATCTATATATAAGAAGTAATATATTAATTATTTATATTTTTTATAATCAAAATCATGAATGATTATCACAATTACGTCAACTCTTTACCAAAGCACCATTATAAACACAGTCAGTAATGAAAACATTTTTTGTAGATAAACACTAATAAAAATAAAAACATTCATTCGCACATATGTTACATTTCCATACAACCCTATGTTTTACACACTCTGTTAAATATCTTAATATCTATGTTTAAAAAAAAAATCAAAATTCCTTCATAATACATTATGATGACTAAATGAAACTCTACAATCTTTAGAATTAAAAACTTTAAAATACATTAACAAGTCCTAAAAATAAATACCCTTAATTGTAGTTGAATAACCTTATGATATTTCAAACCCTTTCTTTTCATTTCTCAATAAAACTTTCTCATACATGTTAAAGATTTTAAAGATCTCTAAAATATTTTCTATTTCTAGCTTTAACAAGAAAAAGCCTTATGAGTACCCCCAAAATACTTTCAGATTTACACAGTCTTTAGATACCCCATCAAATTCTTGAATTACCCAACTACAGCTTTCATGTCCAGATTGTTATACATGAATGGTTATTTAGAAAAATTGTGGAAGTTAAATGTGTGGTCCTTGGTGGTGTGTACACAATTTTTTTTTGTAAAGATAGTATCTTAATTCCAGGTTTCAATGTAACATGATAGTCCATTAGCTGATAAAATTTTGATCAAATTTCCACCCAACTGCCAGTTTAATACTAGATGCAATAACATGGCATGTCCTTGATAGTATATATGGCAAGTTTTTATCTCTGCTGTGACAATATATGCCACAAAGTTCATTTACTTTTTAAATAGTTGAAATCAAAATGTATCTGATCTAGATGTCACTTTTTGAATGTATTATCAGTAGAAAAACATACACCAAAACTGCTTATCCTACACGACAAACTTTTCACACCTGTTACAATGACTCGTACATTATAATACACACTGAATTTTAAAAAAGCATTATCCACTTCATAAAATACAATAAAAAACAGAACAGCAGAGTTATTTAAGCAGATTACAGTGGTATGTGTAATACTTAGTTGCCCTATGCTGATAAAATCTTTTTTTAAATGCAAAACATTTTAACTCAAGCTGTCCACAGTGCAGTATAGAAACAATTCTTTGCAGACAGACAAGTTCACACTAGATATTCAACATTCCTTCAGTCTTCCCATCTTTACAAGAGCCAGGCCCTAAAAGAATTACTGCTAATAATTTCAACACTGGCACCGCCTTGTTCTATTTGTGACATAAAAATGAAATTAAAATCTCATTTAAGAGTAACATAATATATTACTATCTATCATTTTCGCAACATAAAAAGTATGATAAAAATTCTACGATGAATGACTTCGAGCTAACTTGTTAACCACTATTATCTCTTGTGGTATGAAAGAAATTATAACAGAAGTTTTCTCCTGCTAAAAAAACACGCACTGAATGTTTACCTAAAGAAAATAAAAATATGACAAAATGTCACACGGAGCAATTTTTTTTTACAAATACTTTTTTTAAATGATAAACAGTAAAAGGGAACTACATCTAGAATGCAAGTCATTCTTTTTTCTTCGGACTTCAACATATCGATTTTTGCTTTAGTAAAAATTCAATTAAGAATGCTTAAAACATATTCCAGACTTGATATTCATACTCAAGCTGAAAATGCAAGTTTCATAAAAATAATACTCCAACAGAAAAAAAAATTAATCATTAAAAGTAAATTACTTTCAGTATAATATTTCACACCTAAATACAAGTTTTATTTCCACCAATACTTAAAACTGTTTTTGACCATAACGTGTTCTAGATAGAATGAACATTTTGACACCATTGGCTTGTTTTAAAATACTCATTTACATGTACACACTAATTTAAACCAAGTGGTGAGTAGAAGATTGAAATATTAAACATCTCAACAGTAAAACTCTTTTCTTTCCAACTCGTAACAACTAAAGGCAACACATCTCAACAATGTTGTTGCCATAGACCAAAATGCAAATCAAACAAGGCCAGTAACTCTTCATGCATTTGAAAAAAAAATCTCTTTGACTGTAAATACAGCAAACCCATCTACACAAATGTTTGTATTTTATACATGAACCCCTTGTATATTGCATTTACATAACATGTACATTTTATAGCATTAAACCTTCTGTCTAAGGTCATTGAAACATTACATGTATTTCTTCATGGCAGTTCCTGCTACATGTACCATCAAAACACTACTGGAATGATGGGAATAATTAGGTATGGATGACAATTTAGGTATGGATAACAGACAGGTCAGATATAAAGTCTTATTTAACACAAGTAAAATATCTCTGAACAAAGTTACTTAAAATCTTGCCAGACTGCTTTTTTCATCAAAATTAATGCTTCTGTTTGTATAAGTTCTCTCTCTGTATGCTTTTCAAATACAAAAAAAATCATGAAAAATGTTTCTCTGTCAAATAACCTATAATGTTAGCATGCAAAATGAAAACAAATCTTTCTGGTAGTTTTATAATGAAAACTTCTAACCAACCTGCTAATACCAGGTCCTATATTACTGAATATGCAGTCCTATTCAAAGAGGTTGCAAGATTTAAGGGCCAAGAATGAAAGACTTATGATCAATTTTCATCTTTATTCAAAATCATTTAGATATTTAGATGCCCAGTGCAAAAAGGTTGTAAATGCCTGCTTATAGCATTAATATACAACCTTCTTGCAGTCAGGTTTCCATTTCTGTCCCCAAGAAGATGACATTCTTAAACACTCAAATAAATACATGTATGCATCAAAAAGACTGTTAAAGTTAGAAACAAGGGCACCACAAATGGTAAATGCTTTACTTACAAATATATGCATAAAATGCCTAAAAAATCTATGCAATTACTCCTTTCAAAATAACAGGGAAATAGAGGGTAATAATTTAAAAATATGTAATACAGTCATATATTAATGCCAGCCAGTAATTCTTGACATAATTGCTGGTAGCAGCCCCTATCTCCAGAGATTCTTCGAACCTGTAACCTACTTGCATCCACTCCTTCACACACTTCCACCTCCATTGACACATCTGAGTTTGCCAGCTGGAACCTGTTTTCTGAGCACTTGTACGCAATCTCCGGACCACTTTGTTCAAGAATCTTCCTGATAGCGTTCAAAATATCTTCAACTGAACGTTTTGATGAGACATTCACATAAGAACCTACTTTGGTCAACTGACACCCCTTACTCACGTGTAAAGAAGGTGCTGAGCCATTTAAATCTGTTCTCTCAGCTGATTGGCTATTGTTTGCACTAATCAGCCAATCACTAGCTGACTTTTCGTACATTCCCTCACTATTGATTTCCCAACTTCTGGGAGAAGAAGGCTGAGAGCTAAACTTTCCTGTATAGTTGCTGAAACTTCCAATGTTCGGTAAATTTGCAGCATTTTGAATGCTTTGAAGTCTTTGTAAGTACAGCTGCTGTTGATGTGCTAACCAGTTGGCATTTGAGGAGGTATAGTACAAATCTTGAGTAACTCCAGAAACTTTTGTCTCCGCTGGAATGTTTGCAACATTTGAGTGGACAGGGCTTCCATAAGGTAACCTATAGTTATAATTAAAGGGTAAACTTGACGGTACACTTGATGGTGAACTAGGTGATACAGTTGCACTGTCTGAATTATCTCCCTTCTCAGATTCTGAATCACCATCAGAGGTGACAGCAGTCACATGACCATGTGTGTCTGTTATACTAATCTGAGGTTTACTTGTGAATGCCCGCTGGCTAGCAGCAGAGGCATCGGTACTTTCACCGTTTTCCTGCACCACCATGTCCTCTTCACTCTCAGACTGAGAACTCTTATCTAAATCTAATGAGTCCTCTTTGATAATCTGTAAATTTTGAAAGTTCGGAGGTGGGCTGCTCCTGTGATGACCCTGTGGTATATTCTGTAATAGATTCGGAAATGACTGAGGTGGGCTTTCTGACCCTTGCTGTCCTAGACTAGCTAAATTCGGGGGACTACTTCTGCGGAATGTTGGTGAACCAGCACCCCTTATCTGTTGAGTCAAATGCAGTCTTTGCAAATGCTGATACAAATTGGCACTACTTTGTGATTCAGGGCTAGATGGACTACGATGCTGAAAGACAGGTGATGTTGGCGTGATGGGTGGGGACGGAATACGAGAAGCACATGCTCGCTGGACGACGATGCAACAGGTGATGCTCTGTTCCACTATTTACTTGTTTCTGCAAAAGTGGAAAACATTCAGCATTCAAACTGTAATTTATTACAATTGTCAAGTACACTGGGAGTCAATTTATACTTAACATGCCAGTGAGAAGCAAAGAAACAAACAATGGCCAAAAGCAGAAGTTTTTAACAGAACAGAAATATATAACATTTACAAAAAAATATAGCGCTTTATGGGTTGTAAGCATCAAATTCAAACAAATTCCTAGTACTTGTCAGTACTTTGTCCTTGAAAAAATTGGCAGCATTCTATTTATAAAGTTTCTAAAGTTTATTCTTAAGGTCTCTGATGGTAGACGGGCATGCCTGTATGTGAAATATCATGCTACTATTCTACTGCATGCAAGCTCTTATTAGAAACCCCCTTTACTTGCTTACATGTATGAAACATTAATACATTTGATTTTAAATCACAAAAGTTGCAAAATATTTGTTTTGTTTTTTTTTGCTATAAAATGCTTTCATCCAAATTGCTTTAAAAAAAAAAGGTATTAAAATGCTTATTTTTGTGCCATAAACAATCTTTTGGTCTCGACATAGTAATGCTAAAAATAAAATGAATAAGTTAATTTGAATCAGTAGTTATGAAGCTAGGTTCCCTCTACTTATTTACATTCATATAAATCACTGGTTGCTTAATGATAGACCTGCTAGAACTTTCTAATTATCTGTTTTTAGTATGGCAGTTGTATTATTAAAATCTGCTGGTAAAGTATTATAGCATATTACATCCTACATGTAGCTCAAGATAATGTAGACAAGCTGAACAAGAAATCTGGCTGTATTGCACACCCCCTACGTCCCTTCGCCCCCCCCCCAAAAAAAAAATCTGGTTATATTGCAGACCCCCTACATCCCTTCAACGCCCCCCCCCCCCAAAAAAAAAATCTGGCTATATTGCAGACCCCCTTCGCCCCTCCCCCCACCCCCCAAAAAAAAAATCTGGCTGTATTGCACACCCCTACCTCCCTTCCCACAAAATCTGGCTGTATTGCACACCCTCTACCTCCCCCCAAAATCTGGCTGTACTGCACACCCTCTACCTCCCCACAAAATCCGGCTGTATTGCACACCCTCTACCTCCCCCCCAAAATCTGGCTGTACTGCACACCCCCTACGTCCCTTCCTCCCAAAAAATCTGGCTGTATTGCACACCCTACCTCCCTTCCCACAAAATCTGGCTGTATTGCACACCCTCTACCTTCCCACAAAATCTGGCTGTATTGCACACCCTCTACCTCCCCCCCCAAAATCTGGCTGTACTGCACATCCCCTACATCCCTTCCCCCAAAATCTGG